>OV743440.1:0-2400000 GCA_928269145.1 Agriphila tristella | reverse complement strand
ACTTGTTTACCCATTTTCGCTTCGTACGGTTCGCTTTGCTTCGCTCCCAGTGTGACCTGCGCTTAAGACCAAAAGAAGTGGAACTGTATTATGTATTCTGTGGCGGAACTACGCTCACTCCGCTACTACTCAAATAGCCATTCTACTAAAATTAACGCTAGTAGAATAGAATGACAATGTACTGGATTGTCAGGAGCTAAGCGTTAGCTTATGTCATTCCCATAGATTGTACTTCTATTCTACTAGCGGTAATTTTAGTAGAATGGCTATTTAAATACGGGGGCAGGAATCAGGATTGAATAAACGTCAAAAATCTGTAATTTTGGTTGCATTGAAAACGTTTTCCAATCCATAGACCGTTTTGACGTTTTTTCGATTCCAACTCGCGAACGCGTCAGGTGTAACCCCCCTGCCCCCGTATCACATTACAACCTCTTAAAACTTGCCAGTTTTCTAAATGGCTATCAATGCTTCTCTTTTATGTGCTACACAGCGAGAAAGTGATGACCATGACCACCAGCCATTTTTAATATCCCCACTGCTTTCCTTATGGGTGGATAAGGAGGCTGAGCCATAACCCACCACGCGGCCCCAATGTTCATTGGTGGGTGTTAACGACTGCAAATGCAGCCGGGACCAACCAACGGCTTAACGTGCCTTCCGAAGCACGGAGGAGCTCGAGATAATAATTTTTTGGTCACCCATCCTATCATCATGACCAGGGACCGGATTAAGCGCTTAAAAACCCCTTCGTTCGTTTGGGTTCTTAGTATTTACAGAATGATAAATAATAAAAAAAAACTATAAGTAGATTCTTTGATAGGGAAACCCTATTCGATATAGGGGAGAGTAACCTATATTGGACCACTTTTGACATAACACTAAAAAATTGCTAAACCTTGTAAGTTAGAGAAACCTAATCTGACATAGGTGATACCTTGGTATTCCTGTTACAACATAGGTATTACGCACTTAAGATCGAAGATAAAAATCAAGTTAAATCTATTTAAAAATATTGATCTACTGATAGCTGTCCTTCGGTCCAATTTACGGAACTAGTATCCTAAATTTGTACCACGGGATGCCTAAATTGTACCAAAGAAAATCCATTGTGTTAGTGGTGCAGATCTCATTCCAATTATTTTTCTTCATATGCTCGTAATGCCTCTTTTAAATCTTCTTCACTCCATTTATAATACTTTTTCTGAGCAGTCTTTATCTAAAGCAATACAATAACTTCGATTATTTTTCTCATTTAATGTATCCAATGGTCCAATTTTGGAACCTAGAAGGGGTCCAATATAGGGTACACGGTAGTTCAATAGCAAACTTAAAAAAAAAACAAAAACAACCTTAACCAACTGATTTGTACTCGCGATGTTTAAAAACAGTAGGAATCATGCTTCCTTATAGAATACAGTGTTAAATGATTACTAACCTTTTTGTTGAACTACCTTCTTAGACAATAGACGAAAAAATTACATCAAAGCACAAAAAACAATTTTTTTCACTCTCACTCTCGTGTCATCTGTCATAAGATGAAACAAAATGAGCCAGTGACAGTGGCGCTGTAGTCGCCTCGTTTTGTGTTGCGATTGTAGAATAATGGCACCGTTTAGTGGGAAATTTGAAGGTGGTACAATTTAGGATTCGGTACAATATATGTTACTCTCCCCTATATGCAAACATTATAAGCATAGCATCATGAGAATACAAGGTATCGTAGATCAAAATCGAAAGGGTTCCGGTCCCTGCCCATGATTGACCCTTGCAAAAGTTGCTAAACCTCCTCAATCGCTGGGCCAGGCGCTAAACCATTGCACCACCGAGCTCCTCCAGAGAAGAGAAAGAGATGGAGAGAAAGAGATGTTACTATGCAATTCATAAACGTGGCAAGTTTTAAGAGGTTGTAATTTCCCCCCCGTTGTCACTTCCAGCTCGAGTCTGCCGCTCTTCGCCGCAGTTCGCTGTGACACTCACTTCGTACGAGATAATTCAACGGCTGTTCTATATCGACTTTGGGGGGTCGTGAGTACTGTTAATATTATTATGATTTAGTTAAGGGTCAAATTTAAGAAAATGTCCTATATTTAGGGTATATACATTTTGACCATTCCGAAACGTCGGAAAAAGGTAGGTGTTTAATACCTATGTTTTAGGCGTTTTATACCCGTGTTTTAGTCTATTTAGGGTGTCCTATAGTAGGTACTATCTTAGATGTCCTTTCCTTGTACCGT
This sequence comes from Agriphila tristella, assembly GCA_928269145.1. Taxonomy (NCBI): domain Eukaryota; kingdom Metazoa; phylum Arthropoda; class Insecta; order Lepidoptera; family Crambidae; genus Agriphila; species Agriphila tristella. Next base: position 2,397,763 of record OV743440.1, on the reverse strand, counting down.
GATGTCCGTGTTATTTCTTATTTTCAAACACAAGTAGGTACTTCAACTACTTCTACTACCAACACGGACGTATATAAGGGGGGGGTTTTGGGGGTCCGGACCCCCCCCATTCATATCCGTCTTACTTGTCCAACAGAAAAAAATTACATGCACCGCGCCGATTGTAGAAAACGATAGAAGCTTAGTCCGCCGCAGGGTGTATCTCGAGATATTATACGACACTCAAAGCTGAGTAAATTGTTGGTAATTTTAACTTCTTTAAAAATGTGATAGACAACTTTGCGGTAGAATGCATTTTTTTGAAGTTGTAACCCAAAAACTGAAATAAGTTGAGGTTTTTCGATCACTACGAAGTTAGCACAAGTCTTTCAGGGTTTCAGGTCAAGCAGGGGCGACTGCCCGGGGCTCCCTTTTATATCCCCAGCCGCACACCTTTACAGTTTACCTTTAAACAGTCCTACAATTACTATCGTAAATTCCCTTTTAGCGACAAAATCGTTATAGTGGCAAAACTTGATCAGAACAACTTGGCAATATCTCGTCGAAACTTCATCGCTCGCTACCATGTGCCATTTAAGATGTGGCCATTGTAAAATCCAGGAGCGGCCCTAGGGCGGTGCAAGCGGTGCCACTGCACTGGGCGCCCTTGTGTGTGGGGCGCTGAAAACGCCCGACAACTGGGGGGTAATTACGTAACTTTGTTGCAATCAACTTTGACAGAAATCGCAGTTAAATTGCTGCTTTAGTTAGAACCAATGTGACAACTATCTTACTTAAAGCAGCAATGCAACCGCGCTTTCAATCGATTTCAATCGAGAATTGTTAGCAACAGCTTTACGTAATCAAGGTACCGGTCAACTATCAATCGTATTGTTGCCTGGGGGGTGATTTTGTAATTTTGTTGCAATCAACTCTGACAGAAATCGCAGTTACAATGCTGCTTTAGTTAGAACCAATGTGACAACTATCTTTACTAAAGCAGCAATACAACTGCGCTTTCAATCGATTTCAATCGAGAATTGTTAGCAACAGCTTTACGTAATCAAGGTACTGGTGACAAGCGACGACGCGATGAAACTAACCAAAAATCGCACTGCGCGGCCATTTTTAGTTTAAACAAGCAAGATTAGTGGATGAACCGACTAAAAATCGCGCAGCGCAGCTGTTTTTTACTATAAACAAGCAAGATTAGTCGATGAAACTGACTAAAAATCGCGCTGCGCGGCGGTTTTTTACTGTAATAAGTAAAATTACAAGATTAGAAGATGAAACTGATTAAAAATTGCGCTGTGCAGCCGTTCTTTTTTTGCCATAAACAAGCAAGATTACAAGATTAGTAGGTGAAACTGACTAAAAATCGCGCTGCGCGGCGGTTTTTTACTGTAATAAGTAAAATTACAAGATTAGAAGATGAAACTGATTAAAAATTGCGCTGTGCAGCCGTTCTTTTTTTGCTATAAACAAGCAAGAGTACAAGATCAGTAGGTGAAACTGACTAAAAATCGAGCTGCGCGGCCATTTTTTAACTAACAGGCAAAATTTAAAATCTTGGAATCGCAGATAGGGGGCGCCTCGTAGAAATGTCGCCCAGGATACTGGTAGTGCTAAAACCGGCACTGGCAGGCAAATTTAATTTGTAAATGATAGATTAATTGGCGTTAGAGCACTGTTTCTTTTTGCGTTGAGGACCCCCCCCTTGTCAAAGCTATAGCTACGTCCGTGACTACCAATCACGTAGTACCTACCTTACGTACAGAGAATGTCAGGCCAAAGTGCAACAAAAGAAGTTAAAACAAAAGAAAAGTGTTTTCGAATACGGAAAGAGTGACGAGCTTCTGTCTCCACGAAACGAGCCCCCAAAGAAAATCGGTCTGTGTGCGCCCATTGGTTGATGCGCGTAACCTTCAATAGCCTAGCCTACAGCCTAGCCTACAGCCTAGCCTACAGCCTAGCCTACAGCCTAGCCTACAGCCTAGCCTACAGCCTAGCCTACAGCCTAGCCTACAGCCTAGCCTACAGCCTAGCCTACAGCCTAGCCTACAGCCTAGCCTACAGCCTAGCCTACAGCCTAGCCTACAGCCTAGCCTACAGCCTAGCCTACAGCCTAGCCTACAGCCTAGCCTACAGCCTAGCCTACAGCCTAGCCTACAGCCTAGCCTATAGCCTAGCTCACGGGTCACCAATTAGTTTTGTTCGGGGTCCGTTTTAAGAAATGAAATGACCCGATGGTCCGCACAACGTTTTATAGAAAATAATATTTACAAAAATGTAATTATTAGGTACTTAAAGTATAGGTATTTATAAGTTCCTGTGTTCTCGCGGTCCGCACAAAATGGGTCGGCGCGGTCCGGATGCGGACCGCGGTCCGCCATTTGGCGACTCATGGCCTAGTTTATAAGCTAGCTCTAGCCGCGCCCGTTGACCAATGAGCTGCGCTGCGAGTATTTTGTTCCCTAGGAGTTCGATTCGTGGCGTGGAAGGAGTATATACACCGTCATTTTGTAGTCGTTTTAATTAACTTAAGGGAGTGTTCTACTAATGGAACTAAACATTTTTGCCCAAGAAACATGGGTCGAAAAACGAGAAAAAAATTTGACTTTCCCATACTAATAAAATGTTTTAGCCGGTTAGTACGGGAGATCCAAAATTTTTTGTCGTTTTTCGACCCATGTTTCTTGGGCAAAAATGTTTAGATTCATCGGTACAACACACCCTTAAGCTAATTAAAACGATTACAAAATGACGGTGTATTTTGAACCTCTGCTTTCAATGTGTCCAGTCCGCCGCCCCTGCAGGAGACGAAGCCGCACCACATCGGCGGCTACCGGGTGGCCATCCCCGTCATCACTGGACTCGAGACCAATTTCGGCATCTCTCTCCCACGTTTCTCCTTCCCTGAGCAGCAGTAGACATGCGAATACAATTATTTATTGAATTGACATTAGTACTTACCTTAATTATTTTTGAAAATGTGAATTTAAAATGCAGATTACTTTTAAGAGGCCTTAACCTGTTAACATAATGGCAAAGTATTGTAAGTGGCGGATACAAGCTGAAGTAAAACGCGCATGCCAAGTGTAATATGTATGGTCCAGATACCATGAACCGATTCGCCGAACGCGCGCAAGTAATACGTAGTGAGCTGTCACTAATATCAAATAATAAATTGTAATATTGCAAGAGAGAGTGAGACGTAAGAGTGATTGAGGTGGCGTTCACCACCCCGGTGGTCGATGGCACCTATTTATTCCCATCTGCCACCTTCGAACTTTCCACCTATACTATAACTACGAACGGGGCAGATGGGAATAAATAGGTGCCATCGACCACCGGGGTCGGGAAAAACCACCTATCGGTGCCAACCACCACCCCGGTGGCGTAGCTCGAAGGGGGCAGATGGGAATAAAAACGATATACCTACCTATAAATACAGCGACATGGTGACTTATTATCCAAGTCATAGTATTCAAGTTTCGCTAATATAAATGATCATTAAGGCTAAGTTCGGCCGCGCGGTAGGAGCATTCACATGATAGCGTGCACGCGCGGCGGTCTGGCATTAACATCACTGAGAATGAACGTGGATGAAGCAACTAAATTAACAAATCACTTTGTAAATGAAGCTTGGCAAGAAAATATGGTTTAATAAAAAGTTACATAGATTTTAAACTTTGACACTGTATAACAAATATTTGTGTTATTGCAATTATTAACAAAGTATTTTTAATACTTTAGGTTTATTATGTTTGATTATTTTAACAAAGAAATAAAACGAATCTGTAGATTAAAGATTCACAAGTTTTTCTTTTTTTCTTCAATACCATTATCATAGGAGAAAATTAAAACTAATTCTTCCCAAGACCTTCTCTTTAATAATTTATTTGAATAGTCCTTGGAGTTGTGATTCCAAATGGAATTTCTTTTTTTGACTTCGTCGATATGCAAATCGATAGAAATTCGTCTTCGATACTCATTTTTCTAACTAATCAGATCCATTCTTCGTCTCAGACCGCGCGGCTCAACTGAACGGGTAAATGCAAGTTAATAGATCTTGAACCGCGCGGCACCGCACGGCTGTGGCGCGGTACAAGATCTTGCGCGCGGGCCACGGCGCGCCACGCGGTGCCACGCGGTACCGCGCGGTAATGTAAACCATATAATACAGTTTAGTATGTTCTTGTACCGCGCGGTTGGCAGTGCCGCGCGGCACCGCGCGGTCATATGAACTTAGCCTTATTCTCTCTTTGTATGAGACAAAAAAGAAAGTCTTGAAAAGGAACTAAAATTATTTTTACTTGAAATGCGTGGTTTTTGCAATACAAAAGTAGTCTAGCATTGCCAAAGCATAGAATAGAATAAATAACCCATGACAAAGAAAGTGGCTGTATCCTATTACTTTCTATATTTTTTTGCCAGTATGTACAATAACTAAAATAAAATTGATTTTATTAATGTATCTATCGAAGTACTTAAAAATGGTTTGTGCGCGTCATCTTCGAAATGTAAATTATCATGCCGCAATTACACCTTTGCGCTAGTGGCGAGACGATCAGGCGGTAAGAGACCATAATCTTTGTTAGCAACTTCGCATAATTATGACAGCTTCGCTATTCGCCCGAAATGACGCTCCCAACACGAGCGCGCGAGTGGCGAAGCAAATAGCGGGTTTATGTTAACTTGCGAGGTCGCTATTTGCCTGATCGTCTCGCCACTAGCGCGAATGTGTGATTGGGGCACCGAATGAAATTGTAAATTGTTTGTGCTAGAATTTAAATCGTGAAACTGATAGAGAATACCTACCCACTAATCTAGTCAGTATTTATTATATCAGCTTAGTATTGCAGAACTCAAATCTATATGGAACTAGATTATTTTTTTACTTTTTCTTTTTTAATGTTGACAGCAAAAGATTTATTTATTTAAGATCAATTTAATTTTAATTCAGTCGTATTGATTGCTTATTAAATAAACATCGGTAGGTATTGCCAAACAAACAACATAAAGTGAAATGTATTTTTTTGTGGAGTATAATTGTAAAGATAAGTAAGTAACCAAATATTGTTTTAATTGGAATTTACTTTTGTACTTTTCTGTATTTTATACTTATTTTTTTTTCTGCAACTAAGTACTTAATAGAGTTAAAAGAATTGGCTGTATTGTTCAATAAATGGGTTCCACTGGATTTTGTTGTTCTTTTACTCGGTGGTATATTCTGTGCGGCCTATTCCCTTTGTCCCCACTTTTGTCCCCCACTGGGGGATATCGGGAAAAAGTCGAAAAGAGTATGTATTTTTTCCCACGATATTCTCCAGTGGGGGGCAAAAGTATGGGGGACAGCGGGAATAGGCCTTTTGTAGTACCTTTATTATTTTAAAAGTGGAGTTTTTCGTATCAAGTGCGTAGGTACCTATAATAAAATGGCTTATGTATGTTTAAATGTTCACCATCCATACTAACCTAACTTAACCCAGAATTAGTAAATACTCACCAAATTTTCTTGGGTGGTTTAGGAATTTAGGATTTGGTGAGCATTTAGGTAGGTACCTACTAATTTTGGAGAGCAATTTTTTTTTGGTATGCTAAAGTAAGTACCTATTAATACCTACCCTAATCAACACCCTCACCACCGACAGTGTAAATAAATACCTACATCTTTCGTTCAAGCTCAAACTGCTTTCTTTTTTGCTTTGTGTTCCTCCCAAGAACTTTAAAATTAATTTTAAGTTCTTGGTTCCTCCCTTAGACATAGAAAAATTCCTTTATTCCCAGGAGTCCCCTCTAACACTGTCCCCCGGGGTGACAATTTTCGCATGGTTCCTCCTGTGTGTATTATCTATGCCTACTGAAGTAGGTACCACAGTACATATATGTCGGCGCTAGAAAGCAAACACGTAGTAACCCGCCAAACCGAAATTGTTCACCAGAGCAAAAATACTTTTTCACAATATATAAAAAAATCATAACTTGCAAATTTATAGACATAGAGTTGTCACTTTTAGACACCAAAGTTATAATTTTAAGCTTAATTAATTCCATTCAGCGGCATTATTTTTAAATTATTATAAAACAATATTTTGCGCCTTACTACATTTGAAAAGTACCTATTTTTAGAAGCCATAAATATGTAGTAAGTGAAATTGGTAAGCTAAACGCATTTTTTTTACGGAAAGCGAAAATGTAGTAACACAATATCACTTTAAGTAACGTTATCTGAACCAACATTATAACAATAAATAGGTATCAAAATTGCATTTTTTGTCATTACTCTGAAAACGTGATCGCAATAAATGAATTTTTTTTTGAACTGAGTATGTACAAAATATTGCTGTAAGAGTCAATGAAAAAAATAAGACTATGCAAATCATTATTATTTACGAGCAGCAAAAAATTTAGTAACCCGCAGTAGAGCTGGGATCACAAATGATGTAAGTTACAGGATTAACATTTTTATAGGATATGAATTGTCGTAAATAACATAGTAAAATATAAAGCAGGATTTTTTCTTATTTACAGCATTTTAAAGAACAGAAAAGAAAAAAATATGCCAATTTTAAAAATCCTATTTTTGATAATATTATACGGATGGTAACTTGACATACACCATTCGACGTGGTTTTTTTTACTGATTCCAACGATGTAATAAAAAAATATTCATGGGGTGTCGGTTACTACGCGTTTGCTTTCCAGCGTCGATGTATGTTTTTTCAAACAGTAGGGGAGACTGGGGAGGGTTGATCCCCCCTTTTCATTTTGGTCCCTAACTTTTTTACTATTCACAGTATAAGGTTTTTTTTTGAGTTATTATATTAATAATTTATCTATTTACTAAATATATGAAAGAGGGTAAGGCTCGGTTATATTTGGAATTATAATTTAATTTAATGTCGTATTGTAACTTTTTACCAAGTGTCCCCTATATAGGGGAGACTTGTTTCCCACCAGTTGGAAGACTTGATCCTGGGGTTCAAGTCTACCACACATAGGGGACACACGGTAACAATATTGGATTCAGCCTCATATATCCGAAAAGAGTAATATATCTTTAAATATAAAAAAGGAACAGTGCTAGGTACCAAATAATAAGTAAATCTGTAATCAAATCAGCTTCTTTTATTTGAACTTTTTGCTCATATGCTGCTCAATTTTGAAAAAGGAAACAAATATGAAATAGTTTTAATCTCTTTAGAACAAGGTAATTAATATTCGGACTACAAATTAAAGCAGTCTAGAAACAAATATCCATAACAAACCAAAACGTAATTAGTGATCATCTTTACTTTTTTTTATTCTTATCCTTACTAAAATTATGAATGCGAAATGCCGTTTGACTGATTATTTGTTTGTTTTTTACGCCTTCACGTCATAACTATTGAACCGATCATCATTAAATTTTACATACACGTTATCAGGGTACAGAAAAAGACATAGGGTATCTTTCATCCAGAAAAATAAAATTATTGTTCCCAAGGGATAGCAAAAACCTTTACCTTCTAAAATCTTGACTAAAATGTCTCTCAATTTTCTCAATCTCAGATTCAGAAAAGTAGGTAGATAAAAAAATAAGAGTAAATATAAAAAGACTTCTTTTGTATAAAAAAAGATAAAAACTGTGAAAAGTCTTTATTTTACTGACAAAAATCTACATAGGGTAGATTTGCTCCCTTATAGGGGACACATGATCCCTGGGATCATTCCACCCCCAACGAAAAGGATCAAGTCTACCCATACATATTGAGGTTAGAAAACATGTTTTTTGCGAACCAATTTATCACTTATATCATGGTAAGAAATGTAAATCAGCAGAAAAATAAACATCTTAAAAGATAAAAACATTTCCAGGAAGCAGTTTCAAAGCATCATATTAAATTAATCAAGTCAAAACTTGCCATAAATTAAATATTTAAGCACAACAAATTTTTGGTGGCCACCATTTGTAAACCTTTGATATCTGTCAAACGAAATCATGACATAAAGTGATCATTGCCCTAAACGAATAACTGTTGCTAACCTAAAGAACTGTAACACGCTTAGTAGATTCGTCAATCAAGGTTACCAAGTGTCCCCTAGGGAACAACTGTACCCAGCTTCCCCTAGAGGAGCTAACGTCACTTAGGCCCTTTTGTCATTGCACTCCGTCGGATCGCTAGGGTTGGCATTTTCCGGCCGTCTCGTGGAATGCTACGCGTGAACGCTATGGAAACAACTGAGACGCGATGTCACAACCCTGACCAAAGTACTGCGAACTTTGCTTGGAGCTCTTAGAGTGACGTCAGCCGTCAAATTCGAACGTTTCCATGGAGCTCTCATACTGTTTGAAAAAACTTGGAAAAAACTTATATATGTACTGTGTAGGTACCTACTACCTACCTCATTGAACTCATTCACAGTATCTACAGAAAAAATATCTGTGCTGTGAAAAAATTTTTGTTGAAAGATTCTTTGCCTGACTCTAGAATGAGGGCTTTTCAAAATGACAAAAAGCTGTAGGCTCGATAGATGGCGTTGAAAAAAATAGGGGATTCAAAGTATTTTTTACTAGAGTCTGTCTAAAAAGTCAGTTTACCTGAGAAATTATTAAATTATTAAAAAAAACTTATACTGGTAACCCTGTCGGTGCTGTCAAAATTCTAATAGTAAACATATTTTTTTATTTATTTATTTAGATGGGTATTGGTGGGGTGGTTGGGGATTTAGGTGGGTAAAAAAATTATTTTTGAAATTACCCATGTAAACTGACTTTTTAGACAGACTCTACCAATTTTGACTTCCCTCTTACCATCAACGCCTTCTAGTGAGGCAAATAGTTACTTTTCTTTTTTTTAAATGTCAATTTGAAAATCCCTCATTAAAATTCTTGATGTCTATGATGAGTCATAGAATATGTATATAAAATTCTTGCTATGATGTGTCTTTGTCAGTCACTTTGTCCCATGGCGGTGGGAAAAAACCCCCTGATTTTTTTCGCGATATCAGAGTTGCCCCTGATATCGTGAAAAAATCAGCCGTTCCATACAAAAGCGTAATACCTACTCGACCGTATTGTATGGTACCTACAGCTGATGTTTTCTTCGCGACATCAGAGTTGGCCCCATAGTAACGGCGGATCTACACATTCGCCAATGATCGCCACAAATCGGCGTACTACATTGCCGGTTTTGTTACAAAACCTCTGACACATTGGTTACAAAACCGGCAATGTACGCTGAATTGTGGCGATCATTGGCAAATGTATAGATCTGCCGTAAAAGTAGCTTGTAATCATGAATGGAACCACCCCACTGCGGGACCAAATGATTTATCATGATATTCACGATGTATTATTTATTATGCTCAGTGGCCGTCAACGCATTTATCAGATCGGTTATAATAACACTCGTTTGGATGATGAAATGTCGGTTACCTACTATAGTAACCGACATCGCTCGAAAGATTGCTCAGCTGAAGTGGCAATGGGCGGGACACATAGCGAGAAGAACCGATGGCCGTTGTTGGGGCGGAAAGGTTCTGGAATGGCGACCTCGCACCGGACCACGCTCCGTGGGTAGGTCCCCGACAAGGTGGACCGACGATCAGGGGCCGTACCGCCCAACTCAAAGCGATAGCCAAAGCGATAGCTAGACTCTATTCGTCCTTGTCATATCATAACACGATGACAAGGATGGACAGTGCACTGACGTCATCAACCAAAGCCAGAGTAAAAGTCCGTCCTTGTCATCGTGTTATGATATAGAATTAATTAAATAAATAAATAATAATTAAAATAATACTTAAATATGACAAGGATGGATATAGTCTAGCTATCGCTCTGGCTAAAGCTTTGAGTTGGGCGGTAGGGCTCCTGGTCAAGGTCGCGGGAAGCCAGTGGATGCAGGCAGCGCAGGACCGATCGTCGTGGAGATCCTTAGGGGAGGCCTATACCCAGCAGTGGGTGTCGTGCGGCTGATATGATGGATGATAAAATGACGAGGAGGGGGATGAAAGTTAAGTCAAAGTCAAGGTCAACTTCAAGGTCAAGGTCAAAATCAAAACCCTTTGTAGAGAACTAGCTTCCGCCCGCGACTTCGTCTGCGTGGAAAGGTTTTTTGCTATCCCTCGGGAACCATACGTTTTTCGGGATGAAAGATACCCTATGTCCTTCTCGGTACCCCTGACCTGACAACGTGGTGTATGCAAAATTTCATGATGATCGGTTCAGTAGTCGGGACGTGAAGGCGTAACAAACAAACAAACAAACGGACTTTCGCATTTATAATATTAGTAAGGATACATAATTATCATGGGTGTTTTAATCCATACCTAAGTATGTGTTAAAATATTGTTTCCCAAATAAAAACTAAAAAAAATAAAAATGGGTGTAGAATAAGTTTTGTATGGAGCGTTCTAAAGTAGTAGAGCCACATAATAAATAATAGAACGTAGAGGAGATAAATAGAGATATGGTAGAGGAGTAAACAAGAAGATTATGACTGCGTGCCACATACTTTTCTAACTTTACTCTTTGGCCTGCTACCCAATGCCAATTTATTGTCTGTCTCTGAAATTTGACAGAAGAAAAGAACCATTTGGAACCATTTTAACTAAAGTTTTAAATCTTTGATTTCAACCATTTGGATGCAAGATGCAACAAATAAAATGACCAAAACAAAGTATTTCCAGTAGTGTCGGAAAAATTAAACCAAAAGCCATTTTATTCGTTAAATCTAAATGACCAGTGAAAATAAATAAACAAATTATTACAATACAATGAAAAACACCAGTTGAAATGCTTGAACTTGAACATGTACTTTATTCTATAATAGTCACTCATGCCGGAGTAAGTTTATGCTAATTATTTCAATTTAAAACAACCGCGATGGCTTCGAATAGGTACAGTCAGCAGCATGTCAGGTTATATAAAACTGTCAAAAATCTGCGATTTATTTTGAACCTTAATTTTTCGCATTTAAGTATAATTGAATGTGATTACCCTGTTGTGCCCAGCGTGTCTTTGACTGTACATTTGAAAGTTTATTACTCTCAATTTTACAACTGCTTACTGCGCTAGAGACTTGGTGACTAAAAACATAAAGAGTTAGGTTTCTCAGTTTGTATTTTTCATTAAAAGACTGCTATGAACTTTCATTAGGTAAGCGTTATGGCGGAGACTGCTATGAACCTATACTATAAGTGTTATGGCGACAACTTATATGGCGTGCTAACTCGCCGCGTTCCACAACAATGCGGTCTGACCACTTTCTCACGTTTTTTTACTCGCCGCGTTCCACAACAATGCAGTCTGACCACTTTCTCACGTTTCTTTACTCGCCGCGTTTCACAACAATGCAGTCTGATCACTTTCTCTCGTTTCTTTACCCGCCGCGTTCCACAACAATGCAGTCTGACCACTTTCTCACGATTCTTTACTCGCCGCGTTCCGTGCTAAATAAATTGATCTCTACAAATCTCAATATAAGTTTAAAAATTGCCACTTTATCCAAGAAATTCTGTAAATGATTGTCATTATTGCCTCATACTTACTTTTGTTACAAGTACCTAGGTACTTAAGTTTATTGATAAAAACGCTTTTAAGTTTCTCGATAAAAATGTTTTGCTATCTTTCTCAACTTGGTTATTGAATTTTGTTATTGCACCTAGGAAATGCGTTTGCCGTAATTGGATGAGACTTACAAAATATGTGCCTTTTAATTTATTTAAACAGGTTTTAACGCAGATCGTCGTTTTCGCAAATGTTCATCGCGAAAAATTTGGTCACTTTCGCAGAATGTCACATTTTCGTAACTGGTGACGTTGCGAAAATGAAATTTGGCGAAAATACTTAAGTATGTAGGTACATGTTAACTTGTCTTTTGCAGGTAAAAAGAGCAAATACAGCAAATTTAAAGGATGTATTTCTACAGTTTGCCACAGAAACCAACAAAAATGGAGAGAAAGTCATCACCAACGAAGACTTTATTAGAAAATTTCTAGGATTCTATGAACACGGTCTGTAATTATTATTATTATACAGGCTACAGGGTGTTTCATAATACCTAACCCGTAAAATTTTGTTTTCTATTTGTATGAAAAACTGCAAAGTGACAATCCTAGACGCGAGTAACTAGACTATTGTTTTCGATAATCAATCGCACACCATTTAGGTCTAGGGCTGCCACTATGCAGTTTATCATAAAATGGAAAAAATAAATACCTAATAAAAAAACTGGCCAAGTGCGTGTCGGGCTACGCGCAGTAGGGTTCCGTAGTTACCATATACCATTTTAGTTTTACCTCAGTGTCTCAAGACAAAAGTCTATGACCAGCACGGGCGTAGCCAGGGGGGGGGTTTTGGGGGTTCAAACCCCCCCCGAAATATACAATAGGCATCATCTATTTATTGATCTATAACATTAAAATAAAGTTAGGCAAGGCGAGGAGTATAATTATTATACAAATATTAACATTTTGAATTTGCCGCGCTGCCATCTGTCACCGATCAACGTTAGTTCGTTGATATCACTGAAAGAGTCCGTGAACACATCACAGCTGTAAAAAACCGCCAAACTAATAAATCAGCGATTGCAGAACATTTGCTGGAAAGCGGCACAAACCATTGGACATAGAAATGTATTCCATTGGATCGAATTTTATCGCACGCAGGTTCTTTCTACTGCAACTCGGTCGAAACGTCGGGAAAAAAGGTAGGTGTGAAAATACCTATCGTAGTTTGAATGCGTTTAATTCCTGTCATTTTACTTAAGTATATCCAAATATTTATACATTGCTACAAATTTTGGCATACCCGTTTCCACTGCTACCTACGGTTGCCAGATGGTCGGGATTTGCCTGGATTCTCCCGGAATTCCAAGTGGTCTCCCGACTCCCGAAAAATCAAAAAATCTCCCGGAAAAACTGCTGTTCCGAAAGTTCTCTGGAAAACATTAATTTTTGCGTAAGAAACTACAGATCACAAGATTAGCGGATGAAACTAACTAAAAATCGCGACCGTTTTATTCTACTATAGACAGGCAAGAGTACAAGATTAATAGATGAAACGGGTGTAACTAACTAAAAATCGCGCTGCATCGCCGTTTTTTTTCAATAGACAGGCAAGATCACAACTTACAAGATTAGTGGATAAAACTGACTAAAAATCACGCTGCGCGGCCGTTTTTTTTCTCAATAGTTAGACAAGATTACAACTTACAAGGTTAGTGGATGAAACTAACTAAAAATCGCGCTGCGCGGCCTTTTTTTTATAGGCAGACAAGATCACAACTTGCAAGATTAGTGGATGAAACTAAATAAAAATCGCGCTGCGCGGCCGTTTTTTTTACTATATACAGACATTTAAGTTACATTTTTAATTTTAAATATTTATTTCTCCGAGCGGTCCTCTAATGCCCATGGGTTCATTTAATAAGAATATAAATGTCATTTCATTTACATTGTTGTAGTTTTATTTTCTTAAAACCCCCCCCGATACAGAATTCTGGCTACGCCCGTGATGACCAGTGTGTGTTGCCAGTGATGACTTACGGCAGTGAAACGTGGTCGCTAACTATGGGTCTCAGGCCCTCCGCTGCCTTGAGCGGGACACGCGCGCGGGGCGACATAGATTAGAGCTTACTCATGCACTGCGCAAGCATCTGTCCGTCAAAAACCAGCAATCTATATTCCCGCGCCGTGTACCCGCGGCGGGATCCCGCTTAAGGCAGCGGACGGCCTCATAAGGAGGCTCAAGGTCACTCAGCGAGCAATGGAGAGAGCCATGCTCGGCGTTTCCCTACGTGATCGAATCAGAAATGAGGAGATCAGCAGGCGAACTAAAGTAACCGACATAGCTCGAAGGATTGCTCAGCTGAAGTGGCAGTGGGCTGGACACATAGCGAGAAGAACCGATGGCCGTTGGAGTGGGTTCTTGAATGGCGATTTCGCACCTGACGACGACGATCCGTGGGTAGGCCCCCTTCAAGGTGGACCGACGATCTGGTGAAGGTCGCGGTGCGTTGCTGGATGCGGGCAGCGCAGGACCGATCGTCGTGGAGAATCTTGGGGTTGGCCTATACCCAACAGTAGGTGTCGAGCGGCTGATATGATGGTACTTTAGTTAACACCACTATCATTTTTCATCTGCAATTATAACTTTGTTTTACATAAGTATATCACAGAATAGATATAAGTAATCGAACAGAATGGAAACTCTCCGCCCCGGCCCACAATCAATTACCTCACCCCACCGCGCGAGTTCGTGTGCCGAATAGTGTGCTCATTCAATAGCTCCAGACTTCACGCACACAGTTGCGCATGTGCAAAACGTCACTGTGTACTATCCCCGTCAATTGGTAATGCGCTGGAACCTTGTCAAATTAACACACACATCATCGTCATCCGCAACTAAAAATGACAAAAAATAGTAAAATTCTAATAGATAATATAATATATTAATTATTGAATTCTTATTTTCAATAAGAAAGGGTCTAGGAATATGAGAAAATTACAATTGTTTTTCGTTTTTGAGGTTAAAATCATGGCCGCCAGGCGCATTACCAATTGACGCGGATAGTAGCGTCTGTGTAATAGGTAGTTGAAACGCGGCGCTTATATGGAGTGCCCAGGGTTAAGTATTTATATTCTGTGGTATAAGTTTATGCAATTTTGCATTATTTTACTTGTTTTTTTCAGAAAATTTCAACAGAGACTCTCTCAACCTTATCGCGTCCATTGTTGATGTCGATAAAGATGGCTACATATCATTTGAAGAGTTTGAGGCATTTGAGAAGCTTCTATGTTCACCGGATGCCCTCTACAGGACCGCATTCAGGCTATTTCGAAGGAGTGAAAATGATTATGTTACTTACGGTGAGTATTCAATAGAATGGTTGTGGATTAAAGGTTCCGTAGTAAAAACAAGGAACCCATAGAAGATCATTCAGTCCATCCGTCCCAGTATGTCACAGCATCGTAGCACAAGATAAAGGAACTACAGGATAAGCTTAATACCACGTGCGCTCGAATAATGCATGCATATAATTTGATACCTAGCATGTCTAAGTCGATATTACATATCCTGTCTCTTTTTAAAGATAATAATATGTTAATATTCTTATTATTAAGGCAAAATACCTGCGAAATATTTGTATAAAGCAAAAGTATGACGTACTTAATTATGTTTTAAAATATGGTCCATTCTTCCCTTCCTTTCCTCACGAAAGTTATAAGTAATTTTAAATTTTATTATTGTAATTGTGCTTCCAGATGACTTCGTTAATCTCATGGAAAAAAGTGTTATTCACAAGAAACTACCATTTGATTTAGACAGTGACTTCATTAACTTGTATTTCGGTCAAGACAAGAAAAGAGTTTTAGTTTTTGAGGATTTTAGCCAATTTCTTCATGACTACCACGAGGAATACGGGTTAATAGCCTTTAGGAAATATAATAGAGATGGCTTCATTGACATTGTTGACTTTAAAGATATCATGCTGACTGTGAAAAGTCATCTTGTAAATGATATCGTTAAGAAGAACATTATTAATGTAAGTTCATGCCTTTGCCGTCAGCCTTTTATTAGTAACTTATCTATTACATTGTAGCATTAATTAAAATCTAGCTACTCAACCAGTCAAATAAAATACTTTTCCTTAAAACTAATAAAAATAAGTACCCAGCCTCACTGTTTTGCGAATGTCTTATTTTTCAAAAGATAAGTAAGAAAATTAATCTCAGTAGGTAAGCTAGAAGAAAAGAAATGAAAATCTTTATTTTTTTGCACCAACTCCAACTATCCCAACCATTTTAGTTACTAGATTGGCTGGAAGAAATCTTTTTTAGAAATAGTGCCCGCCTTTGCTCACAATTTTAATCATCTTCATATACAACTGTATTTTTAGTCCATTAAAAAGTGTAATAATATTTTCCAGTCACCAAACCAACCTTACGAACTCTATAATACGTAGTTACTAGGTTGGCTGGAAGAAATCTCTTTTAGAAATAGAGCCCGCCATTGCTCACAATTTTAATCATTTCCATATACAACTAAAGATTTAAATCGTTAGATCTGCCATCGTACTAAAAATCTGTAGCATTATTTCAAATCTGTCAAAATGGCGCACGCATGCGTGATGCGTTGTTTACGTCCATCGCAAATATCGGAATTGACAATGGAAGGAAAATAATACCTAAACGATAATAATTGAAATCTAAATACTTTATACGCGTGAAATGTTACATCATTTTGCTTTAGGTATTTGTATTTCTACAATTGGTGGTGCACAGATAAAAGGCACAACGGCATTCTCACGTGGTTTCTCAAAATAACTGACACTCTGTTCAAATGAGCAATGATAGCCATCTAATAGCAAAGAAGTGAGGCTCAATCATTTGAATGTTGACACATTTCGGTGAGCTCATACTATGGTAAGGGCATATCTAACGATTTAAATCTTTGTATACAACTGTATTTTTAGTCCATTAAAAAGTGTAATATTATTTTCCAGTCACCAAGTTTTCCCGAAGGCAAGCACAGAATTAGTTTCTCCTACTACATGGCATTCAATAATTTACTGAATAACATGGAGCTGTTCAAAAGAGTATATCTTTACGCAACGAAAGGGGATAAAAAGTCACCAGTGAATAAAAACGACTTTCTACATTCGTCACAGATGATCAGTCAAATAACACCGCTTGAAGTTGATATATTGTTTGCAATATGCAAAATGATACATAACGACGAGTAAGTAGATAATAATATACTAAATAATATACTTACTAGAAAAATACGACTCGCACCAGATCAATTCTCGAACGGGTATCAAACCCGCGACCTTTGGATATCCGGTCCAATGCTCTGACCGCTGAACTACCGAGTCACTAGTGGCATCGTCGAATTTCTTCTAGTATATCCTGCTCTTACGCTGTAAGCCAGTGTTATTTCATCAACTCAGACCAAATCAATGTGAGGATTCACCTCGACATTCAATTGAAATATCTTTCTAGATATTTTGACAATCGATAAAGATGAAATAGCTATTTTATTTTTAAATCGATTCCCGTACGAGAATTGAACTGCTGCGAGTCGTATTTTTTTATTTAGTACCTATTGTATAAAAATAGCATTGTGAATGCAAAAATCACAAATTAAAAAGAAGATAATAATATAAAAATAAATCACATGCGTATGCGTCTACAGACGAAACTTAGTTATCATTGCAAAACTGTAAAAGTAGGTGTTTTTTTTTTTTATTTAAGTATCCAATAATTACTCTAATAATTACGTTATATGTACAAGAAAATCTTTTTTTTTTTAATAATTTTTTTTATTTACCAATCATCGTTTTTAGATAATCTAAATTCATGTCTTTTTACAGCACCATTTTGTACAGTTATTTAAGGGACATTACACCAGAGCATTACTACCGTCGGGTAAAGCAAAGTATTGCTGAAATTAAAGCGGTCTCGGTAAATATACATTTTCTGTGTATGTTAGTATTGTTTTTATCGGTGTTTTATTAAATCTATTTTAAGTTATAACGATTTATTTGCTTTGTACCTAATGCGACGGGCAAGAAATTTAGGAATAAAAAGATGATTTCCTTAATTAAGGTATAACCTTCGAGAGAATGCACACATTTTAACAGATTTGTAAGAAGGTAATCGAAAATAGACTTTATATATTTGATAAAGAACTTGATTAAATCTGTCAAAAGTGCATTCTCTCAGCAGCCACATTTTGATTTGCTTAATTGTTTGCCTATATTCTCAACGAGTCTAACTGAATCGTGTCACACTGTGTGACAATTACACACTCACACTATGACTGGTTGAGAGAAAAATTCGCTACAAGTAACAATGTGACTTTATGCGAATTTTTATTCTCATCTAGTAACACTGGTTCGTGTATAGTGTGACACGTTCGGAAATAAAATATTTATTCTCATCTAGTAACACTTGTTAGTAAATGGTTCATATTTATTATTAATTCGTATTTGTCTTGGCGGAGTTACCTAACACCGTTACTTAAAGAGTATTTTTTCACGTTCAGATGATGATGAAAAAGGACAAGTGTTACTAGATGCGAATGAAAATTTGCAACGAGTAACACTGTTACCCGATGCGATTTTTTTTCCGAAAGTGTCACACTATACATAAACCACAGTTACTAGATGAGAATAAATTAAGTGCTTTTGAATTGTCTATAATTACCTACCACCCATTCGAGACTCTTAATGGTAATCATAGTGGTGCTCTCAAAGAAAGATACCTAGACAAACACGGAAGATCAGCGTCGGAATGTCTGCGACACCCGACACATGCTGAGTAGGTTGCCTTTTTAGTGTCACATTCTGTACCTATTTTATTTAAGCATGTACCCATGTATTTTGTGCCGCTAAATAAATCAATTTCTATTATATTCTATTCTATTCTATAATAAAAATTCGCATCGAGTCACACTTGTTACTCGTTGCGGAGTTTTTTCTCAACCAGTCACAGTGTGACCCTATTCAGTGTAACTCGTTGAGAATATAGGATTGTATGTTTTTGTATTGTGCCAGAGCCCCGACGAGCGAAGCGTATTTATTCAAATTCTCGAGAATGTCTACAGATTCTCCCTTGGTGCTGTGGCCGGCTGTAAGATTTTTTATTACTTACCTATAGAATAATATTTTAAACCTGATATATAATAATGGTTGTGTTGTACTATCGCAAGACAACCTATAAAACTAATCTTGAATTATTGATTTTCAAACAATCGATCCGCACGATCGGCTATGAATGTTGTTAGGCGTGCACATACCTTCACATTATTTTAGTGTGCGTCTGCACGCTCTTGTATTAGGCACATTAAAGTACCGTGCATGTGGACACCACAATATTCATAGCCCGGGTCGGCTATGAATATTGTGCGGCATTTAATTAAAATACGAAAATCAATCCATATCCTGAGATAAAACATCTACATTATATTATGTGTGGTTTATAGCTATTTTATATTTTATTAGTGCAGTTTACTTTTTGTTTTTCTATTCCATACGAATGGCTGTTTAGTTATCCAGTATTTTGAATAACAAGTTTGACTGAGCCACTGTCCAACTGTTATTAGTAAATGCGTAATTTTAGAAGTTTATAAGTTTGAAATTGCATTTTCCATACATTGTCTTAATTTATTTCACAACCATGAACGCCACTGTTTTAAAACTTTTATGCACAAATGTTTAAACACTCAGTTACTTAACTAATGTCACATGAGTTAAGTGATAAAAAAAACAGAATCGGCTAATTTTACAAAAATATAAGTGTTCATTTCTGCTTACGAGAAAAGGAGTAACTTTTGAGATAAAAACTCACTTTTTTAACGTTCAGGAAAGAAAATCAGAAATATTTTATTGCTGATAGTGCTGTAAATAATAACAAGTAACAGAAGCATCTTTAATATCATAGCATAGAAGATATGAGAGCCTCAGAGTGTGAGAAAAATCGGCAATGTTATACTAAAGTACCCCTATTATTTATTTATTTCCAATCTATTCTCTAGGCATAGGAGCAGCAACAGTCTACCCCATAGACTTTGTAAAGACTAGAATACAGAACCAGCGCATCGGTCCTAAAGGAGAACGATTGTACGCGGGGTATGTGGACTGCTTCCAGAAAATCGTAAAGAATGAGGGAGTGAGAGGCCTCTATAAGGGCCTGCCCACACAACTGTGTGGCGTCGCGCCGGAAAAAGCTATTAAACTGTCTGTAAGTACTAACTACTATTTACTATTAACTACTATTTATTTAAACTACTATTTTATTAAAATAAAATAAATAAAATAAAAGTTCTAGTAGATAATAATAATATTCAGTTGTTTAATTTGTTATTTATTTATTTCAGTTCAACGATTTGTTCCGTGATAAGATGACAAGTAAAGATGGGAAGATAACTTTTTTTGGAGAATACATATCTGGTTTTGGTGTAAATATCGCAGGAGTGTTACCATACTTTTATAATATGTGTTGTACTACCAATACGGAAAAAAAAATAGTTTCGTCAGTAACTAGTCGTATTTAGAATATACAATTTGTTCAAATATACAGGGTGGAAAAGAAAGACTACAGTTGGAAGGAAAATATACTTACCCGAAATATTGATTATAGCAAATTAACTTCCTTTATTTTAAAAAATAAATAAAACTGCATTCAAGGATTTTTGACAAATCGCTTTTTTCAACCATGAATCGAATGGGTTAAACTACTTTTTTATTTTTATCTTTCCTGGGTCTGCCTTTAAAATATTTAAATACTATGTTATTTAAAAGCAATTAATCCTTATCATCGACCCTATCAATTGATATTATAAAACTGCAAGATTTTATATTTTCTGATTTTAGCCCGTTCGATTCCTGGCTGAGAAAAGCGATTTATCAAAAATCTTTGATTTACTTCTTTTAAAAAAATAAATGAATCTTTCTTTTCAGTAAAATTTACCAACGTCAATGTTTAGGATACCTGCCCTACTTTTCCTCCAACTACCGTCTTTTTTCTACACTATACATATATAATAAAGAAGTTGAGGAAAAAAACTAAAAAGTTTATATTATTTTTCAGGCAGGATGTTGTCAAGTAGTAGTCACAAATCCTCTAGAGATCGTAAAGATCCGTCTGCAAATGGCCGGCGAGTCAGCCAAAGGGCACTCAGTGAATGCCTTCAAAGTCATCAGGGATCTCGGCTTCTTTGGCCTCTACAGGGGCTACAGAGCTTGCATGATGCGAGATTCTACCTTCAGCTCTATATACTTCCCAACGTACGCGCGTGTTAAGGTAATAATTATTTACTTTTGTTATTTCTTGTACTCCGTATCAAAAAATGGAAACTGTTAAGAATCACTTCGTAGTCCGTCTGTCAAGGTTCTTTTTTTCGTGGTAACACTTCAATTTATTTACTGTCATCATCAGCTATTTTAGGGTCCCATTGCTTGGACATAGGCCTTAAGGGGGGGGGGGACTCACACATCCCATGACTGACCCTTTATCTCCCATTATCTGAATCAATATTCTAACTCCTCTATATTTTAAATTTTTGTGCCGAACGAAAATAAACGGTTCTATTAAATTAGAATAAATTCCATTAAACATAATGCTATTTACACGTCGGTGAAGTGGACTGTGTAAATGAAGAAATGAACCATTCGATCAAGATTGAACGGATCGAAAAAGTGAATCGCCTAATTCTTATTTTTAAACTTTCAACTCTCATTCAATTCAAATGCGTTGAACGGCAAACTAATGTAATAAAAATGGGATCCCTTTCTTTCGCATAATGGTTTTATACCTAATTTGATTTGGCATAACGGATTTGGCATATATTTTTTGTCATAATAATACTTTGGCATAATTGTTTTTGGCATACTTTATTTATATTAGCATAATTATCATTTAGATTAATTTGTTTAAAAGCATAATGTTATACGGGATATTATTTATTCGCCTAATATTATTTAGACATAAAAATCTAAAACAAGAATAAATATTTTTACGTACTTATTTATTTTCGTGCAAAAGACATAAATTATACAAATATTATAAGAAACTTATGTATGTACAATATGTAACAAAAACCCTGTCAGATACTGAAACAGGTGATAGTGTTTCTAAAACTGAACAACATTCTCCCAGGAACAGGTCAAAAACGATTATTTTTCCGCCTTTCCATAGTAAGGCTAGGAACTCACGGAGCAATTTTCTCCCGCACCCGCCGCGGTTGAGGAACCGCAGTTTTATTTCAAAACTCACGAGACTGCAGTTCTGTGCGGTCACGCAGCCGCCGCGATTGTGATTATCGCCCGCAAACTTGGCGGGCGCGGGAGAAAATCGCTCTGTGAGTTCCTAGCCTAAGTTGGTCAGCTGACCAATACATTTTGTATGGGAGTATGTTTTTTTTTCGTTTTTCGACCTAAGTTCGTTGAAGCATGTTGTTCAGTTTTAGCAACACTATCACCTGTTTCAATATCTGACAGGGTTTTTGTTACATATTGTGTAACCAATCTTACTTGGGTAATCTAAAAACAAATAGCCAACCCATTTCGTAATTTTCTGAAAAATCAAAACCCAGGGTAAATGGGGTACCTATATAAACCTAAAAATTTATATGGATGTCGTTTTTGAGGTTTTATGGGATGTTGAAGCAAGTAGGTAATATTATGCGTAAACATCATTCGGCGAAATCATATTATGCTACGACATTATTATGCCTTATGCAAATACATAGGGAACCAATAAAAATAAATGAAGCAAAGTCAATGCTTTCAACGCGGCGCGGTTTAAAATGATTGAGCACTGACATTGAATGATTCACTTTTATGTTTACATGGTTCAATTTGGTTTCTTCACCCAAATTCAAATGCGGTTCTGAACTATGTAATATTACCATTAGGCGCTTTTGGCCGACGAGAATGGCTACAACCACCCCGTGACATTGCTGATGTCTGGTGCCATTGCTGGTATGCCCGCCGCGTCCTTCGTTACACCGTTTGACGTCATCAAAACCAGGCTACAGGTACGCATTTTATATTGAAAAATTATACATTTAAGATCAAAATGACTATAGTCGAACGAGTTTCAACTTAGTGCGCAAGGCATGAGGATTAAAATCAAATAAAACAATTTGACATTTAGTAGGTACTTATCATTACTTAGGTAATTGTGACTGAAAAAATTGTAATCACTTATTTTTGGTAGTCGTACTTAACACAACTCAGAATATTTTAATATTTGTACTTACCTAACAGGTTATACCGAAAAAGGGTCAGACTGTATACAATGGAGTCATAGACGCTGTCAAGAAAATATATCGAGAAGAAGGTTTCAAGGCTTTTTGGAAAGGAACACTCGGTTAGAGGGTGCATTAGTTTAATATACATCTGATATAAGTATATCGTACTTAAGTAAGTACGGAATTGATTGTTTAATAAAATAGTGTAGGGTTAGCAAAATCTTATGTCAGTTCTACAAAATTACAAATAGATCTTTACTCTGCGGAGCTCGATCGAACTCGCTTGTAGGTATTTGCCGGTTACACATGATGACGATTTATCCCTATATTCACATCGAGTCACACCACTTAATCGTGTCACACTGTGACTGATTGAGAAAAAAAATCGCAACGAGTAACAGGAGGGGTAACTCGTTGCGAATTTTTATTTTCATCTAGTAACACTGGTTCCTGTATAGTGTGATTCGTTCGGAAAAAAAATCGCATCGGGTAACAGTGTGACTCGGTGCGAATTTTTATTCTCATCCAGTAACACTGGTACGTGTATAGTGTGACACGTTCGGAAAAAAGTCACATCGGCCCCCTGATTATCTAAAATGAGCGACCGATCTCGATTCCTCAATTATTTCGAAATCGTCGCGCGACCGAGTCACTGATTTGGTATTATGTATGCGATCGCTGATTAGTTTATGCTCGGTTTATGCTCATGAAGATCACCATAGAAACTAGCAACCGGTGGGAGCGACTGAAAAGTCTTTTACCGAAAGTAGACTGTGTATGTGTCTGACCATATGTGCTCTGTGAACATAACCTTTTTGTTTTCGCTTCGAATTTTGTTTACATTTTTTCGTCTTCAAAATTGCAAATTCCGTGTAGGTATTAAAGGACAGGCCTTTTATTTGACATTATAGCAATTTTATTTAATTTTGGTTAAAGGTAAGGCTAAGAATTTAACGAAAACCAATCAGAAATTACGTTTTGTCTGGTTTCTGTTTGACAGAAGAAATCGCGAAATCGTCGCGGTCGCGTCGCGGTTTCTGAGTTAGATAATACGAATTTTGGAGCATTTCCTTGCAAGTGCTCGTATATTTTAGTTCTTTAGTTGTCCGTTGGAGGCAGCACTCGTAGAAACTCGATCGGTGGTACGAAATCGAGTTTGACAGCGACGATTCCGTAATTATGACCGGTCGCTAGGTGGTTTTTAATAAGATAATCAGCCTGCGGGTAACAGTGTGTCTCTATGTGAATTTTTATTCTCATCTAGCAACACTGGTGATGCGATTTTTTTTCTGAACAAGTAACACTATTTACGAAACACTGTTATTACTAGATGAGAATAAATATTCGCATCGAGTCACTGTTACCCAATGCGATTTTTTTTCGAACGTGTCACACTATTCACGTACCAGTGTTACTGGATGAGAATAAAAATTCGCACCCAGTCACACTGTTACCCGATGCGAATTTTGTTCCGAACGAATCACACTATTACTATTATGTATTCTGTGACAATACAGGAACCAGTTCGTCATCGTAACGAATGAGGAGTAGTGGCCACCTCTGGTGTTTAAGTTTATCAAGCCATCTGTAAGGCCTCTAAGTTGACTTGACGACTGTTCTCAGATGACAACAGCCGGGGCCAACGGTTTAACGTGTCCTCAGAAGCACGGAAGCGGTCAGTTGTAATGCCACTTAACGGTCAGCCTTCCGACACCTGGCCGGACCGAGCGTTGCTTAGCAAACGTTATCGAGTACGATCAGTCTGTCAAGTTCTGCCATGAGCGCTTCACACAAACCAGTGTTACTGGATGAGAATAAAAATTCTGACTGAATAAAAACTGGCTTAAGGTTGGTTACGCTGGAACGCTTTTCTCTGACTTTTTTTGACATGTAAAGAGTAAGGAAAATAACCGCAATTCTGCACTTTTACGATGTTTTTTCATCATTATCATTATCACAATTATCTTTCTTGAATAAAAGTTATTGGAGCTACTTCACAGTTCCTACTTTAAAGTGTATCCTACGTAGCATTAAATACGTTTCCGCTATTATTTACGCCAAAAATATGAACTTACGCAAGCGCTTTTGATGATATTCTGATTTTTTTTACAATCATCTGTGAGGTTTATTTATAGTCAACTAGCGGTCGTACGCGACTTCGTCTGCGTGGAAAGTTTTTTTGCTATCCCTCGGGAACAATACTTTTTCGTGATAAAAGGTACCCTATGTCGTTGTCTGTACCCCTGACAACGTGTATGCAAAATTTCGTGATGATCGGTTCAGTAGTTAAGACGTGAAGGCGTAACAAACCACAAACGGACTTTCGCATTTATAATATTACTAGCTTCCGCCCGCGACTTCGTCTGCGTGGAAATGTTTTTTTGCTATCCCTCGGGAACTATACTTTTTTTCGGGATGAAAGGTATACCCTATGTCCTTCTCGGTACGCCTGACAACGTGTAGATATGCAAAATTTCATGATGAAAAGTTCAGTAGTTAGGACGTGAAGGCGTAACAAACAAACAAACAAACGGACTTTCGCATTTATAATATTAGTGATAATATTATAAAGTAAGGATTTAATACTTGTAGCTACTAGAGAATCTCTTCAGCTTGTCTATGTTTTTTTATGTGGCTACAACTTTACGTTTTCTATATTAAAACCCCCGTAAACCATGTTTTCCTATATGAACTCTTAAAGCCTCTGGTTTGTTACTTCTAGCTCGAGTCTGCCGCTCTTCGCCCCAGTTTGGTGTGACACTGGCTTCTTACGAGATCCTACAACGGCTGTTCTATATCGACTTTGGAGGGAGGTGAGTATGCTTGTAGTTGTAACACTTTTGACAAGATATAATTAAATAACCCGCCTGCATAAAAAGACAAGTCAACTGAAAAGATGGAAACAAGATTGATGAATGAATGAATGAAAGATTAAGTATTAAAGGCAACATAATAACATGCAGTCGGAGGACTCGGAGGCATGTATAAAGAAAGTGATATTATCATTGATATATAGGTTGAACTGTCTTAGTTCGTTGGTTGAACTGTATAGGTTACTGCCAATTTTCAATTATGACAATTATTGTAGAGCATGTTGAAATTTTCCATACTTAAAATAACAACGCGTCGCTACCGCCAGGTATTTCTGACCTTGCGAGTAGGTGCTGACTCATGAATACCCTAAATAGGGTAGACTGGGGGCCAACGTAACACTTTTTGTTTGACGGGCTCTAGTGTAAAATCTATTTGTTTTTAAGTTACTTTGTCTGTGGAATTAGGACCTGAGGTTATTCATCTACAATAATCTCTGCCAATATTGAACTTAATACATAAGGGAAACGTAAAAAATCAATTTAATCCGAACGAAGATGAGTGTTACAATTGTACCCATTGTGTGGTCAATTGTAACAAAAGTTTTATATGAAATAAAACACCAGTAAGTTGATTAGAAATACTTGTACTATTTTATATTTGCAGTCTCATAGGTAAAGAATCAGTCATAAATCAAATTAACAAGATACTTCCTAAAATTTTAAAACTGAACATAATAATATTTATACAAAATAATATAGCTTCTCTAGCTTCACAAAACCAACGAAAATGACTGCTTTGTTTAACAAGTGATAATTTTAAATCTTACCATAAATTTTAGCTTATTATGAGCATTATAGCTCGTATAAAATTCGAAATATAAAAAAAAATTTGTTTGTATGGTGTTACAATTGTCCACCGTTACAAATGTCCCCAGCCACGTGACTCATATTATTTAGCATATACGCGTATTAAACTATTCAACTTAAATAGATATAAAAAAACACTGCAACATTTCGTCTTTTTTACTCTGTTCCATGGCATCTGAAAGAAAATATATTAATATAAACAAAGTTTCATATGTTCAGTAAAACATGAAACCGACGTCGGAGATTAACACACAATATAGAACCTAACATACCTACTTACCAATGCAGGCCCCATTTGACCGACCATCATATAATTATAGAACAATTTTAAATTGATTGCCAACGGACACGGGGACAATTGTAACATGGGGACGATTGTAACGTTTCAATTGTCCCCATTGGTGGTGGTACAACTGTCCTTTACACACACTCTTTGGAAAAATATTAATATCAAATAAGTTACTGAATATTAATGAGCAAAAACTAGGCTATGCCAAGTGTGCTAACTCAGTAATTGACTAAATAAAAAACCTGGAGGCAATATAGTGATTTAAAGCGAATATCAGACCGATAATAAGAACGAATAACTTACTTTGGCCCTGCTGAAAACGAAAATCCGTCGTTGACACGTCCGTTTTGCAGCTCGCGCGCCGCCAACTTTTGAGTAGGTCGGGACTCGTTCTGCGCGTATTCTAGCTAACGCACACCCGTATAAGTGGCTTTGTAGTAGAAATATCGCCAATGTTACAATCGTCCACTGTTACTACTGCCCCCCCAGTCTACCCTACTAAATCATAAATTGTATTATGGGCTTTGAGATGACTCGTGTAGTTTAACAGTCACCACCACCAGAGGCCGTATTATGACCTCTTATTTCCAGGCAGTTCCTCAGCACTCTACCTAATCTGGTAATCTTGGGTGGCTGGTACAGAGTATTCAAAACCCAAGTGTGAGCTCTTGTCTACTAAAACAAATGCATGCCATTTGTCCAATGTTGATAGGGTGAAAAAATATTGCCTACCAGGGGGGTTATTCACGATTGTCGGAAACCAACTTTCCGAATCGAATCGGAAAGTCTTTAGTCTTAAATCTTATTTTCTACCTTATGCTACATAACTTTGTAAATGCATTGGACTTTCCGGTCGGAAAGAGAATCGAATGCCAGTCGATTGTATTAGTGAATTGCTATATTTTTGTAATATCGGAGGATACGGATTCGAATCGAATGCTTTCGACTAGATTTCCGACAATCGTGAATAACCCTACTGGGGCCGTGCCGGCTAACTTACATGGCTATCGTAATCGCTTTCATTTGACAGATGGATGTAACACATTGCTACTTCTATTTGGCAAAAATAAAAAATCACCATAGAAAAGTAGCAATGTATGGGATGTATTTAAAAGCACTTTAAATTTGATGAAAACAGCTATAAAATTGTATATCAGCACTTTAAAATAATGATAGACCTATAATTTAATCTTATCACTACAAAAATAATGGTTTGCACTATAACTGTGTCCCAACTCCGAAATCATTTGATTTCTGTCAAACCATGTCAGACTAATGAGATGGCAAGTCTCATCAAGTCGGTTCTAGCGTTGTTTGTCGCAATAGAACCTAAGGCAGCCATTACATGGTCATGCAAGCGTCAGTCAAATTCCATCAGTCATGAATTACGTTTGACTGATTGACTGATGGAAAGAACAAATCACATCATGCAACCATCAGTCACTACATTACACGGTAGGTTAATCGTCAGTCACAGCTCGTGACTGTGGTTAAACTATGACAGCAAAACCTACCGTGTAATGGCTGCCTAACCTCCTCCTCAGCTCCCCTCTCGATGCGCCCGCTCGTCGTCACACCTAGTCGTCTGTTTACCAGTACTAAAGTTATAAATTTAATTTGTATGGTGTAAAATATTAATTTTAAAGCTAAACAATTAAATTGTATAGTGCAAAGTATTCAGTTTAAAGCTTAGCATATTTATAGTGGAAACCATATATTTTTTTAATTTCATTCAATTATTTTTTATTGAAGCTAAACATTTTAAAGTGTGTTACATTATTTTTAAAGTGCAATTATATATTCCCCGCAATGTATCAAGTCCATCTGTCAAATGAAAGCGATTACGTTACGATAGCCATGTAAGTTAGCCGGTACGGCTCCAGGTTTAAGTCACATTTACAGTGCCCGAATAAAAAAAAATAATGCATAAACTCAGTTCGACTGTTAGGTTTTACTTATACACCAAAACAATCTAGGTTTGGCAACGTGCTTGGCCTTCAACTCACCTGATGTTAAGTGACGATAAGGCCGAAGGTGGAAGCGCACTACACCCGGAAACCTCATCACCGAGGAACTGGCTATCTTGCCTCTAACTGCCGGAACACAACAATTTAGTGGTAGCTAGCCAGGCCACAGAATACATAATGCCAGGCAGGCTTGAAATAAGCCCTACCACCAACCAAACCGAGTACAAAATTGTACTCCCCTCCTGGGAATCTAACTCGAAGCGCACCTAAACTATGGGGACCCCTGCGTCTTCCACGGGTAGGCGAACCACTAGGCCACAGAGGCGGTTGAAAATACTAAACACTTGTTTCAATGTGTCCAGTCGGCCGGCCGGCTCGGAGCTGCGCGTGAGCTCGCCCCTGCAAGAGACGGCCAAGAAGCCGCACCACATCGGCGGCTACCAGGTGGCCGTCCCCGTCATCAACGGACTCGAGACCAAGTTTGGCATCTCTCTCCCACGCTTCTCCTTCCCCAAGCAGTAGAGTCTGGTCAACGAAAGATGAGACTGAAAAAAGGCGGAAAATTCAAAGAAACAACACATGGCAACTCTGAATATAGTCGGAAATATAGTTTTGATACTTGTGTAGGTATATAGTGTCTTTGGTCTTGCTTGTAGCGATTATTTAAAAGTGCAAAATACACCTAATTTTATCGACAAAAACTATACTGTTGAGGTCTATCTGCTCTCCTGTTTGCAGTGCTGGCCGGCATTTTAAATTTTACTTTAATTTTAGAAGAATGTCCTAAAAAATATGAATTTCTTCGGATTTTTGTTGATAAAATTAGGTGCATTTCACGCCATTAAATTATCGCAAGTACAAGATCAAAGTCACTATAGTAAATAACATATTATATAGTTTATATTTCTGTTAACATATAATAAATAACAAGTATCAAAACCATATTTCCGACTTTAATCAGAGTTGCCATTGAATTTGCCGCTTTTTACCAGTCTCATCTTTCATTGACCGGACTCTAGACGTGGAAGAGCAGGATATCAGCTGCACGGTTTAGGGCTCCCACAGAGATTTCTACAATAACGATCGGTAATGCACTACCAGGGGCCGAACCAGCTAACGTATCGAACTTCGAAAATTCTGCTAGGCTTCAAATTAAAACAGCTAAATCGAGCCCCAGTTGGGTTAAAATAGCGAACCCCAATTTATGATATCTTCCAAATAATTTCGACAAAATAATGCAATACGAAATTCCTTACTTTGATTTCTCTGTTTTAAGTTGAAGCTTGGCAGACCTGTCGAAGTTCGAAAAGTTAGCCGGTAGGGCCCCGGTATCCAGAGGCTACTGATATCAGTATAAGCTCAAGAGCGTTTTGTCTAAATTGTAATGTAAAAACTGTAAACTTTTGTAAACTGTCGAAAATAATAGGTAGTAGGTAAGTATAGTAAATTTTGTGTCGATTTCAACATGACTTGTGTTGCGCCCGCCTGCTAAATATAGGTTCAAAATTCAAATAGTTTATTGAATTAACATTAGAAATGTGAATACAAAATGCAGATTACTTTTAGAGGTCAGTGCTTGTATTATGAGTTTGCAGAGTCTCGATAGTGACGTAGTAACCAGGGGCCGTACCGGCTAACTTACATGGCTATCGTAATCGCTTTCATGTGACAGATGGATGTCACACATTGCTACTTCTATTTGGCATAAATAAAAACTCACCACAGAAAAGTAGCAAAGCATCACATCCATCTGTCAAATGAAAACGATTACGATAGCCATGTAAGTTAGCCGGTACGGCCCCAATTTTGTATGTAATTTGGCACAGCGCCTCTGGTGGTAACTGCACTAAACTAAAACTTGTCATACAAATGTCAACTACATCTATCGAGAGTAAGCGTAAACTCATAATGCGCCTACTTTACTTACGAGCTGGGGCCCAAGTTTACCATTGTAAACGTCATAATCGTGTTTCAATTGTGTTTCGATTGTAATGCTTTTTGACACAGTAGGTACTTGTCCAAAACCAAAACTGAAACACAATTGAAACACGATTATTACGTTAACAATAGCACACTTGAACCCCTGTCTACACGCTCAAGTAAAACCGCGCATGCCAAGTATAAATGTAAGACAACTGATATATTGCATGCACGCGCGCATGAGCGTGGAGCCGGTGCATAAGTTGTTAGAGTTCAAAGCAGGGGGTCAATTCTGCTAATGTTAACGTCGAAATCGTGGTTAAATGGTGTTTGAATGGTAGGTAATGCTTTTTGATACAGTTTTTGTTTCTTCTTAAACCTAAAACCGAAACACATTGTGTTTCTTAAACTCATAACGGAAACACATTGTCTCGATTTTAGGTTTAAGAAATAACACCATTGAAGCACGATTGTGACGTCAACATTAGCAGACTTGACCCCCAGGCCCTCGATTCTGCTACTTTAACGTCACAATCGTGTCTTGATAGTGTTTCAATTTCATTGTGTTTGACACTTGTGTGTCACAATGAGCTTTATAGAGAACCCACTAATCTAGTCAGTATTTGTTATACCTATCAGCTTATTTGAAAGTAATAAATTAAAAAGTTGGCTCTGTTACCTATTCAATAAATGTGGAGTGCCCCTTTATTTTGTTTGTTATTTTTTTATTGAAATTTACTTTTTTGTATTTTGATAGAAAGTTTTCTGTAATATTTCAATAGGTAATGGGTAGAGCGTCCGCTGTGAATTAAAAGTTGGATCTGTTATTCAATAAAATGAGTGGATGCCAGTTTATTTTGTTTGTTATTTTTTTTACTCTACCTAAGTGGGGTTGCCAGGTCATTTAACCTAAAAGCCGGACAGACCTGCCAGTTTGGCCGGACATTTGGGTAAAAAAGCCTGACCCCCTAAATTATTAAGGATTTTGTGTCTTAGTAATAAAAAGTCATTTTTTTGCGTACCTACAACTAAGTTTTTTGATTTTTGGTGCTCGCTGTCTCGCTCTAACGCACGTTCGAACGACGTGCGTGAGTGGTAACTGTCAAAGGCTCTGACCATATTATTTTAAAACGGGAAATATTATACTGTAACCGCCGCGCCGACAGTGTAAAAATGGGCTTATTCCGTTTATCCAACCTGAAGCAGTCACCCTAGGCACATACCTACTCGGAAAATGCGTCATACTATCAAGTATGACGGGGTGGATAGATGGGTGAGCGTCAATTTGACGGGATCAAGTCCCCAATTTAAAATGTATCACATTGAAGAGTTAGTGCTACATATGTACTATTTGTACCCTGAACCAAACATTTGTACCTCTAAAGGTAAAGGAAATATGTCAGGACCTCCCTGATCCCACCACTTTGACGTCAAAGTGGCACGACCTTCTGAAAGTGCTACTCAGAGGCAGGCAATTCATACCCGAAGACTTAGTACTACATATGTACATGTATATGCTCAATTTCCAACACTATTGTAAGTGCCGAATTAAAGTTAAATGATTAAAACTTTGGTCCCGTCAATTTGATGATTCATGTTATCGCTGAATTCGTATGAAAATTGTAACAACTCGTGCAAAATCAAATGTGGAAACTTAGTACGTCCTAAGTACATGAACTTGGTGTAATTTTCATATTATTCATAATTTAAGTAAATCAAAAGTTATCCATTATTCATCGTTATCAAAATGAACACATTTATGCAGAAATGAAACAACCCAAAATAGTTTTGATAATTATATAATACTAGCTTCTACCCGCGACTTCGTCCGCGTGGATATTCGAGAAAATCCTAAGGGAGCATTTAACCAGGATAAATATTATTCTTTGTTTTAGTTTCATCAAAATCAGATCAACCGTTTTTACGTGATTAGGACCAGGTCTCATCCCCTATACTCATACAATTTCATCCCCTATTTCAACCCCTCCAACCTTTATTTTGCAATAAAAGGTTTCATTAAAAATCGGTTCAGTAGTTGCGTGAAAGCGTAACAGACTGACAGACAAAATTACTAAGTCCGTTACGCTGGCAGGAAAGTAGCTTCTAGAGGGAAGCGAGTTTGATGAACAATTTGTGCGTAATTTGGTGTAAATGTGCGCCAAGTAAAAAATTTGTGGGCCTTTTACTTTTAGAATAAAACGGGAAAACGAATTCTGCTGGGGAGAACCGCTAACGGTTCTAGAACCTAAGTTCTCCAGCAGGAAGATTCAAAACTAATGATCGGAGTGAAATAAAAGAGTTAGGCGGGTAGCTTGTTACTAGCAGGAAATGTGCGCCAAATACCTATAAAATTTGTTGGTCTGACAGTTTTGGAGATATTTGATTTCCTGCTGGCGTAACGTTCTGCCGAATCCCAGATCTCGGAAACTACTAAATGTGCGATCTTACAGTAAACACATATAAGCAGCCCCTACTATGTGCGGTAGAAAACATTTCAAAAATATTCAAAGATTTTGAAGTAATCAGACATTTTCTGAAAACAGAAAAAATCTAGCGCCTAAACTACAATATAAATAAAGAAACCAAAAACATTGTTCTATTCTTCAACTTTTAATGGTAAAAGTTCGACTCTACCAACCGTCATTGGTAAAACCTAACATGTGCCAAGACTGCCAAGCTGTAAAATCCTTACATTTACCAGCTTTTGTAAATTCCTTACATTTACCAACTCATGTTGGTAAATCTTAAGATTTTTAAGTAAAACCTAAGATTTACCAATATACGGGCTTATACAGTAACATATAATACCTATTCTACCTACCCTCAAATTCAATAGTACCTATTTTCTTTAACTTGTAAAACACGGTTAAGTGATAGTTATTTCGTCAAATACATACTACGTAAAGTAATTAGGGCTTCCACTTATGATCAACACATTGTTTCACAAAGTTTGTTTCATTACTGCATAAATGTGTCCATTTCAAAGATAACGATGAATGATGGAAATTACTTAAATTATGAATATGAAAATTACACAAGTTCATGTACTTACTTAGGACGTACTAAGTTTCCACATTTGATTTTGCACGCGTTGTTTCGATTTTCATACGAATTCAGCGATAACATGAATCATCAAATTGACGGGACCAAAGTTTTAATCATTTAACTTTAATTCGGCACTTACAATAGTGTTGGAAATTGAGCATATACATGTACATATGTAGTACTAAGTCTTCGGGTATGAATTGCCTGCCTCTGAGTAGCACTTTCAGAAGGTCGTGCCACTTTGACGTCAAAGTGGCGGGATCAGGGAGGTCCTGACATATTGCCTTTACCTTTAGAGGTACAAATGTTTGGTTCAGGGTACAAATAGTACATATGTACTCTTCAATGTGATACATTTCAAATTGGGGACTTGATCCCGTCAAATTGACGCTCACGATAAATGGACATGCGTTTTCCTAGTACCTAGGTACCCACCTACCCACCTAGGGTGGCTGTTTCAGGGTGGTTAAACGGAATAAGCCTAAAAATGCATAATAATATTTCGATAAAGCTCGACTATACAGTTAGTATAGGTACTTTAGCTCGACGTAGCCCTACCGCCCAACTCAAAGCTTTAGCCAGAGCGATAGCTATACTATATCCATCCTTGTCATATCATAACACGATGACAAGGACGGACTTTTACTCTGGCTTTGGTTGATGACGTCAGTGTACTGTCCGTCCTTGTCATCGTGTTATGATATGACAAGGACGGATAGAGTCTAGCTATCGCTTTGGCTATCGCTTTGAGTTGGGCGGTAGGGAGGGCCCCTGGCGGCTCTACGAATTATTTCCATCTTCGAACCTAGCTATCCACCCCAGGGGGGTGATTTTGTAATTTTGTTGCAATCAACTCTGACAGAAATCGCAGTTACATCGCTGCTTTAGTAAGAACCAATGTGACAACTATCTTAACTAAAGCAGCAATGCAACCGCGCTTTCAATCGATTTCAATCGAGAATTGTTAGCAACAGCTTTACGTAATCAAGGTACAGGTGGATGTTGGGAATTTTTTGTTCATCTTCCAACCTACCTCAGGTTCCTTTTTCCCCACTGCTCAACTAAACTGGCCTACTGCGAATAGTTGAGCAGTGGTGGGGAATCCCTAATGCTCAACTGTGAGTGCTTAACTGCGAGTTGGATAATGGGAATATTATTTAGGAAGGTACTCTAACTATTTTTATTCCCAACTTCCATCCAACCTGTCCAAAATGCGGTATATTAATCAACTATAAGTTTTGAAAGTACATTAATGACAGGTTGGAAGTTGGGAACAAAAATCCTTAGGTAGGTTGGAAGCAAGGACCGGAACCGCTTACCGTTAAAGGGATTTTTGATTGGGTATTTCATAGACTTGTTTTAAAAAACCCTATCAATACGGTAAGCATATCGTCGACTAACCCTATCGAAAGGGAAACCCTATCATTTGGTAAGCTTTTTAATAGGGTTTCCCTAACAATTGGCTTAACCAAAAAAAGGGATTTTCCGGTGCCTGGTTGGAAGATGAAACATAAAATGACACATAATTAAGATGGGGTGGCTAAGTTGGTAGATGGGAATAATCAATAAGTCCATTGCTATCGTACCTAATCCACTGCTAATGAAAGCGATATTATTGGGATAGATTATGTACCTAAGTTACGCTAGAAACATACTATTGTGTTGTGTCGTGTCGCGATCTGTCGCGTATCGGTTTCATACATTTAGTATGGTTAGAAACATTACTACAGTGTGTCGTGTCGACACAACACAACACAAGTGTGTTTCTAGCGTTAGGCGGTAGAGCCCCCCCCCTGCTTGATTTTGAACATAGATAATAATAGTTTTTTGCTTTGTGTTCATTATAATAAAATAAGGCAACATCGCCTTCATTCACACCAGGGGCCCTACCGCCTAACTCAAAGCGATAGCTAGGCTCTATCCGTCCTTGTCATATCATAGCACGATGACAAGGACGGACAGTGCACTGACGTCATAAACCAAAGCCAGAGTCAAAGCGAGAGAGTTAGGCGGTAGACTCGTAAAGAATAATATTCATAGAACAAAATATACCTTTAGAAAACTTCTATGCTGTGTTGTGGTAAACTTTGTGAGCTGTGGCGTGGCTTTAATATTTTTTAGAGATCGATGATTTTAATACTCTTTGCCTTCGGCCAAGAAGCTTATACCTCCTCCAATGGAGATTGCACGGCCAGTGTCATAGTGAAGATAGAAAAGTGGGTATAAGCCATAGATGTAGCAAATCCCTTCGATGAACCTCCTTGGTATAAGCTTCTTGCCTTCGGCGGCCTCAAGAATCTTATACCTATTCATATTCTATTGGGCGGCCTTCGCTATGACTGTCACCAAGGTTTCACTTTGATATAATAATAATCATGTTTTAACAACAAGAAACGGAATACCTAAGCATTAAATATTTTGTATTTTGCTTCAGATCCACAAAAGAAGCTACGAAAAGAAGAATAAAAAACTTCTAGTGGTTCCGTGGTTTAAGGACTTCGTACCTACGTGACAGCAACACAATACGTAAGTAAGTATTACACCTTAGATTATAGAGGTCTCAGACCAAATACAAAATCCTTTTTTATTTGGTCTGAGATAGAGGTATACTTAGGCTGGCCCCAGACCTACCGGTTCCGTTTCTTTGCTTTGCTGTGCTACCTTGCTTGAAAGACCGCCGGCCAACCAGGGTAATTTTCAATCTATCGCATTTTGGGACTAGACCAAATTGGCAAGATAGCCATTAGCTTGGTTTTATCAAATATCATCGCCTGGATTGCGAAGTAGGAAGCTTTTAGGAGATATGCCACCCTGAACATGGACTCCGATCGTTAAAAATAACTCGATCGCTTATTTATACAAGATGTTTGGTAAAGCCTTATAAAACTGAATATGGTAGATAGGGACCATAATAAAACTGAACAACTTTTACTATGGGACCAAATCTGAAATCACGAAAAAAAAATGAACTGTTTCATACATTTTGATAATTTCGTTATTAATTTTTGTATAAAACAGCCGTTTTTTTTTTTAAAACGAAAACTTAAACTTCTCATCGCACCCCAGACGACGATATTTGATAACACCAAACTAATGGCTATCTTGCCAATGTGGTCAGGTCAAAATATGCGATAGATTGAAAATGAGCCTCTTGGCCGGCGGTCCATGGTAGAACAGCAAAGCAAAGAAATGAAACCGGTAGGTCTGGGGCCAGCCTTACTCATAGAAATAGAATGTCTATGGGTATACCATAAACTTAATATTCACTGAAATAGACGAACAGAGTTCACTTGGCTGCGAAACCAAAAGTGAGATGAGCCAGTGTTTGTAAATATGTAAACGTGTGCGTGAATTTAGAGATGCACTGAAGTCCATTTTAGGTTGTCGATAACCATAATGTATTATTGCTCTAATAAATAAAACACAAACAAAATTTTGAACAATTTTATTTAAATAATTTCTTAAGGTCTCCTTTGAGGGTCCCTGCTTATTTATTTATGACATTTATCCAGTTTAATTTAATTACTGGATGTACAGAAAACCTGGAAATAACTGTTAAATTAGTATAGTCAGGTGGGGTAAGTGAAACACCGGGGTAAGTGAAACACCCAACCATATCTAAGAAACTATCGTAGTTTATTCTCATAGCGATGTGTCGATAAATCAGGAATGACGAATTACTTCCCTTAATACAACACAGATATCGCTACGATCATTAACCTAGCTAGTAAACCAAAAATACATTCATTAGATGTCAAAACGCAAAACACGATGTTTTTTTGATAAATCTTTAAAACTGGACCCTATTTTATGAGAATTTGATACATTTTGGATATTAACGGTTAAACATGATCCTTTTGTCCTGTTTTTAATTAAATGGACACAATATTTAAAGCTATTTTAGCCACTGTTTCACTTCCCCCTTGTCAGGGGTAAGTAAAACACTTCTTAGCTTTTATATTATTTTCGTGATTTTGTTGCTTAATGCAAGTCTTTAGATATTTATATTCATACCGTTAAAGGGTGATTTAATTAGGAGTACATTGCCTATACAGCTACTTTAATTGCGAGTTTTATAGCTTTACTACACCTTGTTAAAAAAAAAAGTATGTTTCACTTACCCCACCTGACTATACTTAAGTTGGTATAATTTACCATTTGAAAACTGTCGGTTACAAGCAGCTTTAAATAAAACTATCAGTGTTCACAAAGACAAACAAAGTTATATTGGAAATCATCGACATGAGTATCGATATCGATAATTTTTTATCAATATCTACGCTTTATTTTCTCAAGTTCACGGACATAATATCTTTTTATCTAACACATAATGTTTAGAAATCAGCCTTTATTTAGGAAATAGGCGTTTAATAGCATCATATTAGTATATAACTTAGTGTGTTTGGGAATATATTCAACTAAAATATGAATTATGAAAATGGTAATAGTACAATCATATTTACCTGTGAAATGAGTGTTTATTTGGGTTATTGTCGTAAGTAACATTACAATCCAGTACAGAACACGACACCATTATTGATTTATATAGCTTTGAGAGCCAAACCGACCCGATCGCGATCAAAATTACAAAATAATCTTGTTGACGCTTTTCACCAAGGTGATAAACGATGATATATGAAGTCAAACCCGGTTTAGCTGTCAGTTTGTTTTTACTCTTTTTCGCACATCGCATAAGCCATAAGAATCGGTTTCTCACTCGCACCTTTGTCCGTCTACTTGAGCATAGCGAAAAATTTTCTAAGTCTATGGGGTATACTTATGTCGGCCCATAAAGTTAATATTACCTAGCGGAATAGAGTAACAAAGGGCTGAGCAAGCGAGATGTCACTAATCAGCAACATGGTGTGATAAAAAGAAATGCGTGATTATGACGTGCAGAACTCTTTTTCGCAACTGATTGACAGTTTGTCAGCACTTATCAGCCCGCTGAGAATTTGAGTTCTGAAAATATTTCAGATTTTTCTTGAAATCGTGGACATTTTTGCGAAATAATGCTTCGGAAACATGGTGCCCTGATCAGTGATTGATTGTAGTACAACACATCGAAATAACCCAGAAAAATGTTCATTTCACAGGTAAATTATTCCAAATCGACCCCGCCTAACTTTGTGTTTATTTTTGCCAATACGTTTCGAAATTTTAGCACTGAGCGTGATTATTCTCTTCTGTAAACACTCATTTTTGTAAGAAGCAAAGATCGGCTAGACAAAATGCAAAATTAACGAATATTTTGTGTAAAGAAATAATTTTCATTTTACAGTAGGGGTGCATAAAGTTATCGATATTTTTTGTCGATTGTCTATCACGCCGCATCACGCGGTAAACGAATATGTTTCACTGTTGTAAAAGTACTTATATGATGTTTAATTAATAATCATCTTGGAATGTAATCCCATTTAAGATACTTAAGCCGATCCATTGGTATCAGTTTCTGACTATTAGAATACCATCATAAGTAATTTAACTATATTTCAGATTTCCTACCAACTTAGATACAAAAAATGCATGGCTTACATTAATTGGCCGTCCAAACTGGACTCCAAAGAAAACTTCATATCTATGCAGTAAGCATTTTGAGGAAAAATATTTCCAGATGCGACGCCATTTTCTCCCTGCAGAGCAAAAGCTGAAAGCAACAAGCTAACGACACATAAAGCTTACTACGTATTTTACTTTCGTAGTTGGTGTTATATACCTACCATAAAGTTAATATACCTGTCGGATTTTGAAAAAATCTGCAGTTCCATCGAAGTTTGTTCCGGTAAGCATTAATAAAATGATACTATAAAATAATAATACTATTTTATTTCTAAGTAAGTATTACAACTGCAATTTCAGCTTCAATTTTAATAGCAGCATATTCACTAACTCACTCAATAGACACTCATTTCTGTCTTTGTTACAGGTTAATATAAAGCCTAGACGCACAGTGTCATCCTACGTTTATAGAGTCATAATGTTTAGAAATCAGCCTTTATTTAGGAAATAGGCGTTTAAAAGAACCATTCATATATATATATAACTTAGTGTGTTTGGGAATATATTCAACTAAAATATGAAAATGGTACTTGTACAATCCTGTACAATATTTACCTGTGAAATAAGTATTTCTTTGGGTTATTGTCGTAAGTAAAATAACAATTCAACACAGAACACGACACCATTATTGATTTATGTAGTTATAAGAGCCAAATCAACCAGATCGCAATCAAAATAACAAAATAAT
Source organism: Agriphila tristella (assembly GCA_928269145.1). NCBI lineage: Eukaryota > Metazoa > Arthropoda > Insecta > Lepidoptera > Crambidae > Agriphila > Agriphila tristella. The sequence goes on along the minus strand of OV743440.1, from coordinate 2,357,886 downwards.
CGTGTGGACGCTTTTCACCAAGATGATAAAAGATGATAAATGAAGTCAAACTAGGTTCTGCTGTCTTTTTTTTCAACTCTTTCTCGCACATCGCATAAGCCGTAAGAAACGGTTTCTCACTCGCACCATTGTCCGTCTACTTGAGCGTTCTAAATCTATGGATATTATCTCAATCAACTTCTAACTGTAACGAACTGAAAACATTCTTCTTATCTTTTTTATGTTAAATAAATGATTTTAAATATCTCCTAAACTTTTTCTAATAGTCATAATTCATATCAGAATCGTAATTTTAGGTCACCCGTGCAAAATTCTATCCCATTTATTTTGAATCTATGGCTGTTAATTAATACTATCGATATCGATATTTATATCAATAGTGACAAGATTACATCACTGAGACTAATACATAAAAAAAATACACACACAAATGTAAATCAATTTCGGTTTCGATTGACAGCTCATGTTTGTTCCTCTATTCCGTAGGTATATTAACTTTATGTGTCGGCCGCCTCCTTTGGGGCCCTATTTTTGAATCGATCGACTGGCATTGAGCGCTCGTTTAGCTACTGATTTTCGTTCGACAAATCAACTCAAATGTATGAGATGACGAACGAAAATCAGTAGAAACGAGCGCTCGACACCAGTCGAGCGATTAAAAATTGGGCCCCAGGACTTAAGAGGCCGCGCCTCCCCCTACACACGTAGCGATTTGGCTGGAATGCCGCGGGAGGCCGCGCCTTTCCGTACGATCATGCAGCCCGTGGCTGTGCATGTGGAGGGCCTAAAGGTCTTTTAGAGTCGCGTCAGGTGGAAATGTCTCTCTTCCTAACAAATTCTGAAATAAAGACAGATCATTATTACCTAGGTATAAAGTAGCTACAAATCTATTGGATTATCTATGCTCAAACATACAGGATAGCGCCGGATCTCACTCCTCCAAGATAGCATTTGAGGGGGCGTACGGGGCCATACAAACTCACTCCCTAGGGGAGACCGAGGGGATTTGAAACAAAGGTGATTTGAAACAGTACCGATTTCTCGGAACTTAAAATCGTAAGCGAGTCAGCAACGTGGCTTTTCAACCACTTCCCTCCACCCGCTGACCTGTCGATTCTCGTCTGTGGCTCAAGTTTCGCGGTTTTGGAGTTCTACGTGCCATGTGACAAAAATCGTGAAAAGTAACTTTTTAACGTTTTTTTACGATGCCTATATTTTGATAAGGGTTTTGTATTTTGGTTTAAGTTATATATGATTCGATAGCTCATTAACTAAAGATTTATTATATATGTTTGGTACAATTGATTTCCTTGTATTTACTTCTTGATTGTGGATTGAAAAAAAATTGGGAGGTTTTTTCTTACTGAGGAGATTTGAAACAAGCTGTTTCAACTCTCCTCGTTTTCAGTTTTATATCAGACAGCAGGAAATAAACAACGGGCACAGAAAAATAAGTTTTTAGGGTTCCGTAGCCAAATGGCAAAAAACAGAACCCTTATAGATTCGTCATGTCTGTCTGTCTGTCCGTGGGTCCGTATGTCACAGCCACAGCCACTTTATTCGGAAACTATTAAGATTACATAGTTGAAACTTAGCAAGTAGATGTATTCTCTAAACCACTTTACGATTTTTACACAACATTAAAAAAATAAAAGATTAACGGAGGCTCCCCATACATGGAATTGAAACTGACACATTTTTTTTTCATCAAACTTATACGTGCGGGGTGTCTATAGATAGGTTTTCAAAATTTACAATGAGTTTTCTAAAACGATTTTTTCTTAAAGTCAACCGTTTGAAAGATATACACTTCCACAGTGGTGAAATGTGTGTCGTCGTCCCTCTATCTTTTAAAATAAGTGTCAAATCTAAAAAAAAATGCTTTAGAGCTTTATAAACACTTTCAACGAAAATTAATTTGAACCAGATATACTAAGCAGTTTTAAAGATACAGCACATTTTCCAAAACCGCTAATATATAACTTTGACATTTATGCAAATACTATGAAAAACAAAGTTATTTTCGCAGACGAAAAAGATAGTGGTATTAAATATGGTATGGTTTACCAGTAACTGCGGAACCCTACTGCGCGTGGCCTGACAGTCTGACACGCACTTGGCCGGTTTTTATTTTCATAATATTGTTTTGACATTTGTGAGATTATTGTAACTTCAATATTTGAAAAGAAACGATTGAAAGTTAATAATTATTTTATGTCAAAGATTTAGGATGTAAAACATTTTTCAATTTAAAATTTTTGCATTCACAATGCTATTTTTATACAAAACTAAATAATATACTAGAAAAAATATAACACATTTTGTTTATCTGACTGTTATTTTAATTAATGTTACGATCAATAGGACGTTATGGTACTACTTTAGGAATGTATGATTTTAGACCTGTACCTGTAGTGCCTGTAGTTACCTACTTAACTGACATAATTTGTACAAAATATTAATAAAAAAGTACGTTTCGTACTTAAAAAGATTAATTTTAATAAATACCTTCAAGTTATATCATAAATTTTATTTTACAGGCCTTAATAGTTCTCAAAAATCATATGTTTCAACTCTCCTCGACCCCTGTTTCATCTTACCTCGGTATGAGGGGAATTGAAACAAGTTGGCTTGTTTCGGTCATGTCGATTTTTCACCACAATATTTAACGCTCACAACTTCTTTATGTTAGTCATTCGCAAGTGTAAAGAATGACCTATCGATTGGTACTAATTATCATACCTACGATTTCTGTCTATAATATTTGGTGTATGAAACAAAATGTGAAAATTGTTTCAACTCCCCTCGGTCTCCCCTACTGTAAGTTTCCCACTGCTTACCAGGTGCGGATAAGGCTGGCCCCAGACCTACCGGTTTCATTTCTTTGCTTTGCTGTTCTACCATGGACCGACGGCCAAGAGGCTCATTTTCAATCTATCGCATATTTTGACCAGACCACATTGGCAAGATAGCCATTAGTTTGGTGTTATCAAACATCATCGCATGGGTTGCAATGCAACGCGAAGTTTTTATTTTAGTTTAAATTATCAAAATGTATGAAACAGCTAAACAGGGTACAATTTGTAGGTACTCGGTTTGGTTGGTGGTAGGGCTTATCTATGTGCAAGATTAATAGAATAACCTCTTTGTAAGTCATTTCAGACGGTCCTAAGCCCGTAGAAAGTATGAAGGGAAAATCAGCAGATAAGTATACATGACTGACAAACATTAAATTTTAATAATAGCCTTTTTAGATAGATTGTATTTTTGTGATGTAGAAATATAAATATTGTAAAGTAAAAAATATTGAAACCACAACAAAGTTTACATTCTTTAGTTATATTTTTTTATTTTACTTTTTTAAATGCTAATTACAGTGGCGAGGGGTGAAAATGTGGCGAAGGTAAGCCGTTCTACAAAAATGTTGTGATCTGCGTAGTGGATGGGTGGGCTGGGATTTCTAAAAGGTAAGCCGATGGTAATCGGCTTGTATGGACCCTTCGCCACTAAGTATAAAGACATACATTAATCTTAAATAGTACATAAAGATAATCAGATCAATGTATAACAAGACTAGAAGATACTACCTACAGTAATATAAAATCAGATCGACATATAATTTAAAATCCAGCTGCACTACCGTCACTCCGAGGGTCAAAAGCTCCCTCCATAATTCCATTAGTGTGCCTCACTAACGCCCCAGCATGTCCCATTTTCTCAGATAACGCTCCAAGAATTTCAACCTTATGACCCCTTTCTTTTAAGTACTCAACAGTATCTGCAGCAAATCTTTCCTCCAATCTTAAATTATCAGTGTCTTTACTCAAGGTGTCTCCATACAGCCATCTCGGAGCTGAAATAGACTTCTGCAAATTCATACCCTGTACTACGTATCGGTGAAACACTGCTGCTTGAGTCTGAGGCTGTCCATCACCACCTCGTGTGCCATATATCATAACACGCCCATCATTCAACAAAGCTGCAGCAGGATTCAGCGTATGGAATGGCTTCTTTCCAGGCTTCAACGACAAAATTTGATCTTTATCTAAAGAAAATGAAACACCTCTATTGTGCCATAATATATCAGTCTTTGGAAGAATGACGCCACTCCCAAAATCGTGGTAGACACTTTGTATGAAGGATACAGAAAATCCTTTGTCATCCATTACTCCCAACCACACAGTGTCCCCTGGGCCCTTGTATTTCGCGGTCATTGCAGCTTTATTCAAGTCAATATTTCTAGCCATTTCACTAATATTTTGAAATGACAATAGATAGTTTGTGTTTATTTTCATGTACCGAGGATCTGTGATGTATTTATCTCTTAGTTCGAACCCTTGCTTTGTAGCTTCAACTGCTGCGTGTATAAATCGACCTTCGTGATCTCCTTTTATTCGTAAATTATCTAATATTCCTAGTATAGACAAAGAAACTATTCCCTGAGTAGGAGGAGGTACATTCAGTAACTCACCAAATTCATGTTGTAAACGTAAAGGTTCCTTCTTTACCGGTGAATAATTATTTAAATCCTCTATAGTTATCGGAATACCAAGTATTCTCAAATCTTCTGCTATCTCGTCAGCTATTTTTCCTTTGTAGAAACTATTAAAACCATCTTCAGCTAACAATCTCAAAGTTTTCGCTAAATTTGGTTGGCAAAATTTGTCGCCCTCTTTGAGAATATGCCCATCAGGTGCAAATCTTTTCAAGAAGTCTTCTGATGGATTTTCTGTCTCACAGAATGCCTGCAATCCTGCCGCAAGAGACGTAGAAATGGGGAAACCTTGTTCAGCGTAATAAATAGCGTCTGCCAATAGTTTGGAGCGAGATATTGTTCTGTAACCAGATTCTGCGACGTAATTAAGAGCTTCATGCCATCCCCCTACCGTCCCTGCGACGGTAACCGTTGACTTTGGTCCTCTTCTCGGTATTTTATCATACTCTTTGAAGAAGTCTTCAGTCGCGAGACACCCAGCGCCACCGCATGCTTCTATGACGAAAGGTTCTGAGTTAGGTGGTATAATGAGCCAAAATCCATCCCCTCCTATGCTGTTCATATGAGGATATACGACCGCGAGGGTCGCTGCGGCGGCGACTGTAGCCTCGATGGCTGTCCCCCCTTCCTTCAGCACGTTTAGGGCGCTTTGCGTGGCGAGATGGTGAGGCGTCACTACCATACCACGGGGGGCTAAATTACTTCTTTCCATTTTTGTTATCTGTAAAAATGTTGAGGGTAAAGTAGGTAAATTATAGACCTTCGATCATCGAAGACAGCGGTTTGTACACGTACGGTCAGCAACGAAACTTGCTGTACAATTTAGTAGGTACCTACATTTTTTGTCATAGTATTTTTTTACTAATATGTTTTAAAACTGTGAAATATCTACAAAATATAGTTGCTAAGTAAGTAGGTATAACAAAGTAGACGTAGGTGAAACCTACTGAAATATGCTCGGTGACTCGTTGCTAACTGTACCTAACAGGTAGGTACACAGGATGGCACCTCAGACTATGTTGACCTTGAGACCACCCAGTGGCGGATTTACCAGCAGGCTGAGTAGGCTTGAGCCTAGGGCGGCAGATTTTTGGGGCGGCAAATTTGGGGACCAATTTTTTGTTTTTTTTTGCTACCAGAAATCAAAAAGATTTCTGGATGACGGTTTTCTGTATTCTGTTTTCTGATGTTTTAGAGATGCAACAAATTTTGCCGACGACTTTCCCTTCCTTCTCACTTATCATTTGTCATTGTACGTTCCGTGAATCCGTTTATCAATCTTCCATATTCTAGAGTAAAACAGCTAGTTCGCCGCCCCCAACCAGTAATCGGTCTACTCTTTGCGCCCTTTTTCTTTTCCTACCGTCAAAATTATTTTAACGTGCAATTCCAACGAAATTGACGTGCCGGACTACAGCTGGGCCACAAAAAAAAGTTGGAAATCTGACTTTTTGACTATGCCATGATGAAGTCGATAATTTGTCGAAATTTGTCGCCAAAAACCAGAATTTGTCGGTCTTGCGTTTAGAAGATATGTGAGGATACGCTGTGGAGACTTTTCTACCTGGATCTTGAGAAAGGAAGGTCATAGCGAAAATCTGATAACTCGAGAGTGTAGCCGTTAGTTTGTCGGAATTTGTCACCAAGAATCAGATTTTGTCGATCTTGCGTTTAGGAGATATGTGAGGATGCGCTGTGGAGACCTTTTTACCTGGATCTCGAGAACGAAAGGTCGTAAGCGTATCCTCACATATCTCCTAAACGCAAGATCGACAAAATCTGATTCTTGGTGACAAATTCCGACAAACTAACGGCTACACACTCGAGTTATCAGATTTTCGCTATGACCTTCCTTTCTCAAGATCCAGGTAGAAAAGTCTCCACGGCGTATCCTCACATATCTCCTAAACGCAAGATCGACAAAATCTGGTTCTTGGTGACAAAATCCGACAAACTACCGGCTACACATACAAGTAATCAGATTTTCGCTACGACCTTCCGTTTTCGAGATCTGTGTGGCCCAGCTGTAGAGACGTCTCTACAGCTGAGCCACACGTATCTCCTAAACGCAAGACCGACAAATTCTGGGTTTTGGCGACAAATTCCGACAAATTATCGACTTCATCATGGCATAGTCAAAAAGTCAGATTTCCAACTTTTTTTTTGTGGCCCAGCTGTAGTCCGGCACGTACGAAATTGTTGAATTGTAAAAATAATCTAGGACGATTGTGGAGGCAAGGGCGGCAAAAGCTTTACAGCCTATACCTTGAAAATTTGTAAATCCGCCACTGAGACCACCTTTATGCCCCATACGTAAGTATTACTTAAAAGCTGTTTTCGCAGTTTAACTCTTGCTGTGATTGAAAAAAATATTTGTTGTAATTTTCTTTGGTATTGAAAAAAAAATAAAAAATAACTTGCCGTGCTGTCGTGTGTACTTTACCGCCTAACTAAAAAGGCGTAGGAAACGGTCGTGTCTTTAAGCAGTACCTAAGTAGCTACCTACCTACCTACTATTATTAATTCTGTGGCTAAAGTTAAAATTGTAACTCCGTCGAACAAAGGTCACAATATCATTGACGTGAATAAGATTTATCGATAATACACATTTTAAGGAAAATTACTCTACCATTCATTACACAATTTTTTCATCACTACCTACGATAAGATAATACCTACTGCTATTTCAAGACACGCCTCTAATTAGGTAGGTAGTTAGTTCATTTTATTAGAGTATGTCACATTACATTGCCTATAAATTGTCTACCTAGGTACCTATCTACATTATTTTTTCCTATGTTTACATAAAATGCTGCCATTGCTGCCCTTGTACGAAGGTAGGTAGGTAGGTACACACCACACCTATATTACATTGCCCCTACCGGGGTTTGAACCCAGAACCTTTGGCTGTGCATCGCGCGTCCACTAGCGCCGCCAATTAAGAAAAAATCATTACTACGAAATAACTACGCTAAATAAAATTCTGAAAAATATAAAAACTAGTAAGTATTAGCTAACAACTATTTTTGTATGCGTTAAATTCTTAGTTTAAATGTGTTCGCGTAGTTAAAATCTGGATTAACGCCTAAGGCTGGCCCCAGACCTACCGGTTCCGTTTCTTTGCTTTGCTGTTCTACCATGGACCGCCGGCCAAGAGGCTCATTTTCAATCTATCGCATATTTTGACATGACCACATTGGCAAGATAGCCATTAGTTTGGTGTTATCAAATATCGTCGTCTGGGGTGCGATGAGAAGTTTTAGTTTTCGTTTTAAAAAAAAACTGCTGTTTTATACAAAAATTAATAACGAAATTATCAAAATGTATGAAACAGTTCATTGTTTTTCGCGATTTCAGATTTGGTCCCATAGTAAAAGTTGTTCATTTTTATTATGGTCCCTATCTACCATATTCAGTTTTATAAGGCTTTACCAAACATCTTGTATAAATAAGCGATCGAGTTATTTTTAACGATCGGAGTCCATGTTCAGGGTGGCATATCTCCTAAAAGCTTCCTACTTCGCAATCCAGGCGATGACATTTGATAAAACCAAGCTAATGGCTATCTTGCCAATTTGGTCTAGTCCCAAAATGCGATAGATTGAAAATTACCCTGGTTGGCCGGCGGTCTTTCAAGCAAGGTAGCACAGCAAAGCAAAGAAACGGAACCGGTAGGTCTGGGGCCAGCCTAAAGTGACCACTTTAGGCGTTAATCCAGGTTTTAACTGCACAAACACATTTAAACCAGTAAAATCGTAAGTATACAAAAATAGTTCATAACTAATACTAGTTTTTATATTTTTCAGAATTTCATCTAACATAAAGTAGTTATTTCGTTGTGTAATGATTTTTTCTTGATTGGCGGCGCTAGGGAGGCTCGGTAGGCCCTTAAGGCAAGAGCGCTGTTATTTCACATCAACAATTTCTTAATTTAATAACCCATAGTAAATTAATAGAACACATTTAAACAACTACACGGCGCAAAAATATGGGCGCCGCCACACTATCCGCCACACTATCTTGTTAGTGTTATTTGTATGGCATTGGCAACACACAACTTTTTTGTAGGGTATTTATTTATGCAAGAACCACGCGATTTGCTATTTCTACATGTTCCTAATTATTAATACCTATCTGTCTTATTCAGAGATGTTTCACAAAATTGGGGTGCAAGACTGTTCTAACAAAACCTGGTTTAATGCTTGTAAACCAATCACAATGCACCTTTTAATCCCTAAACGGTGGGACTAACTAAACGTTAAACTGTCACTCTGAATACGATTTGCGCTAAAATGACTTTAGTCCGCAGTCTAACGCCATGTTAACTTTGGCCCTAGTTTAACGAACGCACTCTGAATAACACAGTATAGGTATAGATAGGTAGACGTATTGCAATAGGAACATAATTATCGTACCTACAATAAAAGCTCTAGCTAGTTTACATTAGTATTGTGATAGGTATATTATTTAAATAAATAAAAAATAATGACTCAACACTACAACACAGCACAACACTATTACGTCAAAATTAGTTAAAAAAATAGAAGCAATCCGACTAAATGCGAAAGTCATTGGATGTTCTGTATTTCCATATAAACAATGGTCAATTAAAAAAGTTCAGGTTATTATAGTTCTACCGGGCGGGCGGACGAGACAAGAAATGATCATGAGCGCCGTGCGTGATTAACTAAAATAGATTTTGTAATATTTTTACGTTTTGTGACCCGTTATCAAGGCGAACGAATTTTACGCGATCGTTACAGAGTTAAAATTACAGGTTTCAAGTTAAAAGTACATTGTTTGTTGTGACGAAAAATACTGTAATGTTTAAATCGTTGTTGGGCTCTCTGATAACTCAGGCCAGTTGTCAAGAGGTGGGTAAGTTTTTAACTTTATTGAGTTTAGATGTTTCCTATAAAAACCCCCTTTTTAATGAGACTGAAGATTTACATGGTTTACGCAATTTTTGCCGTTTTCGTGCCCTTGGAGCGTCCGCCCTTGAACTAGGAAACGTCACTGCGTTCTTGCGGTCTTTTTATTTGCAATCGTATCACCTGTTATCTAATACAGACACAATATGGTACATATTTACCTACTGACCCGAGTCTATTTCTATACTACCGACACAGAATAGAATTTATTTGAAAACTATTGTAAACAAATCTAACCTCATCATCAAACCGAAATAAAAAAACATAATATTTAAAACTAAAATTGCACTTACTTACTTACCAGTCTTTTGTTCAAGTCAACAGCCAACAAGTTCTAAATTCAATTTTAATTAATGGTAATTTAATGCTGCCCGTGTTGTATGATGTAAGTGTAAGTCTACATGTCAGTCTAATATAAAGGGCAGAAATAATATAATGTTAGGCATTTGAGATAGTATGTACACAAGATAAGTATATTCTTATCAGTTACGTCAATTGAACTAGCTATCAAGTCAGTATGAATCTTGTGTCCTCGGCAATATGACTTCACGTCGGGTAATTACATTTATTATTATAATTTTAACAATTAACTTGCGAGTGTGTTTTGTGTGATCAAGAATATAGTGATATCTGAGTGCAATTGCAGTTTTAAGTTCTGCAGAGTGGGTTCAAAATGGCTTGTTTTAAAAAAACACATCAATCATGAAAAATATAAAAATACTTTTTTAATATGAACTATAAGTTTCTTATCTTGTTGTTTTTATATAAGTAGCAAACATTTGAGCCACAATAAGTATCTGTTGTGAACATTAATGGAACTGTAATGTGAACATTAATGAAGTGAATTCATTAAAATTATCTAAAAGCTACTTTTAATGGGAGGCATTAAAAATCTATCTATTTATAGCAAAAAAATACCTCCCTCCATTCTAAACAAGTCAATGCACTTAGCAGTAACTTATTAAATATCTTACATAACCATCGCTTATGTTAACCTATGTTTCAATGTTAGATAAGCGATCATGGATGTTCTTTATGGAACCCCAATCATTGTTTTGAACAATCCCAATTTACTGATAATACCACAATTGGCTATTAGTAAAATACACATACTATTGTTTAGTTTGGTTATCAATTAACAAGTTACTCCATCGGTCAGTACGTCATCTTAAGTGGTACAAATTATAGGTGCCGGCACGGACGTAGCTATAGCTTTGACAAGGGGGGGGTCCACAACGTAAAATAACAGAGCTCTAACGCCAATTAAATCTATCATTTATTTTACAAATTAAACATTGCCTGCTAGTGCCGGTTTTAACACTACCAGTGCCCTGGGCGACATTTCTACAGGGCGCCCCCTATCTGCGATTCCAAGATTTTAAATTTTGCCTGTTAGTAAAAAATTGGCCGCGCAGCGCGATTTTTAGTCAGTTTCACCTACTAATCTTGTAATCTTGCTTGTTTACAGTAAAAAAAATTACGGCCGCACAACGCGATTTTTAATCAGTTTTATCTAAGTACTATCTTGTAATTTTGCTTATTTATAGTAAAAAAATCGCCGCGCAGCGCGATTTTCAGTCAGTTTCATCTACTAATCTTGTAATCTCGCTTGTTTATAGGCAAAAATAATGGCCGCGCAGCGCGATTCTTAGTCAGTTTCATCAACTAATCTTGCTTTTTTATAGCAAAAAAAAAAACAGGCGCACAGCGCGATTTTTAGTCGGTTAATCCAATAATCTAAAGTTATATATTGTAATGTATGTATTGCAATATTTATTCAAAAATAACAAAGTTGAAATTTAAAGTACGTAATAACTTTAGTCTTTTACGTTTTATTGCTAATACCCCAGTCATCTAAACATACTAATAATTGCAAGGTTCTGCATTTTTGTGATGTCGTTAGGATAGATATCAATAGTGTAAATCCGAATTCGTAACCCTGAAAGACCTGTGCTAACTTCGTAGTGATCAAAAAACCTCAACTTATTTCAGTTTTTGGGTTACAACTTCTAAAAAATGCATTCTACGGCAAAGTTGTCTATGACACTTTTAAAGAAGTTAAAATTACCAACAATTTGTGTGCAACCTCAGCTCTGAGTGTCGTATAATATTTCGAGATACTCACTGCTGCGTCGAACTAAGCATCTATAGTTTTCTCAATCGGCGCGGTGCATGTAATTTTTTTCTGTTGGACAAGTAAGATGGATATGAATGGGGGGGGTCCGGACCCCCAAAACCCCCCCCTTATATACGTCCGTGGGTGCCGGCACAAATAGTGAGCTGTGAGAGAAATTGGAGGGGATTACCTACTGTGCATGTTTGCAGTTGCCCCGAACCATGTCCCCCGCCAATGAGACCTAAAAATGACTTCTGGGCATTCACCACCGCTCAAGATTTGTGCTGAGGCCTGTACTAGCACAGAATACATAATAGTACAAGTGTATTAGACTCATCATCATCATATCAGCCACACGACACCCACTGTTGGGTATAGGCCTCCCCTAAGGATCTCCACGACGATCGGTCCTGCGCTGCCTGCATCCACTGGCTTTCCGCGACCTTCACCAGATCGTCGGTCCACCTTGTCGGGGGCCTACCCACGGAGCGTCGTCCGGTGCGCGGTCGCCATTCCAGAACCTTTCTGCCCCAACGGCCATCGGTTCTTCTCGCTATGTGTCCCGCCCATTGCCACTTCAGCTGAGCAATCCTTCGAGCGATGTCGGTTACTTTAGTTCTCCTGCAGATCTCCTCGTTTCTGATTTGATCACGTAGGGAAACGCCGAGCATGGCTGTCTCCATTGCACGCTGAGCATTGTGTTCAGGTCTTCCATGGTCTCAGCCATAAGGACTATATCATCGGCAAAACGAAGGTGTGTTAGGTACTCGTTATTAATGTTGATGCCGAGTCCTTTCCAGTCCAAGAGCTTAAAGATGTCCTCCAACGCAGCTGTGAACAGTTTCGGAGAAATAACGTCTCCCTGTCTCACACCACGCTGCAGTTGGATAGGATTTGTGTTCTGGTTCTGTACTCGGATCGTCATGGTGGCATTTTGGTATAAGTACCTCAACACCTCGATATACCTATAGTCCACTTGGCACCTTTGGAGAGACTGCAGCACCGCCCAGGTTTCAATCGAATCAAAAGCTTTCTCATAGTCCACGAACGCCAAGCAAAGTGGCTCATTATACTCCTCGGTCTTCTGTATAACCTGCCGCAGCGTATGGATGTGGTGCTAAAGCCTTTTCGGAACCCGGCTTGTTCGGGAGGTTGGAAGTCGTCGAACTTGCGAGCGAGACGATTCGTAAGGACTCTCGAAAACAACTTATAGACATGACTCAGAAGCGAGATGGGTCTATTAGTTCTTTAAGAGGGACTTGTCACCCTATATTAGATATTAGACTAGTACAATTTAATTCATTGATTTGTATTTCATATGGTTAGACTGACATTACTCACAATAAAAATGACTGTTTACACCTACATAAATTTTTGTGTTTTGTGTAATGTTTCATTAAAAAAGTCTTAACCAATGTGTCATTTAATTGTTGACAGGCTAAGTTCTCAATATCTCTCTTTTGTCTCAGTTTTGTAGTACATTTTCATATAAAAACCAATTACTTAACTGCAAAAATAATTACAATATAGAGGAAGTACAGTAATCTTATGTTGCTGATCAATTGATTACTTAAATTACATCATGTTATCTCATTGTACAACATGATAAAACTTAAAAGAGCAATCAGTCAAAAGCTTATACTTACACTTCTTAAGACATACAAAAATAATATCTATACTTCAGTACTTATTACAGATTAAACACACACAACCGCTATACTATCCCTGCAAATTGGTAATACTATGGAACTTTGTCACATTAACATCCACATGATGATGATGATGTCCTCTTATCCCTTATCAGGGACATAGGGCTCTCATAAGGGATCTCCACTTCTTCTGGTCTTGTGCGGCCACCTCAAGATCTGTGCAGCCGTGACTGATGACTGATGATGCAGCCTCTTTTTCAACTGAGCGCCTCCAGATGGTACGAGGGCGGCTGGGTCTTCGTCCGGCATTTAAAAACATGTCCGCCAGGTTCATTACCAATTTGCAGGGTTAGTAGTGGCCACTCAATAGCACATTTAACTACTTAACCTACCTACCTGCTTTAAAACAGGACACAAATCAATTAGAATTATATCTGAGCTGTCCCAGTTTCTTTGCGAGTCTATTTTGATAAAAACTCAAAATAATAAGCCACTGTGCTGAACTATGTTAGCATGATAATGCACATGACACCCATAAACATGTTGAATAATATTTTTTTTATTATTTACAGGGGGCTGGTTATTTAAAAAGGGCAGACACAGAGAAATTACATGAAATATTCCTAAAGTACGCCACTGTCGAAAAGAACGGTGAAAAGCAAATAACCAGTGAAGATTTTGTGAGAAAGTACTTAGGATTATTTACTGAAGGTGAGTGAAATCTAGTCAATAGTTCAAATGGGTATTAGCTGGTATGTTTTATTTACAAATGACTAGGAAAAAGCAGCCAAATTTATTTTTAAGGTCATTGTAACAACCTATACCTGTTGTCCCCCACTGTTTGTCCATCATTGGGGTATATCTGGAAATAAAGTATGGACAATTTATACCCATTGTCCACCACTGGAAAATATCGGGAAGAAATGTAAAAAAAAACCGGTCATTTCTATGCTAATTTCCTTATATCTCATAGAATGCTGATTAGCTCAGTTAGGTGTGTATAGCGATCTGAATCTCCTCCATTCACTCCTTAGATAGCCATCATCAGATCACGGCTAGGTCAATACTTGGCGGAGAACCAAGGCTTCAATTAAAGTTACCTCGTTTGTATGAAAAATTGAAAATTGACTGGTGTCTATAATTTATGTGAATCAAAAACTGTATTTATCTGTATATCTTTTATCTGTATCAAAAACTTGTAAATTTTCTAAATAGCTATCAATGCATCTTTTATTTGCTATACAGTCAGAAAGAAGCATCACAATACTGACAAGTTTTAAAAGCTTGTGTGTACTATTTTCATATGGGAATAAGGTTCAATATCAATTCTAATAAAAGTACTGTTATACAAGGTGTTTGGTAAAAGCCTTATAAAGCCGAATATGGTAGATAGGGACCATCAAACTGAACAACTTTTACTATGGGACCAACTCTGAAATCGCGAAAAAAAAACCAGCTGTTTCATACATTTTGATATTTTCGTTATTTATTTTCGTATGAAACAGCTGATTTTTTTTTTCGCGATTTCACAGTTGGTCCTATAGTCAATGTTGTTCAGTTTGATAATCCCTATCTATCATATTCGGCTTTATAAGGCTTTTACCAAACACCTTGTAGAAACGTCCAATACACAAAATCTACTGTTTGAATATTGAACTCTAAATTAAAGTGATAAGGCTTATCCCTTTCCCAGCGAAAATACGAGCGATATATTTATTCTTTTACTCTATACCTCAGCATTAAGACTGCTTATCCCTTCCAGATGACTACAACAAGGAATCCGTCAAGCTCATCGCTGGCATCGTGGACATGGACAAAGACGGGTTCATCTCGTTCTCAGAGTTCCAGGCGTTTGAGGGGCTGCTGTGTGTGCCCGACGCGCTGTACAAGACGGCCTTCCAGCTGTTCGACACGAACGGCAATGGGCTCGTGGCTTTTGGTACGTTTTTGTTTTTTTTCTTAGAAATAGACTTCTGCGCGATCTCGTTCTCCCAGTTCCAAGGGCTACTGTGTGTGCCTGACGCGCTGTACAAGACGGCCTTCCAGCTGTTCGACACGAACGGCAATGGGCTCGTGGCTTTTGGTACGTTTTTGTTTTTTTTCTTAGAAATAGACTTCTGCGCGATCTCGTTCTCCCAGTTCCAAGGGCTACTGTGTGTGCCTGACGCGCTGTACAAGACGGCCTTCCAGCTGTTCGACACGAACGGCAATGGGCTCGTGGCTTTTGGTACGTTTTTGTTTTTTTTCTTAGAAATAGACTTCTGCGCGATCTCGTTCTCCCAGTTCCAAGGGCTACTGTGTGTGCCTGACGCGCTGTACAAGACGGCCTTCCAGCTGTTCGACACGAACGGCAATGGGCTCGTGGCTTTTGGTACGTTTTTGTTTTTTTTCTTAGAAATAGACTTCTGCGCGATCTCGTTCTCCCAGTTCCAAGGGCTACTGTGTGTGCCTGACGCGCTGTACAAGACGGCCTTCCAGCTGTTCGACACGAACGGCAATGGGCTCGTGGCTTTTGGTACGTTTTTGTTTTTTTTCTTAGAAATAGACTTCTGCGCGATCTCGTTCTCCCAGTTCCAAGGGCTACTGTGTGTGCCTGACGCGCTGTACAAGACGGCCTTCCAGCTGTTCGACACGAACGGCAATGGGCTCGTGGCTTTTGGTACGTTTTTGTTTTTTTTCTTAGAAATAGACTTCTGCGCGATCTCGTTCTCCCAGTTCCAAGGGCTACTGTGTGTGCCTGACGCGCTGTACAAGACGGCCTTCCAGCTGTTCGACAGCAACGGCAATGGACTCGTGGCTTCTGGTACGTTTTTGTTTCTTTTCTTAAAAATAGGCTTCTGCGCGATCTCGTTCTCCAAGTGCCAGGTACGGTAGAACTGCCCAGTAAATCTTATGGAAACAAAATGTGGCTTTTGGCCCAAGCTCTTTATCCATTCATAGGAAGACCTGTGCTCCTCAGCCAGGATTATTCCACTTTGCCCCACCAAGTGTCCCCACTAATGCCCTTGTTTGTTTCTTTAAGACGACAGATTCGCTTTAAAACAGAAATTGTACAGTCGATGGAGAATGTTACTTCTATATTTTCACTTTTTAGGGTTCCGTACCCAAAGGGTAAAAACGGGATCCTATCATTAAGACTCCGCTGTCCGTCTGTCTGTCTGTGTCTGTCTGTCACCACACCAGGCTGTATCTCATGAACTGTGATAGCTAGACAGTTGAAATTTTCACAGATGATGAATTTTTGTTGCCGCTATAACAACAAATACTAAAAACAGAACAAAATAAATATTTAAGGGGGCTCCCATTCAACAAACGTGTTTTTTGCCGTTTTTTGATACGGAACACTTCGTGCGCGAGTCCGACTCGCACTTGGCCGGTTTTTATTGATACTTATTCACCAGTGGGGATACTTGGTGGGGCAAAGTGGAATAATTCCCCAACTAAAATCTATAGAACAAGCAATGGCACCACGCAAAATTACCACCAAGTGGGCGGGGTTACAAAATGCTGGCATTTAGATATGCAGCACAAAGCGACTGAACACTGATAGCGACCATAATCTGTATACTCATCGACTCATCGATATTTTTAACGCAAAAATATTTAATACTTATGATACATTATCTCTGCATCTTTTTACCGCCCTCTTTGCGTCTTTTATACACCATTTGACTACACAAGACGTCATTTCTTAAACTCTCTCTTTTCTTTATTATATACTAGCTTTTGCCCGCGACTTCGTCCGCGTGGATATTCGAGATAATCCAATGGGAACATTATTCAATGTTTTAGTTTCATCAAAATCTGATCAGCCATTTTAACGTGATTAAGCGGGTCCCCACCAAGCGCGCGAATCCGCTTTTTTCTCTTACAATTTCATCCCTACAGACTTACATACAAACTTGCATCCCCTAGTTTAACTCTTTAAACCATTATTTCGCAATAAAAGGTAGCCTATGTCCTTTCTCGAGCTCTGCTCTACATCTGTACCAAATTTCATCCAAATCAGTTTAGTAGTTAAGGTGTGAAGGCGTAACAGACAGACAGACAGACAGAGTACCTTTTGCATTTATAATATTAAGTATGGATTAAGCATGGATTTTGTATATTTGATTTTGAATTTCGTTCTGTCAAATTTAACTCATGGTAGTCGATCAAACAACATAATCTCGTAGTGTAAACGTATGTAAGTGGGTACCGAATAAATACGATAGTGGCATAACTTCTGTAGTCTCTATATTCTGTGGTACAATCAAACTTTCATCCCCTATTTCAACCCCTCCAACCCTTAATTCCCAATTAAAGGTAGCCTATGTCCTTTCTCGAGCTCTACTCTACCTCTGCACCAAATTTCATCCAAATCGGTTCAGTAGTTTAGGCGTGAAGGCGTAACAGACAGACAGACAGACAGAGTTACTTTCGCATTTATAATATTAGTATGGATTAAGCATGGATTTTGTATTTTTGATTTTGAATTTCGTTCTGTCAAATTTAACTCATGGTAGTCGATTAAACAACATAATCTCGTAGTGTAAACGTATGTAACTGAGTACCTAATAAATACGATAGTCGCATAACTTCTGTAGTCTCTATATTCTGTGGTACAATCAAACTTTCATCCCCTATTTCAACCCCTCCAACCCTTATTTCGCAATTAAAGGTAGCCTATGTCCTTTCTCGAGCTCAACTCTACCTCTGCACCAAATTTCATCCAAATCGGTTCAGTAGTTTAGGCGTGAAGGCGTAACAGACAGACAGACAGACAGAGTTACTTTCGCATTTATAATATTAAGTATGGATAGTACTTTACCTGTATTACTTATTTTAATTTAATTTTGTGATTTTTTTAAATTTTTAAGTTAATGCATTTATTTTATCTTAATCAATTTAATCAAATCTATTTACTTTATTTTATTTC
This sequence comes from Agriphila tristella, assembly GCA_928269145.1. Taxonomy (NCBI): domain Eukaryota; kingdom Metazoa; phylum Arthropoda; class Insecta; order Lepidoptera; family Crambidae; genus Agriphila; species Agriphila tristella. The sequence goes on along the minus strand of OV743440.1, from coordinate 2,339,777 downwards.
AGTTCATATCAAATCAATTTAATCTATGTTATCAATTCATTTTAAGTCAATTAAATTAAATTTATTCAATTTATTTTAATCTAATTAATCAATTTACTATTTTGATTTTAGACATTATTAGAAGAAAAATATTTATTTAATTTTAATTATTATTTGTATTTCTATTTTGATTCTGTGACTGATATTCAATTGGAAATGCTATGTACGCCGTTATAGTGGCATGCATCAGAACTTTATTTAATTAGTTTGTAATGAATGTGTTAATGTTTGCCATGTGGCTGTAGTAATAATAATAATACAAACTGCAATTACTGTTATGAATAATAACGTCTATCATGTCACCAGGCCCTTGGCTGGCCTGACTAAAAGCTGTTCGGGTTGAATTTTTTTGGCCCTATGGTGCCATTTTTAAGCAATATTTGTTTGCAATTACACTTCCATAGATTTCAGTTCGCTGGTTCCAGCAGTGACGCATTAGGCTGATGATTAATTTCCTTGCAGACGAGTTTGCCGAAGTCATGAAAAAGACCGTTCTCCACAAGCGGCTCCCGTTCAACATGGAGTCTACCTTCGTCCGTCTCTACTTCGGCAAGGACAAGAAGCGGCTCGTAACCTACCAGGAGTTCAGCCAGTTCCTCCACGACTTCCACGAGGAGTACGGAGTGGAGGCCTTCAAGAAGTGCGACAAGGACGGCACTGGTTTTATCACCGCTGGAGATTTTAAGGATATCATGGTATCTGTGAAGAACCATCTTTTGACTAAGGACTTGAAGACGAAAGTTATTAATGTAAGTTTTTGATGCCAAATTGAAACATGCAAAACTAGTTCTTATTGCGTTGATGATGTTAGCACTCGTTATATTGTAGTATAATTTTCCTTAACAAATTCTAAGAAGTAATCATACCTATTTATATAAACTTTACAGTAAACAATGTAGATATTAAAATAAAATAAACTAATAAACGCTTATATAATTAATATAAGTATTAGTTATAATTTATACGACACGAAACGTTCAGTTCATGGACTGAACACCTCCCTAAAATTTGGAGAGTGGTTACAAATGCACCTTGTATTAATTATCTTAATATATCAAAATAGTATTGTCGTATTATTTACAAGGGTTTAGAACAGTTTCTTTAAATAGTCCATTAGGTATATTCTTTGTTTAACACCAAAAAATTACAAAATCTTAAATTCTAAAGAGTGATAAATGACTAAACATAGACCGTTTAATTTTTTTTAAATTTTTGAGTAATTATTTTAACCTTGAATTTCTTAGGCATCGGGCTTCCCACAAGGCGAACGCAAAATAAGTTTCCCCTACTACATGGCTTTCAACTCACTTCTGAACAACATGGAACTCATCAAGCGAGTTTACCTGAACGCTACGAACGGCCACAGATCTCAGGAAGTCACCAAAGAGGAATTCCTTCACTCGGCGCAGATGATGAGCCAGATTACTCCATTAGAAGTCGAAATTCTGTTCACACTCTGCGACACAATCAACAACACAAACGGGTGAGTTTCTGTCGGTATCAAATGGTAGGGGCTATAGTTATTTCTCACATATCAGCGAAGTCATATTTCCGGCATAGTTTCGCCACCGTGATAATTATTTCACTGACACTGACTGAGTACTGTCTCGTCACTACACTGACAGGTGTGGATGCGTTCATAGAGAATGTATGAAAGAACTAGCGGCTGCCCGCGGTTTCACCCGCGTGGTTCCCGTTCTCGTGGGTATATCGGGATAAAAAGTATCCTGTGTTTTAATCTAGGCTGTCTACTATCTGTGTGCCAAATTTCAACCAAATCTGTTCCGTAGTTTTTGCGTGATTGAGGAACAAACATCTAAACATCCAAACCCACAAACTTTCACATTTATAATACTAGCGGCCGCCCGCGGTTTCACCCCCGTGGTTCCCGTTCTCGTGGGTATATCGGGATAAAAAGTATCCTATGTTTTAATCTAGGCTGTCTACTATCTGTGTGCCAAATTTCAACCAAATCTGTTCCGTAGTTTTTGCGTGATTGAGGAACAAACATCTAAACATTCAAACCCACAAACTTTCACATTTATAATATTAGTAGGATAATTATCACGGTGGCGGTACTGTGTCGGAACTGTGACGAAACTGAGATTTCACTGATATGTGTGAATCTGGCTTTCGTGTTCGTTTTGTTTTAGAACGTGGACTAAAAATAGTTTTGGTTTTATCAAAATTATTGTAAATTAGAACAGTAAAGTTAAATTGTGTTGACAAGTCGAGACTATTTTATTTAGTAATTTATTTTGTAGTTTTTATAAAACGAAATTTGTACTTTTAAATATCTGGATTTCCTTAAATAATATTTTACAAAAGTAATATGTAAGGGGCAATACAATGACATGTGATTAGAGATGATAAAGGGCTTAATATTATGTCTGGTATACATGCATATTAAAAATATAGACTGATAAAATTGATAGTATGTTTGTTTGTATAATGTCTATATTATAAGAAGATAGGGCTGTTAATTGATATTATGATACCAGTACTTGTAAATCTTTATCTGATATTATAAATGAGTGAAATTTTAATTTGATATCCACTTTACTTATCGCTTTATCATATTATTACATTATTTCTACCGCGTTATAATAGCAGAAATCACACCACACATATTTTATCATTTTATTCAAGAATGGCTTACGCGTGATTATCTCGTGCGTAAGATTCTGAAATCGGATAATACTCGTAAATTAATGTACCTCTTCTCAACGATGGTTCGATGATTCATTTTGATTATGGAGATTATAAAATCATACTATGTTATTTGATACTTCTTACAATTTTATTACAAAACAATACTTTAGTTAACACTCAAATTACGTTAATATTACTCAATTAAGTACGAGGCAAACATCTTGACACTTTTTTGACGGATAAGTTCGCGCATGTGCACTTGCGAGCCACCAATAGCGCCGCCGCCCGCGTACCTCACCGCTACGCATACCCAAAATACGCGTTCTGCGCACGCAATCCCAACCCGATTTCAAATCATATTTTATTTAAATGAGACGTCTATTTTTAAACACTGTTTAACATAGACACCTGTTTAATGTTTATATGTGATGCTGTCTCTTTCAATCAATATTGTTAAAAAGTATGTTCATGGTAACTTTGAAGCCTTGGTTCTCCGCCAAGGATTGACCTAGCTGTGATCTGAAAATAGCTATCCAGGGAATTAATGGAGGAGATTCAGATCGCTATATATATACACCCAACCGATCTGCATTCTTAGAGATATAAGGATATATTTAAAAAAAAACTGCGAATTTAAGTATGAAAATTCTGCAACTGAAAACTCTGATCTAAGAGATAGAAGATCTCTTAGAATGCTTTGAATCTCTTCCGTTCACTCCCTAGGATCACAGCTAGGTCAATCTTTGGCGGAGTTCAAAGTTACCTCGTTTGTATGAAAATTGACTGGTGTCTTTAATTATGTGACCGCCACTGTACATGGGAGGAATAGTGGGAATAAGCCGTCGATTGTGGTATGGTTATCACAAATATTTATAAGGAAGAGTTGATTGAAGATTCTTTACTTACCAAATAGGACAAGTATGGGAAAACTATATTTATTTTAATTTTAATTCTCTTTGCAGTCGCATCGTTTACAACGATCTCAACTCGATGACACCTGAGCAGTACTTCAAACAAGTCACCCGAAGAGTCGCTGAAATCAAAGCAGTCTCGGTAAGTATATATCATTCTCATTCCAACCTACGTACACCCCATAACTCTATCTTTGTTTAACGCAAAATCCTCGAAAATTCTTCCAGGAGCGGACCACCCGTAAATTGAAAATGTATGTTTAGAGTAATTTAGCCTTTATATTGTTACGTGTAAGGTTTTGTATTGGAAACATCACTAACTTAAAGCTGTGTATTTTTTCTCCCTTTCAACGCGCAAAAGGAGGAGGTAAATATGTTAAGAGAGCCTTGTCGATTACTAGACTGGCTCATGGTAAGTACCGGTCACACAAGTTTATGATGTTTCTATGTTTAATTTCCTATTGTCAAATGCGTGAGATTTTACATTATTTAAAACTTCAAGGCTAATATCTCAATTGTACTTTTCTATCCAAAAACTCACAGAAACCTTATTTAGGATTTAGCATTGAGCTAGGATTTAGCATCAATCTTCATTTGACACTAAGCTGCGAACAATTTACAGTTACACTCATAATATTGAGGGTCAGTTCAAACAGACTGGAAAAATTCCCAACAATTTTTTAGCATCATTGAAAATAGAACCGTATTACAATAATCTAAAGCAGAAAGGACATGTTCCATCACGCCTATGTCATTTGCCCCACCGTTCTCAAAAAATGAAAGTAGTATGTCAGAGTAGGTATTTTACTCTAGAATCAGATTGATAATTATTTTCTGCATTAAAAAGTGGGATTTTTAAGTTAAAACGCTTTTAAATCACATTTTTTTTATCATTAGAGTACTATTTACTTACATTTTTTTCACAAAATACTTCAGAAAATTACTTATTTTTGTAATTGTTTTTCTAAATATAAAACAATTCTTGACTGATACTATACCTAAATAAAATGTAATTAGCATTTTTTAATTATGAAAGTAATGAAATAAAATGAAGCTGGGGCAACGCTGGGACATCTCTTTTGTAAGAATATCGACGCATTGGCCTCGCGCATGCTCACGATTCGGGCATTTTTCTGTTCTGTCTGATCTGGCCCTAAGACTGCGGGTAGAAAACAGGTTGTCGTTGTAATGTAACAATGATTAATCAGACCTAGTATCATACTGAAGATTGAAAAAGTCTCTTTAGTGACGTCACGGCGTATTGCTATCTCTTTCTTTTCGTTTTACAATACGTTTTCGTTTCTCACGAACGAACGAATGACGAACAACGAACACGTATTGTAACACTAAAGAAAGAGGTAGCAATAAGCCGTCACGTCACTAAAGGAGCTTTTTTCAATCTTCACTATGACATATGGCCGTGCAATCTCCATTGGAGGGAGGTATAAGCTTCTTGGGTGAGTATCAAAATAATAAGCCAGTGCTTATCAGTAAGTCACCGCTGGCTGCATACTTTTTCACTGAGCACAAAACCTCCTTTAGATCAATATGTAACTCTATTCTACAATCACTCAAGTTTCAATGTGACATTAAGTACATTGTTTTTTATTTTATTTTTTTATTGTTGGAAAAAAATCACTACAATGAGGGCTTTTCAAAATGACAAAAAAATGTAGGCTCGCTAGATGGCGTTGATAAAAATGCACGTGTCAATGTATTTTTTTTACTAAGCTTCGAAGAGTACTCAGGTAGGCAGGTAGATGTCTTTGGGCAGATGTCAGCCAGCGAGAGCTTACTTTCCTCTTTGGTACAGACCATTTATTTTTAAAAGCCAATTTTGACACTTCTCTTTCCATCAACGCCATCTAGTGAGGCAAATAGTTACTATTTTTTTATTTTTTAAATGTCACTTTGAAAAGCCCTCATTCCACCATCTTGGCTTTTACCGCCCATTTTACACAAAACTCCCTGCATTGTTATTCTTCAAAATGTGTCAATGCCGTCTACATCAACTGTCATACATAAAAAAGTAACAAAAACCAAAGCGACATAGCAATGAACGCCCCAAATGATTGTATTGTATTATTCTATTAAGAGGCATATTACATTTCGACTGTGATTTTTGCGTAAAATGACCAATTTTGGCGTTGTCGATCTCAGAAACAAAAATACATTAACACTTTTGACTTATTGAATGGTGCAGAATAGCTATTGGAATAGTTCATAGCGGCCTCGCTTTTTTGAAAATTTGCTTAACTTTATAATTAAACCCGAAATTGCAGAGAAAGATTTTCATAAAATGCGCGAAGGCACTTTTTTGAGCTCATGGATTGAACAACTGTGCTAAAGAATTGAAATAAAAAAAATTAAATGTTGTCTCTTATATAGTCGAATAGTTCATAGCGGCCTCGGAATTTTGAAATTATTTATGGAATATGTGAAAAAAAATCCCAATCAAAAACCATAAAACTCCTAAAAAAGCTCAGAATTAACTGTGGATTTCTCCTAGATACATTATTATTATTACGTAAAAATTATATCATAATAATCTTTACTTCGTAAGTAAATAAAATTTCATACTTTTATTTGTTGTTTGTTTGTACTTGTTTGTCTTTCTGTGTATGTTTAAAGTTGACTCTAAGAAATCGTTCACCAACTTTCATTTTCCTTTCTAACCCTTTAACTTTCCAGTGAATCATCATATTACTTTTTGTCGCGGACACATATAAATGTATTTAGTAGACCCAAAGGTTTCTCTAGGTTGTATCGCTAAAATCCGTCAAAATCAAAATTTCGACGAAAAAATGTGATAGGGCCCTTAAGCTTTTCTTCTCTTCTTATTTATGTATTCATTCACCAACAATGCACTAACTATCCCGTGAAGACTTCAAACCTTCAAACTCATGCGCTGTGCTTGACAATATGTGTTGCGTTTTCCAAACTACCCTTACTTTCCGAACTGCATATTCATCCCCTGAGCTTGGTCCAGGGATAAATGAATTATAAATGATGAGACGTCCAGAAAACGTCCAAAAACTGCAGATTAGTACATACAACTCGTGCAAAATAACTTGACCCATATTTTAGTATCACGTGACTTGCGCAAGCCTCCTCAGCCTCATTGTCTATGGTTTGGTTCAAGTTATATTTGCGCGAGCTGTAATACAAAATAATAGTGTAAAATTATCAAAAATATGACCCTTTAGATGAAGTCACAAAAAAGCGATAACGAAATTAGCAAAGTAAAGATTGACAACTTTTCGCTAATAGTCACAGTAGATTCAAAACCATTGTTTCGAGATGTTAAATCGTTCGTTATCTTCTTTCTTCGTGTAATGGACCCTCCACATGCACAGGCCCGGCCTGCAGGATCGTACGGAGAGGCGCGGCCTTCCGGCTAAATCTCGAAGTGTGTAGGGAGAGGCACCTGAGTAGGTTGCGCCTCTCCGTACGATCCTGCAGGCCGGGCCTGTGCATCGTTTAGGCGCATTTGGTCCACTTCTCATTTGGTCAACTTGCCGAAAAAAGTGGACCAAATGCGAAATGGACGTTCTGCGAAATGGACCAAATGAGAAATGGACCAAGTGGACCAAATGCGCCTAAACGCTGCGCATGTGGAAGGCCCATAACCCCGGGCTAGTTCCAATTACCGATTACCATTTTTTATGCTGATATAGTCCGTGGGCCAATTCTAGTTTGGGGTGACCTTCCTATTCCATCTTCTAAAACGTTACATATTGGTTGACAAACACGAGTTATTTTTTGTTATTTGGTGCTCGTCCAACATACAGGGTCATTCTAGACTTACCATCCAAACGAGGATGTGTGAAACTGAACAACTTTCTCCAAGAGACAATGTGTTGAATATCGCCACAAAATTTTGGTCATCCCATACTATGATCACGTGATCTCGTTGATTTGTATGGATAGTCGAGTCTTATTACATATATGGCCTTCTATTCCTTAGAGAAAGTTGTTCATTTTCATGCACTGAACACATCCTTGAAATTTGGATGGTAAGTTTAGAATGACCCTGTATATGGATGGTATAACTCTTCCATTTCACGTTATTTTCATACTGTTCTTCCCCCAGTCGAACAACTTCTCATTAATTCTTATGAGACATGGATTTATATTCCGGTTGTGTTTGTTGCAGAGCCCCGAGGAGCGCAGTTTCCTTATTCAAATCCTCGAGAACACCTACAGATTCACCCTCGGTTCCATCGCTGGTGGTAAGACTTTTTTTATTAATGATTTGATATTATATCGCTGGCAACCCTGACAAACTGATGCGTATTAAATATTTACAAATGAACTGTTTTCTACACCAAAAAGAGGACTCGTTCTGTCAAAGTCTTACTGGTGAAAAATCATAGCTGTTAACTTTCAAAAAATGTAAAAAAAAACATAATATTCAAATGCCAATTCCGTTTCTGCAAATCTGTTTCGACCACTGTTAAATCCCTGAAAAAAATATATGTTATGGGTACCGTTACAAGTATTCGTGGACGTCCAAGGGGGTTTGGGTTCAAGGTAATGGTGAGATTTCATGGACACCCTTGAATGGGAGTATCAAGTGGAAATCACGCCTTCTTATAATATACGATAGTAGTCTGACCCTCATATTTATAGTTAAGTAATGACTTAAGTACTTAATTTTCTTGCAACTTGCAATTTTCAAATGCTTGTAAATAAAAGCTTGTTAAGCTTATAAGTAAAATTTTATTTACATGTAATTTATAGCATAATTTAACCGTACCTGCAATCTATATAAAACTGCGTAATATTATTATCCTACAAAACAGGGGACTAATAGGCTTGTTTCCACTAAGAATAAATCGGCTAGCATAAGGTTTCTAATGATTAATCGTGTTGAATAGCAACCAAAAAAACACTTTTTTCATTAAAATAAATAAAGATTACCAATATTTACGGAAAATAAAATCGGCAAAATTGGCCATTTAATCACGTGACATTGAACACCAATCAGAGACGCGTGACGTCACGCCTCGCGAAACCTTTGTTGTTGCTGTCATTTTCACACACACACAAACACACAGAGGTGTATGTGTGTAGGTGTCAAACACGAATGTTTCGCGAGGCGTGACGTCATTCAAGACGCCATGACAGTTTTGGCCTTTTTCGATGTCATTTTGAATTCATTTCTTAAAACGCAAAATTCATAGGTAAAATGACTTATTTTTCTTAAAATAATATATTTTTGGGGGAAAATAGATACCAAACTTTATTTTTAAACTATTTTCCAAATTTTGTCAACTAGCCTATTGTCTAATTTAAAAAATCTATCGCAATCGCTTTCATTTTACACATGGATGTGACACATTGCTGCATTTCTTTGGTAAGTTTTTGTTTGTGCCAAAAAGGAGCATCAATGAGATACATCCTGAAAGCGATTGCGATAGATTTTTTAATTAGACAATAGAAAGGCAGTTTCTAAGTATCTACGGTAGAACTAATGAGATATTTTTTTCTCATTAGTGCTACGATTTAGTACATTGTAGTAGTATACGCAGTTTTAAATTAATAAATTTGCATGTGAATATAAAATAAGAAGCATTAAAAATTGCAAGTTTTACTCAATTCATTACGTACCTGAGATTTGAAAATAGTATTGTCAATTGCTTTTATAACTTAACTTCTCAGTAGGGCTTTTTGCAATTACCTTTTATTGTTTGTTGTACACTTCGGGTAGAATAGATGATGATAAGAAAGTTAGTGAACCCGTTTTAACATTACAATGAGGATCAGTAACGATTTTTGTTTAGTGGCTAATTGGAAAGCTTATGCCACCACATGATTAACTGTGAAAAAAGTTTACGATATCTCTTAAACCTGAGAAGTTATACGAGCTAAAACACTGGTTTTTTGGGGGTCCTTATGACGTCATCGCGATGTACGCGAACCTTACGTCGTACGTGATAAAGCACATATTCCATTGAGCTTGGCATTTCCTTCATACCCTTTTAACTCAACCATTTCTAAACGGATTTCAAAAATTCTTTCACTAGGTTTTATAGCTATCAATATGTGTTTATAATATATTATATCAATAAAACTGATCCTCAATATTAATTTTTTTTTCATCGTCTTTCTTAGCCGTGGGTGCGTCAGCAGTGTACCCCATAGACCTAGTAAAGACGCGCATGCAAAATCAGCGCACAGGGTCATTCATTGGGGAGGTGGCGTATAGGAACTCGATGGACTGCTTCAAGAAGGTCATCCGCCACGAGGGGGTGTTCGGGCTCTACAGGGGGCTGGTCCCGCAGCTTATAGGGGTGGCGCCGGAGAAGGCTATCAAACTTACAGTAAGTAAAAAAATAAAACAGTTTTTATGGAAATTTTTATTTTTGGCATTCACAATGCTATTTTTATAATTTAAGATAATTATAAAGAATACTAGAAAAAATCGACTCACCCATAGCATCTCAGACAGTTTTTATGGCATAGATAACTCCCAATCAACCATATCCAATAAAAATACATTATACACTCGAGAGCAATTAAATCGACTCAGCTGTTTCTTCAATATTTTTCAATAGGTACAGAATCAAATTGATGTAAAGAATCAATTTGAGTGATATCGCAAGAGTAGTTTTATATGTTGTTAGCTATAGAAGTTATTAAGTAATATAGAAATTGTAATTATAACATTCAAATAAGATGCCCACACTGTCGAATGGGGAATGTCCGAAAAAAATCAAATTGGCTGAATATTTTTCTACAGGTAGGAATAAGGTCCCTTAGTAATAGAATAAATTTTCATAATTTTCGGTTTCGTGAAAAAATTTCAAAAAATCAAAGTCTCTTCGACTTCACAAATGTATGAAAGTAACAGCAGAATGGAGATTGTACCTTTGCCAACACCTGCCACAACCACAACATGGTATTAAAAAAAGTTTCAAGACAAAATGTCAAAACTTTTTTTTTAAATACGTGTTGTGTTTGTGGCAGTTAGCGGCAAAGGTATAATCTCCATTCTGCTGTTACTTTCATACATTTGTGAAGTAGAAGAGACTTGGATTTTTAAAAACTTTTTTACCCAACCAAAAATTCTGAAACTTTTTTTTATTACTAAGGGAACTTATTCCTACCTATAGAAAAATATTCAGCCAATTTGATTTTTTTCGGACATTCCCTATTGGCATTATACTGTAATAATAGCTGTTGTAAGGTTTGAAGTATAAATAAATAAATAAAAAATAAATACCATTTATAGCTCGTTAATTGAGTTTTGAAATGTATCACTTTCATTGAATTATCTTAACTAGGCCCTTATTCACAAACGTCCGAAACTTTGGTATCCGATGCTATGCTTCCCATTTATTTACTCTATGCCTCTATGGTTTCCGTAACTTATGTTGGTTCGATTCGGAACAAAGACTAATTTGCGGATGCATTTCCGACAGCTATTGGTGTCGATAGAGAGTTAGTATCACTCGGGAAAAAAATTGATATTTTGAATACGGAAACCATAGAGTAAATATATGGAAAGCATAGTATTGTATATAAAAAGTTTCGGACGTTTGTGAAACAAGGCCCTGCCTGATTATATGCCGGAAAGAACTTAAAAAAAATTTTAAAAAATATTAAAAACACGACTGCCCTGCCAAAAACGAACTAAAAAGTTAAACAACAAGTGTCATTGCAGTCGGGGGACTTTATTATGGAACAATTTTTGATCAAAGAGGTCCCCCGACTGCAATGACACTTGTTGTTTAACTTTTTAGTTCGTTTTTGGCAGGGCAGTCGTGTTTTTAATATTTTTTAAATTTATTTATTTTTATTTCACACATTTTAGTGACATATTATATAGTTTTAGAATGTGCTCATCAAGGCCTTTCATTTGATGCCCATATTGTTATAATATTTTTTTCACATTTGAAAATGGCGTTGTACAGTCGCCATATTGAATTTTTCTATAAAAAATATAGCCAGTGTCACCCGGAATGCTGTAAGGATTCTAACGATACCCCATTTATCCAAATCAGTTCAGGCATTTAGAAGTTATGGTGGAATAAAGAAACTCACATACCCACAAACATACATTAACCCTGAACACATATACACTCTTTTTGCTTTGGGCAGTCGTGTAAAAAGCCTAGCTAATTCGATTTCTTTGCTCTCAAGTGTAATATGGTCTCATACTCTTGTGTCTAGTGTTAGATTCCATTCAATGTATTTTCGTGTATTTCCCAACTGTGTGAATAAAGAGTTGAATGAATAATGAATGAAGTTTCTTTTCAGGTAAACGACTTTGTCCGTGACAAATTTATGGACAAAAATGGAAATATTCATATGTATGCAGAAATTATGGCAGGTGCTTGCGTAAGTATCAATGATAGGTCACGTCTAAAACAAATAAATGTCAGATTTACAATATCAGTACATTTTTCATTTCTTCTGTGATAATGATAATACGCTCTAGCTTGTACCAGTACCTTTTCTTCCTCATCAAAAAGTTTTATTTTTATTTTCATAAAGTTATAAAAGTCTTTCGTTGCTATACTTTACTAAAAAAGATACTTAAAAAAATTGACTTGCGCTAGATCATTTGTTGTACTCGCACCAAATCTTTCGTTTTCATTGCATGATTATGTCTCAGCAAACTCGGTAAAAACCTATTAAACACAGAGACTAATATTGCTATCTCATTTTTGTACATAGCACTGTCCCAGTCATGTGAAGTCTTAGGCTCTCCGCTGCGTTAAGCGGGACACGCGCGCGGGGCGACATAGATTACTATCCCCATCAAATGGTAATGCGCCTGGTGGCCATGATTTTAACCTCCAAAACGCAAAACAATTGTAAAATTTTTATATACCTAGACCCTATCTTATTAAAAATAATAATTCAATAATTAATATATTTGATTACCTATTGGAATTTTCTTGTTTCATGTCATTTTTAGTTGCGGATCACGTCAACGTGGATGTTAATGTGACAAGGTTCCAGCGCATTACCAATTGACGGGGATAATAGAGCTTACTCATGCACTGCAAGCATCTGTCCGTCCAAAAACCAGCAATCTATATTCCCGCGCCATGTTCCAGCGGCGGGATCCCGCTCAACGCAGCGGAGTGTCTTTATTTTGGACTTTGTATAGAAACCGTTCAAAGCACTTCTGCAACGGTACTTTCAATTCAATTCTTTTCTTCCAACTATGCTTTAATTTCATCACAATCACACTAAAAACTCAGTACAAAGCGAGACTTTATTTCTCTAGAGCAATAAAAATGTATGAAATTTCATTGTTGCACAGTTTTTTTTTATCGCACCGAAAGGTGCCAATCTCAATGGTTTAACTCTATTCAGCCAGCCGATATCAACACTTTTTTTACGTACCTACGTGTACGTTTCTATCCTACTTGTTCCAAATTTAAAAAAATTTTGCTGCTAACTCTGATTTAAAAATGAAAGAAATTTAAAAAAGTGATTTGGCGGGAACTTTGTTAATTTTGCTTGACAATATTTTTGGAAACGATAAAGTGTGATAGGTACTATCTGATTTTGAGTGGTGGCTCCGGCTTCGAATTAAAATGGAATCATCTAGCGACACATTAACTCCGGAAAACATTCTAAATGAAGCCGACAATGTTATAGAAAATGAAACTCTTTGATATGAATTTCTTTTATCTACTATTCCTATAGGTAATAGTTGAAAGAAAAGCAGATTATGCACCTCGCCTTAAGTAATTTATATTGCCCTCGTGCCTGTTAGATTAGAGCCCTCGCTGACGCTCGGGCTCTAAATCAGGCACTCGGTGCTATAATAAATTACTTTGTGCTCGATGCAATAATCTACTATTATTTTTTTATTTCTCACAGACTATTTAAATGAGTTTCTTTTCTTTAAGGATTAATTCATGATAGCGCAGAGTTAAAGCGTATGGAAGTGTTTGATCTAAAAAAATTGTTTAAAAACAAAAAAACCGACTTCAAAAAAAGCCTGCCTCTAAAAAGCAAGAAATAATATTCAAATCATTAGATACGCATTATCATCGTTATAATAACGTCTATTGAAGTCGGGTGGGGTACGAACCTACCGTACGTACGTACGGGAAGTACAACTTCCTTTTTTTATTCTAAAATCCCCACCCGACTTCAATAGACGTTATTATAACGATGATAATGCGTATCTAATGATTTGAATATTATTTCTTGCTTTTTAGAGGCAGGCTTTTTTTGAAGTCGGTTTTTTTGTTTTTAAACAATTTTTTATTTATTTATTTTTAGTGTAAGTACCTTCTGTATTAGGTAATGTAGGTAAGTATATTATTTAGGTAGAAAATTCAGCTAAGCCAAACGTGAGATAATCGCGGAGAAACATACTACGAGGGTGGATCCAAAAATTCGTGGCCTAATGTAGAAATAGCTTTGACAGTTTTGTAAATCTACGCTCACTCTTTAGTATGGTTCTTCAATAGTAAATGTGCGAAGTTTCGTTCCGATACTGCAAGCCATTTTTTTTTTGTGAACATTTGTTTGATGCTATCTGACATCTTTTTCAATAATGGAGAAAATTGAATACCGAGCAGTGATCAAGTACCTCAGTAAAAAAAGCCTATCACCAAAAGATATTCATCAAGATATGGTGAACACTTTGGTTGGGTCAGCTTTATCATATTCCAGTGTAAAAAAGTGGGTGGCTGAGTTTAAGCAGGGTCGGGAGAGTATTGAAGATGACCCTAGGAGCGGTAGGCCTTCAAAGTCTACCACGAAGGAAAACATTGAAAAAATATGTGATCTTATTCTGAGTGACCGAAGATTGACCATCAATAAGATAGCTGAGATCACAGGCATTGGTTATGGTCGGGTACAAAATATTGTAAATCAAGAATTGGGGTTCCATAAGGTTTCTGCTCGTTGGGTTCCGATATTGCTTTCAGCTGAACAAAAACGAGTTCGTTTCGCAATTTCCCGTGACTGTTTGGAGCTTTTTGAGGTGGATCCAGAGGATTTTTTATCCCGGTTTGTTACCATGGATGAAAGCTGGGTTCACCACCACACTCCTGAATCTAAGCAACAATCAAAGCAGTGGAAAATATCTGGCTCTCCTACTCCAAAGAAAGCTTAAGTCGTTTTGTCGACCAACAAAGTCATGGGTTCAGTTTTTTGGGATGCAAAGGGAATTATTTTCGTGGATTATTTACCAAAGGGCGAAACTATAAATTCAAGTTATTATTGTAACCTTTTACGACGACTAAGGGAAGAAATCAAAGAAAAAAGGCCGGGTATGTTACGGAAGAAAGTGTTGTTCCATCAAGACAACGCCCGGGTTCACACTTCAGCTGAAACAATGGCTGAAATGCATAATTGTGGCTACGAAATATTGCCCCATCCACCTTATTCGCCGGATTTAGCCCCCTCAGATTCCAAATTTAAAAAAACACTTAGGTAGTTCGAAATTTTCGGACAGGAACGAGGTGATAGCAGCAGTAAATGATTATTTTGACAACCTTCAGGAATCATTTTTTTTCGAAGGTATAAACAAGTTGCAGGTCAGTTAGAAGAAATGCATTGACCTAAATGGAGACTATGTCGAAAAATAAAAATTAATTCAGACCCACTTTTCTTTCATTTTCATGGTCGGGCTTAGAACTTTTGGATCCACCCTCGTATATACAGGTCAAACTGAGAACCTATTTTTTTGTAGTCGGTTAAAATGACTACACTAAAGGTGTCCCTTTTCCAACACAAAAAACTTCATCTAATTCGGTTCATAAATGACAAAGTCGTCAAGGTAGTTGATGCAAAATCATAGTATTTTCAGGATTACTTGAAAACTACTGGACCGATTAGAAAAAAAATTAAATGGGACCATCTCGCAAGCAAACTCAATCGAACAAAAAAAAAAACATCAAAATCGGTTCCTAAATGACGGAGATATGCGCGAACATCGAATTGAGAACCTCCTCCTTTTGATGAAGTCGGTTAAAAAGTTAATAAGAAAATTTACTCTTATCTCAACCACGTAATGCTCACATTTCTTCAGAGATAAAAATTGGCATTAAGTTGTTGAGTGAGATAAGGAAGAATTTGCTATATATTAACCCTTACATTAAGGGTCCATTATAGGAAAACATGGTTTGCGGGGGTCATTTTTTTATATAGAAAACGTAAAGTTGTAGCCACAAAAAAACATGTCCATGTCCATCAGCCATTTTTAATGTCCCCACTGCTGGGACACAGGCCAACCCACGTCGGATGGGTCAACCCACCACGCGGGCCCAATGCGGATTGGTGGGTGTTAACGACTGCAAATGCAGCCGGGACCAACGGCTTAACGTGCCTTCCGAAGCACGGAGGAGCTCGAGATAATAAATTTTTTGGTCACCCATCCCATGACCGACCCTTGCGAACTTTGCTTAACCTCCGCAATCGTTGGGCCAGGCACTAAACCTCTGCGCCACCGAGCTCCTCCACAAAACATACGACAAGTTAAAGATATTCTCTAGTAGCCAAATATTAAATTGCGTATAAACCTCACAGATAATTGTAAAAAAACAGAATATCATCAAAAGCGCTTTTACATAGGTTCATATTTTTAGCGTAAATAGTGGCGGAAACGTATTGAATTCTACATCAAAATACACTTTAACATAGGTACTGTGACTTCACAGCTGCTTAGCTCTAATAACTTTTATTCAAGAACGATAACTGTGATAATGATAATGATAAAAAAACAACGAAAAACATCGAACATAATTTTCATAATTTTCCTTAGTCTTTACATGTACATAAAAGACAAATGTTCCAGCGTAACCGTGCCTTAAACGCTTCGATGCGCTTCGACTTAGCGCTAGCGTGAATTGACCCTTAAAGTTCGCAATCTTATGTTATGAGTGGTTTGGTTCTTATTTCTAACATACCAAGTTACAATGTTTAGAACAATGTTGATTAACTAGTGCAGGTATGAGGAAATAGATTTTGAGATGGGCCATATAAAATAATTACAATTAGTAGTTAACAAAAATAAATCAATCGTTTTGACGTCATTGACGTACTGAATCTGTGTGATGATGACAGACGATATTTGGTCCAAGTTACTTGAATTTGTAAAACGCAGTCGCACGCGCTATTTGAATATTGTTTTTTGCGGGCCGATTTAACATAGATGACGGGTTATAATTGCGGTCCGATCCTGTTGTGGGCCGGCATTCATTCCTGAACTAGTGGAAACACTTGGTAAGAATCAATTTATCACTTTTGTTTTCTACCATGCTACAATTTGTACTCAGGCGGGAGCTTCCCAAGTGGTATTCACGAACCCGCTAGAGATCGTAAAGATCCGGCTACAAGTGGCGGGCGAGATCGCTACCGGGGCGAAGGTCCGCGCGTGGTCCGTCGTCAAGGACCTCGGGCTGTTCGGCCTGTACAAGGGGGCGAAGGCCTGCCTGCTCAGGGACGTGCCCTTCAGCGCTATTTACTTCCCAGCGTACGCGCATGTCAAGGTAAGTTATCGGTACTATTTTAGAAATAAGTCTTAAGTTGACAAAACATTCATTTCGTGTCAAATTCTTTATAACTATGTAATAGATAAAATACGTCTACGTTTAGTTTAAAGTTCATTTGTTTTCATTCCGATATTTATCCAAATATGTCGTTCCATTAGCAAACTTTTGATTTATTGAAGGCAGAATACTTTGTTTTAATCAAATAGGCGAAATTCGCTGACGAAAACGGTTACAACCACCCGCTGACGCTCCTAGCGGCGGGCGCTATAGCCGGCATCCCCGCCGCCTCGCTGGTCACGCCCGCCGACGTCATCAAGACGCGCCTGCAGGTACTACACACTGTACACACATACACATGTACACAACGGGTACAACACCCGCTGCGCTCCTAGCGGCGGGCGCTATAGCCGGCATCCCCGCCGCCTCGCTGGTCACGCCCGCCGACGTCATCAAGACGCGCCTGCAGGTACTACACACTGTACACACATACACATGTACACAACGGGTACAACACCCGCTGCGCTCCTAGCGGCGGGCGCTATAGCCGGCATCCCCGCCGCCTCGCTGGTCACGCCCGCCGACGTCATCAAGACGCGCCTGCAGGTACTACACACTGTACACACATACACATGTACACAACGGGTACAACACCCGCTGCGCTCCTAGCGGCGGGCGCTATAGCCGGCATCCCCGCCGCCTCGCTGGTCACGCCCGCCGACGTCATCAAGACGCGCCTGCAGGTACTACACACTGTACACACATACACATGTACACAACGGGTACAACACCCGCTGCGCTCCTAGCGGCGGGCGCTATAGCCGGCATCCCCGCCGCCTCGCTGGTCACGCCCGCCGACGTCATCAAGACGCGCCTGCAGGTACTACACACTGTACACACATACACATGTACACAACGGGTACAACACCCGCTGCGCTCCTAGCGCCAAGGATTGACCTAGCTGTGATCTGATTATGGCCATTCAGGAAGTGAATGAAGGAGATTATGATCGCTATACACACCCAACTGATCTGATCAACATTCTAAGAGATATAAGGATATGTTAAAAAAAACCGCGAAATAAGCATAAAAGGGTATCCTGAAACTGAAAACTCTGATCTTTAGTTTATATCCCTTTTTTAGTTTATATCTCTTAGAATGTTGGTCAGATCAGTTGGGTGTGTAGCGATCTAAATCTCCTCCATTCAGTCCCTGGATGGCCCTAATCAGATCACAGCTAGATCTTTGGCGGAGAACCAATTAAGGGTTCAAAGTTACCTCGTTTGTATGAAAATCGTTATGTTCGTCTGTGTTCGTTTGTTTAAAAATGGTGCCTTAAAAAGGTGTTTACCAATACCACTTTAATTTGAGTTAGAAAGCAATGCACAGCTACCTGTCATCATTTACAATGTGACTTTGAGCGTTATTCACTAAAATATACCGAAAATTAATTCTTATGCAATAATTCTGTAACAGGTGGTAGCGAGATCTGGTCAGACGACGTACAACGGCGTCATAGACGCGACTAGGAAAATATACGCGGAAGAAGGCGCGCGCGCCTTCTGGAAAGGTGCTATTGGTAAGTTGTATTTTTTTAATAAAAATAATCTCTATATTTCTTAAAAATACTTGCTGACTATACAGAGTGTAAACGAAGCCGAGGTCTACGTTTTCAGCCCATCATCAGGACCATTTCTGTTCAAAATTATTGCTGGGAAACGATTGTCATTTTTGGTGTTAAAAAGCATTGCAAACAGAACCACGCAATGTAACGCGCGAAACAGACCGCGCCTGCGAGTGCGTGCTACACTACACAGCCACGTGTGGCCGAGTTGAAAGGGTTTTGACGCAGATCATAATTTTCGCAAATGGTCAGGTCATCGCGAAAAATTTGGTCACTATCTCAGAATGTCATTTTCGCAAATGGTCACTTTCGCAGAATGTCATCTTCGCAAACTGGTCACTTTCGCAAAACGTCACTGCAGAATATCATTCAATTTTTTTTCTTTTTGTTCCCAAAATTGTGAGTTTGAGAAATAATTGTGAATGACATTCTGCGAAAGTGACCAGTAGCGAAAATGACATTTTGCGAAAGTGACCAAATTTTTCGCGATGACCATTTGCTAAAATGACGATCTGCCTCAAAACCGTTGAAAGGCAGCGTATTTGTGCGTGCGCATGAGATACATTGAGTGATGGCATTTTGAAGCCATTGTTTGTTACGATATATTTAAAATTTTGATGACGTTTCTTTACACAAAAATGAGGAAATAACGTATAAAATTATTTTTCATAAAAATCTCAAAAAAAATTTTGACTTTGACTTTCAAGTCTTAATAACTTCATAACAGCTATTAATTTCCCAGGTACAGCTAAAAGACAAAAATGATCCCGATGATGGGCGGTATACGTGGACTTCGGCATCGGTTAGGGTCTTTTACACCCTTTATTTCTTCAAATTATTTCTTACGTATTAATTTATTTGTAAACTTTCAGCGCGAGTGTTCCGTTCGTCGCCGCAGTTCGGTGTAACGCTAGTCACTTATGAAATTCTACAACGTCTGTTCTACGTCGATTTCGGAGGATCGTATGTATTTTTTATTTTATACCTACCTACTAATAATTTAAAAAACTATAATTTACATTTAATTCATAACACTTTATAGTTCAACTTTTCATCTAATTCCTGTGTGATATTTATTAGCCATCTTTTTTATCGCAAACTCACATTTCTCCTAATAGCGTCGTGTGATAAAGCGAGAGAACGATTAAATGAGATAGGGGAGTTTTTGGCGCCATTTTGTCTAGTACGGTTTAGTGTCTATTATTTGAAAATTGATTCATAGTGGATATTTTGTCTTAAAATTGGTGCAGTTTTGTGGTACAAGTGTCTACGCAACTGAACAATATGTGGGATAATTGAAATAGGCGCGATCTTGGTTGTGTGAAGCTGACTTTTATTGTAGTGGTAGCTACCTCGGCAGAACTTTCCGAGTAAACTGTCTTGATATACTTGTTGCCAAATGCTCCAAGCAGCATTAGAATGCAATGCACCCGCATTCTAATGTAATGTGTAAACTGAAACAATACCTACCACTGAACTATTAAACACTTGACACTGGCAAAAATTACTTCCAAGAGGAAAGTAGATTGCCAAAATAAAAATAGAAGAAGAAGAAATGAGAGAGGTAATTAGAAAAAATCCGTAGGGTATGCTAGTGGTACGCGCAGACAGTATATACATGGATGTTAGACAGGATCTTACAAGAACTGTCCAATAACACTAAAAACTTAAAGTTAAACAAAAAAAAAACAGCACAGAAAAAGTTCAATCATACACTCTTACGGTCTTCTTAAGCACTATTTTTGCTTGCTTGAGTTGAATACCCAGGGATATTTGTAAAACACCAACGTTGAAGTAGATTACTAACATCATAAACAACAGAGACAGGAGCTCGGTGGCGCAGTGGTTTAGCGCCTGGCCCAGCGATTGCGGAAGTTAAGCAACGTTCGCAAGGGTCGGTCATTGGATGGGTGACCAAAAGTTTATTATCTCGAGCTCCTCCGTGCTTCGGAAGGCACGTTAAGCCGTTGGTCCCGGCTGCATTTGCAGTCGTTAACACCCACCAATCCGCATTGGGCCCGCGTGGTGGGTTATGGCCCATCCTCCTTACCAACTCATAAGGAAGGCCTGTGCCCCAGCAGTGGGGACATCAAAAAAAATGGCTGATGGAAGAAACAACAACGTTTATTTGTTTTACGACATTTCCGGAAAACAGACAAATAAAAATCTATTTTTCATAAGAAACTCGATCAGCTGTTCGGACATTTGTGTGGAAAGTCTATTTTTAGAGCAAATGCAGTTGTTTATGATGTGAGCTATCTACTTCCACGAGGTTGTTGGTTTTTTACAAATAACCCTGAAGTGTGTGGTCGATTAATAAGGGGAATATATAAATGCACTTTAAAAATAATGTAACACACTTTAAAATGTTTAGCTTCAAAATTTGTTGAATGAACTATAAAAATAAAAATTAATACTTTGCACCTTACAAATTAATTTTACAAGTTTAGCACTGGTAAACAGACGTCTAGGTGCAACTACGAGCGGGCGCAGCGAGAGAGGAGCCCAGGAGGAGGTTAGGTTCCATTGTGACCAACAACGCCAGGACCAACCTGATGGCGTATAATTATGCATTATGCCATAAGTTGTTTTCATCTTTCCATCTCATTTTAACAGTGGTCAGATGGTGGTCAGTCTGACATGGTTGGACAGAAACTAAATGGTTTTGGAGTTGGGACCAATGGTTGCGACACAGTTAAAGTGCAAGCATTATTTTTGTAGTGATAATATTAAATTATAGATCTATTATTATTTTAAAGTGCAAACCATTATTTTTGTAGTGATAATATTAAATTATAGGTCTATTATTATTTTAAAGTGCTGATATACAATTTTATAGCTGTTTTCATCAAATTTAAAGTGCTATTAAATACATCCCGATTAATAAGATTATGCGATTAATAACACTTGTGTCTGTCCGTGGCATCGTAGCTCCCAAACTAATAGACCGATTTTGATACATTAGTTCCACTATCCGTCAAGAGATGGTGCGCTGATCTAAAACTGCAATATTCTACACCGCAGTGTATTTGTATTATGATGGTACAGTCAGTGGCACGAATCATGAAATCGGGTTGGGATTCCGCGGAACGCGTATTTTGGGTATGCGTTGCGGTGAGGGGCGCGGGCGGCGGGGGGGGGGGGGGGGCGCGCTATTGGTCGCTCACAAGAGCACATGCGCGAACTTATCCCCACTCCGTCGAAAAATTTTTATGATTCGTGCCACTGACTGTACGGAACAGCGGAACCCCCCTGTGCTATATAGTTAGATTTGCTCTTGACCGGTTTTTGTTGTCCGCAGCCGGCCGAGCGGGTCCGAGCTGCACGTGGCCACGCCCATCGAGGAGACGCAGGTGCGCGCGCACCACATCGGCGGCTACCAGGTGGCCATCCCCGTGCTCACCGGCCTCGAGACCAAGTTCGGCATCTCTCTCCCGCGCTTCTCCTTCACGAAACCACAGCCTCACTAGGTAATTACCACCTTATCGAGACGAGAGTTGTTTGTTGTTCGAAATATTGTGTTGATTTCTGGTGGCCTTTTCGAGACCTAAAGGTGCGTCCAGATATGTTCTTTTGCCCGTACCGTACCTCCGTTCCGATCGGCGTCGCGATCAAAGAACGCTAGTCTGGACGCATGTTCGGAACGGTGCGGAGGTACGCCGTTCCGTTCGCCGAATAGGTACGCCCCGATCCACCTCGAATCTCTCGCTCTTTTGCCCGTACCCGTATCTCTCGCTCTTGAGCGTCGCGAACAAAGAACGCTAGTCTGGACGCATGTTCGGAACGGTGCGGAGGTACGCCGTCTCGATCGCCGACAGGTACGCTCCGATCCATCGCGAGTCGGTTTTTTCGCCCCGTTCAAAGGAAAAACGGAACGGAGGAACGGTACGGCGCTAGTCTGGACGTGATCGCGGCGACGCCGACGTTCGGAGGTTGTAGTACAGTAGCCCGTAGTACATTTAAATTACGAAAAGGTTATAGGTACCGTTTGCCGTTGTGATATAGTTATTTATTATGAAATTATAGATACTTTAACCCAAGTTTTACAGATCGCAACTCGCCGTAACCTATATTTGTATATCTCCAAAAATGAGACCATGTGATTAACCTCGAAAAATAAAAAATAGGTAATCATTTTTGGAGATATACAAATATAGGTTGCGGCGGGTTGCGATCTGTTAAAGTACCTATCTATAATTTTGTAATAAATAACTATATCACAACGGCAAACGGTAACCTTTTTCGTAATTTAAATTTACTACGGGCTGCTGTACTATTGGATCGGAACGTTGATACGGAACGGAGGTACGGTACGGCGCTAGTCTGGACGTGATCACGGCGACGTTCGGCGGTTTGATCGGAACGGTGGTACGGAACGAAGGTACGGAACGGGCAAAAGTAGCGTCCAGACTTATTTGATCGGAACGCTGGTACGGAACGGAGGTACGGTGCGATCAAAAGAACATATCTGGACGCACCTTTAAGTTCAGCATCTGTGTACCACGCTTTTGCGAAACTACAACCTCAGTAGGTAATCACGATCTTATTTTGTTACGCGTAGGGACGAGATTTGATTGCTGTTCGCAAAAAATGTTGTTTTCTGGTGGTCTTTTCGAGACTTAAGTTCGTCTGATCTTTGCGAAACCACTTTAGGCAATTACGACCTTATATTTTACGACAAAGAGACGAGTTTTGATTGTATTGATTGCTGCTCAAAATATGGTGGTTTTTATAATTTTATTGTACTACAAAGAAACTACTTTTGATTTTCTGGTGGTTTCCAATTTATCATTCTGAGTCTATTTGAAAAAAAAATAGAATAGGATGATTATTTTGTAAAACGTAAAGATAAGTTTCGATTGCAGTCTGTACAATAAATAAGATGACCACCCTAGTTTTTTGATTGCTGTTTCGAATATTGTGTTGATTTCTGATGATTTTTCGAGACAAAGCAGCATCTATCTGCCAAGCTTTTCTTTCGCGAAACCACAATAAGTAATTACGACATTATTTTGTACCACATAAAGACGAGATTTGAAGTTTAATAGTGGCATCTGTCAACTTAGAATTACAACTTTATCTTGTACGAAATAGAGATGAATTTTGATTGTGTTGAAGTTTGGTATATATTGTTTTTGGATATTCTGTTTGCAATAAAAATATGATAACTACCTTATTTTTTGAAAGTAAAGATGAGTTTAGATTGCAGCTTCAAGTATTGTGTTGTGGTATTTTATAAAGGGACTCTTATAAAATTGTAACTGACACAACAAAGATATGCTGTTTTTAAAGCTACATCGGTTTATTTTCCATCAGTGCGTCTCTACAATTGAGAAATGACATTTAAATAATACAATTACCAAAAATCAGGGATTTTTGCAACATGCCTATAGAATTTGCGTAGCAATCAATTTTTGACAAAAATGTACTTAACTTTTCACTGAACGAAATATTAAATAACACCTGCTAGTAGACTTAAATCTGTTCAAAGCGAAATATTACAGTATTTTTCGTCACTTCACGCTCTTATTTCAAAGCTACAAGGTTCAGTTTTATCTAATTCTTGACATAATGTTTAATAGTAACATCATAAAATAAAGCTGTAAATTGTAACTTCGTAGCAATAATACAATTTAGACATATGTAAACTATTGTAATTGTGTGTATACGACAGATAATGTTTGTTTTCTTGATTTTTTGTCTATTTACGAACGAAAAGACATGTTGATTTAATTTTAAGCCCATCAGCTTATAGAACTTTGCGTTGAAAATCCTCGACGGAGGAAGTTTTTGGATTAATTTATTAGCTTTAAGCGAAAATCAGTCGAAATGTTTTATTGTTGATTTTTTGTTATCTCTTTTATATTTGTAAGTGAGAAATGCTGAGATTTATGAATCATATTTATTTTACGAGCACTGCCGTTATTACATTTGATAATTATGTAATTACCAGAGAACATTTAACTTGCATTATTTTCTATGAAATTAAAGCTCTATGTATGAAAATAAGTAAATCTGTATCGATACCGGCTATAGAAGAAAACATATTATTACTGCCTTTATTTCAGTTAGAAGTAAGCATCAAAATATTCAGACACCATCTTGATTGCAAAATAATTAATACATTTAATTAAAAAAAATTAAATTAGATATATAAAAAGGTTAAAGTAATATAGTACATATACACGTACCGAACGAGATTGTACAAAGATCGAATTATCTTGAAATTGTTTTGTTACATAATCGAGATTTTAACTGTATTTTCTTAGCTAGGATAACTGAGTTTTAAATAAAAAATTAAACGTATCGCTTGGGCGTCCATATGCACTATACGGCTATAGAGTAGTTGCGCTGTTGTGCTGTGTATACGCTTTCAAAGGATTTGCCTATCTATAACATTGAATAGATTGTTATTGCATTTAACATATTGCCAATATATTTCGTATACGACTCGGCAAGTTTTTGGTATAACTTTTGAGATTAATTTATTTTATCCAATCACGTAACTGTTGACATCGTTTTCGTCGATGAATGTACGAATTATCTGACTACAGTAGTTTTCTATAGCGAGAGATACTATGTACATTATTATGCTAAGTATATTGGAAACGTGTTATTACACATTGCTAGTCTATAATGTTAATACATGTAGCTATTCACGCATAGTATTAATCCAGAAAGTAACTAACGCTAGGAATATCTAGGAGATCATAAACCTAATGCAAAAACGCTATTTTAACCTTTTGAGTTGATAGCGTTTTTATGTATTTAATAAAATAAGAGGGGTATGTATTACAACGCCGAAGAACCGAATGAAAAACCGCTGAAAAGACCGAATTTTACAAAACCTATGGACGAAAGACCGAAAATTATAAAATCTAATAGTTGTTTGGCCGTACGTTTAAAATCACTAAAGGACATTTTTCCTAAAAGACTAAATCCCGAAGCTTAAAATACCGACACTTAAAAAACCGAAGGTTAATTGAGGGTTACATGTCAGAAGGTCGGTTCTGTCTGTCACTTCGCCGGGAGCTGCCGCGGCACGCTCGCTTCGCTCGCTCGGTCGCGATGGAACCTAACCTCCTCGCTCACTATGCTCGCTCGTCGTCGCACCTAATAGACCTAAACAGACTTTCGGGGTTAAGAACTATCAACATTTAACTTTCGGGATTTCGAACTACTGGTCATTTAAGGCGTTATCATGCGTCAAATACCAATATTCAATTCAAATTATTGAAAGATTACGCTCGTGAAGCTATCATGGATAAAATATATAATGTACTTGAAATAATACACAATAGATTTTATAAAAATGTTACCACCCACCTTTGATGTAAAAAAATATTCTTATTTGCAAAATTTCTCGGAAACAGAACATTCGTTTATGTTAAAACCAACCATAAAAATCGGCGATGTTAATACCTTCAATATTAATTGAACAGATTTTTTTTAACTAACTTGAAAGCGAAGAAAAGTAATAATAAAATATAAAAATTGAGAATTCGGTGCTAGTTCTCAACGCAACCGCGGCGTTGAAACGCGCACTGATTTGAACCCAAAGTGAGTATAGTTACGTTCGATTTCACTCCATCACGGATCGACCCGCTCGGATTGACGCATGTTGACGCCTTAATAAATTAACCGATCTTTCAAGTTTCGGTCTATCGGATATCGACATTTAGGATTATCGGTATTTTGAAAAAAGGTGTTTTATAGGCGTCCATATTGAGTGGTCCCTAGTGTAGTTAAAATGTAAAGACAGGGCCACGCTTAGCGCTTTTAACATTTTGTAGCATTCTGGTAAATAAAAAATATGATATTTGAAGAGTGGCATAAGTTAAGCGACTAAAGTTTTACTTTTCAATGTTTTCAATATACTAACCATAACCACACCTCGCTCGTAACATGTAAAAGTAGGTAATTTTAAAAATTAATACTATGCTATTTAAAAACGCTTTAACACATTTTTATCTCCCTTAATAAATAAAGCTTACGCTCGATACATTTTTAATATCTTAGGTTCATATCAAAATGAGAGAAATAACTTGAATAACTTTACTATGTACAAAACTGTTGTTTTATAAATAAGCAATATCACTGCTGATTCGCCCGGCAGTTTTTTGAAAGCATTGTAATTTATATTTCTATTTTTATTGTATTGAAAGCTTTCAAAAAGCTCACTCTTTGAGTAGATTGTGTTTTAAACAATAGTATGGTGTCTTATAAGAGCTTAATTTTTGTATTTTTATCGACTAGTTTGGTAATAATGTGTACACTTTATTGGGTTAAAACGAAAATCAACGTTTTTCAAGTAATTTACGAGTGAGACATACACACTGGCTACATCTGTCTCACTCGCACATTGATTACCATGGTCGATACCGGTATTTATAAAGGTACTGCTAGTATTTTGTATACCGGTATAGTAATAATACCTGTACTTTTATTACCGGTTGAACAAATGTACCAATGATACTGGTATCGGAAAATACCGATATTCCAAGCCCTGGGGCCCTATTTTTGAATCACTCGACTGGCGTCGACCGCTCGTTTCTACTGATTTACGTTCGACAAATCAACTCAAATGTATGAGCTGTCGAACGAAAATCAGTAGAAACGAGCACTCGACGCCAGCCGAGCGATTCAAAAATAGGGCCCCTGGTATCATCAAAACTGATGTAAGTATTGAATCCCTTTATAAATTCCTCTGTTTCATTCGGTGTCGACAGAAATGCGTTTTCACCTGCTATTCGACCTCTAGAATCTTCAAAATTACAAACTTTTTAAAGGCACTGTGGAGAAGGAAGTTTTCATAATGACACTTTATAATAGTTTAGTTTGATCGCACAAAATTGTACGGGCGTTCAAATTTCAAACTTACAATGTCTGACGTTTTAAATATTTTATTTTAGACTTTAATCCAGTATTGATAGAGTCTATTATTAAGTGTCATTGGGAAAATAAATTACTCTACTCTCCAATTTATGCTATGGATGGCCCAATACACAAAATGCACAATTGTAAATCCAAGTTATCTATCTAATAATATAAGTACTAATGTTTAAGCAATCATGTTGTAAAACAACATTGTATAAAGTGAATCATAGGAATAAAACGAGTGATAGTAAACTGGAAACTGATGTGACTACTATATTTATTGATATTGTACATTTTTGTGTTAAAAATAAATCGAATTAAAATCTCTATTGTTTCATTATTGTTTTTCGTCCTTTCCTCAACAAGCAGTTAACGAATTTAAACATTATCCAAATAAAATAGAGCTGAAATAAGTAAGTAAAAGTGTATGTTTTCCACTGCAGCGGGCAGCGGCACGGTATTAAGGCGGGTCCATAGCTCGTGTTTTGCTCTACACAATCAACAAAAACATTACACAAAACATTGTTTCGCTAATTTTTGTGTAGAGAAACAATGTTTTTGCTTTTCATGCCCGGTGGAAAACACGTACACAAAACATTTTGCGCCGGTCGAGGGGCAGGTTATTGTCATAGTCTGTTAGGGTTGCTAACTTTTTTTGCATCAAATATAGTATTTTCAAGATTTTTATTGTAAAAATATAGTTGATGGCGAAAAAGTCCAAAAAAATATAGTAGGTTGCCATTTCGTATGGACGATTTTAAAGAAGTTGCATTTTCCATACTCAGTAGGTACTTACATTTTCATAATTAATTAATAAACCATCCATGTATTCCATGATAGTTGTTTTGTCTCAAATAAATATTTTTCTATTCTATTCTATTCTTATTATGCAATGCATATAAGTAAAAAATTTTTTGTTGTTTGTGTTTCATTTTCACTTAAAAAATATAGTAGTTTTGACTACGATAGATAAGTAATAGGCTAACATAAAATGCTAAATTGGCAACACTGACGTTTTGTCTACACAAGCCACGCAATCGCTGTGGACGGCGTGTGTACAGAAACATGTTTCACAAACAATGTTTTGTGTAGATATTTTTGTTGATTGTGTAGAGCAAAACATGCGCTATGGACCCGCCCTTACTAGCTTACTAATTTAAGCTCTATTAGAATAAAATAAAGATGTTTTTTAAATAACTAAGTTTGTAAGCATCGTTACTTATTCCTGTTAAAGCTGATAAGTTTCTTGCGCCCTTTCTTCTTGTCAGTTAAAAAGTCTGGAACGAGTGGTAACAATATAAAGAATTATAGACGATTCAAAAGTGCTTAATTATTAGATTAAGTATTTGAATAGAGCTATTTTGACTTTAACATTTCAAACAGCTGACCGTTACGAGCTCAATGGTCCAGTGGTTTAGCGCCTGGCCCGTTCGCGACGGTTAAGCAACTTTCGCAAGAGTCGGTCATGGGATGGACAAAGAGTGAACTGGCAGAAGAAAACTCGCTCCCAACTCTAGTGCCTTTAGGCGCAATTGTTCCAAATCGCGATTGGTCCAATTTAAAAAAAAAAATCCAATTCGCAGTTGGTCCAATTCGCAGTTGGTCCAATTCGTAGTTGGTCCAATTATAGTATATTAAGTTTTTGTAAACTTATGTTTAAATACATATTTACTAACTTAAATATTCATATATTCATACATTAATCGGTTGCGATAACTAATTAGTCACGATTACTATTAAATGTGTTATTTTGTTTAATTTTGGAAATACACTTTATTTGGACCAACCGCGAATTGGACCAACCGCGAATTGGACCAACTGCGAATTGGACCAATCGCGAATCACCAACCATTGGACCAATTGCGCCTAAAGGCTCTAGTGCAGTGGGTCGAACGGTAAACGAAATTTACCAGTGGACCCACCAGTGGGTTTGTGTTTCGTATCGTAATACTTAGCCTACCAGTAGGGTTATTCACGATTGTCGGAAATCTACTCGAAAGCATCCGCTTCGAATCCGTATCCTCTGTTATTACAAAAATATAGCTATTCACAACTACATTCAACTGGCATTGAATCACTTTCCGACGGGAAAGCAAAATGTATTTATAAAGTTTGGTAGCATAAGGTAGAAAATAAGAGATCGAAGACTATACTTTCCGATTCGATTCGGAAAGTTGGTTTCCGACAATCGTGAATAACACCCTGACCTAAAGATGCAGTTCTCATACTCTCTCTCTCATCTCATCTCTCCTCACACTTGATTTGCGTTCTGCCTTTGCCTCGCGCGATGTTCACAGAAGTCAAAAAGTTTGAATCGGCCGGTTTCTTGTTCTAGCTAAGATAACCAGAGGTTTTGGAAAGCAGCAAACAGATTTAAGTTCAATGAGTTTTATTTATTGGACTTAATGTGTGCGGCAAATGTAGTTATTGCAACTACTTTGGTGATATTACAATACATTGAGCAGGTAAAAATATACAGACGTTAATAAATAATGATTGTCGCTACAAAACAAATAATCCATTAAAATTAACAAAATTATAATAACATTAAAAGTTATCCCAAGCATTAATTATTAATTGATTTTGTTGCTACGCGAATGTAAACTTAAATCAAAATAAAAAGAGAGGTTTACAAAACTTACAAATTAATTGATAACTAAAACCCTAGCACATCTTTTTTGTAAAATTAAAACTTTTTAATTTAATGTAACATTAATAACACCCTCCATCAAATTTTACTTTAACCAGTTCATTTCTTTTGATGGTATAGCAATATGCTTTTATTCGGTTTAAAATTACCTAAAATAGGGCTAGCGTATAATCAGGTTGTGTCCACGTGATAAATTAAAATATTGATAATTACAACAAGGATATAGCGTAGCTACAGCTAAAAGTGCAATTTGATTGACATTTAAGAGAGACAAGTAACATTCAGGGCCCTAAATTATAAACGCGACAATTTGTTACCTGCCATTTACAAAATTTCTAGGTATTACACTAGATTCTCGACTGCAATGGGATCCACATATTGAAGCCTTGTCAAGTAAACTTAGTTCAGCAGCATTCGCTGTTAAGAAAATAAGGCTTTTAACTGATATTGAAACGGCAAGGTTAGTATATTTATATTATAGTTATTTTCACAGTGTAATGTCTTAAGGTCCAAACAAATTATCGGACGCGGCTTATGGACGCGGCTTACTGCCGCGGCTGATAAGTGTGCACACTCTCATAACATCCTGCGTGCCAGATAGCTATCGGACGTCCGATGACGTCATATTAGTCTATGGTTACGTCCGCGACCTACTACATCCGATAGTTTGCACACCTCAGATCAGCCGCGGCAGTAAGCCGCGTCCGATAATTTGTTCGGACCTTTATGGACTGCTATTGTGGGGCTCAGCTGCCAGTATTGAAAATATTTTCGTACTCCAAAAAAGAGCTGTTCGCGCCATATACAATCTTCGGCGAAGAGATAGCTTGAGAGAATTGTTTAAAGAAATAAACATCTTAACTTTGGCAGGCCAATACATACATGAAAATTTAGTTTATGTAAGGAAACACTATGATTCATTTCCTAAGAACAGCAATATTCACCAGTTTAATACAAGAAATAAAGATAAACTTGCCGTACCAAGATTAAGGCTTGCAAAATCTAGAAGTTCATTTATGGGGAAAGGCATAGCCTTTATTAATAAAGTTCCGCAACAAGTGATTGATCTGCCTTTGCATGAATTTAAAATCCATGTTAAAAAAACGCTCATGGGTAAAGGTTATTATAAAGTAGATGATTATCTTAAAGATCAAAATGCATGGAAATGATGTAACACATAACTTGCTACTATAAGTACTTTGTTGAAGTAATATAATAAGTCTATGTTGTTGCCAATAATCACCCTGTTGTAATTATCTGGTAACGATATATTCAAGTTTGTAAATATCGTTACTTATGGCTGTTACAGCTGATAAGTTTCTTGCGCTCGTTCTTCTTGTCAGCTAAAAAAGTCTGGAACGGGTGGTAGAAAAATATAGACGATTCAAAAGTACTTAATAATTAAGTTTATTTGAATAAAGCTTATTTGACTTTGACACGAATTAGAAAATAGAACAAACTATACTCATAGCTACCGTATTGTAAAACAAATTGTCATGACAATGGGGAATGTCTGAAAAAAAATCAAATTAGCTGAATATTTTTCTATATAGGTAGGAATAAGCTCCCTTAGTAATAGAAAAATGTTTCAGAATTTTTGGTTGCGAGAAAAAGTTAAAAAAAATTAAAGTCTCTTCGACTGCTCAAAATACAAAAGTAACAGCAGAATGGTAATTATTCCTTTGCCACCACCTGCCACAACCAAAACATGGTACTTACTTATTAAAAAAAAAGTTTCAAAAATGACAAATGTCAAAATGTCAAATCTTTGTATTTTTTATTCGTGTTGTTGTTGTGGCAGGTGGTGGCAAAGGTATAATCTCCATTCTGCTGTTACTTTTACACATTTGTAAAGTCGAAGAGACTTGAATTTTTTTAATTTTTTTTACGCAACGGAAAATTCTGAAACTTTTTTCTATTACTCAGGGAGCTTATTCCTACTTATAAAAAAATATTCAGCCTATTTGATTTTTTTCAGACATTCCCATTAACAACTTGTCACGTTATTAAATATGGCCCAAGAAAGAACAAAGTGTGAATAAATTAGAATGCTATTCTAAAATTAAAATGACATAACATTAAGTAATTCATTTGCAATGTGTCAGTTATTATATTAAAATTATTTATTATGTTTTCTCATAAGAACTGTGAGATGGATTATCATGATCCTGTGTTGCAGTTTCTCTACCAATGGGCGCGCGTAGGATTTGATAATTTACAAAAAATAAATTACTAGACTCATAAAATAAACTGAACTAGAGAGCTAAATTACCAAAATTGTATTAAGGGAGGCGTGAATATTTTCGCAAGTCGTTACGGTTATGGTTGCAATAAATATATTGAATTGATTTCATAAAGGTTGAGAAACCCTGCTGTATTGCTATGTCGACGATATAGGTTGCTGTAAGTGAGGTAGTATTATCAATTTCCGATATATCATATCATTCTCGGTCCAATTCTATTTTCAAATCATCATCATATCAGCCGCACGACACCCATGCACTGCTGGGTGTAGGCCTCCCCCAAGGATCTCTACGACGATCGGTCCTGCTTGGCCTGCATCCAGCGGCGCACCGCGACCTTCACCCTCACGTCGGTTCACTTGTCGGGGGCTACCCACGGAGCCGAGTCCGGTGCGCGCGAGCCATTCAAGAACCGCCCCGCTGCAACGGCCATCGGTTCTAGCTATGTGTCCCGCCCACTGCCACTTCAGCTGAGCAATCCTTCGAGCAATGTCAGTTACTTTAGTTCTCCTAATGTAATAGATAAGCCTGCCTCAATTTTTAATATTACATCTATGAACGAGGCTGTGATAAAAATAATCTTGTATAATGTATTAAGAAAAAGCTGTCCTGCAGTTATCGGTATAAAGCTTCATTATTTACATTTAAATATTTGACAAAAATACTATAACACAATTACTTATCACTAACTTCCACCCGCGACTTCGTCTGCGAGATCCGGAAAATCCCTAGGGAAACTTTTCTAGGGATAAAAAGTATCCTATCTTTTAATCCGGGCTATAAAACTATTTGTGTGCCAAATTTCATCCATATCCGTTTTGTAATTGAAGGGGTGAGTAGACAAAGGTGTTATCTGACAAAACTGACAAAATCGTCATTTTTTAATGAACATAGGGTTTATGAGATGATAAATCGGCTGATGAGCTCAAAACACGCAAATTTTTATTCGTATCAAAAATACAGACTGCTAGCAAAGGTGTTAACTGACTAAAATGCATACATTTCAGGCTTTAACATAATTTTCAAACACTAACTCATTTTGAACTTTTTGTTAGTTAATACCTTTGTCCACTCGCCCCTTCAATTGTGTAACAAAAATTCACATTTATAATATTATAAGTAGGATAATCTTCAAATGTTAAGTGGACACAACCCAAAAAAATCTCAAACTAAGACATTTACAGAGTTATGCTAAACTTCCCCGAAGGATGTATGCATTGTTTCCTTCGCGTGTTTTTGTGCTTCAGCTTGGCCGGTCAACAACTTGTCGCACACCGTACACTTAATGGTGAATTTGTTTAAGTCTGTGAACTGTCTGGAAGATTTTGCTTCTAGGGCTAGTTGCTCAGCTTCTCGGTAAATGTCAACATCTTCTGCGGCAAAAACCGTTTGGATTCCACCCTAAAATAAGAGAGTTCAATAAGCTAAATGGAAAGATGGTTTTGACGCAGGTCGTCACTTTCGCAAATGGTCATTGCGAAAAATTTGGTCACTTTCGCAGAATGTCATTCACAATTTTGAGAAAAAAGGAAAAAATTTAATGAAATTTTGCGAAAGTGACGTTTTGCGAAAGTGACCAAATTTTTCGCGATGACCATTTGCGAAAGTGACGATCTGCGTCAAAACCGGAAAGATTATTAGGAAAATCAGCTCTAAAAGTAAAGGAAAAACAATGGCATGGATATTAGGGAGATTTCACTTATAGTAGGTAGGTAACTGCTTTTATAATTATTGTGTACTTTATTATTAGCTACAATACAAGCCATTAATTTAACATGAATAACTAGGTACCATGGGCAACAGCGTCGCTTAACCAATCCTAAGGTTAAAATCGCTTGCACGCCGCGCCGTCACAACATACGTTTAGTTCGTGCAGGGGCGATACGCGCGCACACGAATTTTGTTGCTAACTGGTTAAGCGACGCTGTTGCCCATAGTACTTATTGCAATATTATTATTTTTTGGGAAGAAAATTGAGATTTGGAATGGCGTAATATATATTCCTAAATAATGGGACTACGAGAAGCGGTTCTCCCTCGTGGGCACATTAATGGGACAAAATCATGGGACGACGAGAAAACAAGGGGATTTCATTAAGTTACTTTTGATTAGGTGATTAGATATTATAGACAAAAATAGTGACTCTAATTGATGATAAATAATGATACTTCTTCAAGCATATATATCTCAAATAACAACATAAAGTAACACACTTCCTGTGTGAGGTTACATGTGATTGATTACTGATAACAGTAATTAACACATGTAACTAAACTTTTTATCATTTAATTTGTTCGACAGGGTTATTACAACAATAACAAGACTTACATCAGATTGTTCTAAATAAAGAGGGTCATAATGAACTCCGTCAAATAGAAGAAATACCCTTTGTCCATAATTCTTGTCTTCTCCAAATCTATTAATAATTGCATTAAGGGTATCCACCACAGCCATTTCTAAACCATAGAACCGTGATAGTATTGCAACCTGAAAAATAAATGTTTTACTAAACAAATTTCACTTTTTATTTATATGAAATGACTACACTGGCCTGCAAAACTAAGTACTACAGAGGTCTATTTTCATACAAATGAGGTAACTTTGAAGCATTGGTTCTCCGCCCAGGATTAAACGTGGTGTGATTTGATGTGATGATGGCCATCCAGGGAGTGAATGGAGAAGATTCAGATCCCCATACACACCCAATTGATCTGATCAGCATTCTAAGAGCTGTAAGAATAAGAGTTATCAGTTACAGCATTTCCATTCATTTTAATGCTATTTTCGTGGTTTTTTTAAACATATCCTTACAGCTCTTAGAATGCTGATCAGATCTATTGGGTGTGTATGGGGATCTGAATCTTCTTCATTCACTCCCTGGATGGCCATCATCAGATCACACCACGTTTAATCCTGGGCGGAGAACCAATGCTTCAAAGTTACCTCGTTTGTATGAAAATAGACCTCTGTAGTACTTAGTTTTGCAGGCCAGTGTATTTTAATAAAAATAAATACTTAAATACAATAATTTCTAAAACACAAGCTGGTTCAACTACATAAATACATATTTCGTAAGTTAATTAAATTGTTATAATTAAGTAAATAGTTTGAATATGAACTGTTTCAGTTAAGACAATCGTTTGTAATGGCTATGCAACCACTAGCTTCCGCCAGCGACTTTGTCTGCGTGGACATTCGAAAAATCCTTGGAACCTTTGACAGGCTACCAAGCTACCTATGTGCCAAATTTCATCCAAATCCATTCAGTTGTTTTTGTCTGATTGTGTAACAAAATACAAAGTCACATTTTATAATAAACAGTACGATACGAACATGGATCTATTTTATTTCAAAAATAGTAACTAGTTGATTCATTTGAGCAATTGAGCAGTCAGAATCATTTTATCACAGAAATAACTGAAAGGGTTCAAATATGATAAAATTAAGTCAAGAATGTGTATTATTTTAATAGTCCATAAAACTGTATTGCATTCAAAGGTAAAATAATATGGCTGCTGAAGGGATATCAACCTGTGATAAAATTAAGTCACATTTGCATTTTAGTAGTAACATTTTTACATACTGAATTGAAGTGAGAAGTAATTTTAATACAGATTCTGGCAAACATCTTGACGCTCTTTTGATGGAGTGGGGATAAGTTCGCGCATGTGCAGCGAGTGACCAATAGCGCGCGCCCCTCTCCCGCCGCCCCCGTACCTCACCGCTGCTCATACTCAAAATACGTTTTGCGCTATCCCCACCCGATTTCAAGATGTTTGCCGGCTAGTACTATACTGTTAATTGACACCTACAAAGGACTGTCATTTACCTCAATAGCTCCACCCCAGGAGCTTGGTTGCTGTATCCAAGCACAGTACTCAGCATTCGGTTTCCCGAGCATCGCTTCACTGTATGTGTCAACATCGCTGGCAACCTCCATTGCTATAATTTGCCTCATTAATGTATGTACTGATGTATCCACATTACCGTTTAAAACAAATCCTGCAAATAGTAATAAATCACTGTTTAACTTTTTATTCAGACATATGACATTGAATTATACAGTTTAGAAACAATGACAAACTATAAGAAAGGATCGATCTATCTATCTAAATGAAAGAGGTTTTTACTATGTAACTAAAACAATGCCACTAATGACTTGGTAGCTCAGCAGTCAGAGCATTGAACCGGATATCTAAAGGTTGTGGGTTCAATTCCCCTCCGAGAATTTTTCTGACTCTGCTTTTACATAACAATGTTAATGATAGCTCATACAATGCTATTAAATAAGCTATGTATGACAGAAGCGACCAAATTGAGAGTGCTTGCAGTGCAAAATAATGTATTTAATTAAACAAGGTAAGTTGCTACTTTTGTTGTACTGTCAGCAAAGCTATGAGCTGAACACCTTAAGGTTCATTTCTAGATTGAGTAGTCTGTATTGTCTTGCATTTACCCAAGTCACAAAAGCATCTTTTGTATAAAAACAATGGAGGCAGGTAAAGACGAACTTTTAGTCCCATCTTTGCAAGCGATTTATTTTTAAACTGTTAAGGAACTTTGAAATAAATTAATTGTATTGTACAGATGCCGGCATATGCAAAAAGTTATATAAGTTTGCTAGACTAAGATGAGACAAAAGATGCACAGTAGCTACAAACACTAAATTCAGCACATTTTTTGTCTCACATTTTTCTTGCTAAGTTATATGCCGGCACCTGTACAGAGTCCCTGCAAACTATAGACCAAACTGTCGGCCGATAGTTGGAATAGAAGCCGGCCGAAATTGGCCGAAGAAGTATGCAAGTGCGCACACTACAACAATTTGGTACTGGCTGATTCTTCATACAAAACCAACTATCGACCGATAGAAAGTCTGTAGTCTGCGGGTACGCTTACCTAATAACTGTCCCTGTGACTAACAGTACAAATACCTAAGTAGTTTAATAAGCAAAATCTTGTTCTCTTACCTATACTAGTAAAAAGACAGGAGTTGTCGGAGGGCACTACTTTCTTCATTAAAATACCAGGCCTGCAAGGACCTGTCGGTTCATGTGACGCAATACCATTTTCTACTGGTTTTTTCTTCGGGACGCTACTAGCTGCCTTAGTGGAAGGAGATGGCGCAGCTTTTTCTTCAACTATCAAGGTCTCTCCAGTCTTCAGACCAATGTCGCTTATTTTTTTATCATCATCACTAATATCTAACGGTTTCGGCGGATAACCACACAGCACACAAATCCTCTCAAAGTCAATATCCGAAATACTACACAAAAAGCTTTTTAATTCACCCACTGTACTCTCAGAGGTCAAATCTTTCAGTACTTGCTGACCATTCTTGCTTTTCACTTTGAAAGCCACCGCAGTCATTTTTGCCTAAGGTTAGTGATTACTAGGTAGAGAAGAATAGAAAATATTGCGTGATTGTGATTATAAAGTCTTTTTTAGATAAATACGGTCATAGAGACGCCACAAAGCGAAATAAATTACGAGATAATTAAAATGACTTTTTTATAAATGAATGAATGAATTGAAATGACATGACATTGACATCGATCGACATGACTTGACTGATGACAAACGAAACAAAACTTGACAATGGGCGCATTCTGCAAGACAAATCTCTGAGCTATCGATTGCCATAGAGTACATTTTAACCATGAAAAGTAAAATATTGGACTTATAGGTGGTTCGATGAGCTCAGTAGTGCCACCAATGGAAATAAATCAATTACTTACGTTTTATCAAAGGCTTAGTTTAAGTTTTGATAATGATTTTGAGACCGGTACTTATTGTCTAATTTTAAAATCTATCGCAATCGCTTTCAGGTTCTGATACATTGATGCTTCTTTTGGGCAAAAATAAAAATGTGTCACATCCAACTGTCAAATGAAAGCGATTGCGATAGATTTTAAAATTAGACAATTAGCCCCCCGGTTCTTACAGGCCGTTAAGCAGCATACTTTTTTTAATTTTTCATTGAAATGTAATGGGGAGGCGAAGGCAAAGTGAATGGGGAGGAAAAGCGCAATTTTATCCCGATAGGTGGCGTCTGGTCTTTGGTACCCGACCGCCTCAAAGAAAGTGTCAAAACATATGGGAATCTCTTGGAGTATCGCACTTTTTAATTTTTTACTGAGAAAATGCCGCATTGTTATGCACGTAACTTGTAAAATATTGGAGTTCATCGATTTCCCAGTAACAAAAAAAATAGTGGGCAAAAAATATCAAAAAAAAGATGCTTTTCCCTCGATTTTCTCCTTTGCTGAGCCTGAGAAACATTATAAATCAAAAGGAATGTTTCATGAATTTGATGAAGCTTCGCCAAAATAAAACAACATTTGAATTATAACAGATTTGTTCTTTAATATTTCAACCTCAGCAGTTTCTAACATATTTATAACTTGGATGAATTTAATATCAAATATGTAATAAGCCTAATATTGAGGCCAAACAGAGAATTAATAGAATTTTATATGCCAGTCATTCAAGAAACTTAGAATAATAAAATAAATATGATAAAACGGTTCGTATAATTTTGGATGGTACAGAAATTCCAGTACAGAAACCTGAAATTACTATTGTACAGAAGGCATCATGAGGCAACTATAAACACGGAAATTCACACTCAGTTGCTTTGTTAAAATTTAAATCATATGCTTCTAATCTGAAATAAAAAGATTACTTATAAATCTTACACGAAATTTAAAGAAATGTAATGCTTGTTAGCAATTTTTTGTAAGTTGCTATAAACTTTCTTGCCTGTTGTTTTGGCTTTTCTTTTCCGTATTTCTTCTTTTATCTGAGCTAAAGTTAGCATAGAATACATTGTTTGTCCGCAAAACCGAAAAAAATACAATCTAAGAAAGTAAAATCACGTAATACACAGTCAAGACAATATAAGCTCAAACTGACAATGGTTCCAAAGACTGAAGCG
This sequence comes from Agriphila tristella, assembly GCA_928269145.1. Lineage (NCBI taxonomy): Eukaryota > Metazoa > Arthropoda > Insecta > Lepidoptera > Crambidae > Agriphila > Agriphila tristella. The sequence goes on along the minus strand of OV743440.1, from coordinate 2,300,372 downwards.
CCATCTGTAATTCACTTTGCCTTCGCCTCCCCATTACAGATGGCGCTTCAGTCTTTGGAACAATTGTCAGTTTGAGCTTATATTGTCTTGACTGTGTAATACGTGATTTTACTTTCTTAGATTGTATTTTTTTCGGTTTTGCGGACAAACAATGTATTCTATGCTAACTTTAGCTCAGATAAAAGAAGAATTACGGAAAAGAAAAGCCAAAACAACAGGCAAGAAAGTTTATAGCAACTTAAAAAAAATTGCTAACAAGCATGACATTTCTTTAAATTTCGTGTAAGATTTACAAGTAATCTTTTTATTTCTGATTAGAAGCATAATAAAGCAACTGAGTGTGAATTTCCGTGTTTATAGTTGCCTCATGATGCCTTCTGTGCAATAGTAATTTCAGGTTTCTGTACTGGAATTTCTGTACCATCCAAAATTACACGAACCGTTTTATCATATTTATTTTATTATTCTAAGTTTCTTGAATGACTCTGGCATATAAAATTCTATAAATTCTCTGTTTGGCCCCAATATTGGACTTATTCCATATTTGATATACCTATCAAATTCATCCAAGTTATAAATATGTTAGAAACTGCTGAGGTTGAAAAAAACTGTTATAACAAAGAACAAAGCTGTTATAATTCAAATGTTGTTTTATTTTGGCGAAGCTTCATCAAATTCATGAAACATTCCTTTTGATTTATAATGTTTCTCAGGCTCAGCAAAGGAGAAAATCGAGGGAAAAGCATCTTTTTTTTATATTTTTTTGCCCACAATTTTTTTTGTTACTGGGAAATCGATGAACTCCAATATTTTACAAGTTACATGCATAACAAAGCGGCATTTTCTCAGTATAAAAAAGTGCAATACTCCAAGATATTCTCATATGTTTTGACACTTTCTTTGAGGCGGCCGGGTACCAAAGACCAGACGCCACCTATCGGGATAAAATTGCGCTTTTCCTCCCCAATCTCATAGGTAATTTGACAGGATAAGCAAATGTTATAAGGAGTTTAATATAAAAAAAAATATTTAAATTCTCAAACCAAGCAACACTTTAGAGCAGATGTGAACTCTCGTCTAATCAACATATATTTAGAACTTTTACATTAATTCAGTCTTCATTTTAGAAACAAATCAGTCTCAATTTAGTTACTTTTAATTATAATTTCCTTATATTGTTGAGCCTAAATAAAAATAATACTTACCTAATAAAAAATAAAAATATTAACTATAAAATAAAAAACTTATTATAACATACTCGGACTAATAAAGTTAACGAAAGAGTCTAAAGGATCATTCACACAGCTCCGGCGCGTCAACGGCGCGTCACCGGCCCGTCAACGTCAAAAATATAGTTACATACAAGTTGTACTACACTGTTCACACACATCAGTCATGGCGCGTCAACGGCGCGTCACCGGCCCGTCAACGTCAAACGCATATTGCTACGGCATGCCGGCGACGCGCCGGTGACGTGACGGCCGGCGCGTCACCGGCACGGCGCGTCGCCGGCGAGTCACCGGCAAGGCAAACAGGGTTGCTACTTTTTTGTTTAAATAAATTATTGGTTGCTGTAATCGGTACAGAAAATTACACTGTGGTATGGAAATAAAGTATAATTTATTTATTTCAACTTTGAAAAACAATTATTTTTACTACTTTTGGTAATATATTGGTAATTAATTTACACCACCAGTCTAGGATGAGTATTTTTCGAGATATTCCTGTTTTAAGATTAACAGATGTCCGCTGTCAAACTTAAAACAGCAATATCAATAAAAAAAATTGTTGAGATTTGCGTACGTCGCGGATGACGTCATAATTTATTTACAGATCACAAGACTATGTTTTCCTAGCTTCACTTGTTTTTACGACATTCATTTGTTTACCCGAAGTTCACTCACATTGTTGTATTTTTATTAAAATTCGAAAAAAAAATACCTTTACTAGAACTTAGTGGAACAGGTGAATTAAGTCTCATAAAGTTACCAAAATATTAACAGAATTAAAAAATTAAATGTTTTTTAAAGTTGAAATAAATAAATAATACTTTATTTCCATACCACAATGTACTTTTTTTCTACCTATTATAACAACCAATACTTTATTCAAACAAATAAGTAGCAACCCTGTTTGCTTTGCCGTTGACGCGCCGGCCGGTGACGCGCCGGTGACGTGACGGCCGGTGACGCGCCGGTGACGTGACGGCCGGCGCGTCACCGGCACGTCGCGCCGCCGGCGAGTCACTGGCAAGGCAAACAGGGTTGCTACTTTTTTGTTTTAATAAATTATTGGTTGCTATAATCGGTAAAGAAAAGTACACTGTGGTATGGAAATAAAGTAGGTATTATTTATTTATTTCAACTTTGAAAAACATTTATTTTTATTACTTTTGGTAATATTTTGGTAAATTTTTTAGACTTAATTTACACCACCAGTTTAGGATGAGTATTTTTCAAGATAAGTTTCTGTTTTAAGATTGACAGATGACAGCTGTCAAACTTAAAACAGCAATATCTCAAAAAGAAATTTTTAACCTTCACTTGTTTTTCCGACATTCATTTGTTTACCCGAAATCCACACACATTCACACACAAAATTCGAAGAAACAGTACCTTTACTAGAACTCGGTGGAAAGGGAGAATTAAGGCTCAGTTGCACCACCCAACTTTAACGATAACAGGCTAGTTCTAGTACCGGTTAAGCATAAGTTAGCCAAAAAAAGAGGTTGTTAGCCAGCTTGATGTCCTTTGACAAGTTTGACGTGACAAATAGGTAGCATTACCCTTTGAAGATAACTTTAACTTTGACAGCGTTTTGGTACAGAATAAAGTTACCAAAATATTAACAAAGTAATAAAAAAAGATTTTTAAAGTTGAAATAATTAAATAATACTTCATTTCCATGCCACAATGTTTGTACCAATAATAAATAAGCGGCAACCCTGTTTGTCATGCCGGGGACGCGCCGGTGACATGACGGCCGGCGACGCGCCGGTGACGTGACGGCCGGCGCGTCACCGGCACGGCGCGTCGCCGGCGAGTCACCGGCAAGACAAACAGGGTTGCTACTTTTTTGTTTTAATAAATTATTGTTTGCTATAATCGGTAGAGAAAAAGTATATTGTGGTATGGAAATAAAGTATTATTTATTTATTACAACTTTGAAAATCATTTTTTTATTACTTTTGTTAAGCTTTTGCTAGGTAGCTTTATGAGACTTAATTCACCTGTTCCACTAAGTTCTAGCACAGCCGATATTTAGTTCATACAGTTGATCATCGAAGGAGTCTAGACAGAGCAATCGTGCGGGGTGGTGCAGTATAGAAGGGGGGTGGGAGGTCCCGAGAGGCTAATATCAACGCAATGTTAAAAATGAAAGAAAACAAGATGGCGGCCAACTTTTTACTTTGCGGGCCGATTTAGATAAAACTCGGTTTTTGTACTATTTTGACAAACAAACAGCAACGCAATGTCAAAAAAGTAAAAAATTCAAGATGGCGGCCAACTTTTTTGTTTGCCGGCCGATTTCGATGAAACTCGGTTTTTGGTCCTATTTTGACAAGAAAACAGAAACGCAATATTAAAAAAGTAAAAAAATAAAGATGGCAGTCAACTTCTCTGTTTGCGGGCCAATTTCGATGAAACTCTGTTTTTGTTACTATTTTGACAAGAAAACGGCAATGCACTGTTAAAAATGTAAATAATTCAAGATGGCAGCCAACTTTTTTGTTTGTGGGCCGATTTCAATGAAACTTGGTTTTGGGTTCTATTTTCACAAGAAAACAGCAACGCAGTGTTAAAAATCTAAAGAAATCAAGATGGCGGCCAACTTTTTTGTTTGTGGGCCGATTTCGATGAAATTCGGTTTTTAGTACTATTTTGACAAGAAAACAGCAACGCAATGTTAAAAATGTAAAAAAATTCAAGATGGCGGCCAACTTTTTTGCTTGTGGGCCGATTTAGATGAAATTTGGTTTTTGGTACTATTTTGACATGAGAACAGCTACTCAAAGTTAAAAATTCAAGATGGTGGCCAATTTCTCTGTTTGCGGGCCGATTTCGATGAAATTCGGTTTTTAGTACTATTTTGACAAGAAAACAGCAACGCATAAAAAAATTCAAGATGGCGGCCAACTTTTTTGCTTGTGGGCCGATTTTGATGAACTTGGTTTTTGGTATTATTTTGACATGAGAACAGCTACGCAAAGTTAAAAATGTTAAAATTCAAGATAGTATCCAACTCCTTTATTTGTGGGCCGATTTCGATGAAACTCGGTTTTTGTACTTTTTTTACAAGAAAACGGCAACGCAATGTTAAAAATGTCAAAGTTCAAGATGGCAGCCAACTTTTTTGCTTGTGGGCTGATTTCAATGAAACTCGGTTTTTGCTAGTATTTTGACAAGAGAACAGCTACGCAAAGTTAAAAATGGAATAAATTCAAGATGGTGGCCAACTCCTTTGTTGATGGGCCTATTTCGATAAAACTCGGTTTTTTGTACTATTTTGACAAGACGACAGCAACGCAATGTTAAAAATATAAAAATATCTAAGATGGCGGTAAACTTTTTTGCTCGCGGGGCGATTTAATGAAACTCGGTTTTTGAGATTCATTGAAATCGGCCCGCAAACAAAAAATTTGGCCACCATCTTTAATTTTTTACATTTTTAACACTGCGTTGCTGTTTTCTTGTCAAAATAGTACCAAAAACCGAGTTTCATTGAAATCGACCCACAAGCAAGAAAGTTAGCCGCCATTTTGAATTTTTTAATGCTTTCAACATTGCGTTGTTATTTTCGTGTCAAAGTTATATCAAAAAGCAAGCTTCATCGAAATCGGCCCATAAACAAAAAGAAAGGAGCAAAAACTAAGTCACTTTTTTTCTATTCTTTATTTGAAGAGCATAAAAAGAAGAAAAAGAGACAAAAAAAATATTCTTACCTTTTAGAAAAAAATGACAAATTTTTTTCAAAGAATATAACTTGAATTTTGAAGTACCAATCTTATTTTTCTTATTAATTTTTGATATTCAAAAAGGCAAATCACAGAGTGCCAACCCTTACACCTTTAGTCGTTGCGTCAACTGCCTAGCTAGACGAACAGCGGTTCTAGTAAGGGTAACATTTTGCGAATTTAAATGAAAATACAACAATGTGTGTGGATTTTGGGTAAACAAATAAATGACGTAAACTTAATTGAAGGTTAACAATTTCTATTTGAGATAGGTATTGCTGTTTTAAGTTTGACAGCTGTCATGTCATCTGTCAATCTTAAAACAGCAATATCTCGAAAAATACTCATCCTAGACTGGTGGTGTAAATTAAGTCTAATAAATTTACCAAAATATTACCAAAAGTAATAAAAGTAAATGTTTTTCAAAGTTGAGATAAATAAATAATACTCTATTTCCATACCACAGTGTATTTATCTATACCGATTATAGCAATTAATAATTTATAAAAACAAAAAAGTAGCAACCCTGTTTGCCTTGCCGTTGAGTCGCCGGTGACGCGCCGTGCCGGTGACGCGCCGGCCGTCACGTCACCGGCGCGTCGCCGGCCGTCACGTCACCGGCGTGTCGCCGGCAAGGTAAACAGGGTTGCCACTTATTTGATTCAATAAAGTATTGGTTGTTATAATAGGTAGAAAAAAAGTACATTTTGGTTTGGAAATAAAGTATTATTTATTTATTTCAACTTTAAAAAACATTTTATTTACACTTTTCTTAATATTTTGGTAAATTTTATAGACCAAATTTATACCACCACTTTAGGATGAGTATTTTTCGAGATATATTGCTGTTTTAAGATTGACAAATGACAACTTAAAACAAAAATTTCGCAAAAAGAAATTGTTGACCTTCACTTGTTTTTCTGAGATTCATTTGTTTACCCGAAATCCACACACTTTGTATTTTTATTAAAATTCGAAAAATTGTACCCTTACCAAAATTTAGTGGAACAGATGAATAAGGTCTCATAAAGTTACCGATATATTAACAAAAGTTATAAAAAATGTTTTTCAAGGCTGAAATAAATAAATTATACTTTTTCTGTACCGATTATAGTAACCAATAATTAATTAAAACAAAAAGTAGCAGCCCTGTTTGCCTTGCCGGTGCCTCGCCGGCGACGCGCCGTGCCGGTGACGTGCCGGCCGTCACGTCACCGGCGCGTCACCGGCCGTCACGTCACCGGCGCGTCGCCGGCCGTCACGTCACCGGCGCGTCCCCGGCATGGCAAACAGGGTTGCCACTTATTTATTATAATAAATTATTGGTTGTTATAATAGGTAGAAAAAAGTACATTGTGGTGTAGAAATAAAGTATTTATTTATTTATTTCAACTTTAAGAACCTACTGTTTAAGTATTGTTTTTGGTAGTATTTGGTAACTTTGTTAGACTTAATTCACCTTTACCACTAAGTTCAAGCAAAGGTACTATTTTTTGAATTTTAATAATAATACAACAATTTCTGTAGACAATGTTATCATGCCTTCACTTGTGTTCCGGCATTCATTTGTTTACCCGAAAATCCGACATTCGCATAGGTACGTTGTTGTATTTCTATTATAATTCGAGAAAATAATACTTACCTTTACTTGAACTTAGTGGAATAAGTAAATTAAGTCTAATAAAGTTACCAAAATATTTCCAAAAACAATACTTAAACAGTAGGTTTTTAAAGTTAGAATAAATAAATAATTCTATATTTCCATACCACAATGTACTTTTTTCTACCTATTATAGCAACCTATACTTTATTAAAACAAAAAAGTGGCAACCCTGCTTGCCTTGCCGGTGAAGCGACGTTGACTTGACTGAAACGAGCCGGCGACGCGCCGGTGACGTGCCGGCGCCGGTGATCTGAACTACTTGTTCACACATATTTTTGACGTTGACGGACGGGCCGGTGTCGCGCCGGTGACGCGCCGGTGACGCGCCGGAGCTGTGGGAATGATCCTTAAAACGCAGCGGGTACACGGCCGGCGCGAGAATATAGATTAGTTTTCTGACGGATAGATGCTTGCAGTGGAAGAGTAAGCGCTAATCTATCGCCCCACGTCAGGATCTCGCTCATAGAGTAAGATAAAAAAAATAGGGGTAGAGAGCCCTCTGGCGATTTTAAAACTTACTCATTTTGAAGCGCCATCTCTGATCGGCGATTTTCTTGTTAGTTTGTTTTTTTTTTAGTACCTAATATAGCAATCCTACCTACGGCTTTGTTCTAATTATCTTTTATAACATTCTTAACGCCGTGTTCACTAGTATTAGTATTTTTTCCGAAGAAAATAACTAACACATGAGAACAAACGTTTCAAATGTTATAAGAGATAACTAGAACAAAACAGTTAAAAACATAATTACAAAAGGGAGAAAAGAAAAAGACACAAAATTAAACAATTAAGTGAAAGAGTCATTATGTTTTTATTTATTCCTCTCAGTTTATGCCTAGGGATAATTTTATTCAAAATTGTTCATATTCTTATTTCTTAATATTTATTCATTCACAAACACGGTCAGGGTGCCTATATACTAGCGTAGTAGGTACCCTTACCGTGTTTGTGTAGTACATTAGTATACCTACCTAGTAGTATTAGGTATACTAATGTACCTACAGCCAGTGGCGAAGGGTCCATACAAGACGATTCCCATTGGCTTACCTTTTAGAAATCCCACCCTACCGATCCACTATGCAGATCATAACACTTTTGTTGAACGGCTTACCTTCGCCATAATTTCACCCCTCGCCACAGCCATTAATATTCCCAGGTAAGTATAACATAATCTTGTTAAATGTAACCTATTAAAGAACACATCACTAACACTTTAATAAGTATAGCTAGCAGTTTTAATGAAAATACATTTTCATCAAAACATGTTGCGCAGCCAGTAATTGATAACTGAATATTAAAACCATTCCAGTAAAATTATTCGTAAATAAGCAATTAATGCTTCCGCATAGAAAAACAGGAAGGATGGTGCACGGTCGAACCAATAGTACATTACATCCGAGAACGGGAAGCTAGCGATTGCATTGTCGAGGATGGTTTGAAGCCCGAGCCGCAGGCGAGGGCTTTAATCATTCGAGGCAATGCAAGTAGCTTCCAGTACAAGGTTTGTATAATACTTTACTCACGAAATGCGAGGAAATACAAATTTCTTTGTAAAAATGTGACATTTAAATTGGTTCGCGTGCCCATGTTTACTGACCGGTCATGCAACCATAAAGTTTCATAAAAAGAATGCTAGCTGATATGTTCTACCGATTTGAATTTGGAACACTTACTTCCCGCACTCAGTGCGGGAAGTAAGTATTGAATTTCATTTCTGCACTGAATTTCAAATTTAGAATGTGATGAACCAGACCCCCACGGAAATGTTGAACGCCCCGCATTCCTTTTTCAAATGGAATGATAACATTTCAGAGCATAAGTGAGTAAAATAATTTAATTGACACCTACTTATACGAAGTCCTATATATTATTACGAGATATAATACAATCATTTTACTTACACCCTTACTTTAAGTCTATAAAACTATTATGGAGCCAAAGAGTCCCAGAATTGAAACAAGTCGATACTCGTTTTTTATAAAAAAATATTAATTTTCATCATTTGCGGTTGCCACAACTAAACTGCTCGATAGCTCGTACTGCACCTGTATCAGGATGACAACAGAGTGGGATGGGGGTGGGCTGTGATCTGAAAAAAAATAATGTTTGTAATTTTATTATTAAAAATATTGTAGCTTATGAAATTGATGCATAATGAGGGCATTATGCATGATGTTTGCAGTTACGTCTTTGTAATTCTAGAGGAGCGATGTTCATAACAAAACGTGTGCGTAAAGTAACTGCGTTTTACCTGCACGTAACGGTACAATTATTTTGAGAAATATCTACCCTTAATATGCGTAAACAAAACTTACATGATATTTCTGATATATGAAGACGAAGTGGGATGGGTTGGAATTGAAATGGGTCTGGAACTGGGATGGGTCTGGTTGCCTGAAAAAAATATAACATAAAAAAATATATTTTCATAAACACTAAAAAAATAATACAAATTTCCGCGCCGGGGTTACAGTATCTTTTAAAAGGCCTTACGAAACTCTACAAAGTTATATATATTTCAATTTCAAAATCAAGCGCCCCATTTTTAAAGCCAACCCCAAAAAAATTTACGTGATGTTGCTTCAGTGGAAACGCACCCTAAATCAAGGACGTAGTAATTTGATTCTACTGTGGTACCTACCTAGTACCTACATAAAAAACTTACACGATGAATTGCCGGTAAGTGAAGGGAAGGTACTACGCCTACAGGCCTTATCCTGCTGGCGAAGGTGCTGGTTGCAGAGCCCATTCTTTTAACTTGTCAACACATTTTCACCAACAATCTCTACCCAATCTTTAAAACTATCCGGGCCCTTATTCTTTTGTTGGGAAACGGTGGAATCGAGCAACTGAAATAAGTAAACGTGCGAAATAAACACAGAATATTTTTTTTGTGATATTGCTAAAGGAAAATTCTGACAATTAAATTTTGTTTTTGATAAAAAGAGTATACCTACCTTTATGAATGTACTCTCGCTAATGACTATTAGAAAATCATTGTCTATTCCCAAACCATAAACTGCTTGACAAGCATTTACGTGCTTGTCAAGCATTGCTTGATCGTTAAGGGAGTTCTTATAAAAAAAAAATTGTATGAAGTAATGATCTTCGCTGATGAGAGATGAAGGCACTTCCTTTACAATAATTAAGGCACCCATTACACACACAATCTGATCACGCCAGACCGCGCCAGACTGACAAAGATTGACAGAGATTGATTGTGTAACGTTGTTCGCGATCTGTTTCAATCTGGCGCGGTCTGGCGCGATCTGGCGTGATCAGATTGTGCTGGATTGTCAATCTACGTCAATCTGGCTTGGTCTGGCTTAGGGTTGGCACCTTTTTTTCGAGGTATAAGTATTATTTTCAAAACATTTAAACATTATAGTACTTACTTTTGGGATATTTATAAAAATCTAGTACACATTTATTTTTAACTAGCTTCCGCCCGCGACTACATCCGCGTGGGTGGACATTCGAAAAATCATTAAAAAACAATCTAGCACAATCTGCTACGATGCGATATTTTTAACCGACTTCAAAAAAGGAGGAGGTTCTCTGTTCGTATGTATATTTGTTTTTTATGAAGGCTGCATTGATTTGGATGAAATTTTGCAAACAGTTTATAGTCTGGATTAAAACTTATGATATTTTTGATCTCGGTCAAAGGTACCCTAGGCATTTTTATTTCTTTAAACATTTAAATTAATTTGTAGTACTTTTGGGAAATTTATAAAAATATAGCCCATATTTATTTTTAACTAGCTTCCGCCCGCGACTACATCCGGATGGACATTTGAAAAATACCCAAAAAAAAAACATACAGACGAACATAAAAACAAAGTCCTCTTTTTTTGAAGTCGGTTAAAACATCGGATCGCAGTAGTTTGTGCTAGATTGTCAGTCTACCATGGTAGATTGACAATCTACTATGGGAGATTGTCAGTCTACCATGGTAGATTGACAATCTACCATGGTAGACTGACAATCTAGCACAATCTAATGCGATCCGATATTTTTAACCGACTTCAAAAAAGGAGGAGAGTAGGTGATTATTGGGCGTTCTGGAACACATTCACTCCAGGTCTCTCACGTCCGTTCGATCCCTGTCGTGAAGTGTTCCAAACAGCCCAATAATCACCTCGATCGCTGTAGTAAAAACTGTTTCAGGAAGACCAGTTAAATGTATGAAAATATGGTTAAACTCCCTAGTTCCTACCTACTCGCGATGAATAAATATAAAATATACTTTATGTAAAACTTACATGCTGCTAAGCTCACTGCACACCAAATCATTTGTATTGCACTCATTATAATATAGTAACACTGATTTATGCACGATGCTTAAACCGATAATGGATCACACTCGGCGGCTGACATTATGGAACTTATCGTTTTGTTTTAGACTGATTGTTCGTGTCAGTGGCCAAATTTGGTCGATGGCACCTGAAGTCGAATTTCGATCATAACGCTTAGGAAAATATCATTCTTCGGCCGATTGCTCATGCCCATCGCCCATTGGCTGGTGGCACCTCAGAAATGAATTTCCATCACGATACGATACGATTAAGAACATCGGATAATAGTCAATGCCAAAGCTGAGGAAATTATCATTCTTCGGCTGATTGCTCGTGCCGTTCACCTAGTGGTTGTTGGCACCCAGATATGATAATTCAAAAGATAAGGCAAATATACCTCCAAAGAACTCAACAGGTAACTGGTGCCGGTGACCAAATTAGGTTGGCGACACCTAAAACAACGAAAAGATTACCACTTTATGCTGCCATCGAGAGATGGGTGACCGCCCATCTATCCAGTTTTCGGGTTTTCTCATAACCTGCACTGCACTGTTCACTTACGCGGACGACAAGACTATGACTCGAACGCAAGTGCATTGCGTCATGGTTCAAACTGTGTGATTGAAAAAAATCGCACATAATGCATTGAGTTAAGGAATGGTTTAAATTGAATATTATAATTCACTTATCACGTTTATCTATGCAGTGGTATTGACTTTTGTAAGGTAAGCAAATAGGTAAGCCACATTACCACCGTGAGAATAAATTCGCAACATAAACTAGTTAGAGCACACGGTTTGTCTCGTTATTTTTATATTTATTATCTTTTAAGGTTTTTGATTTAATTTTTCATGAAATACAATCATTGATTTCATAAACACATATTCTCTGAATATCGTCAAAAAGCCCAGTTAATAATAAATAAAATAATCAGTTTCGTTAAAAGTGTATTTTTTTCTTTTGGGCACAAATTGACTTTTAGATCTCTTGTAAACCGAAATAACAAAGGTTATTGGGCATATTTGACCCACTTGATGAATGTTTGCGTACAGAGACCAAACCAGTTTCAAATTGAAGTTTCAATCCCACTTTTCAAAATATGTATTATTTTTTTTATGTACCGACCGGCAGAAAAAAAGTTATTTTACATTAAGTGTTTTATTGTATGTTTAATGTTATTAAACTTTTGTTAATAAAACAGAAGTTTTTACTTTAAGCATTGTGAAAATGTGTGGTACAAGCATAATAAACGTTTTATTATCTTTATTTATTTTATTTTTAATTAAAGTGCTGTGACATAATGATAAAAAATTAAACGTGTCCTGCAAGAATGTGACCCATACCACTGAGTAGCAGACACATTTATCTACATACCTAGCCCGATTTAGTTTGTGTACGCTGTAGGTCAAATGTTCGAACAAAATGCCCAATGACCTTTTTGTTATAAGTATGAAATATTTATGCAAAACATCAGAATAAGTTAAACAAAGTCAATAAATTAATCCGTTGATCCATTTTTTTTACATAATACTTTTGAAAAACATAAGTTTTTGTCATTAAGGTACATAAAGCTTAGTAAACTGTGCTAATTACTGAAATAAATATTTTTACTTAAACTTGCTTTCTGATATCAATAAGCTAAAACAAACGATGACAAAAGCGCAGCGAAATTAATGATAATTATAAAATATATAAAACATAGTTTCATAAAACATCTCAACTTTTCTGAACCATTATTGTAATATTATATCTGAGGGAATCGAACCCGTTGAAGTTTAATTTACTACCACCGCTAAGCCAGTCGATTATAACCAACGATGCAGATTTAGACCTTAGCTCTGATAAAGCCGTGTGTACACAATGCAGCTTTGTTTTGAATTACAAACCTATTGTAATATTAGTGCGCTTACGGATATTATTATATAGTTTCATAAAATTAAACATTCTTCTGGTGTTTGATTTTATTTGATGATTGCGATAAGTCGCATGGTTATTATCTCTGACTTAAATGCATGCTGTGGGTTCGAGTTTGTGTGGATATTTCGTGATGAAGATAAAATTTTGCATTTTTTAAGTAGTCGTTGTTTTTAGATAGGTAGTTATTTAAGGATGGCTCACGTTGTTTTAGTAGCTTCTTAGTTTTTAAATGCCTACCTAATCATTCAAAACTTCATTACTTCAAGAACTACGAGAAATTCATACTTATTTAATTTAACTTTATTTAGATATCATTACAAAATAATCATTTAAACTATTCAAATACCTCAAATACACAAATGTGAAAATAAATCAATAGAGTAAGACATTACCATTTTAACCATTATGTACATAGCCTTAACTACATATTGTCGGCTTATTTGAATATCAAGTTTGCGACATTAAACTGATACTACTTCCGTTCCGTAATATAAAATGTTTATTTTGCAAATACTTAATAATTACAATTAACTTTGGTAAAATATGTAATAACGATTTCCAGTGGTTGTAAACCGTCACGTATTTATATTTAATACATTATATTTTAATAGAAAGTTTGGAACTAAATAATCCTGAACAAATTTAGTTTGAAGTTTAACTTAAGTATATCATTATCACATGAGGAGTGACAAGAACCTGTTTCAGTTTCAGGTCCAGTTTATTTTATAAATTTTTGTGGTGCTCTGTCAAATAAAATATTTAATATTAAAAAACAACAAAAAGTTTCGCATTTTTTTTACTTACAATATAATTTTCCATTAAACTGAAGATTTTTCAAATAATAAACACACGAATATAATAAAATGTTTTTCACTCCTGATTAAGAAATTATTGAAGATTCAGCAAAAACAACCTATTTAAAACGATTTCCGATCAATAAGTGTCACAAATTGTGGTGCTGCTCCGTCACTATTAGCAAAGACACTCTGCCTCAACGTCACCAGCGGTTTGCCAGTCATCCATCCGACTGCTCCATCCTCTCTCTGCGTGAGCACTCTGCCAGCCCCTGCCCAGCGCCAGCGCCCCGCCCGCCCACACGCTGACCATCAGCCAGCTGCTCTGCCATCACCGCAAGCTCACTGTACAACTTACACGAGCAAAACGAGGATCCGTGCTATTGCCATAATGTTCGTAAGTTGTTATTTTACTAAATGATTTTCTAGTGATGAATACTAATCCGATAAGGTAAATTTGTAAACGTGCTTAAGTTACTATCGTGTTTGTGTGAAAAGTTTTAAATCTCGATCTTATTACTTTACCACAATGATATCAAACGCGATGGTAACGTTTGCATATTTGCAAACTTACACTCGGCCCTCTGTTCAATTTGAGTTTCAAACGTAACAAATAAAAAGGAAATATTTTTTTATCAAATCTAAATTCATTCGGGAGTAAATTTTATCTTAAATTCTGTAAATTATTAATTATCTAATGTTAGTAATAATAACTTGCAGGTCGGACTCCGAATACTACAACAATAAGCGCAGCAAAGGCGCCAGAAAACAGGTCGTGGAAGATTTCGTCGAATCGGACACCGATGGGGAAACGACTTCCAAAGTAACGTATGTATTAATTAAACTTACTTACACTTTAAAATTTAAGTCTTAGATTGTTATTATTAAAATATCACTTTTATAGTTACATTTACAACAATTACTTAGGTACTTATATTTTTTCCTTTACATTTTACATACTTACTATTTTATGGCTAAGTTTATTCAACATGTAATCTTGACGTACACTATATTTTAAGAGTTATGATATGATATGTGATGTGTGCGTATCTTTGGTCGTTTATTTATATCCAGTTTTTTTTTTTAGTTCCAAGAAAGAGCCGAAACCTGCAAAAGCGGTAAAAAGGAAGGCGCCAACATCAAAAAAGTCATCTGCACCGGCTGCAACAAAGTCAACTGGGTGGCAAATTGACTCAGACAGTGAGGAAGAGGCGGTGGCTCGACGACGAGGCAGCGAGAGCCAGCCCTTGCAGTCGTGCTTGTCGCGGCGTGTCGCCGACGGGGTCCTGCGCCGCACCGCCCAGAGAGACGGTGATACTTACATTGAAGTAAAGGTGTACAACACCAAAGACATATTGAAGGTGGAGCCCAAAGATCGCTGGGAACAGGCGGTAATCTCCCTGAAATATCGAGCAGATTCCGATGCTCCAGAGTTGATTCCACTTAAGGAGGCGCTCAAGCTCTGCAAAAAAAACTTCACCGAGGAAGGAAAATTTTTTAGCTTTAAGAAAAAGTAATAACTTAGTTATAGGAGATATTTTTTTTTTATTAACTTCTATATTTTTAGGATATTTTTTTTTTGTATTTTAATTTTATAATATATTATTTAAGATACTTAAAAAACTTAACTTAGTAGTACTAGTACTAAATAAATAAATAAAATAAATAGATAAACTTTAAAAAAAACATTTACTTATTATGAGTTAAACTCTATTCCCTAAAAATAAATAATATTTGGTTTATACATATAATATTAAAAAATAAAATACATAAGTACATAAGTAGGAATTATTATACCTATTCAACCAGTCCATTCAATAAAATATCACTGATTTTGGCAGCTTAGGATAATAATTCGCTTTTATTATATTCTTCCTACTACCTACTTAACGATATGGCAAGCAAAACAGTGTATTGCACAGTTTGTGACATATCCGTTAAAAGTAAAGCATTCTCAGCCCATTTGAGAAGTAATATCCATAAAAATAATAGTTCCATCGAAATAAGTGACGGAATTGAAAAAATAAGCAGTGCATTTCGAAGTCGAATCGCATCGTACAGGGTTCGAGCGCCGACGATGGCTGATAGCGGTGACGACACGGATGACGTCAGCGTGTGTCCGCCGGCTGAGTTCCTGTCTCAGCTTCGCTCTCGCGTGCATAACTTGTTATCTGCAAGACAGGCAACCTATAGTTCTATTAAGGTGAATTTTGAATTTTTCGCCGAGTTTAAGTTACCGAAAACTAGCGCTAGTGAAATCAAATCATTTGCTTTTGGTCAAAATGTTGTGTTGCATCATAATTATGATTTTAATGATCTGTTTTCAAAAATTGTTAGCTCCATTGTAACAAGTATTGACGAATTTGAGGAAAAAGATAGCGGTTGGTCTTTTGTAAGAAATTTATACTTAGAAGTTAATATCAACAAGTATAATCCATTGAGAGCCGCCCGGTTTATTGAGTTGCCGCGAAATTTAAAACTAAAGCATGCTTGCATTAACATACAAAATAATGACTCCTTCTGCTTTTTATGGTGCATAGTAGCCGCATTGTTTCCAGCTAAGAACAATGCACACCGAACATCTTCATATCCTCACTTTGAGAATGTTCTGAATATTCAAAATATGACGTATCCAGTTGGGTTTTCAGATATTAAGATTTTCGAGAAAAATAATCACCAAATCAGCGTTAATGTGTACGGTCTCGCAAACAAGTCTAACATTGTTGGACCTCTCTATAAAACGCAGAGCAAAAAGAAACATCATGTCAACTTATTACTATTAGAAAAAGGTGAATTTAAACATTATTGTTTAATAAAAAATTTGAGCAGATTACTGAGACCTCAGTTAACAAAACATCACGGAAAAATTTTCTTTTGTGACGATTGTATGATATTTTTTAATAGCGAACAAAATTTGAATACTCATATTTGTAGCGGTGTCCGGACGGTATTGCCTGATCCAGGCACTGTTATTCAATTCAAACATTTCGATAGAATGCAAGATATGCCATTTGTTATATATGCGGATTTCGAATCCTTATTAGTGCCTGAATCAAGTAGTGATGGATTGCTCTCGAATAATACATCCATTTTGCAAAAACATTTGCCTGCCGCATTTGCATATTACGTTGTTTGTTCGTATGATAGCTCTCAAAATAAATACATGTCATATCGTGGTCAGGATTGTGTTGAAAAGTTTCTTGAATATCTTGGCGAAGATGTAACTAATATACACAAAATTTTAAAACAATCAATTCCAATGACTTCACTAACATCTGATGAGCAAAAGAGCTTTGATGATTCAAAATATTGCTTCCTTTGTGATCAGTTATTGTTCGACGATAAAGTTAGAGATCATTGTCATTTGACAGGAAAGTATCGTGGTGCATCTCATGCTTACTGCAACTTGCAATATTGTGTACCAAAATTCATTCCAGTATTTTTTCATAATTTATCCGGGTACGATAGTCATTTATTTATTCGGCAGTTGGGAGCGACACCGGGTAACATTAAAGTTATAGCAAAAACTAAAGAAAACTACATATCATTTACAAAGTTTTTTAGTGTAGGACGTGAGGAATACATGCCAGTTAGATTTGTAGATTCATTTAAATTTTTAGGCACTAGTTTAGAAAAGCTTGCAGGAAATTTAAATAAAAATGATTTTTTTCACTTACATCACTTTTTCCCTAAAATGGAACATTTTGATTTACTTAGACGTAAAGGTGTGTATCCATATGAGTATATGACAAATTGGAATTGCTTTGATGAAGACAGGTTACCACCACGAAAATGTTTTTACAGTAGTTTAACCGGTGAAACTGTTTCAGAGTCAGATTATTGTCATGCTCAATGTGTTTGGACAACGTTCAATTTGAAAAATCTAGGCGAATATACTGATTTATATCTTAAAACGGATGTCATTTTACTTGCCGATGTTTTTGAAAATTTTCGTCAAACTTGTAAAATTAATTACAGATTAGATCCTGCATTTTACATGACGGCACCTGGCCTAAGTTTTGACGCAATGTTACTTAAAACTAAAGTAAAATTGGAACTTATAGAAAATCTAGAAATTTTACGTATGATTCAAAAAGGAATCCGTGGTGGTGTGTGTTTGTGCTCTACTAGATACGCTAAGGCAAATAACAAGTACATATCAAATTACGATCCGTCTGTGCCCGATAATTATTTACTATACATTGATTGTAATAACTTATATGGTTATGCAATGTGTTCTTATTTGCCTTATTCAAATTTCGAACTCATAAGCCAAACGGAAATTAGTGAACTTAGAGCCAAATTCACCATTGATTTTAAACGCGATTAAGATCACGTTTTACGTAATGTAGTTTAAGTGTCGAGTTTGATACCCCGTTCCCCGTTTATTCCAAAAATCAATTTCACTAGGTCATTAAAAAAATTGAATCAAGATTTAACAAGGCATTGTTTATAACATAATTGTACATTTTTGTAACAAATTTTACTTTGTTGTTATGACAGTGACAGCCTTAAACTTGTTTTTTGACAAAGCGCGTTTAAAATCAATGGTGAAATTGGCTCTTAATATTCTTCATGTACCTAATGATTCAGAGTTTGGTTATATCTTAGAAGTAGATTTAGAGTACCCAGAGCATCTACACGACTTGCACAATGACTTACCTTTTTGTCCCCAAAAATTTACACCACCCAGTTCTAAAAACCCTAAATTGATTCCAAATTTGTACGATAAATTTTACTACGTAATTCACTACGTGCATTTGAAAACGTGCCTCAAACATGGTTTACTGTTAAAAAAAATTCATAGAGTAATTAAATTTAAACAAAGCCCATTTCTTAAGCAATATATAGATTTGAATACGGAACTGCGTCAAAAGGCTAAGTCAACATTTGAACAGGACTTTTTCAAATTATTAAATAACAGTATTTTTGGGAAAACTTTAGAGGATACTGAAAAAAGATTGAGCGTATATTTAGTCAATAAGTGGAATGACACCAGAAATAAAACGAAAAAATGTTATACAGCTGAGCAATTAATTTCAAGGCCAAATTTTCATAGTTGTACGGTTTTCGCAGAAAATTTTGTAGCTGTGCAAATGAAACCTGATTCAGTGATTTTAGATAAACCTATTTACATAGGATTCACTGTTCTCGAAATATCCAAAAATCACATGTATGATTTCCACTACTCTATTACAAAACCGTTTTATGGTTCCAATTTAAAACTATGTTACACCGATACTGATAGTTTTTTGTACTCTATCGAGGCAACGGACATTTACGAAGACATAAAATCCAATTTTCAACAGTACTTTGACACAAGCAATTACATGGAAAATAATCAGTATAATATAGTTCCGAGGAACAAAAAGGTCCCTGGATTATTTAAAGACGAGATGGGAGGGCAACTTATCACTGAATTCGTGGGTTTGAGATCTAAGTTATATTGTGTAAAAACTCAAGACAAAGAGATAAAAAAGGCAAAAGGGGTAAAAAAATCTGTAGTAAAAAAAATGGATTTTAAAGATTATAATAAAGTGCTACTTCTTAATAAGTCACTTAAAAAGAAAAATGTATTATTCAAGTCTTTGAAACACGAGATTTTTACGCAAGCCGTTAACAAAGTTGCTCTATCTTCAAATGACGATAAACGCATTGTACTTAAAGATAAAATATCTACATTGTCCTGGGGACATAAATCAAGCCTTTTCTGAGATTTTTTGTTTGGACTGGTTGAAAAAATAATAGAGTACCTAGTGAACACTTTATTGTCAATTTTTTAATACTGTTATTTAAGTATATTATAAGTATAATTATCAATATGTGTGATTCGTTTATAAATCGTGAATTCAGAATTAAAAGAGCAGTGTTCAGCAAAATCTATGCTTATTTTTGTATCACTTTACAGTCTAAAACATATGTTCTGTATCCTTGTAATAAGTAAATAAATGAATACAAATTTTATAATATATATTTTAGTATAGGTACGTTAGTAATACTTTAAATAAATTGTATGTATGTAAGTTGTTGTTTTATTCTGAATCTAATTACCTTTTACCATTTTACTTCATAGCCAGCGAGGATTTATAAAATATAAATGACAAAAAACAAGTTCTAACTTGTCTAATTCTGATTGCATCGCGGCACGTGTTTGCCGCTTTGTCAGCAATACGTTTCCACTTACATAACATAATAAGGTATCGACATCAGGAGCAAGTTCTAACTTGTCCAATTTTAGGAGCTGTGTCAGCTATAGGTTTACATACAAACTCACACGATCACAAATCAAAGGTATAAATATTCGTGTTAACTGCAATTGTATATTTATTTTCATAAGAACATCGAAGATGGTAAGTTGCTTTTTAAATATAAGTTGAATGTATTTACACAATAAATATAGGAATCTGTTCGCTTTTAAATATATGACTCATATTATTTGTTTCAGGCCATGTCAGTGAACACCGAGCTTCTCGTAGAAGACCTGCGCTCACCATCTCCGGTCTTACAAAACGCGCAGGACCCTCTAGAAGGATGGACGCAGATGATCCCGCCTTGGGTTGTAGAGCCACCACACGAAGAAACGCCGTTGGTGCTCAAAATACGGAAGGCGGCGTATGACACGCAGAAGAGGAAGCGAAAGAAGAGATCGTCCTTCCTCAAGCACTCACACAACACGCAGCAGTCCTTCGTGGTGAAGAGCCCGCCGAAGAAAGGACGACGTCTAATTAAAATTGAGATAGTAGACCTAGAGCAAGAAGCGCTGGGTGACTCGTCGGAGGATGCCCTACTGTCTGCGCAGTATGTGGTGTCGGAAGACATGGACCAGATTATGGACCAGGCGGAAGGTCTAATAAGCAACATATCAAAAAAAATATGTGGTTACAGCTATAGTTTTTAAAGCTTTGAATCAAATTATTTTTGTAAATTAAAGTTCTCATGTAGGTTTTATGCGTAACATCTCTAGTTACTTATAAACCTATAGAGATACATTTAAAGATAATACCTACTTACATTTAAAATTTTTGAAGGCTAGATTTAGTTGTACAAATGTAAAAACATTTTTTACTGTGTAATTAAGGTTTATTAAATAAGAATGTAATAAAATTACCTTTTAATGAATTAAACTTTAAAGGAATTATGTCGTTTTATTTCTATATAAAACGTAATTAGGTAGGTAAATGAAAAAAAGATTTTAAATGTACACTTATTTATTTATTGAAAAAATCATACATTGGTATTTTATTTTCTAATATCCATTTTCTTATACAAATTACATTTTTCAAAGCACAATATTTTATATGGTTAAAACAATTGTATGCAAACATATCTTTACAGTAAAGTTTACTTAGAGTTTCTAGATTAGGTATACCCTTAACACTAATATCTAAAACATTTTCATGACCACATAATTCACGCACCCATTTAACTTTCTCTTCTCCTTTCACTATGATTTTGCGTTCTCTAAGGTAAGGTTTAATGAGTCTTTTAAATTCTCTGTAGTCAATATATCCCTCACTCCATCGGTATCCTCTGTTTCTTTCTATCCACCAAACATGTTTCCTTTCTTCGAGAGTCAGTGTAGAGAATGGATATGGAGGTTTAATTAAAAAGATTTGAGTGTGTTCAGATGTGCCTATAACTAATTCTTTTAATATGAATTCATTTTTATCATTTTTAAAACCTTGCACATCCACTATTATAATATCTTTATTCATGATAGTTTTTTAACGATGTTACTCAGAGGCTTATATTCAAATATGCAGTCGTTCAGTATAAGGCAATATGCGGCGGTCTGATCAGGTATCTCTTGATCTGCTTCTATTTCCACACGAACGTCAATTGATCCCTTTAGCGTTTCGTGTTGGCGAGAACAGTCAACAACAAATAAGGGGGAAATTTCTTTGAACTCTTTCAAACTCAACAACGGCTCTGGTCTACGACCATGATAAGACTGCTGAAATCTTGCATACTGTTCGTATATTAACGAAAACTTGTTGTCAGCAAAATTAATATTCAGTCCTTCATAAGGGTAATATGATGAATTTAAAAATACTCTTACATCACGAATAAAGCAATGATCGAACTCTGCCATAGACTCTTTCGCATTATGTTTACGATTAGTTTGAAAAGCAATAACTACAAATCGTGGTTTTTCAACCTGTGATGAGGTTTTAATAGACCAAGCGTGTTTACGTGTTTTGGGTAGTAATGGATACTCATACAAGTCCCAATTACGAAATGCTACTGTAATGGGACGATCTTTTTCTAAATGCTTTAATAAATTAATTCTTTCGCGGTCTGATACTTTAATGTGCGGAACTCGCCAGACAATTTTATTTATTATTATATCCTCCACAACTTCATCGGTATTTAGTTTTAAAGCATTGAGATTTGTATTGCTTCTCAATAGTACTAACTCATGTTTACAGTTAATTATAATTTTTTCATAATCTTCTGCAAAGCCTAATATTTTGTTCAGAGGTATTGATGCAGAGAATACTCCATTGTTGACATTGGTCGTACCTGTAGGTGACCAGCCCCAAACTTTTGCACATTTCGATTCGTTTTCATTCAACGAAAGATAAGATTTCATAGTTGTAGAAATCCCTGCATTTTTTACCTTATCTATTTCTACACCATTTAATTCATAACGAATATCTTGAAAAAGAAACAATGCTGGGTTATTAACAAAATGCACACTTGTCACTCTTTCTTTTTGTTTAGTAGTACTGTTATACTTATACACATTGACTACGCCCTCAATGTACAAACTGCTGAGTGCAGGTAACACATACAAATCTTGCTGATTAATAGGTATTCGTATTTCATCGTTCTTGTTAAAACTCGTTACATATGGTTTATACGAATGATATTCGAAACTTTCAATGCTGTTATCGTACGATGCCGGTTGAGTAATATTTAAAATATTCATTTTAACAAGCCCAGTAGTTTTAAAAAATCCTTATTGCTTTTGGTTAGCTTCTTATTTAAACGAAGCGGTGTTCTTTTCTGAGAGGATCTTTTAGAACTGACTTGAACAGTAGATGCGGATGGGGTTTTATTAAAATTTATCATTTTTTTCTAAAGTGTAAATACAGCTGTACTTCTTCACCACGTAAGTTGATCTGCTTATTTTCAGCGTCTAACAACCTTATGTTAATAGCGTTGATTGAACTCTGATTGACGGGAAAATAAATTAAGTTTTTAGGTATTTCGATGATTCTATAACCTGGTGGTACGTTAGGCACAAATTCGTAAATAATGTGACTTGCTTTCCCGTTCACAAATGACCCGCTGATGACATCACATTCGATGCGCACTACAGTTGTTGATAAAATGCTGACAGGATACCGAGACTCAGTGCTTATATTAGCTTTTATTGTATCCATACCAAAGCCCAAAATTTTACCAAGAGAATCATTTTTATCGAAGTACACATTTTCGGAACAGTATATACAAGTTTTTAATGTATTATTATTGCAAGTTAATTTTAGCGCAGCATTTTTAATGTTACTTTTCAAAAAATCACAAATATCTTGAAGTTCATAGGACCCTTCAGGTATTTCGATAACTTTATCACTACCGTAATAAAATTTATTATTTCTTTCATCTATGTTCGGGATAGAATTAAAAGTTGAAAAATATAAGAGCCCACACTCATATTCTCCGCGTAATTGCAAGGTTGGCGAGTAATTTGTTATTAAAGATTCTCCTCTGCCAGTTATTGACACAGTGAAAGACATTTTTGTACTGATAAGTTTTTTAATTTCATTATCAATTTAAATGTTATTTCCAATAGTCTCTTAAAAATTTTAAACAAAGATGACCACAGTTTACAGCTCCAAACTTTTGATACTGTACATAATTATAGTTTATAGACATGTACCTTAAATAATTTATCAATTCTAACGGTGGCTTAAGATTGCCAAAACTATCAAAATATTCACAGTAGTCATTATGCTTAACGTAGGCTACCCAATGGGTTCCGGGATTATCAGAACTATCTAAATTTATTATAGCACACTCGATCTTTCGTGGTTTTAAAGGTAGTGCATCTCTCATGAAAACTCCTCGAAAGTGTGGAATATCAGAAGCATGCTCTAATATATCTAAATTAGTGAGAGGGCGTCTGGGTAGCCGTTTCATTCGTTTTTTGAAGGATTCAGATATAAACCAGCTCCTTTTTTATGAGGCTTGATATACAGTCCTTTTCCTAAAGCTACAGCTTCCATCATCTTGTTATGCCGTTCAGATTCTTGAAGATTTTTCTGAGCAGCCTTGTAATCATTGACAGCCTTTGCTATACCTGCTGCACCTCCAGCAAGTGAACCTAGAGCTGATAATCCTGCGAAGATTGGAATAAGAGGTAAGAAACCTCCACTTTTTGGAATAGGAATACACCGTGGCAACCGTATTCCTTTTTTATTTGTAAACAATTTTTTGGCGGCTGCATGTGCGTATTTTATAGCTGTACGATTGTCTTTAGATTTTAATTTTTTTATTTGTGTTTGTATTTTTTTTACAATTGACATAAAAGATCGAACACCAGCACCAGCTTTAAGTTTTGCTTTCATTGCATTTTTTACAATCCATGAAGCTACTTTTTCTCGTTTCCCAGCATCCTTTGATTTCAATCTTTTCTTAGCCATATTCAAAAGTTGTAAATCAGCTTTATGTCGAACACTCAAATCACTGTTATTATAGGCGATATCGTGATACATACAAGCTTCATCTAATTTATTTATACCTCGATCACCTCTTAGTAACCGTTTTTTAAGTTTTGTTCCGGGGCCACAAAACTGATAACCAGGGATATGTAACTCAAACGGTAAGTTATTTATTAAGTCGTTTATAATACCACTTCCTTCCTTCATTGATGTTCTTAAAGTGAGTTCAATCTAATTACATCGCTTCATTTATATTACAAAACTAGCGCATTTTTATCAACCCAACTATTCTCTTTATCGCTGAGACCTAACCATTTTACAAAAAGTTTTCTACCTTTTCTTTTTATAACTTTTTCGATGAGATAAAGATCAGGAAATTTAGTTCTTTGTAATTCATATTCGTAGAAAGATCCTAAAATCCTCTGTTTGTGTTTATCTTCTAAATGGTAAGTAGGTGGATTCGTATGATTTACCTTAATTATTACAAATATCTCGGTGGACCAGTTAGGGGTGTAACCCTTGTAAAAATCTCCTTTATATTTACTAATACGAACATGATCACCAAGTTGAAACTTAGGTTTGCGATCTATCTTAGGTCTTTGTGATTTAATAATGTTAGACTTTATAACCATCTGGTTTTCTTTGTTGACTTCAATAGGTTTAAATTTAGTTATACGGTGAGTAGAATTATTATAGTTTTCTACAACTGAATTTAAATTTTGCCCCAACCATTGGTAATGACCGTGCAAACTAAAAAGTTTGTAAATTTTATGTTTTAAAGTACGTATTACTCGTTCTACAATAGAAGCTTTTTTTACAGAGTAGGTAGAATAATGATTTATATTATATTCTTCTAATAATTTTTTGAAAGTATCATTATAAAATTCCTTGCCTAAGTCAGTTTGTAAATATTTAGGTTTTCGTGATGAATTTGTTAGTATCTCTTGCAGCGCATGTGTCACACATTGTTTGTCTTTTGATTTTAAAGGATTTACCCACACATATTTTGATAAAGTATCTATTACTATCAAAATGTATTTGAATCCTTTATTGGAATGTGCAAATTTCTGGAAATCCATAAGGTCAGCTTGCCATAAATCATCTATTCCTTTTATGATTGTACATCGCCGCGGGAAATTTCTTCTTGCTGCTTTGTGAAGTTCATTGACGATGTCTTTTTTACTCATTTTTATTTTTTAGTTTAATCAAATTATCTATCTCTGTTTTAGTATAATATAAATTACCCAAACGATTTGAAGTCACCTTTTCCAAGTTATTGAGATATTTTTTAACATCAAGAGATACTTTTTTTATTTCGTCTCTTAGTTCATGAACTGTTTTATCTAAATAAGCTTTATTTACTGCTTCGTCGTCTTCGTCTGGAGACGTTAAACCTTTCAATTTTGATGATTTTAAATCGTAGTGTCCTGTATCTGACTTCACTAATGTATCGCTGAAGGTATCAATATATTCTGCTAATCGTAGACGCTTATGAACATGATGGCCAAACTTGTCAATGTTCATTGCTGCTCTGATGACTTTTTCATACTGATCCATTTCCCTGTCAAGCGTTCTTTATATTTTAAATTCTTGATTATTCCTGCTTCCCACAGTTCTTCAATAATTGCGACAATTTCATTGTCTAAGCCAGTGTTACCCGCATCTCGTGAGGCGAGTAATATTTTTAATCGTTCTACTAACTCATTCGGATCATCCCAATAAACCAAATCAGTATTCTTTTTAACTTTTTTTAGTACCTTAATACCTTCTCCATGCGAAAGACTTTCCACACTTGTAGTTGCATTTCTAGCAAACTTAAATAGAGGTTTTATGACGTTCATGTACTTAAAACCTTTATTGCTGTTTATTGGTTTGGATGAATCATAATTGCGTCTGTGTGCATTGGTTTCTAATAAAAGTAGTTTATAGTTATGTAAATCTTCTTCAGTAGTTATATCTAAATTTGGTTTCTTTTTAAACAAAAGCTCTTTCAATCCATCTGTTTTATTCAATGTGTACGTTCCTATTTTTAAGATGTTGCCATCATCATAGACGCGGGTTTTACCAAGCATCAATTTTCCGCGTTCGTTTCTGATTCCAAAAGGTATATTACCCATTACATCCGAAGATGTTGACCACGATAGTGTATGTTCTTTAACGTTTGGCGATGACTGCAAAGACTTGAATGACCCCTCGCTGATATTGTGAGTTTCAGAAGGCGATACTGTAAGCGTTTTGTTTTCGTGTAAGTTGTTATCAGATTCTATTTCATCTTCTTCACTGTAATCTTCATGAAAATCTTCACTAGATGAGGACGAACTATCGAAATGATCTTTCTTATTTTTTTTCACAGAAGGCATAAACTGTTTTTCATTCCCTTGATGCTTTTCTTCATTTTTATTTGCTAACAAGTTAAGTGGTTCGACTATGGGCTTAAATATGGTTTCCAGGGCAATATTATTCGAATTTTTTGCTTCCTTTATCATTTCAACTTTTCTTTTTACAGCCGCAGCAGATTTCACGATTTTTTGCTTCAGATTTTTCTCCATTTTAGATAGGATACTGCTTGGTTCTAAATCACGAATGAGAGTGATTTATTCGTAGTGTAACAACCTGTTATGTATTTTAGTCCAGTATTATAAATGTATCAAATGTCAATCTGTAGCATCCGTTGTTTCTTTCACAATCCTTATTTATCACAAGATAATTGTAAGGCTTATTCCAAACAGCTGAGCACATTTTTCGAAATTGGGCCCAGGACATATCAGAACCAACATGTTCATCATAAACATGTTTTAAATTAATATCATCTTGTTTAAATAATATAACAAGATTTGCATTGTCCCTTACAAGCTGTTTGGGTATTTTAGTATAAGTCTGATTTATATAAAAACAATCAATGTTCTTATGACGTCCCATTGCAAAATAATCCCTTATGTTACTTTGATTTTCACAAGCAACGTCGTCGAAAATGATAACAGAATCAGGTAAAGCCTCATGCGGACTCAATATTTCACTATTATGATTATATTTATTATATGATATTTCGGGCACCCTATCTAAAACTTTTTCTAGAAATAAGTATTTTGTCTGGTACAAGGATTTTGAATAAACATACAGGTTTCGAAAATGAAGACCCTCTTTATGCAGCAATAAACTTATGACTAAATTTGTTTTCCCACAGTTTGATGGACCACAAACGACACAGCGTATTGTATTTGGTAGTAATCTACCATGTCGATTTGAGTCAGTCGGTAACGGAGAACATAGGCACTCTAACTTTAAAGATTGTTTTTGTTTTACAAACTTCATTATCAGCTGACAGTTCTACAAGACTATAGAGCTACGAGGTTTGCAATTGAATGCGTTTAAAATAATGATGCATAGATATTATATAAACAGACGATCTAATTTCACAGAGGATGCCAATCGTGCAGTTTCACTAATCTTTTATAAGAGCTCGTGGAATTAGGTGATGTGGCATGGAAATATTATAGAACAGGCCTTCACTGGCTAACACGATTTTTAAAACTGATTACTGGGCTTCCTGAAACAATTTTTACTACAGCGATCGAGTTGATTATTGGGCAGTTTGGAACACTTCACGACAGGGATCGAACGGACGTGAGAGACCTGGAGTGAATGTGTTCCAGAACGCCCAATAATCACCTACTGAGGAGGTTCTCTGTTCGTATGTATATTTGTTTTTTATGAAGGCTGCATTGATTTGGATGAAATTTTGCAAACAGTTTATAGTCTGGATTAAAACTTATGATATTTTTGATCTCGGTCAAAGGTACCCTAGGCATTTTTATTTCTTTAAACATTTAAATTAATTTGTAGTACTTTTGGGAAATTTATAAAAATATAGCCCATATTTATTTTTAACTAGCTTCCGCCCGCGACTACATCCGGATGGACATTTGAAAAATACCCAAAAAAAAAACATACAGACGAACATAAAAACAAACTCCTCTTTTTTTGAAGTCGGTTAAAACATCGGATCGCAGTAGATTGTGCTAGATTGTCAGTCTACCATGGTAGATTGACAATCTACTATGGGAGATTGTCAGTCTACCATGGTAGATTGACAATCTACCATGGTAGACTGACAATCTAGCACAATCTAATGCGATCCGATGTTTTTAACCGACTTCAAAAAAAGAGGAGGTTCTCTGTTCGTCTGTATATTTGTTTTTTATGAAAGCTGAACTGATTTGGATGAAATTTGGCAAACAGTTTAATGTCTGGATTAAAACTTATATTTTTCATCTCGATCAAGGGTACCCTAGGCATTTTAATTATTTTAAACATTGAAACTAATTTGTAGTACTTTTGGGAAATTTATAAAAATATAGCCCATAATTATTTTTAACTAGCTTCCGCCCGCGACTACATCCGGATGGACATTTGAAAAAAAACAAAAAAAAAACATACAGACGAACATAAAAACAAACTCCTCTTTTTTTGAAGTCGGTTAAAACATCGGATCGCAGTAGATTGTGCTAGATTGTCAGTCTACCATGGTAGATTGACAATCTACTATGGGAGATTGTCAGTCTACCATGGTAGATTGACAATCTACCATGGTAGACTGACAATCTAGCACAATCTAATGCGATCCAATATTTTTAACCGACTTCAAAAAAGGAGGAGGTTCTCTGTTCGTATGTATATTTGTTTTTTATGAAGGCTGCATTGATTTGGATGAAATTTTGCAAACAGTTTATAGTCTGGATTAAAACTTATGATATTTTTGATCTCGGTCAAAGGTACCCTAGGCATTTTTATTTCTTTAAACATTTAAATTAATTTGTAGTACTTTTGGGAAATTTATAAAAATATAGCCCATATTTATTTTTAACTAGCTTCCGCCCGCGACTACATCCGGATGGACATTTGAAAAATACCCAAAAAAAAAACATACAGACGAACATAAAAACAAACTCCTCTTTTTTTGAAGTCGGTTAAAACATCGGATCGCAGTAGATTGTGCTAGATTGTCAGTCTACCATGGTAGATTGACAATCTACTATGGGAGATTGTCAGTCTACCATGGTAGATTGACAATCTACCATGGTAGACTGACAATCTAGCACAATCTAATGCGATCCGATGTTTTTAACCGACTTCAAAAAAAGAGGAGGTTCTCTGTTCGTCTGTATATTTGTTTTTTATGAAAGCTGAACTGATTTGGATGAAATTTGGCAAACAGTTTAATGTCTGGATTAAAACTTATATTTTTCATCTCGATCAAGGGTACCCTAGGCATTTTAATTATTTTAAACATTGAAACTAATTTGTAGTACTTTTGGGAAATTTATAAAAATATAGCCCATAATTATTTTTAACTAGCTTCCGCCCGCGACTACATCCGGATGGACATTTGAAAAAAAACAAAAAAAAACATACAGACGAACAGAAAAACAACCTCCTCTTTTTTTGAAGTCGGTTAAAAACATCGGATCGCATTAGATTGTGCTAGATTGTCAGTCTACCATGGTAGATTGTCAATCTACCATGGTAGACTGACAATCTCCCATGGTAGATTGTCAATCTACCATGGTAGACTGACAATCTAGCACAATCTACTGCGATCCGATGTTTTTAACCGACTTCAAAAAAAGAGGAGGTTCTCTCTTCGTCTGTATATTTGTTTTTTATGAAAGCTGAACTGATTTGGATGAAATTTGGCAAACAGTTTATAGTCTGGATTAAAACTTATATTTTTTATCTCGATCAAAGGTACCCTAGGCATTTTAATTATTTTAAACATTGAAACTAATTTGTAGTACATTTGGGAAATTTATAAAAAATAAAACCCATATTTATTTAACCTTTCTTTCCGGCCGTGACTACATGCGCGTGGGCATTTGAATAATCCCTTAAAAAATATACAGATGAAAAGAGAACGTCCTCCTTTTTTAAGTCGGTTAAAAATATTGGATTGCAGTAAAAGATGATAAAATTTGGCACACAGTTAGTTTGGTACCCTAGGAAGTACCTACCCTATGTATGTACCCTATTTTTAATTTTTAAAGGAAGCTAGTTAAAAATAAATGAGGACTATATTTTTTCATAAATTTCCCATAAACCTACCTACTATATTTTTTGCAATGTTTTGAAAAATACTATTTTACCTCGATATTTATACTATACCAGGCTATAAACTATATATGATGTGTGTAAAATTTCATCAAAATCAGTTCAGCCTTCTGAAGCTGAACTGATTTGGATGAAATTTGGCACTCAGTTCATAGCTTGGTAATATCGTATTAAAATTTATTAAAAATCGTATTAAAATTTATAATACGATATTACCAAGCTATGAACTGAGTGCCAAATTTCATCCAAATCAGTTCAGCTTCAGAAGGCTGAACTGATTTTGATGAAATTTTACACACCTGTTCGTGTAAAATTAAATATCGATATTCATCTAATCAAGGCATAAAATGGGTGCTAGACAACAGATTTTACTAGGTACTTACTTACTTTTCGAAATAGATAGGTACTTATTATACGCAGACCGTCACAGAAATTAAAATTCATCATTTCAATTACGTCCGGGAATCGAACCCAGGATCTCTTGCGCGGTAGACTGGCATGTTGAATACTGCACCACTCAGGTCATCGATCGATATCACGCGAAAATTAATGCAAAAAGTTGGCAACCCTGCCAAAGCCCACCGTGGATCGTGGTAGATTGTCAATCTACCAAGATCTACTGCAATCCAGATCTCGCTGGATTGACCGTGTAACGTCGCAAACCAACCGCATCAAATTCCATCAATCTGCGGTTTTGATCAGATCACACCAGATTGACGTGTGTAATGGCCGCCTAATGATTAAACGAACTTACCTGTAAGTGAAGTTCTATCATAATTATACGAAGGATTCATCCGAAGATATTAGTATATTTACAAATGTAGTATCGCTTGCATGTATCACCACTTAGCACGTTATTTTAAAGCAATAACCTAAAAAACCTAAAAAGAGAAGGTTTTTGACTTAAAATTGACAGATATTTTGACATTTCCGGTCCGAGCTCTCCTCGTCACTACTAGACGCCAACCACTTCATTTAGTTTAAAGTCCAAATCTTATGATATTTCCTCATTTTCTTCAGTGGGTAGATAGTTATTGTAATTTACAATAATGAGAAGGGAGGGTGGGATTCTATACTAATATCTTCGGATGAATCCTTCGTATAATTATGATAGAACTTCACTTACAGGTAAGTTCGTTTAATCATTAATTATACTTCAGATTCATCCGAAGATATTAGTATATTTACAAATGTAGATGTTTAAAGCATTATAATAAGAAAATGAAATATCATTTCTTGCGTATTAGTCTTTTAAAAAAGAAAAGAAAGTCATTTAACATAATTCTGAACGTTTGACATGATTACTACTAAAAACGGTACCTACAGATGGTTGGTACAAAAAAAATATGCAAGGTTGGTTTGGAAAACTCAGTTTGATTTATCGATGATAATATATTTTAAGTGCAAGGTTGGTTTGGAAATCTCAGTTTGATTATTGATGATATTATGTTTTAATATTTTGCTATTATAGTGGAGTAATTAACCATCCCGCCGTGTTACTTGGAATATAATATCGTTTTTTGTTAGGGCTATAAAGGTATTGGCGTACGTCGAGTGTTAAAACTGGTCGGACACGAGTCTACTCCACTATCATTAAATGTTTTATTTCAGCAATCTATTATTTACAATACATATAGGAATTTAATTTCTTTCTAAATAAGAAGTGATTATGAACTGTTTATTATACTTAATATAAATGTGTATACTAAAACAATCTTGACTTTTTTTTTGTCTTGTTTGCATTCTTTGTGCAGTAGGCAAGGTAATCAAAGTTAAATTTTTAAGATAAAAAAGTTGAAAAAAAAAAGAACAAAAGTGGAAAATATTTAAAGTTTTCCAATTTGAAAAAATATTTAAATAAAGTTTTAAGTAATCTAATATATCCATTGTATTTGAATAATGGAGTATACGCAAAGGCGTAGGTAGTTAAATTATTTACCAAACTAGAGATTAGTTCAATTTTGTCTATTCAATAATGAACGCAATATTATCTAATACTGATATTTAAATTGTATGTACACTTCTGTAAAGGAAAATGTGTTTATTCTGTCTATATTATTATTTGTTAAATAATCGAACCGTTACCAAACTCTGTTCTTCCTGATAGTATTAGTAGACAGCAGCTTCAATAATAACATAAATAATATACCTGTAAAATCATACCACCTTGATAATGTTGTGAAAACCAATTTATTTGTGCGTTTAATTTCCGTCCCTGAAATTGAAAGTTATAGGATGTGAATACTTTATATTAGAATAAAAGATACGAAGAAGTACCTTACATGTGAATAAGAGGTACCAAACTAAGGCTCAAAATTGTGACGATCAGGATGGCACAATCGTTATCACCTCTAGTTTAAGAAACTGGTGGAACAGAAATAAAAAAATAGTAGGTAGCTTAGTGTCATAATAGTCTTTCTACAATACTAAACCAAAATAGCATTGTGAATGCTAAAATCTCAAATTATAAAATAAAATGTTTTTGGGCTAAAAATGCTAGAAATAGAAAAAAGTCTACTTCATTTGATTTCTACTGCCTAATTCGACTTGCATTCGAATTTACTCACTCTCGATCTGAAAAAAACAAAAAAAAAAACAAAACTGGTGATTAGTTTTTGATATTTTAATGAATTGAATAATTTCTGTTTAGCATCAGAATAATAACATCTAGAATACTTAACACCCCGCACTGAATGCAATTAGAAAAATGGCAATGAAAATATCATAAGCTGCCTGTTCTAGATAATTGATATGCAATTATTATTTTACAATTTGTGATTCCTGATATGATCACTAGTGTCCCCTAGTCTACCCCATTGTTTAAAGGCACAAAAGAAACGTCTCTAATTCGGTGTAAGTATCGATGATATTCAACTAAGTAAAAATAATATGATGACATACCGGTATCTACCAGTTTAATCAATTCATAAAAAAAAGGTAATAAAATAAGTGTTTTTTTTTCAGTTATGTGAACGTTTGTCTTGTGAAGACCATAATTGCCAGTACATTTGTAATAGAATGGAAAGTTGCGACGGTAGCTGTATATATATAAAAAAATTGAATATAAAAAAAGATGAACTTCAATTAAAAAAATATATAGGTTTTGAGACCCTTATAGTAAATATCGTCCAATAACAGTTGTTTAAAAAACATCATAGCCAGGCAGCGGCGGTAGTTTTGTAATAAAAATGCCCAAAAGTTACGATTTTAAATTCGTGTATTTCTATCACTTTCCTTATCAAAATTAAAACCTTATAGGTGATGAGATCTCTAGACTGTGTTTTTTAAAAACAATAAGCGTTTTTTTAAATGTGATATTATTATTTTTAGGTGCTTATAGTTTTACTTAAGTACGAAATTTTTTCTAAAAGCTAAGTTAACTTTTAAACAATTATTAACTAAATCTGATATGAAAACCTGTTTTTTTTTTTGAACAGAGATCACTTTCTATTGAACCTTCAACAAAATGTAACAAAACTATTATTCATATGTAATATAATATAACTGTTATGCATTCTGCCCGAATTTAAGTCATATTAATGGTAAACTATAATATATATCTGGAGATGTTACAAAAGTGAATCATTAAAGAGATAACACTCATATAGTCTGCCAAAAAAAAAAAATATCTAGGTGCCCTGCTAGCCGGCTAAATGGTACTTCCATACATAGAAGATTACCGGCGCCAGCGATTGAGTGGACCTTTGCACCTGTAGTTGGCGACCACTGCCTGTATTCGCTGAATACAGACAAATGCCACACCAGCATGCACCCTCATGAATACATTATCCTAATGAGTGTCCTTACCCCAGGTACGATGATCGAAGGCAAACATCGATGAATGCATCATCGGCAACCATTTGGATGGGCCGTAACGCCCGTCTGCGAGTCTGCTATGTGTAAATCGGCCTTCCTGACGAAACAAATCGCTGATGGGGCCTCCTCGCCGTGCCCCACTGTTTGTTTGCCGTCGGAAATGAAGCATGTGGTGATGTGGCACACTTACCTACGTCTTTTGTTTGTCGTTTTTAAGGCAAATAAATATATAAATCAATTTTAAAAATGTTTTATTGAGTACTGCGCCCGATTTACTTACAGTTTTTTCGATCGTTCACATCAGGCCTGTGGCCAATGGATCATTCATATTCGACTGAACTGTCGGTGGTCTTTTAAGCAAACAGCCTTAGCTACACTATAGTTGACTGTGTACAGTATAACCGAACGTCGTAATGCCCCACATAATGTAAAAAATGTGAAATACTGTCACACAAAAGGTGTAAATAGTTTTGTTTTGGAAAGCTGCCTTAAACCACAGATTACATAATACTATACATAAAACATAACTGGTACTTGTAGCTTGTAAATTGTAACTTGTATATTTTTTCACATCAGAAACATTATTTTGTACAAATTCACACAAATTAAATTTGAAAAGTAATAGAGATAATTTTGTACAAGGGCATAGCTAGTAGAACCATACTAAATAGTTAGTGATTAACAAGTTTCTCAACATGTTAGGTCTACCCGCCTGAAATACAAGGTTTCCTAGTTTAGGCAAATGTTTTTTTTTTACTATGTAATATAATATAATAATATAATGACCAACAAACATTATGGATGAATATGAATAAAATGTATGGATTCTGTTATTCCATTTTTCATTGAAATTTCTATCAGCATGCCAGCAGCTAGCTATTTCAGCGGCTAAGCTATTTCACCTAAAAGGTTTGAAGTATCAGGTATTAGCTAGTTGCTGTATAACTCAATATTTGGTTCCATTAAGTTCTTAAGTTTTAGCATTTATAGCTAGTTCTGTCAGTTTTAAACTATCTTAGTACCGATGGTATTCTATTACACCGTTGGTGTTAACTCAACTCAACACTAAGAATATCATGATAACATGATATCAAAACTCATACCTGATGAGCAACGCTGTTGTCAGGGCTGCTGTTGCAGCTCCAGCACGGCGGTCGCCTGCCTGGAAGGTGGATGGCGGTGGATCCAGCGGACGGCGGAGTCACCCGATCGGTGCTCGGCAGCGGTTTCAACGTGGCAACCTTTGAGGGTAGTCTGCTTTTTACAATGTCGCGTCGTCAGCGGCACTTTGAGTTGGTGTAGTTAGTGCAGTTGCGTTGTCTGACCTATCTATGCGGTGAAATAGTCCAGTATGAATATCTCGAGTGCAATAGATATTTAGTTGATGTCTTTTGAGACACAATACCTTGACAGAAAGTACCCAGTATGGTAAATTCGCATCAAACAAATAAATAAACTGACAGAAAGTACCCAGTATGGTAAATTCGCATCAGACAAATACATAAACTGACAGAAAGTACCCAGTATGGTAAGTTCGCATCAAATAAATAAATAAATTGACAGAAAATACCCAGTATGGTAAGTTCGCATCAAACAAAAATTAAAATAAGGTAAAAGACCAGTGTGGCAGTTACGCCATCATAAAGGTAAGCAGACAATTATGCTGTTTAACCAAATGAACGGCATTGAATAGTGTACCTTCGTCTTGACTTCTTCTTCTTGTCCTCTTCCGTCTTGAAAACTTTTTCCTTTTTTCACGTAGCATTTTAAGTATAGTTTAATTTTCACTGTAAAAATATAATTTTAAAGAAGTCTCACTTTGAGACTGTATATGTCGGCTTCTCGCCAGGGTTTGTCGCCTCGTTTGGTTGCATGGTAAAACACAGAGATTATAAACAAACTTAGAAACATTTATTTCAAAGAAAATCATAAGAAAACAATTACAATCGTTTTAGCGTCAGAATATTTACCTCAGTCGTGTTGTGTTATCAAAAAAAGATGGCGATCTATTCCTAGGTAAATACTAAAGCACTCAAAGTCAACAAAAGACTTAATTGAATTTATAAATTAAATGTTTTTACAATAAATCAAACTGTTGTTGTAAATGAAAAGGGAAGCAAATAAAATGTGTTGTACCTTAATAATTCACATTTACATTAGGTAACTCTATTTATTTTTTTATAAAAATAACTAAATGAACTTCCACGGAAACTTGCTTGTGCAAAGCACTCAAAACAAAACAATTAACTTTCAATGTGGCTTATCAAATGTAACAATGAAACTAAACTTAATAAGATATACAGATATTATTTTTCAAATCGTCTTATAATGAATTCACTTATTGTTTACATTTTTAAACTTAAGAAAGCTCTCTACTACTTAAGCTATATGATTGCGTACTAATTAAGTAAAATAAGAAGTTACATGCGTAGAATTGACAATAACTGTATCTCAAAATTATCTAATTAATTACTTACATATAATAACATTTAAATCATGAAACTTAAACAATGTTTTTGAATCTTCATATTTTAATTAACATTTTAGTGACTACAACAACCTACTAGATGGCGCTAGGCGCTTGTTAGCTGAGAACAGAACTTTGATATAAACTATAATAAATTGACTTAGGTCTCTAATATTTTCTAAATATAATTATTTTAATAAAATAAATTAACTGCGCCCATACGGCCATACTGACTCAAGCGCGCTCTCGGCGCTTTATTAATAAGTAACATTAACATTTCTTAAAGTATAGGGAACAAGAACAACCATTCAATATGGTGTTGGTTTGGTACAAAACATAACATCACAGTTCTTCCACAAAGATAATATCAACAATAGGTAGGTACCTTAAAGTAACTAAAAACATTACGCATTCACGCATCAGGCATCACTAAGGTTACCAGATGTCCTTTATTTTAAAGGACATCCTCTATTTCAATTGGTCTTGTCTCCTAATTTGAAATCTTTAATAGAGGACACACTTAAACCAGAACTACAAATAAAATCGAACTTTAACATGCAATGCAAACAATTTTCTATGAAGCTCTTAGAGCAGACTAATTGGGTTGTATATACCTACTTTTGTTTAGAACTCTAGAATTGTTCTTATTAACAAATGGCGCTACTGATGCATATGAATTTTATTAAAATTAATTTTATTCTATGTCCTTTATTTAATATTATCGAATCCTTTCAAACATAAAATGGAAGCTGGCAACCCTAGGCATCACCCATCCTGGGATCTAGCCTCCCACAAGGCATCACCCATCCTGGGATCTAGCCTCCCACCAGGCATCACCCATCCGGGATCTAGCCTCCAAGACCGGGATAAGGAAAACGCATGGTGGCCAGCCAGCGTTTAAGGAAGGATGTTTTGGATAAGGGTACCAAATAAAACACAAAATAATAACAAATACAGAAAGTAATACCAAATATCACACAAAACAATGCCAAATATCACACAAAATAATAAGCAACATTGGTTACTCTGTTGAAGTAGATGCATTTAAATACACAGGAATATTTGAACACTCAGAATCTGACACAATAAGGTAATAAGGTTTCTCATTAAAATCATCACTATTTGCCCATACGGTCGAATTATCTGGATCGCTATTAAAAAGTACTGACTGATCCAAAGAACAAAGTCACACACAAACTTTGTAAGGTTGTATTTTAGCTTTTTCTTTATCAAAACGTGGTTTGTCTTGAAAAGATCGCTCGTCCATCCTAATTTTACATCATAATCGCAACGAATCAAGGTACTGTAATACGTTCATCATCGATTTGTAGGTGTTAGTTTAATACAAAGTGGTGAACATTGCTAACCAAATGACAACTCCATGGGACTTTTGCCTATAGTTTTCAAGACTGTAAAGAATGTGTGTACTAGCTAGATGCCATGGTTTATTCATTATGACTTTCGTAGTACGCTTTACTTGCTCCTTGGTTCTACTCGCAGCCTTTGCTAGGTACCACATGCAAATGATGTTGAATGCCGTAACGTTCACAGAAAGAACAATGACCACTTCCTTCACAAGTGTTGACCTGTCAAATAGCTTTTTTTTTCCTATGTGGGTGCATAATGTTTGACGCAACGTCCAGCCTCCTTCGACTAATGATGACAGGGATGATGGACCGAACAGACAGACAGACAGACTGATGATTACCGACAAAACAAAACGGACGGAGCTAAAAGTTTAAGACTTGGAGACGAGTAGTACTGACCAGCAGACCGATAACTGCGACAGAATAATGTTAATAAAATTATATTTCAATAGTTGCTATTAGTAATGGAATAAATTAGCATTAGCAATAATAATTAATTGCTAATCGTCCATTAGCATTCATTAAATTAATCGTAGTTGCTAAAAATAATGAATGTTATTTATCATCAAACCGCGCGAAATAGTCTGCATTCGCATCCTGCTGCTATCATATGAAATAATACGACCGCGCTAATTAGCACGCGGCGCGAAATATCTGCTAATGCTATTCGTACGTTGCGAATGAATTCGTCTCCGATATGAAATAATACGACCGCGCTGATTAGCACCGTGGCGCGAACGCGAACTGTCTGCTAATTAATTTGTTCGTGAATTCATCTTCGACAGTTGATGATAGACGACGATCATTTATCGAATGAATACGAGTGAGTGAGTGAAAGAGAAAAGAACATGTTTGTAAACTTAAAGAGAAATATTTGTGTTTCTATGATTATTTTTTATTAGAAAATGCATCATCATCACATCACCTTCACCATCATTATCATATTCATCATCTCTATCGTCATCTTTATCGTCATCATCATCACCTTCACATATCGTTAACATCAATTTATTTTGGTGAAGGCAAACACTAAATTGCGTAGTGACAAAACAAGCATTTCACAAATCAGAGTTATTTACGATCATATTAAAGAAATCATATGAGCAATTAGCATGCTAATTATGAAAATTAGCATGCTAATGAAATTAACGGAAATTCACATTAATTTCCATTACTAGCTGCTATGACAGTAGATCACTACTATTCATTAATTTTTAGTTAGGCAATCGGAAAAGTATGTTATTGGTAAAATCAATATGTTTTTAGTCTTATCTTTAATATTAATTTTCTCTATTTTTACTTAACCAATTTTTATTTACAAAGGACAATGAAATGCAATTTTATGAGCTATATCACATCTCTATACACGGTAATTGATAAAATCAACATTTTGACAGGTCAAAAATGGGCATTCTTCCTTCAATACACGTTAAATTGATAAAATCAACATTTTGACAGTTCAGAAATTTTAATAATCATTCCTCTTTTTAAATTCAGCTGCGGTCATAATATTGTCATGCTCAGTAATAAAACGAGTTGGAGTTCAAAAATGCTTAATAAAGGTCAATGGGCATTTTGTTCGGACGTTTGACCTATGGCGTACACAAACGAAATAGGACTAAAGATGTAGATAAATGTATCTGCTACTCAATGACATGGGTCGCATTCTTGCAGCCCATGTGTAATTTTTTTATCATTATATCATTTCAATAATAAATAAAATAAATAAATAAAGACAATACAAACCTTTATTATGCTTGGACCCAGGGATTGAAATACCGTTAAAAAAATAACAATACAAAAAAAATAACATTAAAAATACCGTTAAAACATTTTATCGGCAAATTCACCGGCAAAAATAACGTTAAATTATTGCACCAGCAAAATTACCGCTAAATATAGCGTTAAACTTTACCGGTAAAAGTATCGGTAAAAAAGTAACGTCATTAATTGTTATAACGCTAATTTTAAAGTAACGGTAACAAAAAGTAAGAAATAAAGTTAAAATTTACGTAATTTACTGAAATGACGCTAATTTCAATGTAACGCTATCTAAAGTAACGTCATTTATTGACATAACGTTAATGTTAAAAGTAACGATAAAAAGTAAGAAATAACGTTACATTTAAAAACAACGTTATCCCTGCTTGTACCACACATTTTAACAATGCTGAAAGTAAAAACTTCTTTTTTTTATTAACAAAAGTTCAATAATATCATACATATACTCGCACACATACTGAAAAAAACC
This sequence comes from Agriphila tristella, assembly GCA_928269145.1. Taxonomy (NCBI): domain Eukaryota; kingdom Metazoa; phylum Arthropoda; class Insecta; order Lepidoptera; family Crambidae; genus Agriphila; species Agriphila tristella. The sequence continues at coordinate 2,260,073 of OV743440.1, read as the reverse complement.
TTTTACTGCCGGTCGGTACATAAAAAAATAATACATATTTTGAAAAGTGGGATTGAATTCTTCAATTTAAAACTGGTTTGGTTTCTGTACGCGAACTTTCATCAAGCAGATCAAATATGCCCAATGACCTTTTGAAAACATTTAATTGCAGTTTCAGTAGTGGAATGCAATAAATGATTTGAGTATTGAGTATTGCGATCATTTGTATAAATCATAGGTATGAACATATTTTGTAATACCATCTATGATAAGTATGACAAACGCATACTCAGCCTCATTTCGTTTACCAATTCAGAGCGAATAAATTCAGTTTAAATACCTGTGATCAGAGCCTCGTTACCTCCGTATCAGAAGCCTCAGGTCTCACTCGTTTAAACAGTTCAAGCTGTAGTCGCGTAATCAGCGGAGCTCACAGCCTGGTCCGATGTGTAAGACCTCCATTTGGTGACGTCATCAGCATACCGGAATTCCCTGCCAAAAGTTTGAATTAGTTCTGTTTTCACTTGTTCCCAAAGATCTTAGGAACCAGGTATCGGCCCAATTCTTAGCCCGACCTTTCAATTGTAAAATAGCTTTCATTCGGGCTTCGTGTGAAGGTATGATGAACTGCAGAATCTTTTCGTCGACATGAGCACACCAATCTCTCATATCATGAGATCTTTCATCAGGATCAAACGATGGTACCTACATAAAAGTGATTAATTTGTCGAGACGGCAAGCAAACTTCCGAAGAAAGGGCAGCAGAGACAGCGCTAGCTGCAGCTTATTTGGTAACAGATTATTAACAAGACTTATGACATAACCTGTTCTATTCCATGGTGAATACGGGATCTGATGGCTGTGGTAGTCAGTCGTATAAACCGACTTCGATCCCACCGCTGCTGTCGGCTTCTCGCCAGGGTTTGTCGCCTCGTTTGGTTGCATGGTAAAACACAGAGATTATAAACAAACTTAGAAACATTTATTTCAAAGAAAATCATAAGAAAACAATTACAATCGTTTTAGCGTCAGAATATTTACCTCAGTCGTGTTGTGTTATCAAAAAAAGATGGCGATCTATTCCTAGGTAAATACTAAAGCACTCAAAGTCAACAAAAGACTTAATTGAATTTATAAATTAAATGTTTTTACAATAAATCAAACTGTTGTTGTAAATGAAAAGGGAAGCAAATAAAATGTGTTGTACCTTAATAATTCACATTTACATTAGGTAACTCTATTTATTTTTTTATAAAAATAACTAAATGAACTTCCACGGAAACTTGCTTGTGCAAAGCACTCAAAACAAAACAATTAACTTTCAATGTGGCTTATCAAATGTAACAATGAAACTAAACTTAATAAGATATACAGATATTATTTTTCAAATCGTCTTATAATGAATTCACTTATTGTTTACATTTTTAAACTTAAGAAAGCTCTCTACTACTTAAGCTATATGATTGCGTACTAATTAAGTAAAATAAGAAGTTACATGCGTAGAATTGACAATAACTGTATCTCAAAATTATCTAATTAATTACTTACATATAATAACATTTAAATCATGAAACTAACAATGTTTTTGAATCTTCATATTTTAATTAACATTTTAGTGACTACAACAACCTACTAGATGGCGCTAGGCGCTTGTTAGCTGAGAACAGAACTTTGATATAAACTATAATAAATTGACTTAGGTCTCTAATATTTTCTAAATATAATTATTTTAATAAAATAAATTAACTGCGCCCATATATACGTGCGTCCGTGGCGAAGCACGAAAAACGAATGAAGTGGTTAGCGTCTAGTAGTGACGAGGAGAGCTCGGACCGGAAATGTCAAAATATCTGTCAATTTTAAGTCAAAAACCTTCTCTTTTTAGGTTTTTTAGGTTATTGCTTTAAAATAACGTGCTAAGTGGTGATACATGCAAGCGATACTACATTTGTAATGAAATGAAAATGAAAATGAAAAATTATTTATTCAATCTAAAGTCTTAACATATTAATACAAGTTGTTGGGACGACCTTTTAAGTATTTGAAAAACACTTGTGTCAGGAGGTCCCGCTCTTCCTAACTTAATGACAATAAAAGACTTTATCTCGTACAATAAAATTATAGTTACAACAAAACAAATTATTAATAAATTCAATTAATTAAAACAAACCAACACCTAAGTGTGTGTGTGTTTGTGTGTGTGTGTGTGTGTGTGTGTGTGTGTGTGTGTATGTTTGTGTGTGTATATGTGTGTGTGTGTGTGTGTGTGTGTGTGTGTGTGTGTGCGCGCACGCGAGGGTGTGAATTAAGTATAGCCAAGCGTAAAATACAGTATAATTTAATTTATCATTCAATATTAATAGTCAATAATAATGATAACAAATTGGATAGATTACTTCATATACTGCAAAAATGCCTCAGTTTCATCATAAGATTTTGCTAATAGCCACTTAATCACAATTTCTTTACACCTTCTTAAGTTTAATTTATGAATATTAAGATCATCATTTAATTTATTGTACATATGTGCTGATTGCCTTTCGTATTGATGCTTAGCAAAATCGGTTCTAGATTGTAGAAATTTAGCTGGTTTGTCACTTCTCCTTTTACGCGTTACATTGGCTTTATATGGCAAGGATTTGTGTAACTTTAAAGTTGTTGCGAGAATGTACAGCCTTCTGACCGAGAGGAGTTCAGAAAAGTGATAAAGGTCGTCAGTAGGAAACCTAAATGGTTTAAAATGCATGACCTTGAGTAGACATCGCTGACTTCTTTCTAATTCAAGAAATTTAGTCTTGTGTGCACCTCCCCATATCGAAATACAATATCCTATCAAGGATTGAGCCAGAGCAACATATATTTGATTGATAAGTTTCTTAGTGACTACACATCTCAACTGTCGTGGCGATTACCGTGCATAAATGTGAATTGGGGGAAACAGAATTTATCGGTACCACGACATCATGATGAGAATATTGCGTATCGTTTATGGCTCGTACCTTAATCTGGAGAGACGTAATTCCGCGTGGACACGTAGCCCTTTCCGTCACACGCCCGATTGACGCCAGGCTCCAACGTACGCGGATCTCAACTGCTTCGCTTACACCATCTGTAGAAATAGGTTTTGGTTGATTCTAACTGGAATCACTAGTATTACATAGACGCGCGGATGTTCAGTCAATAGCACGACACGACGAGTGATCAGTTCGCCGTGCCTTACTATCACCGAACCTGTTTGAGTGGTGGGATGGTGTCCCGAAGAAATACATTAAATGGCTACGCAGGGTCAGCGTCTTATAGTGCCCCGCTAGAGGGGGTGGGTGGCTAGCGATACAGCGTCTTGAAGTGTCCCGCGAGGGGGACGTCAGGACTCCTACGTCCTGTCGTCCCCCCCGAGGGGAAGCCAATTCCCTCGAACACTCTACGTAGAGATTTGATTGCCCAACGTCTTATATCATATGGCCAACGATCGTATTCTTATCAAATAGCATGCTAAGTAGAAGCGGCGCCGCTATACAAACCAGGCTATGGCGTCGGTCGACAGCCCCATGCGTCGAAGCCCGCATTCTCCGAGACCCTTACCCTGGTTATATAGTTGTACAAATAGCTGGGTATACTTAGCTCAACTAGTCTCGCGACAATTACATATTAAGGAATCAAACCAAGGCACTTAGCTCTCATATTGTTGCACCAGCTTGACGCCGCCCTCAACGTGAAAACACCGCGTTGTCCATTGTTGACTGCCGACGCCGTATAAAATGGCGGCGATCACTTTACTACAAATCCAGGCTATGTTACAACAACCATAGACCACAGACCATAATGAGCATACCATAGTGTCTACTTAGGGCGGTTCCACACTATATGTATAGGCTCGCGATCGTCGCGACATCAACTTCCTAAAAATCCAAGTTAGCTTTCGCACTCTACAGCACATTGAATCTATATGAGAGTGCCAATTCAAATGTTGATCTAAAATAATCCCTAGGTACTTTGCTGTTTTAACTCTCTCAAGAACAGTACATGTACAAGTTTGAGAAACAGATTTCTCGCACTGGTGTATTTTCAAAGCAAGTGTACTACACGGTTGCGTTTTGCTATTGATGGTGAAGCATATATAATTCGTCTTTTCTGTATTTAAAGTTAGAAGATTCGCTTGCAGCCAATTTGTAACAACTGCAAGTCCCCGTTCAGCACTATTAAAAACTGAATTCCAGTCCCGCCCCGTAAACACCAATGCAGTGTCATCAGCGTAAGAGAATACTCGGCCATTGTTTATATTCAGGTTGGTTAAATCGTTAATGTATATCAAGAATAAGGTAGGGCCGAGTACACTCCCTTGAGGAACACCAAAAGAGACATCCGAGTCCTTACTCAACCAATCATCTACCTTTACCCTCTGCCTCCTGTCCTGCAAATAGTCCGTCAGTAGCTTCAGTGGAATTCCTCTTATTCCAATCGAATCAAGTTTTTGTACAAGAGTAGGCAAAGAAACCGTGTCAAATGCCTTTTTAAGATCGAGAAAAACTGTCAGACACTTGCTTCCATCATCCAGGCACTTAACTATTGACGACGTTAAGGCTAAGACCGCATCTTCTGTGGATTTTGCACGCCTAAAGCCAAACTGATTTTGCGATAGGATGTTAAAATGTTCAAGGTAGTTGACAAGACGATTATTAATTAACTTTTCTAAAATTTTGGAGACTACTGGCAGCACAGAAATTGGTCTATAATTATTAATGTCGCTCCTGTCACCACCCTTGTACACAGGAGTAATTAAATATCTTTTTAGAGGTCGAGGGAAAGTTCCATTTTGAAAGCAAAGATTTGCTAAATGGCTGATTACGGGAACCACTATAGATCGTGTCAGCTTGAGAAAACTAGTTGGGATGTTTTCCCACCCAGGCGCGCTTTCGGATTTAAGACTTGACAGAACACTGTCAACTTCATAAGGGTCGGTATCTAAGAGGACAAAAGACGACAACTGCGAGCACGGCTGGAGTAACTGCTTATCAACTCCAATAGTCACATTTTTTATACGTATATCTTCGGCTAGTTTCCTACCAATACCTGCAAAGTAATCACTGATGAAATCAACCGATTCTTTCTGAGTAGCCCTAATATTAAGCAGATCGTGATTAGGTGTTTTTTCTGAATTTAGATTCGTTATTGTCTTAATTGTTTTCCATAATACTTTTGAGTTTTTTACACAGTTAGCTATTTGTTCTCTTTCATATTTAGTTTTTAACTTTTACTAAATATTACGTATTTTACGTAAATATACTAATATCTTCGGATGAATCTGAAGTATAATGTCACTTAGTATAGGAGTGTCAAGAGTGTCCCCCCCCCTGTAACGCAGCAGACGCCTTAACTCGTCATTGCGAAAATACTATATATTTTAGTATAAGAATCAACATAAATGATAATAAAAGTAAGGAGTCTAGCATGTGTGCGAGTCATTGAGATTTTAAACTGAAAGGCACAACGAAAGTGAAGGCGCGCGCTTGACGCGTGCTCAGGGAGGATGGAGCGCCGGTCTAAGTTGACCTCTTGGACTCCCCAGACGTCTCGTTTCCAATCCGCGAATGTAGACCATGTTCTGAGCGCAGATGCTGGGACCCGAAAGATGATAAACTATGCCTGGTAAGTTCGAAATCAGGGGAAACTCTGATTAGGGTTGCCAACCCTACTATATAATATAGTATCCTACTATATTGAGGGCTCGCCTACTATATTTTTTGAAAAAATATATAGTAGGCAAAACTACTATATTTTTGCAAGTGAAAAAATTAAACAAAAGCAACAAACAAATACATCTTATATGCTCATAAGTAAAGTAATGGGGAATATCCAAAAAAAAACAAATTGGCTGAATATTTTTCTATAGGTAGGAATAAGGTCCCTTACCTTATTCCTTATTCCTACCTATAGAAAAATATTCAGCCAAATTGATTTTTTTCGGACATTCCCCATTGCATAATATTTTTTGTGATTAAACACTTGTCTTTATGGTGGTTGAATAAATTATGAAAATGTTAGTAATGCAACTTCTTTAAAATCCTCCATACAAAACGGCAACCTACTATATTTTTTTGGACATTTTTGCCCATCTACTATATTTTTACACTAAAAATCTTGAAACTACTATATTTGATGCAAAAAAAGTTGGCAACCCTAACTCTGATGGAGGACCGTAGCGATTCTGACGTGCAAATCGATCGTCGGAACTGGGTATAGGGGCGAAAGACTAATCGAACCATCTAGTAGCTAGTAGCTGGTTCCGTCCAAAGTTTCCCTCAGAATAGATTTCGTCGAATCGAACAGTCTCTTTGGGTAAAACGAATGATTAGAGGCATCGTTGCTGACACGACCTCAAGCTACTTATTCCTATTCTCAAACTATAAATGGGTGAGAACTCCGGCTTACTCTAACGATGAAGCTGGAGATCTGGGGCCCTATTTTTGAATCGATCGACTGGCGTCGAGCGCCCGTTTCTACTGATTTTCGTTCGACAAATCAACTCAAATGTATGAGCTGTCGAACGAAAATCAGTAGAAACGAGCGCTCGACGCCAGCTGAGCGATTCAAAAATAGGGCCCCTGATGACGGTGCCAAGTGGCAAATTTTGGCAAGCAGAAACTGGCGCTGTGGGAAAACCAAACAGAGTGTTAAGGCGCCTAAAAACGCTCATGAAAGGCGTTGGTCGCTAATGAAGCAGGACGGTGGCCATGGAAGTTGGAATCCGCTACGGAGTGTACAACGACTCACCTGCCGAAGCAACCAGCTCTGAAAATGGATGGCGCTGAAGCGTTTTGCCTATACACTATCGTTGCGGGCATGTGAGGCGTGTACGCAAGTGCATGTGTGCATGTCATTAAGCTGTAACGAGTAGGAGCTGCGCGGCGGAGTGCAGAAGGGCCTAGGCGTGAGCCCACTTGGAGCTAGTAGCAAATACTCCAGCGAGGACCTGCAGGACTGACGTGGAGAAAAGTTTCGCGTGAACAGAGTAGTTACTCGCGAGTCAGTCGATCCTAAGCTCAAAGATAAATCTTATGTCATCCAAGTTTTGTTGTTTAACAATTTCGATCTCTTTATTCCATCCGTAGCCGTGGTTTTCTTGTAAAATACGTCTGAGAGGGCTAGCTGAATTGCATGCGCAATGAATTTTTGGTACAAAGACTTCATTTCTTTGCCAATTAATATTATCATTATGCTCAGGGGCGTAGCGTGACGAGTGCAGAGTTTGGAGTGACTTGTGCAAAGTTTGGAGTGACTTGTACAGAGTTTGGAGTGACTTGTGCAGAGTTTGGTGTGAAGACTGCAGAGTTGGAGTGACTAGTGAAGAGTTGTAGTGATGAAAGTAGAGTTTGGAATTAAGTTTACTGAGTTTGGAGTGCAGTGTGCAGAGGTTGGAGTGAAGTGTGCAGAGTTTGGAATGACTTGTGCAGAGTTGAAGTGACGAGTGCAGAGTTGAGAGTGAAGTTTGCAGAGTTTGGACTGACTAGTGCAGAGTTGGAGTGACGAGTGCAGAGTTTGCAGAGTGGCGAGTGCAGTTTTATTGATGTGACAAGATTATTGTGCCAAGTTTCGAGTGTCATGTGTCAAGTGTCGAATTTCGAGTATCTGTCAGTCAGATACTTACTTAGTAGGTAATTAGTTTAAATAAAATCAACTGTTTTCTCGGGTGTTCCTTATAATAAATAAAATATTAACTATGATCATAAATAATTTCATTATTCTTGTTAAGTACCAGGGTAGCGATTATGTAACCAAATTAATTTTTTTTATGATTAAAGAAACAGCCTATCATTATCTCATTTTATGATTAAGAATTCCCGCGCAGTGAAGTGAGTTTTGAAATGAGTTTCGAGTTTGGTTACAGAATCGACAGGTAGACCAATAAAACAACAGTCCAGTTTCATGGCATTTTAATAAAAATAACTTCCTACTTTTATTTAATTTTTCGCACATACGTTACAAAACACTAACGTACCTTACTTACATTTTAATTAGTAGGTAACTGAATATTTTGGCACAATTCTAAAAAATATAGCATACCTACCTACCTATACATGTAATAATTATAAATATAAATAACTAAGTTATCTACTTCTGAGCAAAGAGCAAAGTAATCTAAGATTAACTAAGTAAGTTTCTGCAAGTTACCTACCTATTTGTCTTTAAATATTCAAAGACATTAATAATTTTTAATGCGATTCCATTCATTATTTTATAAGGTTATAAAAATTATCCTTATAAAATAATGAATGGTTTCGCAAAAGTATGTTAATAAGTATATTATAAATGTGAAAGTTTGTGGGTTTGGATGTTTGGATGTTTGTTCCTCAATCGGCAGCAGTGCTGCGCAGCACTGCTGCCGAGTCTGGTCCCCATACATTTCTCTATAGGGCTGCCGCAGCACTGCCGCGCAGCACTGTCCGGTCACTTCAAATTGAGCCGCCTTTCATAACATTACGGTTCAATTTGGAGTGCACTGCTGCGGCGGCAGCACTGCTGCAGCTGTCGAGATCGGACTCATACCTTTAAACATGAGGAAAATAGGTAAAGTGTCTGGTGTAAACTTTAAGTTTTTTTTAAGTGGCCGTACAACGTTAAATACACACTTTTGAACGACGATTTCACACAGTATTATTTGAAATCAATAATACTTTTTGGGACCGATATTAAAGGATCATGCCGCATTCTGGGCCATGATGCGCATTAACCATACATATCTGTTACAGACTCATGTCATGTCAAAAAGGGGTAGATAAGAAATGTCATATAATTGGAAAATATCAAACAATTATAACCCCAAACGGCTCCTTGAGATTGAGATTTCTCTTTTTTCCCGCATTATATTTTAATGATATTCTTCCCACGCAATCACTATAAAATTAATATAGTATATTGGTAATTTCATCAAAGCGCATCATGGCCTAGCTTGTATAGTAAAATCGGCATAATCCTTTATCGGTCCCAAAAATAATGTAGGTAGAAAGTTAGATTATAGTACTCAGTTATGTGATTGACAGAAACATGATACTTAGCTAAAACTTTTCTTGATAGAAAAAATGGTAAAATGAGCTCCAATTTTTTAGTTTTGTCACTGATGTGCCAACCATAACCCATAATTTAGAAAATATTATATATAAACAAACCTTAACCGTAGTAGTACATTTCGATGACCTTAAATAGCTTGCTAGTTTTGTGATTGTCAGTTTTCCAAAAAAATTGTTAAAGTATTTGTTATTTTTATTAAAAACGATAAAGTTGTCAATTTTTACTTAAACATTTCTTCCAGCGTTGTACGGCCTCTTAATAATCAAAACTAAATTGCAAGCCGTTAGCAAAATTGTACTTACGTTTCTATTAGTATACGTGTACCTACATGAAAATTGATTATTTCCTCCTAAGATTATGCAATGATATGAATCAGAACACTTATGACCAATTTTTCTTAACATTACATATTGTCTCAGTAATTTTATTTGCGCTAAGATACAAAATACATGGGTACTTAGCCGAACAGTTTGTTAATCACTTATATTACTATGGCACTTATAACAGGTAAACAAATGCAACGACGGGGTACACACACACACAGCCAACAAAAGTAATTCAAAGATTTTATACATATGACATAATTCTTAAAGATTATCGGTCCTAGTGGAGATCCTTGGGGGAGGCATACACTCAGCGCTAGGCGATGGGCGGCTGACAATGTTGATTAATTCAAACAAAATTTAAATATGTTCAAGTAAGTACTTACCTACTTAAACCCAATTTAAGTTAAGACAACCTAGATTTAAAAATAATAAAATGTTGGCTGTATCTGTTGTAGGTACCTTTCTTTGGTAACAATGTAATGTAACAATTATGAGAAAGAAGTTTTGTTCATTCATATAAGAAAATAAAACAGGTAAGTAAGTAATAGATTACGGAAGCTGAAAAGAAACTTTGGTATATAAGTACAAACTTACTTCGTATGAAGGGAAGCCATACGAATACATATTTAAGAAATATTGACTGTAGCACACTATTTATTATTCAATAAATCTACTGATTTGTTATTCTAAACCATTTTTATTGAGTAATTAGATGGCAAACTCTATAATAGTTAAGTAATAGACCTAAACATTAACTATCAATAATTTATTTACAATTTTCAATCAGTCGTAAAAAATAAGTAATTTCACATTGATTTCCATCACCGACCACTGATCAAAAGTAAAAATGGGTAATATAAATGATTGATTAGGTAGGTATAAATTTTACACTTGTAGGTATCGTATTTAAATTGTGAATTTTCCAATGCTTTTAATATTATATTCAGATGCATTCCATCTTAATTGCATCAAACTGCATTAAAATTTTTTCTTCCAACTATGCTTTAATTTCATCACAATCGCACTAAAAACTCAGTACAAAGCGAGTCTTTATTTCTCTAGAGCAATAAAATTGTATGAAATTTCATTGTTGCACAGTTTTTTTTTATCGCACCAAAAGGTGCCAATCTCAATGGATTAACTCTATTCAGCCAGCCGATATCAATACTTTTTTTTACGTTTCGTTTCTATCCTATACTTGTTCTAAATTTAAAAAATGATTGCTGCTACAAAAACTATAGGGGCGTCGATACGGCTGTAGGCGTTCCGGGGGCAAGTCCCCGATCGGGGGGCTCTGTGGCTTCTTTTTTCTTAGCTTGCATATTTAAAAATGAAAGAAATTTAAAAAAGTGATTTGGCGGGAACTTTGTTAATTTTATTTGACAATATTTTTGGAAACGATAAAGTGTGATACTACTATATCTGATTTTGAGTGCTTCGGCTTCGAATTAAAATAGAATCATCTAGCGACACATTAACTCCGGAAAACATTCTAAATGAAGCCGACAATGTTATAGAAAATGAAACTCTGTGATAACTATGAGTTTCTTTTATCTACTATTCCTATAGGTAATAGTTGAAAGAAAAGCAGATTATGCACCTCGCCTTAAGTAATTTATATTGCCCTCGTGCCTGTTAGATTAGAGCCCTCACTAACGCTCGGGCTCTAAATCAGGTGCAATAATAAATTACTTTGTGCTCGATGCAATAATCTACTATTAAACTTAAATTGCATGTATTGTAAACTTTATAATGGGTACCTAGTTAAAAGCATCGGAAAAGTGTCTCGTTAGGAAAAATAGTACATTACATCCGAGAACGGGAAGCTAGCGATTGCATTGTCGAGGATGGTTTGAAGCCCGAGCCGCAGGCGAGGGCTTTAATCATTCGAGGCAATGCAAGTAGCTTCCAGTACAAGGTTTGTATAATACTTTACTCACGAAATGCGAGGAAATACAATTTTCTTTGTAAAAATGTGATATTTAAATTGGTTCGCGTGGCCATGTTTACTGACCGGTCATGCAACCATAAAGTTTCATAAAAAGAATGCTAGCTGATAAGTTCTACCGATTTGAATTTGGAACACTTAGGGGAGGTCAGCTCAATGCGGCCATAGGAGGCAAAGCGGCCATGCCTCATTTCTCGGCAACTTATAACGATAGAACAATGTTTTATGTTCTGAAATGCAGCTAACCTACCGCCCCGCCCCAAGCAGTCATTTGGTAGTGGTCGGAACCAGTATGTGGCCGCGGCAACATTCGAAAGATTTTTGTTCATTTTGTTAAGAAAATCCAGGGTAAACTCAATCTGTTTTGATCAAAACTCTATAAAATTCAATGTTTTTATTTTACGTCTATTATTGCTTATCTATTTGGCTTTGTTTGTGTAATATTTGATCTGACATGAGACAAATGTTATGATCACAGTTAATTTTTAAAACAAAACGGTGGAAAAAGGCAAAGCGGTCCGGGCAAAGTGGCCAAGTGCTTTGCCTAACTGTTGAATATTTTAATATAAGTAGAAGTACTGTTGGTAGATAAGTATGAGAAAATTGTTGCGTACCTATAACATAACTAAAATAATTATTAATATAATAATTAAAAATAAATTTAGGAAGTATTCGAAGATTCTAAGACTGTAATAATAAATGTCTCATTTGAAACTTAAGAACATTTTTTTTTCATTAGTAGAGTTTTATTTAATTTATTTTAGGTCTTTTTGTTTTTTTAAGCACGATGTTTTTCAACTTTAAATGAATTTCTTGTAATCTTTTGGAATGGCCACTTTGCCCTTACACCCATGGCCGCTTTAGGCGCTCACTTGGGCAAAGCGGTTTTTTGACAAGTGTTCGTAGTTTACAAATTAAAAGAAACTATTAAAATTTTCACGGAATCAGATTACACGTTATAAAAGTTTAATAAATTCCCTATCTATTGGTATAAAATACTTTCCCAAATTCTGTTTTTTAACAGCATTTTTTTAAAGTCAAAGTTAAGGTGGCCGCGCTGAGCTGACCTCCCCTACTTCCCGCACTCAGTGCGGGAAGTAAGTACTGAATTTCATTTCCGCACTGAATTTCAAATTTAGAATGTGATGAACCAGACCCCCACGGAAATGTTGAACGCCCCGCATTCTTTTTTCAAATGGAATGATAACATTTCAGAGCATAAGTGAGTAAAATATCTAAATGATAAGTTTTTTTAATAGTAACATATTTTTTTAAAACGTTCGTTCGGGTTGAAGTAATTTGTGATCGTGACACCCTCACAGTCGATCGTATCGGTAGAGATTAGACGGCGGGCGGCGCGCGAGATGATATTATATAAAAAAAAACTAAACTCGCGCTTCGCTTTCCACAATTTTTTTTTGTAACTTAGATTTCTTGGAGATTACGAGACACATAATTTGGTTTTTCGTTTCATAATAGTGCGTGGTATTAAAACGAGCCTCTTTCATGCAGGAGCCGGTGCAGGGTCCGGTGCGGGCGGCGGTGGCGCGGGTGGCGCGGCGGCGGCCAGCGTCACGCGGGGCGCCGCACGAAGCGCGGCGGCGGCGCGCGCAGCCCGCGCCGCCCCACCACCAGCGGCGGCATCCTCTCGTCCTCCTCCTCCTCCTCCCCGCCCTCCGAACTCTCCTCCTCGCTCCAGACGGCCGCGACCGCTTGGTACGACGCAGAGAACCCTTTGAAGACTATCGAGTCGTCTGTGCGGAATCTGACCAGTAACGCTTCGGTCGTGGATACTATTTCTGGTGGCATCTGTGAATGATATAAATGAGATTTAATGGCAGAATCTCAGACCAAATAAAAAAGTAAGACGGAGTCTTCCGAAAAAAGCGTTAAGGCCTGTAAAACTACGCCTTGGCTGTGTACATACACAGTTCACGCACACACGTGTAACGAAACTACGCCTTGGCTTTCCATATAAAACCCTGCCGCCCGGCCCCCGCCCGCCCCCTTGTACGCACACATGTACCATCAAAAACCGACCTTACTTCATTGTTCGCAACGCTCCATCTTACTTTTTTATTTGATCTGAGGGCAGAATAAAATTAGTATAAGTGAGGCACAGAACAGTTATATTTTATTCGGTTAAACTGGAACTGTCCAAATTGTAAAGAACTTCGCTTGATAGAACATCAACAAAAAGTGCCATTATCTCCCGTGCTGCCTTCGAACTGTCTATACCCTGAACGTACCTGTCATCCACGATTAACTTCTGGTTGCAATTCGAAGGTTAAAAATGCGAGTCTGACGGAGTGTCGGGCCGAGCGTGACCACGCTTCAGTCACAGTCATCGGGCGACTCCTCGTATGAGTCTGGTATGTCAATTTGGCTACAAAACTTAAGATAACCAACCTGTATGGGTTGTGGATACACCAGAGAAAGATAGTTTTGGAATTAACAAGGATATACTTTTATTGGCACAAAATTACTTATTTATTATTTGATGAATGTGTGTGAATCGCGGTTTGATGAACTACTACGACTGACGCGCCGTGCCCCAGATTCGGCGCACTGGCGTAAAAATGCTGACATGAACAATTGCAATAAATGAGAAATAATTCTGTGCGGTTATCTGTACCGTACACAACCTTTGTTCCACAAAAAGTGCCATAATCTCCCGCGCTGCCTTCGAGCCCTCCAAACACCTGCACGAAGTCATTACCACAATTGGCCTCCGGTTCCAACTCGAAGGTCCAGAAGGTGAGTCTGACGAAGTGTCTTGGAGGCGCGACCACCCTCCAATCGCAATCGGCGCGTGGCTGGTACGAGTCTCCTAAGTTGATTCGGTTACAAAACTAAAGATAACCAACCTTTGTTCCACAAAAAGTGCCATAATCTCCCGCGCTGCCTTCGAGCCCTCCAAACACCTGCACGAAGTCATATCCACAATTGGCCTCCGGTTCCAACTCGAAGGTCAAGAAGGTGAGTCTGACGAAGTGTCCTGGAGGCGCGACCACGCTCCAGTCACAGTCGGCGCGCGATTCGTACGAGTCGTCCCCGTACCGCGCGTGCGAGTACACGTGCTTTACGGTCTCCGTCGCTGCGAGGTACCCGCCGCACGCTGAAAGGAAAGGTTGCTATTGTAAAGCTAGTCTTCAAGTCTCGGCATGTAACTTTAGCGCTGCCATTTTGTACGCAGAAGTAATTTTTGGGGTCTTATTGGTGGGAGACGTGGTGCGGGGCTACTGCAAGCATGCGCAGTAATTCCCTACAATTTCTCTCACCGCTAGACTTACGTGCCGCAGCCAAGGTATACTGGAGATAGACTGAAGATTTTTAGAGATCGGCATAATATATTAGACATCTAAATCACGAGAACCATGAATGTACTAAGAACCGTGTTATGCACAGGAAATATTTGTAAATGTGAAGCTTACCTCACAAATATTTGAATGTATGCCTTCATGCTAAAAATTAATCTTTGGTTATTCTACAACAGTTTTTGGTGTTTACGCAGGAGCGTATAATAAATACCCAGGAAGGTATTTTTTTAGTAAGGTTATTGTCGGACCAAATTTTGTCCTCCATAAGCATAGGTACAAAATGGTTATCCATAACGTGCACCCTCCTGTTGTGCATTTTTATTGCATACCATCTCCTTAACTAGATACATACCAGTGGAATGTGTAGCCAGGAATCCTTTCCTCTGCACGGAAGCGTCAGACTTGAACACCACGTACATTTGGTTCTGGGACGCCACCACCGGGTGCGGGATCTTGCTGCCGCAGAACCGGCCGAGGGTCTTCTCGTCTGCTGACGCTCCGTCGTAGATCGTCACATGGTCGTAAGCACATTCCTGCATCAACAAATTATCATTTGTCTTTAATAACGCAACAAATGTCTGAAATAATTATTTTTTTATTGACTATCTCAAACATTTTGAGTAAGTATCTATCTTGACCATACGAAGCAATCTGCATTTGAATCCTTACCATCGTTTTGTAAATAAAAGTTGGCATACGGTTACCTGATGAGGTTCCAGTTCAAAGACATTGAAGATGAGTTTTATGCGGTGTCCAGGTGTAGTGGAGAACTGCCACACGCAATCCTTCCGAGATGGATACGTGTCCGGGTAGTTGGGGCTGTAAAATTAAAATAAGTTATTAAATTTCCTCAACAACACTTGAAATTTTTTACCAAAATCTTCGTTCGCCTGTTTGACTAAGCTTTTTCATTGATCAGTGTAAGGTCGGGTTTCCACCTGCAAGAACTTCTGCGAGAACTTATACTGACAGCCTGTTAGACAGTAGCTTAAAAGTGTTAACTAATAGCAAATGCACTGACAACAGTTTGTCACGCGTTCACAAGCTACTGTGTGACAGGCTGTCAGTATAAGTTCTCGCAGAAGTTCTTGCAGGTGTATTCGCGGCCTAAGAACAAAGTACGGCTTCTCACCTAATGATGGTGCCATGAGGCTGTGTGACGTCATGTTTACACCCACCCTCCTTGCAGTCGTGCTTGTTGGGGTGGAGAGTGAACCCACTGTGGCAAGCACACTCGTAGCCACCTAGTGTGTTGTGGCACTCGTGTTGGCAGCCGCCGTTGTTCTCCGCACACTCGTCTTTGTCGATGAAGTATACTGCCGCGAAGCCTGAGCGGTGCACTGATGAGTCGGAGGTGAACTGTGGAAATTAAGAAAAAGTTAAAGAAAGATTAAAAGGTTCAGCCAGCCATTCCATAACGATTTCAAAAATAAAAGTATCCTTACTAATATCCTTACTAATATTATAAATGCGAAAGTCCGTTTGTTTGTTTGTTTGTTACGCCTTCACGTCTTAACTACTGAACCGTTCATCATGAAATTTTGCGTACATGTTGTCAGGGGTCCAGAGAAGGACATAGGGTACCTTTCATCCCGAAAAAAGTAAGTTCCTCCTTTCCACGCAGACGAAGTCGCGGGCGGCCGCTAGTAATATTATAGTGAAAGTGAAATATATTTTATTTAAATAATCTCACATAATAAGCATTTTTAAATCGTCAATTCTTTTACCCTACCACCCATTATGACGTCTTTTAACTGACAAGAAAAATGGGCGCAAAAAACTTGTCAGCTTTATCAATCAGATGGAACGATATTTACAAATATGTATATTGTTTCCAGACTTTATATTAACAAAGATTAACAAATAAATAACATTATTGAATTAGCTCATTTCTTAATGAGTTTCAAATTTCTTAATCAATTTACAGATTTTAAGCTAAATTCAAAGTTTGAACTTGTTATTCAGTCTAGACTGTTACAATAAATAAAAATAAAAGAAAAACATACAATTCAATATGCATTAAGATAGGTAGTCAGAAGCAGACCCATTCCCACTGGCAGCACCAGTTCACGAACATGACGCATGAACCGCGAATAAATGCGAAAGTGCGTTTGTTTGTTACGCCTTCACGTCTTAACTACTGAACCAATAATCATGAAATTTTGCATACACATTGTTAGGGGTGCAGAAAAGGACATAGGATACCTTTTATCCCGAAAAACGTAACAGTTCCCGAGGGATAGCAAAAAACTCCCTACGCAGACGAAGTCGGGGGCGGCTGCTAGTAATAAATAAATTCTCAAGAGGAGCTTGGTGGAGCAGTGGTTGGCCCTGGGATTGCGGAGATTAAGTAACTTTCGCAAAGGAGTGGGATGAGATGGGTGACCAAAAATGTACTATCATAGAACTCCACCGTGCTTCGGAAGGCACGTTAACCGTTGGTCCCGGGTGTATTTGCAGTCGTTCACACCCACAAATCCGCATTGGGTCCGCGTGGTGGGTTATGGCCCATCCTCATTATCCACCCATAAGGAAGGTCTGTGCACCAGCAGTGGGGACATTAAAATGACTGATGGTCATAATGGCCGTTTTGCTGAAGATACTAAAATCACATCTTCGGTCAATCGTTGAGATGAGATAAGAAAGGGCTTCTTACCTGTACTCTTAGCACGGCTCCATCGGACGTGACGGGGGGTGGTAGGGCGTTGCCACAGAAAGCGCCGTGCCGCCGCAACACGTCGGCGCCAAGCTTCGAGTTCACTGTCACGCTGTCGTACTCACATTCCTGGAAAAGAAATAAATTACAAGCTACACAGTAGTATCCACAAAGCTAAAAAAGCTATTGAAGAAGCTTTTCTTTCTAATGGATCAGTTCTATTAGGATACCTGTTGATACATGCTGTTGCCCTCCAGGTCGAAGTGAGTGAAGTTGAGTGTGATTCTGTACTGTGGAGGCGCCACTATCTCCCACAGGCAGTTCTTCGACGGCGGGTACAGATCGGGGAAGGAGGGAGATGTTATTGTTCCATTTGAAGCGTACAGAAGACCACCGCAAGCATCTGCAGAAGACAAGATATCCAAAATATTTTACTGGCTGAAAAAAAGTTTGACAAATTTGAAATACTCAGCTCTAACTATAAATAATTTGTTAGGTGTTGGAGTGAGTAATTGTGAGGTGAGCCTTGGACACCCACTGAACTTCATTCTTTAAATTAATCTATTAGTGGTTACTCTTATGGTTTAAAAACATTTGAAAAGGATTTTACACTCTACAGAAATGAATTATTGGAAACAAATTGAGCCAAGAGCAAAGTTTGAGTTCTAATATTGGAAACGATAGATTCCAGAAGCAATCAAGCAGTAAAAATTGCTTCTCTCACTTTCACACTTCTTCCCGTCGGAGTGCAGCTCGTATCCGATGTCGCAGGCGCACTCGTAGCCGCCGAGCGTGTTGACGCACGAGTGGCTGCAGCCGTGCTCGATGGACGCGCACTCGTCGAACTCTTTCATGAAGGTGGCAGAGAAGCCAGCCTTCTGCACCGTGCTGTCCGACTCGAAGATCACCAGCAGCTTGTTGGAAGTCGACCTGGGATAATATAAATAAATGAATATTAGAAAACATCACAAACATTGCCCCAAAAGCACTTGTGTTATGAAAATCAGACACAACGGTGCCACTAGAAACATCCAGACCTGAGAAAAGTTCGTTTTTCTAGATTGACCCAGCCGGGGATCGAAACCGGGACCTCAGAGATGGTGGTGACACCTTGAAAACCGGTGTAAAAACTACTCGACCATGGAGGTCGTCTACTTTAGATTGCTCTACAATTTTCTAACCCTATTGTCTTCACAGTCTAATTATTTCTTTTTGCAATTGTTGATGTCAAAGGAATGTCTCGTACCTGATGTCAGGAGGTATCTTGTGTCCACAGAACATTCCCAACAGCGGGCTGTCCATGGAGTCTCCGTCTCTGACCTGGACCTTATCGTACGAGCAGGTGTCGTGGTTTTCCACCTCGAAAGAGTGGAACCTGAGCGCCACTTGGTATTCCTAAAAGAATAATGTCAATTATTTTTATCTCCAGGGTATTCTCATCACCAACAGCTTCTCTGCACTGCTGGTCGCGTGTTAATATTGATGGCATATGTTAAATACTGCCAATGAATAAATAGGTACAGAAGGAACTACTTAAGTCACCTAAGACCAGTCGTTAAATTAGCAAAATAACTCATTATGAAATTAGGTAATCTGCCATTGAATTCTTCTAACTGTATATTAATGTTTACCTAGTTATTTTTTTTTAATAAAAGATATAAAAGACTAAAGGACTTACGGGTGGCACTGAAAGACTCCAAACGCAAAGTTTGTTCGGTTGGTAGTCATCCGGGTAGTTGGGAGATTCCAGGTGTCCACTGCTGTCCACTTCGATGTCTCCGCCGCATACAGCTGGATAAAGGAAGATGTAAATAAGACGGAAATGTGTACCTACTTATTCCTAATTGTCTTTTTAACGTACTCAGTTATTTAAAAGAGAGATTTATTGACAGGAAGCAGTCAGACAGAGCCGGGAGCCAGTCGAGCACATGATAAGGATATTCGCAGACCCGCAGATGTGGTCCAGCTACGGCGCGTTGCTGGCATGTTCCTATTTCTCAATACTACTCACCTTCATAATGTGCTTTGAATCCTTTGTGAGGCTTCAATCTCGGCCCGGGTTGATAGACCACCGTCAGTCGGGAGCCGGTGGATCGCATGATTGGGCCCTTTCCAGACCCACAGATGCGACCCAGCACCGGCGCGTCTGGCATGTACCCATCTCGGACCTCTACCCATTCGGACCTGCACTCCTCAGACTTGTGGATGTCGATTTCTGTGAAAAATAATTATATTTTAATTATATTATATTATAAGGCAAAGGCACAGAAGTTACCCAAAAACCGACGAATTGGAAGTCACGTCTTACATAAACAAGAAACCTGTTTGGTTTAGGGCAATTACCGTGTAGGGTAGGTACTTAGGCCGAGTCATGACAGCCTTCTGTAAGTTGGAGCATATTATTAACTTTATATGGCACACAACAGGCACGTATCCAAGGGGGGGGATAGTTGGGATTTATCCCCCCCCCCCCGAAATCCAGAACACACAGTACAGGACTAAATTCAAATTTAGCGGGCGATGAACTCTCTGGTTTGCGGGATGCAGTTGTCCCCCCCCCCGAATTAAAAGTCTGGATACGTGCCTGGCACACAACTACGCAACAAAATTCTGATTCTTCTAGTCTACATGATAGATCTAGTTATTTGATCTAGTTATTGGAACATAGTGTTTTCAGGAATTACTATAAAATAAAGCAACACAAGCTAAAAAGTAACATACAACCATACAACCATCATCAGACGAAGTAGCCTATGCACTCAACTATGAGAAGGAAAACGCCATACAGTATGGTGTTTTTAATGATGAATAGCGGGCTAATCACCCGAGTTAATTGCAGCGGATAAAAATAGTAACTTTTATTTGCTATTACTACATTCCGCCACTTTAATGGTCAAAAAAAATACTGATGGAAATACTATGAATGAAAAATTTTAAGTAACTTTTTTTTATTAAAAGATTAGGCTAACAACTAAAATGTTTCCTACTAAATCAACCAGACAATATTTACAGACTCTAACTTGAATTGAAATGGATAGAAGTATATTTTTTTGTATTGGTGTTCTGTACAAATAAATCGGCTGAGCAATGGAAAAAAATCTAAATCTTATCGTGACGGAAATCATTTTTTTACAACAATAACAAATTACATAACACCATAACACTTTGTAGTTTGTAAACAATAAATATCAATTTCTAACATCAAACTCTGGCTTATTTGAATAAATCTAAGTTCAACCGATAATCGAATTTACGAAGTTCACGCGTTCCACACCTACCACCAAATTAATCGACTTAAGCCATTGTCTTGTAAGCACTCGTCCAATAGGACTATCTTACTATTAATATAACATGCATTATAAGCTAAAGTGAGCCTTATTGTCATCGAGTACAATACGTTATTGTTTGTAGCACAAAGGGCTCTGTAAGAGTAGGTCTTTGTATTAAAACTAAGGCTTAGACGCGTTAAGGATACTCTTAACCCTTTGAAATGAAAAATGAACACCCTTGATACGAGGTTCCCGTCAAGTATTTTAACGTAAGAGTAGCATAAGCTTTTATAAAGGTGAAAGCATAACTTATGCCTTTTGCAGTTGTAAAAGAAAATAAATAGAAACTTAATTTCTTTCACAGATGATATACTTACCTAGGTCCGTAATTTTAATTTTTACTCTATCACCCTCAGCCTGCCTATCATGACCGATTTATATCGCGTGATATAGCGTTTTATCACGTCACGTTTAACTGTCAAAAAGACAAAGGAATTTGACTGTTGAGTGTCGATAAAATGCTATATCACGCGATATAAATCGGTCATGCTAGGCAGACTGAATGTTGTAAAAGTGATTCACCGTGTATACTGCCTAAGCATATTTTACTACATCAAGAAAACTATACACTATACGAGAAGAAGTGTTACAAAACCTTTTGGTATTCAAAGGTTTTCTATACAATAACCTCTTCCAATCTCCATTAGTTAAGACTGAAAGGTTCATGCAGATTTATTTCCCCGTCGCAGACAAACATGGTGGGTACTATTGAATTAATGAATTTATCGGCGCTTTTATTTTAAGTGCTGCCGGTCACTTGCTATAAATCTCCCGACTTCCCCTTTGAATATTTCCCTTAACTCCATAGTGCGAATTGGAACAATAGGCAAAGTTTCAAAAGATCTTGGAAAATTAACTTTCTGGCCTACGATTTACAATAGAAATAATTTTGATTCGGATAAGTAATGCTATACAGAACTTAATTTATTAACAGATTTATACTGATTATAGCTGCATGATCATGACATAAATAAAACACTTGTAAAATGATTGAACGTAAATAATTTTTTTTTTTATTTTCAACTTCCGCTTGATTATTCCCTATGAGAAGAGCTCCAAATCAATCATCTATACCTGTATGAGAGTAACAAAATAATTTCAGGAAGTAAACTTTTTTAAAAGTTACAATAAGTTAATTTCATTAATTTCATCAGCTTGCTCCTAGTTTTTTAGCTATTCATTTTTATTTTATTCTCGCCTAAGTTTTTTTTTAATATCCGGTAAAACCAGTATGTTACTCAATTGTTTGCAAATAAATATGTGATTTGCTTACCTTTTCTAGACATTGATTGACACAACATAACAGTTCAAAATTTTCTTGGACCTCTACAATATCTCTATCAGAGAGCTTATCTCTCAATAGAGCCACAAATCCGCCAGTCGTAACAACAATGGGATTGGATTATGTACGGTCGTCAAAACAACCATTTGTCTAGCACTCGGTACGGACAGCAGCTTAACTACTCGGCCGCTGTCAAATATATTTATGACGATGGAACTGTCATGGATTAGTTATGGGGTGCAATCTTAAAGTACAAAATTATGATTGAAACAATGGTGTTATATTGAAGATTTTCATGGATCCTCATCATCATGGATAGTGTGGCTGTCATGGCTGACATCGCCATAGCTGAAGGTTTGATTTCTTTCAGAGTTACATTAAAGTTGTATTCGCCAAATACTTCACCCTTACCCGACCCTTAAGCATGGGCGTACCCACGTTGGGGCAAGGTGGGGCACTTGCCCCACCCTGTACACTGACTTTAAGCTAAATATTTACAAAACTATTTATTTAATTATTTCATTCAAATTCTAAATTAGCGCGTGACATAGCCTTCTTGTAGTTGTTACGATTTTATTATTTTATAAACGGTTTTCTTGATAAAGCTGAAATGTTGTATAGTCCTCATATGTGGGACTGAGAACAAAAAAATAGGGCACAGAGCGAGTTGGTTGCACTAGTTCAGGGAACGGCAAGTCGCGCCTCGCGAGGATTTTTCATCGCGCTTGGACAAAATCATTATACCATCATTGACTAGGATTTTGTCCAAACCATAATCGCGGCACGGCCTAGAGCGCGCGACGCGTTTTTCATGTCCGCCGGCGCCCCGCGACTAGGCTACCACCATCATTGATTGTAATGATTTTGTCCAAACCATCATCGCCGCTCAGTCCGGAGCGCGCAGCGCGCTATGCACGCTGCGTTTAGGCTACTCCATCTTTGATTGTAATGTTGCTGTAATGATGTTGACCAAACTATCAACGCCGCTCGGTCCGGAGCACGCAGCGTGCTTGATTGTAATGTTGTTATAATAATTTTTTGTCCAAACCATCATCGCCGCTCGGTCCGGAGCGCGCAGCGCGCTTCGCACGCTACGTCTAGGCTACTCCATCTTTGGTTGTAATGATTTTGTCCAAACTATCATCGCTGCTCGGTCTGGAGCGCGCGCGCGCTATGCACGCTGCGTTTAGGCTACTCCATCTTTGATTGTAATGTTGTTGTAATGATGTTGTCCAAACCATCATCGCCGCTCGGTCCGGAGCGCGCAGCGCGCTTCGCACGCTACGTCTAGGCTACTCCATCTTTGGTTGTAATGATTTTGTCCAAACTATCATCGCTGCTCGGCCCGGAGAGCGCGGCGCGCTTCGCACGCCGCGTTTAGGTGAAAGAAATTTTAACCAAATTTGGCCAGTATTCTTGCGGGTTATTTAAATAAGATGCGATACATTGATATAAGATCAGTCATTGAAAAGCATATAGAAGTCTTTGCCTATTATTCATCGAGTTTCCTCACTTTTGCCCCACCCCTAAGTAGATGCTGGGTACGCCCATGCCCTTAAGCACTAATAACTTTAAAAAAATCCATATAAATATCGAGCCACCTCACAAAATTTCACGAGAATCGGTTGAGAAATGCGACCGTAGAGGAGAACAGACGGACAGCCGAAAAGACATTTTTGCCCAAGCTGAAACGGAGACGCTTCGCGCTCGCTCGGTCAGCATTTATTTTTACACTGACAATATGAAAATTTGGTGTCATATCATAACATAAGTTTTCTCCCTCCGGACTCCGGAGGACCGTTTTTTTTAACTTGACACCAACTTGTCTCATTTAACTAGGCTTTTTTAGGGTTCCGTAGCCAAAATGGCAAAAAACGGAACCCATATAGATTCGTCATGTCTGTCTGTCCGTCCGTATGTCACAGCCACTTTATTCCGAAAGTATTAGGATTACCTACACAGTTGAAACTTGGTAGGTAGATGTATTCAGTTAACCGCTTAACAATTTTAACACAAAGATAAAAAAATAAAACATTAAGGGGGGGCTCCCCATACATGGAACTGAATCTGAAAAAACAATTTTCTTCAAACCAATACGTGTGGGGTGTCTATAGATAGGATCAAAAATGGCATTGAGGTTCTTTAGACGATTTTTTCTCAAAGTCAACCGTTTGAAAGATAAACACTGCCAAAGTGGTAAAATGTGTGTCCCCCCCCCTCTAACTTTTGAAATAAGAGAGTGAAAAATATAAAAAAATATATGCTGTAGATCTTAATAAATACTTTCAACGAAAATTGGTTTGAACAAGGTATAATAAGTAGTTTTTGAGATATAGCACATTTTCCAAAACCGCAAACATAACTTTGTCATTCATACCAACACTGTGAAAAACAAAGTTATTTTTGCAGACAAAAAATTATAGTGGTATTAAATATCGTATGGTATATTGTAACTACGGAACCCTACGGCGCGTGGCCCGACACGCACTTGGCCAGTTTTTTTAGTTGGTTTCTTTCTTAAACTTGTTATTTTCTTAAACTTGACACTTTCTTAACTTGTTCTGTACCGTAGGTAGCTTTTACTCGTATTTTTTAATCATATTTTATATTAGAGGAGAAAAAAATGGCTCTACCTATCTGCCATCCATAAGATCTTACCGATACTAAGACATGCATCTAAGATGTGTCCGCAATTTTAGCGCCCTAACAATTTGAGGAGTCTCAAGGGGCTACTTATAGTGAAATTGGGGTCCAGCAGGGGTCCGAGGGCTTCGCAAACAGTTCGAGAGCATCTGACGGTGCTCTTTTATGGAAACCATCGTTTTATCTTCGATAATCTTAAATAGGTACTTTAAGATTCTTTTGTATTGTCTGTGTTAGATAGAATGTCTAAGATTTCATTTTTTTTTATTTACTGTAAAGTTAGCTAAATAAGCATACAGTTTATAAACCTTTCTTATCTAATCTTTCGTCAGTTCACACTATATAGCTGCAATTTTCAAGTAATTTTCGATGTGTGAGTGTGTTCCCACAGATTCATTACACTAAAATTATTGATATTGATTTATTAGTTCTTTTTTGTTTTTATTCACCTATTTT
Organism: Agriphila tristella; assembly: GCA_928269145.1. NCBI lineage: Eukaryota > Metazoa > Arthropoda > Insecta > Lepidoptera > Crambidae > Agriphila > Agriphila tristella. Next base: position 2,235,068 of record OV743440.1, on the reverse strand, counting down.
AGGATAATGAATACCAACTAATCGAATAAAATATATACCTATGCCTTCTGTTTTCAAAGTTTTCTCTTCCACATACATTACTTAGCTCTCTCTTCCTCGCAGTTACGCAGGAACGAAACAAAAAATCACAGAATTTACAGTCCCCGCAAGAATCGGAGCATTGAAAATGAACACCAAAATTTACGAAAAACCAAAATCAAATCAAATGCAAAGTCCTATTATATTTTTAAAGTTACCTAGGTAGTACCTATTTATTTTTAAAGTTACCTAGGTAGTACCTATATATTTTTAAAGTTACCTAGGTACCTAGTACCTATTTATTTTTACGATTGTGACACTCGGCTCCGCCTCGTGTCACAAAAGCGCCCGCTGACTGCCTCGACGCAGCCGAAATATTATTAACCCCTTTTCAAAATTACAACGAATGCACTTCTCGTCTGCTTTTGCATCTTTTAACACTATTACCATGACGATCGGTCAATAATCATAAAAGCTACATCACTTTTTATGTACGGAGACACCCGTTTTTCTAAAACTCCAAATCTAAAGGGACCACCTAGAGGTCACAATTATTAACCGATTTTCAAAATTATTTCGCCATTTGGTAGCCAATCTAATACCCTAGGACCCTTTTTTAATTTTTTCTTAAGTCGGTTTTATTTCCGAAATATTTACAATTTAGTAAACAAACACCCCCAAAAAATCCGGAATTTTTGGAATTTTGCAAAATTTCAAAAAAGTTACCAATAGATTTTCAAAATCTAAACGTTCCCACGTGTCTCGATAAATTCCTCATCTTTTGGTACTATTCCCATCTTGATCCTCCCAAAATCCTCGGAGATATGGCCAAAAATACGTCTCAGGCGATTTGCATCTGATAACCATTTTCAATGGTAAAACAGATCTACGCCGTGGTTATTAATGACAAAGAAACTGAACTATTGTACCTACTTACAAGGTATTACTGGCCTCGAATAACATTATTGCATAAAATTAATTAATAATATAAAACAATCGTTCGATGTTTCACAATCATTTATTCTTCGGTAGAGCATGTCATTACAAATGTTATAAGTTTTCAAAACAGAACAAAATAGGAAACCGTAGTCCGCCATTACTGTGCGAAAATCGTTCTTCTTCCCCGAGACGCGGGCGACCAATCAGCGTTGAGGAGCGTGGGTGCTGATAAAACGTTATAGACGCGTTCACGTCTTATTTTAAGTTATGGGCGCGTTACAAACTCCCCCTCTAATCCGAACGATGCGACCTCGCGTTCGGGTTAGCACATCACAAAATCGCCAAATTTACGCGGCCTACCACGTTTACGTTTCTCGTGTATAGGTGCTTGGACTCGGCCAACGAAGGGTGTGAGTTGGGAGACGTGGTATTTACCTAACGTTTCACCGTCGGTCGTTCTTTCTAATATGTAAGTGGTGGGGCTAACAGCTTCCTTGATACGGTATGGTCCATCGCGTCTAGGTATGAATTTAGGAGTCTGACCTTGGTTGGTATCATTTGCTCCTTGTGTCTTCAAAAGAACTAGGTCACCATTCTCGTAATCAGGTGCTGCTCGACGACCTTCATCAGCATATCTTTTTTGTATGGCTTGAGCCTTTTCGTGTGCGTCCCTAGCTTCTACAAGAGTGGCGGAAAGCTTCTTTAGGTAAGGCGTTATAGCTGGTATGAAATTGTCGTTTTCGAGTATGCTACGCATGTCTGTAGCAGCATCAGCGGGTGCGCGTAATTCTCTGCCGAAAGTAAGGTAGGCTGGAGAGAAGCCGGTGCTCGTAGTCATAGCAGAATTCATTGCGAACCTTATCGCTGGTAAGTACTGATCCCAAGTGTCATGATCACGGCCAACCAAAATGGCCAGTTGGGGCTTGAGATCGCGGTTTTTCCTCTCTATAGGGTTGGCTTCCGGGTGGTAAAACGGCGTAAGTGATTGGTCGATTCCCATGGCATGACAGGCTTGCTGCATAACGGCGCTGATAAACTGCACGCCGTTGTCACTCAGAACGCGGCGTGGGACACCAAATCTCATAAACACTTCGTCGATTATAGTTTTCGCGCATTCAGGGCTGGTCGCGTTATTTAGTGCGAATAGTTCCACCCAACGCGTACTGACGTCTTCAATGATCAAAATCCATTTATTTTTGTTCACGGTCTCGGGAAGTGGGCCGAACAAATCGACCGATACCACTTCGAATCTCCTGGCTGATGCCGGTGTTTGCAGTAATCCTGGTGGTTTTCTGTTATCAACTTTGTATCGTTGACAGGCCGAGCATTCTTTGATATATTTGGAAACGTAAGAACGCATTCCAGGCCAATAAAAACGTGAGCGGATGCGTGCGAGTGTGCGATCTACGCCAAAGTGTCCGGCGGTCGGCTCGTCGTGGAAGTTTGACAGAACCTTTGCACGTTCGTGTTCGGGAACTACGAGGCAGGCGCTTTCTTCGTCGTCTAATTCTTCAGGCCCGTATCTATGAAGGATTCCGTCTGATAAAACGTAACCGCGGTCGGCCCACGGCCTCCCCCTAAAGGGTTCGTCGGATTCCATATCTTGGATTATCTTCGACAATTCAGGGTCCTTTAGTTGGTTTTCTCTTATTTCACCAGGGGTCCTCGTCGGTATGTCGACGGTGGTTAAGTTTAGTTTTGTTTCATCGCTGTCGTTCGGACGAGACAACGTGTCGGCGATGACATTTGCTTTACCTGGTGTATATTCTATTTGCAGGTTATACTCCTGTAGCGTCAGTGCCCATCTTGCCAGACGGCCACTTGGTGACTTCAAGTTCATCAACCATCTCAGTGGCTGGTGGTCAGACCTGACGATGACTTCACCTCCGTCGATGTAGCCTCTAAACTTGGTCACGGCCCATACTACTGCCAGAGCTTCACGCTCGGTCGTATTGTAATTTCTCTCAGTGCCACTCAATAGGAGACTGGCGTATTCTATCGGTCGTTCGTCAGTCCCCTCCCCCTGCATCAGAACTGCGCCGAGGGCGAAACCGCTACTGTCAGTACGTAGGATGAACGGTTTCGTCTCGTCCGCTTGTCTCAGGATCGGAGCCGAAGTCAGTAGATCTTTAATAATTTCAAATGCATCATGTTGATGAGTTCCCCACCGCCAAACGCTAGCCTTCTTTAATAGGTCTGTCAGAGGCCTGGCGACGTCAGCGTACGCTGGTATGAACCGCCGAAACCAGCTGGAGGTCTGCAAAAAACTCTTTAGCTGCTTGACATTTTGCGGTGGTGTCATATCCTTGATGGCAGAAACCTTCCCTGGGTCCATGTGGATGCCTCCAGGTACTATCACGTGTCCTAGGAATTTTACTGAATCGCGTGCGAAGTGACTTTTTTCACGATTCACACGAAGGCCAAATAACTTCAACCTGTCAAAAACTGCTTTTAGATCTTCCAGATGTTTTTCGTAGGTATTGCTCAAAATAATCAAATCGTCGAGGTATGAAAAAATTGACATTTCAGGTAGGTTTGACCTAAAACGGTCCATCAGACGTTGAAAAGTGGCTCCGGAGTTCTTTAAACCCATAGGCATGCGTTTGAAACGAAAAGTGCCGAGGGGAGTGACAAACGCAGTCTTGTCACGATCGTCAGGATGGAGACAAACTTGAAAATAACCAGCACGGAGGTCTAACGTCGTCATGTAATTGCTGGTTTTTGCAGCGTGCAGAACGTCTTCGATGCGCGGGAGCGGGTAGCGGTCAGCCTCAGTGACGTTGTTGAGCTTGCGGTAGTCCACGCACAGTCGTGTTCCTCCATCTTTCTTTGCCACGAGTACTACGTTAGCCGCCCAGGGTGATTCACACTCCTCGATAACATCGGCGTCAAGCAACTTCTGAAGTTCCTTCTTGAGGGCCTCTTTCTTAGCTGGTGACATTCTATAAAGCGGGGATGCAATTGTTCTTGGTTATCACTCACTTTAATGCGGTGGGTAGCGAATTCAGTCGCGGGACCATCGGGTGCAAATTGCTCACTCCTGCTTCGAACGAAGGCGTTGAGAGCGTTCTTTTGTTCTGACATAAGTTTGGAGCCTTCGTCACCTCTCAAGTTCACATCTACAGTGTCTAATTTCATTAGTTCGGTCTCATCTGAAAGAAGATTATATTCACTTACAAAATCATACTGTTCGTGAGGGGTGTCAGCAAAGTACCATGTGCCTTGTGGAATATCCAAGTTCACTCTAGCGCTGATTAGAAAATCACGGCCTAACAACGTCTTCGTGTCGGCGCCAGGCAGCACTAAAAACTGGGTAGGTACTACTCGTCCTTGAAGTACGACATCAACATGTGCGGAAAGAACCTTACGAACTTGTTGAGAACCATCGGCGAGTGTAAAGTTACGTTCTAACTCTGCAAAGTCTATATTATGATAGACAAGAATGTTGTACAGTGCGGTGCTCGCTATGCAGTGCGTCGCTCCGGTATCCAAAATGGCAACACCTTTTTTATCTAGAATAGTGATTCCGACCATGGGCAAATCGGAACTATTAGCCACCATAGTGTTAAAGTTAATATTTTTATCAGGTATCACCGCGTTATGCTTAGGGCGACAAGTCTCACATTTAGAACGCACTACCCCTAATTGGCCACATCCATAACACCTAATGCTAGAAACACCGGAGTTAGGTACGAAATCTGTATTTTCAGACTTACTATGGTTTGCCTCTGACGGCTTAAAATCGTTAGAACGGCGCTCGCGTTTACTAAAATCAGACTCTCGATTTTTTGAATTTTTAAAGTTACTCTCCTTTGTGGAGCTCGAATTTTTATTTTCATACTTACGACAATTGTCGATGGCATGGCCAAAAATTTTACAATAAGAACATCGCGGTCTTTCGCGTTTCACATCGTTCGAGTTAGGTGGAAATGAATTGTTTTGACTTACCGCGAACTCCGCGCGCGACTCCTCCACGCTCCTCGCCGCATCGGTTAGAGCGTCTAAATTATGAACGGAATCGCGGGGCACATATTTACGTGTTTTACGATCTAATAAGCCGTATACAATGTCCACTTTCATTTCTTCCGGAACGTCGTATGGTAACTTGCACAACATGGCGCGCAGGCGGCTCACGAAGGCGTCGGCGCGCTCGTTCCCTTGCTCACACGCGAAGACATCACGCAGGATCCTGTAGGCTGGACGCGGCGTACCAAAACGGCCGCGGAGTCTTCGTAATGCTTCATGCCAAGTAGTCACGGACGACTTTACCCCCATCCACCATATGGACGCGTCGCCGGTCAATAACATCGGGAGGCCTCGGAGTGCATGTTCGTCACTCACGTTGGAACATTCTTTGTATATTTCGATGGAGTCGATGAACGCCTCGAGCACCTCGTCGTTGATTGCGCTTCCGTCAAAACGAGCCGTACACTTTGCAAAGTTTCCGGGTGGCACTCGGGCTGTGTCATCATGTGTCGGTGCCGGGGACGAAGTCGCTGCGACGCCGTGTGATAACGTTGAGTTTGATAAAATACTTTCAAATAGTTGCCGGTTTGTTTCAGCCTGGCTTCTCGCAACGGCAGCGACGATCGCCGTCAGCTGCGCGTCGGTCATCGACACGATGTTATTTGAAGTAGTATTCGGGTTGTTCTGCTCCGTCACTACATCGTTTTCGCTGTCATCAGAATCTCCGTGTTGGTTTTTGCGCGTCGTTCGCGGCATTTCATAGGCCGGCGACGGAAAACGAACAGGGGGTCAAGTCTGCTAATGTTTTCGTCAAAATCGTAGTTCAATGGTGTTTGAATGGTAATGCTTTTTGAAACGCTTCTTGTTTCTTAAACCCAAAACCGAAACACATTGTGTTTCTTAAACCCAAAACGGAAACATATTGTGTCTTGATTTTGGGTTTAAGAAACAAGAACTCTGTCAAAAAGCATTACCATTAGAACACTATTGAACTACGATATTGACAAAAACATTAGCAGACTTGACCCCCAGGTTGAAAACTCACTGTAGAACAGTTTGGTACTCGCGCTTAGCGACAATCGAGAAACACTATTTCTAGTCGTAACTTCGCGCCGCGAGTTGGGCGTCACTTATAAAACAAGTCGTTCGATGTTTCACAATCATTTATTCTTCGGTAGAGCATGTCATTACAAATGTTATAAGTTTTCAAAACAGAACAAAATAGGAAACCGTAGTCCGCCATTACTGTGCGAAAATCATTTTTTTTTATCTTACTCTATGGCGAAAATCGTTCTTCTTCCCCGACCCCGAGACGCGGGCGACCAATCAGCGTTGAGGAGCGTGGGTGCTGATAAAACGTTATAGACGCGTTCACGTCTTATTTTAAGTTATGGGCGCGTTACAATAATAAAACCTTTGCGTTTCTGTTCGAATACATACTCCTAACTAAGATATAAGTATGTAGTTCCTTTCCATTCTTGTCGGTTTGTCAGCGTGCAACTGCCCAAAACTGTTTGGAAACTGCTTGAATATTTAAGTTGCCGGCATCATGCGGCACTCGGCAGTTGCGAAACAAAATAAAAAGAACTATTTATTGCCTGGGAAATTCAATTCCAGTACGAAAGTGGAAGTTTTTCTATTCTTTTAGTTAGAGAAGTCGAATTAATATTATAGTTTCGTATATTATCGTACCTATTTATGTATGTACCTACCTATTTATCGAAAAAGCCTTAAATTCGTACCTTGAAAGAAAATTAGAACCTCTTACAGGATTTTTTCGATGTCCGTCTGTCTGTCTGCATGTCATCGAACACATGGAACTATCAAATAGAGTGACTGAGAAATACTACTACCTACCACAATCTCTGATCCCAACTCGGGAAAAATCCTAAGTCAAATCAATCAAAATTTACAGTCGTTAATGTGGCATTTATCCAACTCGGAATAAATCAAAACCTTTTATTTCTTGTTGACCTAGAAACAAAAGCCAGGAAGCGTCTTTCAGCACTAGTAAATATTGAAACTAAAAAAAATGTTTTTTAAACTACGGCGTTAGTCACAACTTTTCAAAAAATTCTTCAAAGTAAATTTAATCCTATCTAATTTAATGGTAAATGTTGTTATTAGGTATACTTCTTTCCCTTCGGAGATAGCCAACAGTCTCTAGAAACTGTTATGTTGGAATAGTCTTCGAACGGAATCAATGACTGAGATTCAGTTTCCGAGCAAACATTACATTTGCCTCATTTTTTTGCAATATTTGAGCAACTTTATGGGCAATAGAATCCATCTTGGATATACTTTTTTTTAGTTGAACTGCTGAAAAAAAACACAGTGTGTTTTCTCCATCATCTCGATAGCGAATTTACCCGCATTTCCTGAATTGACCCCTTTTATTTATCTTTTATGGCGGCGCAAGCAATTACGCTTTAAGCGTTTAATTATGGTAACTGTTATGTTAATTGAATCAAACAATTATTAATTGAAAGCTCATTAAATGTACTTTCAATAAATATCAACATTTACACAATAAGAAGTTAGCTAGCAAGGTGGCCAAGTCCAAACTTATTTTCGAAGAGGTGCGATTTTTCTGACGTCGAGCGTAGAACAATCTGAGCAATATCGATCAAGCATGCAATCTCTTAATGCACGGCACTGTAGTTAACATTAGGAACCTCTCAGAATACCTCACGTATGAATGGCAGATGAAAGATAAAGCGGAGAGAGAAGTATGAGAGTCGTTATAATCTTGCCCAAATGTGGGTCTGAAAGAATCTGAGATATTTTTTTATAAAGCCTGTTTTACAGGTTTCCGATAGCACTCACCTTTTGGTTTAATTTAAAAATACCACAGAATTTATATAAAATTATTTGATAGGTCAATTACCTATATTATCTAGAATATTAATGCAAATTTTCTTTGCCAGCTGTTGAAATGAAATGAAATCAGAGGATTTATGGGTGAAAGCCATTAAATAGTTATCGACTTGTTAAAGTTTCGTGTCATTTAATATGTAAATGTCATTTATTTCGTACATTTCCTATACATTTCCCTTAAAAGGGTTATTCAATTTAACCTTTTCGGGATTAGAATAATTAAATAGCTTTAGTTTAAGGTTATGATCAATTTCGGTTAAAGTTGATGAATACTTATTTATGGAACTAATTTAGGTGTTGGAATTGTATAATTTTAAATTGAGTTTAATAATGACATTAAAGCATTTAAAAAGAGTGTCCGTTGTGGATTTAAAAAAAGGGTTAAAATATACAGAACTCACGTTCACCATGCGTGGTGACGATCTGCCACTTACACCGCTTCTGGGTGTCCGTGGCGACATCGGTGACCCACCTAGACGAAGCCGCGGGCAAAAACTAGTAAAATATCCATAAAACAGAACTTACCAGTGATGTTGAGCACAACCCGCTCGCCATGCGTGGCCACGATCCGCCACTCGCACCGCTCCTGGGTGACAGGGGTAGCGTCGGTGCCCCACCCAGGGGAGCTGAACCAACCCGAGTTGCCCAGGAGAGTTCTACCGCATTCTGGAATGGAACAATAGCATCAGGTTCTTTTTTCAGAGAAGACTATAGTAAATTCAATGCACATCCTAATTCTGTACCTTCAGTGAAAAGAGGTATAACTCTAAAAACATGATTTTTGGGAAATTGACTTTAAAGTTTAAAAAAATCCTACTCTTCATCTGAGATAGATAAAATAAAATTAGTGCTTGTGGACTGTAGATAGTTATGCTAACTTTGTTTTCTTGTATAATTTACAGAGAAAAGTCTTACAGATTTTTCAGTATTCAAGAAAATGTTCAGTTATATCACTTGGCACATTTATTTATGTTGTGTATATTGATATAATAATACTTCTATCATTTTACACCAGGAATATCTGCTTTTGTGTAAAATGATACCTTACCTTAACTTTTTGTGTCAACTTTTTTAATTTTAGGTTTTTTTTCAAGTTGTCGAAGAAACATTGTTAAACAATCTCTAAATATGAGTAATTAGAGTTTTGTTCTGTTGAATCGTTTAAAAAATTCGAATTATATCAATTTACACAATTATTTTGAAAAAAATCGATGTGTAAATTGTTTCAACTCTTATCACTAACGATATAACTACTATATTTACTATGTGAATAGTGATATAATTCGTGAAAAATAAATAAAATATTAAATAGATACCAGCAAATTAGACCAATCATCTTCATATCAGCCGCACGACACCCACCGCTGAGTATAAGCTTCCCTCAAGGATCTCCACAATAATCGATCCTGTGCTACCCGCAACTAGCGGCTTGCCGCGACCTTCACCAGATCGTTGGTCAACCTTGTCAAGAACCTATACCAATGGAGCGTCGTCTGGTGCGCGGTCGCCATTCCAGAACCTTTCAATCCCAACAGCCATCGGTTCTTCTCGCTATGTGTCCCGCCCACTGCCACTTCAGCTGAGCAATTCTTCAAGCGATGTCGGTTACATTAGTTCTCTTACGTATGTACTCAAGTTTTGGTTCAATTACGTAGAGGAAGGCCGAGCATGGTTCTCTTAAGAAATTCATAGTTTCACTGTTTCACGTTTCACTGCCGTAAGTCATCACTGGCATCACACATTGGTCATAGACATTAGTCTTCTTGAGACATTAAGGTAAGTTAGACGGAAAGAGTTTTTCAAAACTTCCCAAATGCTGCCTATCCAAGTTGGATTCGACGAAAGATCTCTTTCTTGAAGTTCGACTTACTTAACTGGACTGCCTGTTCTTCCTAGTTATACCTACGTAATAAACTACAACTTCGAGTGTAGTATTCCCAACATGAACTAGAGCTTGTTTGTACAACATGGGCAATCGACTTATTTTTCGTCTTATCCATGTTCGTTCTAAGACCTAATCTTTGGGAAGCACTACGAAGATCTACGAGCATTGTGTTAGTATTCAGTTTAATTCAAACTAGATACTTTTAATACTCTTTTTTCGTTTGTCACGCCAAATTGCTGAACGTAGGAACCAGACTCTACCACCAAAAAAATAATACAGAAAGATCAATACACAATGCGTAGTAAATGTACTTTTTGAAATCACTCGATTATTACCTAAGTACGCTATCGCGTTCATACCTCGTATAATCACAGGTTTGAGTAGAACTAAAAGTCAACTTTTAAGAAAATATCATCATTGTATTTATTTTATTGTATTGCTCTTCCATTCTCTGATTAGAGCTCGTTTATGTGGATCCAGTTTCAAGATTGGGTGATAAATACTTTCTACTTGCCCTGAGCTACAATTTCGCCCAAAAATAAATAATTCAATGGATTCAAATTAGAGCTTGACGACAATGGCCACTCATTCGTACCGATAGAGCCTGGTAAATTTTTAAGTATTATGTACCTGAAGGCGCAGAGTACTGATGGAAAATACAGTTTTTGTTGTCAAAACAAGCAGGTTTCTGAAATGGTTTTGGTACTATAGACACACATCCACACTCTGCGGCAGGTTGTATAGAACACCGAATAGTAAAAACTGCCACTTTGCTTGGCTTTCCTGGTCCAATCAAAGCTTTTCTCATTAGAAAGCTTTTAATCCGATCGAGACCTGGGCGGTGCTGCAGTCTCTCCAGAGGTGCCAAATGGACTAGATGTATATCGAGGTGCTGAGGTATAAGACTTATACAAAAATGCCACCATATCGGACTGATTACAGAACCAGAGCACAAATTTCATCTAACTTTAGCATTCGGGAAGTTTTTTGAACATCTTTGCGTTGAACTTGCCTCAGTCTTAGGACGACCGACGTCTTTGGCCAGTGTATGTAGTCAGTGAGAGTCATGACTTATGGCAATGAAACGTGGTTCATTTCTTTGCGTGATCGAATCAGCAATGAGGAGATCCTTAGGGAAACTAAGGTAATCGATATCGCTCAAAGGATAGCTCAGCTGTAGTGGCAGTGGGTGGGAAACATTGTGAGAAGAACCGATGGCCATTGAAATGGAAAGGTTCTAGAATAGTTACCACGCACCGGGATGACGCTTCTTTCACTTCCGACTAATGTTTTGTTGAAAGTCGCGGGAAGCTGCAGTGTGCGGGCAGTGCAGCGCATGACCTATTGTTGTGGAGATCCTTGAGGAGGCCTAAACCCAGCAGTGGGTATCATGAAGTTGTGTACCCAGCAGTGGGTATCATGAAGTTGTGTATCATTGATATTAGCAGCACGACACCCACTGCCGATGAAGAACATGCTTACTACTGAAATCGAATACTAATTAATTTCTTGTATAAATACAATGTACAACAGTGTGAATAGTTAGTGTATATTGATACAATTCATTTTATGCATCGAAGCAATCTCACCCTTATTTTTAGCAACATAGGTCAGATATTGTCCAATCAATAACAATTTAGATAATTATAAATTAAATGGCACAATCCATTATGCTTTGTGTAAAGTGATACAATTTACGTTTCGCTTCATGTTGTTCGTGTCGCGAACTCTCGAGTGTCGTAGTCGTAACCATCATAGCTCAGGAACGTCAGTGTAACACTGAGGCAAACAACACAATGTCGTGTCCATGCATGCAGGCGCGGGGGAAGGGTACGAGAGAGAGGAGGGAGATTAAGAGGTTGCGGGGGGATTTTTAGGCAGTTATATCAATTTACACAAATAATAATCAAACGTTTTACTTTTTGTATTCTTGTATTTTTTGATATAAGTCAATTATATCATTTAACACCTTTCCCAAGTTTATGTGATTATTGATATAATTGAAATTATATCGATAAACACAAAGTAAACAATCATTATTTTTGAATTTTCAGTGCTATAAGTCGAGTTGGATCAATGTGCACAAACTAGCATTCTCTGAAATTATATGTGTGTAATGATATAATTCTAGATAAATCACTACGCACAATTCAAGTCATTTGTTATTGAATTGTGTATAAAGTATTAAATCGAGTTATATTTATTGACACTATTTTTTTAAAAGAATAGCCTCGGTACACTTTGTTTTAAATAGAGATATATTAATTTACACAATTTTTTCCTAAAAAAATCATAAAAAGTAAGCACTTATATCACTATGCACAAAACTTATTTCTGTTAATATAACTCCTATAAATATGCCAATTAGACACAAAAAAAGCTAATTTTTCAATGATTTGAATAGTGAAATAAAATCAAAATCGATACAACTCGAGTTAGATCAGTTTTCACTGAAGGTACAGAATTATATCCGCAAGTAGGCGTAACGTCAGGTAACCATTGATTTGTTACACAGTGTTTTCCGAGCACAAAAGACCTAAAACAGTATGGAAGTAATTTCCCTTGGCCTCAACACATAGCTCAACATTTATTGAAGCGCGGTATTTCTAGCTAAGCTAATGTAAGGGATTCTGGCTTCTCGATCGCGCATCAAAATTATGTAAATTACTGAACCATGTCTTTTGCTTACTTTATAGACCAGCAAGGCAGGACAGATTGTCCAGCCCCTTAACATGAACTCTCTTAAAAATGTATGTGTTCTGTACATGGACTACTAATTCAGGCAGTGATACTATTAATTTAGACAGTACTATACTCACTGGCACATTTGTACAAGAGGTTTGTCTGTGCAATATCGCTGATACTGAGTCTAACCCTCTGGCCGATCTCCGGCCTCTTCTTCCCGTGTACCTCCAGGGGCAAGATGGTGTCCAGATAGGTGCCTTTGCTGAAGGTGTTCCGGGCGTAGTGCATGATGGAGTCGTAATCGTACGTCTGTCCTAAGGAGTTGACTTCCTCTGCTGTCAGCTTGTTGAAGTTGTATTCTTGACCTGTGAAAATGGGTTGAGTGAGAGCTTGATTTTTGTAACTTAGGGAAGGTATATATACAATACCAAGCAGTGGGCGTCTCGTCGGTAAGTTGATAAACAAATAAAGGAAACATAATATTTCTGATATAGTCACACCTATGTAGTGAAAACATTATAGAGATTTTGTAAAAAAATATAAAATAATGAGACGATTTGGGCTTGGACGAATCAGTTGATTCGTCCAAGGATTTGGGTCTTGTAACCGTTGTTACTTATATAGCTTTCCAATACACAGTTATATCGGAAAATAGCTATTATCAAGATCAACATATTTATCAGATTTCAGTTTTCACAACCATTTCCTTATAAATAGGAACAGTTAGAAACAAAGGCCTCAAGTCGTTTAACTTTTCGGGTTTATTTATGTTTTTCTGGTAATAAACTTCCAAGTTACTTCAGAGTGACAATTTCTTTCAAAAATAATAACATTTTTCTTTCCGTTGTCCCTAATTATCGGAAATGAGTCGTTAACTCGAAACCGAAATGGAATATTTATGTATTAACAGTCTTAAATATTCGGAATCTGGAGAACAAACAGAGAAGGGTTTCTTACAATTTGATAAAACAAAATGGTTAATTTGTAACGAAGAACTTGGTAATTAAAAGCAATAATTTCGAGAGCTAGTACATGTGAAATCAATTAAGCATTTAAATGAAGTTGCGAGGCACAACAAGGTTAGAGTGCTTACACGTGTCGATCGACTCGATGAGACGTGTGGGTGATGTAATATGACTTTGTGTTCAAATCGATCAATTACCAAGGGCTAGGTACTTTTTTCTTTTAGATTTCTATCAACTGTAAAAATTTATCATAATTTACATATTCTATTAGAAAACTCCGAAACATCCGAAAATAAAGTATTTTCTCAGTTTTGCGCGAGCTTCAAATCAAAATCAGCTGTTTGTAGGTTAAACTGTACAGAATATGATGGAAGTACTTTTACATTAAAATAAAGTGAGAGAGTTAATAAAATGAAAATATTTATAGACTTACAAAGCAGAAAGTCTTTTTCTCACCACGCATTCAAAGACGTTTTAACTGCGACAATTCTACTATTTGTGCACTAACATTAGGCAAACCTATTATCCTAACTAGGTTCTATTTTGAAACTGTTTTGGCACGAAGATAGCTCAAATAGTTACGATGATAACAGGTCTCCTAGCTAGGATATTTCAACAATTTGCCTCACAGTTCTAGAACAATGACCTGATTATGCCCGGGACAAAATCCTCGCAGTTTCTGGGCCTTCTGCGATTCCCAGTACTTGGGAAACGGATATTACCGAACGAATGAAGCTATAACTACCTGTGTCTATTATGTTAACATTCCTTTATCTCCTAGTAACGGAATAACGAATGCAAATGAATGAATCTCAGTGGCCTACATTCAATTAAACGTATTTCTACTGATAGTCATCTGACTAATAGTTAGTGATTACCGCAGCGCAGCTTATGGTGGATAAACACGATCAAGTTTACGTATTGTCAAGTTGCCAGCAGACTTGTAGTAGCGGTCAATTTGCAGTGCATCCAATCCAATTATCCAAATAATGTTAGGAACTAATATTTGGTGAGCATTTAGCAATTCAGTAGGTAGTTTTATTTGGACATTAAGGAGCACATTTAAATGCAAGCCAAATTTTAAAGTCAGAAGACCTTTTGTCCCAAATAGCACTCAATCATGAATATTGGGTCACACCAACAAACAGACGGAACCATTGACTTTGTATGTAAGCAGGAAGCGGCGTATTTCTTCCGGACACTAGAGAGGAGCTGATTATGCGTCACATGCCACGGTGACGTGACGGGTTCAATGTGGATGCGAGGAGGACTGTGGCATTATTCACACCGAGCTGTAACTTTTTTATTATTATTATTGCATCTTCTCCCTAGACATGGAGGTCCATGTCTTTATTTTACAATTTCTCTTCTTTTACAGTTTTTTTTCTTTCGTTTTCTTTTTTTACAATATCTTAATTCTAATACATTTCTTACTTACATATTTACTGTTCTTAATTTCTAGCTGTAACTTTAAGAATGTACGAAAAGAGAAATCTAGTAAAAAAGGACGACAGTTTAATTTTAAAACTAAATTTATAGATGTTTACTGCATGATTCAATTGATTATAATTTATGGCACAGAATAATATTAGTATGTACCACGTTTATTGCACAGAATAGATATTAATACTACGACTTAAGGCTTACCTGTAAATCTCACGCATACAACAATTTAACGCCAAAGGCTTCCTTAAATCTTATGTTGAGGTCTCCTTAACTTAAATGAAGCTGTCAATTTCATAGAGTTTCTGTTAAATCTGACAACTTTTTTGAATTAAAGGTGATGGCCTTAACTAAAGAATCGTTTGAGTAATTGGCCGTAAGAGTTTTAAAATTTAAAATAAAATATAACTCGATTGCAGAATAAAGTTAGATCAAATGAGAAATTATATTACAAGTCGTTGTAAACGAGGACGTAAATAACTCCAAAACGTCTTTGCCAAAGATTTGGGCAAAGACGCGTTTGTAATGGATTCAGGTCAAGTGTATCCCTTATCGGTGGATAGGACACTATAGTACGCACCCCGCAGTACGACCAAAGTGGCGTATTGTACTTCGAGTATATTATACGCCGCGTGTACTCGGGGCGTTAGCAGTTTTAGAAGTACGACCTTTGAGAGAGCCAATATCAATCTTGTAGTGGATTTAGTTTCATACATTTTACATGAGTTGTATTAGATTTACTATTGAATTTCTATAACACCCAATATAAAACATTGTTCCGAATATTTAACATTGCGGAATTCAATCATGTGATGTAATCAAAAATCTCTACGGCTTTTAGTAAATACGTTTGACATGGACTTTTCCTAAAAGAAGTGGTTTTACCCTCACATAAATATTATATCTGTGAAAGCAAATATAGTAGAAACGGGGTCATTTATCTTTCCGTCACTTAGTAGACCCAATGGTGACAGATAGCCATGTGATCGCATAAGTATTTCATCAGTTTTCTTAGCTAGTTTTCTTAACAAATTATGAAAATAGATAAAATATTCTCGTTTATTAACCAGTTAGGAAAACGTGAATAAACATTCTTCAGTCATTTCTATGACTGAAGAAATAAGAAAAAAAAAAGAAGAAGAAGAAAGAGAAAAGCTGTTTCAAACAAAAATTAATAACGAAAACATAAAAATGTATGATGAAGCAGCATCTTTTTTTCGCGATTTCAGAGTTGGTCCCGTAGTAAAAGTTGTTCAGTTTGATGGTCCGAAGAAACGGTTTTCTCATTTTGCGCTATTTCATTAACACGTTGTATAGTAAACACGGTCACGCAGCGCAATTTATAGTAAATTTTTCCATAAATCTTGTAAGCTCATCTGTTTCTTGTAAAGAAAGCGGCCGCGCAGCGCGATTTTTAGTCAATTTCATCCAAACATTTGTACTCTTGCCTGTTGATACTTAGTAAAAAAAAACAACCGCGCGATTTTTCACTAAAAAACTCACTGAAAGTCACTAGTTTCATCCACAAATCTTGGACATACTCTTGCCTGTCTATTTTGCAAAAACGGCCTCGCAGCGCAATTTTCAATCTATTTCATCTTGTACTCTTGCCTGTCTATTACAAAAACGGCCGCGCAGCGCGATTTTTAGTCTGTTTCATCCACTAATCTATGGTAATCTGTGAATTTATGTATGTGGCGGTCATGAGGGGAGGCCATGCGGCGCGCGGTAGCGAATTCCACGCGGACGAAGTCGCGGGCGGAAGTCTATTAAGTATTAATATTTCTCGAGACCATTGGGCCGCCCTCCAGGATGGGCCACCCCGGGCGATCGCCTGAATGACCCTATGGAGAATACGTCGCTGAAGTACATCATGTTATTTGCTATTCATAATGTTTTTTTTCTGTAAGTAGTTAAAGCAATCTAGATGGGATCTCTAATAGAAGCCGAAACTTCATGATCGTAAAATATTTTATTAGTATTTTGATAGTTCTACGGAGGTTAGAGAGAGCACCTTCAGTGGACACCTGCTACTTACTGCTAATCACGTATAATTATGCCATTATACCTCTAGCTAGCCAGACTTAACCAGAAAAGTCTGCTTGCTGTTTGGTGTGTTTTCATGATGTTATGTTACCTGTCATGATGTTGTCCCTGATGATCTGCACGTGGTTGTGCCGGTCGGGGCGCGTGTGCTCGTGCCAGAAGCCGACCATGTGTCCCAGCTCGTGGACCACGATGCCGAACTTGATGTTACCTGTCATGATGTTGTCCTTGATGATCTGCACGTGGTTGTCCCGGTCGGGGCGCGTGGGCTCGTGCCAGAAGCTGACCACGTGTCCCAGCTCGTGGACCACGATGCCGAACTTGTTGTTACCTGTCATCAGATGTCCCTGATGATTTGCACGTGGGTGTCCCGGTCGGGGCGCGTGGGCTCGTGCCAGAAGCCGACCACGTGTCCTAGCTCGTGGACCACGATGCCGAACTTGTTGTTACCTGTCATGATGTTGTCCCTGATAATCTGCACGTGGTTGTCCCGGTCGGGGCGCGTGTGCTCGTGCCAGAAGCCGACCACGTGTCCCAGCTCGTGGACCACGATGCCGAACTTGTCGCAGTTCTTGCCGATGGAGATGGCTTGTGCGCCACCACCACGCTTGCCAACGAAGGAACAACATCTGAAGAATGATTCAAAATGTTACAAATTTAAATGCTAAGCTGTATTGCTCCTAAATCCTTACTTTAATATTGTAACATCGTTGTACAGTAAGTAATTGTGAAGTTTGTACATTTTATGTTTAACTTGATTTTCATCTCACAAACGCAAATTCATAATGCTTTGTTTAAGGAGGGACTAATGTAAGTTGAGTAGAGTTTTAAGTAAGTAGCATTAAAGATGCAATGTAAACAATAGTATTTTTTATTAATAAGACTTTTTAAAGGTAATTAATTAACAATAAAGTACTAAGTTGTACGTTGCTAAAGCTTAGATCCATGTGGGATGCTGCGATACAGCAATCGTAATTTATCATTCCAGCAACTTTTCCTATAGACACAATTTGGTTATTCTATTCAACACAAACTCAGGTGCAAATCCAGATTAAAATTTTAATCTGTGCCCAAATCCGATTATCGGTCGAGTTGTTATCACAACAAACAACCGAACTAACTTAGTTGTAGGTAATGTAAGCCGATTGGTTAATCCCGATTTCCAAAATAATGACCAAATTGTTATGTTTTCTAAATTAAGCGATAAATAGATGTAAATCTTAAAAAAAAGGGTAAGGATTAAATCCATTTGACTAGAGACCTGTTTAATTTTACCTACACGTGGTGAATATTTTCATAACTATTTCTTTTATACTTCAGTCATCGTGTAATAATGTTTTCTAAAGCACATAATTGTGCATTCTATTGAGCTTTAAACTCCTACCTACATTATAACGAACAATTAGAAAAAAAAAATGCTCTTAATTACCTACCTTTCTGATCTGGGGTAAACCTGACAAATTCACCTGGGTGGACTAAGGAACCACTATCGTTTATTTAAAATAACCCAGGTAAATTTGAAGCCTTCGTTTTCCGCCAAAGATTGATCGAGCTGTGATCTGATGATGCTTCTTTATTAGAATTTCAAATTCTAGTGGTTTATTAAGAAAGAAGTATGACAAGATGTGTCTCTAGAGATGCTTTATTAAAAAATATGACGTAATCTTACCCACAAGGCCTTTCAGTGAAGACGATGTAGTCTTTATGCAGGTCAGAGTCCTTCTCGACGAATTTGACGCAAGTGAAGTTCTCCCAATGCCTCATGGCTTGCTTGAACAGGGACTTGTGGGCACCGCTGAAGTTGCCGTCGATCTCGTAAGGGATCACGCCGTTCTCCCAGATACGCTCTTTGCGGTTAGTGGCCGCGCGGATTGAACGATGCCTGATGGTCTGAGATCAACAGTTGGAAAATTACTCGTATTAATCTAGAAAGAAGTTAAAGACTAAAGGATTCTTGAACAACTAACGATAAGAATGAATGGGGTAAACAGATTTTAAAATATTCATCAACAGAATAATCCGAAAACCTGCTTTAAGCTAGAGCTAGGTACTTAAATGTAAAAGACTTTGACTTTGAATAAGTGCAGAAAACTTATGGCTGTCAAATTCTTTAAAAATTATATAGCTTGCTTTCTATGTTTTTAACATCTGATCACAATTGCGAAGTTTAAAATAATTATTTTGAATCAACTTACTTCTGTGTTATTATAATTATAATTTTGACTCTCCGTTGCCTCTAAATCATCTGATGAGTCCCGAAAAAACCAGTCCTTAAAAGGATCGGCCTCTTCAGTTTTATTAGGTTTTGGCGGCGGTTTCACTTCAAATTTTTCTTCAAATTCATGAACAGGTATTTCGAACTTTTTGGGTTCATCATCATTGTCTTTCTCATTGTATCTCTTTTGATGGCGAAAAAATTTTTTCTTCTCAAAATTCATTTCGCTTCCATCTTCTGCATGTTTTAATGTGTTCTGTCCTGTTCTTTCACCTGAATGAATGTTTCTCAGTCTAAAATGTTGATAAAGTAAATTAGAATATTTTTTTATCATATTGAACTAAGTTATCAGATTCATGTATTAAATCACATTTTAATTAATTTTTTGAGCCATTTTTCAACCAGTTCTACAAAATTAAAAGCGAACGTACCTACGAACTAAACAAATAATATTACATATTAGAAATAAAACATTGGATTACAAATTGTTTTATTTCCAACTAACTAACTGTACGCGACGCGCGGAAGCCTCAGAATTGTACCATGCTCGGCGTTCAGAATCAGAAACGAGGAGATCCGCAGGAGAACTAAAGTAACCGCATCGCTCGAAGGGTTGCTCAGCTAAAGTGGCAGTGGGCTAATATTATCATTGAAATCACACAAATTTCTGTGGTATGGCGTAAACCCTCGTTTGATTAAGTAATTTATTGTTACTATCACATCATATCAGCCGCTCGACACCCACTGCTGGGTATATGGCTCCCCTAAGATTGTTACTATAGTTGAGTTTATTTAAATGATGGAACCAGATATTTAGTTGCAATACGGGTTTAATTCAGAATGTTCAAATTTAATTCTATTTCCAGATAAGGGTAGGGCAGGTTGTACAAGTAATCCAAATGAGAATTTGTATCAAATTGAACGCTTAGAACGAATCATTTTGATAAACATATCATCAGCTCTAATTGAAATCCGTAATGATTTCTGTTAGCGTTTGTAAATTGAAATGGTAATCTAATAGGGGTTTTGGGTTTATACATTTTATGTACCTACCTATTATTTTAATCATGTTTTTTATTTGAAATCTATCCAATTTCATTTTCGATTTCAAAGGCGACAGTCTGTAACTTCTAAATACCTGACTGATTAGTCAATCAGAAACGTATTATTCAGTCGAATAATATGTTTTAATTTATGACATTCATAGATGCTTGCGATAAACCTTGAAGACTTTGTGATTTTGATGTATTTGTAGTTATTAAATTTTCATGCAAATGTGAGTGTAGGCGAAGACTGGCTTTCAGCCGCAATTATAAAAAGCTCAGGTACGAGGCTCATTCACATACGGCACCTACACGAGGTACACCCTACACCAAAGAAATGTAATTAAAGAAAGGCCCACTTAATATTAAATAAGTACATGTATAGAAGTGAATTGAGATTAAATTAATCGTTTTCTAAATTAAATTTATTTGGTTTATGTCAAAGTCAAAGTCAAATAAGCTTTATTCAAATAAACTTAATTATTAAGTACTTTTGAATCGTCTATATTTTCCTACCACCCGTTCCAGACTTTTTTAGCTGACAAGAAGAACGGGCGCAAGAAACTTATCAGCTGTAACAGCCATAAGTAACGATATTTACAAACTTGAATATATCGTTACCAGAAAATTACAACAGGGTGACAGGATTATTGGCAACAACATAGACTTATTATATTACTTCAACAAAGTAGCAAGTTATGTGTTACATCATTTCCACGCATTTAGATCTTTAAGATAATCATCTACTTTATAATAACCTTTACCCATGAGCGTTTTTTTAACATGGTTTTTAAATTCATGCAAAGGAAGATCAATCACTTGTTGTGGAACTTTATTAATAAAGGCTATGCCTTTCCCCATAAATGAACCTCTAGTTTTTGCAAGCCTAAATCTTGGAACGGCAAGTTTATCTTTATTTCTTGTATTGAACTGGTGAATATTGCTGTTCTTAGCAAATGAATCACAGTGTTTCCTTACATAAACTAAATTATCATAAATATATTGGCCTGCCCAAGTTAAAATATTTATTTCTTTGAACAATTCTCTCAAGGTATCTCTCCGCCGTAGATTGTATATGGCGCGAACAGCTCTTTTTTGGAGTACAAAAATATTTTCAATACTGGCAGCTGAGCCCCACAATAGCAGTCCATACGACATTACGCTATGAAAATAACTAAAGTATACTAACCTTGCCGTTTCAATATCAGTTAAAAGCCTTATTTTCTTAACAGCGAATGCCGCTGAACTAAGTCTACTTGACAAGGCTTCAATATGTGGATCCCATTGCAGTCAAGAATCTAGTGTGATACCTAGAAATTTTGTGCTCTCGATAAACTCGACTTCATCGTCATTCAAATTAATATTTAATTTTGTCTGCTCAACATTAGGTAATGAGAATTTAACACATTTAGTTTTTTTGGGGTTAAGTGCTAAATTATTACTATTAAACCAGTATGAAACTTTAGAGAGGGCACTATTTACTTCGTCCGAACAGTTATTACCTCTGTTTACTTTAAAAACTAAAGAAGTATCATCCGCAAATAGTACTGTTTCACATAAATTATTCGCGTAGTTGGGAAGGTCATTTATATAAATTAGAAACAGCAATGGGCCCAATATTGATCCCTGTGGCACACCCATATTGATGGGGGCTCCAGTAGATTCAGTTTTATTAATCACTACTTTCTGAGTTCTATTGTACAAATACGATTTCATAAGACTTACTGATTTATCAGAGACACCATAATGTTCTAGCTTCTTTAATAGTGTTTGATGATCAACGCAATCGAATGCCTTAGAAAGGTCACAAAAAATGCCAATTACATCTTGCTTTTCTTCCCAAGCATCAAGAATATGTTTGAGAAGTGCAATTCCAGCATAAGTAGTACTTTTACCCTTGGAAAAACCAAACTGATTTTTATGAAGTATATTATTGTATGTGAAGTAATCTAATAATTGGGAATATATAATTTTTTCAAATATTTTACTAAGTGCTGGTAGTATAGATATTGGCCTAAAGTTAGCTGGGTCACTTTTATCCCCAGATTTAAAAAGAGGAATCAATTTACTGTTTTTCATTAGATCAGGAAAGACTCCTTCGTCAATACATTTGTTAAAAATAAAAGCCAAGTAAGGGGCTAGTATATCAATAGGGGGGTAGTTTCGACTACAAATAAAAACAGTCGACTTTGTAAACATTTTGATTAAAAAAATATATTCCGCTAATTAAGTAATGTAAAATTATCATCGTTGTATTAAACCGAGTGTGACGTTGGTGCTACATCGTTATCTCTCCTCAATTCAAGAAAATCAGTGCTGTTTTCTACAATTCAATGCGACCACTGAGTACGTTCACTTGCTGTAAGTTTTTGCGATGCTCAAGATGTGACCTTGTTCCTCCGTGCCGTGAAAATAGTGAATCGAATTGCAATGGAGTGCAGTCTGCTTTACGGTGTTCATGGGAAAAATTTACCATAGAATTACGCCTGTCTTATTGTGTTTGGAAGCGCCATCTCTGTAGTTTGACTGGAACAACGGACTATTAACAACGGATTATCGACATGCTTTCATTCTGCGTCTGCGCGCAAGAGGAAGTGCCAAGCATGGTTGATGGTCCTAATCATTGAAGATAGAGGGAGCTTATCGGCAATTTTATAAAGATCGATCAGTGGACATTGTCTTTTTATTTTATTAAGAAAGTTAAATATTAAGTACCTTTTGTGGTTGTTTTTGTCATGATGTGTTTTTAGTAATGTATTTTTTTTGTTGTTATAGTAAATAAGTAAGTACTTATTGTGTCTTTTCTCTATACAGGTAATTTTAATTTAACTTTTTGACATTTTATTTTTATAACTTTAAAACTGTTTTCGTGTTCCATGTTAGTGTTTGTTAAATGTAATAAAAATATATTGACTACTTTACTATTTTAATTAAGATTCTAGTTAAGTTATTAACATGCAACAATGGTCTAGTTTTATTGGAGTAGGTATTAATGAAGTCAAATGTTAAGTTGTCATGATTGTGTTTTATTAATACAATTTTTTTGTGATATTATATGCATTTTATCTGACTTGAATTGAACTTTATGAATGACATTTTATTTTTATATCTTTAAAATTGTTTTCGAGTTCCATGTTAGTTTGTTAAATGTGAATAAAAATATATTTACTTAAATATAAGTACTTTACTATTGTAAGAATCTAGTTAATCTAATAAGTACCAGTAAATGGTCTATTTTTATTGAAGTGTATAGATTTATTTTATGAATATTTTTAAGAGGAGTCATATTTCGATATTTTTACATTTGCAATATTTTACAGTTTTATTGTATATAGATTTCAAAATTATATTTCATCTATGTGTTTAGGTGTTCCTTTTTATCAAAAAATATTTAGTTGTCGTTCTGACTGCTTATATTGTGTACATGTATGTTTCCTGATGTATTTCGGTTTTATATTAGCAAAGTATAAGTAAAGTAAGCAAGCACCTACCTACCAAAATATTAAGAAACATTTTTGATTTATGTTATTCAAACTAGGTACTAAATAGCATAGTTGTAGATAGATTTTAGGCATGTCTTCGACATGTCCCCATTGCCCCGGATCGTCTCGCATATTTACTCCTCACGGCCTTAAGGTTCACATTGGACATATCCACAAAGATTTTGCCCAGGGACGGGCCCGCTCCCCATCCACACGGGCCGTTCCAGCGGCTTCAACCGATGGCGGAGGTGCACAAGACCCTCGGGCACGACTAGTTCCTAATGCTAGTGCCCTTCAGAATCTGGCATCTCTTAGAAAATCTGTGCGAGTCCTTCGTCACATACCTAAGGGAGCGCGAAATTTGGCCGCTGCGAAACTATGCGAAATTATAAACAAATGCATTGACACCAATGAAACGTCCGATTGGTGTGCGTTACTTACCTTCGCATATTCAGCTTTAAGGGCCCCGGGACCGCATGGACCGGGAAATCTTACTACCAAAGTGAAGGCTAACATTAATTCCACGTATAGTAGCATTTTTGATGACGTCAGTAATGATGCAGTTTCCGGCCAGGGCCGCTCGGTGACGAAAATAATTGAGTCCAAGGTGTTTGACGGGGACCTCAGAGCGGCCGTGCGTATGTTAATGTCTGATGACTCAGTTGCGCCTCCGGGTCCGGAGACTTTGGCTGCATTGCAGACGAAGCATCCACTCCCTTCACGTCCATTGATGTTTCCACAGGCACCTGACTCTTCTACTACTCCCTTAAACGTCAAAGTGGATGACGTGGTCCAATCACTGGCGACTTTTCATAACGGTTCAGCTGCGGGGTTGGACGGGATTCGACCAGCTCATTTAAAGGAGCTGACTTCGAGTTCTGCTGGAGACAACGGGCAGCGCCTGCTTGAGTCTCTTTGCAAGCTGTGCAATTTCTTGCTCTGTGGTTATTTAAACCCCGAAGTTTGCCCTTATCTATATGGTGCGGCTCTCTGCGCATTAGCCAAAAAAGAGGGGGGGATTAGACCTATTGCGGTGGGGAGCGCCTTGCGCCGCCTGGTATCCAAGATGGGGTGCCGGTCTGTTAGGGTGGAGATGGCTTCACATCTTCAACCATACCAGCTTGGTTTTGGCTCACAAAAGGGGTGCGAGGCAGCAATTCATGCAACGCGCGCCTTCGCAGCGGAACCTGGCAACGCAGACTGTGTGATCGTCAAATTAGACGTCAAAAACGCATTCAACACAATCGAGAGGGATGTACTCCTGCAACAAGTGCGCGAGAAAATTCCTTTATTATACCCGTTCCTTTATCAAGTCTATCAATCTCCATCTAACTTGTTCTTCGGCGAATCGTTGATTCTTTCCCAAGTGGGTGCGCAGCAGGGAGATCCGCTTGGGCCGCTAGCCTTCAGTCTCGCGATTCAAAGCACAATATCATCTTTGAAATCACCACTCAATGTATGGTACCTGGATGATGGCACAATAGGAGGAAAGCCAGAGGAAGTAGAACAAGATTTGAGAGTGTTGCTTCCTCTTTTTCAAGGTCTGGGACTGAAAGTGAATACATCAAAGTGTGAGCTTTTTTGCTGCGGACCCGATTCAAATTCTTCTTTCCATGTGTTCTCTTCTATACTCCCTGGCCTTAAAGAATTGACTCGAAGTTCCTTTAGTCTGTTGGGTTCACCCATATTCCCTGACGCTATTCCGGAGGCTCTAGAGGCCAGGGGACGTCTTCTTGTTCTGGCTCAAGATCGCCTAAAAAATATCTCTGCGCACGTTGCTCTGGTTCTTCTGCGAACTTGTTTTGCGGTACCTAAAATTACGTACCTTTTGAGGACGGCTCCGATTTGGCTTTGCCCCGGCCTTGTTGATTCATTTGACAATACCTTGAAGGATGTCGTCGAAAACGTTTTAAACGTATGCCTCTCAGAAGATCAGTGGAGCCAAGCTACCCTACCCATACGTTACGGGGGATTAGGACTGAGGCGTGCGCGGGATCTAAGCTTGCCAGCTTTCCTTGCGTCGGCGCATGGCGTAGCTGACCTTGTCTCTAACATATTATCATCTCATGGAGGCAGGGTCGGCATACCTTTTGTCGACGATGCTTTGGTACAGTGGGCCACGCTGTTTCCTGCGATACCCGTACCTCAGACCCCAGATGTACAGCGGGCTTGGGATGACCTGGGAGCGAGAGAGACACTTGACCGACTTATGAGTGGGGCTGCGGGTGCAGAGTTGGCTAGACTCAGGGCGGTGTCAACACCGGAGTCTGGAGCATGGTTGCACGCTTTACCATCGCCCCATATAGGAACACTCCTGGATAATGACTCTATGCGTGTGGCGGTAGCTCTTCGTCTGGGTTGCGATGTTTGTCAACCTCATTTATGCATCTGTGGATCCATGGTGGAAGCGAGCGGCCATCACGCTTTGAGTTGTTGTCGATGCTCAGGCAGATTCCCTCGACACCACGCCTTAAATGATATAGTCCGCAGGGCACTCATCTCTGCCAACATACCGTGCGTTCTGGAGCCGCCGGGTCTTAGCCGCTCGGACGGTAAAAGACCGGACGGGCTAACCTTGGTGCCGTGGCGGAAGGGGAAATGCCTGTTGTGGGATGCCACGTGCGTCAGCACCTTCGCCGCCTCACACCTTGGCCGCACGGTGCGGTCAGCCGGCGCTGCTGCTGAAACCGCAGCCGTTAATAAGTGGAGTAAATATGCGACTCTGGCCTCTAATTATATTTTCGTCCCACTCGCGTTCGAGGCAACGGGATGTTGGGGGTCGGAAGCAGTAGCCTTCATCAAGGAGTTGGGTCGCCGCCTTCGTGAGAGGCGATGCGACGCCCGCTCTGGTTCCTATTTGGCGCAAAGGCTGTCAATCGCCATTCAGCGCGGCAATGCCGTCAGTGTAATGGGGACCTTTGCGCCTGGTATGACCCGGGGTGGCATCTTCGATTAGGTTAATTAAGGAATTGGGTAATGTGAATTGTATTAGTGTAATATTAGTTGATTTTTGTGATATTAAAATATAAAATAAAGTATATCAATTATTGATTTAATTATGCTTGTTGACATGCCCCAAAGATCTTCTGTTTTTTTAACATTAATTGTTTTAAAAGCTTTAATGATATCTGCACTATTTATATATTTAAAGGAAAAACTTTCATTGCACTTATCAACACTAGACTCCAGAAGGGAGACAGCGATGTTGGGACAAGCACTAAGAGTACTGGTAGTTTCTACAGGTATTCTAGCAAAGAAATCTTCAAAAACTTTAGCGACCTCATTGTCAGATTCAAAAGTTTGATCACCAGTTTTTAAACAGAAGGAATTTATATTGGATTTTGATTTGCCCGTTTCTTTGTTAATAATATTCCAAGTAGCCTTAATTTTATTGTCAGCTAATTTAATTTTATTTGCAAAGTACTTGGACTTTGCTAAGATACAGACTTCTCTGAATGTTTGTGAATACTTCTTGACAAATTCAATGAAGTAAGGATCACTAGAAGTAGCTTTCTCTGCATAAAGTTCGTATAATTTCCTTCTGCTCTTATATATGCCGGGTGTGGCCCAGTCACTAAATTTCGTACTATCATTACATTTGATGACTTTTTGTTTAAAAGTTTTACTAAATTCAGTTTGAACTATGCTAAATAAATGATTATATAGGTTATTGGCTTCAAAATTTGGTTCTGGTAATGTTTCAATTTTAATTGTGACATTGGTTCTGAATTTTTCAATACAGTGTTTTTTTACTGGCCTACACATTATTTCCCGTTTAGGCGGAACATGATGGTGCTCAATGGAGGCTAATTGTCCACTATGGTCGGATTTAATACAATTTAAAATTGATTTTTCAATGACATTACAGTTACAGAAAATATTATCTAAGCAGGTTGCCGATGTGGGTGTGATACGCGTTGGTTCATTAAAAATATGTAGCAAATTAAATGATTTAAATAGGTTTATGAACCTACTCGACAGTTTGGCTATTTTAGGGTCTAAGATGTCGACATTAAAATCTCCGCAAATTGCGACTTTTTTATTCTTCCTACAAGTTATTTTTAAAACTTCCTCCATAGTGGACTCAAACTCAGAGTAATTCGCTTTGGGGGGTCTATATACGCATACTATAATTATTTGATCAAGTTCCACGCACGATAACTCAACGGTTCGTTCAATTGAGAGGGATACTACATCTCTACGCTCTTTACATTGTAAACTATTGTGTAGAATAATAAGTGAACCCCCTCTTATAGTAGATTTCCTACTAAGCGAGCTAACAACATTATAATTATCTAAACTTAAAAGTAATTCGTGCTTTTTCAACCAATGCTCAGTAACACATAACACATCAATATCTTCAGAGTTTAAGAATAAGCTTATTTCTAAATCTTTGCCAGAAAAGCCTTGCATATTTTGGTGTACAATTTGGCTTTTCTATTGTTAAGTCAGGGCTAGAGGACGCCTCTATTGTCCTAGCTAGATGGTAATTTAAATGTGAAAAAATATTATTACTTGAACTAAGTAAAATGTTATAATTATTTTTATTTGGAACAGATTCCAAAGTTGAATGACTAATGTCAATAGTTGACTGCTCAATAAAAGCAGTTGTTTTACTAGCCAGATTATTGGCTAAATGTTTAAAATAAAAAGATAGTGATAATGCTATTTGTCTCCTAAAAGAACTAGGCAGATAGAACTTATCTTTTGTCAAGTAAAAACTATTAAATAATTTATTGATGTCAATTATGTGTACCTAGCTGTTCACTATTATGAAATGCTACCGTATTCAATGTTACGTTCAACTGATACCTAAGGTTATTTTCCATTTGTGACACACTTTTGCAATAAGGGAATGTGAACAAAATCACTTTTTTTACTTTTAAAGACAATAAGGAATTACAATAAGCTATCAGTTGGTGTTTGTTCACATTACCCCTATTTCCTATCAAAATTATCAAATTAGTGTTTTTATTAAATGTTTTTTTAACAATAATTCTCATCAAGTCATCCAAAGTTGACCCAGGCATACAATAGTTAATTATGTTTTCCTTGGTGTGTTTTTGAATTAATTGGCCTAAATTCTTACCCATCTCATCGCAGAACATAATTGTTTCACAACAGTTTTTATCAGAAGATGGATTATTTTTTGTTGAGTTTTTCAAATCGTTACAAGTGTATGAGACCTCTGGTTCTGGTTCACATACTGAGTGGGTAGTTAAGTTAGTTGGGTTATTATCAGAAACTTTAAGCTCACACACTGAGTGGGTAGGTAAGTGCTCTGGGGCATCCTGGACAACTGCATCACACTGCTGTCTTACAACAACAGTATTTTGGTTAAAACAGCTACAATTCTGTTTTTTGCCAAGGGATTCGAACCGGTCTGTATTATAGTTACACATGTCAATCATGTCATTTGCAGCTAGCTTTTGGTAATTTAGCTGTTTGCGAGAGAAATCACTTAAATTATTGTACATTTCCCTGAGTGAAAGTTCCAAATTATCAATTTTTTCACTTAATTGATTATTTACCTTTTCACATTCTTTACTGTTATTACATGATGCCCTATTAATTACATCTAATTGCCCTAATAATTGCTTACGCTCTTTCCTCAGCTTTGAAAATTGGCTATAATAATTTTGTCTTTTTATCAACCTTTGAGTTTTCTTAATATATCTATTTAAGCGGATATATTTTTTGATTTTCTTTCCACTATTAAGTTGACAATTATTTCTAATGACAACAGATTTGTCATTATAGTTATTACATGCCAAGGTTGAATTGTCATAATATATGCGACACACTTGCCTCTTTTTGAATTTCCAAGGCATAGAGGCTAGCTTGGAGGCAATGCATTTTTAATGGTGATTATTTATAAACATGCTAAGTTAATTTGATATTATGCATTTTTGTGAGATTTATTTTGTACTATTTTGACTTAAGATACATAATGAATGACTATTTTAATGTGCCAATTAACAACCATTAAAAGCGAACAGTCATCTTAATGTAGGTACTGCTACAAATAAAAACTTAAGCTATAAACACCCAAAAAATTTTATAGATTTGATGAACTGTAGTAGCTTAAAATAGTTGAAGTATTTACCTCCTTCCATTTCCATGTCTTCTCCTCCTTTTTCTTCTCTTATTACTATTCGTATTTTCTACCAAATTTTGTAAGCTTTCAGTGGGTTTCAACAAATCATTAGCTTCAGCATTAACAGATACTCTTTCTACTGTTTTATTAATAAGCAACTTATTCATATTTACACTATCTTCTTCTCTATCATTGGTGGGTAAAATACCATTTGTCGGCGCAGGAGCTACAGTAATATTATCAGGAATATCTTTAATTTTTATATTTTTGGAATCTCCTGTAATTTCTCGGCTATTGCTTTGAATTTTGTTGGTAATATCTTCCATTTTATTAGTCATATTTGGTGTAGGAAAGTTAAGGTACAATTCATCAAGATTTAATATGTTATCTGTTGATATGTTAACAACTAGAACTCTGCTGGTAGTATAGATATTGGCCTAAAGTTAGCTGGGTCACTTTTATCCCCAGATTTAAAAAGAGGAATCAATTTACTGTTTTTCATTAGATCAGGAAAGACTCCTTCGTCAATACATTTGTTAAAAATAAAAGCCAAGTAAGGGGCTAGTATATCAATTATTGATTTAATTATGCTTGTTGACATGCCCCAAAGATCTTCTGTTTTTTTAACATTAATTGTTTTAAAAGCTTTAATGATATCTGCACTATTTATATATTTAAAGGAAAAACTTTCATTGCACTTATCAACACTAGACTCCAGAAGGGAGACAGCGATGTTGGGACAAGCACTAAGAGTACTGGTAGTTTCTACAGGTATTCTAGCAAAGAAATCTTCAAAAACTTTAGCGACCTCATTGTCAGATTCAAAAGTTTGATCACCAGTTTTTAAACAGAAGGAATTTATATTGGATTTTGATTTGCCCGTTTCTTTGTTAATAATATTCCAAGTAGCCTTAATTTTATTGTCAGCTAATTTAATTTTATTTGCAAAGTACTTGGACTTTGCTAAGATACAGACTTCTCTGAATGTTTGTGAATACTTCTTGACAAATTCAATGAAGTTAGGATCACTAGAAGTAGCTTTCTCTGCATAAAGTTCGTATAATTTCCTTCTGCTCTTATATATGCCGGGTGTGGCCCAGTCACTAAATTTCGTACTATCATTACATTTGATGACTTTTTGTTTAAAAGTTTTACTAAATTCAGTTTGAACTATGCTAAATAAATGATTATATAGGTTATTGGCTTCAAAATTTGGTTCTGGTAATGTTTCAATTTTAATTGTGACATTGGTTCTGAATTTTTCAATACAGTGTTTTTTTACTGGCCTACACATTATTTCCCGTTTAGGCGGAACATGATGGTGCTCAATGGAGGCTAATTGTCCACTATGGTCGGATTTAATACAATTTAAAATTGATTTTTCAATGACATTACAGTTACAGAAAATATTATCTAAGCAGGTTGCCGATGTGGGTGTGATACGCGTTGGTTCATTAAAAATATGTAGCAAATTAAATGATTTAAATAGGTTTATGAACCTACTCGACAGTTTGGCTATTTTAGGGTCTAAGATGTCGACATTAAAATCTCCGCAAATTGCGACTTTTTTATTCTTCCTACAAGTTATTTTTAAAACTTCCTCCATAGTGGACTCAAACTCAGAGTAATTCGCTTTGGGGGGTCTATATACGCATACTATAATTATTTGATCAAGTTCCACGCACGATAACTCAACGGTTCGTTCAATTGAGAGGGATACTACATCTCTACGCTCTTTACATTGTAAACTATTGTGTAGAATAATAAGTGAACCCCCTCTTATAGTAGATTTCCTACTAAGCGAGCTAACAACATTATAATTATCTAAACTTAAAAGTAATTCGTGCTTTTTCAACCAATGCTCAGTAACACATAACACATCAATATCTTCAGAGTTTAAGAATAAGCTTATTTCTAAATCTTTGCCAGAAAAGCCTTGCATATTTTGGTGTACAATTTGGCTTTTCTATTGTTAAGTCAGGGCTAGAGGACGCCTCTATTGTCCTAGCTAGATGGTAATTTAAATGTGAAAAAATATTATTACTTGAACTAAGTAAAATGTTATAATTATTTTTATTTGGAACAGATTCCAAAGTTGAATGACTAATGTCAATAGTTGACTGCTCAATAAAAGCAGTTGTTTTACTAGCCAGATTATTGGCTAAATGTTTAAAATAAAAAGATAGTGATAATGCTATTTGTCTCCTAAAAGAACTAGGCAGATAGAACTTATCTTTTGTCAAGTAAAAACTATTAAATAATTTATTGATGTCAATTATGTGTAGCTGTTCACTATTATGAAATGCTACCGTATTCAATGTTACGTTCAACTGATACCTAAGGTTATTTTCCATTTGTGACACACTTTTGCAATAAGGGAATGTGAACAAAATCACTTTTTTTACTTTTAAAGACAATAAGGAATTACAATAAGCTATCAGTTGGTGTTTGTTCACATTACCCCTATTTCCTATCAAAATTATCAAATTAGTGTTTTTATTAAATGTTTTTTTAACAATAATTCTCATCAAGTCATCCAAAGTTGACCCAGGCATACAATAATTAATTATGTTTTCCTTGGTGTGTTTTTGAATTAATTGGCCTAAATTCTTACCCATCTCATCGCAGAACATAATTGTTTCACAACAGTTTTTATCAGAAGATGGATTATTTTTTGTTGAGTTTTTCAAATCGTTACAAGTGTATGAGACCTCTGGTTCTGGTTCACATACTGAGTGGGTAGTTAAGTTAGTTGGGTTATTATCAGAAACTTTAAGCTCACACACTGAGTGGGTAGGTAAGTGCTCTGGGGCATCCTGGACAACTGCATCACACTGCTGTCTTACAACAACAGTATTTTGGTTAAAACAGCTACAATTCTGTTTTTTGCCAAGGGATTCGAACCGGTCTGTATTATAGTTACACATGTCAATCATGTCATTTGCAGCTAGCTTTTGGTAATTTAGCTGTTTGCGAGAGAAATCACTTAAATTATTGTACATTTCCCTGAGTGAAAGTTCCAAATTATCAATTTTTTCACTTAATTGATTATTTACCTTTTCACATTCTTTACTGTTATTACATGATGCCCTATTAATTACATCTAATTGCCCTAATAATTGCTTACGCTCTTTCCTCAGCTTTGAAAATTGGCTATAATAATTTTGTCTTTTTATCAACCTTTGAGTTTTCTTAATATATCTATTTAAGCGGATATATTTTTTGATTTTCTTTCCACTATTAAGTTGACAATTATTTCTAATGACAACAGATTTGTCATTATAGTTATTACATGCCAAGGTTGAATTGTCATAATATATGCGACACACTTGCCTCTTTTTGAATTTCCAAGGCATAGAGGCTAGCTTGGAGGCAATGCATTTTTAATGGTGAT
The DNA here is from genome assembly GCA_928269145.1 of Agriphila tristella. Lineage (NCBI taxonomy): Eukaryota > Metazoa > Arthropoda > Insecta > Lepidoptera > Crambidae > Agriphila > Agriphila tristella. Next base: position 2,202,013 of record OV743440.1, on the reverse strand, counting down.
TATTTATAAACATGCTAAGTTAATTTGATATTATGCATTTTTGTGAGATTTATTTTGTACTATTTTGACTTAAGATACATAATGAATGACTATTTTAATGTGCCAATTAACAACCATTAAAAGCGAACAGTCATCTTAATGTAGGTACTGCTACAAATAAAAACTTAAGCTATAAACACCCAAAAAATTTTATAGATTTGATGAACTGTAGTAGCTTAAAATAGTTGAAGTATTTACCTCCTTCCATTTCCATGTCTTCTCCTCCTTTTTCTTCTCTTATTACTATTCGTATTTTCTACCAAATTTTGTAAGCTTTCAGTGGGTTTCAACAAATCATTAGCTTCAGCATTAACAGATACTCTTTCTACTGTTTTATTAATAAGCAACTTATTCATATTTACACTATCTTCTTCTCTATCATTGGTGGGTAAAATACCATTTGTCGGCGCAGGAGCTACAGTAATATTATCAGGAATATCTTTAATTTTTATATTTTTGGAATCTCCTGTAATTTCTCGGCTATTGCTTTGAATTTTGTTGGTAATATCTTCCATTTTATTAGTCATATTTGGTGTAGGAAAGTTAAGGTACAATTCATCAAGATTTAATATGTTATCTGTTGATATGTTAACAACTAGAACTCTGCTGGTAGTATAGATATTGGCCTAAAGTTAGCTGGGTCACTTTTATCCCCAGATTTAAAAAGAGGAATCAATTTACTGTTTTTCATTAGATCAGGAAAGACTCCTTCGTCAATACATTTGTTAAAAATAAAAGCCAAGTAAGGGGCTAGTATATCAATTATTGATTTAATTATGCTTGTTGACATGCCCCAAAGATCTTCTGTTTTTTTAACATTAATTGTTTTAAAAGCTTTAATGATATCTGCACTATTTATATATTTAAAGGAAAAACTTTCATTGCACTTATCAACACTAGACTCCAGAAGGGAGACAGCGATGTTGGGACAAGCACTAAGAGTACTGGTAGTTTCTACAGGTATTCTAGCAAAGAAATCTTCAAAAACTTTAGCGACCTCATTGTCAGATTCAAAAGTTTGATCACCAGTTTTTAAACAGAAGGAATTTATATTGGATTTTGATTTGCCCGTTTCTTTGTTAATAATATTCCAAGTAGCCTTAATTTTATTGTCAGCTAATTTAATTTTATTTGCAAAGTACTTGGACTTTGCTAAGATACAGACTTCTCTGAATGTTTGTGAATACTTCTTGACAAATTCAATGAAGTTAGGATCACTAGAAGTAGCTTTCTCTGCATAAAGTTCGTATAATTTCCTTCTGCTCTTATATATGCCGGGTGTGGCCCAGTCACTAAATTTCGTACTATCATTACATTTGATGACTTTTTGTTTAAAAGTTTTACTAAATTCAGTTTGAACTATGCTAAATAAATGATTATATAGGTTATTGGCTTCAAAATTTGGTTCTGGTAATGTTTCAATTTTAATTGTGACATTGGTTCTGAATTTTTCAATACAGTGTTTTTTTACTGGCCTACACATTATTTCCCGTTTAGGCGGAACATGATGGTGCTCAATGGAGGCTAATTGTCCACTATGGTCGGATTTAATACAATTTAAAATTGATTTTTCAATGACATTACAGTTACAGAAAATATTATCTAAGCAGGTTGCCGATGTGGGTGTGATACGCGTTGGTTCATTAAAAATATGTAGCAAATTAAATGATTTAAATAGGTTTATGAACCTACTCGACAGTTTGGCTATTTTAGGGTCTAAGATGTCGACATTAAAATCTCCGCAAATTGCGACTTTTTTATTCTTCCTACAAGTTATTTTTAAAACTTCCTCCATAGTGGACTCAAACTCAGAGTAATTCGCTTTGGGGGGTCTATATACGCATACTATAATTATTTGATCAAGTTCCACGCACGATAACTCAACGGTTCGTTCAATTGAGAGGGATACTACATCTCTACGCTCTTTACATTGTAAACTATTGTGTAGAATAATAAGTGAACCCCCTCTTATAGTAGATTTCCTACTAAGCGAGCTAACAACATTATAATTATCTAAACTTAAAAGTAATTCGTGCTTTTTCAACCAATGCTCAGTAACACATAACACATCAATATCTTCAGAGTTTAAGAATAAGCTTATTTCTAAATCTTTGCCAGAAAAGCCTTGCATATTTTGGTGTACAATTTGGCTTTTCTATTGTTAAGTCAGGGCTAGAGGACGCCTCTATTGTCCTAGCTAGATGGTAATTTAAATGTGAAAAAATATTATTACTTGAACTAAGTAAAATGTTATAATTATTTTTATTTGGAACAGATTCCAAAGTTGAATGACTAATGTCAATAGTTGACTGCTCAATAAAAGCAGTTGTTTTACTAGCCAGATTATTGGCTAAATGTTTAAAATAAAAAGATAGTGATAATGCTATTTGTCTCCTAAAAGAACTAGGCAGATAGAACTTATCTTTTGTCAAGTAAAAACTATTAAATAATTTATTGATGTCAATTATGTGTAGCTGTTCACTATTATGAAATGCTACCGTATTCAATGTTACGTTCAACTGATACCTAAGGTTATTTTCCATTTGTGACACACTTTTGCAATAAGGGAATGTGAACAAAATCACTTTTTTTACTTTTAAAGACAATAAGGAATTACAATAAGCTATCAGTTGGTGTTTGTTCACATTACCCCTATTTCCTATCAAAATTATCAAATTAGTGTTTTTATTAAATGTTTTTTTAACAATAATTCTCATCAAGTCATCCAAAGTTGACCCAGGCATACAATAATTAATTATGTTTTCCTTGGTGTGTTTTTGAATTAATTGGCCTAAATTCTTACCCATCTCATCGCAGAACATAATTGTTTCACAACAGTTTTTATCAGAAGATGGATTATTTTTTGTTGAGTTTTTCAAATCGTTACAAGTGTATGAGACCTCTGGTTCTGGTTCACATACTGAGTGGGTAGTTAAGTTAGTTGGGTTATTATCAGAAACTTTAAGCTCACACACTGAGTGGGTAGGTAAGTGCTCTGGGGCATCCTGGACAACTGCATCACACTGCTGTCTTACAACAACAGTATTTTGGTTAAAACAGCTACAATTCTGTTTTTTGCCAAGGGATTCGAACCGGTCTGTATTATAGTTACACATGTCAATCATGTCATTTGCAGCTAGCTTTTGGTAATTTAGCTGTTTGCGAGAGAAATCACTTAAATTATTGTACATTTCCCTGAGTGAAAGTTCCAAATTATCAATTTTTTCACTTAATTGATTATTTACCTTTTCACATTCTTTACTGTTATTACATGATGCCCTATTAATTACATCTAATTGCCCTAATAATTGCTTACGCTCTTTCCTCAGCTTTGAAAATTGGCTATAATAATTTTGTCTTTTTATCAACCTTTGAGTTTTCTTAATATATCTATTTAAGCGGATATATTTTTTGATTTTCTTTCCACTATTAAGTTGACAATTATTTCTAATGACAACAGATTTGTCATTATAGTTATTACATGCCAAGGTTGAATTGTCATAATATATGCGACACACTTGCCTCTTTTTGAATTTCCAAGGCATAGAGGCTAGCTTGGAGGCAATGCATTTTTAATGGTGATTATTTATAAACATGCTAAGTTAATTTGATATTATGCATTTTTGTGAGATTTATTTTGTACTATTTTGACTTAAGATACATAATGAATGACTATTTTAATGTGCCAATTAACAACCATTAAAAGCGAACAGTCATCTTAATGTAGGTACTGCTACAAATAAAAACTTAAGCTATAAACACCCAAAAAATTTTATAGATTTGATGAACTGTAGTAGCTTAAAATAGTTGAAGTATTTACCTCCTTCCATTTCCATGTCTTCTCCTCCTTTTTCTTCTCTTATTACTATTCGTATTTTCTACCAAATTTTGTAAGCTTTCAGTGGGTTTCAACAAATCATTAGCTTCAGCATTAACAGATACTCTTTCTACTGTTTTATTAATAAGCAACTTATTCATATTTACACTATCTTCTTCTCTATCATTGGTGGGTAAAATACCATTTGTCGGCGCAGGAGCTACAGTAATATTATCAGGAATATCTTTAATTTTTATATTTTTGGAATCTCCTGTAATTTCTCGGCTATTGCTTTGAATTTTGTTGGTAATATCTTCCATTTTATTAGTCATATTTGGTGTAGGAAAGTTAAGGTACAATTCATCAAGATTTAATATGTTATCTGTTGATATGTTAACAACTAGAACTCCCTCTTGTTCAAGGCTATCGTATTCTGTTAGGTTATCTACGACAGTTTGATTCGGATGGTCTAATTTGCTTTCATTTGTAATAGTTGTTATATTATCTAATGTTTCACCGGGTGGTAGTTTGCCATTTTTTAGTGATATAGATTTATCTAAACCAGCTGGTAATACCTGTAATGTAACATTATTATTTGTGAATTGTATTAATCAAACCTTTTTTATTATTAAAAAGATTATATAATGCAGATTTTTTTTGCAGTAAGGATGTTGCATGACCTTTATTGGAACTTTTACTGACTGTTTATGAACAAGGAGGATAAACAAGGCTTTCTAAATTACCTTTGAATATAACGTGGCATCATTATACTTCTTAGGTTTCTCCTGTGATAAGGGAATTGGCTGTTTGGTTCTTTTCCTAAGGATATCTGTCAGCCCTTCTTCTTCTACTTGCAGTCCTTCTAAAAGAACTTCTTTCTTCAGTCTTTCAACCTCTTCTTGGAATGATTTATTTATTTTATTAGGGGGTGGTGGATTGGTCACTGGTTTGTAGAAATCTGAGTCTGGAATAGCGATGTCCCCTTGAAAGTTACCTGTAACAAACAACAGCTCACATAAGTTTGTAATTTTCTTAATAACAGTGTAAGTTGTGCTGTTTTTAATATTTATCACACGTGCATTAACCACATTTTTGATAACAAGTAGACTTTTTAAATATTATCGTCATTTATTTGTTAACAAGAATTAGTGCTTATTGGTATTATTTATAGCTGGGTCATCTTTATCAGCAGAAGGTGACACCTTTTCCCCGTAAACACGAAAGACCGATTCGTCATACTATTATGTTGATTCACTTCAATTTGGTTAACAACAGACGTTTTTTGACACCAATTTTTATGGGTTTTAATTTCATGATGAATGGCATATTGTGATTGCGAAGGATATTTTTTAAAACGTATGAGTTAGATTAAGAGCTCATCTGTTCTATCATCCTGCGGGCCTATCCTGCCTAAATTGGTATACCTAAGTTGTCATTAACCACCACAACCTTTCTGTGTTCTGAGACCACCACCAACCAGTCTTCATTGGTTAGTCCCCGGCATGGATCTTGATCGGTGAAATTTCAAAATTAAAAAGCCTCATTATTGTAGCAGTCGCTATGCCTCTGTGCATTAAACACCGCTCATGACCCGTGCCGGGGCCTGTATCTATCACATTCCTTCTGAAATGCTATCTGCTAATTTGTATCCAGACATTATTACGAGTATATTGAAATACTATATTTGATATATGGAATAGGGTATTACTTATAATTATATCTAAGCGGGGTTTGAAAAAATAAAATAAAAAGAAGGTCATTTTAAAGGACATCATCCATTTTGGTCCAAATGTGAAAGTGCCGGATTCAGATAGATTTTGTCCACCTAAGCATTTCTTATTATGGCACCGAAGCTGTAGCACCGCTATACTCGATTTTAAATAAGTTCAAAAAGTCTGAGTTTTATACATTTTGGCACAAATGTTAAAATGTCGGCCAAAAAGCTAATTCTGATAGATTTTGTCCGCCTAAGTATTTCTTATTATGGCACCGAAGCTGTAGCACCGCAGCTGTTACTTGATTTTAATTGAGTTCAAAAAGTAAAAAATGCTTAGATGGACAAAATCTATCAGAATAAAGCACTTTTGTCTTTTGGCCGGCACTTTTCACGACCAAAAATGTATGAAACGTGGATGATATCCTTTCAATATCTTTGTTAAAGACGCTTCACTGAACATTAAAGTCCCAAATATTAGAATAACAAACCATTTGTTAATTTTGGTACAAGAGCTTACCATTTACCATTGCGAAAATCCACCAAAAGAGGCCGAAATAAAATCTTTGGCGCTAATAAAAAAACGCGGTTTCCGTCGGTCCATTTGCTCCTAACTGCCTTGATTTATTTTACTTTATTTACCTCGACCGATACGAGCAGGTTCACTACTTTGTTCATAATTTATGGCACTTGTTCACTGGAGTACGTAAACGTGTTTAGTCTTTCATACCTATTTATAATAATTATAGATAGAGTATTATTGTTTACTACATAAACATCACACAAATAAATCAGTGTATGACTGACATTGATTTAAAAACAATGTAGTCATCCCGGTCATCATAGTCATGGTCGCAAAAGTAGCTTAACATAGGCATATTATTATGTTTTCTTTCCTATACTTACCTAGGAAGTAGGATGACACATAGAAGTATATTCACTTCTCAAGCTTACGCGCTCACTAGACATGAAATAAAACAATTTTTAACGGATACTAGCGCGGTTTTATTGAAAGTTCTTTGGTATTTAGTTGGTATTTGGTTTGATTTTTGGTTACATAGAAGTATATAATTGGTTGCACCCAAAGTGAGACCTATTGAATCCTACTAATCCTACTTACATTATAAATGTGAAATTTTGTGGGTTTTTGTTTTTGGATGTTTGTTCCTCAATCACGCAAAAACTACTTAAGGATTTGGTTGAAATTTGGCACACAGTTAGTAGATAGCCTATAATTTTAAAAACATAGAATAATTTTTATCCCGATATTCCCACGGGAACGGGTACCACGCGGGTGAAACCGCGGACGGCCGTTAGTATTTAATGTGAAAGTTTGTGGGTTTATATGTTTAGATGTTTGGATGTTTGTTCCTCAATCATGCAAAAACTACTGAACGAAATTGGGTGGAATTTGGCACACAGATAGTAGATAGCCTAAAATAAACCTTGGATACTCTTTATCCCGATATTCCCAAGGGAACGGGACCCACGAAGGTGAAACCGCGGACGGCCGCTAGTAAGTGCATAAATGTTAGAGTAAGTACTTAAGTGTTTAACTGCTAAAATCCGAACTTTACTTGTGGTGGTCAATCTTTTGTTTATTTTTTTCCGTGGTTGTTTGAATGACAATCATGATTTTGGATAAATGTATTTTTGTAAAAAATAATTAGGTATCAGTTTCCAGTGTAACGGTAAATGACAGTTATTTTAAAATAACCATAAGATGATGACGACTACGGAAAAATCGTGCTCTAAAAAGTAAGAAACAAGAAAATATTCATAAAAAGGATAACCGTAGTCGCATGCCACTTTGTCCTAGACACGCACGGCACGGGCTGGAGGTGGCATGCACTACGGTTATCATTTTTATGAATATTTTCTTGTTTCTTACTTACTTTTAGAGCACTATTTTTCCAGTGGTCGGATTTTAGTTTTTCAACTTCTTTTTTATTTTAAATATTTTAGAGTTGTCAATAGGGTGAAAGCGAGCAAAGCCACGGGCAAAAGCTAACAATTTATATATTTTTGAAAAGTGCTCATTAAGCCCTTTCATTTGGTACCCAACACGGCATTATTAAAAATTTTTTTTTTTAGTTCATGTCTTGAACTCCTCTAGAGGGCGCCACATTCAATTTAATGTAACATCATATAGCCTATGTTCATTGGACGATTAAGACGCTTCTAACGATACCTCATTTGTCAAATTATAACAAGTAGTTTAGAAGTTATGAGGGAACAGATGAATTTACAAACATACATACACACAGGTCAAAAAAATCATATACCCTCCGTTTTGGCTTCGCCGTAGTCGGGTAAAAAATAAGATGAACCATGAGAAAAAAAATGATTGAAACTGGAGAAATCGATGGAATTTCGTTACCTTCGTATTTTGTTACATGTAGACGTTTTTAGAGTCATTTCTTGTATCTCTTTATCCCACAAATCAATAATGTTAGTTACAGTATTATACCGAGTCATTACGTCACATCGGTCATTAGCTGCAAGCACCGGCTGTGGCCAAATTAATACCTTGTTACGCGTCAGCATATTCCTGGTTGTTTCAAATCGCTTTCTGGGCTATTAGAAGTGTTATGCAATTTCGTCATGGATAACTTAGGAAGAAAGTTATTTCACGTAAATTTTGGTTGGCAAACATTCGGTGGGCGTTACGTGAGCGATTGTTTTGTCAACGCTACATTCTGTCGCCAGAGTATAGCGAGTAAATTTTTTAGGTAGCATTTCCATCTGCAAGAAAACTTTCTGCAAAAAGTGTCCGATAGTCTGTTAGACAGTACACGTAGCTTGGAAAGCTTGACAAACTGTCGCAAGTGTGTGCGGTCAAAGATATTAGATTTTTTTAATGTGCGTTGGTGTGAGTAGTACGCATTTCAAGCTACTTAAGGCCTCACTATAAGGCGTGCGAATACACCTGCAAGAACTTCTGCGAGAACTTACACTGGCAGCCTGTCACACAGTAGCTTGTGAACGCGTGATAAACTGTCGTCAGTGCATTTGCTATTCCTTAACACTTGTAAGCTAATGTCTGACAGGCTGTGGGACACTACTTGCAGAATTGTTCTTGTATGTGGAAATCCGGCCTAATACAAGGTGTTTGGTAAAAGCCTTATAAAGCCGAATATTGTACATAGGGACCATCAAACTGAACAAATTTTACTATGGGACCAACTCTAAAATCGCGAAAAAAAAAACAGCTGTTTCATACATTTTGATATTCTCGTTATTAATTTTTGTATGAAACAGCTGATTTTTTTTTCGCAAATTCAGTGTTGGTCCTATAGTAAAAGTTGTTCAGTTTGATGGTCCCTATCTACCATATTCAGCTTTATAAGGCTTTTACCAAACACCTTGTATAACGTGACAATTTGTCACCTGTCATGACAATTTCATATCCATTGCGTCAACCAATTTGAAAATAGAATAACCTACTCATAGCCACACCGCAATGTAAACCAATTTGTCATGACAATTGACAAATTGTCTCGTTAGGGCCCTCTTTAGGCCCTGGGGCCCTATTTTTGAATCGCTCGGCTGGCGTCGAGCGCTCGTTCCTACTGATTTTCGTTCGACATATGGCTCAAACGTTCGAAATAGAGTCATATGTCGAACGAAAATCAGAGCCCCTGATGTCTGACAAACTGTCGACACTACTTGCAGGTGGAAAGGCATAATTTGTATTCGCTTTAGTTCGAATGATGTGTTCAGTAGCGAAAGAAGGGTTTTAAAAAGGTATCCTCATAATACAGAACCAAAAGTTGAACTTTTCTATAAACTCAAATAGGTACCTTTGTCCAACAACATTTGGAAACATATTGAAAACGATTTCATAAAAGAAACTGACCAGTTTGAGAAACTGACGAATTAGGGAAACTGACGAGTGATAACACCCGTCTGGATACGGAGAGCAGGCTTCACATTTCAAACGCCTAATTCCAAATTCGTGTTCTGCTACTCGTAGTAAATGGCGATTGCATCCAACACGAGCAGTACATCTGCTGTGATCGTAAAATTTAATGACCACTGACGCGTGTCTCGGCGCAGCTGCTGCCTAACGCGGGCTGGCAATTAATTAATTGTCTATGTATGCTTACACGACGCGTATTGGACGACACGGTTTACGATAGCGACGAAGCCCATGAATATTCATGGTGCGGTCATGTTTGAGGATTGAATTTGATTACATAGGCGCTGATAAATATGCGAAAGTGGCAAGTTTTAGTTACAGCTTTTAGTATGATCATGAGACGAGGAATGACGATGCCGCATTGGTAAAGTGCATGAATAGCCTGTATTTCGGTGGTTAAGCAACTTTTTCCAGAGTCAGCCAAGGGATGGGCAACCAATAATAATTAGTACCTACATCAAGCTCCTCCGTGCTTTTGGAATGCTCGTTATATTGGTACCGGCTGATGTGATGAATGTTGACATTTTCGATGTTCGAATTTGGACGGTTTGATTTTCGATGTTCGAATTTGGACGGTTTGATTTGAAATAGAAATACATCTATTTTTCTAGGGGCAGGCAGTTTGTCTTCAGTGTTTTGGATTTATTTAAGTAAGTGGTTTAGGTTTAGTGAGGCAACGTTCGCAAGGGTCGGTCATGGGATGGGTGCCTTTGGTTACGGCTGCATTTGCAGTCGTTAACACCCACCAATCCGCATTGGGCGCGCGTGGTAGGCTTGGACGAAGTGGTAGGCTATCCACCTATAAGGAAGACCTGTGCCCCAGCAGTGGGAACATTAAAATGGCTGATGGACATTATGCAATATGCCATTAGAAGCTGGCAGTTCCTTGCTTAGCTCACTTTAACTTATTTTTGTATTACTAAGTAATCTAAGTATAGGTAGGTACTTTACACTTAAGTACCTATTTATATTTTAGTAAGAAATCATTATTTATAATTGTTATAAAAAAGTGTTCAAATAGCCACTTAATATTTCAAGAGTTCAACAAGAAGATTGCTAAATTTTGATGTAAAATAAAACAGAACACCTTTTAAAAGATTTTGTATTGTCACAAAAATACACCTGGCGTGCCGCAGTCGTGGTGGCAACAATGATATAAAATTACAATTTTACGCCGTTTTTATGTATGGTTATAAAACACAGATAAAACAAAGAAGCTACGTACATTAAAAATAAATTGACTGGGAATTTCGAACAAAAAATAACTTTATAAGCAAGCCTGTAGACCGAAAATTCTATATTTTCACTTCCGTTTTCAATACCGATTGAGTGCCCTTATAATCAATCGAATTTCATAAAATTTCGCTTAGAAATTGATCGACAGTATTTTGTTCGCCAAAAAATTGAGTACTTTACCTACCTAGTGTCTGTGTGATTTTTTAATATAAATTGAAACCACAGAAACCGTCATAATCCGTGTTATTTAACTTAACACCTGTTTAAATATTATGATGCTGTCTCTGTCAAAAAATATTGTCAAAAAAGTGACAGCATCACATTTAGACATGTGTTTAGTTAAACAGTATTTAAAAATATTTTGTAATAACACGGAATATGTTTTATTAAAACGCCTCACCTGTTGAAAAGTTTGTACTTATAACTTTTTCATAGACTTATAACCTCGAAAATAGGTAATCCTTGAAAATGGATAGATAAACAATATAATACGTTTAAAACTGAATTTTACTAGAAAAACAATTTTGTCTTCACTGTTCCTTCTAGTTAGGTACATGTTGTTTTATTCTAAAGTTTAACATAGGTATTAATTAAATAATAATAATTCAATATAACACCTTATTAACGAAATATAATAAATAATAAAATAGTAAGTAAGTAGATAATAATTCATCTGGCGGTAACAGTAACAGCACGCGAGAACCCAGCGCGGCTGGAATTGAATTAGAATCGCATTATTAGCATCTGGGCGGGCTGCATGTCACGGGTATAGGGCGGGCTGCATGTCACGGGTACAGGGCGGAAATAGGGTTGAAATGTCCAGATAGGTAGGTATCCTTCTTGTATGTAGCACTACTGAACCAATTCCACAAAATGTTGTAAATTAAGATCATAGGTATATCATACCTAGATGACCTTAATTTCTTTACTTTTAATAGCAGAATAATGACAAAATCATAGGAGTCAAAGTACAAAATTGCCGATTTTTTCTCACACAAGCTCTCACATATCTGTTATGAATGTTAAAGATGATCCAACTATCAGCAATAAAAATATTTCAGTTTTATTCATGAACGTTAAAAAATGCAGAAAGCAGCAAATGACCACATAATTGGGTTGGTAAACTTTTTCGAAGAGAATTGTTTTATATTTATTTTGATAGCACAAGTTTGAAGAATAAATAAAATATTAAGTATTATGATTTTTTTATTTCACCTTGTTAATCAAATATATTTTTTTATATTATTATCGCGATAAAATATCAAACGAACGGCTGAACACGAAGTTACCTTGCATTTACTGATAAAAAAAACTGATTGACAGGACAGATTTGACAGAAAGTGATAAAGAGTAATCCAATTATTTTACTCTTTGGTAATCATTAATCACGACCTAATGTTGTTGTTTGTTTTTCAGCTTATTTATTGTGATTTTCTAGTGGTTTTCTTGTTCAGTTATGGGAAATGGATCAGCTTGAAGAAATCCATTATCCAGCTTATCACGCCGATGAAGTACCTACACTGCTTTGTTTCGTTTTGTTTGAAATATAGATGTGACCATCCGCAGAACAAATTTTGTACAATTCCCATACCTTTGAAAGAGACGTGGTGCAGAGGATTAAACAGGAATTGTCTTCAGAGAGCTTTATACGTTTTTGATGATCACGTAAATATATGTATATCTACAAATTTACTCACAAAAGAGTTATTTTATTTATTTTAGCGGACTGTGACTGACATGACAACTAGTTGACATTGCCAATGCCAAACTTTTCATTTTTTTATTTGAGCAAAAGCACTACCTACGCATACAGCCGTAATAGTGATTTATTGTACTATGCTGTTAATTTAAATTTTAAATTATTATTTAAATTAAAATGACATATTATAAAAAAATCCGTAATTAGTTATTCCTGACTCCAAAGCCAAAAGCTACCAGAAAATATATACAACAGCACCACAGCATCACAACAGTTTTGAAAAAGTTTACCAACCCAATTAGTTGTAAGTTAGCCGAGACTTATTTTTTTTTTCATTTAACATAATACCTATATGGAGTTAACTGAGTGCTTAACATTTATGCATAAAAAAATTATAACATTTCATGGTTGTTTAATAAATTAACACAACTTTAGTATGGAAAATACAAATTCCTTAAAATTCTCCATACAAAACGGCAATTTCATACTTAAATCCCTTTAATCTACAAGAAGAAACATTTAAATCTGTGAACAGCTCTAACTTGTGCCGGCATAACGCCAGTTATGGATTGTATAATTTAATCAGCAGGGAACACTGCATTGCATAGTATGCAATCTGAATGCAATCGATTTGAGCTGCACATTTCCATACACTATTGCCTGGTTTCCCTAATCGGTTTACTGTTCTTTACAATGTGGCCTCATATTTTTAGACAACTCAGGTACGTAATGCTAGGGTTTCCTAGGATGACGGTGACGTCATATTACGGCCGTAATTTAGCGGCGTAGAACGTTGTCTATGTAAACAATACGGCGCGGTTTTTGACGTTACGGTGTCGCCGCATTGTTTACTTAGACAAAATTCAACGCCGCTTTATTACTGCCGAAATATGACGGCACCGCTATCCTAGGAAACCCTAGATATAAAGTTACATTTGTTTTTCTGACTTTTCGTCAAAGTGGCTACCTGGTCATTATTCTTTTTTAACTAAAAACTGGTCAATATTTATCTTTTCGTTGTGTGAAATTTTAAAATAACCACGCGCCTCAAAGCTATTTAAACCATTTGATCAACAAATATCCTAAATGTCGCAAAGTAATATAATAAACTGGTAGGTCAAATAAAATATTCTGACAAAAGAGTACCTACTGTATCCTTACTAATATTATAAATGCGAAAGTCCGTTTGTTTGTTTGTTTGTTACGCTTTCACGTCGTAACTACTGAACCGATCATCATGAAATTTTGCATACACGTTGTCAGGGGTGCAGAAAAGGACATAGGGTACCTTTCATCCAGAAAAAACGTACAGTTCCTGACGGATAGCAAAAAAATTGTCCACGCAGACGAAGTCGCGGGCGGCCGCTAGTCTAATATAAATACCTTAATGCTATTGCCGTTTTCTGACAGTTCGTGTTATTGATTGCAGATAAGTTAACCTTTGCGTTAGAGGGCATTTCTACCAAACAACAAATATTTTAGTGGATTTCTTTTATAAATATCGGAAACTATCAATTTTCTATGTAGCTTATGATCTAGTTTCCGATAGCGTGTATCTCATGCGAGCTGCCACACGCAGGGCGGCTCTTACGGCTGGGCTCACGCGGCTCTGGATTATTGCCCACAGAATATGAACTAAGTACGTATAACAACAAATAGAGAGAGGATAGAAGACAAGCTTAGTACTACGTGCACTTATCAACGCACACATAGACACTCTCCATAAGCGTAGCCAGGCCAGTTTTTCGAGGGGGAGGGGGGATCGAGGATATTCAAACAATAATAACTCTCGAAATATGCAACTCAGAGAAATGATTTTGATGTCTTTTGTAGATAATATTCATGTGTATAATAATAATGCAGAAATTGCACATTAATGTCCTAGTTTTTGAGATCTGATAGAAAAACTAAAAAAATACACAAATTCAGATTCAAATTTTTAAAGTATTTTTTATGACGTTTTAAAGTTAAAAGTTTACATAATTAATTTCTCTACTTAATAGGTGATATTATTATCTACCGAAAAGTATTTTTTTTAAACTATAGGACTTTTAAGTTCAGAGAAATTAATATTTTTCGGCAGGGAAATCCAAAATAAAACGTCCAATTCAAAATGCCGGTCATTCCAACAGGAGAAAGGATAGATCCCAATGTTGAGGGGGTTTTGTTGATAAAATCGATCATATTATCTGCCTTTAAAAGCTCCGAACATATTGTATGTTATACCTAGTGTATTTTTAATCTAGTGTAGTTTTCAAAAGGACTGTTCCCAACGAGATTTGGACTAGGATTTAGAGAGGAAAGGATGGTGGTCGTGGATTACCTCTTCAGATACTTATAATTATCAGTAAATAAAAGTGCAAGTGTATTCTAATAGAGGAATATATGGCAAATTTATTGTTTTAAATTTCCATGGTTATTGACGTTAATAGAATAAACTATGTTGGATTTACACCATGTACCTGTTTATTTTTGAGACTCCGATATTTCGGCGCAGTTGCATGCGCCATGATCACGGAAGAGTCTCAAAAATAAACAGGTATAGTTCGAATCACGAAAGATGACCACAAATGGCGCCCATCTTCGCGTCATATTCATGAAGAAAAAAGACTTGAGACAAAATAATATTTCATATTTATATAGATATATCGATATTATTTAAATATATGAAATATTATTTTGTCTAAAGTCTTTTCTTCGTGAGTTATGACGCGAAGATGGGCGCCATTTGTGGTCATCTTTCGTGATTCGAACTGTACATGGTGTAAATCCCGACATAGTTTATTCTATACTAGCGGCCGCCCGCGACTTCGTCTGCGTGGAAAGAGTACCCTATGTCCTTCTCTAAGCCCCTGACAACATGTACGCAAAATTTCATGATGATCGGTTCAGTAGTTAAGACGTGAAGGCGTAACAAACAAACAAACGGACATTCGCATTTATAATATTAGTAAGGATAGTAAGGATTAGTTCCCGTTCTCGTTCTCATTTCTGTTCTCGGTCCTGTATTGATTTTCCATAAAAAATTGAACCCCCGTTTCACGACGCCGTGTTGGACTTCAAAATACCTAAATGCCATTTTCGCAATTAACATCCCATAACCCCATTTACCCTTTAAGGGGTTGATTTTCAGAAATTCACGAAAAACACATTTGATCATTTGTTTACTTATAGAAATAATCCTACAAAGATTCAAGTCGTATAATGTCTATTTTATATTTTTTCCATACAAAGTTTGAACCCCATATGATCCCTTTAGGGGTTGAATAATATATACCACTAAAAATAAATGTCATTTTCGCAATCAACATCCCATAAAACCTCGATAACGACATCCATATCGATTTAGGGCTTGTTGTTCCCCATTTACCCCCGATAGGGTTGAGTTTCGGAAAACCACAAAACACTTGTTTGCTTATTTGTTTTTAGAAGTACTCCTACAAAGTTTCAAGTTGAAATGTCTATTTAATTATTTTTTTCCATACAAACATTGTACCCCCATTTCAACCCTTTAGGGGTGGAATTTCCAAAAATCCCTTCTTAGTGGGTGTTAACATTGTATAAAATATCTATGTACAAAATTTTAAGTCCCTAGGTTCAGTGGTTTGAGCTGGGAAATAGTCGGTCAGTCACCCCTTCACTTTTATATAAGAGACTAGCTTCTGCCCGCGACTTCGTCCGCGTGGATATTAGACGAAATCCTTTTAAGGAACCTTCAACCAGGATCCGGCCAGCCATTTTTACGCGATTAGGCGAGTCCCCATCAAGCGCGCTGCCTCGCGAGGCAAGACATTTGCCGCGTGTGGCGGGCCTCGCACAAGGCTTCCAGTTCCCGTTCCCGTTCCCGCTCCCGTTCCTGTTCCGTTCCCGTCCCGTTTGCGTTCCCGTCCCGTAACCGTCCCGTACCCCTTCCGTTCCCGTTCCCATCCCGTTCCTGTCCCGTTCCCATCCTGTTCTCGTTCCTGTTCCCGTCCCGTTATGTTCCCGTTCCGTTCACGTTTCGTTCCCGTTCCCATTCCCATTCCGTTCCCGCTGCGTTCCCGTCCCGTAAACGTCCCCTAACCATCCCGTACGCCTTACGTTCCCATTCTTGTTCCCGTTCCGTTCCCGTCCGGTTTTTGTTCCCGTTCCCGTTCCCATCCTGTTCTATTCCCGTTCCGTTCCCGTTTCATTCCAGTTTCGTTCCTGTTTCGTTCCCGTTCCGTTCCCGTTACGTTCCTGTTTCATTCCCGTTTCGTTCCGTTCCCGTCCAATCCCGTCCCGTACTCGTCCCCGTTACCGTCTCGTTCCCGTTCCGTTCCGTTCCGTTCCATTCCGGTCCGGTCCGTTCCGTTCCGTTCCCGTGCCCGTGCCCGTGCCCGTGCCCGTTCCGGTTCCCGTTCCCTGGATGTGCATGCCCAGGTCCAGGTCCATATGTGTCATGTCCACCGCGTTGGACTTCAAAATAAATCTCATTTTCGCAATCACCATCCCATAAAACCTCAAGAACGACATCCATATCGATTTTTATGTTACTCACCCCACTAACCCTCTAAAGGGTTGATTTTCAAAATCCCAAAATATATATTTAGACGTGCTCCTACGAATTTTAAAGTTGTAATTTCGATTTTGTATTCTTTTTCCATACAAAATTTGAACCCCATTTTTACCCCTTTAGGGGTCAAATCATGTCCACCGTGTTGGACTTCAAAATAAATGTCATTTTTGTAATCGTCATCCCAGAAAACCCCAAAAACGACATCTATATCGATTTTTATGTTTACTCACCCCATTTACCCCCTAAGGGGTTGATTTTCAAAATAACAAAATATATATTTGCCTATTTATTTTTAGATGTGCTCCTACGAAGTTTAAAGTTGTAATGTCTATTTTATATTATTTTTCCATACAAAATTTGGACCCCATTTTCAACCCTTTAGGGGTTAAATCATGTCCACCGTGTTGGACTTCAAAATAAATGTCATTTTTGCAATCGTCATCCCAGAAAACCCCAATAACGACATCTATATCGATTTTTATGTTTACTCACCCCATTTACCCCCTAAGGGGTTGATTTTCAAAATAACAAAATATATATTTGCCTATTTATTTTTAGATGCGCTCCTACGAAGTTTAAAGTTGTAATGTCTATTTTATATTATTTTTCCATACAAAATTTGGTCCCCATTTTCACCCCTTTAGGGGTTAAATCATGTCCACCGTGGTTGGACTTCAAAATAAATGTCATTTTTGCAATCGTCATCCCACAAAACCCCGATAACGACATCCATATCTATTTTTAGGTTTTTTTTAACCCTTTTCACCCCCATTTCATCCCCTTTGGAGTTGAAATCCTAACAAAAACAATTTACGTTGCTTTAGATTTCTATCCATAAGCCTAAATTATAAATTTAGCGATTTTTACTTCGAAAATGAAGGATTTTCTTTAATACACAACTTCATCCCCCTTTTGACCCCTTCGGGGGTAGAATTTTGAAAAACGCTGAGACCCGTATTTATTAATTTTCAATCGTCAGCCTAAACACAAAATTTGAAGATTCTAGCTTCAAAACTGAGGGACTTTCATACAAACTTTCATCCCTTATTTCATCCCCTTAGGGATGGAATTTTCAAAAATCCTTCCTTAGTGGATGCCTACACTGTATAAAGTATCTGTGTGCAAAATTTCAAGTCTCTAGGTCCAGCGGTTTGGGCTGTGCGTTGATAGATCAGTCAGTCAGTCAGTCAGTCAGTCAGTCAGTCAGTCAGTCAGTCAGTCAGTCATTCAGTTTACGATTTTATATATTATTAAGATGGAAAATTGATGGATCTTTGTTGTCTAAATAAACGAATTTGAATTGAAAAAAATTGAATTGAAAATTGTTTCATATATTTTTTTCTACTAACTAAAATAATTGACTTTGCCTTACATTATAATGTCTTACATTTTTTACATTAGTTATGTAACAGAAAGACGTTGCGAGAGTTGAAACTTTTGATATATTTTTGATGATGGCACCCAATGATCATCCGAAACTTCAAGTTAAATCAAAAAAAGTCCTTTGTTTAGTGGAATATTTAATACAGAACTTTTATCACCTAGATAACACCTATTCTGAAATAGAGTTACTATTCTATCATAACTGAAAATTGCACAAGGGTGACACCCTCCAATATCGCACGATAAATTAAGATAGACTTTCTTTTTCCGTCTTTTTGGCACTTTAGAATCAATAGAATTAAATACTATGGGGGGATGGTAAAATTTATTTCATAACTTTTTTGTTTTATTTATTTAAATACCTACCCGTCAGGTGCAGGAAAATGAGACGCAATAAATATTAAATTGTTGTGAAGCCACATGTGGTGTGTGTGGAAAACTAATACATAGATTATTTGTTTGAAGATACGAAATTCTTCTAAATAATCATAAAAAGTAGCAGATTCTTAGTTGTTAAGATAAAAGCAATAACCTCCTCAAAAACCCTTTGGCCGAACGTGGCGGATTATTTCCGTTTAGTCTCAGTTTATCTGGATATACGCGGAAATGTGCATCCAAGTGGTTACGCCGTTTTTTTATGCCGGTCGCTTACGACTGCGGAACGGGAGCCAACATTCTAAATGGCTTTATGCGTCCGCTCTCTCTGGACTTTTTAATCAGTACTTTTTACGGGATTATTTCAAAATATTGCTCTACACTTGTGAAGTAATAGAATAGGGTAGACAAAATAGATTTTTCCCTGCTTCAATTTCTTTAACTACGTGCAATACAAAATATCGTTAATGGGTGATTTGACACTTCATTAGATAAGTTTGACATTTCTATATTTAAATTTTAAAGGAGCTTTAAATGCATCTAATGGGGAGGAAAAGCGCAATTTTATCCCGATAGGTGGCGTCTGGTCTTGGTACCGGGCCGCCTCAAAGAAAGTGTCAAAACATATGGGAATCTCTTGGAGTATTGCACTTTTTAATTTTATACTGAGAAAATTCCGCATTGTTATGCATGTAACTTGTAAATTATTGGAGTTCATCGATTTCCCAGTAACAAAAAAAATATTGGGCAAAAAAATATCAAAAAAAAGATGCTTTTCCCTCGATTTTCTCCTTTGCTGAGCCTGAGAAACATTATAAATCAAAAGGAATGTTTCATGAATTTGATGAAGCTTCGCCAAAATAAAACAACATTTGAATTATAACAGCTTTGTTCTTTAATATTTCAACCTCAGCAGTTTCTAGCATATTTATAACTTGGATGAATTTTATAGGTATATCAAATATGGAATAAGCCCAATATTGGGGCCAAACAGAGAATTAATAGAATTTTATATGCCAGAGTCATTCAAGAAACTTAGAATAATAAAATAAATATGATAAAACGGTTCGTGTAATTTTGGATGGTACAGAAATTCCAGTACAGAAACCTGAAATTACTATTGCACAGAAGGCATCATCAGGCAACTATAAACACGGAAATTCACACTCAGTTGCTTTGTTAAAATTTAAATCATATGCTTCTAATCTGAAATTTTAAGATAACTTGTAAATCTTACACGAAATTTAAAGAAATGTAATGCTTGTTAGCAATTTTTTGTAAGTTGCTATAAACTTTCTTGCCTGTTGTTTTGGCTTTTCTTTTCCGTAATTCTTCTTTTATATGAGCTAAAGTTAGCATATAATACATTGTTTGTCCGCAAAACCGAAAAAAATACAATCTAAGAAAGTAAAATCACGTAATACACAGTCATGACAATATAAGCTCAAACTGACAATTGTTCCAAAGAATGAAGCGCCATCTGTAATTCACTTTGCCTTCGCCTCCCCATTTTCTTTCCTACAATACTTTAATGAAACATTAGGGTTTAAAGTGGCATTAAAAGATAAAAATATTTCTTGCAATTGAGTATTAGGTACTTTCATAACTTGGCTCGTAAGCAAATGGCTCTATTTTTTTTTATTGACGATTTCCTTTCCTTTCGCATATAAGTTTTTTTAAATTCATTTTATCAATGGCAGGATAATTTTGCTGATTCACAAATCGTCCACCAGTCGTCTCACCCACTAACATGGCGCTAGTGTAGATGTAGACCTGTCATTTTGTTGTCTTCTATGTTTTTCTATTAATATTTTCAATTTTTGGATGTTGGAAGTAAATTTTCGTCAATATACATTTTTGTTCCAACTCATTTTGGTTTTCTACAATCTTTAATTCGTTTACTGTCCGACTTCAATAATAATTAATTATTAGTATCAACCGTTTTTAGATATAATTTAAAATAAATGGGAAAATCGGGGATAAATGCCCATACAAAGGTTTCCAGCAGCAGTAGCGGCACCAAGCGGGACGTGACATCCCGCCATTGTGAACACAAGTTTTGGCTAGAAATAGGTTCGATGCCAAGTTTATAACTTGAAATTGACAATAATCAACTCTGAATACGCGCGCATATTGTACATAACGCAAAATAATGATTCTACAAAATTGTAAGCCTGCACATGAAGCCGAAGATAGAGATATTTTCACCCATACAAAAAAAGCACACACTGTTTGTCACCGGAATCTTTTGAAGAGCGCAGCTAATCCCGAGCGCGACCTAGAATGTGGAGCGAAGGATGCATGGCATCTACCTGTCATTACGTCTGCTTGTACTTAGGTACTATGAAAGACATACTTAGGTACTAAGAAAGACTTCGTCAACGAAGGTCTGTAATGATAATAGAACTAGGATTTTCACTTACTAGGTACGCGTAAGGTCAAAATGTATACTTTTACTTGTTTTGTTCGTACTATAGCTATATTTTGATAGTAAGATTATAGGGATAAAAGTATGTAAACCATCGTAATTATGATATAATTTACAACTTTACAACTTATTAAATAGTGAAAATCAATAAAATAATGCCTTTACCAGTTTTACAGGTTTTGGACAGTTACTTCCGGTCCAATTTAAAAATGGAACAGGACTTTCTTTGAAAATGTCAAGAATCAAAAACTTATCCGTAACCTGCAAATATGGCCCAAAACTTGCTGATAAGTTCCGATTAATTTATTTATTTAGGACTTTATATAACAGCATGGTCAGCGGTGCCCAATCCTTAACTGGAGAAAATATATTAATTTTGTCGACAAATCCACCATAATAAGATATTTTGCCCCTGACATACTGTTTTGAAATCGTAGCCATTTGGTTGTTTATTAACAACCAACTTCTTTCACACTTCTTCAAGTATTTTTTGAAATTTCAAATATGGGAGTTAATGAAAAACTTTTTAGTATCACCTTAGCCTACTTCTGTAGCTGTCGAACAACACACTTTTATGTCTGTAGGACCTCTAACTCGGTAGATATTGTTAAATAAATTAACCCACCCGAACTCAGTAAAAATTTGCAACCTAATAAAAGTTAAAATGGCTGCCATTTCAAAAAGTAGTAGGGGCTAAATGCCTTATGATGGCGGATTTGTCGATAAAACCGACCAGACAAACTGTATAAATATTCGTTTGTAGATAGTGAAACAGGCTTTTACTTAACCCTTGAAACGTTGTCCAAACGACCTCGCGAGCCGAAGGTAAGTCGTGCATTGCCAGGAGTTACGACGCGTCAAACGCAGGGTGCACCACCCCGTGAAATGTGCTTGTTCCCGCACAGAATTCGTAAGTAATGACCAACCTTTTTGACGTGGTGATGTTATTTTAAAAATAAAGAAATATTTTGTACTTAATTTTGACGAGTGAAATAAATGTAGGTAATAAAATACAGTAAATAGAGTCATGGGTAGGTAGGTAGTTTTTCTTGCATATAACTTTTCTAAAATAATTAGTAAGTAAATGCAATGCAAATGAAGGGCACACGGGAAGAAGGGGCTCATCGACAATTAGCAAAATTTGAGGAAATGGCTGTTTAAAGTTGAATAGTATATTTTTACTAAGGCAATTTAACGAGAAATGGGCTTCTTTTAGTTTGTTTTTGAATATTTAATGGACCCTAGTTTGTTTTGAGTATGTTTGGCCATCGAATGCAATTGTTAGTTTGAATTGAACAATTAACAAAATATAAGAAAATTGCTAATTAAAGATTTTATTACTTACCTACTTTATTTTTACCGAGGCGATTTAATGAGAAATGGGCCCCCTTTGGTTTGTTTTGAATATGTCATTTGAAAGACGCGTTCAAAGGCTATCGAATGCAACTGTTAGTTCAAATTTATCAAAAATGTTTCAGTTCCTTCTTTCTTCCCGTGTGCCCTTCAAATTTAAAACGCCAAACTGATAAAATTCTTTAGCTGACCTTCTACTTCTAGTTGCTTAAGAGTAAGTCGACTTATGTTACTAGAAGTAAAGATGAAAATGATCAACAGGAAATCAAAATCATGGACGCCACAAAATCTTACACTTTTTCAGAGGCATTGCGCATGTTGTATGAATTAAACTGACATAGGTAGTTAACTGATCGGTTAAATATTATTTAATTTATTCAATAGTAATCCTCACTAGGAGGAGTTCGGTGGCGCAGTAGTTTAGCGGCTGGCTCAGCGATTGCGGAGGTTAAGCAACATTCGCAAGAGTCGGTCATGGGATGGGTGACCAAAAATGTATTATCTCGAGATCCTCCGTGCTTCGGAAGGCACGTTGAGCCGTTGGTCCCAGCTGCATTTGCAGTCGTTAACACCCACCAATCCACATTGGGCCCCCGTGGTGGGTTATGAATGACCCGTCCACCTTATCCACCCATAAGGAAGACCTGTGCCCCAGCAGTGGGGACATAAAAAATGACTAATGGACACAATCCTCACAATAGCCATCAATGCACATTACACGTTATGTAGGCATGGTAGGCATATGCCACGCGTCGCTGCAACAAAACCATTAAACCATAGCGTCGCTCGTCGCTGGCATCGCCAAAGCCATTGTCGAGTTGACAGCGTCGACGTAACGTGGTTCGATCCAACTTTGTTGCTGTAACGAACGAACGAACGAAATGTTGGATGTAGTATGATAGATTTTTCTTGCTGGTAAGTTGGATGTTTCATGAAGACTGTGAAAGGCTGATGTTTCAGGAATTAATTCCTATTCCTAGATTTCTCAGGTTGCGGATATCCGTTCACTTGACAGATAATTTCGTAAAAATTAAATTAAGTACATTTTTAAATTCAATTGGAAGATTTATATCAACAAACACTCGTGTGATCAACTTACTACACTGGTCAGAAAAATCGCACCTTTTCAAAAATTTAATCACATCTAATTTAATGGAAAGTGTTGTTATATACTTCTTCCACTTCGGACATAACTAATAGTCTATAGAAACCGTTGGAGTATTTTTCGAACGGAATCAATAACTGAAATTCAGTTTCCGAGCAATATTACGTTGCCTCATTTTTTTGCAATATTAGAGCAACTTCATAAGCAATAGTATTCATCTTGGGTATTCCGTTTTTAATTTAAATGTTGAAGTGTGTTTTCTCCATCATCTCGATAGCGAATTCACCCGCATTTCCTGAATTGACCCCTTTTATTTCCCTTTTATGGCGGCGGCGCAAGCAATAACGCTTTAAGCGTTTAATTATGATAACTTAATGTTAATTAAATCAAACAATCATTTTTTTATAATTTATAAATGTACTTTCAATAGATATCAACATTTACACAATAAAACGTTAGCTAGCAATAGCAGGTGGCCAAGTCTAAACTTATTTTCGAAGAGGTGCGATTTTTCTGACGTCGAGTATATTAAACTATTACACACATCGTGTTTTAATACCCCTAATTATGCATCAGTTTCATGAATTACAATATTGATATCTCGACTATAAAAAATCTATGAGGCGCATGAATCCTGAGTTATTTATTACCAAAAAAAATCTTTATACTTTAAGGGTTCTTTGTATTTTTGCATGAAATTTATGCAAGTATTAAATTTTAATGCAACTTGGGCAACTAAATTAGATGAAAAGAATAATTCATTCAATATTCATTCAATTCATTCAAGTAGTGTAGGTAGTACCTATTCACGAAAACACAATAGTTCATGAAACAACATTTTGTAGCTCAAAGGCTAAGTTAAGTCTTAACAAGTTAACAAAACTACGTCCTTATAGTTGTCTTATGTTTCACCTAGGCCCTAACGAGTTTCACACCACAGACAAGGTAGAGATAATCACATCCATCAAGTAGACACGTGCCTACTTCACGTGAAATGGGCAAAGTTGTAAGTAGCATCACAATTCCTTATATACTTTAACCAGGTGGTTAACTTTGGGTTGCGGTGACCTAGACCTAAAGTTACAACTTAACTAAAAAGTTTAATAGTTACTTATTAGTTTGTAATTTTAGAGAGTAGATAAATTTAATCACATTGAGTAAGTACTTAGATAACTTGAATACTTAAAATGAAGAAACATAAAAAAATTGCCATTTTAGGTATTTAATTTTCTGTAAAATAAGAAAAATCGCGACTTACGCTTATCAAAAGTTGGAGCCTTTTTTTAAGGTAATTAATTATGCTTTCAAAAAAATCAGTAAAGTACTCGTATTATTATAAAAGGGTTTTTTATTTATTTATAATTAAAATAACTGAGTTAAGGGTATAGATAGACAACGAGTGCCCAAAATAAAACATAATGAAATGTTGGTAACAGACTTACATCTAGTTAAAATATTTGTTAATAGTAACATTTACATAATGAATTAAGGTATAGTCAACGGCACACTACTGGTCTACCACGACAGGGTAATTAAATTCAATAAATTTCGTACAAAAATGAAAATATATTAAGGATTTCTTCATGCTACCCTTATAGAATTAAAGATTTGCATGCCGAGACATACGAGTACATTGAAAATAAGACGCATTATTGCTTTTGTTCAAAAGTTCATTCCTCATCAGTGTTCGAAAGGCTTCGCTCACAAAGGTCGCAAACTAGCTTCCGGCGAGCGCTGAAATCCCTGAAACCCCGATATTGCAGCGCTAAATCGCTCGCGGGAATATTCAAAGCTAGCTACGTACGACCTTGCAAAGTTGACTTTATTGTACTTAGGAATAGAAGGTTTGTGATTTTTCGATATCAAGGAAACGTTGTTGGTATCTTCAGCAGGCCTATTTTGTAACTCAACTGACAGCTTAAAATGATCATCACTGATCTAAGTTGTAAGTACATTGCTGCTACAATAAAGATGAATGCTATGACTCTCTACAAAAACCCAGCATGTACTTAAAACTTAGATCAGTGATGATCATTTTAAGCTGTCAGTTGAGTTACAAAATAGGTCTGCTGATCCACACATACAAAATAAGTTATAAAGAGGAAAGAAATCAGTTATAAAAATAAATTTTCGCTTTTCATTTCAGGCCAAACATTTGCAAATGCGATAAAAAACTTTTCTTTAAAAAATATATAGCATAGACATGAGTTTTCACTATTTTAAAAACTTCAAATCTATTCAATATTCGAAAGCAAAGTTCGTATCGTTTTTACAATGTGTCATAGGAGGGCTGTATTGGGTACTGCAAGTACTCATTATTATACTATGGTACTGCGTATTCAAATCGGACAATCTGTACCTAATTGTCAAAAATGTATGCATGACTAGCGGCCGCCCGCGGTTTCACCCGCGTGGTTTCCGTTCCCGTGGGAATATCGGGATAAAAAGTATCCTATGTTTTAATCTAGGCTATCTACTATCTGAGTGCCAAATTTCAACCAAATCCGTTCAGTAGTTTTTGCGTGATTGAGGAACAAACATCCAAACATCTAAACATCCAAGCCCACAAACTTTCACATTATAATATTAGTAGGATATAGGCATATAGCCTAGTTACTCTGAAGCGATACCGTTACATTGAATAGTTCGATACAGAGTGACGCACAAGCATTGAATGCTATGCAACACAATCGTTGCAGGCAAAGATACATTGAAAGGCAAGATAAACACCGCTCCCGTGGCCAGAGACAAAGCGTGACGTCATGGGTTACAGGGACGCGCCACAATGGTGACGGCAGACGGGCCTACATTCTGTCACAGTGTAAATAACTGTCAGCAGGCCTGTTTAGTATAAAAAGAATCCCGAAGGGAAGTCAAAAGTCAAAGTCAAATAAAAAAAAATAAAAAAAATAAGCTTTATTCAAATAAACTTAATTGTTAAGTACGTTTGAATAGTCTATATTTCACATGGAACATGCATAAGTCACCGATTTTGATAAATTTGAGCTTGCTCGCTGCGGAATCTGCGGATACGTATAAAAACATCATGATGGAACAGAAAAAAAATGTATTATTTTAGTTTTATCACACAGGGAAAAAAGATTTTTTTTTCATTTTTGGATATTGTCTGTGCACTTAAAAGTCGGATAGAATATCGAATAAGAAACAATATTTTGTATAACACATATGTACTAAAGCGCAATATTTAGGGAGATATTTGAAAATTTTTGGCTAACTCCATAATAATGCGCCTGAAACGTGACTTAAGTGACGTCACAAATCATGACCGTTTTGTATAGACCGTTTTCGGCGGGTGCTGATTCGTGCTAACTTCAACTAACTATATCACGAGAAAAAAACGCAAGAGAAAAGTTACATATTCATTTCTCAAGCTTACGCGCTCACTAGACATGAATCAAAAGACTTTTTAACGGATACTAGCGCGCGCCAGTATCCGTTAAGGCCAGTATACTCGAGCGTCGTAGGTATTTAGCGCTACCTCCCTCCCTCCGGAGCGAGCCGCGCGAACGCATATTCAAATGAACTCTCTGACTGCTCTGACCCCGCGGACCAAACCACAGAATAGATATTTACTACGTACAGAAAGGACACTCCCCGCCCGCGATTTCATATACCGAATCGAGTGCTCTGTCAACTCTCATGCACAGCGTGAACGCGCGATATTTATTTTGATATTTCGAACTAAATAATTGTTTCTTTTTGTTTATGTATTGTTATTAATAATGTTATAATAAGTCAATAAATAAGTATGGGTAACTACCTACTAGGTAAAAAACACATTTATCAACACAACAAAATTAAGGTAGCTAGGTAGTTAATACGAAGTAAATAATTATGTTTGTTTTTTGTTTATTCGAATATTATAGTTCGAATAGGTACTTGTTGTATGGTCTGTGAGTTCGAATTAACTACCTACTATAATAGTGTGTTAAATGTGAATAAACAATGAATTCATTGAGTAAACTCGTCATTTGAGTGGTAATTCAGCTGTCCGTATAATATTATATTCTACAAAACCTACCTACCTAAAAATATTTGAGCACTCACAAGCTTTTTTTTCGTGTACAGTTTTTTTTATTTTAACTTTCTTTTATAATTTGCCGATTAAAAGGGACCCCCAAAAAACGATTAATCATGTAAAGGTCAATTCATGCTGGAACCGAATCGAAGCGCATCGAATTTTATCAAACAATTCACTCAAATTTTTTCGGAGATAAAAAATTCGCGCGCATTCGGCGGTGAACTCGAGCGTCTCTTCTCGAACCAACGCGTCGATCGCGAATATCGCGATCGTTGTCGTCCGTCCGTCAGTCATATCAGTGACACAAAATTTGAAAATTTTTTTTTTTAAATTAGTGACAATTTATATAATTTTGGAATGTGCTCATCAAGGCCTTTCATTTGATACCCATATTCAAAAATTAAAAAACAAATATTTTTTCTTAAATTTTAGTGACAAATTATATAATTTTGGAATGTGCTCATCAAAGCCTTTCATTTGATGCCCATATTAAAAAAAACAAAAAAAAAATGTTTTTTTTTTTTATTTTCAAAAATAAAAAAAAAGTATTATTAAATGGATTTTGTATAAAGATAAAGAAAAAAAACAAGTTTATTTAAGAAAGTTAAATTGTATGTGAGGCTGTTTACCTGACGACCTTTGTCTTAGAGTCTGAACTTAGCAGGGGTGTCGAACTCATTTTTCTAACTAAAGGGCCATTTATAAAATTTTAGGTGTGTTAGCGGGCCAGACTCAAAATTAAAGACTCAAATACGTACTAAATTATTTTAAATAATGCGTGCGCAATTTTAAACGTCTGAAATCCTCAATGGATAGATTCTGGTTGCGGGCCGTATCTTTGACACCCCTGCCCTAGAGCGTGAAAAGCGATTTTATACAGCCTACACCCAACATAATGACGAACTTTACGAACATGAGATGTGAACATATTATTAGTTACGTTACTTTTAGAACTCAATCAAAATATAATTTTATAGCAAACAAGGGAAAAAAATAATCGTGAAACGTAACGCACTTCGTCGACTCGTAGCTGGTCGCTCTAGGGCATAGGCAATTAGCCAAAAGAACAAATAACATCGGGGAAAAGTGAAGTTCGCTAAACATTTGAAGTGATTACTAAGTAATAAAACAGGTGCAAGCGATTTTCGACCTTATTGATAATTTCAAAATAACTGTTTTTAATGAAACATCAAAGTTAGTGAATGAAAACAGGTGAAAAGCACCCGAATTTCAAAGTGACTAAGGTCGAATATCGCTTACACCTGTTTTTAGTGACATCATATCACTAAAAATGTTTTTCTACCTTCGCTTGTTTTTCCGACATTCATTTTTTTCGTGCAAAGCTGCAGCTGTTTACGGTACTTAGTTTTCTTCTTCAACTTCCGATAAAAAGAAATAATTGCAAAATCAAAGTCAACCATTTTATTTTAAATTAGGTATACGATTACTTTTCTGATCTTCAAAACGTAGCGAGGAAACGTGCGCAAATGCACGCTGTATAGCTAAAATGATTTTAATATGACACGTCAATTCAAGCTGGCTCCGAATCGAAGCGAATCGATCGGAGCCAAATTGAATTGACCCCGGTTCAGCCTTTTCCGGATGTTTGAAACCCTAAAAATTACAATTATTGGACATTGGACATTATTATCTTTTAAATTCTCAATACTAACTCGGTAACTAAACAAAAAAAAAATAGATAAAATTTATAGATAAGTAGGTATTTATTTCTTAAGTCATTAAAATTAATTACGTGTTTGCTTGTACTCAGTTGCTGTATCCAAATACCTATAAGTACCTACTCTATGCATTTACAACTTAAACTAAATTAATAATTTACACTAAATAAAATTTTACACTTAGATTACCTACTGCGTTTCCAAGAGTATAAACTCTTTGAATATCTAAAAGATTCTCAATCGAAGGGCGCGAAAGGGGCAACACAGCGCGGCAGCAAAAACGACACAGGTCCTACTCTGACGACGCCTCGCAGGCTACTAAACCAAGACGCGCCGAGCGTTTTATTATATATTAATGTTTAAATGAATATAAAGTCACTTTTAGAAAAAGTAACCGTAAAATATTCTTCAATATTGAATTACCTTTTTTTCTATATATTATTTGTGCATAAGAGATTAATAGTCTTTAACTATTATTCAAAAAACATTGAAAATTTTCAATGTCTTTGCATATTTTTATAGTCGAGTGAAGATACGAAAATCGTGTTTTTAACCGTAAAATAATCAAGTTCATTTATGAAACTCCAACATATATTTTTATCTGCTCAAAATAAATAATGTTTGATTGTTTAAAATTGAATCAAAAAAAGGGCGATTTCGAGTATACTGCTCTTAAAAAGTCTTTTAATTCAAGAAAAGTTACAGTTGATTATCTCACGCATGAATATTTTTGATTTTGATACAATAAAAAAAATGATGGATGTTCCCTATTTGTTGTTCAATTTACTTGATATTTAACCTTATGCGTGAGTTAATGTCGTCACGGAGTGGGACGAACATCGACGCATGTCGCGATTGTTTTGATGTAGTAGGCCCTTGGAAGTTACAAGTGACTGTTGAAGAAGTTCTGCCATCGGTTCGCAAGCACTTGCAGCTACAGGCTTAATCATTTCAAGACACAAACAGAGATGTAATACTGGGTTAGTTATTTATTCTGTGATGTGTGTGCTGTGCAGCACAGACACCGCGCCTCCGATTGATTGTCAGTACTGTTGCATGGAAAACGTAGTGAATGAGAGGGACACAATAGGAAGGGGACAAAGGAAGTTTCGAAACTATAGAGATTTAGTCTGAAACTTGTTTAAAAATTTGAATAAAATCACATTTAAAAAGGTCATGAAGCACAAGTTAGTAAACTAACAATGTGAAACATTAAGATTAGAATTAGAATCTCAAGCCTGGCTGATGTGATGATCAGCCATCATCAAGTAGTCGCTAAATTGTTCGTTTTATTATATTATCTACGACTGGCGCAGGAAAGTTAGGAGACCCAACCCCAAATAATGGTATAAGGAGAGGAATAAAATGTCGTACCTACCTTAGAAATAAGTATAACTATTATTCTAAATAAGTAGGTACCTAGTTTTCGCTAACCTTAGAATAAAACGTCGAGTAAGTGTGAGACCATACGTTAGTATTGAACAGTCCTCATCCTCGCTACCAAAGCATTATTGACGTTAGTATTATTTTATATTCCATGGTATTGGCTAGGACTCGAAATCGACTGCGGCTCAAAATTGATACTGAAAAGCTGCGAATGCCGCCAGCCTTTTATAATTTGAATGCCTGTGTGAGATACAACTGCCTATATTGGCGGATGGCAACGAATTTGTCGAAACGTTGTATTGCGACGCGCGATCTAAAACAAATGAAGGTGTTGGATGCAGGCTTTCGTCAGTTTGATTTACAATAATGTGATTTGTAGGTATCTAATCGATTTGTTGATTAATTTAAAGATACAAGTCTGAGCAGTTTAATTTTGTTTTCATTTAAGATTCTATGTAGGTATATTCTATTCTAAGAACCCGTAAAGCCAATATCAGAGAAACAGTATCTGGATGATGTGCTGCTCTATTGAGTTTTATACAAATTCTTACTATTCGGAACCTGCGAAAAATACCTTTTCACCTCTCCAGCACGAAAAGGGCGCTTTGGGCGCGTAAAAACTCGCAGCAAAATCGATTTTTGCTGCGAGCGTGTGGCAAAGTGCTTATTAATTTCTAACGCAAACTTTTAAAATAATAAAAAAAAAATTAAGTGACAAGGATGACACTTGTAAAATTTTCATACATGGATTAAAAAGTAAAAAAAATAAAATGCACGGATATACCAAGGAGTTTTAAATAAGGATTGTTAAAAAAGAAGGTTGATAATTCGAAATAAAGAGTATGGACGTAATGAGGTCGCATGTATGAAACAAATATGAAATACGAAAGATTTATGAAATTTATTAACAAATTATATGTTTTATGATTATAAATAAATAAATAAAATGGGATGTTAATGAATAAGAGAGAAATACAACGTATGTAATCAAAACGACGGGAATCTACTTTACTGACTCTACTCTAGAAATAAAAATTTTCAGCATAGGTTTAATCGAATTATTTTTGTGATAAATTACTAAAATGAATGCGTCCAACGATGAAGATATTTTTCTAACTCCAAAAGAGTTAAGTGAATAAGTTTCTAATGCTGAATTAAGCTTTTTACCAGGAAAGTCACGTGAAAATATTCTCGCTGGTAGAGGTGAAAAGTTGTATGTTTTACACGAGACCAAAATTTTGTTCTGCCACGTGCCTTTAAATCACTCACTGTGCTCAGTAGTCTATATAAGAATCACTCGCTACGTTCGTGATTCAATTCTAGACTGCTTCGCTCGCAGCACAAATTGATTTTGGTCACTTGTATAACAAATAACTATTAATCGTTTAAGTAATTTTTTGCATTGCTAAACTACGTATTACGTACAAAAAGAAAGTCCAATATTGATATCGATAACCATTAAGCCGGTTGTATGACCGAAGTGGCGCCGCGGTGAATTTTAAGTAAGTATTTAATATTGTTATTCTAATACACAATTTTATTAAAACTTTACGTGGATTTTTTAGGGCCCGTAATTTTAAACAGTAGGTATCATTCCATTCCCTCGTAGTCACTGCTAGAAGTAGATAGCAAAACTGCTAAAAGTGGCCATTTTTGACACATTTGCTATCTACTTCTACGAATGACTACGAGGGAATAAAGTGATACCTTCTAAAAATACTAGACCATGGGTCTTTTAATATTCCACGTAAAGTTTTATTAAAAATCATTTTCTATTAACAACTTATTAAATAAGAACCTCTGAGGGGCGCCCTCAAAGTGGCGACTTCCGGTGGTGGTATAAAGTATATAAATAATTATAATCATAACAAAGACGATTCTCACAAAAGAGTTTCATATTTATTTTGAGCTTGGCAGTATCTACTCATTTTAACCGCAGAGCTATCTCATTGAAAGCGGAGCATCCTGTATATCGGCGGACTGTAACGACGTCTCGTACCAAGCGAAACCTTTATGTTTGTGCAGTACCTTGAAATCAAGTACACCATTCATGATATTGTTGTTTTTTGTATGGCAACATCGTTACAAGTACAATCGATTACGAGTTGGCACAAAAGAGCTTACAAGCCAGTGAAAGACGTATTATAGAACCAATAAGGAGGAAGGAGAGATATTAGGAGGTATAACAGGCTGTCATTATCATATCAGCCGCACGACACCCACTGCTGGGTAATAGGCCTCCCCCAAGGATCTCCACGACGATCGGTCCTGCGCTGCCCGCATCCAGTGGCTTCCCGCGACCTTCACCAGATCGTCGGTCCGCCTTTTCGGGAGCCTACCCTCGAAGCGTCGTCGGGTGCGCCATTCCAGAACATTTCCGCTCCAACGGCCATCAGTTCTTCTCGCTATGTGTCCCGCCCATAGCGAGAAGAACCGATGGCCATTGGGGCGGAAATGGGCTGGCAACAGGCCGTAGGTACAAGTTAACAAAACTAAATTAAAATGAACCAGTTTGTTGCCGAGGTCTATAACAAATAAAATAAATCTTTACTCACCAAAAGAACATTTCGTTAATACTCCATTTCACGACGAGAGTTCAAAACGTACAGTTCCAATAACACTACTAACTTTGAACAGAGAAAAGCCATTTCCGCGTAAATTTCAGGGAAAGCGGACGTGTAAATTGTAAACTAAATTTTTTTTTACACACGTGTCATTGATTGGACGTAGTAGCTTTTGAATTGGCGTTGGTAAATTTGTAAAGTTGCTCTGTACGAAACAGTGAACATTTTACGAATCTAAATAAAAGCATCTGACGAGAGAAATATCGAAACGATTTAATGAACAATCTATACTAAACATTTCTATATCTTTCAAAGTTGTTGAAAGTTCTGTTGATACTTTTAAGGGTCTCTCTCTCTCTTTCAATTGAGATTATGTTTAAGAGTGTCGTGGTTTGTAAACTGCCTTATTGTAAAAGTAGAAGTAGTCAGTAAAGTAAAAAAGTATGCCACTTTTCTAAACAATCATCATACTCAGTCGAACTGGCTTCAGACCTTCTAATGCGAAGGCACGCTAAAGCCTTGGTACCAATAAAAAAGACCCGGCATTTTATAGCTGACTGATTCATTTTGCCAGAACGGCTGATCTATAATGCCCAGCCTAGATGTTCCATTAATGTCATGTAAGAATAAGTAACTAACAAAGAACTTGAGACAGAAGTTATAAGCACTTCTCATAAATAACATCCCACAAGGACCTCAACATTCACACCTGCAGACTTTTCTTCGCAAAAAGTATTCATTTAAGTTTTCCGAAGAAAAAGTGCTCCTACAAGTTGCTTAAGAGATATTTCTCGTAAATGACCAAGTTTTCTTTCATAAACGATTAGAGATACTCTAACGAAAAGTCTGTAAGAAGTAGTCGAGACATTCTTTCATATTTATTATTTTGGTTGTTATATTCTAGTTCTTGTGACAACAACTGCTTTTCTTATTTTCATTACCTATTTATCTCCTAATATTTTTTCCACAAGTTTTGCTTGCGAGTATAAGTAGTGACCGACCGAAGTTTCGGTTTCGGTATCGGCCACCAAAAAAACGAGTTTCAGCCACAGTTTTGGTTTCGTAATGGCCGAACCTTTCGGCTCGGCTGAAACTCGGTTTTTGTCAATAGGGTATTTTCCAAATTTTTGAAAACTGCTTATATTTAAAGATTGGGACGAACAATTTAACAGAAAAATAAAAATAAATTTATTAATGCCTTTTTTCTTCATTAAACCAATTTAAAGTCAAACTTACTTTAATGGTTTTGAATTTACCGCCAAAACGCTCAGTTCGATGATGTCTACTGTGTGACGTCAACTTTGTGTAAACAATAGAGTAAATTGTACCACAGACTATATAGGTTAACACAAAGTTGACGTCACATAGTAGACATCATCGAACTGAGCGTTTTGGCGGTAAATTCAAAACCATTAAAAATAAAATTGACTTTAATTGGTTTAATGGAGAAAAAAGACATTATTTAATTTATTTTCATTTTTCTGTTATACTGTTCGTCCCACTCTTTGAATATAAGCAATTTTCAAAAATTTGGAAAATACCCTATTATCGCGCGTCAATCGGCTAACTTCGGAGTTCGCCAGCCGGCGTGAATCGGTGCGAGCGTGTTGAGTTGAGGTTACGTACGTGGCTTATGTATACCTTCATCTATTTAATTGATTTCAATTTTATTGTGAAACACCTATTTATAACTCGTGCATATTTACCACCTGACTATAACTAGTCATATCGAAAGCTCGATGTGCTTGGGCAATTCAGAAGGGTAGTACGTACTATAAAACACAACAAATAACTGATCATACGACTACTGTCAACATTAGTAAATAATGTTGATTAATTAAAAAAAACATTTAACACATGTTAAGTCTAAAATCCTAATACAGTGGAAAACAGTTCGGTTTCGGTTTTGGTCGAAACTGGAACCAGGACTGAAAGTTCGGTTTCGGTTTCGGCTGGAATTCCAGTTTCGGTCGGACACTATGTAAGTCCCTACATTAAAATAGTTTTGTAGTTTTATCGTAAATGCTGAACTTTAACTATGATAATCTTTCACTCTGGAATTAAGTACTTAATTTTTTTTTTTTTAATTATTTCATTTAACATTTTACAATTTTAATAAAGTTTTTATGCTAAATAACATTACAAAAACCACAAAGGTTTATAAATCTAATGTTACTTTTTTAGATAGGCACCTATCGACATCGAGATCCTACATTTAAATACCAACATAAAAAATAAATATCAACAGAAATGGTGAATAAATACTAGCTTACTTTAAATTATAGCGTAAGGAAATATGACTTTAATTTAGTTTTTATATTATCATTATTAATACTATCGCGTAAATCGGGAGGTAGTTCATTAATGAACCGGGGAACGAGGTAAGCAGTTGTTCGCTCGCCGTAGCTATTGTTTACGCGAGTCGCGTCCACACAGACCCGTTTGCGAGCCATAGCTCGGGTGTATACAGGGTGGCTGACCAATTTTTGATAATTACTATCAAAAAAGTTTTCTTTTAATAGTGCGTATTTAAATTGCGTTTGCACCGGTAGAATATTACAATGCTTAAAAAGTCCCTGGTCATCATTGTAAAATTGTTTTTTAATTTTGGGAGATACTAAGTGCCTTAGGATTCTTCGTTGAAGTTTATAGATATCATTAAGATACGAATTAAAGCTACGTCCATAACTGCTTAGACCATATTGAATATGTGATTCAGCAAGTGAATGGTAAACTTATTTAGTGCAGTGCATTTTGAGCGAAATGAAGTAAGTAAACGTTAGAAAAACAAAAAATCCGTAAACGCCTTTTGGCTTAACCAAACAATGACGAATGTGGTGGCTTTTCGCAGGCAGCCCTTTGAAATTGTTAACCCTTCAGCTGCGATGAAATATTACGGTCCGAGTTGCAATAATTTTTACTTTGCACTAATTGGTCAACTCCGTTACTCCGTAATGAATCACTTTGCCGTTCGTAATTTAACATGTCGGCGGTTTATGGGTTGAGTTGGGAATTAAAATTTATTTTTTACTGCGTTTAGTTAAACTTAATTAACGTTTGGTATGAAAAATTCATTTTGCAGGCAATGATATCAAATATCATTGTTTGCAGGCGATTGCTCTATTATGTAAGTTTTACTTTGTCAATAGGAATTATAGCTCAAAGATCAGAATTCTATGAATATTTGAAGCTTTTATACAATCACTTAGATTTTCCATCTTGCCGTTTTCTATGTAACTTCAGGTGAAGTCGTAATGAACGAATGGCAGTCAGCCAGGCCCGCATTTTGTCGAGCCAGTATGCAAATAAGGAGCTCGGAGTTTTACAGCTAGCGATAGTTTAATCAAATTCACGTATCTAGAGATATTAATGACGACTGAAGCCTATTCGATCTAGTATTAGTGCAGTCTTTCAAGTAATAACTAAAACGATAGTTCGTTTTTAGACACTCCGCTGTAAACTATTTCTGGAACTATTTTTTATTATTATTATGTTAATATGATGAAAATAGTTTTAAAAACTAAGTATTTTATCTCTTATGTCACTAATTACAACTCGTAGAATAGAATGAAATGCGGGATCAGAATATTGAAATTCAGATTTCATTCAAATAAATGGGTATGATAATTTATGAATTTACATAAATATGCACCATTTAAAAAAATACAATAAATATATAGAAAAGTTTTTATATTTAAGTAACTTAAAAGGCGTGCGAATATCTCAAGTCCGTAATAAGCAGATTAAGTCTTAGTCCCGTCTTAACTGCCTTTGACGAGGGCATTGCCTCAATTAATAAGACACATCGGACAATTAAGCGAGCGTTACGACTGTCAGATAAACAAGACAGTTAACACAAAAATAGATAGCACTAATGAGCAGTCTTTGGATAGCTTAAGAAATATATCCTAATATACCTTAAGCTGATTTAAGATTATAGCACAGAAAGTTACATAAACTTTAACATAAATCTGTATAAAATTTGAATCATGATTAATTTCCTAACTTTAACTTTGCCACACTTTCTTCAATTAATAAAGCATTATGTTACTTGTAGGTATTATAATTGTTTAGGGTCCTCAATGAAACGAATTTGAATCTAATAAAGCTTATTAAAATCAATTATTGGATTTCTCTAAACAAATTATGCCACACGAAAAACATGTTTCGTCTAAATCCATAGACTACTTAAACGTTTGTTCTCTCTTTATACTGAGTTACGTAACAAAAATGGTCGTAATCCGGCTTTTGAACGAGTAACAAAAAGTCATAACATTAAAATATAATGTGGCACTCAATTCAAAAGCGTCGGTGAATTGAAATCTTTTTAGCCCCGCTGTCGACAGGACCCGCAGATGAAACTAAATGGAGTGTTAAGCTCATTCATCTATAACGGGTCGAAGGGACCGATGGTTGCAGGGTTAACAGATCGTCTGCACAAATCAAGCTTAAGGGTCGATTTGAACTGTGGTTTTCAAATACTCTTGTTTAAAACCACTTGATTGGGTTAATCCTTTAAACATAATCTCTTGAATCTATAAAAAATCGTTATTAAAATCACAATTTCAAATTGATTTCTAAAGTCAATTATAAATCAAGAAAGTTGTAATCCGAAAAGCTCAATGATAAGCCAGTTTAATGAAAAACTATTTAAATCTTTGGAGATAGAGGTTATCTAAATGACATGGCAGTCATTACTAGCCTGTTTTACACTATTTTAGTTTACACGATTTTGTGTGTGCTTTTAAGCCATGTGTTTTCTCTTTGAAAAACTCAGAGCATGTTTCCATCCCAGCAAAGGGATTTTCATAAGACTAAACATAGTTGGTATCTCATCATCTTCAGAGAATATGGCTATTAACCAAGCTTTCGTCGAAATCAAAGGATTTTCAGTTATTTAATAAAAAAAATAAAGGATTGACAGTACTATTTAAAATCTGAATATTATTTTATATATTTAATATAAAGATTACCACGCAAACTAATAATCTCACACGTAGGCATGATGATTTTTTTATTATTTTATGTTACATAAATTACATCTAAAAAAAAGAAACATTGGTAAAAGATTTATTTCGCTAGCATGAAAACTGCCCGAGATATCACAGTTTGAAATGCACACAAATTGGACTCATCCGAAAACGCTCCATACTAACGGCAGTTATGTCGTCACGCTTGAATAGTTTGTATGCAACGCGTATTAAATTTGTTTGGCAGCTATATTAAATGTTGTGTTTATCAAAATGGTTTCTTAGACAAATTTGCTATAAATGAGAATGCCCATTCCTGCCCCAAGGATTCTTACAAGTTACAGTTATGAAATATTTATGAAAAATATTTAATAAAATTACTAATACTAAAAACAAATTATTAATTCAAAAAAAGCAGCGGAAAAAAAGTCAACATTTATTAGTTTTTATTAGCATTCTATGCCGTTTCCGGGTGTCCAGTATTAGTCTTATCTATCAGTGTTGCCAACAAACACTTTAATGGACTAAGTCTAACACTTTTTTTTCACAAAAATAGTTCTTATAAAAATGTTCAGATAATGCTGGGTCCATAGCGCATGTTTTTCCCTACACAATCAACAAAACATCTGGGGGGCTTACCATCAGCAAGTAAGAAACCGTTCAGTTCAAACGCAGGCCTTAAACAGGACTGCTTAAGGCCTGCTTTCATACTAACCTTTGAGGTCATAGTACGAAAACGTAAGGCAGTTCAATATAAGTCCTGCTATAAGAGCTCATAGTAAGGCCCCTGAACATTCAACAAAATCCTCATACTTTTTTTGTTGAATGTTGAGATGGATAAAACAAAAATAATCATACATACTTTGTTTTATTTTGTTGTAAATTATGCCCACAATATCAAATGGGTACTCTAGTTACCAATCAATCGATTGAAACCAACTAATAGTTCGTTTATTGAAACCCGTTTTTTTAATTCAAAATATTGACTTAAGAATCTTAATAATATGTATCAGTTTTTTCAAGTAGGTATCTATTATCTTAAGTCACACTTTAAATTGCAGCATTTTTTAACTAGTTATGTAAAAAAATGCTTTCCATACAAAAAACTTAAGTATAGAACAGGGTTATTGTAAAATAAAAAGCTTTCGTTATGGTTTGTTTGTACCTTTATATCTTAAAAGTCTGAGTTCGTGTTTTATAATTTCAAGAGTACAAATAATAACCTACATATAACCGACATAATAATTAATTTGTGTAACTGAAAAAAATCTAGTGGGGCATGGCGCCATACAAATCTGGGCATTGTCTTTTTACGGACTAATTATATGTATTATTTATTTTAACAAATTTTATATTATTTAAATGGACTTGTCTACCCAACTTTGAAGGGTCATAAAACAAATATTACGCAATATATAAAACCAAGAGGTATACAAGCTACTCTAAAAGTTTAATAGATATGTTTACGATTTTTATTAGAATTTCGTTATTTTATTCATTAGTCATCATCCCTATTGGGAACCGCTGGCTTAGACCCTTCATAGTTTGTATAATTGTTAACAGTGTATTACTCTCGTTAGGTGAGCCCTACGGAAGGGCTAAATTGGATTTTGAAGGACGCATGTGGGCAGATTATTATGCTGGATCATCGATTTGACCTATTCCTCTAAGGATAGTGATCTAATTTCAGGCAAATTTGGTTCAGTCAGTTTGAAATGTTGGATATTAAATAGTTCTTACCCTTACCTTTATGGGGCAATATTGGTAAAAAAATATAATTTATGTCCTGAATTTGGGTAGGTACCTACATATTGTTTACCGTTTTTCGCAATACGTAACTTTAACGTACCATAAAACCACAACAAAATGTATGTAATTTTTGTGTAAATAAAATGAATTGATTATTACATCTATTACTTAACTTGCCTATCTATTGATGATAATGCTCAAGAAATATGTTGACCAGAAAGCAGGCATCTTGACTTTCGAAAGCATTTTACTTGGGTTCAGAAAAAAATGGACGAGGGCGTGAATTCTTATGGATTTTGTTCTAATGGGAGGTTTGTTTTCTTATTCTCATTTCCAAATACCCCGTAAAAACGCCATGCATGATATCTGTGTGGAGCAATGGGCTGAAACTGCACTAAGTGCCCCCTTGTATCCTGAACAAGGTTTCAAAGCGACTCGTCTCCCATGGTCGGCTGATTCCGTCACTAAATGACGCGCATCATACCTCACGAGAGGTGCTTCATTTAATGTTGTCTTATTTCTAAAATAGGGCTCTTGTGTATAATAAGATAACAATGTATGTGGACTTATAATTCGGTGATTTTACACGCAAACATTGGAATTAGTTAACACAAAGTTTGTACCGATACACCTTCATATTTCCATATTATGATTGAACAATGTCTATTGCAATAATGAAAATGCGCAAAGTACGGATTTGCAAAATTTTCTGAACTCAAATTGTTAATGTAACACTTCTGTAAAATCACTCAAATAATTCTAATGTTAGTGAACTTTTGAGTGGATGTCTAACGTGTTACATAGGTTCAACGTGTGGTACATACACAGTCATTTAACTAATACTCGTATCTATGCTAATATGTAGTACCTATGTTATTTCACCGCTCATTATGTACCATTCGTAGTAACACTGAAATATCTTCAAAATGTAACGCGTCTTTTCTTTCAGTAAATATACGACGAATACGATAAAATGATATCAGTGCTAAAATTTTATTTTATTTCAAACCCTTATCATTTTTGCTTCCCATGTTTTCTTGAGAGACAGTGCTAACAGCCGAGGGATTTTTGTCACAGTTTGTGTGAATATTTCGCACTGGTTGAACAAATCAGCTTAGTTATTTTTAAATCTAAACTTTTTATTGCGCCCAAGTAATTTGGAAATTAAAACTTTGCGTCTGGGAGTTGACAGTCGTTTTTAACCCCCGACGCAAAAACAGAGGGGTGTTAACGTGTCTGTGTATCTGTCTGTGGTATCGTAACTCCTAAACGGATGAACCGATTTTAGTTAAGTTTTTTTTATTTCATAGATAATTATATCCCGAGTGTTCTTAGCCATGTTTCATTAAAATCTGTTTTGCCATTTGAAGATCATCATATTTTCTAGTTGATTAGGGTATCTGACTCAATGATATTAGAAGTATGGTAGGGTAACCATGGCCTAATCAGCCGTTTGAAGATTATCAGCTCTTCAATAGTTGATGACAGGATCTGACTTCCTTCCATACGTCCTATCGATTTAAAATTTGGTACCGTGCTGCTATTAATTGCATGTCGGGGGTTTTTTTTTCTTGTTTACTTACAGAATAAAGAACCGATCGACGTGTTGCATAATTATCGCTGGCGACGCATCCATGGGTGTTGGTATCCAAAGTTACAAAAACATGTCACGTAGCGAATGAATCTCTGCAAAAGCTCTCTGAAAGCTTGGCACCCATAGTATGACTTTAGCCTTAACTTAGTACATGCAGTGTGGTCTTAGCCTTAGAGAAACCTGCTTAACTTTGACGATCGTTAGATTAAACACCATTGTTATGTCTATTTAAAAGCGAGCCTCTTCAGTCTTCAATCAACGCGTCATGTACAGAGACAAGATTGATTGCATTAATTGTTCTGTCTGTAAGGTTTGATCAAAGACGTGAACATCAAACTGGCTCGTTGAAACCTTATTATAATAAAGGCATTGTACATTTGTGCCGTTTAAGGAGGTATCGAACATACTTCATATACTTACTTGTACAATTTTCATGCCCTAAATAATATAACAATATTGTTTTTATGTCTTCCTAAAGCTATTCACAAATCATCGTCATCATATCAGCCGCGCGAGCACGGCATCCACTGCTGGGTATAGGGCTCCCTCAAGAATCTCCACGAATCCAGTGGCTTCCCACGACCTTCACCAGATCGTCGGTCCACCTTTTCGGGGGCCTACCCACGGAGCGTCGTCCGGTGCGCGGTCGCCATTCCAGAACCTTTCCGCCCCAACCAACATCGGTTCTTCTCGCTATGTGTCCCGCCCACTGCCACTTCAGATGAGCTATTCTAATAAGGGCTATATAGGTACTAATCTTCACTTACTGTTCGCTTATTTAAAAGCCTAATATAATATTTGACACAGTTACCTAATAAAAATATAATGATATAAGTAATTTTATTGAAATACTGCAGTAGAGTTAAGATAGTATCGTAGATAGTTATTTTTTTATTTATCTAGTCCAAAAAAATAAATTATCTGCCTATAATACTCTTAACTCTGCTGTTTGTCTGTCTGTCTGTATAGGCAAAGAATCATTTACGAAACTATTGTCACAATATAACGAGTTTAAAATAACGGAACCACTGAAATATTGCTTGTAAGTCCGAAAATTATATTTAAGTGGTGTATATAAATAAATTACCAGACAAAATAGATAAAAGTAACGATCTCGAGGGCCCTCACAGATGCTAGATAAGCCATGAACCCGCACCCTGAGCACACCTGTAGCCTTTTGGGCTCTTTGAATATTAATGAGATTGTTCAGGCCCTATACTTACCCGAAAATGATAAAGAAAAATTCGGAATGGTCGAAGGTAAGGGCCGAGCTATGACCCATAAACTAAACCGAAATAATAAAAATAGTAGTTGTTTATTTTTCTACTAGCTGATGCCCGCGACTTCGTACGCGTGGACTTTATGACTTCGGCGAATGCATATAAATGAACTAATGTAGTTACATAAGAAAATACTTGTAGAAGTGTTATGGTTCTGCATCAGGTGTTCCAGATCTTCAGTCTGAACAACTTTTGCAAAGATGTCATTTTATATTTTGTAAAGTTTAGCTGGACCATTATGGTTCTGCATCAGGTGTTCCGGATCTTCGATTTTTATACCTCAACAAAAAATGCTCATCAGGCTGAACAACTTTTGCAAAGATGTCATTTTATATTTTGTAAAGTTTAGCTGGACCATTATGGTTCTGCATCAGGTGTTCCAGATCTCCGATTTTTATGCCTCAACAAAAAATGCTCATCAGGTTGAACAACTTTTGCTAAGATGTCATTTTTATATTCCTTATAGTTTAGTTGGGCCATTATGGTTCTGCATCAGGTGTTCCATTTTCCAAAATCAATTATACCCTATGTTATGCCCAGGCTTAACAGCTATATAACAAAAAAAAATTCATCCAAATCCGTTCAGTATTTCCGGAGATTAGCGTGTTCAAACAGACAAACAAACAGACAAACAGACACACTTTTTTTTTTCAAATTCTTAC
Source organism: Agriphila tristella (assembly GCA_928269145.1). NCBI lineage: Eukaryota > Metazoa > Arthropoda > Insecta > Lepidoptera > Crambidae > Agriphila > Agriphila tristella. The sequence goes on along the minus strand of OV743440.1, from coordinate 2,158,479 downwards.
TCTACTACTACTATGTCTCCATTTCCCCAAATTTTTTTTATATAAGTTGCCTCACTTTGCATACAAGGACACGGCTTCTAGGTGTAATTATTCTAAGGTATAAAGTAATAATGGAATATAAATTTGAGTCAGTGAGCTGTATAAGACCCACTATTCTTGAAAAAACACGTAGATACGAGATAATTTTGTAAACAAACCGCTCTTTTCAAATTACTTTAAGATCAAACCTAAAATCACTTGGAATGGCTGATTTTATACTTTTGTATCAATACAAAGTGTTTCTGTTGTTAAAAAAATACACTTATCAGAGTTTACAGCCGCCTGCGTCTTCTGAAATTAAATCCCTACGCACATTACATAAAATGTGTCCCACTTCCAGCCTTTTATATAGCCAGATGTTTGTGAACAATTTAACCGTGCCTGCGACTGCCTCTCAAGAGGTGTAATAAAATGTCTTATTTGATATCTTTTTTCAGGTATGGCGGCAATAAACTTCATGTCAACTGGAATTTTACCAAGATAGTTACAGATTTGGTTCTTTTCAATGTTTGTTATAATAATAGTGTAATAGCTGCATTTCCTCACGACATAAAAGTGCAATATACGGCGTTTTTCGATCGAGGGATATCCTTTAGCAGGGTGCACCTTCGGAACCTTTGGATCATTTTAAGAAGGGGAGCCATCTTGGATTTTTGTATGGGAGGGAGTTTTATCTCCCTCCCATACAAAAAGTTGCTTCCAGGACGTTAGATAAGAGTATATTAGAAGTTGTTTGGCGTATGTTTCATAAGAATTCATTTAGTGGTTTTCTTCCTGCAAGAGCCCAAACTTAGTATGTTTGGAAAATTATTTTCCGATTTTTTTAAACCAGTAGCTGCAATGTTATAATATTATATATTTTTGGAATCAGCTCAAAAATCCCCTTCATTCAATATTCCACACGATGGGTTTGGAAAAAAGAAATTTTCAAATTCCATACAAAAAAAAGATTGTATTTTATCTCCCTCCCATTTAAAATCCAAGATGGTCCACCTTCTTAAAATGATCTAAGGGTTCAGAAGGTGCAACCTGCCAAAGGATGTCCCTCGATCACCAAACGCCGTATTTTTTATTGAGCAGACGGGACGAATTTCGTTTGTTTGTCCAACACAGACCACTTTTTAAGACCTACGTAAAATATAACCTTCATATAGCTAAAAACGAATAATCTATTCTGTTAAGCTTGAGCTATGTTTGTCGTTTAAAAAAAATGTGGGCTGAGTTTCAAATAAAACTTTGGAATTTTAATGAAAACAAGTACATTATTATTTAAGTCGTATTTGTAACCTAAGCTTAATCAACTTTGGAACAATAATTCAAACAAAAATATTATCTAAATCGTAGCCTAAGCTTAAATTATATTGCTTAAAGAGGATAACGCTACGAAAAAGTACTATAATAAGAGTTTAAGTCAGAAGCACAAAGCATTTTATCATTCCGGTCGTCAAATGAATGTTTACGTCATGTCATCTGTTTCAACTATTTATAAACAGATAAACTTAGTGACATGCGGAAATTACTATACTTGAACGGCACGTGTCATGTAGTGACAAGTAATAATATATTTAATGTAGTCAAGCTTTTGACACAAGCTTTGAGCTCTTTAACATTTTCATTAAGTACTTTAAGCAAAACGGTATTTTTTACATTTTGATTAGGTACTTTAAGCATAACGGTATTTTTTACATTTGTTATGAATATTGTAACAGTTATCAGATTGGTTGCGAACGTTTTTGTTACCCTTAAATTATTCAAAAATGAAGATCTTTACCATTAGAGAGAGACAGATTATAGTTGCAATCTTTAGCTAGATAGATAAATTGTTTACAATAAACAAAATTAACTAAATAAACTAAATTAATTAAATAAACAAAATTATACAGAAAAAAAACGCATCGACGGAAAAAGGCAAAACTCAGTGATTTAGCAAAGCACTGATTTTAATTTTTTGCCAAGAAGTAAGCGCGTGGTCGCCTTTGACGACACAGACGTGTATATGCAATATTATATTGAAATTTAGAAAAAAAACATCTTTCATTTTATGGAAAGGCACAATATCATCATATTGAAAATTAGAAAAAAATAAATAAAAGAAACATCTTTCATTTTGTGCCGAAAGGCAGCAGCAAAGTATATAAAATTAATAGGTATGAGATAAAACACACAGCTCGTCATAATAACTAATATTTTCCACTTATTTCAATTAAACGTGGCACTGTGGAGTCGCTGCGGAAACTGTGCAGATGCCCAGACCGCAATAAATAAACTTAATTTAGATTTATTATCCCGTGATGGACGCTTTAATGAGGAAGTTATGATGTTTTGATAGCAAAAAATTATTAAACGGCCTACTGAGCGGTATTAATTAAATAAGTCAATGATTAGTTTGTACACTTTGTACTTATTGCTGATAAATAATTATAAACAAAGGAAAGTTAGACTTATATTTTGTTATATTAGCTAACCTTGCATTTCAACCCTACATTGTGTACAGTTTAGCAATGCATTTTAATTCCGAAAAATAGGACAAGCTGTCATTATTGGTATATCTTTAATATTTTATTTTGGAAAGAAACTATAGACCGCAAAATTATACTTTTATTGCAGAAATTCAAACATTTGATTTTGAATCAATATTTAAAATCAGACAGGATCTATCAAGTAAGTTCTAAAAATATTTATATAATAGTTCGTTTATAAAGGAAAATGACCACTAATGATACCACCTTTTTAGGCCTTGTGCCTCAACAAGATGAAATCCAATAACATTATATTATTTTTACATTCCTAACGATATATTTGAAACTATTTTTCGATTCCTAAGATTAAAACAGTTTTATTGAGTAACTAATTAATTTGACTTATCAATCAGCGTCCGCCATTCTATAAAGTCCACAAAACTTTTTTTAATGCGTTTTACGGTAAACTTCAAAACGGTACTTAAAGAGAATGTAAATTAAAGTAGTGTTTTAACCACGTTTTAATGGTACTATAGAAACCATGGAAACCGTTTTCAATTAACCAAAATACGAATATCTATACTGTGTCAAACACAGATTTTTGAAAAAACATAGACCTTTCCAGCCACTAATTTAAATTACACACACGAGGGCACAAAAATCTTCAAAGCGATACTTTTTGGCCTTAGAAGGTGGTCATTATCCTTTAAACGAAAACAATATTGAAGCTTTTTTGGTTCCATTCAATAAAATCTACAATATAAAAACTGAATGGAAAAGTCAGAACACAAAGAATTAATCGGAAATTGGATTCTAAAACGCACAATACAGTAAATTGACCTGTAAACGATTTTGAATACAGCCGCCCCACCCAGAGTGCCGGAACGCCCGGAACAGACATACTGAGTTCAGTACGGACATCTATCGAGAAAAAAAACGCGCGTAAAATTCCACGACAGAGTAATTCTCTGTGGAAAAATTCATTTCGCTTTTCAGCGGTAGATGGCGCTGTACAAATTTTTCATACAAAATTCTCTTTGAATTTATTTACGAGCGTTTTTTTCGATAGGTTCGTGCTACGGGTGCTGATTTTAAAAGTATTGAATCTGAATAACCCTCGATTATTTGAAGTCAGTGGATTTGTGTGCTAAAATGATAATAAAACGTGAACAGCTCGAGGTTGTGTCATTTTAAGCAAAAAGTAACTTTTTGTAATTACTCATTAAAGCTCAAGTTCTTCATGTAGAATTTATTACAGTTTTTAAAATAACATAACTATGAAACTATTTTATGCGATATGAATACATTTATAACTGCCTGTTTTTTTTTTAATACAGGAAGAATTACTCATAGAAGCATCGAAATAAGATCAAAAGAAGTCATAGATTATTATTTATGAATGTAAACAACAGACAGTTTTTTCCTTAATAATTTCTTAATAATAATTTAGTTTCAAAACAACCTCCGTTTAAAAAGGTTACATAACTTTGTTCGAGCGATCAACTAAGGGTTAAAATTGAATTGGGAGCTATTAATTTTTGCCCATTCACTGGTTGCGACCCGAAAGTCCTAAATATGAGTTAATGGTTGGAATCACGCCTCCGACCGGAGTGTTGTATCGGAGAATTTCATCTGCAAATTAATTCTATCAAGATGTTTGTTTATTTTGGTATACGCGATTAAAGTTTGAGGTATAATTAGGTTCGAAGTGGTTTGATTGAATTTATTGATTTTGTTTACTTAAGAGCTATTGTGTTTATTTAATTGAAACTAGTTTTTGATTTGTTTTGGTTTGTTTTTGGGCTTTGTTTTACTTAAGAAGAGCAAAGTCAAGACACGAGCATTTTTGATTACATGGCTGACTAAAATCAATATTATTATAAAATAAACAAAGAAAAGTTTTTCGTTCATTATAATATTAGTAACAAATATTTATTATCGGTATGATATGATGATTCATTTTTTTTAAGTAATAACATCGATCATTTCAAGTAACTTTGTGCATAAAGTACTGACAGCCGGAAAGCTGCGTTTTAGACATTACTACTACCAAACTTGGTGAAATTCGTGTCGATTTTATCCTTAAACTAGCGACCGCCCGCGACTTCGTCTGCGTGGACAGTTTTTGCTATCCCTCGGGAACTGTACGTTTTTTCTGGATGAAATGTACCCTATGTCCTTTTCTGTACCCGTGACAACGTGTATGCAAAATTTCATGATGATCGGTTTAGTAGTTAAGACGTGAAGGCGTAACAAACAAACAAACAAACGGATTTTCGCATTTATAATATTAGTAAGGATTTCTTTATCTTTATGAAAGTCATCAACTTCCATAGCTATAGCTAACTTCCGCCCGCGACTTCGTTCGCGTGGACATTCGGAAAATCCCTAGCCTAGGGAACCTTTGACCGGGTTAAAAAGTATTCTATGTTTCAATCCAGGCTATAAACTATCTGTGTGCCATATTTTATCCAAATCTGTTTTTGCACGATTGAGTAACAAACATCCAATCATCAAAACATCCAATCCAAACTTTCACATTTATAAAATTAATAGGATTTTCAGCCTCTTTGACTAAAAAGCTATAATGTTATTATATACGAGTATCAACATCTGAGTAACTTTAATTCTTTAAAAGCAAAATATTTTATTTAACCATAATGTAAGGACTATATGCAGTAAAATTCTGATTGATGACGTCATCTTTTTTCACAGTCTGCGATTTTTGATAGAAATTACGTTTACACTCCCCCACCATTGAATCATGCTACGGTGCTACGAATCGCTACGGTTGCTACGGATCTACTAAACTCCTTTAAGGCTCGGTTACACTGGAATATTTGTCTCTGTCTTTTTCTTTGCATGTAAAGAGTAAGGAAAATAACCTCACTTCTGAACTTTTTTGATGTTTTTCGTTGTTTTTTCATCATTATCACAGACAACATATCAAAATTTTTATCCTGTTTTTTTATTTGTTATTTAGAAATTACTGGTGAAAACATGAGACACGTATTTTTTATTTTCCAAAAATTTTATTTTAAGTCAACGTAATATTAATTTGAAAACTTATCTATTCTAAAAGAGCGTAAGTGCCGTTTAAAGGATTTTTGGCGGACAATATCCTTTGCCCATATGGATAAAAAAATCATTATGACGTCAACCTGCCAATCTAATCTATGGACGGTAATGACGTTTGTTTGTTTATCTTTTGCTCGAGGTTGTTTTCTTTTATTGTCGCTATTTTTACCTTATTTTCAATAATAATAAATAAAGATATTCGTAAATTAGATTCCATAATCTCATGTGTAGTTCCTGCCTGCAAAAATACTGTGATTGAATGCCCAAACAAACACTGTTTTACGTGCCAAACCAAAGTCTACACGTTTACAAGTAGTGTGTTGCTTTAAAGTTTTATGGAAATTGAAACTAATGCACTTCAAAACAAACTGTATTTATTAAACAAATTCAAACGTACACAATATCTTTTTATTTCTAAAAATAAAATGTTTCGCAGAAGAATTCAGCTTTTGCAGCATGATGAAGTCCATTTTGGTAAGGTTGCGACTGTCTGCTATTAAAAATCCTTCAGAAAACTTGATATTATATTTCGATAGATGTTAAATTTAACCAAAATACTAATTCAAGTTAAAAATATCATGAATACATTCAAAACAAAACTAATCAAAGTGAAAAATATTTTGATTCTTGACACAGACTTTGACATAAATTGTAACCTTGACAGCGACAGTTTTTATGATTATAATTTTTTTAAGATAAAATCACACAACTTTTTCACGCAAAGGAGTTAAATATTTAATATTCCTTTATCTCAATGATACAGTGTTTTTTCTACATATTTCGTTAAATTATTGATCAAAAGCCCCGAAAAATTATGTACGGTGTCAGAAATTGAAAAACCTCGAAATGGTTTTCGATTTAAGGTACCTTGTAAAAAATGAAAACATGTCAATTATATTTCTTGAATCATATGAATTCATGATAACATAATCAGTTGAAGCAACTTCACGGTACGTCAAAGTGTAATTTGATGTACTGTGAAGTTGCTTCATTTTCATCTTCATTTTTTAAGCCTAATATATGAACATACGCAAGCGCTTTTGGTGATTTTGTTTTTTTGACAGTCATCTGTGAGGTTTTATACGCAATTTAATATTTGTAGCAACTAAATAATCTTTTTAGCTTGTCGTATAATTTTTTATGTGGCAACAAGTTAGCAAGCGAGCAATTAAAATTGAATTCGGTGCTATTATGTATTTGAAACACGATTCTTTTGTTTTTTTTTATTATTTTGATTTAAGTATTGCTAAAAACAAAAGGTTATTTCTACTTCTCTAGCAATAGTAAAAAATACACACAATATATAGTCTCAATAAGAAATTCATTGTTTTCTTTCATAAAAAAACTCTTTGAAGAAATCTTATCAAGGGTACAATAAAGTACAATAGGCAACTCGTTGGGACGAAAAATAAGGTTGGACTGTTTCTAAAGATTTTTATCAGCCGTGAAAGCAAATAGACCTGAAATAGAAGGGCAGTGCCCACTAGCCCTTTACCAAAAGGCACTGTACACATGACGTGAAGGGTAGCATCGGAATTGCAAATATGGGACTTGCCGCATTGACTTGCAATATAAAGTTTAACGCTTAGGAAAATTTAGGTTAGAAAAACTAAGAAGGTTGTAATTTGGACTACAGCTGCCAGAGGTTTATCATGAATTCCCATCGCGCTGAAGCAGTTTGGCGTATGAAATAAACAAAATACCAATTTCATGAAATTAATAGTGCTTTATTTTCTGTATTTAATTTAATAAACGTCTTCTTGACGGTCTTATAAATGTTATAAATGTTCTATCATCAATCACGTCGTTGTAGTAAGTATAAAGAAAATCAAGCATTTTCGCAACTGACTAAGGATTTTGTGATTCTGGTATCAATTTTATTTCTTATTTTAATAACATAAATTATTATTGCTTATCTTGTGTTAAAAATGTAACTAAACTTTCATGCAAAATTAAAAAAAAAAACATTTTTCAGTATAAGTTCTAAAGACTTGATCAATGAAAAGAATAACGACTACGCCTGTTCCTAACTGACCTACCATTTACCCCTTAGTAGTAAAAGCAAATAAGTCTAAAAGGTCCCAGTTCAGTAAGAATTGTGCGATTTTTACGGCTGGCCTGATGAGGGTTCGTTTATTGACTTTAAAGGTTTATTGAGTGCCAGATTCCAATTTACCGCTCGTGTGTTCGGAGATAAAACCTGGTTTGTGATGATTTAAATGACCGCTGCCATTTTGGTATTATTTTACGTAAAATGATCATGTTTGTATTGATAGCCAACATGTTAAAAAACCGGGGAAAAATGTGTTGTTTTTTTACCATACAATTATTAAAAACCAGTTACAAAATCTCTACATGTGAGGAACTAAGGTTAAAATAGAATTTGAAGCAAATAAACGTTTTTCAACAATAAAAAAACAAGACCACGGAAGATGCCTCTAAAAACGTATCATTAATTATTGTTAGTTATCTTTGGTACATAGTCAAAATTTAAAGTATGGTTTATCAACTTTTAGAAGGGCTATGGAGTACACGAATCCAATTTTACAGCTCGCATATCCGGAGAGGAGATAAACCGACAATTGCTGTGATTTCAACAAATGCCCGCGTCATTTTGGTTATCATTCTTTATTTTTATTCGAGCAGGATGTACATTGGTGCATGTTTTTACTTTTTTACTTTCATCATGCTTATGTGCAACAACAAATAAAGCCATTGTTTGAACAAACGTTTGCAAAAAAGAATCGTTAAAACTTTGAATGCTGTAATTTTATAGTGTCCGAAAAGAGATATATATATATTTAGAGATAGACCTTTACCTAAGCATATTTCTTCAAATCGCTTTTGGAACAAATTACTGAATAAAGTGAGCCCTTAAAAATTTCATACATACCGTAAAATAAAAAACAAAAGCTAAAAGATTATTATATAAGTACCCAAAGCAGCCGCAAAATTGCCGGCGAGACCGACGTTCGGTATTTTATGGTCACCGTTGATTTCAGTTTTAGCACTTTTTAATGGCGGCGCCGAGGGAGGTGCGATTTTAAGCGGTTACATTGTTCGTATTTTAAATTGTCTCCTTTTAAAAACCTTGAATTAAACTTTGGACGGAGACGATCATTCTTAAGTTGGGGACGAGTGTGGTTTATTGGAAATGACATTATTTCAATGTGTATTGACGTATCTCAAGCGAAATACAAAGTTATCAGTTTACAATAGATTATGAATTCATCTACCTAGAATCAGTTTTTTTTCCTATAAACTTGTAAGTACTTTTTTTGGAATGATATACTGTAATTTGTTTGCAAGTTCTTAAGTGTGTAACAGACAATTTTACGTCTAACAGTAACTCACAAAGCTCCCCTCCAAATTACCTCATAATAACATTTCAGGCGCGATATTTCTCATTTCGAGCGTTATGTTTGATGTACAACCCGTCGCAGGGCTGTCACCTAGAATTTGCCAGAATGTCAGTGTCCCCGGTGATAACGCGTTTCATTTTATTTATATTGAACTTACACATGGATGCGAGTTTGATAAACAAATTCTTGCATAACGTGGCATTACTTTGTACCTACACAAATAATATGTTAAAACAACATCATAAGATTTTATTTTAGACTATTTTAGTATTTTCCGCTAACAGCACTGAAAAATAATGTGTATTTATCTAGAACCTAGAATCATCATACCTATTAGAATGGTGAATTTCATTTTCATTTTATTTATTTTCATGTGAGTCGTTGCTTTCTATAATGCGCCAATGAAAAGCGATCCTGCTGCTTGAAACGAATATTGCGATCGCGCAAAAGAGAAATCCGTTATCAATTTAGATAGGTACCTATAAATGTTTTATTTTAATCACATTTGAGTAACTAGCTATCTTATAGAAGAATCAAAGTGGCATAGTAGGAAAGCAAGTTAAAATACATACCAGCTTTACACGGGTCCATTCCACGGTCTCCCGAATCTTTGGTTTCGAACGTTGTTGAGAGCAACTCGTCCACAGTATACTTGTGCGGCTCTTCCCTCCCCTCCACCGAAGTTACTTGTGCCGCAACACATACCACTGCAGTCATTAGCACAACCAACGCCGTCGACGACGGACGTCTACACCAGTACGTCATTTTAACAAGATTTTTATACACTTTAGAGCACTATTACATATTTTTCTTGCAATGTTACCTGCAACAAGAGAAAATAAATTAGCATATTTTACTTTTAAATACCTATTGAGTTCTCCCGCCTGCAGCTGTCTTCTACGTAGATAGATAGATTTTGACAAAAAATTGAGACTGGCTGGTGAACAAATTATTCTATTTGAAATCAATTTAACCTTCAATACAATCCAAATATATCAACCGAAAGCGGAAGGGATTGTTTCAACATGTCAAGAGGCAACTTTCCAGTTTCGCCAACTTCGGGACAAATCTGGGTCCAAAACGTCTCGTAAGGGACCGTTAATCTTGTTAATACGGTTGGATCGGTGACAAATAGAGCGGTAACCGAGGGTTACGGTCATACATCATATGCTTCATGGCATGCTAGTGGAACGTGAACGTTTGGGTGATTTAAGCGAAAGCATGTTGCCAATTTATAAAATTAATGCAATTATAGTGAATATTTTTGTTTTTAATTTTAAAACAAAAGTAATAATTGTGATTTCAAATTATAGTTCCAAGTTGGGCGCCACTGACACGCTGTGCCAGTGTGAAGTACGATGAAAACCCGCACGGAAAATAAAGTTAGAGAACTTTTTATGAACATATCTGTGATTTAAGCGAAAGCTTGTTCCCAATTTATGAAATTAACGCAAGTATAGTGATATACTTTGCTTTTGTTTTTATTTCGTTAACATAAAAATAATAATTGTTTGCGATTGTAAATTTTTAGAATTTACAGTGCCAAGTTAGGCGCCATTAGCACGCTGTGGCACGATGTTTAGTACGATCAGTGCGGTACCTAAATGAAAACCCGCACAAAACGTAAAGTTAGTGATAATTTTTTACACGACTGCCCAAAAGGAGTGTATATGTGTTCAGGGTTCATGTATGTTTGTGGGTATGTGAGTTTCTTTATTCCACCATAACTTCCAATTGGATCATCATGGTATGGGGTATTTTTAGAATCCTTACTTACATCATTCCGAGTGACATTGGCTATATTTTTTTTTTTAAAGTCAATATGGCGACTGTATGACGCCATTTTCAAATGTGAAAAAAAAATATCTTCAATTATTACAATATGGGCATTAAATGAAAGGCCTTAATGAGCACATTTAGAAATATATAATTTGTCACTAAAATGTGTCAAATAAAAATAAATAAATTAAAAAAAATATTAAAAACACGACTGCCCTGCTAAACACAAACTTAAAAGTTAAATAACAAGTGTCATTGCAGTCGGGGGACCACTTCGACTTGTTATTTAACTTTTAAGTTTGTTTTTAGCAGGGCAGTCGTGTTTTATTATTTTTTATTTTTTCAATACAAAGTTAAGTTTTCCTTCAATCTGACTTATCTTTTTATTATGATATTGTAAGTAATGTTACGGAATCCTTAGTGAGCAAGTCAGGCTGCATTTCCACTTTCTTTTTTGTTTTATTGGTTTTCGAGGCAGGACAATTTGAAGAAGGATGGGCTTACAATCTCGGCACTCAGGAGCAAAGTGAAGAGGACTCAAAAAAAAGTACTCTGGCAAAAGATGGGATGCCGCTAGAAGGAAAAGTAGGTATTTTTTAAGATAACTTAAATGGTAGCTTATTAATTGAGTGCATTTTATACAACAATATAAGTATAGTCTCTTTATTCTTACTTGTCTTAAATGGTAAACAATTTTTACCCAACTCATTACTTGTGAAGTCAATTAAAAAAAAACAACAAATGGGTTTCCACACAAGAGAGTACGCAAGAAATTACTAATGTAAAAGAAATAATGACAACTATAGATATAAGAAATATATACTTAAAAGCTGTTTACTTAATAGGACAGGTAAGGATAAACAGACTATAGGTCATCATCATCATATCAGCCGCACGACACCCACTGCTGGGTTTAGGCCTCCCCTAAGGATCTCCACGACGATCGGTCCTGCGCTGCCTGCATCCACTGGCTTCCTGCGACCTTCACCAGATCGTCGGTCCACCTTGTCGGGGGCCTACCCACGGAGTGTCGTCCGGTGCGCGGTCGCCATTCCAGAACCTTTCCGCCCCAACGGCCATCGGTCCTTCTCGCTATGTGTCCCGCCCATTGCCACTTCAGCTGAGCAATCCTTCGAGCGATGTCGGTTACTTTTGTTCTCCTGCGGATCTCCTCGTTTCTGATTCGATCACGTAGGGAAACGCCGAGCAGGGCTCTCTCCATTGCACGCTGGGTGACCTTGAGCCTCCTTATGAGACTATAGAGACCTTATGAGACTAGACTATAGGTAGGTACTTACAAACAATCACAAAACAGTCTATATCAAGTGGCCAAAATAAAGCTCGTCTAACTTGGAACAGTATTATCATAATTATAGTTCTTGCAAACTTTTCGGCCAGAGCAATGTTCTGTATAAAATGTACCTAACGCCGCGTAACGACGCAATTTTCAAAACGACCGCATAATTTTTCGCACGGCACATCTTTACCTCATAAATATAATAAGTCCTAGTTTTTACTGCCATGTCGGTCATCTCGGTCATTTCTTATTAAGCACCAACGAGATAGAGCACCTTTTTTCTAACAGAGAGGGGGGAAAGTTTAGGGGTCGTCTAGTGTAAGTTTAGTATTAATAGAGCCATTAATCATACCAGAAATAGTGGTACCTATCAACAGTTCGTTCTAAACGTAAATAATTCGCCTATAAACTTCATGGAGTTCAAATATAATCTTATTCTAGAATATTGAAACACCTGCCATTTCATTTGCGCTTTGAATTAGAATAATAATCATTGTTCTATTTGTTAATCCAGGCTTTAAACCATCTGTAATAGCAAATTTCTTCTGTTTAGCCGTTTTGCCTGATCGAGTAACAAACAATAATTAATGAATATCAAACACACAACACAAACTTCAACATTTATAATATTAGTAGAGGGAATATAGCTTTTTTACTCGCCTAACATTTTAATTCGAGGATAAACAGCTGTAACTGATTAAACAATCCTCCGGTTACCACAGTTTTGTGAAGTATAGTTGACGCCAGCGAACTTAAATCTATGGAAGTGTAATTGCAAACAGATATTGCTTAAAAATGGCACAACGGGGCTATAAAATGACAACTCGCACAGCATTTATTTGGGCGAAGAACGCGCCCAGCGACAGACGTTACGCGGTATTTACCTCAATGATATTAGGTTTGCGATTAGATTTTACAAGCGATTGTCGATAAGAAGCGCTAATTGACTGTGAAGTTGTCTACCAAGGCGCCTGCCAAGTTGCTCCATGTTAGCGTTCTTTACATTAATAATTGCAGTTTAGTATTGTAAAGAAAAGAGAGAAAGAGAGAGTTTCTTAGAAATGACGTCCTGTGTAGTCAAATGATGTAAAAGACGCAAAGAAGGAAAAAGATGAAGAAATAACGTATCATATTTTTTCGTTTAATTATAGAAAGTATCTATAAGTATAAATAATAAATTATGGTCGCTATTATAATGCAACCAGTGTTCAGTCGCTTTGTGCTGCATAATTTATTGCCAGCATTTTTTGCTCCACCCAATTAGTTGTCATTTTCGTGTGGTGCATTTTTGAGCGGAGTGCTTGTTCTATGGGATTTAGTTCGCTGGTTCCCTTTGAGCGCCGATTAGCGGTCGCCTAGTGCAAACTCGCGACCAACTCGCAACTTCAAAGTTCCGGCAAGTTTGCGCTCCGGTCTGACCGGATAGTTTCTATACTATCAAACAGATGTAGAGGATTGAAATACAACGTGTTACAAAAAAAACCCTTAATACCGAATATAGTAGATAGAAATCATCAAACCGAACAGCTTTTACTATTTTAATTTTAATATTTTCTTTATTATTATTTGTATGAAACTGTTGATTTTTTTGGGATTTCAGAGTTGGTCCAATAGTAAAAGTTGTGGAGTTTGATGGTCCCTATTTACCATATTCGGCATTAGGGGTTATTTTGTAACACGTTGTAAATTCAAGATGTATCCTCATACGTAACGGTTTTCTTTTTCTCTGCAAAAAGTATATTTTTAAAGCAATGTATACTTTCTTCTGATTCTGTTTTTTTATTGTGATTAGCTCTGCTAAGGTGTCTATGATGAGGGAAAATAAAAACAATAATACGTGGGCTGTTACGAAAGCCATTTTAAATGAAAAATATTTACTATTTTATTAAAAAAGGATCTTTTATAAATATTTCCTTTCTGCCTAGATGCAATTATGAATTTGGGGTACCATAGCTTTCAAACATAAAAAAATGCATCTTGCGGAAATTCAAAATATGCCATTAGGAACCGCCTGAATTTTTCGTCAGCCTCTTCTACAGTGTGATTTATTTCGCAAATAAAAAATCGCACGTGGGGCTGTATGAGGTGGGAATATTTCAACCCCAAAAAGTTGTCAAAAAGTTGATAGTTTCAGCAGCTTTGAGAAAAAAGCTTGAGAAAAATTTTACCACGTATAAAATGGTCAGCGATTTTAATCGCGGAGATTTTAATTGATATTTGCCGCTTAATAAAAAGTATTACAGAAAAAAAACTAAATGGGTAAAAAAAAATTGAACAGCCTAGGTATTACCTAGTATAATGCTCACAGTCTGCTGAACTTGATTTTCTAAGTAAGTTGACCATACATTTAAAAATAACTATTCTTTATCTAAGAGACTGAAAACAAAGAAAAATGTATTTTTCTGTGTTCTTCAGGTTTAGAATGTTGATCAGATCATTTGGGTGGGGTGTGTATGACAATTTGGTTCTCCTCCATTTAGGTATTTCATCAGATCACAGCTAGGTCAATCCTTGGCAGAGAACAATGGCTTTAAAGTTACCTCGTTTTTATGAAAATCGACTGGCGTCCTTAATTATCTGGCCACGACTAATGTCTGAGAGAAATGAATAGAAATAAGTTTTCGAATTAATAATCGTTTTTAGTTTATTTTGAGTGGAAGTGAAAAGAAGAGGGGTCAAGTGATAAATAAAGAAATATTATGGACCAATAGCCATAAATACGGTGAGCATTTTTTTATTAGTAAAACCAAACACTTAATTTGTTTTGGCAAAATTGTTTAAAAACAAAAAAACCGACTTCAAAAAACCTGAAAACACAATTAGCTTCAAAATTAAATACCTCTAAAAAGTAAAAAATAATTTTCAAATCATTAGATACGCATATCATTGTAATAAAACACGTCTATTGAAGTCGGGTGGGGCTAGAGGACAACTTCTTTATTCTAAGAGCCCCACCCGACTTCATTTGACGTGTTTTATTACAATGATATGCGTATCTAATGATTTGAAAATTATTTTTTACTTTTTAGAGGTATTTAATTTTGAAGCTAATTGTGTTTTCAGGTTTTTTGAAGTCGTTTTTTTTGTTTTTAAACAATTTTTTTATTTTTTCTTTTTAGTGTAAGTATCTTCTGTATTAAATAGTTTTACCTTTTTATGGGGATGTATATTATGTAAATGTAAGCGATGATGTTATGTATTTTTTTTATATTTCACACTTTTCCGTGGTATAATACCACTAAAAACTCAATTTCTACTTTTCGTGCTGTTTGTTGTTAAGGAGTTCCGTCGTTCCTTCGCAGTTCAAGTCTAGTCCAAAACGTCCTTGACCATAGTTAGATACCTAATTTGTTTAAGATTGTCATAATCCTAGCAATATTTCAATCACTATACATTTTATATTTGATTTTGAGGAGTTCCCTTGTGTATCTTTAAAATCCAAGGTCTAATAACAATAAAATCAAAATGGTATCATCACTGAAGTATCGTCTTTCAAACAAAAATAGAATCATCTAAATCGGTACATAAACAAAGAAAATATGGTCGATCATCCGTATAAGTTCATAAAATGGTGACAGTATTTTCAAGTTTTCTTGAAAAATACTGAACCGATTTCAAAATTTCAAAAAATGGGACCAACTTGAGAACAAACCTGATCTAATAACGTTTGAATTACTTCAATCCGTTCAGCCGTCTTCGAGTAATCGGCGGACATACATAAAAAAAAATAAAAAAAAACATACATACAGCCGAACATAGAACCTCCTCCTTTTTGGAAGTCGGTTAATAATTAGAGAATAACCAATCTTAATTAAACAGTACTTACGTCTCATAATATTATTATGTGAAAATAAACTGAATTATCTAAAAGTTATGGGGCAAAAATATCTCACAACAGGACGAAATGTACCCAATATTACACTTTATGAACTTCCACAGATAAGAGAGGTCAGGGCCAAGATAAAGTACCTAGTCCTTGTCTGAAACGACGATTTAGTTGTTTCCATGATATTTTAGCTGCTTTCACTGGATCACCCAGTTTTATAATTGTTTGAACATTGCTTTCATCGTTAATTTGAGATGACTACATTTTACTTCTAATCCTAAGGGTTTCATAATTATGGTTTCACTAGCGGCCGCCCGCGGTTTCACCCGCGTGGTTCCCGTTCCCGTGGGAATATCGGTATTAAAATATTTTATGTTTTAATCTAGGCTACCTACTATCTGTGTGCCAAATTTCAACCAAATCCGTTCAGTAGTTTTTGCGTGATTGAGGAACAAACATCTAAACATCCAAACATCCAAACCCACAAACTTTCACATTTATAATATTAGTAGGATAATTGTGGTTTTTATATGAAACAAAATTATAATTTACAAACAAATTATAATTTTTTTCACAAACAGACAAAGTTTTTTTTCTTGGAATACTTGTTCCAAACACTAATGAGATACTTATAAATCTCATCAAAAAACTGTTAATTGAAAGTTTCGTTACTCTCCCGTAAAGTCTGGCAGCACTTTATTTCATCTCATTTATAAAGTTTTTTTTTCTGAATTAGTAGGGGAAGTACGTACAAAATGACATACATGGACAAAACGACATAGTGCGGTTTTTTCAAAACTGGCGGGCAGGAGCGAGGTTTTTGACATCGTATCACGTAAAGTTAGCCATTTAAGCAATCCTGTCAAAATTTTATCGCCCTCAGCTTAGTCGCGTCGGAGTGACTGGTACAAATGTGTTTTTTGCCTATTACAACTTTTTGATCTCATAACTATTTTCAGACTTTTGATAGGTTTTACGTTGTTTTCTTTCAATATTGTAACTTAAATCGACGCGTTGTAGCTTTATGTTGCGATGTGTATTAAATTATTATTCAATAATAATTGTTCTCAGTTAATTCTTAACTTTTTAAATGTCACGTAGTATTGGACAAAATGACATACTTTTACTCCGGACAAAATGACATATAGTTTGTCCATACAGTTTTAGGAAATTTAAATTTTCATTTAAAATAATATGCTACGGAACTAAAAAAGGAAATCTGAACGTCAAACGTAGTCCTGAATCTATGCGAAAAGCGAACGACGATGTTTGTGCTCGTATATAATGTAACTACAACTAAATTTAACTTCTTGCGTTCCCTAGCTAGACAAGACTGGTTAAAATACATGTAATGTGCTCATTGGGCTCATGCATCACGTGCTGATTTTTCTAGGAAGACCAAAAATTGTATTTGTGACCTTTGTGCAACTTTTCTAGGAAGACCAAAAATTGTATTTGTGACCTTTGTGCAACTTTTTTTATTTTGTCATTTTGTGCATAAATATATATGTCATTTTGTCCGTACTATATGGACAAAATGGTTTTTCGACATTTTGTTTATTGAGCTCTAGAATTCCTATGTTATTATTTCAATTCATTTTTAAGTTTAAATTACTGTTAGTCAAATAACTAAAGATGATTTTAAAAATAAAAGAATGATTGTAATGACTTTATTTAGAAAGATATAGCGACAAATAAAAATAGTTTGTCATTTTGGACGTACTTCCCCTAATCATACAATTACAAACAAAGAATTAAAGGACCCCGCACAAAATGTTCGAAAAAAGCCAAAAAAGGTACTGTTAGACCTAAGAATTAAATTAGAAACATGAAAATGTGCTGTGCTTTGCAATGAAGATGTGCTTCGATATTTTTTCACTTTTAGAACGCTAAAAAAGCCATATCTCTAAAACTAGTCATTATTTCACTTTGCAACTGTACAGTTTTGATCAGTCTGTTACATTTATTTTATTATTCATTTATTCAATAAACTTTAAATATACATATTTTAACACATTGCCGCACCACGAAAACCTCATAGGGTTTATCTGGGTGACAGCGAGTCGCTAATTTTACATATTTTGTTTGTTAGGTAAATAATACTGTTTAAGCTTAAACCGAAATGCTTTGATATTTTCTTTGTACATGATCTGTAGTTCACAGGGCAACTTATTTAGATAAAAAGGTATTAAATATCTGGAAGTTCTTTTCCCATACAAGTTGTTGTGTTTAGGTAGGTGGTACTTATTTAGGTAAGGCACTGCTCTCAAATACATAGGTCTTTTTTTTTCTATTACACAATCAGGATTGTAAGATTCAATTAGGATTTGGTATTCAATTTTTTCATATATGCTCATTACATTACAATAATTAAATAGCTTTTTCTCATCATTGTTAAGTTTTTTAAAAATATATTTGGGAGTTATTATTTTTAACATTTTTAGTTGTAGTCTATAGATGGAGTCAATGTATGTTGTGTATGTTCTGCCATATGTACCTAGACCATAACTAATAATCGAGTCCGCTAGGGACAGGTATAATAATCTTAATATTTTAAAAGGTAATTTATATCTAAGCACGTAAAGCTTACTAATAATGGATCTTAACTTATTACATACGTGTTCTTTGTGGGGTCCCCAGCAAAATCGACTATCAATCGTGAGACCAATGTATTTATGATTATTAACTACCTCTATGACAGAACACGGACACAAATAGCTTGTATTGTTTGAGTGCAAGCAAGCATGTTCATGAGCTTTCACGGTGGGTGTGATTGGTGATTTATTATGTGATGAGTGTATGTGTACTAATTTAGTTTTTTGAGCGTTTATTACTAGGCCGTGATCATGTGCCCACTTGCACATGTACAGGGTTTATTTACACAAAATTTCAGCCAAATTGACCAATTGGCTTCTTTCGAACATTTTGTCCGGGGTCCTATCGTGGTTTCATGATAAATTTCGTGAACACTATTAAATTTTGCGAGGCATTATCGTACTTAGGTACTTCATCCACGTTAGAGAAACGCTTCCCAATAAGATCATACGTCATCCACCGCTGCTTATCGTGACGTCATCTCAATCATGACGAGGGTACCAGGGTAGCTTTAAATGGAATACCTGTTTCATTTTTTGTTTTCGTAAATAAAAATAAATCTTGTAAGTACACGTATAATGCAAAATAAAATTGATCCGCGATATTTTACATACAGATTTTATACACGAGTCTTGTTTTCGAGTTTAAATCGTGTTTATTAAAAAAATATATGGAAAAAAATTAGATTTAACATTAGGCTAATAATTTCTGTACGACATCACATCATCTTTTGACCAAAAGGGTCGGTCCCACTATTTCCATTGAGAATCACCATTAATTGTTCAAAAAACAAAAAAAAAAACACTTCAAAAAACTTGCCTATACAAAGCAAGAAATATATTCGAATAATTAGATTTGCATTATCATTGTTATAATAAAAACACGTCTATTGAATGAAGTCGGGTGGGGCTTTTAGAATAAAAATGGTAGTTGTACTCCAGCCCCACCCGACTCAGATTCAGATTCATTTATTCACACGACTTCAATAGACGCGTTTTTATTATAACAATGATAATGCATATCTAATGATTTGAATATTATGTCTTGCTTTTTATAGGCACGTTTTTAGAAAGTCGTTTTTTTTTTGTTTTTTAATCAATTTTTGAATTATTCTCTTTTTACACACGATAGTTTCTCAGTTTGTAAAATTATAATATATTTAATCACATCACGTAAGCTAAAATAATACGTTCTGATTAACTATTCCTCGTTCATCTCTAATTATCCTCAAATATGAGGATTAAATTTAGCCCTGCGTTAATCTTATTCAAAAAGGTTAATTGTATGATTTCAGCCGAAGTAATTTCGTTAAGATTTCGTCCAATAATATAATCGTATTTCGTAAATTAATAAGATTTATTAAATATGACTCATAAAATGGATAATAATATTTTGATCCTGAATATTAGAAACGGACTTTCTTTTTATATTCACAAAGAAATCAAAATAATGTTTATAGTGACTGTCATAGGAATAAGGGTGGTGATACTCTGTTTTTAAAATCCCTCCTTTACCTTCCTGATAAGCTGTTACACATGTCCTCATGTAAACAACAGGACAGTAGGCTAGCAATAAGTGTAATTTTGTGGATTCTACTAGAGTGGGATCAAGTACCCCCTTAACTTTACCAAAAATCCACTTAACAAAAAACCACTTAACTCCCAACTATGCGCCCTAAGGAGGATAGGTACCCTGGGATATAGAACGGATACTGAATGTCTTGATCAGCAAATGGTGCACCTAGCCAGGGTACAAGTGGATCGAAAACCGAAGCTTCCAAAAATTTTAATCTGCTACCTTCGTCTTATTAACCTTCTATTTATTAACTACTAGCCACCGCCCGCGACTACATCTGCGTGGACAGTTCTTTTTCTATTCCTCGGGAACCATCCTTTTTCTGGATGTTTGTATTTCTGTACCCCTAACAATGTGTGTACAAAATTTCA
The DNA here is from genome assembly GCA_928269145.1 of Agriphila tristella. Lineage (NCBI taxonomy): Eukaryota > Metazoa > Arthropoda > Insecta > Lepidoptera > Crambidae > Agriphila > Agriphila tristella. Next base: position 2,138,098 of record OV743440.1, on the reverse strand, counting down.
TGGTGATCGGTTGAGTAGTTAAGGCGCTTTATTGACCGAAAGTGGCACCGCGGTGAATTTTATTGAATACTAGCAGCCACCCGTGGTTTCACCCGCGTGGTTCCCTTTCTTATACACAATTTAATAAAGCTTCTCGTGGAATTTTTAGGGCCAATAGTCTAGCATTTTTAGACGGTATTATTACAGTCACTGCTAGAAAAAGATAGCTGCTAAAAGTAACTGTTTTTGACACATTTGCTATCTACTTCCACGGATGACTGCGAGGGAATGTAGTGATACCTTCTAAAAATACTCGACTATTGACCCTAAAAATTCCACGAGAAGTTTTGTTAACATCCTTTTCAATTAACAACTTATTAAATAAAAACCTCTGAGGGCGCCACTTTCGGTCATGGAATCGCCTTAACGTGAAGGCGTTACAAACAAACAAACTTACCTTCACAATTATAATATTAAATAACGTAATCAAGATAGACTGAATAAACTGGTGAAGGCTGTCTGAAAAATATGTCCATAATCAAAACAAGTTTCCCCTGGCATAGGTTTTTCTCTTTACAAACTTATGACCCCGTTTTTCCCCCATTAAGGATCTATTTGAAAAACCCTCCTTAATGGACGCTCATTTATATACCTACTCAACCTTTGCAAAAATCCAAGTCACCCGGCCCTACATTTTAGCCTACACGTTGAATAAACCGGTCACTCTTTTAAGCCGACGAGAAGACACTGATATCATGATTATGATGGTCCCATGTAAGTATTAAAATATGACGCTGAAAATAATAGTTGTTGATATTTTTCCGTCTTTTTTACCCTGTTTTGTTGGTATAAAATTATACATGATTTTACATTGATTATTATTGCGAACACCATTAATTAAAATATAGGTACGACCTATCACTACAAAATTACATATTTTAAACAAAAATAATCATGCCCCGACAATGAATTACTTAGATCACAGTATCATTTGTTTGGGTTTATGAAAAGCCCGCTCAATATAAAAAAGCTGAAGCGAAATGAAACTACGAAAAACTTAACATTAAGTTATTAAATTGTCAATTTTTTGCAAAACATTTTAATGCCCCCTACACGCTGAAATGAAACACTATATTACTTAAATCACAGTATCACAACTGTTTGGGAATATGAAAAGCCCGTTTAATGTAAAAAAAAGCTGAAAAGTAAAGTAACGAAAAACTAACATTAAGTTATTAAATCGTCACCTTATTACATTACATTTTCAACCTATTAAAAAAAGTGTTAGGTAAGTATTCAATGAATACCTACATCATCCAACATATTAAACAATTTATATCAGTTGAATGAAGACCCCAACAAAATTATCAGAAAACATTGCGTTTGTTCTAAGTACGGACAATCGGTACCACTAATCAAGTTGTGTTCTTTGACCCTCCGTCTCGTTCACATTCAACAACTGTCAACATAACCACACGCGAACTGCGCTCTTATTTTTTTAAACAAACAGTTGGGAATCACGTGTAGGTAGTTGGAGTTGTGACGTTGTTTCCCGGAGATGGCAATAGAGCGTTGGTCACTATTATCGCTGAGCGATAAGGGAGATACATTCCAATAATAAAGCGATGCTTTCTTTGTCTGCAGTATGTACATCTGTCATGAAGATCAAAATGGCAGAGGAGCAATTTCGCCAGAAATAGCTTGGAGTTATCATAAGTCTTTCATCATTTTTAAAGTACCTAGGTATTACTCACAAGAATATCTTTAGTAGGAACTTTGACTTATTCTTCAAATGTATTTCTTAGTGACTCATTCAAATTCTGCTACCTTGATAAACAGTCAAGATGATAAGTACCGCTGATTAGCAACTGCGTGGTGAATAACAACATTTTCGAGAAAAATAAACAGCCATTCAAAATGACCTTTTTATCGTATTTAATGATAAAATATTTTTGGAAGTTATTAAATCAACTTCATTTTTACAAGTTCGCAGCAATTTCGTTTCCAAAGTTAGTCGACTTGTTGAAAGCCCAAGTAGATGGTGAATAACTTTGCAATTATCAACAATAGAAACTATGACGACAAATACCTTATATAAAATTTTAATACTCGTAGATTGTTTATTAACCGACTTCAAAATAAGGAGGAGGTTCTCAAGTCGACTGTTTTTTTTATTTTTTTTATGTATGTTTTAACATAGCTTCGTCAGTTGTTACCCGATTTGAACAATTATTTTTTTATCTCAAGAACATAGTTCTTGTGTGGTCCCATAAAATTTTTACAGAGATCGCCAGTAGTTTTTTCATAATCCTGAAAAATATCAACTATTTAGCTCGCCATCGCACGAGTTTTTATAGAATTTCGGACATAACATCTTTGTTTATGAACCGATTTAGACGATTCTTTTTTTGTTCGGAAGGGTATATACTTCAAGAGTGGTCACAATTTAATTTCATCGTTATTGGATTTCGAACTTCGAAGATACTCAAGGGAACTCCTCAAAGTCAAATAGTATTATGTAAAGTGAATCCAAATTGGCTTCAGTTTATGGCTTCAATAGACGTGTTTTATTATATTGATATGTGTAACGAATGATTCGAATTTATTTTTTGCTTTTTAGAGGTATTTAATTTTTAAGCTGATTTAGTTTTTTTTTCTGAATAAATCAGCAAAAAAGAAAGCGGAATTTCCTTGGTATTTCCAATAGCTTTTTAATCATAGGTAATTTAAAATTTTAGGGCGATTCACAACCACTGATGGGGGTGATTTGCAACAACTAATATACTAGAAAAAAAAATTAACTCACCCGTAACTTTTCAGACGGGATTTGAACCCGCACGCTTAGGAATCTGGCCCAATCAAATCAAGCTACTGAGTATTATCGCTTATAGGTTCATCCAAATTTTCTAGCACATTTTACTTTATTCGCTGCAAACAAGCGTTATATTCATCAATGTGAGGAAGTACCTACCCTGGATATTCCATTTTTTAAAAGTACCTATTAGTAGCTAAACATAATAAGAATATACATTTCGTTTCAGACATGTCACATCGTCATCATCATCATCATATCAGCCGCACGACACCCACTGCTGGGTATAGGCCTCCCCCAAGGATTTCCACGACGAACGGTCCTGCGCTTCCCACATCCAGTGGCTTCCAGCAACCTTCACCAGATCGTCGGTCCACCTTGTCGGGGGCCTACCCACGGAGCGCCGCCCGGTGCGCGGTCGCCATTCAAGAACCTTTCCGCCCCGACGGCCATCGGTTCTTCTCGCTATGTGTCCAGCCCAATGCCACTTTTGTTGAGCAATCCTTCGAGCGATGTCGGTTACTTTAGTTCGCCTGCGGATCTCCTCATTTCTGATTCGATCACGCAGGGAAACGCCGAGCATGGCTCTCTCCATTGCACGCTGGGTGACCTTGAGCTTCCTTATGAGACCCATAGTTAGCGACCACGTTTCACTGCCATAAGTCATCACTGGCAACACACACTGCTCATAGACTTTCGTCTTGAGACACTGAGGTAAATCGGACACGAAGATTTTTCGGAGCTTTCCGAATGCTGCCCATCCGAGTTGGATTCGACGAGAGATCTCTTTCTCAAAGTTGGACCTACCCAACTGGACTATTTGTCCTAGGTATACATAATGGTCAACAACTTCAAATGTAGTATTCCCAACATGAACTGGAGCGGGCACAACATGGGCATTCGACATGATTTTCGTCTTATCCATGTTCATCTTAAGACCCACTCTTTGGGAAGCTACGGAGATCTTCGAGCATTGTGTTCAGGTCCTCCAAGGTCTCAGCCATAAGAACTATATCATCGGCAAAACGAAGGTGTGTTCGGTACTGGCCATTAATGTTGATGCCGAGTCCTTTCCAGTTTAAGAGTTTAAAGATGTCCTCCAACGCAGCTGTGAACAGTTTTGGAGAAATAACATCTCCCTGTCTCCCACCTCGCTGCAGTTGGATAGGGTTTGTTCTCTGGTTCTGTACTCGGACAGACATGGTGGCATTTTTGTATAAATACCTCAACACTTCGATATACCTGTAGTCCACTTGGCACCTTTGGAGAGACTGCAGCACCGCCCAGGTTTCAATCGAATCAAAGGCTTTCTCTTAATCCACGAACGCCAAGCAAAGTGGCAGATTATACTCCTCGGTCTTCTGTATGACCTGCCGCAGCGTATGTATGTGTTCTATGGTGCTAGCCTTTTCGGAACCCGGCTTGTTCGGGAGGTTGGAAGTCGTCGAACTTGCGAGCGAGACGATTCGTAAGGGCTCTTGAGAAAAGCTTATAGACATATCTCAGAAGCGAGATGGGTCTATAGTTCTTTAAGAGGGACTTGTCACCCTTTTTAAAGAACAAAATCACCTCACTTATGTTCCATGTCTTCGGCGTTCTGCCCTCGACGATGACGGAATTGACATGTCACATATTATCAATTATTCTGAATCAATTTGTCAAAATATCTAAAAAGATATTTCAATTTAATGTCGAGGTAATTCCATTTGGTGAAATAACGCTGGCTTGCAGCGTAAGAGTAGGATATACTAGAAGGAATGGTGACTCGGTAGCTCAGCGGTCAGAGCATTGAACCGGATATCCAAAGGTCGTGGGGTTCGATTCCCATCCAAGAATTGATCTGGTGAGACTCGTATTTTTTCTAGTATATTATTTAGTATTCTTACCAATAGTTTTAGTTTATAAATTCTTAAAAAGAAATAAAGGATAAATAACGCAAGCAAACACAGCAAAATATTTTTCTATAAGTACTTCTCATTGGCTTATGTATGATCATCTAACCTAAACTGCTCACTAAATCATCTTGGGTGGATTAGCATTTGGTATCAACCAAATGCTAAACTATTTAGTAATTTTGGAGAACAAATTGTTTTTTTTTTGGTATGCTAAAGAATTAATTCCCCTTCTCATTTGTGAAGCTGAAATAAGACACGAGTTTTTAAAACACTGTTTTTGCAGTTATGATAATGAGAAACCTACTCTTCTAATAATACCTCCACTATATCTATATTTTGATCATTAAGTCACGTGATACATCACCCGTACGCGTGATATTTCGCGTACCGTGTATAAATCACATTTAAAGCACCTCATACACACATTACAGCGTATAAATTCACGCTTGTGGGAATTAAAAAACGCTCACGTATTCATGTAACGTAAATACGCTCACATCTCTTAATTGGTGACGTTGGTGTCCAATGTTGGCTTGGTACTATGTGATAAGAATATATGGTAAAAAACCGGCCAAGTGCGAGTCAGCCTCACGCACTAAGGGTTCCGTACCCAAAAACGGCAAAAAAAATCACGTTGGTTGTATGGGAGCCCCCCTTAAAAATATTTTATTTAGTTTTTAGTATTTGTTGTTATAGTGGCAAGAGAAATACATCATCTGTGAAAATTTGAACTGTCTCTGTTGTCGTTATTAATATGGAGCAAAAAACGGCAAAAAAAATATGTTTGCTGTATGGGAGCCCCCCTTAAATATTTATTTTATTTTGTTTTTAGTATTTGTTGTTATAGCGGCAACAGAAATGCATCATCTGTGAAAATTTCAGCTGTCTAGCTATCTCGTTTCTTGAGATACAGCCTGGTGACAGACAGACAGACAGACAGACAGACGGACAGCGGAGTCTTAGTAATAGGGTCCCGTTTTTACTCTTAATAAAATACATAAACAATTCGCCGGCAATCAAATATAACGTCTACTTAAACTAGAACAAGGGATTGGTGGTTAGGTTGTTGTTGGCGGTTTGATAAGTCCATGACTTTGAAAAGAAGGAATACTTTTTTTGCATATTTTTTTTTTGTATCTTAAAAAGAAACTCCTTAGGAATCTTTACACATTTTTTTTTTCAAATTCGCAAAAAAAATATTGCTTTTGGAAACACAAATATCAAACGACTTCTAACTTCTTAATGACCCTGTCGACCCTTTCGGCGGCACTCATGACATCAAAACTCTTTGAATGAAGATACGAATCCTTCCTATTCTCAAGATTTAGTCCACTGAGATTTTTTCTCCTACTAAATATAAATAAATGTCTTGGCAGGCAAAGATTTTCATCAAGCCAAAAGGTGGTATCTGAAATGGTTTCATTTCAGTTACCAGTTTTTAGGCGATGAAAGAAAAAAATATTAATTAAAGATGTAGGAACTTCGTTGGACTGAATACACAGAGCTACAAAAAGATTATGTAGATAAGTAAAACAAAATATGCCGAAAAAAGATGTTTCTTCTTTACAAAGTCATGGACTTATCAAACCACCCTCGTACGTACCCGCTAAAAGGGAATAGTTAGAACCTTTACAGTACACCTTGGGTCTCGATTCTGCTATTGTTGACGTCATAATCGTGTTTCAATTGTGTTTGAATTGTATTAGCTTTTTGACACAGTTCTTGTTTCTTAAACCAGAAACTGAAACACGATTGAAAGACGATTATTACGTACCTACTTGATATCACAGATTCATCATCATCATCATATCAGCCGCACGACACCCACTGCTGGGTAAAGGCCTCCCTTATCACAGATTACCACCACCATAATCATTCTTTTTAAATACATAGTTAAATCTAAAAAAGTAACCTTTTCATAATGATTTCCCTAACAAATTCATGACACATGTAACACAAAATTATGTCCTATTTTCGTCCACTTAACCCCATGAAATATTCTATTTCATAACATATAGGGTGGAAACGACGACAAAGTGATAGTTTGATGTGAAAAATTTTCAGGATGATCATGACAAAGGGGTTTCTATTTAGGCGAAAATCTGTTTATGATATTGCGTATCATGGACGTAAAGCAATATGTGACCAAAATTCATACGAAAATTTTAAGCAAAAATAGTAAAGATTAGAAAATATATATATTATTTAATTAAGCTATGTGCAGTGCAAAGCTAATAAGTTTCTTGCGCCCGTTCTTCTTGTCAGTTAAAAAGTCTGGAACGGGTGGTAGGAAAATATAGACGATTCAAAAGTGCTTAATTATTAAGTTAATTTAATAAAGCAATTTTTACTTTGACTTTGGCTTTGCAATGGGCATCGTGAAAGGCGTTTCCACTAACCAACACCAATCCGTTTGCCAAAATGTTAATATTTTTGCCAAAGCCTTTGTCTAATGGTAGAGGCATACCTACGTCTGCATCTGATGATGAAGTTATGTCAATTATTAACAATATTTAAGCATTTATTTAATGAAAGTCATTTACGATAGTTGGAATTATCATAGATCCTCAAATATCTTGCGAGATTTCCACTATTAATGTATACGTTACCACGCAACTGTTTACTTATAATTTAATCCAAGAAACTCAAACATTGAATATGGAAACGCAACATCATCTCATGTTTATCGAGAGACTTACACGATTACACGACAAAGTGTACTCACAACACAAAATTGACGAGAATAACTTAAATTATAATAAATTACACTTTATTGCACACAAAAAAAAATTACAGAAAGAAGGACAGTTATAGATAAAAAACATACAAGAGGCGGCCTTATTGCTAATAAGCAGCAATCTCTTCCAGGCAACCCTTGGGTGAAAAATAAATAAAGATAGAACTAGTGTATTTGAAAATAAATATATCTAAAGATAGGTAAATACAAATAAAACTAAAGGAGAATTATATAAATAGTCAGTCAGAATAAGAGGAAAGGAAATAACTTCGAACTCTATCTCGGACTGGGTTTTCCTGCCCCCCACTCAAATGGCCAACTTTAAAGCTTAAATATGAGCAATAGATTATTTAATCATATGTCGCAAACTTATGTAAATCACAGACTTTGATGTAACGTATGGGATTGTCAAGCTTACGGCTCGTAATTTTATAGTATACTTCTTATTTTAAAGTTTTAATAGTAAGCGTGGCGTTCAAACGAATAGAAAGTTGGCCATTTGAGTAGGGGGGCTGATATCCTCTGGTAGAGAGTTCCATAAGCGGACAGCATGAACCATAGACATAAAAAAATTTTCGCTGCGCTCAAGAAGACGAACAAAGCGTGGAAAAGAGAACTTAATATTATACGGACACGGTTTGTGAAAAAAAGAGACAAAGAATCAAGTGACAATGTGCCAACATTTATTACAGTAAGAGCGTCCCGCCTTGCAAATGAGCAATCACAGTTTGTTTAAAATATTTGTTAATCCTTATTAGAATTTCAAATAAAGGTATCGTGGAGCCATGGTGTCTTGTGCTCTAAGTAATTGTGATGTGATAAAAAGAAACAATCCAAGTAATCACACTTTTCAGAGGTAAATAATATTTTGCCACACATTTCTCTAAAACCAAATTTCGCTACATTTATTCGTTTATCGACGAAGAAAGCAGTATGGAACACAGTTTATTAATTTCCTTTGCCATAATATAGTCATACTTTATGTATGTAAGTCATATTTTTGGTATCTCATACAAAATTTATATGGCACCGGCAATGTATGAAACGCAGGCATTGTATACAATGCCTAGGCATTTTTTTATAACAGACAACAGAAATAAACTTATTTTACACATTGCCGGTGGACCAGCAGGCATTGCATATGTTACCGGCAATGTGTATTCGCCGGCATTGTATACAATGCCTGAAAAGATCAGGCAATGTATGAAATGATATTCATTTTATACATTGCCTAGGCATTGTATACAATGCCTGGTGGTCCACCGGCAATGTGTAAAATAAGTTTATTTCTGTCGTCTGTTATAAAAAAATAACCTCGAAATTTAAGGCTCACGCTGCGCTGCGCTACGCGCTCGCCTTAAATTTCTAACCTAACCTGGGACATACAGGAGTAAAGCAGGTTCGGTTCCAAACTCAATAAGCCGCCCTCGAGCCCCCCTCGAGCCCCCCTCGAGCCCCCCTCGAGCCTCCCCCCGAGCCCTCCTCGAGCCACCCCGAGCCCCCCCGGGCACCCCTCAATCCCCCCTCGAGCCCCCCCCGAGACCCCGTCGAGCCCCCCCCGAGCCCCCTCGAGCCCCCTCTGAGTCCCCCCGAGCCCCCCTCGATCCCCCCCGAGGCCCCGTCGAGCCCCCCCCCCCTCCCCGAGCCCCCCTCGAGCCCCCTCCGAGTCGCTCCGAGCCCCCCTCAAGCCCCCTCGAGCCCCCCCTCGAGCCCCCCCCCTCGAGCCCCCCTCGAACCCCCGTCGAGCCTCCCCGAGCCCCCCTCGTGCCCCCTCCGAGCCCGAGCCCCCCTCGAGCCCCCTTAAGCTCCCTCGAGCCCTCCTCGAGCCCTCTTCGAACCCCCCTCGAGCCCCCCTTGAGCCCCCCTCGAGCCCCCTCGAGCCCTCCCCTTGAGCCCCCTCGATCAAAATCTTTTTATTTTACACATTGCCGGTGGACCAGCAGGCATTGTATACAATGCCTAGTCATTGTATACAATGCCTAGGTAATGTGTGAAATAGACAATAATATTCATTCTATTTCATACATTGCCTAAAAGGGCCAGGCATTGTATACAATGCCTAGGCATTGTATACAATGCCTGCGTTTCATACATTGCCGGTGACATATACAATGCCTAGGCAATGTATAACATGAATATCATTTCATACATTGCCTGATCGTTATAGGCATTGTATACAATGCCTAGGCATTGTATACAATGCCGGAGAATACACATTGCCGGTAACATATACATTCGTTTTTCGGATCACCTGTTTATTGACATTGTTGTTCTTTGGTATTCTATTTCTATGGCATGAACAGTAAACGAATAAACTGATAACTTAAATACTTATAGACACCAACCCTCCTTGGGAATGCTGTTGTTGACAGTTTCCTCGCTGCCATTCGAGTGACCCTTTGTGCGATGGTCTGCACCGGGTCCCTAAAACTTCCCTCTATCGCCTTCTACGATACCCACGGGATGAGATGGGACAGTCCTATTCTAAACCGGAACTGTGCGGCAGATAAGCATTCTAAGAGATTTAATTAAATAATAAGGGAATGCCATTGACTACAACGTCATCAATGCGTTCCGGTTTGCGTAGTTACGCAGCCTGCTTGTCTCATGGGAGCTGCAATGCGTAGGGTTACGCATCGGTCTACGTGCACGCGTACGTTACGCAGGCGGTGTGCCATGTCTCATAAAGTTTCAGACATTACAACGTCATGGTACGTCTACGTGTACGTGCACGCTTACGCTTACGCATCCGGTGCGTATCGCTTCTTATTGCCTAGACGGGATTCGAATCGATGACGGACGCAGTTGTGACAATACGTTTGATCGATCAACTACGTTTAAATCGATACAAAATAAAACTATAAATTCTTAATGTTTGTTCGCCCATCACACACACAGCCACTGTACGGATTTCGATAGGCTTTTAATAGTTTGCTATGTTTCATCTGATTCGGATGGGGAAACAGCATGAACTCTCCGTTTCCTTTCATACACTGAGGACGTCATTTAAACTGGTTGTCTTATTTCTTTACTGTCCACGCGGACGAAAACGCGAGCAAAGGCTAGTATATAAACTTTATTAACGATAATTATTAGGTAGTTTAATAAACAAAATTATTTCAAATAGATGATTGTTATTCTAAAGAAGTTTAAAACTCTACAAACTATTCTAGTACGATAAACTTTCAACCGCAGAGTTTTCAATCAGAAAGAGTTGAAAACTTTTTAGAAACCGAGCAGAATTTAAATTTTCAAATTTGGAATACTTACTGCTTCCGTTCACATGAGTGCGTAAAAGTCACAGAGACGTAGTCACGAACAAAACACTATCACAGTACACGTCTCGCGGGCGTCGTCGGGAACGGCGTAACGCGTCGGGTAAAGTCGGGTTCCGATGGACAACTGGCGTGGTTGGGAAGCGGGAACGGCAGCACAAAAGTTGCCTATTTAGCGCGTCAAATTAAATTTTCAACACGGACGGGAAACTGTCAAATTATTTGCGACAAACGAATAGTTGGAAAAGTTTTCGCGTATCCCATAGCCCGAGGGATATGTTAACGTGACATTAAATTCTGACAAAATATTACTGTCCCGAAATTCACGTGTAAAAACTTTGAAAGGCAAGAATTGTTAGTAACCAGAACTTTGCAAAATAATGATAGTAAGTAATATTATGATGTTTTACGATTATCTACCTATAAAACATTAGGTAAGAGTCATGTAAACCAGGGGTATCAAACTGATTTTTCAAAAGGGCCATTTTTATGTTAAGAGTGTGTTATCGGGCCAGACTCAAAATTAAAAACTCAAACACGTACTAAATTACAATCTTTATTTTCATATAAAGGTCATAAAAAGGAGTCATCTTGAGCTTGGGAATCCAGATACCTGAGGTCTCATATTTTATTATCTTACAATATGTAGTGGCACTGAAAGCTGTCTGAAATCCTCACTGGAAAGATTTTGGTCGCGGGCCGTAACTTTGACACCCCTGATGTAAGCTTTTCTAAAAAACGTATAAAAGTATTTTTACGCCATTATTTTGGCTCCAGTTGAGCTCTTTAAGTTGGTGTCCATCGGGCTATATTTTATGTGTTTTTCTTTAAAATAATTGTAGTTTTATGTAGAGTGCTGACGTAACTCTTTCATTATTAAATTTCCAGAGCTATAAACTTTATGATATCGCGAAGCCTCTTCATCCGCCATAATTATCATCTCTACAGATCTAGACCGCCGTTCACGGCAATAAATTTACACACCAACTCTCATTGGACTACCGAAGTAGGTTAATGGGATAAACTCCCCCACTAAATGAGAAAAATGTGCGGAATTGTTATTTAATTTACTCATATTTTAAGAAATATGTATTATATTTAGCAACTCGCCATAATGTTAATTTTCCTTATCCTTATATTTTGAGGTTTCACCCCCGATTCTCAAGTCAAAAGAAAAACGAAAAAAATAAATAATAAGATCATTTCGTTCCGTCTGTTTATGTCTATCGATACCATTGCCATTTCGGGAAATCTTGAACAAACAAAAATGAAACGAACTATTTGATGACGGAAAATAAAGACGCGTATTTATTTAAATCATAAAAATAAATCTTCCATTAACACAGCGTTGTTAAACAAACACAGAATACACAAAACCTTTATCTTTGTTTTGTAAAAAATAAAATAGAAATATTTTACTATTGGAACATCAAATTAAATGTACAATGTTTGTGGCAAATAAATAAATTCTACTCTATTCTATTCTCGCACTCTCCACAGACTAACGACGTAACAGTCCCCCAATTACCGTGGGAAGACACAGCCTAATTAGGTAACTAGGTAAATGGGAATTCTGCGAGTTAGTGCGATCTTAGGGACCTTGCGAACAGATGAAGTCATCATTTAGATCGGGATCGTAGGCTGCCATTATAGGACATCTCATAATGACATAATGCTGTCTAATAGCTCAGGAAAAAAGGAAGGACAACAAAGAATGGTCTTGTAAATTAAAGATTTCGGAAGCACCTATCAACTAAAGTATAGTGTTTTAAAATGTCACCACAAAGTTAGTCAATATTAAGTAAGTACTTACTTTGATTTCTTAACGATTTTTACTCACTTAATAACAATATCTAACAAAAAAATGTATTGTAATGAAAGACTGTTACTGTAGGTTCACTGTGCTGTACAGGCTTATAAAATTGAATTATAAATTAATAATAAATTTAGAAAATTACGATTGGTTTTAAAACTGTTAAGGTTTTTTAGATTCATACTACGTACGAAACTTGCAAAGCCTGTAAGTACTTATTAAAAAAAAGTTGGGTAGTAAAGTAACACAGACCGACCATACAATAAATATGATAGCTGTACCATTTTTTTATGAAAGGTAATTTATTTTTACTTTATACTCGAAACCTCAAAAAATATCCAGACATTTCTCTTTTATAAATAACTTTAACACTTACAAGGTTTTAGAGCTTTAAAGTTGTGAAATAAGTAAAAATAGCGCTAATAGGTTATCACCATAGACATAGAAAAATTTTCGCTGCGCTCAAGAAGACCAACAAAGCGTGGAAAAGAGAAGTTAACATCATACGGCCACGGTCTGTGAAAAAAAGAGACAAAGGATCAAGTGACATGTGCCAACATTTTTTACAGGAAGAGCCCCTAGCGTCCCGCCTAGCAAATGAGCAATCACAGTTTGTTTAAAATATTTGTTAATCTTAATTAGAATTTAAAGTAAAGGTGTCGTGGAGCCGTGGTGTCTTGTGCTCTAACTAATTGTGATGTGACAAAAAGAAACAATCCAAGTAATCACACTTTTAACAGGTAAATAAGATATTGCCACACATTTCTCTAAAACCAAATTTCGCTACAATTATTCGTTTATCGACGAAGAAAACAGTATGGAACAAAGTTTATTAATTTCCTTTTCCATATAAAGTCATATTTTATGAATCTAAGTAATTTTTTACGTATCTCATATAAAATGTATGCATTCGTTTTCGGATCACCTGTTTATTGACTTTGTTGTTCTTTGACATTATATTTCTATGGTTATCACAATCCCTTGTTCCTTGGAGATAACCATGGTTGGATAACTGGTTATCAGTGAAGATTTTTTTCTCCAGTATAACTTCAGTAACACAATAAAACAAAACAAAATAAAAATAAAACTCATTATTTTGTAGACTCTCCTATTACGCGTCTGTCAAAGCGGTACCCAGTCGTTATATTGTGTTAAAGTTTATCTCTATGAGTAAACAACGCTTAATTAGCATCGGGAAGACTGGCCTCAATTGAATTAAGTAATCAGTATTTTGTATAGCGACTAAGGACGGACCAACTTTACTGGAATTCTCACGATTTTGTTATCAACATAAATTTGTTTTGTATGGGAAAGCCAAAGCCGTTTTTTATTGACTTCATTTCTATTTAATAAAATTTTAGTTAGTTACAAAAACGGCTGATCAGATTTGGATGCAATTGGCACAAAGGCAGTTTTAACCTAACGGATAATATTTTTTATCTCGGATCAAGGTTCTTTTCCAAATGTCCACGAGGATGATGTCACAAGGGGAGGCTAGGTATCTTCACAAATTATATAGGTAGTTCATCATCATCATATTAGCCGCACGACACCCACTGCTGGGTATAGGCCTCCCCCAAGGATCTCCACGACGATCGGTCCTGCTTGGCCCGCATCCAGCGGCGCACCGCGACAAGCACCAGATCCTCTGTCCACCTTGTCGGGGGCCTACGCCCAAATATAGGTAGTTATTGTACTAAAATAGTTATTATACTGGCAAGATGGTAGTAACATTACATCTCCCGCTATTAATGTTGACGTTTTCATAAGTCGTATTTCAAAAGGTTTTCCTGTTTTTTAGACACAACAGTGATAAATAAATCCTAGTTGTTTAATGAATATACATGAGTGTTCTGTAAATGGAGTAATTATAATTGAGTGATGAAATTGTATTCTAATTATAACAAAGCGTTGTTCAAATCAATTTATTACTAGCGGTCGCCCGCGACTTCGTCTGCGTGGAAAGTTTTTGCTATCCCTCGGGAACGGTTCTTTTTCTCGGGATGAAAGGTAGCCTATGTCCTTTTCCGCATCCCTGAAAACGTATATGCAAAATTTCATGATGATCGGCCAGAACGGAACCGAGCAAACCAATAACGGGTTGTTCGTTCGTTTGTACAGTTCTCTCCGTAAACGTCGTTGATGTTACGTGTCGTTTGTGCCGCGTTGGTGCCACGACGGAACTCATATTCCATAACTACACGAAATTTCGAAGTATCCATTATGAGGAAAAATGTTGAAATGTAATGAAAATACAACGCTAATCAATAAACAAAAGACTGATTTTGTAAATAGAATGTCATATTTTTAAAACAAAATTAATTTGAATTTAGAATTCATAGCCAATCAAAACTTTTTTTTGTTTGAAAAAGTCTGTACTGCAATACGGCAATTTCATAGGTGAAGACTTATCGAAAAAATAAATAATTTCGAATACATTTTATTGAATGTTGTGCCTTAATTATTTCGTTGCGTGCTAAAACGCCATAGTCAGTATAGTCACCATAGTTGTTCTAAGAATAATCATTTTATTTTGAATTTACAGTTAGTTCATTCCAGTAGGGTTATTCACGATTGTCGGAAATCTACTCGAAAGCATTCGATTCGAATCCGTATCCTCCGATATTACAAAAATACTTATAAGATAAGTAGTTAAGACGTGAAGGTGAACAAAGAAACAAACGGACTTTCGCATTTATAATATTATATTAGTAAGGGTGATAAGGACGGTATTAAAATTATTTCAATAAAGATTTTATTATATAATTATTATTATTAAAATCTGAGAAAATCTTTCGTACCTACTAGAGAAGATAGCTCTAAATAGGTACCTATGTTTAAATAGTATATTATGAGACAAGTGCAGCCCGAGCCGTAGGCGAGGGCGTAACTCAGCCAAGTGTGCAATATGCAGGAGCTCACGAGTTTCAAACGATGTCTTTCAACACATTGCGAGGAAAATTCAAAATAATTTACCACACAGCGACAAATACGATAAAAAAGCGGCAAAATCTAGTACTTTTCTTTTTAATTGAATTAATTTATGAATTGACTGATTCATGCACTGAAATCTCTCTATGAGGATTCCCGTGCATGCGTCAGGATTGACGGCGTATACACTGATTGGTTTGGCATCTCTAGGGGTGTCAGACAGGGATGTGTTGCGTCACCATGGCTCTTTAATCTGTTTTTGGACAGTTGTATGAAAGGTCTGAAAGAACGTGACTGTGGGGTTGTGATGAATGGGACTCAAAGTGCCTCCTCTACGCTGACGACCAAGTTATACTTGCGTCTTCTGCGCAAGAGTTACAAGATATGATGTCTGTTATGAATGATGATTTTGTGAGAAAAGGGATGAAAGTGAATGTAACTAAGACGAAAGTGATGGTGTTTGAGAGAGATGAAGAAATGACTGACTGTACGGTTATGTTAGGTGGCGAAAAAGTGGAACAAGTTCGTGAGTTTGTATACTTGGGGAGTTTGTTCACAAGGGACGGAAAAAGTAAGGAAGACATAAAAAGACGAGTGAAGAAAGGAAATTCGGTGAGTGGTGCTATACACTCGGTTATGAGTAGCCAAACCGTTTCTGCAAAGGCGCGAATGGCTATTCATAACGGAGTGCTGGTACCGACACTGATGTATGGAAGTGAATCTTGGGTATGGTAGAAGAAGAATGAAAGCAGAATAAATGCGGTAGAGATGCGATCGTTGAGGAAAATATGTGGAGTAAAACTGAGTGATAGAGTGAGCAATGAGGTGATTCGTAAAAGGTGTGGTCTGAAAGATGATATAGTGACAAGAATTGAGAAAGGAATGCTCCGGTGGTTTGGTCACTTAGAGAGGATGAATGAAAGGCGAATCAAGAAAGAGATATATTGTGCAAATGTGGAAGGAACGATTGCACAAGGGCGTCCCAGAAAAACTAAAAGGCTGGTGTACGCAGTGACAAAAACCGCAGGGCATGTATGAAAAGATTGATGGATGTGAATGAAGCGAAAGAAGTGTGCAAGGATCGTAGCAGGTGGCGATTTATAGTTTCTGCCTACCCCCATGGGAAACAGGCGTGAGTGTATGTATGTATGTAATTTATGAATTTATCCGTACATTTAACTATTTACCATCCAATCTTGATAATACTTATGTGCCACTCACCAATATTATCCTTATAAATAAAAAAGTAATTTACCACAAAGTGCGAGAACTTCAATGAATTTCCACAAGTAACTCGATAAAAGTGTAATTCATTGTGACTTCTGAAAACAATCGTCGACACAAATCCCTGGCTCAGAAACCTATTTTTCAAACTGTCACTCCATTTCTGACGGACAGGGGGAGCCATTGTTTCCCGCATTCCCACCGAGACGATCGGCAACTGTTGAATGTTGATTTTTGGCTTTCATTTCTTTTTTGTTCACTTTTTTGGCCGCGAAATGTTTTATGGAATTCAACTGTTTTTTTGGCAAATGAAAAAATTATTCAATACTGACTGGTCACTGATTAGGGTCTGTGTCATAAATTCCAGATATGATTTTTCTTCTTGTTCAATTTAAAATGATTTTTGAATTCCATATAATTATCTATGTAATACTTAAGATATCTGGGTATTTATATCTAGAACCTGTGAAACTGGACCTTAGTCGTTTAAAATGTATTTTTAGCATAATCATTCTAATACAACATTATGTAAAAGCTCTTGGATGTTTGGATGTTTGTTACTCAATCACGCAAAAATATCTAAACGGATTTGGATGTAATTTGAAAAAAGTCTGGAACGGGTGGTAGGAAAATATAGACGATTCAAAAGTACTTAATAATTAAGTTTATTTTAATAAAGCTTATTTGACTTGACTTGACTTGAATTTGGCACACCGATAGTTTATAACCTGGATAAAAACAGAAAACTATTTTTCATCCCTTCTATTCGAAAAAGGATGCATTGTTCCTATATAAGTGGGACCAAAATAGATCTTTTCTGGTAAGAACTTTTTAGTGGGAGGAAAAGAGATTTGAATTTAGAACATGTATCTTTCAAAGAATTCGAACGCCGCCGCCGGCTGGTATGTATTGACTGGCTGTATAGACGGCGAACTGAAAAAAAAAAACATAAGCGCGCGAATTAAGTCTGTGTTCTTGTAATTAGTACATACTTACGTACTTAGTACAATAACTTTTGAAAATTGCGCTAGTGTATCAAACGTAACTATAAATTTGTAATTATTTTTACTTTTCACGTGTCTTTTTTAAATAAAGAACATTTTCATTAATTACATAAACACAGTCTCCTATTTATTTTCTCATAGAAAGGGGATGAAAAGTAGAGTATATGACTCGGGCGCAAAATATTTTTGGCGAGGGCGACATACTTTGAATCCCTCGCTACGTTCAGGATTCTATTGAACAATCCCTCGCTACGCTCGGGATTCTACTCTAGAATCCCTCACTTCGCTCTGGATTCAAAAAAGCGCCCTCGCCGTAAAAATATTATTTTGCTCCCTTGTAATACAATCTACTATATCCCAGTCAAAGCTTCTCTAGGGATTTTTCTTTTCCGAATGTCGACGCGGACGAAGTCGCGGGCGTCCGCTTGTAGTTAATATTTTAAACTCTGTACTATCATAGAAAGCGTGTTTTTGCCCGTTTATAAAAAAGTACAATTTTCACTTTTAGAAATACCACAGTTTATTTTTTTTAACTCTCCGCAACAGCATAAAACTAAAGACAAGACCTAAGTTAACAACTTCAAAAGGAAACTAAGGTAAACTTGTTCAACTTAATTAAGGTGGAAGAAGAAAGAAAATATAAAAAGTGAATGATATTATTATATGAAAGAAAAGTGCGGCATTTTCGCCTTGGCTGTATCCACGACCCTTGATTTTTCGCTATTAGCAAAATTTATTGTATTCACGTATTGCACGGTTTGGGATTCGCGTAATGATTGTCAAAAAATAATCTGCTTTTTAAGAAGATTTTTTCTTTTTAAGAAGATCTTAAGCAATTTTAGATTTGAAGAATCTTTTCTTTTTAATTAGGAAGAAGATCTTTATTAATTTTAGATTTCTTTTTCTTTGCATCTAAACTTCATTTCAGGTTCCATTATATGGTTTTAAATAATCACGAATATCACGATTGAAAACATAAAAATATTTATTTCTATTTCGAATGTAGCCCTATTGCGTAGTGTTTTTTTTCTGTAGACAAATTATTTTTCACAGTGTAATTGATACTTGATGTCGTGTCCAATGAAACGCAACCGATTATTCTCAAGGAAAAAACAATCTTTGTCAAAATTTTCACCATTTTACATAATATCAGAAAATCCTCGATCCAAATCACAAAAGTATCCTGTCCATCCGCCATTTTTAATGTCCCCACTGCTGGGGCTCAGGCCTTCCTTATGGGTGGAAAAGGAGGACGGGCCAAAACCCACCACGCGGGCCCAATGCGGATTGGTGGATGTTAACGACTGCAAATGCAGCTGGAAACAACGGCTTAACGTGACTTCCGTAACACGGAGGAGCTCGAGATAATCAATTTTTGGTCACCCATCCCATCACTGACCCTAGCGAACGTTGCTTAACCCCCGCAATCTCTGGGCCAGGCGCTAAACCACTGCGCCACCGAGCTCCTTGTGCCACCGAGCCCCAAAAGTCTCCTAGACCCATTATAAGCCACACACGTCGCCGTCGCCAAAACCACATTAATAACAAGTGGAATTTTAAGTGATTTCATGAAACCAAAATTAATGATGATCAAATAAATGGAAATTAATTTTCTCTCAGAAATTATGCTTACGTAAGTGAAACTGTCAGCGTTGTTGACAAATTTAATTACCACTCCTGTTGTATCTGAGTGTGTATTTTGAATAATCTACATACAGTAAATAAAAGCTTTGAATCTTAAGATTTTTTTTGGGTTAATTCTAGATTGAAAGAAACGGAATAAGCACTTTTACACATTTGTGATACAAAATAAAATAAAAATACAAAATGCTTTATTTCGTTAACAAACCAAGTAATGATGACATTCCAACTAAGTATAAAATACCTGAATTAAGAAGCCATCGCTCTTCCATTTTATTTATCTGTCAGGTAAGTTTAATCAAAACAAAGCAATGGTAAAAAGTAAATAAATAGTTAGTGTGTGTGTGTGTATGTATGTGGGTGTTATTTGTGATCAAGAAGCTTATATTATATGTAATAAGCTTCTTGTTTGTGATAATAGTAGTTTTAGTTTGGCACATTTTGTATTTTTTTGTTTTTTTTTATAAATATGGCAGTGATGTCAGGAGTGACTCCTACGAATACAGGAAATTTTATTATTTTAAATACATTTTTAATTTATTGGAGTTAGAGCTCCTTAAAACACTTCATAGAAAAAAATCAGGTTGATTACATCTAAGAAACAAAGGCTCATGAATATGGTTGATGTGTATACGAAAATAGGTGGCACCTTATTTCGTATTCAAACGAAATGAAAATAGGTACTAAATAGTTTCATAATGTACAATTTTTTTGACAATATATTATTATGGAGATGATGGATCCACACTGTAGTGATTGATTGATCTAAGTATAATGGTATCCAACGTCATGGTCGATACTGTACGAATCATGGCAATACATTACATTAGTGCGGCACTCAAGCAAATATCTGTCACATACATTCATATCATTACAACTAACGAAATTTACCTATTGAAAAATAGACTAAAATAAAAGTAAATAGACTCCGATCATATGATATGATCGAAGTAAATAGAACACAATTATTATCTGCTTTAATTATAAGTAATAGTTTAGGAACAGACTTAATGACTAAAATATTAAATCGAGACAGCAAATGAATAATAAAAACGTGTTTTAACATGCAATATTTACAACACAATATATTTTTTCTTCCAGTAGATACCTAATCATGTTTACTCTCAAGCTCTACCTATCTTGTATGAAAATAATTAAAATTTTTGCTTAAAAGGCAAACATTACTTTTATTTTTTAAAACCATCTAATAACAAAAAAGAAAATGCTATCATTTCGACAGTTGGGAAAGTTCAGATTATATTCTGATTTTTTTGTGAAAAATAGCTCTACTGATCGCTGATAAGCCTCCAGGCATCGTAAAAGCCGGTATTATTAAAGTTTCACTGTAACAATCTCAGAATTCCTGCACTCAATAAATTCTAGAGGAAGAAAGAAAATAATTTCCCTAACATTGCAATAATATTAAAATGAGCCGATAAAATGTGCCCACACACTTGCTAATACTTAAGGAATTTGTGGAACATCCACTCTCGCTACTAAGAGTGCAAAAATATTTCAATAACGCGATGTGTCGAAGAAACTCGCAAATTTTTATCACTACGCCCAGTTTCTTGGCATATTAAAAATTGCACGCCAAGATGCCTTTATAAAATACCGGCTAAGTTCCCTTAAAAGCGCGCAAATTGTTCCACAAGGAATTTAGATTTTGCACCAGAGCACTTATTTCTGCCTTCTTTTGTTTTACATGTATGAAGGTAGGTTAACTTTTACATTAGTTATGTGCTATCCATTATTTTATATTAATCTCATCCTATTTTAATGTACTTACTTATCGCACATTTTTGCGATCCGTTATTCTCACAGAACATAAAAACACTTTTCTGTGTCTCTTCCTAATTGGGATAGGATAGCTCTTTCACACAGCCAATTATAGAAAAGTGATCGACTCGTTCATATAAAAAAACACATTACCATTTTTGTCTGTCCCTTGACAAAAAAAAGAAAAAGAATATACGAAACACATTTTTCAGTAATTACCCAGACAAATGAAACATTCAAAACTTTACTGCTTCGAAATAATTTTCCAAATAAACCCAAAGATTTAAAAACAAAGTGCTCTTCTTTCGTTCATTTTTAACTGTCTTTCCAGCCCACCTCACGGCGCATAAAGCGATTGCACAAGGGTATTTTTAATTAAGGTCATTACACAAAGATCTTCGTGCCGAAAATAATCGCCGAGGGGACAATTGGCTCTTAAAAAGTGTTTGAGATGACCTGGCTATCCACTACAAGCGGAACAAAGGAAATTTTGGCAAATAAAGAAATATTAGTGTAAAAGCGAAGAACTTGAAAACTCCTAAAAAATATAATTTGTTTAAAGTCAAATATTAAAAATAGGTGAAGTTCCATGGAAACAATAAACTATGTATAGAACAAAACTCTACGTTTTGGTGTGTTATTTTGGTTAGCTAGCGGTGGCGAAGGGTCCATACAAGCCGATTCCCTTTGGCTTACCTTTTAGAAGTATGATACCCTACTGATTCACTATGCAGATCATAACATTTTTGTGGAATTCGCTTACCTTGTCCATAATTTCACCCGTTGCTACTGCTAGCTAAGCCGAGGTCCCACATATAAACACAGTTTATTATCGACCGAGTGAGCGCGTAACGCCAGCGAAGCATGTCTGTTTTAGCTTGGAAAAAATGATTTTGTATGTCCGTCCCGGCTGTCCGTCTGTTTTCCTCTACAGGTCGCATTTTTCAACCAATTTTCGTGCATGAAAATGTTGTGAGCAGTTTTTCAAAATGGCAGAGATATCATAGTGAGGTCTACAGCTCACAGAGCCACTACGAGTAGTATAGGTATTTATTTACTTAACCCCTTACTAATAAAGATTAGCAGATGTATAGTTACACAATGGTTACTCTCTGTCAAACTTTTTAGTTTGACATTGAAAAGAAAGTGACAAAACACTGTGTAACTATACATCCGCTAAACAATCTTTATTAGTAAGGGGTTACTATGTACGAACCGCTTGCTTACCTGCGAGCGGATGATGCGTTTTTCCTCGCCATACAAACACAAACAAAAGAAAGCCTATTGCAAGTTGGACGTATTTCCTAATCTTTTTTCTGGTCGAAAATAACGCACTCTTAAATATAGCTTTCTTTATACAATGAGCTTTATCCGCAGTGAAAGATAAAATGTTCAATAAACATTTTTATGAGGCGGAATAATTGCTACTAATTTCGGAAACATTTCGTCCAAGTTTTCTGTGTTATTTATTTGGACAGAAAAAAATAAAGTCTGTTTTTTCTTATTTTCTAGATCCAACATTTCGACTCTTTGAGAACATAAATAGAATTGTCAAAATTACATGGTTAGGTAATTATTTTTTACATTTTCGAGTTCGGCTCCAAAAGTCGTACAAAAGTCTGTTTTTTATAATTAGCTAATTTATAATTTTATAATTAACTATGCGCCGCGTTATATCATAGGAAATTCATGGCCCACAAGGGCCCTGCTCAATTTCACCGTAAAATAAAAAAACTTTATTTTAGCAGAAAAAGTTTATAAAATAGTATCTACCTGTCATTATAGATTCCTAATTGTATTCCAAATAAATCTTCCAAATAATATAATCTTTACTACAGGCGTCTGCGTGAAAAGGTTTTTTGCTATTTCTCGGGAACAATACTTTTTTTCGGGATGAAGGGTAAACTCTATGTCCTTCTCTGTACCCCTGACAACGTGTATGCAAAATTTCATGATGATCGGTTCAGTAGTTAAAACGTGAAGGCGTAACATACAAACAAACAAACGGACTTTCGTATTTACTAGTAAGAATTTTGTCTATAATAAATTGTGTACCTACAGAGTGATGACTTCATCATTGTAATAGGTCTTCACCTATGAAATTGCCGTATTGCAGTACAGACTTTTTCAAACAAAAAAAAGTTTTGATTGGCTATGAATTCTAAATTCAAATTAATTTTGTTTTAAAAATATGACATTCTATTTACAAAATCAGTCTTTTGTTTATTGATTAGCGTTGTATTTTCATTACATTTCAAAATTTTTCCTCATAATGGATACTTCGAAATTTCGTGTAATTATGGAATATGAGTTCCGTCGTGGCACCAACGCGGCACAAACGACACGTAAGATCAACGACGTTTACGGAGAGAACTGTACAAACGAACGTACAACCCGTTATTGGTTTGCTCGGTTCCGTTCTGGGAATTTTGACTTGAAAAATGAACCTCGTGGTCGTCCGGAAACTTTGGTCAACAATGATGAATTAAAGGCGATTGTGGAAGCAGATGAATCGCAATCTACAGCTGAGCTGGCAGCAGCTTTTAATGTTAGCATCAAAACAATATTGGTCCATTTGCGACAGATTGGCAAGATAAAAAAGCTTGATAGATGGGTGCCCCACTGCTACTTCACGACAACGCGCGACCCCATACTGCACAACAGACCGTCTCTAAGCTGCATGAGTTGGGTTTGGAAGCTCTCCCTCATCCGCCATACTCACCAGATCTTGCGCCTACCGACTATTACTTTTTCCAAAATTTGGACAACTTTTTAGCGGGAAAAAAATTCAATTCCCGAGAGGCAGTACAAAACGCCTTTGAAGAGTTTGTTGTCTCCCGTCCAGCTGATTTTTTCAAGAAGGGCATCCATAAACTGCCACAGCGTTGGCAAAGATGCATTGATTGCAGGGGTGATTACTTTGAATAAAAGAAATAAATAAGTTCGAAAAAAAAAATACTTTAACTTTTTTCAAACAAAACGGCAATTTCATAGGTAAAGACCTAATATTTAAGTAAGTACCTGTTTACTTTTATTTGTGAGATTCTCTTGCAGATTCTGTTCAATGCACTATTGTAAACTGTTGCAAATAATTTGCGGTCGCAAATACAGTTAATAATAATTTTATACCAGCTCTCTCACAACTTTTTGCTTTGTTTTAAAATAATAATTTACTTGGATATCCCGGTGGGATCAATTGAGCCCTTCCCGGGGAGTGGAAAAATAATATTACAAAACCGTATAAAAAATGTCGGCGAAAGTTTTTTCGATAAAAAGATCGGGTGAAGATCGGTTGGTATTGTAATATAAGTTGGAGCTTATTAATCGCTTTTTGATAAAAAATAATTTTAGGCTGTTATATTTTGACTTTATTAATTTCATTCCGTCGCAGGATGTCCCTTTCGCAAAATGTCCCCTGGTCGCAAAACATCCCTTTCGCAGAATGTCCCTTTCGTAAAACGTCCCTTTCGCAAAATGTCCCTTTCGCAAAACGTTCCTTTCGCAAAATGTCCCTTTCGCAAAACGCCCCTTTCGCAAAATGTCCCCTTTGTATTAAATAAATATCACTCGTGCCACATTTCCATTTTGTTCGAAATGTTCTATGAAACTCAAAAATATACTACCCACTTGGGAGAATTTTTAAGTTACTGACAACACTAATTTGTAATAATCATCAGTTAAGAGGGCACTTATGAACATTTCGAACAAAATGGAAATTTGGCATGACTGATATTTATTTGATACAAAGGGGACATTCTGCGAAAGGGGCGTTTTGCGAAAGGGACAATTTGCGTAAGGGACGTTTTGCGAAAGGGACATTCTGCGAAAGGGACGTTTTGCGACCAGGGGACATTTTGCGAAAGGGACATTCTGCGACGGAGCCATTTTTACTGCAGTTGAAAGGAAGATAACTTTGTTGGTCACATATAATTATGTGTCAGCGTGTGTATGCCGTTTGAAGACCGCGTTTAAAGAGGCCAGAGCGAGAAATCGTTTTTTTTTTATTAACAACGGGATAGTGCTTGGCCTTCATCTCATCTGATGTTAAGTGACGTTAAAGCCGAAGGTGGAAGCGCACTACTCCCGGAGTCCTCATCACTGAGGAACGGGTTACCTTACCTCTAACTGCCGGAACACAATAATTTTTAAATTGTTGTTTTGGCGTCAGACTTAGGTAAGATGATGGTAGGTAGCAAGGCGGACTTGAAATAAGCCCTAACACCAACCAAACCGAGTACAAATTGTACCCCCCTGGGAATCGAACCTGGGACCCCTGCGACTTACACGGGTGGGCGAACCACTACACCACAGAGTCGGTTTGATATAATTATAATTAAATAATTAGGGCAATACTAAACAACGATGATGATGATGATGAGTTGATGAGTACAACATACATCATACAATACACATTAGCGGTTAAAGTTTACTGTCTGAAAAAAAATAGCTCTAAAGACTATGTAATGTAACCTTTTCAGCATAGTACCCGCCATTTAAAAAAAACCGGACAAGTGCGAGTCGGATTCGCGCACGAAGGGTTCCGTACCAAAAAACGGCAAAACATCACGTTTGTTGTATGGGAGCCCCCTCAAATACTTATTTTATTCTGTTTTTAGTGTTTGTTGTCATAGCGGCAACAGAAACACATCATCTGTGAAAATTTCAACTGTTTACCTGTTGTCGTTATTAATATCGAGCAGAAAACGGAAAAAAAACACGTTTATTGTGTGGGAGCCCCCCTTAAATATTTACTTCACTCTATTTTTAGTATTTGTTGTTATAGCGGCGACAGAAACACATCATCTGTGAAAATTTCAACTGTTTACCTGTTGTCGTTATTAATATCGAGCAGAAAACGGAAAAAAAATCACGTTTGTTGTATGGGAGCCCCCCTTAAATATTTATTTTATTATATTTTTAGTATTTGTTGTTATAGCGGCAACAGAAATACATCATCTGTGAAAATGTCAACTGTCTAGCTATCACGGTTCATTAGATACAGCCTGGTGACAGACAGACAGACAGACGGACAGACAGACGGACAGCGGAGTCTTAGTAATAGGGTCCCGTTTTTACCCTTTGGGTACGGAACCCTAAAAAGAACGGAAATTCTTCGCAACTGATAAAACTAGTGTCAATAGATAGGAAACGTCAAAAAAACTGGCCAAGTGCGAGTCGGACTCGGGCACGAAGTGTTCCGTACCAAAAAACGGCAAAAAAACACGTTTGTTGTTTGGGAGCCCCCTTTAAATATTTATGTTATTCTGTTTTTAGTATTTGTTGTTATAGCGGCAACAGAAATACATCATCTGTGAAAATTTTAGCTGTCTAGCTATCACGGTTTATGAGATACAGCCTGGTGACAGACAGACAGACCGTTTTTACCGTTTTTACCCTGTGGGTACGGAACCCTAAAAACGCAAATTATTGATGGTCATAACTCATATTCATCGAGATAAGTCATATTGTCGTAAAATGTATACTTTCGGAGATATTATGAAGATTAACTTTTTAGAGCAAGTCATTCACTCTTACCGCTAAATGCAATACAAAATAGTCTGGAGTTGCAAATTGAAGTGTTTCTTTCTATCACGACGATTTTTTAGGGTTCCGTACCCAAAGGGTAAAAACGGGACCCTATTACTAAGCCTCCGCTGTCAGTCTGTCTGTCTGTCACCAGGCTGTATCTCATGAACCGTGATAGCTAGACAGTTGAAATTTTCACAGATGATGTATTTCTGGTGCCACTATAACAACAAATACTAAAAACAGAATAAAATTAATATTCAAAGGGGGCTCCCATACAACAAACGTGATTTTTTGCTGTTTTTTGGTACGGAACCCTTCGTGCGCGAGTCCGACTCGCACTTGGCCGGTTTTATTTTAAGTCCTAATATCTCTGAAATTTTACATTTAAGGACAATTTGACAATCAATTAGTTAATTTTTTATTCTATCGAATAAAACTAGTTTCATCAGTTGCGATGAATTTTCGAATAAACATTACATGCCTGAATTTTCGAATAAACATTACATCCCGTCTAAGTTGCTACGGGTGAGCCAATTTTTTCTAATATTTTTCATTATTTATTCATCTTAATTACATGCCTTTTCCCGCTTTACAGTAATACATAACAGCAGACACTTTGACATTAACATTTTCTCAGTTTTGGAAGAAGTCTGTATTTCAGGTCTGATATAAACCCAGTGATTACTGGGTAAATGAGCAATTTGGAGGCTGATTAATGCGAGTGCCAAGGTGCCAGAGACGCGGGATCCAATTTCTTGACGCTGGAGTTTGACGGAGTAGGTTGGGGACCGTCAGCAGATATAGTGAGATATTTTTCGAAGCGCACCCATTTCCAAGCGCAACTAATGAAGCGCACCTAAACTATTCCTCTATGCGCACCTAAATAGGTAATTTCTTTGATAGCTCACCTATTTAGGTGCGCATTGTGGAATAGTTTAGGTGCGCTTGAAAATGGGTGCGCTTCGAGGAATACCTGGATAGAGATACAGTGGTATTTAATATTAAAGATCTCATTTGTAAGTACCAATTCAGCAGTTAAAAGTAAGAGCTAGTTCCTCAGTGGTTGAGGATTTTGGGTGTAGTGCGCTTCCACTTTCAGTCTTATCATCACTTAACATCTGATCTGCCTATCTATTGTCTAATTTCAAAATCTATCGCAGTCGCTTTCATGATGTGACACACAGATTTTTCTTTTTGACACAAGTAAAAACGTACCAAAGTAATACAGCAATGTGTCACATCCATCTGATAAAGCTATTGCGATAGATTTTGAAATTAGACAATTAGCCCCCTGGGTCTCTATCGCCTAACTTAGATTGTTATCATAATCGCTTTGATTTGACAGATGGATGTGATACACTTCTACTGCTACATTTCTTGATAATATTTATTTGTGCCAAAAAGAAGTAACAATTACATCAACTCGTTAAATCAAAAAATGACTAAAATAAAGGCCAAGTATTCAAAATAAAAAAAACAATACATTTTGAGCCAATCTCTGTTTGAAATTTATTAATGCGTTTCGGTATAAGATATTTTCGGTCAATAAAAAAAAATTGAAAATTAAACAGTATTATTAACATCAAGCTATCGAAACGATATTAGGCTTCGTTTTATATTACATAATATGGATATTATACAAAACTGTGTTCTGTGATAATGAAATAAAGCAAAGTAATATTTATTTGCTGACCCTATTTAATTTAATATTGGTGTTTGTGAGGCAATTTAGAAAAAAAGTGTCACTATTATATACTTATGAAATGTGATTTTTAATTAAGTTATATAGTCCTTTTTTATTTCCAAAATATCTTTTAGCTCTTAACTTGGACGCGATAAATTGAAATTGTTAGAATATTTTTACAGTTTATTGTCCGTACAAAGAAATCCTACTAATATTATAAATGTGAAAGTTTGTGGGTTTGGATGTTTGGATGTTTCTTCCTCAATCACGCAACTACTAAACGGATTTGGTTCAAATTTGGCACACAGATAATAGATAGCCTAGATTAAAACATACGATACTTTTATCCCGATATTCCCACGAGAACGGGAACCACGCGGGTGAAACCGCGGGCGGAAGCAAGTTACTAATAAAAATAACAAACACGTTAAAATAGTGAAAAAAACAAAAGGTTATTTTGCATAATGAATGCCTATATTGAATACAGTCAAAATTAATTAAATTTCACCTGATAAAGAGCGTTGACATTTGAGTGACATATTAAAATTAAACCTTGTTTCAGCGTCGATAAAATTTCAGTGCAACGGACATTTTCATAGTTTCATATTTTGAATTTAAATTATAAATTCACGCACGGCACTACAGATAGGAGTCTATGTTAATATTGTAAAAAAAAACACACCCCAGCCAGATCAATATAATTTTACGTTGCATGTTTACCTAACTCGTCAAACCGAAGTTTGTAAATTAATCTGCAATTTATAAAATATTTCGTAAGAAACTTAGTTACAAAGGTAAACGATTTCAATCTGAATTAATATTGTTTAATAGCAAGCCAAGATTGAGCAATGAAATTGCAAGTTGTCGTGATTGCTCGTAAAACATTGACCGTCCGCAAAGGATGACTCACAAAAGAGATCGGGTATCTTTTAAGAGGGGAAAATTTCCCGAATAAATCTCTTACTCATTTCCCGTCTCGAGTTTAAAGGCACACAAATATATTTAAGTAAAATACTTAAGTATCTATCTTAAATAATGTATCACATTTGGGAAGTTGTTCCGATAGCAAAATATGTTAATACGAATAACATCAAAATCAAGTCAAATATTTATTACTCAAACATGCTTAAAAATCAAAACATTATTTTGACAACCTTTTTCGTACTAAATTCATGAAAATAAAGATAAAATGGAACCCAAACTTACCTAATTTAAAGCAAAACTTACCTTTTTCACTATCTCGCTTCTCTGTGATCCTGATCCGACCTCTCTTTCTAACTAAGGTGACTTTCCCTACTTACAAAGAGATGTTAGACCACAAACAAGCGAGATTTTACTATTTTGAGGTAGGTATTCTTAAGTAGGTAGTCTCGGCTGCATCTAAGGCATTGATAGACTCACGCATTTTCACGTTCGTCCTTCAATGCCTGTGTTGCATGCCGCTGCAGTAATGAACTATTTACACAATATTGGGGTGGTACTGAGGTGAGTGAAAATTTATAGCAAAATGTCAGTATC
Organism: Agriphila tristella; assembly: GCA_928269145.1. Lineage (NCBI taxonomy): Eukaryota > Metazoa > Arthropoda > Insecta > Lepidoptera > Crambidae > Agriphila > Agriphila tristella. The sequence goes on along the minus strand of OV743440.1, from coordinate 2,108,277 downwards.
AAGTTATTAATTAGTAAGGTGGTATATTTAGATTTATTCACCAATACGTTACTTTATCACTACAATTACCTGTCATAAATACCACCCAACCATAAATAAAAATCCTACAAATTATTTTAATATAAACAAGCAACGTTTAAAGCTTTCAGTTTACCATTTCCACTTCTTCCCACACACCTTTCCGTTACCGTTAGCACAATAAGGGGACTTTGAAAACGTTTTCAATCGTCCTTCCCAACCGATCCTCGTGTACCGTCAACAAAAACATTCCGAGCTCATTTCATTTCTGTGATTACTCCACGAACGGAAAAGTAAACCTTTCCGAAGCGCCATTAGTGAAAGAAATTCTAGACGACGCGGCACGGAGACAAAGTGACTCGGACGATGAAAGTAAACATGTCCACTTGGTATATGAATCAATTCTGAGTGTGAGAACTTCCACGTGGTAACATGGAGTAAAGTTTTAAGTGTATTATAAAATACTAGTGACTGCCCGCGACTACGAAGTCGCGTGGAATGTTTTTTTTTGCTTGGGACAAACAAACAAACGGACTTTCGTATTCTGTGATATTAGTAAGGAAGGATATGAGAAGGATTTTTTTAGATTAAACTATATCGGGATTTACACCATGTATCGGTTTGTTTTTGAGACTCCGATATTTCGGCGCAGTAGTATGCGCCATGATCACGGAAGATCACGTTCTTCCGTGATCATGGCGCATGCAACTGCGCCGTAATATCGGCCGACCGAAACCAAAGCAACCGTGGCTGAAGCATACTTATTTAGCTTTCACTGCTCTTCGGAGAGAAAACGTTATACATTATTATGACCATGTAAAAATCAGAATACCTAAACTATATCGGGATTTACACCATGTACCTGTTTATTTTTGAGACTTCGATGTTTCGGCATGCGCCATGATCACGGAAGATCACGTTCTTCTTTTTTGTTGCGAAATATGATCAAAATTAGAAGAACCATCTAGCTGCGAATAACTCACGTACTGTGTGCATTGAAAACTTCATGGCGACATTTCTTTTTATACTATTTGAGCCACTTTTTGTCGCGAGGTCTACAGCTCACGGAGCCACTAGTTTTATATTTTCGTCTAGTTCTAAAAGTCGACGCTGTATTCAGTGTTAGTTAAGTGAAATTAAAATGAAAAAAAACAAATACTTAAAATTAATAACGAAACAAGTACCTACTTCATATTGTGTAATGAAGTAAAAAACAAGAGCACTTGTTATACCATAATTAGTAACGTAAATTAAAATTTTCATTTTGAAAGTAAGAAACGGTAGGGTTTGTTATTATTTAAGTAAGTTAAATTAAAATTAACTGAAACATGGAAAATATTAAATTACCTCTAGTACTTACTTACTGTAAAATTACTGGGTAGAGGTTACTACGAGAAAACGTAACGTTGTAATTGAAATAATACTTAGGTACTTATCCATGAAAATAATATATTTCACAAGAAAACCAGATTCTCCCTTTTAAAAATCCGTTTCAAATCTAAAACATTAGGGGTGCACCGTGCCTCCACTAGCGTCGCCTATCAAGAAAAAAATATTACAACGAAATAAATGTTTAATAAAATACTAGAAAATATAAAAAAACTTAGTTTAAATGTGTTCGGGTACCTAGTTACAATCTGGATTAACGCCTTAAGTGGCCACTTTAGGTGTGAATACTACACAAACACATTTAAACCAGGAAAAACGCATACCAACAAAAGTAGTTTATAACTAAAATTAGTTTTTATAATTTTTAACAATTTTCTTAAACATAGCTGGTTATTTCATTGTAACTCAATTTGAACCTTTTCGATTTTTTTCTTGATTGGCGACGTATTATTATTTCATCAAACAGATAATTTATTATGAATTAAATAAATAAAAATATTGGTACCAAGATGTTGGAGGTGATGTGTTGTCTTCAGTACATCGCAGCTTTCCCGTTCTTGCATCTACCCTCAATTACTGAAGTGCCATCGAGCGAGATCAAAGCGATGCGATGTATCAAGAGCGATAGTTTTAAGATGCCGTATACGTGCACACCTAGTACATCCTATTGTGTTACTGGTAGGTAAAAGGAAGATATTTTTTAATTAAAAAAGTTGAAGTGGCGAAAAGATTACGGGCATGGCGTATAAGGGATAAAAAAAGTGTACAACCCACAACATAACTGAAATTGTAACAATACTCTTTGATTGGTTGTCAAGATATTATAAGGTCTATTTATGCAGGCAGAATATGACATCTATAGGTACTATTTTAAATTTCTCTATATTTAGATTCAGCTTCTTATATCTAGTCAACAAGTCACGAGTCTACGAACTGGCTTAAGGATTTTGATAAATTAATAGGAACATAATACCAAGTTTACTGTTGACATTTTTTATTTAAGTAATAATGTAAATACACACGTTCTTTCGATGTAATTTGATTAATTTAAAAGTACAGATTTATCTTATTTACAAAGTTCGGCGTATTCGACGAGTCCAATAAGTGTGCGTAAACCTTTAACAAGCAATTCGGATTACCGTCGCACACTGTAAGAAAACCACTATCTAGCAGGATTTAATTCAAAATCTAATCTTGTCCTATCTATTATTTATCGGTGTCGAACTCCTTAATATGACGGCATATTTTTTTGTTGTGGGTAGCAAAACTGAGTCACTCTTGCTGTGCTTTTTGCATTATTAATTTCTGTGATGTGGCTACGATTACGAAGTGATTATTAAGTCATTACAGTGTTTTACTTTATTTACTGTAGTGTTTAAGTTTACTATGTAAGTACAAATACTTTTTATACGTTTTTCGATAATGTGCGTTATAATCAACGCTTTCTATTAACACAAAAGTAAGAGGTTTTTTTTACTTATAAATTAATTGGACCCGAAAACATGTTATATAGTATTATATTGTCAGTATATTACCATCATTATAAAGCTTACAGTCTTAGCTAACACATGTTATTCACAGATTTTGCATCCTTACACTTTTTTAAATTTTCAGCATGACTGTTGAAATAACGAAATTGTATTTTTTTGAAATTAGGTCATCTATCATTAGTCATTTGGTCATCTGTCATATATCATTGAAGCATCCCAATAAAAAATACAAGCAAAATAGAGCAAGAAGTGTTGTCACTGCTTTCCCTGCCCACAACTGATTAATATTTTTTAATTTTATTTTTGAATCTTGTGAATAAACAAAAATCATTTTTAAATCTTAATAAAAACTTGTTATAACTTGTTTGAATCAAATTTTTAGGTTTTATGATATCTAGTATTAAATCCGCTAGATTGTGATTTCCTTACAGTGTGCGTCGGCATTAAGAGGCAACACACGATTTTCTATACACTTACGATATCCGTTTTTCCAATTATCGAGTGTAACGCTTTCGTACCTGCAAAAAACGTATTACGTTTGTCATTGTTTGGAGTCGAATCACATATAAGTAGGGACTATTCTGGTAAACTTCGATCGAGTAGCTATTTAAGTAGTTTGTTTTTTATTATTTCGATCTTAAGATAATTTTGATCATTTCATTATACCTACTTCTATGAACTAGTGTCACCAATGTTTTCATTTATTGCCGTAATTGTCGTTTCCAAGTTGTATAATAATATGATTAATTTGCATCTGATTGATCCATTGACTGAATCAGAATATTCCAATCTTGCAATGTGAAAGTACTCAGATAAAATCCGCTAGAGCAGGGGTTCCCTTCTTATGTGGGACGTGCCACCTTTCTATTAAAAAAAATCCGCAATCCACAATTTTAGGCTAACAGCAAATTAACCAGCTCTATGCCCCACTTTAAAAACCCCTGCGCTAGCCTAAGCTGCCTTTCTATTGTCTAATTTCAAAATCTATCGCAATCGCTTTCAAGATTTAATACATTGATGCTTTTTTTTGGTATAAATAAAAACTTACCAAAGAAATGCACCAATGTGTCACATCATCTGTCAAATGAAAGCGATTGCGATAGATTTTGAAATTAGACAATTAGCCCCGAAGACGAGCGATGGACCTTTCATGCGATCTAGTCACTATGATGTTACATCGTCATTCAAATTATTTCCCAAAACAATTATATAAGAGTGTCACACGACGATGGAAGAGAAGACTCGCCACGATTCAAAACTCGAAATAATCGATTGTCGAAGCGATCGGGAAATTTTCTACAGAATATGCGGCATTGCGGCTCTCAAGACGAACGCTTTAAAGATGTTGTTTATATAGACGTAATATCTTTTGGGAAACAAACGTTTGAAGAGAACACTCCCGAGGGGCTTTTTGCTGATGTGTTCGCTGAAAAAATACGAATATATGCGTTTGAGAGAGTTTTATAGTGTCGTTCACGAATATTTGTGTGTGTGAAGTGATTACCTGATAAACAAACGTAAGAAACAAACGTAAGATAGACATTAGGTATTCAAAGTACGAATAAGGTATTGAATTTAGTTTTATACCTATTTAAAAGTTATAGGTATGAAGCACTTTTTGATACAAGATTTCATGGTTATATAAGAAAAACTTCGGAATTCAGCACATCCCTATCATATAAAGAGAATTTAATAAAAAATACGAGATAGTCTCAATTCTAACAAAGAAATTGGCAACTCCAACTTGCCACAAAAGTTTTGCGCGTCGATTTGTCGCATTACGAGTGCTTCCCCCTTCCGTATTTGTTCATTTTTAGGGATCCGTACCGCAAAAGGAAAAAACGGACCCCTTGTAGGACAATTTTGTTGTCTATGTATCTGTCTGTCCAAGGCCTTTTATCTCAGGAACGCGTGGAGGTATCGAGTTGAAATTAAAATCATATTCGAGTACTCTCAGCTGTGACAAAACAAACTTCTAAGTTAGGTACCTTAAAAAAGATAAGGTCTGAAAACGCATATTTCGACACTCTCAAGAGAATCAAATTTTATAGGTTACTTTCCGTTAACCTAGAACTATGAAATTTGCCAAGTAATCGTCTTATACTACAAGTAGGTACAGAGAAAAGTCAGAAAACTATATATTTGACAAATATAGTCTTCATTTAAGTAGGTTCCTATAATTTTTACGGAACCCTCGGTGGGCGAATCCGACTCGCACTTGTCCAGTTTTTTATACAATAAATCGCGGTATCGGGTCGTTGGCTCGACTCGCGGTATGAACCTATTTGTAAAATTTATCGAACACGGCAAGAACATAAATTAATGACGCGTCACCGACAGGCCTGGTTGTGGTGAACTGTACCATGAGCCATGTGTGCCACCATGCTGAAGATACATGAGCTTGTTTGAGCTTTCGTAAGTTGAACTTTTCAGCATATAATTTTCATTGTTTTTATTAAAACGGCACTTGAATTTTTAATTATAAGCGTTGTAATCCGCATAAGTGTTTAATAAAACACAGTAAATGTGGCAACAATATTCCATCAGTTGTAATATAAATTAGTAACGATAATTAGTAACAAAAACGGATAGTTTAAAATGTTCAGTGAAAAGTACGTTCTTCTTGCCTAGATAGATACTTGCTAAAATATTTACCTTCATTGCAACAGACACATTGACATTCACTTCTTTCCATTGATAATGATTAAAGAATACACCTACAAAAATAAATATAAATGAATATTATAACAAAACGAAACTGTTAGCTTTACGTTCTAGTTAAATAACTATTATTATGAACTAATAGGTTTGGTATTATACCAATGTTATCAGTATGAGTTTTATTATTTTCTTAGGAATTAGCAGATTATTGTTCTCAGATCACGTACGCTCCGTATAAGTATTTGGCCATCTTCTAATTGATATTGGCGAATATATCTTTAGATATCTAAGCACAGAATAGATATAAGTACTACCTTACAGAAAGGAAACTCTCCGCCCCGCCCCACAATCAATTACCTCACCCCACCGCGCGAGTTCGTGTGCCGAATCGTGTGTTCATGCGTGTGTGCAAAAACGTCACTGTGTAGCGTGTGTGTTGAATAGGTAGTTGAAACGCCGCGCTTGTATGGAGTACCCGGGGTATGATCTAAGTATAATATGAAATAAAAGACTTTTTAACGGATACTAGCGCGGTTTTATTGAAAGTACTTTGGTAATTAGTTGGTATTTGGTTTGATTTTTGATTTTCCCGACGTTTCGGCACCTTTGCAGCTGCCGTGGTCACGGGGGACTGAAGCTACTCGTGAGCCTACCCTCAAGCGATGAATTTTTTTTTTTTAAGACGTTCAGAAATTAATATTTTACAATTTTATTTATCTTTTTAATTGGTTTAAGTTGATTTTGTGATTTAATTAATGCTAAAGAGAGAGAATCTACTGAAACTACCACCATTTCACAAAATTGGGAGGCCCCTCCAAGAAAGAAATGGCGAAATAAAACTTGGAGAGGAAAGCCGACCTCCGTCTTTTATATTTATTAATTTATTTGCAAAAGGAACTAACTGTATCATTAGATCTTGCAGTGTGTGTATGGGGCTTCAGCTTGTGAATGATGGGGTCCCAAGTTGGTGGAATTTTCCAACCATCATCTCTATTGAAATTAGGATATTTATTTATTTCGATAGCCTCGCGGAGCATTCTAGGAATAAATCTACGTTCCTTAGCAAGGATTTGGGGTTTGTCAAATCTAATGTAATGGTTGGGCCCCTCAAAGGCGTGATCACACACTGCAGACTTGTTATCGCGCCTATGTTTCATGTCAGCTACATGCTCTTTAACGCGGGTCCCTATACTTCTCTTTGTTTGCCCGATGTAGGAGAGCCCACAGTCACAATCTAGTTTGTAGACGCCTGCGGCTTGAAGGGGGATGTTACACTTGACAGGTCGTAAGAATTGGTTGATCTTCTTCGGCGGCTTGAAGTAAGTTTTGATTGACGCTCGCTTCAGAATGTTTCCAATCTTGTCAGTGACACCCTTCAAATAAGGTAGGATGGCAGGTTGACGCTCTACTGTGGCTGGTTTGTCGCGTTTTCTGTGACGAAGGCGTGGTACTTGCAACTTGTTTTTACGCAGTACTTGTTTGACGTGCTGAAGCTCAGCCGTCAGGTGTTGTTTGTCACAGATGCCGCGGGCTCTCTGAAACAAAGATTTCCCTACGGTAGCTAACTGTATAGGATGATGGTGAGAGTCACCATTGAGGTATCTGTCTGTATGGGTTGCTTTACGATACACTGTATGGCTCAAGGTTTGGTTCGGATTCCTGATAATGAGAATGTCTAGGAAAGCTAGTTTATTATCTGCCTCTAACTCCATAGTAAATTGTATGTTGGGGTTTATGGAGTTAAGATGGTTAAGAAAAGCAGGGACACTGTCTCTAGGTAGTATTGTGAAAGTGTCATCTACGTACCGTTTGTAGAACCGGGGAGTTACTGGTGCTGTGGCTAGTGCTTTCTCCTCAAAATCCTCCATGAAAATGTCAGCAACAATGGGGGATACAGGAGAGCCCATTGCTACGCCATCCACTTGCACGTAGAACTCCTCGTTCCATAACAGATAGCCAGATGTTAGGCATAATTCTAGTAGTTCTGCATATTCAATTGGCATGTTGTTATCAACTAGCTTTTTCCTGATGATATCAATGCAGTCCTGTACTGGTAAGCATGTGAATAAGGACTGAACATCAAAACTAACCATAGTTTCATCATCAGCGAGATGTAGATGTTGTATCTCACTGACAAACTGGTAGGAATCTTTTACAAACGCTGATGTATTACCTCTCAGTGGTGTGAGTGTTTTCGCTACGTGTTTAGCTAATTTGTAGGTTGGTGAGTCAATTTGGCTTACAATGGGACGTAGCGGAGCATTGTCTTTGTGTATTTTCGGTAACCCATACAGTTTCGGCGGTATAGGGCAGGATGGAATAAGATAATCGATGTCAAGATCTAACTGTTCTGAATGTTTTTTGATGAGTTCTTTCGTATTATTAAGGATCTTGGCGGTTTGATCACATTTAACATGTTTGTAGGTTTTCTCATCACTCAAAAGTTCTTGTATTTTTGCGTTATAATCCGACGTATCCATAACTACCGTTGCGTTACCTTTATCAGCTCGAAGGATAGTTAATTCAGGTCTAGTGCGTAAGTTCTTCAACGCGACGTTTTCATCATAAGGAAGATTTTGCTTGGGCAGTTTACTACGACGTAAAACAGATGAAATATCTTGACGTATAGCTTCACTGTCCTCTTTTTTGATCTGATTTTTAACTAGACAATCCTCTACGCTGCAGATAATATCCTCATACGGTATTCTAAGTATAATAATTAGTTTATATGTATATCAAAATAAAGCACCTTGTATTTGGAGAATCGCCCAAAACAGTTAGTCACAGTAATTCACAATAATGTAGTAAGTACAAAAACAATTAAAAATAAGTCAAAGTTGATTTTCCTTCTAGTTGGATTTAATTATTTTCTGACGTTTCAATTTATTTTATAAGAATGAAAAAAACAGCAAGTCTAAGAAAAATAACAAGACGAAATCGCTGTAATAAGTTTAACAATAAATGTGACTATCCATAGATCCTTTGACCTAGCCCACAAAAAGAGTGTAAGTGAATTATTATTTTTTCTAATCCTTCAGCAGCGGTCACATATTTCGTTTCGATTGTGTTGAAATGAGTTTTTCCGGCTTGTATACTTAGGATTTAGGAAAATAGTCGTTTGTTACTTATTTGACATTGAAAGTTTTAAAAAAAAAAAAAAAATAAAAAAAAAATATTTTTATTGATTAGTTTCTAAGCTAAAAACAATTTACAGTGCAGGTGTTACAAACAACAGATTTTGTCTAATCACACGATCAGTCGCCCACCCAATCCAACGAACTAGGCACAAAAGACCTGTATCTCGTGGATCAGGAAGCGAAGACAGTCTGATAGAGATTCAGTGTGTAAACTATTTTATAATTTAGCATAAGAGAAACATAAAAAGGTACACAAAAATAGTTTATAAGAATTCCCAAACTAGAATTATTATTCTGTTTATTCGGGAATTCATGCTTCAAACGCCGCTATGCGTGTGTGTGTATTAGTTTGTATTTGAGTGTGAGTGTGTGTGTGTGTGTGTGTGTGTGTGTGTGTGTGTGTGTGTGAGTGGGTGTGTTGTATGTGCTTTTTTCTTTTATTAACACATGTGCGAGTGTATTGTCATGAGAGTGTGTGTATTTAGTTGTGTATGAGTTAATGCGTGAGAGTGTGAATGTACTACACAAGTTACTTATTAATGCAAAAACAATTTAGAAATGCCAGATTAAATTACTTACCTACTTGTTTATTACAATTTTTAAGAACCGGTTTATAAAATTGAAAATATATTATTCTCGATGGAGTCTAAATCCTTACTAATATTATAAATACGAAAGTCCGTTTGTTTGTTTGTTACTCCTTCACGCATTAACCACTGAACCGATCATCATGAAATTTTGCATACACGTTGTCAGGGATATAAAAAAATCATAGAGTATATAACTTTCATCCAGAAAAAAATCAACAGTTCCCGAGGGATAGCAAAAAACTGTCTACGCAGACGAAGTCGCGAGTGGCAACTAGTTAAGAAATAAATTAATCGTACTAATCATTTACCACCAATCAGGATTTAGTCAAAAATGAGTTAGGATTAGGGCTACAATAATTATTAGAAAATTGAAAAAAGCAAAATCTAAAGTTGTCTCGATTTACTTTACAGGTTCCATGTCGTCAGGGTTGTCACCTATCAACAGCACCTGATTGTTTCAAACGAATTAATGGCGCGTCCCAAACAGCGGTACCGAAGTGGCACCGAAATTGCCGATCCCGGTTCGGCCCACGGCCACAGAGGGCCGATTTGAAAATATGTTAACGACATTGATGAATTAGTTTTAATTTGTTTACGGGTTATTGTCGAACATGGGTTGAAATCGGTCGGAGAAAATCCACAGGGTTGTGGGAGATTATCCTTAAATGTTAAATACCTACCTGTATAATTTATATGATTGTGGAATAGTATTAATTTAAGTACCTATCTATAACCTACTGCTATTTGTAAGTCGTATTAAATAACGCGCATTACCATTTTTTTTAAATTAAATTTTTTGACTGTTCAGTAACAGCCAAAAAATTACCTATGTAATTTAAAGCTAAGTATGACCAATTTATCATACATGCAGTTTGAATTGGGGAATTTCCCCTTTTTTTCTTCAGTGTTTTTAACCTAATTTCTTCTCAGATAGGTTTTTCACCTGACATAATTATGAGGTGTTATTTTCCATGGCCAAAGCCCATGATTTAGCAACTCAACTACAAATAACAGACAATTTGAAACCAAAAACAACTGCTGAACTGCTTTACACTTTAATTCAGTAATTTTATATGATTGTTATTTACAACTTAAATATTTAATTTTGCAACTGAAGTTATGAATTAGGTACGTTGCTAGTAAATAAAGTAGCTACCTACTTCAGATAGACTTTTTAGTTTTATTTATAGCAGTTAATAAATAACTCCCCAACGACGGGGTTGCCTTTAGACCCCAGAGGCCGTATTACGAGCTCTTAAATCCTGCCAGGTTTATAAATTGCTGTAGTGACATCTCTTTCTCGTCGTATAGCAAAAAAAAGAGATAGATTGATAGCCAGTCAGAAAACTGCCTGGAAATAAGAGGTCATAATACGGCCCCAGAAGGTATTATTTTAGAAGTAACGTGACTGACGAGTTATCTTGACAGTGGGCGTTCTACGAGCTCAAAATCAATGGAATACCACAAATCGATGTACAGTACAGCCGTTTGGTACATGTATACTTGAGATGAAAACAAAATTTTGGACCCGCAGTTCTTAAAAATTCTCCCCTTAGGAGAGGAGCTATAGTGTCATCTTTTTTTTGTATAGAAATTTTTTTTTTGTTATAAAACCTATTGTGTATGGTATCGAATGAAAGGGCTTGCTGAGCCGGTTCTAAAAATATATCACATCGTTATATTTCAGCCACTTGTTTTAAATTAAACCAAAAAACATTTTCAAAACATAGCAAGTTTGGGCACATAGCAGATATAATATGGTTGAATTATATTTCATAAAATATACCTCAAATGATATGTAATATTCTCATATCTAACCTCAAAAAAGCAATTTAGAAAATATTGATATTTAGTATTTTTTTAAATTTTTCATGACTACAAAGCTTTCACAAAGTAATTATATTTAATAATAAAAAAATGTGCTAAAACCTATCTTGTGTGATATCGAATGAAAGGGCTTTCTGAGCTGTTTCTAAAAATATATCACATAATTACATTTCAGCACTTGTTTTAAATTAAACCAAAAATCAGTTTCCAAAAATCCCATACAAACGTAAGTTTGGGCAGAAATTTAAAAAAAAAATACTAAATTTAGATATTTTCAAAATTACTTTCTTGTGCTTTGATATGAGGATATTATGTAACTCTTAAGGTGTATTTTACAAGAAATAATTTAACCAAATCGGATCTGAAGGAGCCCAAACTTGGTATGTTTTGAAAATGTATTTTGGTTTAATTTATGACAAGTGGCTGAAATATAATGATGTGATATATTTTTAGAACCGGCTCAGCAAGCCCTTTCATTCGATACTTCATTTCATGCACGATAGGTTTTCGAAAAAAAAAACCCATACATAAAAAAAGATGACACCATAACTCCTTTCCTAAGGGAAGAATTTTTAAGAACTGCGGGTCCAAAATTTTGTTTTTACCTCAAGTATACGTGTACCAAAGGGCTTTGCTGTACATCGATTTGCGGTTTTTTTTTGCGTACGCGTAGAACTATGACTCCTAAGGATGGCAATTGTCTAAATCGATACGAAACACGAGTTTTAGCATTTATGCTTATTATACTAAGAGTATTTTATGATGTTACTTGAGTGGGTATGTTTATAAAATTATTACGTATTATTATAGGAACCTATATTGTAACAATATGTACGCACGTATACATACCTCTTGATTGTTATATTCTATCTAATAGATAATACAGTAAAATTATGCAGTTTCTTGAAAATTACCCAAAGCTCATGCAAGCGAAACGTAATGGGTCAATATGACTATCTGTGTACCCATAAATAAATAGCTAGAATGTTTGTTTCTCAATCACATAAAAACGACTAGACAGATTTAGATGAAAATTGCCACACGGATAGTTATAACCCGGATTAAAACATAAGTAATAATATATAAATGTCAAATCCGCCCCAAATTGAGCTACTACACACGAAAGTCAAATATTTTGTTTTGTTTCATTTTGTTGGATCGGAGTATGAAAACATGTCTAATCAATCCATCCCTAAATAAAATAAATTAGAGTAATGAAAAAAACACTTTTCATTACATCTGTAAAAACCTCAACTAATTTCGCTTCAGAAGTCGCGTTAGTTGCTCACCATGGAATGTCATCAAAGTGGAAATTTTTAATTAATCCAGGATTTAGAGGGTTTCTCTAGTTCTCTCATAAATCGCCGACTTGTTATACAGAATGATTCACCGATATAGGTAGGATAGAGATTTTAACTTCAAGTCGTTTCAGTATTTTTAATGTTATCTCGAAAAGCAATAAAAAAAGCATATTGATTTTTTATTAGGATCTATTAATAAAAGTAAAGTAAATTTCTCAATGGTATAAATATTTTTTTTATTACGATTATAGTTACTATAAAATCACCCCGTAGGTACAGCCTTAATAAAAATCCGATTTAAGTTCCATTGAAGAACCTTTTAAGGGTTTCTATGTAAATTGATATCTTCAATACTTCGCTTCATAAGGTTTCGATTCGGCGAATCTAAATTAATAATGCCAATAAAATGAATGGCGAAGGGTTAAAGCAAATTTAGAACTGAAAAATTCAGAATAAATGAATAAAGTACATCACAGTTCTTTAAATAGTGACACATTTCTATAAATGTGGGTAAGTAAAATAAGTGAGGAGCTCGGTGGCGCAGTGGTTTAGCACCTGGCCCAGCGATTGCGGAGGTTAAGCAACGTTCGCAAGGGTCGTTCATGGGATGGGTGACCAAAAAATATTATCTCGAGGTCCTCCGTGCTTTGGAAGGCACGAAGTCGTTGCCGTTGGTCCCGGCTTCATTTGCAGTAATTAAAACCTACCAATCTGTATTGGGCCCGCGTGATGGGTTATGGCCCGTCCTACTTATCCACCCATAAGGAAGGCCTGTGCCCCAGCAGTGGGGACATTTAAAAATAGCTACAATGACAAGTGAAATAATTTTTAAAGGATAAAAATTATGGCTCATTCCCGTTGTATCGGGAAAAATATTGTTTTTCCATACTTTTTTTGAAATATTGTTTTTCCACACTTGTTGTCCCTCACTTGTCTTGTGTCCCCCAACGGAATAGGACAATTTTTTTTTTTTTAAAGAGAACATCAAACGACCTTAAACATCACACTCAATTAGTTTTATTTCTGAAGAATCCATTTTTAACGTTTTTATTAGGTTGCTTTCTTGGTTGGTTGTTCGTCCACAAATTTTGCAAACGGTTTTTTTTTTCAAATAAATTGATACTTTGGTTATGATTAAAATATCTTTATCTTTTTGTTAGTTCCGAGACGGAAAGTTCTTTATGAGGTAAATTTTATTAACAAACGTAAATGGCCGCAAGCAACACAGAAACACCTCATCCGCTCATATCATATCTACTGGAAAGATACACAACTTTATTATATTTCATACAAATTGTAACCGGGTCGGCCATTGTGTAGAACCGGTTAGAAGAACCTTCGCAGTGACCCGGACTAATCGAATGACGTATTCAAAAGCCGAAGCCTTTTGAATATACATATTTCATCCACGTGACCAGGAAGAAAGGATTCACACCAAATTGACATGCGATTTTATAAAGCAAAATTTAGGGATGGCTTTCTACTGCACTTTCATGAAGGAATAATTGTAATAGAAATTTTATAATAAAGTATTATTATGTTAATTAAATTAAAAACAAACCACAGACCTACATAGGTCATTGATATCATTGACGTAGGTATTATTTGTTGTATGGTCTCTGAATTAAACAAGATCTAAATGGGGAATGTCCGAAAAAAAACAAATTGGCTGAATATTTTTCTGTAGGTAGGAATAAGGTCCCTTAGTAATAGAATTAATTTTCATAATTTTCGGTTTCGTGAAAAAATTTCAAAAAATCAAAGTCTCTTCGACCTCACAAATGTATGAAAGTAACAGCAGAATGGAGATTGTACCTTTGCCAACACCTGCCACAACCACAACATGGTATTAAAAAAAAAGTTTCAAGACAAAATGTCAAAACTTTTTTTTTTAAATACGTGTTGTGTTTGTGGCAGTTAGCGGCAAAGGTATAATCTCCATTCTGCTGTTACTTTCATACATTTGTGAAGTCGAAAAGACTTTGATTTTTAATAACTTTTTAACCTAACCGAAAATTCTGAAACTTTTTTTCCTACCTATAGAAAAATATTCAGCCAATTTGATTTTTTTCGGACATTCCCCATTAAATAATAACTTAAAAAAAATATTAATTTGAATGTAGGTACTTACATACGTTTATTCTATGGTACAGGGTTTACTGATATGATAATTTAGCTGTCAATTTAATGATGACCGACAAAACACCATATATATCGCGTGATATAGCGTTTTATCGATACTCAACTGTCAAAATTTATTGTCTTTTGACAGTTAAACGTGTCAAAATGCTATATCATATCGCGTTTTAGTGGTCATGGTCATGCTAGGGGGGCATGAGCACTTTCAGTAGGTAGGTACGTGAAGTACCTACTGCTATTTCACGGCTACATGTTGTTTTATGTTTGGCCTTTAGCCGTGTTTATCTGTGAAAACAACTGATACTAAACTCTCTGAGGAATGGTAATGGATATTTCAACTTCAACTCTTTCTAAACTATGCTACTACTGTTTGATAGCAGAGACACACAGGCACGAAAAACCGGTCGCCCCAAAAAAGAACGGTTCGCCCCAAATGGAACGAATCGTTCTTTTTGGGGCGAACCGATTACCGCTAAGTAATATCTTGCACAGTAAGCAACATATTTCTAGGAGATAACCCAAATATTCAATGCCAGATGATTTGGAATAATTTTCATATCTCAACTGTCAAATAATCTGCCAAGTTTACTCGGAACTTACTATTTGATTTTGAAACAGGCACCTTCAGCTAGTAAGTTAGATTAGAAGTTATTAATCAAAATGTTTAACTATAGAATTATTAAATTCAACGTTTATTGAATATCATTGAATGTAAAAGCAATTAAGGAGAAAACGGAACAAACCGGGCCCCAGTCAATATCAGAGATTTGGCAATATTTTATACAAAACAGACTGTAATTAATTCGGAAAAGATCGGGTCAAATCCGCAGTAAATATCATTAATTGCGGTCACCATTAAAGGGTGCTTTAAACAGTCTTTAAATTACATGTCCTTCGACGCCTCCGCACAATCTAAACAGAATTACTTATAACGGAGCGTGCGGAATTTCGTACCCAAATATTTTGAATTTAGACCTTGGGAACAACAGTTTTGGCGTAAATTAAGGCCTGTACAAACACGCGAACTTGGCCGTCCGAAGTCCTGGGACTTAGTGCTCGTGTAACCTTGGAAAAGAATGCGTCTTTTTAATAGCTTTGGGTGTAATGAACAATATTTTTTCCCCGAAAAAAAAAGCTCTAAGAGCGTCCGCTGCGTTAAGCTTAAGCAGCGTCCCGCCCGCCGCGGGTACACGGTGCGCGGGAATATAGATTGCTGGTTTTCTGACGGACAGATGCTAGCAGTGCATGAATAAGCTGTAATCTATGTCGCCCCGCACCGGGATTCCGCTTAACGCAGCGGACGCACCAATAAATTGTTGAACTTTTGAGGAGAGCCTAAACATTATTTTTGCTCAAAAATTTACATAAAACATTTTTATTTTCAAAACAAAGCTAACTGGCCGTTCACACCCACGCTAATACAGATTTAATTACGTAATTAAGCCTTCATAATATCCATTGTATTCCAAATATTTAACTACGAACTATTAGGTTTGGTGGGCGTTTGTTAGCTTCGCCGAATTACTTCGCAGATAGCTACAGAAATACTTGGTAAACAGAGTTGGAGCTAACTCTGTGGAATTAATGGATTATTCTATTAGCTAAGTTTCAGATGAAGACATTACACAATTATATTAAGATTTTTTTTCCCTTGGGAAAGTATTAGAGGTATTATGATCATTGATTTTTTTTATAAAGATTACTTATAGCAAAAAAAAATTAGACCTCTGAGTTCTGCTTAAGAACCCTGTAGCCCTCAAAGTGGCGCCCTCTTCGTAATTTTTATTGCTAGCTTATTAAATGATCATATCATAGATTTTTTTATAATGTTTAGGTACATAGCAAAAAAAATTAGACCTCTTAGTTCTACCAAAGAAAATATATACTAACGTAGTTCTACTTAAGAACCCTGTAGCCCTCAAAGTGGCGCCCTCTTCCTAATTTTTATTGTTCGCTAATTACATAATATTTCGAAAATTCACGGGTACATATTGAAGTTAAGATTCTATAGTTTATAAATTTACAAATCAGTAAAATATAGTTTGTTGTAGTAGTAGAAAAAAGTTTAGTTTTAGTTTAAAGAGTAGGGTGTGTGACCTATATCAAAAATGTTGTGAAAAAAATGCAGAAAATAGCAAGACATTGTATCACTAAACTTTCAGAAATTCCCGGAATGTATGTTCCAGTTTGTATAAAGCAAAGGGTACAGTAAGGGCATGTCAGCATAATCAGACAGATAAAACAACACCCGCGCCGATATTACAGGGGGCCGGGTTTGACGGCAAGCCCGCCGAATTATCTCACGCCGAGAATTCCAATAATATTTTACTAGTCGACTTCTGGGAGAATCTGATACAAGTCATAAGAGTTAAGCCTGGTTTACACATTCATAAGTAAGTAAGTAAGTACCTAAGTAGAAACCACGAGTGGACACCGTCCGGCAATTAAGTAACTAGCAACTTGCCGCTGGATAGGATCGGGTTCTATTTTTTGGACAGGCAAGTAGCGCGCAACCCCTTCCCGCTTCGTCTTCCGCTCCCCCCACCCAACTTACTTGCCGCCGTGTATAACACAAATTATGTATTTCACTACAATACAATAATTAAATTATGTATTTCACAAAACTGCGTAACGACATACGACGTTATACAACGTGTAACGCTAATAGCTAATCCAGGATTTAGTGGATAGGAACCATCAAACTAAATCACTTTTACTACCTATATATGGAACCAACTCTGAAATCGCGTTAAAAATCAGCTGTTTCATACAAAAACTATTAACGAAAATATGAAAATGTATGAAACAGCTGAACTTTTTTTGTCGATTTCAGAGTTGGTCTCATAGTAAAAGTTGTTCAGTTTGATGGTCCTTATATACCATATTCTGGTTTAGCCATTAATTCTGTTACACGTTGCATCATATTGAAAGTAGTATTATGGTAGTTGAGTGTGTCTTCACTACGTTGCTTTCCAATTCCCTTTTGTTTTCAACTTTCAATTCATCTTGCGTCAATCGCATGATGTCATACTATTTTTTTCATTTCTTTGAGGCATGCAATAGGAACGCGAAAGCAACTGTATGAAGACATATGTACCTATACATGCAGTGGCGGATCCAGGATTTTGGTTTGGGAGGGGCTTAACGTAGGTGAGGGCAGGCTTTACCAAGGTAATCAACAGATTTGTTGGGGTGGACTCAAATGATTTTGGGGGGGGGGGCTTGAGCCCCTTAGCCCCCCCCCCCTGGATCCACTTGTGTATACATGGTAGCTTTATCGCAAATCCAAAGTTAACAAAAAATAGCTTTAATAGAGGGAGAGGTCAGGAGGACAACATAATATTATGATCAATGATATTGGCAATTTGCTTGCCTACTAACGTTACAAATACTTAAGCATTTTTGTATTCTCAAGTAATGTTCCAGTTAACTTAACAGACAGATAATTTCATACAAATCTGCAAATTCAATACCATTTACAATTAACTAGAACTAAAAGATAAAGGCTGTTAACTGTAACCGAGCCCTAAAACCCGTGCAACTTCGGCAATGACTTTCTTTCGATAAATAACGATTGCAAACTATATTTATGTAAAAACGCTATCGCTCATATCTTGTACACTGGTCTATTTCTATAAGCTCAGAGCATTTGTTGAAATCTGCTCATCATCTCATTAGTAACACCTAATAATGAAATAATTTACAAGCAAACTAAGCAAATTGTTCACAATACCACTGTTAAAATAATAGAACAAAATGAGGTGTAATGAGTGAGTATAATATTAGGTGGTACCAAATGATGTAATGAAGACAAAAGATAGTGTTCTTGTGTTGCTTAAACTAAACAACATTCTCCATGAAACATAGGTCGAAAAATAAAAAATAAAAATGCATACTTACACCCATACAAAATGTAGTGGTCAGCTGAGTGACTTACTACGGAAAGGCGAAAAAAAAATCGTTTTTCGAACCATGTTCCTTAGAGAATGTTGTTTAGTTTTATCGTAGCATCACTATCACCTGTTTCGACAATATCATCACCTCATTTTGTACCACCTTATAGTATACAAGGTGTTTGGTAAAAGCCTTATAAAGCCGAATATGGTAGATAGGGACCATCAAACTGAACAACTTTTACTATGGGACCAACTCTGAAATCGCGAAAAAAAAAATCAGCTGTTTCATACAAAAAATAATAACGAAAATATCAAAATGTATGGAACAGCTGATTTTTTTTTCGCGATTTCGGAGTTGGTCCCATAGTAAAAGTTGTTCAATTTGATCCCTATCTACCATATTCGGCTTTATAAGGCTTTTACCAAACACCTTGTATAGATCACCTTTAAACTACTTTATTTAATGATACCACAAGTTATCACTAGAGATTTCCTGAAAAAAAAAGAAATAGTATAAAGGCAGTTAACCGTCTTTGATTTTGGCAAGCATTCATTCAAGGCATTCATAAAGAAGTAGAAAAAAGTCCTTTCCAAGCGGACCTTATTCAGTGCTAGATTTTTAATCTACAGAAAATGCACTCTTTATCTCTATTAAGGCTCCGTTACGCGAAATCATTAATCTCTGTCTTTTTCTTTACGTGTAAAGAGTATGGAAAATAACCTCACTTCTGCAATTTTTCGGTGTTTTTCGTTGTTTTTTCATCATTATCTTTAGCACAATTATCTTTCTTGAAAAAAGTTATTGGAGCAACTACACAGTACGTTAAAGTGTATTTTGATGTAGAATTCAATACGATTCCGCTATTATTTACGCTAAAAATATGGCCCGCGATAAGGGCTTTTGATGATATTCTGTTTTTTTTTACAATCATCTGTGAGGTTTATTCGCAATTTACTACTTGTAGCAACTAGATAATCTCTTTAGCTTGTCGTATGTTTTTTTGTGGCTACAACTTTACGTTTTCTATATAAACATATGGCCCGCGCAAACCATGTTTTCCTATTATGGCCCCTTAACAAGTAGATAGGCACAAATAAGTTGTTTTGCTGAATCAAGCAAGTACTTACAGAAAGAATAAAATAATCTAGGGAGAAGATACTTCACAATAGAAAAATAAAAAGATATTTATATTTCTCTCGATAATTTTTGATACTGGGTGCAAATTATTGCGCTAAGCTCAACAAATTACAAATTATCTACATCTACTCTACAAACTTGCTCCCTTTTTAGATATGTATTAAATTGTTAAACCGTGAAAACCACTGGTAAACACCCACAAAGAATGCTACTTGTACCAAGCGAAAAGCGCTTAAATCCATAACTTGGCAGCTTCATTAGGCTTTACGGACCATCTTCCGGTTGGACCTTTGCATTCGGAACTGCCTTTGACGTCCCATTAATTTGTATCCAACTTCCGCCCACAAGCGGAGACATGCTCGAACATGATGTAGACTAGGAGACTGTTGGGCCTAGATATAGGCTTGATTTGGATGTCATACCACGTGGAAAATCAAAGGGGATATGAGTAAGTGTGTAGTGTATTATGTTTTCATGCTTGTAATTTCACCTTGAGTGTACTCAATCCTCATTATTGGTAGGTTAATTTCTGTTAAAAAAGGTAAGGTAATCTGAACTTTTAAATTCGACATTGTTTTTTTTAAGTTAACCAGTAAGTAATAATCAGTGTTAATACAAAAAACTAAAAAATATCGCGATGATAATTAAATTTGAGAGAAAAAATATGTTTACTAGAGGCAGACCAAAATCTCATGAAACGGAAGTAAAATTATTTTTGCTAAAAACACGTCGTTGTTGCATTACAAATAATATCACTAATGACAAAGAAAGTAATTTTATGACTTTTTTGACAGTGTAGGCAATGCAACAACCACGTATTTTAGTAAAATATCTTTACATTCGTTTCATGAGATCTGGTCTACATTTAGCTAACAATCCTAGCGATACTTATTAAGATCTAAAAATATCCTTTTAATAAATCGATTCATTTCTCGATATTTACGCATTATTGAACATCATATGAAACCCATCAGTAGTAGCGACAGACGTGGATCAGGTCCCTCGCCTTTGTAGCATAATATTAAAGGCTTCACAGGAAACAAGCAAATTGTATTTTCTACCTTACTGAACGCAGGTAAGGCTGTTGTGTACTAGTAATAGGACGATATTCATCGGCCTTTCACAACCTATCGAAATCTTTCCGTGTCCGATGCTATGCTTTCGATACATTTACTCTATGCTTTCCGTAACTGTTGAGAATTCGATTCGAAATTAAAGCCCTTCACTCATTTGTCGGTGCAGCATCGGTACGACATCAGCATGCTCGGTATATACGGTACCAAAAGCATACCGAAAGCTTACTGGACGCATAATATTTCAATAGAGCGTTACTCATCTGTCGCCGCGACACAGCACGGCGTACCGCGTTGACAAATGAGTAACATTCTATATAGACGTCCAGTAAGCTTTCGGTATGCTTTCGGTAAGTATATCATATACAGAGCATGCTGATGTCGTACCGATGCTGCGCTGACAAATAAGTAAAGGCTACCTATAATTTGCAGATTAATTTCTAACAGGTGTCGGGAAAGTTGGTATCCGTCGTCAGGAAAAACAATAACATTTCGTATACTTACGGAAAGCATAGAATAATTTACGGAAAGCACAGCATCGGACACGGAAAGTTTTCGATAGGTTGTGCTTGTGAATAAAGCCCATGTCTTTAATTTCGCATGCCCTACCCTACCTACCTTTAAGTAGTGGATCGAAGTGGAATAAAAAATATGTGATTATATTTGAATCTACTTTTTCCCTAAAACGGTGGATCAAAGTGGAATAAGAAATGTATGATTATATTTAAATCCACTTTTAGCCGTAAACCGGTGGATCGAAGAGGAAAATAAATATCCTTCAATCCACTGGTGGATCCTCGTCGGTGGATCATAGAGGAATGAGGGTCTTTACATACCTAACATGGCAGCACTGGTACATAAATGTACCTCTCGGTACCTTCTCCTCTCTGTACCTCTTCTCTGTGTATACAACATTTCATGATGATCGATTTTGTAGTAAAGACGTGAAGGCATAACAAACTTACTTTCGGATATAAATCCGTAAAAAATATTCATAAGGATATTAGTTAGGAGTTTAGGTCCAATGCGACTAATAGAGATTGATAGAGATATACCAGGCTCTATAATCTGATGAGTGAACCAAATATCCAGACTATCAGAGTTCTTGTCAAAAGAATTGGTCGTAACAAAGTTATCCCGCCAATTTTCCCTCAAAAAGTGATTAAAAAAGTTGATGCGATTTGAAAATAAAAGCGACAACCCCTCAGCTTTTCGCGAAAAATTAATTTGCGGGCCGAGTTAATATCTTTTATCTAGCAATCTCTGCAAGTTGGCCATCAAGATTTTGCAATGAGAGAAAAAAAACCGATCTTATCCCACTGATTCAATTTCCAAGAGTGGAGAATTGTCAGAGAGTGGAATTAATACTGTCCGGTAATCCCTCCAGTTCCCGGGTCAAATAATGGCGGCTTTGCGGCGGTTTTTTTATTTTTCACCGGCTGCTTGAAGAGGATACGTTTTAAAAGGTTACCGGTTACGGGTTTTTGAACGGCTTTTGATAAATGAAACTGTTGTGATTAGAATAGAATAGATTTTTTATTTATTTAAATAGACTTATTTAAAAGTACTTTTAAATCGTCCAGTTTTTTTTCCCAAATGTGCGGTTTGAGAATATCGTTGGGTTCGTTTACTTTTTATCTAATCGCTCACTATTAAATAAAGGCTTATGTTTAAATGATCACCATACTAACCTAACCCAGAAGTAAATGCTCACCAAATCTTCTTGGGTGTTAAGGATTTGGTAAGCATTTTACTAATTTTGGAGAACAAAATGTTTTTTTTTTGGTATGCCAAAGTATTAATTCCCTTCCCTAGACAGTTTAGTTTAGGATAGTCATCCGGAAGGATCCTTTTGTATACTCGTAAACACTGGTGGGTTATGTTATAATAGGATATCAACATCATTTTCAAATATTTTTTTGTAAAAACTAATAATGTTTTTTTTATTTCTTACCAACTAGTCGTTAATTTTCTCGTCATTAATGTATGTACCTACTTACAATTTAATTTCATCGGATTTTTGATCTCCCGGGGTTAGTAGGGTATACGTGCTACTAAATTCGAATCATTTTCAAGTTGGTATATTCTTATTGGGTTCCCTTTCAAACATAATTTGAAGATTAATTGGATTTCACAAAATTAGATTAATTACTGTCTCTTATATTTTGTTTCCCAAATAAATAATAATTATAAATAAAGGACTGAACGCTGTTGGGGGAGAAATCCTTAAGGAAATTAATTAATTATGAAATTCGTTAACCGATAGAAGTGTAATAACTTAAGTCGCCTTAATATTCATTAATTTTTACGTCCCAAAGATATTATATTTTTAATCAAAAAGTCGTTCAATAATTACAAGTTTACGTTAAAAGAAAAGTTCCCGAACAAAAAAAAACATAGGTGAAAATGTAAAGTTGAAAATTTTCTAGCTGAAAAGGTGCTGAAACGAAGGGAACTAATCCAAAACAAATTATAACCTACCAAAACGATTCTAATTTCAATATGAGAAATGAAAAAAAAATATTTTGAAAAAGACAAAACCCCCTTCAAAAAAAAATTTTTGCATGAAATTTCAGGACTACTTGAAAACGACTGAACTTATTTCTTAAAAAATGGGACCATCTCGGAAGTTACCTGCCCCCTGGTAGCGTATTACGTAAGTCAGTTGCTATCAATTCTCGATTAAAATCGCAGTTACATTGCTGCTGTAAGTAAGATAGTTGTCACATTGGTTCTTATTGAAGCAGCAAAGTAACTGCAATTTCTGTCAGAGTTGATTGCAACAAAATTACAAAACCAGGGGACTGATGTAAACGTTTGAATCATTTCAATCTGACTAGCCGTCTAGTCTTTGAGTAATCGGCGGACATACATACAAACAAAAGAAAAAAAAACATTCAGACGCACAGAGAACCTCCTCCTTTTTAAGTAGGTTAATAATAAACTTACGCGACTTTTTTTGGATGGTCGTATTCGAGATTACTTTGACATCCATACCCAATATAGGTTCCTACCTTAGAGCATTCAATAGGGAATATGCATAAGTCACCGATTCTGATGAATTTGAGCTTGATCGCTGCGGACACTCATAAAAACATGATGGAACAGGAAAAAAAAATAAAAAAATGTATAATCCTAGTTTTATCACACGATGAAATCAGGGGAAAATAACGATATTTTTTTTTCATTTTCGGATATAATACACTTTACAGTCAGATAGATTATCGAATAAGAAACAATATTTTGTATGACACATATGTACTTAAACGCAATATTTAGGGAGATAATTGAAGATTATTGGCAAACTCCATATTAAACGCGCCGAAACACTCCTGAAACGTGATGTGTGACGTCACCGTTTTGTATGGAGCGTTTTCGGCGGGTGCTGCTGCGTGCTAACTTCAAGTAACTATATTACGAGAAAAAAACGCAAGAGAAAAGTTTTAATATTACAGTTAACTTTCTCACGCATTATACTTTTGATTAAGATAAAAAAAAATTGATGCATATTCCCTATTACTTGGTTGAATGCTCTAAGGTTCCTACCTAACAGTCCACTGTAGAACGAAGATTTCAAAAGTCTGTGTTTTAAACAGACGACGACGACGTTCCGCTCGTATTTGATAGATGGGTACCTACTTCTTCAGAGACAAAATTTTCAATGTCTATGGGTATATTTCTGTAACCGACTAACAAAACGTCCTGTAATTTTTTATTTGTACAGTTTAGCTTTATCCCTAACTGGAACAAATGATATTTTTGAAATAATTGTAGTTTAGGTACAAAATAAAAATATTTGAAGTTTGTTCTCCTGATTCATATGACGCGTCCGTTTGCCATTTTCCGGAACAAAATGGTCTATGTCGCATTTTCCCTATGATAAATCAGTATAAATTATATACTAATCGAAATGAAATGAATTGTCCTCCTACAAAAAAAATGTATTAGTCATATCTACCTTAGTGTATTTATAAATAAATAAATAAGAAGTGTCCGGCGTATAATACTGATTAATGTGGCGAAAGCTTCACTTGACGTTACTTGGTCGGGTAATAATGATAGGCGCCTGGCTTCCCGTGTGGGGGGAAACCAGTTGTGCAATGGAAGACCTGGAAGGTGTACGTGGGGCTGGTTGGCTTAGATCCCAGTGTTACGAAGGTAAATATCTGATTCATCTGTGCTTGGTTCAGGTGACATTCTGATTACAATGCCAACTTTATAAAATTTATTTTATTGTTTTACGACTTCAATCTAACTTTCATGTGATGCTATTGGATTATAGATTCGTGTAGAAAAATGATAATACTGAGGTCTGTATGTATGATGAGTTAAGCAAGATTGTAGGCAAAATACTGATTTATCTGTGCCTGATGCATATGGTCAATACATCATATGAATCATAAAATAGTTGTACCCCCCTACAGCACAAAAAGAGTAACACGTGTTTAACCGTGTACAAGTCAGTAGTTTTTGTCTTATTCATTAATTTACTTAGCTATAATCTTTTAATTAATTAAAAAATCGCAGGAGTAAGTATAAACTTGTTCTACATACTCGTATATGATAGGTTGGATGCGTCTTAGTCTTAGTTAATAATTAATAATAAATAGTTAAAATTAACAATCATATCAGTATATTGATTACTAACAATAATATAATTAAACTGAGATCGCTATTAATTAAATGGCACTTTTGACACTAATTATCCTTTATTATTTTACCAATTTATTTATAAGTCAAAATTTATCTCTCTAGTTATTTAAAATTTGCAGACATTGCAGTTGCCATTACCACAAACCGAAAATAAAAAGAAGAAAAAGAGACTCGCAGAACGCAGAACTGTTTTACAAGTATATTGTTGAATTGACCAGATTTTGTTCCATGATATGATCACTGATAATTGTTTTCATAAGCACAGATTATTGTATTTCCTTAATACAGAACCAATCTACAAAGTTTTTCATTCTGATTTTTGTTCCTGATTCATCTGTAACAAATTCTGATTCATATGGGCACAAAGTATTTGAACGTCGATATCTTGAAAACTACCTTATAAAAACGAGTCCCTCATTCAAATATATGTTCTTTGATATACATATTTTCATATGAACGTGTATTACAGAGCTAAAAGTGAAGTTAATTTTTGGCCAGATGAATCAGTCGAAGAATGAAATTTCGAAGAAATACCCAGATAACGTTTCCTTCATTTATTTTGTTGCGTTAGGAACTGGTACTGCTGTAGTTCTGGAAATAGTCTGGTTTAGCTTGAGATGATGATGTAAAAACTGCGATTTATTCCGAGCGTCTTCCTTATATTTTGTGCCACACTACTTCAGCACTCATTCCGATAATTTCAGTTTGCATTCAACAATAATAACTTCAGCTTTCGTGGGTAGAATTTCTCCGCTTAAAATGGCAATAAAACCCTTTGTCCCTGATTCCTGTTCATTGTCGAGTAGCGTCAGCTCCGTCACGGCTGCTCGCAAATTGTTCAGATATTAAAATAACTGTCCTTACACTTTCAGGAGAGGTTTTGGAAACTTTGAATTCCTACATTTGTAACATTTTTAACTTGAAATTGATGTAAAGGTACTGTTTGGTCTTATTTTAGAAACATTTAAAGCGTGGTTACTTTGCTAGTATGGGCATAATAATTATTAGCTACAAGTACCTAAGTGAAAATATTATTTGATAGCTTTGCTAACGAAAAAATTATAAAATTTTAATACATTATCAAACCATAGTCTGTAAGAAAATGTCGTCATTTTATTGTAGGTAACTAGCTCCCCTACTCAAATGGCCAACTTTCTATTCGTTTGAACGCTACGCTTACTTTTAAAGCTTAGATATGAGCAATAGATGATTAAATCACATGTCACAAACTTATGTAAATCACAGACTTCGATGTATTGTATGGAATTGTCAAGCTTACGGCACGTAATTTTATAGTTTACTGCTTATTTTAAAATTTTAATAGTAAGCGTAGCGTTCAAACGAATAGAAAGTTGGCCATTTGAGTAGGGGGGCTAGTATCTCTTGCGATAGAGTTTACGTAAATAAATAAACAGAGAAACGATTTTTTGAAGTAAGCATTTTATTTTGGCATTTACTTAACACATTTATTATTTGTGTTTGAGTTCAAGTTTAGGTACTTATTTAAATTTTAAAGCCAAA
Source organism: Agriphila tristella (assembly GCA_928269145.1). Taxonomy (NCBI): domain Eukaryota; kingdom Metazoa; phylum Arthropoda; class Insecta; order Lepidoptera; family Crambidae; genus Agriphila; species Agriphila tristella. The sequence continues at coordinate 2,081,444 of OV743440.1, read as the reverse complement.
GAAATGGTCGGAACTATTCGTCAATTAACTGTAACCGCAATTTATTGTGGGCAAGAGCGAATATTCATTAATATAATTGAAATACGAATGTTTGAATATGGTTTAAAATTTCTATTTATCGTTACTAATTATTAAGTAATATAAGCCTGTTTGGTTGTTTAAATATTATTACGCATAATAATATTCACTTTAGACTTTTGTACTTTACTTTACATTGAAATAAAATACTTTATACTGATGAGTATACGAAGATAGTTTTACTTTAAAGTATTTTGATATTGGAACGTGTTTTTCTACTTTACTACGTTTAATAGACTGCTTATTTGAGTCTATTGCTATAATTATTTCAAGAAATCACTTTATTACAACTAATAAAATTAACAATTTAGAAAAAGCAACATAATTAAGATTACTTTGGGTCTGTTTCATACTTATCAGGTAGAACAAAGAAAATTTTAATTATTTGTTTTGTAGTCTCCTAGTTTAATTTAGAAATGGCACAGTAATACCTGCATATCAGAATAATCAGTTAAGGAAGTAAATAGGAATTTAATATTAATTAATTAATTTAATATTCTCATAATTTGTCAATAATTATAGTTTAGTATCACGTTAAAGAACTAACTACTTAAGTACTTACCGTAAAAATCGCGAGGTTTCGCCGTAACTTAGATCGCGGCACGGTAGGGCGGGCGGGTACGGAGCGGTTCGTTCGCCAGTCGCACCGAGACTGCCGCCCTAGCGCAACTCTGTACTGTAGACGACATCGAGATTGTGACACTTGTCTGCTTAGTATACAGCCTTTGTAAGTTATCTGTAGCAGCGAACTATTTGTGTGAATATCGAGAATCAAGAGAGGCGAAGAATTGAAATTAAGACTTAAAATTTATTTTAAAATACAGCTGTAATAATAAAAATTATAAATATTAATAAAATCGAAATCATACCTTTCAAATAATTCTAATTTTACTTTTTTTCATAACTCATGCATAAGATTTCTACAAGGTGTTTGGTAAAAGCCTTATAAAGCCGAATATGGTAGATAGGGACCATCAAACTGAAAAACTTTTACTAGTTATGGGACCAAATCTAAAATTGCACAAAAAATATCAGCTGTTTCATACATTTTGAAATTTTCGTTATCAATTTTTGTATGAAACACTTCGATCATCTATACCTGAGGATGTAGCTCGTCATACAATAACAAAGCTGAAATGTGGCACATGCCGTTTGACAAATCACGCGACACTAAATGTCAAGTTGTATGACAAGTCTTGGGGGACTTTCATAGTGGGCTGCGTTTTGGGGGAGTTAAAAGTGTCCCACAAATGCAATTGTCATTCAATATCCACAGGTATAGATGATCGAAGATGAAACAGAAACGTTATTTTTTTTCGCGATTTCAGAGTTGGTCCCATAGTAAAAGTTGTTCAGTTTGATGGTCCCTATCCACCATATTCGGCTTTATAAGGCTTTTACCAAACACCTTGTATAAGTATTCTAATATATTAAGTTATTTAAATAAGCATACATATTGGATTATTAAACTCTTCGTCAAACAACGAGCTATTTATGTCGCCTTCTAACATCATACATTAGAATTCATGTCACAAAACGTAAGGTTGAAGATCATTAGGGTGTTATGGAAATCAGAACTACAGTTTCCTTTCTCCATAAAATATAAAGTGTATATTGAAAGATGTATGTTTCTGCTTCTCCTTCCATTTGCAAGTAAAATAAAAGCATCTATCTCGATAAAAAAAGAGGTGAGAGCCTTGAGATTCTCTTACAGAAAACTTATGAGAAAAACACTCTGAAGAAAGGTGAAGGCAACCTTTCTCAAATATCCAGTTAGTTTTTTAATAGCCATCAGTCAGCAATTGACTGGTATTGCGTTTATGTTTTGATAGAAAAATAGAAGGGCTGAATTCGTTTTTTTCTAGTCTCTATTATTAAATATTACCTTTTGTGAAAGTCAAATTACATCAAATAAACTTAATTATTAAGTACTTTTGAGTATTAACTAACTTACACAGGGTGATTTGAAAACACCAACAACCTCGCAGGAGTATAGTGCCTACCTATATCATCAACAAAACATTTTGTTTTACGACTTTTCCGAAAAGAGACGAAAAAATCGACTTTTCATACAAAACTCAACTGTTCGGGACATTTGTATTGAAAATAGTTATTTTTTTCACTATTTTCGGAAAATTCGTAGAACAAATGTGTTTCTTTATGATGTCAGTTATCTACTCTACCAGGTTGTTGGTGTTTTACAACCCTGTATAAGGTACACTTCCCTTTACCTTCTCCAACTAAGTATACTTACTTATAAAAAACATTAACTTGCAAATTTTTCGTTCGCAAAAGTATAAAGCTTGAAAAGGAAAATATAAACTTGAAAATGCCCTATTTTTGAGGGTAAGGCTGAGACGCCACATTTTTCCCTGTCATCGTAATCAAGACACAATCAGCCCGCCTGAAAGCGAGCAGCTGTGTGCTTGTGTCACGAAATATAAAGTGTGTTTTACAGAAGCGCCCGCCGCTAACATAAAGTCTGTGGCCCTATTTATACACGACTGTCCTAAAAAACAAAGTGTAATGTGTTTAGGGTTCATGTATGTTTGTATGTGGGTATGTGGGTTTCGTCTGGTGCGCGGTCGCCATTCCAGAACCTTTCCGCCCCAACGGCCATCGGTTCTTCTCGCTATGTGTCCCGCCCATTGCCCTTCAGCTGAGCAATCCTTCGAGCGATGTCGGTTACTTTAGTTCTCCTGCGGATCTCCTCATTTCTGATTCGATCACGCAGGGAAACGCCGAGCATGGCTCTCTCCATTGCACGCTCCATGGATAGGCCCCCGACAAGGTGGACTGACGATCTGGTGAAGGTTGCGGGAAGCCACTGGATGCGGGCAGACTGTGCGACGCCACTATCAAAAATGATATTTTGTTTTAATATGACAATATTGTCATAAAATAAAAGGCTTTGATGAGCACATTCCAAAACAATTATGTATAATTTGTCTCTAAAATGTGTGAAATAAAGATAAATACTTATTAATTACATTAAAAAAAATATTAAAAACACGACTGCTTTTCTTGTGCTTTTCTAGTTCGCTTTTGTGCCTAAAGCGAACCCATAGTAAAAGTTGTTCAGTTTGATGGTCCCTATCCACCATATTCGGCTTTATAATGCTATTACCAAACATCCTGTATTGCAACAAAACAAAATAACTTGCTCTACTATTACAGAATAGATAATAAATACCTACTACCGTACAGAAAGCAAACTCTCCGCCCCGCCCCAGAATCAATTACCTCACCCACCCCACCCCGCGAGTTCGTGTGCCGAATCGTGTGATCGTTTAGTCATGTTTTTCAACTGTCAACTTATTTTGATATTCAAAGAAATGCGTTACTTGGTTAAATGTTCTAAGCAAACTCGTAACTCTATTTACCAAAAAGTTCGAAATAGGAATTAAACGTCGCCGCTCATACAGTACAAACTGCACGGTAGCCCTAGACTTACACACACAGTTGCGCGTGTAACATACAAAAACGTCATCTGTTTATAATGGCGCGATTGTATGGAGTGTCCGGGGTGTGCTACGACATTGTACGTAATGTCTAATGTGTGCGTGCACGGAAAACGCGAATATTTATTCCAAGCGGCTTTTCTGTCTTATTTATATTTTGTGGCTGTGTGCTACACAAAAGTTCATTTATATTGCAATCTTTGCAATCTTTCATCTGGAAAAATAATATCTCGCGCGGCTTTCGATATCACATTGTTTGTCCATAAACTTGGGAATTAATAACAATGATTTTTATTTGTTCCCCATGATTATTTTTGCGGTAGTACCTATTCTTCTTTATGTTTAGTCATTACTAACTTTGCTTAGTTTGGAACTCAATAACAGGACCCAATTTAATAACGTGACAATTTGTAAAATATCATTACAATTTGGTTTTCATTGCGGTGTAGCAACGGTGTAGCTATGAGTAGCTTGTTCTATTTTCAAATCGGTTGACGCAATGCACATAAAATTGTGATGACAGGTGCCAAATTGTAACGTTAATTAAACTTATATGGAAATACTATCCGCGTCAATTGGTAATGCGCCTGGCGGCCATGATTTTAACCTCAAAAACGAAAAACAATTGTAATTTTCTCATATACCTAGACCCTTTCTTATTGAAATAAGAATTCAATAATTAATATATTATATTACCTATTACAATTTTACTGTTTTTTGTCATTTTTAGTTGCGGATGACGATGATGTGTATGTTAATTTGACAAGGTTCCAGCGCATTACCAATTGACGGGGATAGTACTTAAATAATTTTAAAAGCCCATCAATAGTATAAGTGGTCTGCTTAGAGCCCATACTTGTTTGCGACACCAAAGTTCTAGGAAACGGAATTATTAAACTGCTTTAAACTTATTGAATGTAAGTACTTATAACTTATTTAATGTACTTAAACTGTTTTATTTCCGAGTTTAACAAGTATTTAGGATGATCCAGCATTTCGCTGAATTTTCACTGGAGCGGGTAATTCGAGTTTAATCTTAATGATGTTACCAACGCCCACTCGTTATTTTCAAAGATTGAAGCACTGAGGTAAGAATTCTAAAATATTAATTTTCCCACAGGAAAAAATATATTATTCTACTTTTTACAGGTAAGGTCTTTGAGTGTTATAGTCGTAGGTAGCATTGCCATCTCTAAAAACCGGCCAAGTGCGAGTCGGACTCGCGCACGAAGGGTTCCGTACCAAAAAATCTGCAAAAAATCACGTTTGTTGTATGGGAGCCCCCCTTAAATATTTATTGTATTTTGTTTTTAGCACCTGTTTTTATAGCAGCAATAGAAATACACGATCTGTGAAAATTTCAACTGTCTACCTGTAGTCGTTATCAATATCGAGCAAAAAACGGCAAAAAAAACACGTTTTTTATATGGGAGCCCCCCTTACATATTTATTTTATTCTTTTTTTAGTATTTGTTGTTAAAGCGGCTACAGAAATACATCATCTGTGAACATTTGAACTGTCTAGCTATCACGGTTCATGAGATACAGCCTGGTGACAGACAGACAGACAGACAGACGGACAGACAGACAGACAGACAGACGGACAGCGGAGGCTTAGTAATAGGGTCCCGTTTTTACCCTTTGGGTACGGAACCCTAAAAATGAAGAAGCCGGACTAACCTGTTAAAAAAGCCGGATTTCTGGGCTTCAAGGCCGGACGCTTAAGGAATTTAAAAATCCGGACTTTTGGGCCCCAGCTTAAGGAATTTAAAAAGCCGGACTTCTGGGCCCCAAGGCCGAACGCTTAAGGAATTTTCATGACAGAACGCCCGCCCAACGACCTCGCCGCCCCGCACCACACGCGTAGGGCGAGCTGTGTGCAGTGCTGGCGGAACGAAAGCCTAATAAAAGTCGGACGGGCCGGACGCAGTCAAGTTTGGCCGGACAAGAGGTAAAAAAGCCTACACTGTCCGGCTTTATCCGGACGGATGGCAACTTAAGTGGTAGGTAGATAATTAATATTCTTATAAGTAGTAGTAGTATAACCACCGTGGGGTTTATATTTCTTTAATTATCTCAGGTCTAGCTGTTTGTGGTGCTGTCGTATTTTCTTTCAGATTTCCATAAGTGCTTTAGTAACTTAACTTTTACAACATTAGAATCGGAGATATGCAGGTTTACTTTACGTACCTGCCGATGATATTGTTCCAAAAGAAAATTGTATTCGAATTCAATAGAACATGATTGCTCAAAACCGCCTCGAATCAAATCAAATTTCTCGAATCGCTACTATTTTCACTACTTTTTACTACTTTCTATGCAATCGGAAAAAGTTTCACGCTAAGATTCCCCGCTGTCCTATTAGAGTGCACAAGTTTTAATCAATTTATATACTTTTGTAAAACTACAAATTAATACTTTCAAACTGCGACATTCATGCTGTCTTGAAGATTTCATTTTCAGTTTATTTTCTAAAATTGTTGTGTTTACCAGACTGTTGGTACGAGTGTTATAATCATAGACAGAAAAATTTTCGCTGCGCTCAAGAAGACCAACAAAGCGTGGAAAAGAGAAGTTAACATTATACGGACTCGGTCTGTGAAAAAAAGAGACAAAGAATCAGGGGACAAGGTGCCAATATTTTTTACTAGAGCCCCTAGCCTTTCGCCTTGCAAATGAGCAATCACAGTTTGTTTTAAATATTTCTTAATCCTTATTAGAATTTCAAATAAAGGTATCGTGGAGCCATGGGGTCTTGTGCTTTAAGCAATTATGATGTGATAAAAAGAAACAATCCAAGTAATCACACTTTTCAAAGGTAAATAAGATTTTGCCACACATTTCTATAAAACCAAATTTCGCTACATTTATTCGTTTGTCGACGAAGAAAGCAGTATGGAACATAGTTTATTAATTTCCTTTGCCATAATAGGTATAGTCATATTTTATGTATGATAGTCATATTTTACGTATCTCCTATATCAAGGGTCTCCAAACTACGGCCCGTGGGCCAGCTGCGGCCCGCGAGCACCAACAATCCGGCCCGCGAGCACCAACAATCCGGCCCGCGAAAGCAGGCCGGGTCTTACCAACAATACTGTAATTTACAGTATGTTGGTACGAAGCTAGCTAGTTGGCCCTTGGGAGTTCATGGAGGAGTTAGTCTGGCCCCTAATGCTGTGATGGCCCGTCGTAGTCTCTCAGCTCCTAGTCGGCTGAGAAAGACCCAGCTACCTGAGATACTTATTGTATCTGCTTTGATCGTCTAGTGATTTTATTTCATTATATTATCCCAAAATATAGCTCAGCCTAAACAAATGTACCTTTTAACAAACTCGTCTGGAACGGATGATATTGTATACCTTTTGGATATTGTATAGCTTGAGGTGTGATAATAATTATTCGATTAATAAATGATAACAATGATTTTAATACGCGTTTGGATTCAATCACAATGAGCATCTATTCAAGTGCAGTCCTAATTCCCTACTCTGATTTAGACAATCTCGTCAGACGGATGTCAATAATTCGCTGTCTTTTATTACCTCTTTGTTATTAAATTTAGCGGAGTTAGTCTTTTCTCCTTTATTAAGGTGGCCACCTATTGGGTAATAGACTAGCGCGAGCTCTTTAAACTTTTTCCTATGCTATTTCTACATTGACCACAATGAAAGTCACACTCCGCACAACTTCCCGCAATACGAAGACCACGTGAAGTATGCTAAATTGAATCCAGACAGCGTTTTCAACTTCAGTTCAATATAAGGAAAATTTAATTATTATTTAATCAATCACTACCTCTAACTTAATTCAATTATAGAGTCAAAGATTTATGACAGCGTCATAAATCATTCATATTGAATGCATCAGCACTTCAACTATGTAAACAAATGTGATTTGAGTTAAGGATTTATCTAAGCTGAGCTTGAAATTAATTGTCTGAGGCTATCAATTTAAAAACAATAAAATTCTAAGTTCTATTCGAAAGAACCGTGATAGCTTTGAACTTCATCTATAAACATATTGTGCCAGCTCAATTATTCAAGTGTCACCGAATACACTGTTATTCAAATTCAAAGTAAGATAATCTAATTTTGTCTGTTACCCAACAGACAAAAGGCATCATCATCGAAGATGACACAAGTAATTTAATGGTATTTATAAAGATATCAAGCTCTCTCTCCTGAAAATACAAGGTTATGCAAATAAGCCTATCAGTGAATAGGGATATCTATAGTGGAAAGAAATATGAATACAGATTGAATATTAAAATAATTTATTATTAGGAATGTTTGGTTTGAAAGTTTGATTATTTTATTATGTTTTAGAAAATGATTTTAAATTGGTTTTGATTAAGTTAATTTGATTGTTAAGTTATTTTGATCATTTGATAAAATGGGTTTAATTTAGAGGATTTGATTATTTTTGAAATTATCTGTTTATTATGAAATTATCATTTATATGTCTTTATTTTGAAATTGCTTTGATTATTTGATCAATTCAAAAGAAATTATATAGTTATTTCAATCAATTTACAAAATTACTCTAATAGAAAGTGATATCGAAACTGAATTATTAATTTTGATCAATTTCTCACGATATAGTAAGAAATTGGTCTCTCACTTCAGTTCCTAAATATAATGAATCTGGAAAAACGAAGTGAGATAATAAAAAAACCAGATTCGTCATTTAGTTCCTTAATCTAAACAACAAACATGAACACATAAAATGAAATATAATGTAGTGTATTTATTTTAGACCTTTTAGTTATGTGAGATCAATGCTCATCAATTTATTAGTTAAGCAGATTGAGTGTAATTTCTAAATGACACGGTCTAAAATATTTACTCATTAACATTGTCCTTATCTCTATTTACTTAACTTATTTTTCCTGCAGGAGCTCCTATTACAAAGTTATACAGTTATGGATCCAAAACTATTTGTAATTTATAAATCGAAGGGACGCAACATTTAGATAAGACAACAATATTACAGTCTAAAAATATTACAGCTCACATCACGTCTGCTCTCAACACTTGTCCCTCCGTTAATCCCTGATTTTTACAAATTTCTCTATACAAAGTTAACAACAAAAGAACTAAATCTAGTTTATTCTAATTACATCCTTTATGAGTCGAATTTAGGGTTCAGTTTCCCTTATCCTTGTTTTGTTGCACTTTGCACTAAACTCCGCCCTCAATGCTATGACGTATTGGTCCATCTATGATTCCGTTTCATTTATCCGCTCACTAGATATCACTACATGTGCCGAACCTTCGCATATGACTTCAAATCAAATCATTGTATGCAACAATGATTCAGGTACAGTTGAATTCTGGAAAACGAAAAGATTACCCCTGCGTAAAATCTGCATTTTTATATTTTGAAAATAACTAAGAAGACGTGACATTACATCTCCCTAGTCTTTATCCATGAAAACTTAAGGTCCAAATTCAGTCGGCAGGCGGTGCTCAAGTTATCACATTCTGTGTTTCCATGCTAGCATTTTTTTATATTTAGGTTTAGGTCGGCGCCAATTTGTATACGTATCGACAAGTGACACTAATTTATAGTTAACAAAAAAAACTTCCTTTCGTCTGATGTTTGCAAGATGTGTTTTATTTTTTTCTTAATATTCTCAACTGAAATGTCATGCTTGTAGTAATTTATGATTATTTGAAGTGGTAAAATATTGGCTTTCGAACGAATTATTGGTCAACGAAATTCTAAGGAGTCTTGCTAAAAGCCATATGTGGAAGTATTTGGCGATATTTTTAAAACTAAAGGTTTTTTTTCTTTGTGTATTTAATGGCATTCCATGCCATCACACATCCTCTCCCAGATTATGTTATTGGATTAAAATTCAATTACGTAATCTTCTCTCGAATTCTAGAGTTTATTTCAACCAAATCTCTATATAAGCTGATAGACAAAAAAACCTACTGTAAAGTTCGCCCTTTAATTATCCTGACGACTACAATACAATGGTCATTGTTTGTGATTTTCTAAAGCATCACCCAAAAAAAATTGTTCCGAGAACCAGCGCCTCAAATCCTTTTTTTTTCGGACATCTGCCTGACAAAACCTTTAGTATTTAATTCCTTTATTACTTCCTTGTAGGTATTTAGGTAATATCTACATATTTGTTTAGAATTTCTATATCTCCTTTCATAATTTTAGGTCTGCGCATAATAAAGTATAAACATTACCATAAAACATAACTTTGAGCTTAATAGTCAACCGTATGCCTTGTTTTAATAATTTCATTACAATGCAATAAAGTGTAAAATCTCGTAACTCAAACCGTTATTATTTCTGTTGCTTTGGACTATTGAAATGTTTTAATTTGATGTGGTGTTTTAGTTAAATTGTATTAGTTGGCTCTTCCTTTTACTATTTATACGTAGCTTCCCAAGCCTAAATCGTTTTGTAAGATATTCACAGACATTTTATTTAATCTCGTCACATTTATCACATTTTAACTCTGTAACGTTTTATGTAAACAATAGTTCATACGTCAATCATATGCTCAAAACTAACTTTTGAAGAGAATTACGTTTCATTACAATCAATGAAATTTAAACCATTTAATTGTCTTAGTTTTATTATAGATTATTCTCTTATCACTTTCTTAAAACATCTTTCCACCACTGTAAATATTATTGAACTAATTATTTATTTGCAGACAATAGTGTATATTGTTTAATTAATTCTTGAATTATCAAAATGTGTGTTTTATTTTATTTTTTATTTATTGTCATAAATATGCAACTTAGTTTTATGTTTAAACATTCACATTTTGTTAGATTATAAATTGATTGATATAATTGTCACTTTACCCTTTTTAAACCAGATAGGTACTATTATTTTTTCTTGACAGAAAATATCTTCATTAAAACCGAAGTCTTATAAGACTAAACATACTGTAAAGTAAAGATCCGAAATCACCCATTGTTTAGGTACGATTGAAACCTGCAAGCTTTATGCATGCCCTTTGTTCAATGTAGGCTTTCATTGTATAGGTTCTTTCACTGAATTAGAATAAACTTATACTTATGTTTATACTAGTATCACTTTGTCTCATCACCACATCTCTTTCTCAAAACGGGATTCGAACCCGCGACCACTTTTAAATCCGATCCAATGTTTCTCCACTAAACCACTGAGTCACTTCGCAATCTCGTCTCGTGTTTCTCCTTTCGTTAATATCACCATGCCTAGTAGAAATACATTTAAGCGATAAGCCCAACTTGTTTTATCACTCGAGTAAGTCTTATTATAATATCTTAATTTTCTGTCTAGTAAAATAAATCTTAAAGATTAAAATGTCCTTACATCTTTTAAAGATAGCTGATGGTCACATCTACTTGATATGCTCTAAGCAACTTCTCTCTAATTCAACTCGAGTTTCCATTGTTTAACCTTACTATTTATTAACTACTTCTTTCACGAATGTAATAATCCACCTGATTCGAACAGGGCAGGGGTATGCACCCAAAATCATCTTAGTTTCAACTCGAATTTGAATGCCAATTCACCTCTAAATTTTAATCAGACAAGACAGACAAGCCTAAACTTTTTTTTCTCCATGTACTTATACGTAACTACAACCTTACATTTTCCTTCCTTTTATACTTAATAGTTTTGCAAAAATCAAATCGTTCAGATTTGTTTTTTTTTCCATTTTATCCCACAGAATATTAATTTATCCAATGACTGTTAACCACATGAATTGGACTCATAAGGAAAATCCATTTTTGCTCCGAAGTCAGATACCCTTAAATGACTAAACTTAGATTACGTCTATCTATTAGTTGGTCAATTCACTTAATCCGAAGAAGTAATGTTTTACTTTGGTTCAGTGTATAATATAACTTAAAGTACTAAATCATAGGTTCCATTTCTCAATCGGCAATCAAACTACATAAGTCTGAAATCGAACAGACTAATCATTTTCCAGTTCATGGATGAATAATAATTATTTATTTTAAATAACTAACCTTTAGGTATGATAAAAATACTCTGTCTATATTTTCTATTTCATTGCAATGCAAAACCCTATGAACTTATCTCACCATTACACTTTTACTAATTGAATAGAACTTAACAGGATACCAAATATCGGCCCCTTTTGTTCTTTCTTAGAAAGTTACATTCCAGACTGTTTTATGATTTCAAAATCTTTAACCTACAATTTGAATTGTATGTCTATTGTATTGACTTTTTTGTTGTAAGTTCCTTTCCGTTTAAAAGTTTACTTAAATAAAGAATCTTTAAAACAACCAGATGGTCTTTTGTTAATAATGACCAGTCTGTGGGTCAGCTCTAGCATTGACTATTTATTGTTTCTCAGAAAACAGACAGCTGCACCGACAGCTTGGTAAGTTATTGCCTGAGAACCTTTTTTGTTTGTTTCAAACATTTGCTGATTGATAAAAAATATTTGACCTGCGTCACACTCACTACTTATACTTTTAACTCCATTTCTGGTAAATTTTCAGATCTTTTAGGTTGGGTCCAGATTCCTAGCTTAATTTATTCTATTCCTAACTTAAGTTTAGACTTCATGTAAGTACTCATTGATAAATTCACACACCTGTATGAATAATTTTACTCGTTCCTCGTCCATAATAATACTACTAGAATGACCAAATTAAGTGTATCCATCCTAAAATAAACCATTTGATTTGAACAAATCGGTATTATGTAATAAAATTAAATTTGAAACAGGTATCTATTAATGACCTATCATCTGACTGGTATAACTGTTGCTTATAATATGTGAACCTTATCAACAACTCATCTTACTTTAGTTTAAAACTACACTTAAACAATGTAATTCGGTTTTAGTAAAGATAAACGTCTGATCAATAACTGATACAAATATCAGAGTGTAGCACTAGCTTTACAATTTATTTTATTTGGATGTTATATAATTTTAAATTTAATTTGAATTCTGATTTCACTTTAATTCTAATTTGTTTTGTTTTTATTTTCCTGTTTGTAATTTTACGTTTTTACTTATGAAAATGTTGCTTTTATGAATTACGTTTATTTTGAACGTCCTTGTATTGTTTTATTTTTCCTAGATGATTAATTAACCGCACAACTACCTGCCTAATTAAGTAATGCTCTAACTAACTAACAAACCTATTATCCTAAGATCTCTTTGTACGCGAATCTAATACTACGATTTACTTTAAACTTTCCCGCTAATATCTATCAATCCGTTGTTATTGAATTGTGCTAGGCTAGCACCCGTTTCTACCTAAACCTACACCTACTTTATACCTACGTGACCTAGGTTTTTCGCGCTTTATCTAAATTCTATGAAACCTAACTATTATAATGCCGCTGCCTTTTTTTCCGCGTCGCGTCAAACATTCGAACCGTAATTAATTTTTCCCTAACGCTTTGCCTACAACTGTAATAAAAGAATTTCTAAACGTTATTGTGTAAGACTAACAAAGAATATTGTTTTACGCCCCGAACGAAACACAATGTAACAATAAAAAAAATGAGCATCGCCTGTAAAAGTACACACACAAAAACCCCATGCACAGAAGACCAAACTAGAATGCAGAATGAATTATTCAACTTCTATAATATAAAATTAAAGGTATTATCTTTATTACAAATAGGCAGTTAAGAAACTTCCTCTCCCCAAGGTTTAGAATAAACATATTCTCCTTTAGTTATCAGGATATCAAAAATTATAGAATTAGTATTCAAAGTTTCTGCATTACTTTCTTTCTGCATTGTTTGGTAAACATTCAATATAAATATGCTGAAATATAATATTGGGATACAATATAAATTGTCTACGTTGTGTAATTATTTTAAGGTTCGATTCCCAGTTGCGTTTGCTTTGAGTAAACACAAAACCTAAGAATCTTGGTCACCGAGCGCCATGTGTGATGGCCCGTCGTAGTCTCTCAGCTCCTAGTCGGCTGAGAAAGACCCAGCTACCTGAGATACTTATTGTATCTGCTTTGATCGTCTAGTGATTTTATTTCATTATATTATCCCAAAATATAGCTCAGCCTAAACAAATGTACCTTTTAACAAACTCGTCTGGAACGGATGATATTGTATACCTTTTGGATATTGTATAGCTTGAGGTGTGATAATAATTATTCGATTAATAAATGATAACAATGATTTTAATACGCGTTTGGATTCAATCACAATGAGCATCTATTCAAGTGCAGTCCTAATTCCCTACTCTGATTTAGACAATCTCGTCAGACGGATGTCAATAATTCGCTGTCTTTTATTACCTCTTTGTTATTAAATTTAGCGGAGTTAGTCTTTTCTCCTTTATTAAGGTGGCCACCTATTGGGTAATAGACTAGCGCGAGCTCTTTAAACTTTTTCCTATGCTATTTCTACATTGACCACAATGAAAGTCACACTCCGCACAACTTCCCGCAATACGAAGACCACGTGAAGTATGCTAAATTGAATCCAGACAGCGTTTTCAACTTCAGTTCAATATAAGGAAAATTTAATTATTATTTAATCAATCACTACCTCTAACTTAATTCAATTATAGAGTCAAAGATTTATGACAGCGTCATAAATCATTCATATTGAATGCATCAGCACTTCAACTATGTAAACAAATGTGATTTAGTTAAGGATTTATCTAAGCTGAGCTTGAAATTAATTGTCTGAGGCTATCAATTTAAAAACAATAAAATTCTAAGTTCTATTCGAAAGAACCGTGATAGCTTTGAACTTCATCTATAAACATATTGTGCCAGCTCAATTATTCAAGTGTCACCGAATACACTGTTATTCAAATTCAAAGTAAGATAATCTAATTTTGTCTGTTACCCAACAGACAAAAGGCATCATCATCGAAGATGACACAAGTAATTTAATGGTATTTATAAAGATATCAAGCTCTCTCTCCTGAAAATACAAGGTTATGCAAATAAGCCTATCAGTGAATAGGGATATCTATAGTGGAAAGAAATATGAATACAGATTGAATATTAAAATAATTTATTATTAGGAATGTTTGGTTTGAAAGTTTGATTATTTTATTATGTTTTAGAAAATGATTTTAAATTGGTTTTGATTAAGTTAATTTGATTGTTAAGTTATTTTGATCATTTGATAAAATGGGTTTAATTTAGAGGATTTGATTATTTTTGAAATTATCTGTTTATTATGAAATTATCATTTATATGTCTTTATTTTGAAATTGCTTTGATTATTTGATCAATTCAAAAGAAATTATATAGTTATTTCAATCAATTTACAAAATTACTCTAATAGAAAGTGATATCGAAACTGAATTATTAATTTTGATCAATTTCTCACGATATAGTAAGAAATTGGTCTCTCACTTCAGTTCCTAAATATAATGAATCTGGAAAAACGAAGTGAGATAATAAAAAAACCAGATTCGTCATTTAGTTCCTTAATCTAAACAACAAACATGAACACATAAAATGAAATATAATGTAGTGTATTTATTTTAGACCTTTTAGTTATGTGAGATCAATGCTCATCAATTTATTAGTTAAGCAGATTGAGTGTAATTTCTAAATGACACGGTCTAAAATATTTACTCATTAACATTGTCCTTATCTCTATTTACTTAACTTATTTTTCCTGCAGGAGCTCCTATTACAAAGTTATACAGTTATGGATCCAAAACTATTTGTAATTTATAAATCGAAGGGACGCAACATTTAGATAAGACAACAATATTACAGTCTAAAAATATTACAGCTCACATCACGTCTGCTCTCAACACTTGTCCCTCCGTTAATCCCTGATTTTTACAAATTTCTCTATACAAAGTTAACAACAAAAGAACTAAATCTAGTTTATTCTAATTACATCCTTTATGAGTCGAATTTAGGGTTCAGTTTCCCTTATCCTTGTTTTGTTGCACTTTGCACTAAACTCCGCCCTCAATGCTATGACGTATTGGTCCATCTATGATTCCGTTTCATTTATCCGCTCACTAGATATCACTACATGTGCCGAACCTTCGCATATGACTTCAAATCAAATCATTGTATGCAACAATGATTCAGGTACAGTTGAATTCTGGAAAACGAAAAGATTACCCCTGCGTAAAATCTGCATTTTTATATTTTGAAAATAACTAAGAAGACGTGACATTACATCTCCCTAGTCTTTATCCATGAAAACTTAAGGTCCAAATTCAGTCGGCAGGCGGTGCTCAAGTTATCACATTCTGTGTTTCCATGCTAGCATTTTTTTATATTTAGGTTTAGGTCGGCGCCAATTTGTATACGTATCGACAAGTGACACTAATTTATAGTTAACAAAAAAAACTTCCTTTCGTCTGATGTTTGCAAGATGTGTTTTATTTTTTTCTTAATATTCTCAACTGAAATGTCATGCTTGTAGTAATTTATGATTATTTGAAGTGGTAAAATATTGGCTTTCGAACGAATTATTGGTCAACGAAATTCTAAGGAGTCTTGCTAAAAGCCATATGTGGAAGTATTTGGCGATATTTTTAAAACTAAAGGTTTTTTTTCTTTGTGTATTTAATGGCATTCCATGCCATCACAATGCTTAAAAGTTTGGAGACCCATGTCCTTTATTATAATGCATACATTCGTTTTTCGGATCAACTGTTTATTGACATTGTTGTTCTTTGGCATTCTGTTTCTATGGTTATAATTTAGATCTTTAATTTTCGGTTATTCAGTCTGATCAGAATAAGTAGTGGAATGCGCATTATAAGGCATCCAGTGAGTGATGTGAAAATGGTCACCCATATTCAAGCAAGACCAATACTCAAACGACCCTTGCCTATGTGAAAGAACTGCTTTCAAATAGAGCTCTGTGATGTGATTGATTCGTTTGTTTTACGCATTACGTGCGATTGGTTGTTGGAACGCTGTTCAACCTCATAAATAATAGTGATGTTTGTGAATACAGGTGTAAGTGTTGAAAAAAAATTGCTTTAGTCTCAATTTGACACTAAAGTAATGCAAAAGCAAGCATGCTACTAATTACTTAGAAAAACAATATTGCTGAGATTTTGTGTTAAAATTATAAAACTATTCCTTGTAATGAGTGGAGCACACCTCCACGTCATAACTTTTCACTCGTACATCACTGTTGTTTTTTGGTGACAGATATGCAAGCGCAACGGCTATCATGCCTGCCTTGCCCTAGGAGATAGGTAGGGTACCTATTCACTTGCGACTTTAGAATGAAGTTCGCTATTTTTTAGGGTTCCGTAGCCAAAATGGCAAAAAACGGAACCCTTATAGATTCGTCATGTCTGTCTGTCTGTCTGTCTGTCCGTCCGTATGTCACAGCCACTTTATTCCGAAAGTATTAAGATTACACAGTTAAAACTTGGTAGGTAGATGTATTCTGTTAACCGCTTAACGAATTTAACACAAAAATAAAAAAAATAAAAGATTAAGGGGGGGCTCCCCATACATGAAACCGAAACTGAAAAAAAAAATTGTCCCAACCAATACGTGTGGAGTATCTATAGATAGGTCTTTAAAAATGACATTGAGGTTCCTAAGACGATTTTTTTTTAAAGTCAACCGTTTGAAAGATAAACACCGCCAAAGTGGTAAAATGTGTGTCCACCCCTCTCTAACTTTTGAAATAAGAAAGTGAAAAATCCAAAAAAAATATCTGCTGTAGATCTTAAAAAACACTTTCAACGAAAATTGGTTTGAACGAGATATAATAATTAGTTATTGAGATATAGTACATTTTGCAAAACCGCAAATATAACTTTGTCATTCATACCAACACTGTGAAAAACAAAGTTATTTTTGCAGACAAAAAATAATAGTGGTATTAAATATCGTATGGTATAAGGTAACTACGGAACCCTACTGCGCGTGGCCCGACACGCACTTGGCTGGTTTTTTTATCAAGAAATTGTGTGACAACGTGGCTATAGAGATCGGTGGCAGTGGTATAGTGCCTGGCCCACCGATTGCGTAGCTTAAGCAACTTTCGCAAGGGTCGGTCATGGGATAGGTGACCAAAACTTTATTACTTATCTCGAGCTCCTGCTGAATTTGTAGTCGTTAAATCCCACCAATCCGCATTGGGCCCGCGTGGGTTATGGCTAGGGAATTCGATCCCGGTCCTTATTTCTGATCCCGGGATTTCGGGATTACACTTAGGCAATCCCGGGATCCCGGGATTATTTCGGGATTGAAGATAAAAATTCAAATATGCGATTTCAACAAAAATCGACGTACTTTAATCATAATTTTAACAAAAACCAACATATTTTACGTTACAATACATACCTAGCTAATCTAATCATTAACTAATCAAAGTTAGAGTCAAATTAAGTCTAACCAGACTTTTATGTCTGGTTAGTTTGACACTTTTTATATGTATAAAAAATATTTTTCAAGAGTGAATAAGATCTTCATTTGAACTTCAATAAATTGAAAAAAAAAAATCTAACAAACTATGCAAATAAAGATAATTGACAAAACCTGTCTTAACGTCGGCCAAATAGACGGATTTCATGTAAAAACTTAGTTAGTATTTAGGTAGGAAATACTTACAGGTTTTCTTGTATTTTATATAATAAATGATAGGTGTGCAATTATATTGAGAGCACTGGCACTAAGCGTTTAGCATCACGCACTATATTTTGCAACTTTTTTTAAATTAATTAACCAATCCCGAAAATCCCGGGATTATGAAAACTCAATCCCGAAAATTTCGGGATTGAAAAACGGTCGGGATCCCGGATCGAATCATCGAATCCTCTAGTTATGGCACATCGTCCTTATACACCCATAAGGAAGGCCTGTGCCCCAGCATTGGGGACACTATAATGGCTGATGATGATGATGATGAATCGTAGCCGTAGCTATAGCTATTTATAGTCATGGTTGCCTAAGCACTTGAGCAGATGCTTAAACGATTTGGTAGGACTTATTTTTTTCTTATTAATATTTGGCGTCTTATTGCGAACCAAATGAAACATTTTTCTTTTTTATTATTTCAGAGGTAGGTAGATACACGATTCTATATTGTCGTCCGACTTCTTATTTATTTGAATGCATATGGTGAAGGTCGATAACATTAGAAGAACATTAGGAGATTTAGGAGATCGTTCTCCTAATGTTATCGACCTTCAGATGCATTCAGATAATCCGGACAAATCGCACCAACTCGACAATCGCCCGGACACTATTAAGAATTCCCGGGTATATCCTGAAAATGGCCCGGATTAGCGGAAGAAGATGGTGGACTATAAATATTGTTAAGTCCCGTGATTACAGAGAGGCTAATAATTTGTCGAGTGTATTTATTTTGGTAATGGGAAAGGCACTTGTTTGGGTACTTTAGTATTTACCTAGACATGGAGTTGCTTATTTACATAATTTCATTATTTTTGTGAGGATAGCCAATTATTTATATTACTCTTACCAGTTTATACCTAACTAGCGGCCGCCCGCGACTTCGTCTACGTGGACAGTTTTTTTGCTATCCCTCGGGAAATGTGCGTTTTTTTTCAGGATGAAAGATACCCTATGTCCTTTTCTGTAGCCCTGACAACGTGTATGCAAAATTTCATGATGATCGGTTCAGTAGTTAAGACGTGAAGGTGTAACAAACGAACAAACAAACTGACTTTCGCATTTATAATATAAGTAAGGATGTGTAGGTAAGTTTTTTTTTACATTTTTTACAACATTTTTGTATTTTTCTCTTTGCACTGTCACATTGTGCACATTGTGCATTGTGCCGTGTATGTGCCGGCCTAGAATAGCACTACCCCCTATCATCCCGTGGGTGTCGTAAAAGGCGACTAAGGGAGCATAGCCTTCAAGAGACGGGCAGCAGCGTCTCCAAAAAACCTTGGCCTACTGCGATCGCCAACCCGCCTGCCAAGCGTGGCGATTATGGCAAACCCCCCCCCTCATGCATAATGGATCAAAAAATTGGCCCCCAGTCCCCGGCAGCCCCGCTATTCCTAGCTACGGTAGCGGCTACGGTAACGGCGGGGCAGGGGGTGCTAAGAATCCCCGGGTGCGGCTCGGCTACCAAAAACGACGACAACTGCACCTGGCAACCTATAACACGCGCACACTAAGGGAAGACGCGAAGTTACCTCAGTGTCTCAAGACGAAAGTCTATGAACAGTGTGTGTTGCCAGTGATGACTTACGGCAGTGAAACGTGGCCGCTAACTATGGGTCTCATAAGGAGGCTCAAGGTCGCTCAGCGTGCAATGGAGAGAGCCATGCTCGGCGTTTCCCTACGTGATCAAATCAGAAACGAGGAGATCCGCAGGAGAACTAAAGTAACCGACATCGCTCGAAGGATTGCTCAGCTGAAGTGGCAATGGGCGGGACACATAGCGAGAAGAACCGATGGCCGTTGGGGCAGAAAGGTTCTGGAATGGCGACCGCGCACCGGACGACGCTCCGTGGGTAGGCCCCCGACAAGGTGGACCGACGATCTGGTGAAGGTCGCGGAAAGCCAGTGGATGCAGGCAGCGCAGGACCGATCGTCGTGGAGATCCTTAGGGGAGGCCTATACCCAGCAGTGGGTGTCGTGTGGCTGATATGATGATGATGACTGTCACATTCAACGTCAAAGAGTAAAATAATATCAAAGTATCAATGAAGTAGTTTTACTACAGAATAAAATAAATTCTACGCAGGTTAATGTTGATCGAATTTTACACGATTTTAAACCACATTCTGACCCCACCTTGCTTTTCCGGTTTATGAATAGTTACTTACAAAACCTCCTTCAAAAAAAACCTTAAAACAAAAACCGCATCAAAATTGTCTCTAAAAAGCAAGAAATAATATTCAAATCATTCGATACGAGATACGCATATCTATTGAAGTCGGGTGGGGCTGGAGGACCACTTTTTTTTTCTAAAAACCCAACCCGACTTCATTAGACGTGTTTTATTAAAATTGATATGCGTATAATGCGAATAAACGATAAAAAAGGCTAATGCGAAACCTTTCAATAACTTCATGTTATCGCTGTACTACCCTCTTTGATTTTGAAGAGTTCTCGAGTGTATCTTTGAAGTTCAAAGTTCAATGCCAATGAAATTAACATGAAGCCCTTAAGGTATTCCCTTTCTAACGAAATAAGAATCATCTAACTCGGTTCATAAACAAAGAAGTTATGTCTGTAGTTCCGTAAAAACTAAATTTTTACCAGTATTTTCAGGATTACTCGAAAACTACTGAACTGATTTCAAATTTTCAAAAAAATGGGACCAACTTGGGAACGAATCTGATAAAGTGAGTCACGTTTAAATCATTTCAATCGGTCCAGCCGTTTTCGAGTAATCGGTAAACATACACAAAAAAAACAAATATACAGACGAACATAGAACCTCCTCCTTTTTTGAAGTCGGTTAAAAAAGAAGTCTTTCTTATCGAACGAGGATTAGTGGCCACCTCTGGTGTTAGAGTTTATCAAGCCGCCTATAAGGCCTCTAACTTGGCTTAACGACTGTTATCAGATGACGACAGACGGGACCGACGGTTTAACGTGCCCTCCGAAGCACGGAAGGGCTCAGTTAAAATGCCACTTTAACGGTCACCCATCCGACACCTGACCGGACTGAGCGTTGCTTAACAAACGTGATCGAGTACGATCAGTCTGTCAAGTTCCGCCATGAGGGCTTCAAAAAAAGAAGTGAAATCCCAACAAAAACATTTTCATGTAAAGTCTGTCCATCCTTACTTGTCTTATTTAGTAAACAGTTTTTGACAGTTTTCATACGTCTTTTAAACTTAAATCATTATTTAAAAATATGTTAGTAACTTTATGAAATTGTTGTTAATTTATTAACAATTCACTTCGTAATCTATGTGTGGAAAACTATTTGTAGTATTTTATAAATGATTATTTCAATAAAGAGTAGGGTGAAGATTGTTTACCATATAAGACAAGTAAGGATGGACAGACTTTATAATGTTGCCAAGACAGTAGTCTTATGTGACAGTAGTCTTATAGTAATGTGGCTCGCACTGTCAAAAAATTCACAGATCTCATGCACCACATGACCTCCACATCTTCAGCCATAAAAAATAAAACGAACTTATAGGAAGGAATATTAATAATATAATATTTTTCAAAACTTGTTATAGTATTTAGAAAATAAAAACGTAATTGTTATAGAAAATAAAGACGTTCCAATACTAGGTACTTCTATACTACCTACTACATACTAACTAGGTACAACTTTGTTGATCGAACATGCATATTTATTGTATTTTAGTTATTATTAGAAAATACTAATGTGTCAGGTTACAGAGATTTCAATTCTATATTACTTTTATACTACATACTACAGCTTTAATGTACGAATATTACCTACATATACATACCACATCACATACCTACATTGTTCATTTTTTTTTTATGTCAATTTCAAAAAACTAATTTATTTATTATTAAAATACCTACATAGGTTGTTCAATACTACTTCTATACTATAGAATATAAATAATAGTATTACAAACTACAATCATCGCTAGACTCCGGAGCGGAATTTTTTGAACCACTTGTTATTTCAATCAATTTTACGTTCTCCTATTTCTGTGTCTATTATTTATTCTACTGAAATCGCTGAGTAAAAACTTCATTTCCATGTCCAGGGACATGCCGGTCCGTGTGATTTTAAAACCAGCGTGAGCTCATACTACACCCTATTTCCTATTCAACTTTCGCTCAAGATTCGTTTATCCGCCCGCTTACCTATACACAAAAAGAGTGTTGGTTGGGTATCATGATCCCACCATGCAGTGCTTTTGTTTCGCTCAATAGTCAGAAAAAGTTTTTTTCGGCCCCACCCACAACGACTCACCACGTGCCGTGCAAGGCGCCCGGTCCTTGCCTTTTTTTTGCATAAAGAAACATACCGTACCTAATGTTAATTACTGATATCGTATTCTTTCAATGGATAATAGTAATGATTTTTATTTAACTTAGTTGTTTTACGTTAAGTGATTGTATACGTATACGCCAACGATATAATTAATTTTTTTTCGCTTTACTTACACCTTTCATACTTGCGTGTAGACGACATGCTACTTGGCCAATAACGGCCGAACAACTGATAAAGAGGTAATTAGTATTACCCTTTCGCTACATAGTTAAAGAGATAATTCACATCCCGCGGCGTTGCGCTATTTTGCGCTCAAATAATGTGCACGGGAATAAAGTATAGACGCTTCTCGGTAGTCGGTACGGTGCGGGGCTAAGAAAATTATAGTTAGGACCAGATCGGCTGTATTGACTCAGAAATTAGGGAAATATCGCACTTTGGTAAAAAAGTTATAACCTACTTAAGCGATCGAAAAACAATTCTAATTTGTTTATGAATTCCTTCCAAGATACTAACAAGTTAAAGAAAAGTCCTATACCAAGTTCGTCTGAAATAGCAATTATACAAAGCGGAAAAACTTTTGCTACAACCAACGTTGTACCTCACCATAACGTCATGTTTTAAAATAAAAAATATTTATTTATTTTTCGAATTAGTAAATATTTACAAAACAACAGAATCACAAACAAAAATATATAGTCAGGTGGGGTAAGTGAAACATACTTTATTTTTATTTAACAAGGTGTAGTAAAGCTATAAAACTCGCAATTAAAGTAGCTGTATAGGCAATGTACTCCTAATTAAATCAGCCTTTAACGGTATGAATATAAATATCTAAAGTCTTGCATTAAGCAACAAAATCACGAAAAGAATATAAAAGCTAAGAAGTGTTTCACTTACCCCTGACAAGGGGGAAGTGAAACAGTGGCCAAAATAGCTTTAAATATTGTGTCCATTTAATTAAAAACAGGACAAAAGGATCATGTTTAACCGTTAATATCCAAAATGTATCAAATTCTCATAAAATAGGGTCCAGTTTTAAAGATTTATCAGAAAAACATCGTGTTTTGCGTTTTGACATCTAATGAATTTCTTTTTGGTTTACTAGCTAGTTTAATGATCGCAGCGATATCTGTGTTGTGTCAAGGGAAGTAATTCGTCATTCCTGCTTTATCGACACCTCGCTATGAGAATAAACTACGATAGTTTCTTAGATATGGTTGAGTGTTTCACTTACCCCGGTGTTTCACTTACCCCACCTGACTATACTTAATGAAATCCCAAACTATTTATTGACAAAAACTCCTAATACGTGAATCCAGAAGCGCGCGCTGAGACGCTCAAACCTACAGTTTAAAGTCGTCTCAACTCCTAAAATAATTATTATTTTTTCAAAATTCGAAAAGCATCCCGAGATATGTCCCAGCTCCATAAGAAAATCTAGATTTTATGTAAAAATTATTACTATTAAGACTAGATGTTGGGTACATTACGTATTCCAAAAAAATGACCCATTTAGAGCATTTTTTTAAATTTAAAAGATAAATTTATGACTTATTCAATTTTTTTTTTGGTCAATTGTAGGCCTTGTAAATACAAATATTTTGACATATCAATGAACTTTATTGACCTAGAAATAACGGAAATATCGGCATGTCCCACTTTGACCGAAAACGGGGCCCTATACAGATGCGATCGAAAAAACATTTCCAATGTTAAAAGTTATCAGACCTCATGTAGAGCCAAGCTTCCAACTCTACGCATCCTAACTCTATAAGCACTAACTTCAAAAACTCTACACTTTAGTCAAAATATGCGGCTTGGCCATTTTGCTACATGGAAAAATTATTCACCGTTCATTACTTTTCTGATAAACAATAGTTTTAGTAGTAACGAAACGGCCAATTTGATTAAATTTCCAAAAATTTACACACTTCAGTAATTTCTATCTGTCTTCACCGAGTCGCTTCAATTGATTCGATTGCCTCCTAACCATGAGCTTTCACGTTCAACTTTCTGCCATACAAAGACGTTTTTTAAAAGATAGGGCATGCTCTATTGCATGCCCTGAGGCATGCATCTGTTGAAAGCGCAAGAGGAAAGCGAAAGCGCACGATCAGCGTGCGCTATTGGAAATGCCTTGAGGCGTGGTGCGTCAGATGAAAGTGAAAGGGAACGGGCATTCGATCGTATGAAGACACACTTTATAAAGCTAGGGTTTCCTAGGATGACGGTGCCGTCATATTACGACCGTAATTTAGCGGCGTAGAACGTTGTCTATGTGAAAAATACGGATTGGTTTCTGCCGTTACGGTGTCGCCGTTTTGTTTACATAGGCAAATTAGGCAACATTGAACGCCGCTATATTACGGCCGTAATATTATGACGGCACCGCTGTCCTAGGAAATCCTAGCTTAAGTATTTATTTATAAACTAATCCTTACATCCTTATCCTTACATTTAATAAAACAGTAGAAAAAGTATGTCTGTACATTACATATATTTAAAAAATATATATCTGGGGGGTGAATCTACGTTGTTCTTAACTTCCTGCGTCATTGTCTGAACTCGAAAATCCAATGCATCGCAATAAATATATTAAAAATATGCAAATAAATGCAATGTTTTATTGTAACGGGTGGCGCAAAAGTAAAGACCCTATTTGGTTCAGCTATAACATTTTTTCTAAATTAGAAAACTAGATTTAGGTTTTTTTAAATGTATATTTGTGCCATTAAATTTCGTACCATTAGGATTTAAAGATGATGTCTTTTAAATGGTGACCTCCAGAGTTGATACACATTTGAGCCCTATTTATGACATTTTGCATAACTTGCCGTAACACTTCCTGCGATATGTTCGTTATTTCTTGACGAATGTTTTCTTTTAGAGCTGCGAGAGTCTGTGGCTTGTTCACATACACCCGAGATTTCAAAAAACCCCAAAGAAAGAAGTCTGGACTGGTCAGATCGGGTGATCTTGCATTGCAGGCCAAGGCAAATCGCCAAAACGAGAGATAACTCGGCCTGGAAAAGCGTCCCTCACTAAATCCATATTTATTCCACGTTCTTGGGGAGTAAAACGGTCCATGTTTATTTTCAGTGTATTTTATATTTGTTCACTACACAATTTTCAACAACAGAATGACAGAAAATGTCATATAAAAAATAAAAGTATTTTCTTTAGTGCCAGTACTTTTGCGCCACCCGTTACTATAATGTAAATGATGGCATATTTTTGATTTATGCCTTGTGATGCATTGGATTTTTAAAGATTTTCGAGTTCAGATAATGACGCAGGAAGTTAAGAACAACGTAGATTCACCCTGGGGCGATGGAGACATAGTAATAGAGTAAGAATTTGAAAAAAAAAGTGTGTCTGTTTGTCTGTTTGTTTGTCTGTTTGAACACGGTAATCTCCGGAAATACTGAACGGATTCGAATGAAACCTTTTTTGTTATATAGCTATTAAGCCTGGGCATAACTTAGGGTATCATTGATTTTGAAAAATGGAATACCTGATGCAGAACCATAACGTTCCATCTAAACTATACAAAATATAAAAATGACACCTTTGCAAAACTTGTTCAGCCTGATGAGCATTTTTTGCTGAGGTATAAAAATCGAAGATCTGGAACACCTGATGCAGAACCATAATGGACCAACTAAACTATAAGGAATATAAAAATGACGCCTTAACAAAAGTTGTTCAGCCTGATGAGCATTATTTGTTGAGAAGAAAAATCGAAGATCTGGAACACCTGATGCAGATGGTCCAGATATGATTTACAAAATATAAAAATGTCATCTTTGCAAAAGTTGTTCAGCCTAATGAGCATTTTTTGTTGAGGTATAAAAATCGAAGATGAGGAAAACCCGATGCAGAACCATAATGGTCCAGCTAAACTATACAAAATATAAAAATTACACCCTAGCAAAAGTTGTTCAGCCTGATGAGCATTTTTTGTAGAGGTACTAAAATTGAAGATCTGGAACACCCGATGCAGAACCATAATGATCCAGCTAAACTATAAAAAATATAAATAAGACACCTTAGCAAAAGTTGTTCAGCCTGATGAGCATTTTTTGTTGAGGTACAAAAATCTAAGATCTGGAACACCCGATGCAGAACCATAATGGTCCAGCTAAACTATACAAAATATAAAAATTACATCTTTGCAAAAGTTATTCAGCCTGATGAGCATTTTTTGTTGAGGTACCTATAAAAATCGAAGATCTGGAACACCTGATGCAGAACCATAACACTGCTATAAGTATTTTCTTATGTTAACTACATTAGTTAATTTATATGTATACGCCGAAGTCACAGAGTCCACGCGTACGAAGTCGCGGGCATCAGCTAGTTTAAAATAAGGAATACTTGACGACTTGAAGATTGACTTAATAATAAAGCAATTTTTTGTGAATGAAGTGCGTTCAAAGTTTTCAGTTCAATGGTCCCATTAAGACAATTCTAATTATAGCACAGTTTGTTGTTTTGCGATGGCAATTAAACAAATCACTTTCAATTTTGGAGTTTCTTGAGGCATTATTGGAATAAATTTGAACCGAAACTTTACACTCTTGTTTAAGAAAATGTGAAATTATAATGTAAAAACATTTTGTTTGATTAAATTCTTTATCAGTTAGTTATAAAACTATTTTAATTAATATTTTCCAAGCTAATGTGAAACTAAAGCGAAAGAATAATCAAGATAATTATCAAATTTTATACAAAACAATTTATTTTACTTTTACTTTAGTTATTTTTATTCAAATTACCTACTGTGAGATTGTTACCTACTTACAAAAATGTTAGAAATTTTTTAAACTACATCTAAAATTACTTATTATGAAATAGGTTGGTATTCACAAAAAAAGTTGTTATTTAAGGTAACTGCAAGACTGCAACTTCATTAAGTCACGTGACTCATATATTAATTTTACAGTAATAAAACCAAACTTGATAGTAACCTTATTTTAACAAATCAATACCTTCAGTTCTTATGGAAGTTCATGCAAAAAGTGGGACAAACGCGTAACTCCGGCTAATGTGTCGGCGGACACTTTTTGCGGCCGTTTTCCGTATTTCCGGCGGGGCGCAGCCGGAAAATTTGCGACGCAATCTGCGCCGATTCCGACGTCCGCTTTCGAGATGGGAGATTTGGTCGCGGCCTCACCGGCGGCGCGGCGGCGGCGTGAGGATGATGTGGATTATGTGAAAAATATTGTAGTAAATAAATTAGTTTACCTATACACCGTTAATTTTTAAGTATATCTAAAAATGAAATGGGGATATCAGACCACGTTTCTGAATATGAATGTGCAGTTAAAAGCTAAAAAATAATAGTTTGAAAATATCGGAATTAAACGTTTTGATTAACCGGCAAACTCACTAAAATAGCAAGAAGACACATTCTTTTCATGATTTACGTGTAGGTAAACAAGATAGTCTCTTTTGATTACACGCGTGTAATTCTATGAATGACCTTACAATCCAGAAACAGTAAAATTTTGGGACATAAACAAACCTCAATATCTTGACCAATCCTTACATATAATAAAACAGTAAAAAAGTGTGTCTGTACATTACATTTATTTAAAAAAAAATATCTGGGGCGATAGAGACATAGTAATAGAGTAACAATTTGAAAAAAAAAGTGTGTCTGTTTGTCTGTTTTACTGTTTGTTTGTCTGATTGAGTGTCTGTTTGTTTGTATGTTTGAACACGCTAATCTCCGGAAATACTGAACGGATTCGAATGAAACTTTTTTTGTTATATAGCTGTTAAGCCTGGGCGTAACTTAGGGTATAATTGATTTTGGAAAATGGAACACCTGATGCAGAACCATAATGGTCCAACTTAACTATAAGGAATACAAAAATGACACCTTAGCAAAAGTTGTTCAGCCTGATGAGCATTTTTTGTTGAGGTATAAAAATCGAAGATCTGGAACACCTGATACAGAACCATAATGGTCCAGCTAAACTTTAGAAAATATAAAAATGACACCTTAGCAAAAGTTGTTCAGCCTGATGAGCAGTTTTTGTTGAGGTACAAAAATCTAAAATCTGGAACACCCGACGCAGAACCATAATGGTCCAGCTAAACTACACAAAATATAAAAACCGGCCAAGTGCGAGTCAGACTCGCGCACGAAGGGTTCCGTACCAAAAAACGGCAAAAAAATCACGTTTGTTGTATGGGAGCCCCCCTTAAACTTTTATTTTATTCTCTTTTTAGTATTTATTGTTATAGCGGCAACAGAAATACATCATCTGTGAAATTTCATTTGTCTAGCTATCACGGTTCATGAGATACAGCCTGGTGACAGACAAACAGACAGACAGACGGACAGCGGAACCCTAAAAATGACACCCTACTAGTCAAAGTTGTTCAGCCTGATGAGCCTTTTTTGGTGAGGTACAAAAATCGAAGATCTAGAACACCCGATGCAGAACTATAGGTAATAATCCAGCTAAACTATACAAAATATGAAAATGACACCTTAGCAAAAGTTGTTAGGCCTGTTGAGGATTTTTTGTTTTGAGGTACAAAAATCGAAGACCTGGAACATCTGATGCAAAACCATAATGGTCCAGCCAAACTATACAAAATATAAAAATGACATCTTCTCAAAAGTTGTTCAGCCTGATGAGCATTTTTGTTGAGGTATAAAAATCAAAGATATGGAACCCCCGATGCAGAACCATAATGGTCTAGCTAAACTATACAAAATATAAAAATGACATCTTTGCAAAAGTTGTTTAGCCTGATGAGCATTTTTTGTTGAGGTATAAAAATCGAAGATCTGGAACACTTGATGCAGAATCATAACTCTTTTACACTCTTAGGAGGCTGATTACTTGTTATTTTCCTTAACTTGAATGAAACAACACATTAACGAATCACTTTTCATATAACATATCTTTCTCACACCTTTGACAAGATGACAACCAATATTTTTCCTGACACACAACACTCTATGGTAACAGTTACAGAGGTCGAATTAGTTTATGCCTAATACAAGTATTTTCTTATGCAACTACATTAGTTAATTTATATGCGAATGCCGAAGTCATACAGTCCACGCGTACGAAGTCGCGGGCATCAGCTAGTTATTAAATATTGAAACTTTTAACCACAGAGAGGAAAATTTTTTCTTTGTTCTGTTATTGAAAACCATAGATATGGGAAAACATAGTTCGGTCCACTGACCTGAAATTTTTTTTTCGTACAGAGGTCAATGGTTTGGTCCCTTCCTTACCAGACAAGACAAGCCAAAAAGCAACAAGGAGATTATTGTACAAAACTTATTGATTCATGTATCAATCTTTTTAGCCTGTGGCATCATGTTATTATGAGATCCAAAAATAAATCGGTCTTAAGACAGTGCTGGCTGGAAGCTACTGGAGTACCTACCTAAACGTTTTATTACATGAATGAAAATAGAACGGCGTCAGATGAAAAAAACATAAACATATCATGTCATCAATAACAACGTGTTTCGATTTGTCTTCTTTCATATTTTTTACGCAGACAAATATTTTTTTTTTCAAATAATAGTTGGTAAAGTTACTGTGTGAATATTAGTGCATTTTTGGGTCTGAAATGAGCAGTGATTTTATGTTGGCGTGCCAATATTTGTTTATGCTGGGGAGGAATTCTTTGATACGAGCTTGGGATTGTCCGGACGGCTGGCTTTTTGGACTCCGTAAAATTACACGTAAGTCTGTATCAGTAGACACTTAGAACTAATTCAAAACCCGTTCAGTCAGTTAAGTGTCACGTAATAATAAGTAAAGGTTGCTATATACAGGATGAAATTTTAATCATTTGGTTCCCGCCGTGGGGTGCAGTCCTTTGTGCGCAGTAAGACACTTTCTCGATTCGTCACATGAGATATTGGCTACTTTATCAAATAGGAACATTAGGTTTAGGACACTTTCAGAATTGGTCATAATATCTCGTAGTCGCATTATACATATGTCACAATATGAATTTGGCAAATTAATATCTAGACACACACCCCCACTTATACCTACTCATCTATTAAGTGTTGTATGTTATTATTTAATGTTTTTTATCACAAATTGTAGCGAGATAAAATAAAAAAAATAGATTTTTGGTTTTTTATTTTTTTATTTAACCTTCTAGTTTTATTCCCAATGTATATGTTACAGAAAAACTAGTTCTTACTGAACGCTTCAGTTAAAACTAGTTCTTACTAGTAAATACGCGTTTTACCTGAGAACGTGTTTTTACTGTAATATTATAATATGAGGATCCGTAACGATTTTAGTTGAGGATGCAGATTCTACCCATGAAACTGCAATACTTTGCAGACTCATTGGTAGAATGACTTCCTATAATATTATTGGTTATTTTTTTACACCAGCCTGCCTAGCATGACCGATTTATATGGCGTGATATAGCATTTTATCTACACTCAACTGTTAAATTCCTTTGTCTTTTTGACAGTTAAACGTGATAAAACGCTATATCACGCGCTCAGACCAAATAATCTGAGATCACGCGATATAAATCGGTCATGCTAGGCAGGCTAGAATACTTAATAGATAAGTAGGTATAAGTGGGGGTGTGTGTCTAGATACTAATTTGCCAAATTCATATTGTTACATATGTATTATGCGACTACGAGATATTATGACCAATTCTGAAAGTGTCCTAAACCTAATGTTGCTATTTGATAAAGTAGCCAATATCTCATGTGACGAATCGAGAAAGTGTCTTACTGCGCACAAAGGTTTCAAACCTACTCGACCTTAATGTATGGAACAGCTGATTTTTTTTTGCGAGCAGGAGAGTTGGCCCCACAGTAAAAGTTGCTTGTAATCATGAGTGGAACCACCACACGGAGGGAACCAAATGATTAAAATTTCAGCGTGTATAAGGTAACTACGTGACGGGAACATACCGCGGATGGGACGGGGACGCGGACGTGCTCAGCTCTGCTGTGCACACTGGCCTGAAAAAAAATACTTATTATGGAGGTCAGTGGCGTGCACCATGCATTTTCCCCATCCTGTCCACGTTCCGTCCCGACCGTGTTCTCGTCATGTATATTTGTTATTATATTTTAATATGCAACGATGTCAAGAAATCACCTCGTTCCGTCTTGCCCCAAGCTTGCCCCTTTGTAACTTTGTTGCAATCAATTCTGACATAAAATCGCAGTTACATTGCTGCTTTAGTAAGAACCAATATGACAACTATTTTACGGACGTGAAGAAACCAGTCACGTACCATGGGCAACAGCGTCGCTTAACCACTGCTAAGGTTAAAATCGCTTGCACGCCGCGCCCGCTGTCACATACGTTTAGTTCGTGCAGGGGCGATACGCGCGCACGCGAATTTTGTTGCAAACTGGTTAAGCGACGCTGTTGCCCATAGTACCTAACCTATACCATAAGAATAAATAAAACTGTATTTATTCTTATGCCTATACTGGAGACCTTAAAGGTCGCTTTACCTATACGTGACGGGAAAATACCTCGGACGGGACAGGGACCTGCCCGTGCACCATACATTTTCCCCCGTCCCGCCAACATCCCGTCCCGTCTGTATTCTCGTCACCTATACTATAATATGCAGCGATGTAAAGAAACCGCCCCGTTCTGTTCGGTTTAGGAGATTCAATTTTTATTTACATTGCAGAATTTTAAAAACTTTATTATAACAGACTACAGAAGAATACCTATGATTGATGTTATGGACGTTATAATAAACAATATTGATGAGTTAAAAATTAAAGTTGGAACAGCTGGTACGAAATTTCTCTACATTTTATAGTTAAGAATCCACAGAAAGTAGGCAGATACCTTAACACGATCACGACACCCAAACAAACAGTTTTTTTCTCAGAGTTGCTGCTAACGAATCAAAAAGATGTTAGGTACTTTATGTTGTCAAGTAAGAAATTGTACTTAGTTTTATTTTTAATGTAACTGGTTAGCATTTTTCTGCTTAACTCAAAACTTTGCTATAAGTTCAAAAGGCTAATCATTGGAGGATAGCCAACAGTAATTCAACCCAGTTGAAAGTGGAAAATATATTCACCGGTAGAAAAATCGCCGGTTGAATGTGAAATTACCCATTGACTACTTCACTAAAAGAAGAGAACTACATCTAGTTTTCTATGATTCTACACCCACACACATATATACTTTTTTGAAATCCATACCTACATACTATACATAATAACAAATATATTATTATTACCTATACCATAAATATGTTCATGCATACAAATATTTGTCTTGTGCGGGGATCAAACCCACAAACTTACCTAAACCTATATAATAATATCACTATTAACTCACTATTGAGGCACTCTTCCTTTAATTTCAACGCAATGGGGACAACGGGAATAAATTTTAATTGTTTTATTGAATTCCCGCTGTCCCCATTAATGGGGACACGGTCAATGGGGACAACGGGAATACACGAAATTATTATTTCAAAAAATAGTTGGGTGAAGATTGTTTAGCAAATAAGACAAGTACCTACCCAAGAATAAACGGACTATAAGTATTTAAACTAGAGCCCCTTTCAACTCAGTAAAGTAGACAAGCGTTTTTCTTACCACTTTACCATAATATTATGAAAAAATTACGAGTAAGCGCGGGAAAAGTGCGGTGCGAGCGCTCAGGCGAGAGTGCGGCCCTCTGCCAGTTGTATCGTGGACGATACGCTGAGCGGTAGGTATATAACGCGTGGCCTTGAGCGAGTGACGGACGCCTGCCACCGCACACGAGCAACTTTTATTTTCGCAACTATTTTGTCTCTCTCAAGTCCACGGGTAGCGATGCGATCATCGGCAACTTTTCATACAAACCATGTGAGAGACAAAATAGTTGCGGAGACAAAAGTCGCTCGTGTGTGTATTAACATAGAGTTGAAATTCTATTGGCGACGAAATCGACTGAAGGTGCTACTGTGTGAATGAAACAACACAGGACGATGTCTCGTTCGCACAATTGCCATTACTAAACAAAACAATAATACCACAATAGTAGGACAGTGGTTATACACTCGGGCGTCAGAAAAATCGCACTTTTCAAAAATGTCTTAAAAGTTATTTTAATCCTATCTAATTTAATGGTAAGTGTTGTTATATACTTCTTTCCCTTCGGACATAGCCAACATGCAGTCTCCAGAAGCCATTCTGTTTCCGAGCAACATTACCTACATTGCCTAATTTTTTTGCAATATTTGACCAACTTTATGGGCAATAGTATCCATCTTGGGTATTCCTTTTTTTTAATTGAACTGTTGAAGTGGTTTTCTCCATCATCTCGATAGCGAATTTAACCGCATTTCTTGAATTTACCCCTTTTATTTTCCTTTTATGGCGGCGCAAGCAATAACGCTTTAAGCGTTTAATAGGCATGTGAATGCTATTTTTATATTAAGATAATTATATAAATTGAAAAAATAATAGAAAAAATCAACTAACCCGTAGCCGTCTGAGTTGCTACGGGTGAGTCGATTTTTCCTAGTACTTTTTCAATAATATTATTACTTTTAATAGCTGATATCAACATTTACACAATAAAACGTTAGCTAGCAATAGCAAGGGCCCTATTTTTGAATCCTTCGGCTGGCGTCGAACGCTCTTTTCTACTGATTTTCGTTCGACATCTCATACATTAGAGTTGATTTGCCGAACGAAAATCAGTAGAAACGAGCGCTCAACGCCAGTCCCTATTAAAAAAATAGGGCCCCAGGTCGCCAAGTCTAAACTTATTTTTGAGAAAGTGCGATTTTTCTAACGACGCCGACGAGCGTATTTTGACAAGAAAATAATAACTCAATATTGAAAATATTAAAAAATCCAAGTTAAAAAAAAACAAAAATCCAAATAGTAGCTATTTTTTACTTGTGGGCCGATTTCGATGAAACTCGGTTTTTGATATTATTTTGACAATAAATCGGAAGGTAACGCAATGTAAACAATGACAAAAGGTCAAGATGGCTGTCAACTGTCAACTTTGTTTTTGGGTTAATTTTGATGTAATAACTCCGTTGAAAACAAAAACAAACAAAGAATCTGGCCGCCATCTTGGATTTTTAATATTTTTAACATTAGTTGCTGTTTTCTTGTCAAAATAGTACCAAAACCCGAGTTTCATCGAAATCAGCCCACAAACAAAAAAGTTGGCTGCAATTTTTTTCAACATTTTCAACATTGCTTTGTTATTTTTGGTCAAAATAGTACCAAAAACCGAGTGTCTTCGAAATCGGCTTATATTAAAAAAAACCGGCCAAGTGCGAGTCGGACTCGTGCACGAAGGGTTCCATACCAAAAAACAGCAAAAAAAAAACACGTTTGTTGTATGGGAGCCTTCCTTAAATATTTATTTTACTGTGTTTTTATTATTTATTTTATTTGTTGTTATAGCGGCAACAGAAATACATCTTCTGTGAAAATTTCAACTGTCTAGCTATCACGTTCATGAGATACAGCCTGGTGACAGACAGACAGACTGACAGCGGAGTCTTAGTAATAGGGTCCCGTTTTTACCCTTTGGGTACGGAACCCTAAAGAGTCTTAGTAATAGGGTCCCGTTTTTACCCTTTGGGTACGGAACCCTAAAAATGTCCGCTATCTTGCATTTTTAATACTTTAATCATTTCGTTGTTATTTTCTTGTCAAAATAGTACTAAAAACCTAGTTTCATCGAAATCGGCACACAAACAAAAAAGTTGGCTGCCATCTTGTATTTTTTTATTTTCAACATTGCGTTGTTATGTTCTTGTCAAAAACCAAAGTACCAAGTTAGTACCAAAAACCGAGATTTTTCGAAATCGGCCTTCAAACAAAAATTTGGCCCCTATCTTGGATATTTTTACATATTTTTTACATAGCGCTGCTGTTTTCTTGTCAAAATAGAACACTACCAAAAACTGATTTTCATTGAAATCGGCTCACAAACAATAAAGTTGGCTACCATCTTGGATACTTTATACAACTAACTATAAGGCTGGCCCCAGACCTACCGGTTCCGTTTCTTTGCTTTGCTGTGCTACCTTGCTTGAAAGACCGCCGGCCAACCAGGGCAATTTTCAATCTATCGCATTTTGGGACTAGACCAAATTGGCAAGATAGCCATTAGCTTGGTTTTATCAAATATCATCGCCTGGATTGCGAAGTAGGAAGCTTTTAGGAGATATGCCACCCTGAACATGGACTCCGATCGTTAAAAATAACTCGATCGCTTATTTATACAAGATGTTTGGTAAAGCCTTATAAAACTGAATATGGTAGATAGGGACCATAATAAAACTGAACAACTTTTACTATGGGACCAAATCTGAAATCGCGAAAAAAATGAACTGTTTTATACATTTTGATAATTTCTTTATTAATTTTTGTATAAAACAGCAGTTTTTTTTTAAAACGAAAACTAAAACTTCTCATCGCACCCCAGACGACGATATTTGATAACACCAAACTAATGGCTATCTTGCCAATGTGGTCAGGTCAAAATATGCGATAGATTGAAAATGAGCCTCTTGGCCGGCGGTCCATGGTAGAACAGCAAAGCAAAGAAATGAAACCGGTAGGTCTGGGGCCAGCCTAACTATTTTTAACATTATGTCGTCGAAAATAGCTGACACCCATTTTTTTAACTGAAGCAAAAAAAACGACCTTATTGACATCTCTTATATAAAAGTGAAGGGGTGACTGACAGACTATTGCCCAGCCCAAAAACCACTGAACCTAGGGACTTGAAATTTTATACATAGATATTTTGTACAATGTAAACACCCACTAAGAAGGGATTTTTGAAAATTCCACCCCTAAAGGATTGAAATGGGGGTACAAAGTTTGTATGGAAAAAAATAATTAAATAGACATTTCAACTTGAAACTTCGTAGGAGTACTTCTAAAAACAAATAAGCAAACACATATTTCGTGGTTTTCTGAAACTCAACCCTTTAGGGGTGAATGGGGTACAAAAAGCCCAAAATCGATATGGATGTCGTTATCGAGGTTTTATGGGATGTATGGGATGTTGATTGCGAAAATGACATTTATTATTAGTGGTAAACATTATTCAACCCCTAAAGGGGTCATATGGAGGTCAAACTTTGTATGGAAAAAATATATAATAAACATTACGGCTTGAATCTTTATAGGAGTATTTCTATAAACAAATGATCAAACGTGTATTTCGTGAATTTCTAAAAAATCAACTCCTTAAGGGGTTTTTTTATGGAAAAATTATACGGGAACGAGAACAGGAATGAGAACGTAAACAGGAACGGGAACTAATCCTTACTATCCTTACTAATATTATAAATGCGAAGGTTCGTTTGTTTGTTGTGCCTTCACGTCTTAACTACCTCAGACCAATTTTTATTTGGTCTGAGTTAACTACTGAACCGATCATCATGAAATTTTGCGTAGGTACATGTTGTCAGGGGTCCAGAGAAGGACATAGGGTACCTTTCATCCCGAAAAAAGTATTGTTCCCGAGGGATAGCAAAAAACTTTCCACGCAGACGAAGTCACGGGCGGCCGCTAGTCTACCAATATAACGATTTTTAATGAAACATCAAAGTTTATGAACGAGGATCTAGGAAAAAGCAAACAACTTTCAAAAGTCAATAAAGTTGAAAATTGTTTGCACCTGTTTTTTTAAACTACAAAAATACTACACTAGACTAGACAATGTTTTTATCATAAAGTTAATATTCCTCAGGTATATTAACTATATGAGTTTTTACATAGCCTTCTATATCTTCCAAGCCATGAAGTGAGCAGAACGGCAACATCGCATGTGGTCAAGCACATAGTTTAATATTATTTTAATAATTATTTATTTTTTGTTTTTCCTATATTGTCTATGTTTAAACTAGTTTTAAATTGTGATGTAAGATTATTTCAATAAAGATTTTATATTTATTATTATTATTTATTTATTAGGACATACGGTTTGAGTCAAATTATTTGAACTTTTCGGGGGTCCTTTAGTACGATGAGTATTTTTGATCTAAGCCTCTCCTAGCAATAAATCTTACATCATTGGAAAGGTCTTTAAATTTGAAACACTTTATTGTACTACAATAAACGTCAACTATTAGTACTTTGTGAGTTATAACGCTCTGAACTTGACCATTTTTTTTAACATTAATGACCTAAAACTCCGAAAATACTCATAATTAATAGAAAGTGTGTTTGCAGCAAATATTTATCATATGAAAACCTTTCTAATGATATATCATTTATTGCTAGAGGTGGGGTAATTCAACTCCCATAGACAATAAACCACTTTTATACTTTAATAACCTTTAACTCCAAAAGTATAAACAATTGATATAAAGTATATTAACAGCAAATATTTGTCTTTAAAAGACCTTTCTAATGATATATGATTTATTGCTAGAGGGCGTGTTAATCAACTCCCTGCTGAAGAAAATCAACAAAAAAGATGACATCTTTGACAGCCATTTTTTCCTAGTTAACATTGATATTTTTCTTATTGTTTAATATACAAAGCATTTCAATAAAGGAACTAAATTATTTTCATATTTTTAACCTCACACGATTGGTAGGAAAAAAAATATCGACCTCTTAAAATTTAAATATTCCCATACATTTAGTATGGAGACTGGCCGACGACATGACCACGAACTGACAGTAACAGACGTTGCCAAACTTATGTTCACGGCTTGCAATTATAGAAGGCTATGGTTTTTATCATAGACTTAGAAAATTTTTCGCTATGCTCAAGTAGACGAACAAAGGTGCGAGTGAGAAACCGATTCTTACGGCTTATGCGATGTTCGAGAAAGAGTAAAAAAAAACTGACAGCTAAACCGGGTTTGACTTCATTTACCATCGTTTATCACCTTGGTGAAAAGCGTCAACAAGATTATTTTGTAATTTTGATCGCGATCGGGTCGGTTTGGCTCACAAAGCTATATTAATCAATAATGGTGTCGTGTTCTGTACTGGATTGTAATGTAATGTTACTTACGACAATAACTCAAATAAACACTCATTTCACAGGTAAATATGATTGTACTATTACCATTTTCATAATTCATATTTTAGTTGAATATATTCCCAAACACACTAAGTTATATACTAATATGATGCTATTAAACGCCTATTTCCTAAATAAAGGCTGATTTCTGAACATTATGTGTTAGATAAAAAGATATTATGTCCGTGAACTTGAGAAAATAAAGCGTAGATATTGATCAAAAATTATCGATATCGATACTCATGTCGATGATTTCCAATATAACTTTGTTTGTCTTTGTGAACACTGATAGTTTTATTTAAAGCTGCTTGTAACCGACAGTTTTCAAATGGTAAATTAAACCAACTTAAGTACTAATTAACAATTATTTTCAGGTTTTCTGTAAATCCAGTGATTAAATTAAACTGGATAAATGTCATAAATAAATAAGCAGGGAGCCTCAAAGGAGACCTTAAGAAATTATTTAAATAAAATTGTTCAAAATCTTGTTTGTGTTTTATTTATTAGAGCAATAATACATTATGGTTATCGACAACCTAAAATGGACTTCAGTGCATCTCTAAATTCACGCACACGTTTACATATTTACAAACACTGGCTCATCTCACTTTTGGTTTCGCAGCCAAGCGAACTCTGTTCGTCTATTTCAGTGAATATTAAGTTTATGGTTTTCATATTATTTTCACTTGTTTTCCCGTCACTCATTTGTTTTTCTGAAATTCACGCACATTGTATATTTTTATTAAAATTGAAATTAACTTTATAGTTGTGTACCTAATTATTTACACTTGAACTTTAGTTAATTGAATAAACTATTTTTTAGATATTTCAATTTCAATTTATTTATTGACCATTATAACATAGAACGTTACATTTGGCATGTCATAGCGTTACATTATTTAAATAAATCTTAAATACTAGGTTTTGATTAACCATTAAAAATAAAAACAAGAAAGCAACCTGATAAAAACGTGAAAAAAACTAGCTAACTGGCAACTGTATGTTCAAAACCTACATAGAGAGGGAATGCCCGCGAATACTCACGCATTCGCGCGACTTGTGCGCTTCGCTTCGCTGCGCTCGCTCCTGAGGGCTTAGTGTTCTCACCTCACTTCGCGAATAGTATCGTATGTACTGCTCACAGTCAATGCGAGTGAGTAAACGAGTGAAAGAGAGGAAACGATTGTTAATTGTTTGCAAAGTGAAGTGAGAACAAAATAGCAACTCGTACTAGGCCCTTAACTTGAATTGACCCTTAGTAAAGTATGTATGTCTCCAACCAACCATACGATTTGGTCATTTTACATTCATGTGCTTGACCTCTCTATCGACTCGTTTTGGGGCGAAGCGCATTAGGTATCCGTTTTATACTGAAGTGAAGTACTAAGTCCATGGACACAACTGACACATCACTGCTGCTGATTGACGTTGACAGCTGACAGCTGAAAAATGGCGGCGATAGGAATGTGTGAAACACCCGGCTGTAAATCTATTGCTCAATTACAGTGCCCAACATGTGTAAAACTCGGCGTTCAGGGTTCTTTTTTTTGCAACCAAGATTGCTTCAAGAAATCTTGGAAAACGCACAAAATTATTCACACTTTGGCGAGTAAGTGTTGCGTTTTGAGGTTAGTTTGGTGTTAGGTTACTTACAATTGTAACTATGTTGTTGTTCTCTTTCAGAGGGTGAGAATACTGATGGGTCCAATGCGGAATATAACCCGTGGCCGTCATTTAATTTTACGGGCAAGTTGAGGCCATTCCCGCCCGGTCCGAAGCGTACGGTGCCCCCGCACATCGGCCGCCCTGATTACGCCGATCACCCTACTGGTTTTCCGGCATCTGAGAACGCTGCTAAGGGATCTGGACAGATCAAGGTTCTTGATGATGAAGAGATTGAAGGCATGCGCGTTGCTTGCCGCCTTGGGCGTGAAGTGCTGGATGAGGCTGCCAAGTTAGTACCCATATCTTTAAAAAAATACGTATGGTAACTACTTACCAAATCAACAGTTAATTAGATTATTGATAAATTCTTCAATATAAATGTACCTATAGCTTATTCACTAAGAACCCAACACAATTTTTGATTAAGAAAGACCAAATTTTCTCTAATAACTTGTTTTTCAAACTCATAATGTGACCTTGCTGATACGAACCTGACTCTCCGACCAATTATTCTATTACTGACAATTCTCATTTTATTGCTTTGATAAGATTGATAGAATAGACAATAGTGTAATAAATCAATTACCTACTAACATTAAAATCTAAGTCATCTTACATTTTTGAAAAAGTATAGGTAAGTGCTTTTATTTTCTTTAAGACTTTTTCAAACATATTTAAAACAATAAATGTAAAAATAGTTTTCATGATAAACCAACATATGCATACTTACCTGGTATTTCCAGCCTGCCTAGCATGACCAATTTATATCGCGTGATATAGCGTTTAATCACGTTTAACTGTCAAAAAGACAAAGGAATTTGACAGTTGAGTTTCAATAAAATGCTATATCACGCCATATAAATCAGTCATGCTAGGCAGGCTGGATTCATAATAAAACTATTCTTGTAAAACTACTTGTGTTATTAGTTCAAGTATCAAAAAGATGCAAAATGTACTTTTAAATTTACTTTGATTACATTAAATAAGCATGTACAAAACCACAATCGTATAATTTGAATAACATAAATAACTAAAGATGAAATATCCGTTTGTTTGTTTGTTATGCATAACAAACAGTATTATAAGTTTTTGTGTAACTTCATATCACAATTTGTACCCAATATGTATTTGCATGCCTGTGTTATGGATCAAATATGTGAAACTTTTTTATATTATTAAAACATTAAAAATGTACCTATCATGTTTGTGGTAAATAAATAAATTCTATTCTATTCTAAATAAAAGTTTTGAATAT
Source organism: Agriphila tristella (assembly GCA_928269145.1). Lineage (NCBI taxonomy): Eukaryota > Metazoa > Arthropoda > Insecta > Lepidoptera > Crambidae > Agriphila > Agriphila tristella. The sequence continues at coordinate 2,040,099 of OV743440.1, read as the reverse complement.
TAGACACAAAATCTGCATTGTCTTTCAAGGGCCTGCGATGTGGGAGTGACAACTGATGAAATTGATCGAGTGGTCCACGAAGCCTGTGTTGAAAGGGAGTGCTACCCGAGCCCCCTGAATTACAACAACTTTCCAAACAGCTGCTGCACATCGGTCAATGAAGTCATATGCCATGGTATACCGGACACTCGTCCACTACAGGTAAAAATCAATTTAATTGCAATTAAAATTATTTGCAAGTAACCTAATTACTACACTTGAGCTCGGTGTCGCAGTGGTTTAGCACCTGACCCAGTGATTGCGGAGTTTAAGCAACGTTTCCAAGAGTTGGTCATGGGATGGGTGACCAAAAATGTATTATCTCAAGCTCTTCCATGCTTCGGAAGGCACGTTAAGCCATTGGTCCCGGCTGCATTTGCAGTCGTTAATACCCACCAATCCGCACCTATGCCCCAGTAGTGGGGACATTAAAAATGGCTGATGGACACAATTACAGTCGCATTACTAATTTCCCAGCAAAAATGTAAACAAAGAAACGTCACTGTCAAATTGACACACTGACCCTGTTAGTGACATTTTCAGATATTTAAAACCTTTGGTCACTTTTAAAACTTTTTAATTTGTATATTATATTTTGAGTCATTATAAATATAATGTCATCCAGGGTTATTTTAAAGTAGGATGGTAATTAGAAATTTTATCTTTATAACCTATCATAATTTTTGATGTTAAAAGTTCTTGAAACGAACTGATAAGAAAACTTTACTTAGATATTGCCTGTATGTAAACTATCAAAAATATGTAGCATCACCGCCTGTTCCCCCCCAATACCAAAAGACAAATGTTACTACTACAGCTACTACTCGTAATACTAATTTAAATGAAATTTTATAAAAAGACCAAAGGTTGCTGTGTACGGTTTGCAGTTGATGTGTGCACAGCGTCATAAAATGTTTTCTACTATAAAACTGTTATTATGAAATATTAAATTATATTACTCTTTTTGATGCAAAACTCATGATTCAGAATATTTATCTAATTTATTTTCATTAGGTTTGTGATGAAAATCCATGTAAGTGTGTTTATTTCTTGACTTAGCATTATACTATTTCTTTTTGTGTTGATTTGTTCTGGCAACACCTTTGTTTACCTTTTTGCTGGGAAATTAGTAATGCGACTTTACTACACTGTGATTGCAATCAAGGAGATAAGGACAAGTTCTATTTTATAGTTACTGCTTGAAGTAGGTAGTGAAGGTACATCCTTACTAATATTATAAATGCGAAAGGCCGTATGTTTGTTTGTTTGTTACGTCTTCACGTCTTAACTACTGAACTGATCATCATGAAATTTTGCACACACATTGTCAGGATTATAGAGAAGGACATAGGGTACCTGTCATCCCGAGAAAAACAATTGTTCCCGAGGGATAGCAAAAAAACTGTCCACGCAGACGAAGTCGCGGGCGGCCGCTAGTATATTAAAAATTTAATTCAACAGTGGTTTCTTTTTTGTTGACTAGTTGTTCATTACATTACAATATCAAATATTTTACTAGAAATTATAGCTTATAAAATACTAGCTTTCCGCTCGCAGTTTCTGTGTGGACCACACATTATATCATGCGGGCAAGTGTCAAGTCAGTGCCCAGCAGTGTGATAAAAAGTAATCTATGTCCTTTTCCAAGGTCACATATCCAAAAACGTTTTCAAACAGACTTTTGGTCTGGGCGCATGCATCCGGGCGGGCGTTGAAGAATTAAGTATGCATTAATAGCCCAGTAAATGAAAAGGTGTAGAGGGAAATGATTGGAACACAATTTTTGACTTCGTAATTTTGTGTGGACCAGTTAGGAGGAGAACATATCAAAAGTCCCCACCCGTAGCCCCTATGCCGGGGTGGAGGGGGGGGTTTGAAGGTCCCATTTTTCGGTTTTTCCAATATATCTCGAAAACTATGCATTCCAGCGACATGAGTTCTTTTACAAAATAAAAGCTGATTAAATTTGAGACAAGATTTATAATGAAAAATTTTTCGATATCTTGTATAGTTTTTGAGATATCCACGTCTGAATATCTGTAATTTAGGAAAAAATATATTTTTTGATTGATGATGATTCGCCCCCATTTCATCACCATAATGGCTGAAATACTAAATATAACGATATACGTCGAGTTAGATTTGCATCCATATGCCAAAATTATAAATTTAGCTATTTTTACTTTGAAAATGAAGCATTTTCTATACACAACTTCATCCCCCTTTTCACCCCTTCGGGAGTAGAATTTTCAAAAACGCTGGGACACGTGTATATTAATTTTTTATCGACAGCCTAAACACAATATTTGAAGATCCTAGCTTCGAAACTGACGGACTTTCATACAAACTTTGGACCCCCGTTTCACCCTTTAGGGGGTGAGTTTTGAAAAATCCTTTCTTAGTGCATCCTTAGACCTCATTAGGAACCTATGTGCCAAATTTGAAGTCTCTAGACCCAGCGGTTTGGGCTGTGCATTGATATGTCAGTCACCAATCAGTTTCTTCTTTTATATATTAAAAAATATAAAATTACAGACTTTTAATAGTGAATATCTCGAAAACTATACAAGATATCAAAAAAATTACTGAATTAAACATGTAGCAAACTTAACCAGCTTTCATTTTGTAAAAAAAACTCATGTCGCTGGAATGTATAGTTTTCGAGATATATGTGAAAAATCTAAAAATGGGACCTTCAAAACTCCCCCTCCCCCCCCGGCATAGGGGCTACGGGCGGGGACTTTTGATATGTTCACCTCCTAACACGTCCAAACAAAGTTACGAAGTCAAAAATTGTGTTTCACGCCTTTCCCTCTATACCCTTTTTTGAGCGTTCATTTCCTAAACTATAAAATAAAATCACCGTTTTTAAACTATTGCAGGACGGTGATCTTTGCAATGTAGATGTCACAGTTTATCATCGTGGATTCCACGGTGACCTCAATGAAACATTCTTCGTTGGCACTGTCTCGGAAAGTGCTCGCAAGCTCGTGCAAGTAACTTACGAGTGTATAACGAAAGCAATTGAAATCGTAAAGCCTGGTGAAAAGTACAGAGAGATCGGTAATGTGATACAAAAGCATGCTCAAGCGAATGGACTTAGTGTGGTCCGATCGTACTGTGGTCACGGTATACACAGATTGTTCCACACTGCACCGAATGTGCCCCATTATGCAAGTAAGTTATTAGACTTGTTATTTTTAGAACACTGTATTCGTTTTTCCTGATGTTGACAATTTAAAAAGGATTTTATTAAACTCTTTCTTTACTTTACATAACCAGTCTATTTAGATTTTTTAGGATAAGTTTCCTTATAGTAATAAATAAGAGATGCTAATTTACAGTGTAAAAACAAACAAACAAGAAAGCATCATAAAAAAGACATGGTGAAAATAGCACAGGTAGAATTAAAACTATTAAAGATTGAGAATTTTGCCAAGAGTTAGACAGAAGTTTTAAGGCCATACTCTGAAGACAATCATTATCATCAAACAATGTTCTTTTTCTTTAGCGATATTTTAACACGTTCCTTTTAAATAAAGTCTCGGTCTCATTATGGTGATTTATCGATGCTAATTTCCGCCAGCGAAAATTAGCTTGGTGTCTGCGTGCATGGCTAAAAATTACTGATTGAAAAATAGTTGCTACAAAAATTAATACAGCGCGTTTGGTAATAGCTTTATAAAGCCGAATATGGTAGATAGGGACCATCAAACTGAACAACTTTTACTATAGGACTAACTTTGAAATCGCGAAAAAAAGTCAGCAGTAACAAAAATTAATAAACAAAATATTTAAGTGTATGAAACAGCAGATTTTTTTTTCGAGATTCCAAAGTTGGTCCCATATTAAAAGTTGTTCAGTTTGATGGTCCTTATCTACCATATTCGGCTTTATAAGGCTATTACCAAACACCCTGTATGTTCGGTTTTGTAGTGGCTATGTGACTAAGGGCACCAATTGAATGAGGTTATACTGCATGTACTATCCCCGTCAATTGGTAATGCGCTGGAACCTTGTCAAATTAACATACACATCATCGTTATCCGCAACTAAAAATGACAAAAAACAGTAAAGTTCTAATAGGTAATATAATATATTAATTATTGAATTCTTATTTTCAATAAGAAAGGGTCTAGGTATATGAGAAAATTACAATTGTTTTTCATTTTTGAGGTTAAAATCATGGCCGCCAGGCGCATTACCAATTGACGCGGATAGTAGTCGACGGCGGTCACAGTAGCGCGATTTATATCTCATAGTAATAGCAGCTATAAATCACTACGTGAGACCGAGGCTTTAGGAGTAATTTCCAAAATCGTTTCATCATCACGATTATACGTTTTTAGAAAAGCTTTGGACAATTTTTTTTAAATAATCTGTAAATAAAAAAATTTTAACACGTTCGTTGTAGAAAACAAAGCGGTAGGTGTGATGAAGCCAGGGCACTGCTTCACGATCGAGCCGATGATCAACGAGGGCGGTTGGCGCGACGAGCAGTGGCCCGACCACTGGACCGCCGTCACCGCCGACGGCTCGCGCTCCGCACAGGTAATCACAGATCATCATATCAGCCGCACGACACCCACTGCTGGGTGTAGGCCTCCCCCAAGGCTCTGCACGACGATCGGTCCTGCGCTGCCTGCATCCAGTGGCTTCCTGCGACCCTCATCAGACGGTCCCCCTTGTGGGGGGCCTACCCACGGAGCGTCGTCCGGTGCGTCGTCGCCATTCAAGAACCTTTCCTCCTCAACGGCCATCGGTTCTTCTCGCTATGCTTCCCGCCCATTGCCACTTCAGCTGAGCGATTCTTCGAGCGATGTCGGTTACATGTCATGTTATGCCATATTTTTGATAACTTGACGTCATAGCAGACTTTCCACACCATTTCACGGTTTTGACGCAGATCGTCATTTTCGCAAATGGTGATCGCGAAAAATTTATTCACTTTCGCAGAATGTCATTTTAGCAACTGGTCACTTTCGCAGAATGTCATTTTCGCAACTGTTCACTTTCGCAAAAGGTCACTTTCGCAAACCGTCACTTTCGCAGAATGTCATTCACATTTTTTTCTCAAACTTACAATTTGGGAAAAAAGAAAAACTTATGAATGACATTCTACGAAAGTGACGTTTTGCGAAAGTGCCCAGTTGCGAAAATGACATTCTGCGAAAGTGACCAAAGAACAATGGCGAAATAATTGTTGAGTTAATTATTTAGCGTATTAAAATGTCATTATTATGAATTAACGTATTATAAATTAATAAGATTTTTCAGATTATAATTAAGTCCTGACTAAGTCAGGGAAAAAATCAATCTAAAAAGAAACTCAAAAGTCTGTTTATTTGGAACACAAACCATACAACAAGTACTGTGATTGATTAGGAAACAGTAAAAACTGTCATTATTTCTTGTTTTTTTTTGTTTTGGCAATCTACTTTCCTTGGAGGTAACTTTTGACAGTGTCAAGTGTTTGCTATTCGCTGTAGACAGGATTAGGACTACGATAAAAACTTCAAACTGGAATATCTTTATTTCTAGACTTGTGGCAATCGTATACTTATTAACGTCAATCTATTAAGGAATTTAAGCACCATATTATACCATATTTTTAATACAAATACGCATAAAAAATGTCAACAAAAATTTGTATGGAGGTTTGCCATTGTTCTTTTTCGCAATGATCATTTGCAAAAATAAGGATCTGCATCAAAACCCATTTCACTGCACAGGAAGCCATTTACAAAAAAAGAACTTGATATCGTAATAAACTCGTGCTTACGATTACATTTGGTGAGGAATAAAGTCGTGATTCCATACAAGCCTGCCCGTTTATGCTAGCTAAAGCAAGTCATCGCCAGTAATCAGAGTAGGTAGAATGATTTGGGGTTCACAAACTGACACGTACATATTAATATAGATATGCCTCCGGAATTCCGGAATTTTGATATTATTAAGTTTTTTTTTTTCCGAAATTTAAATTTTTATAATGTGTAGAATGAAGAATATATCAAGATTTTTAAGCCTTTCGCCGTCTTTTTAACGGTATAAGTGATCGGCCTTCTACATACAGTAAAACAAACTATGGCATGGCTAAGCTTGAGTGAAAACCGGCCAAGTGCGAGTCGGACTCGCGCACGAAGGGTTCCGTACCAAAAAAACGGCAAAAAAACACGTTTGTTGTATGGGAGCCCCCCTTAATTATTTATTTTATTCTGTTTTTAGTATTTGTTGTTATAGCAGAAATACATCATCTGTGAAAATTTCAACTGTCTAGCTATCACGGTTCCTGAGATACAGCCTGGTGACAGACAGACAGACAGACGGACAGCGAAGTCTTAGTAATAGGGTCCCGTTTTTACCCTTTGGGTACGGAACTCTAAAAACCAAAGTAAAAACTATCACTTCCTATAAATTTCAAATTGGAGTTGTTCAAAAATCCTTACATTCGCAATATTTGATTCAATCCCGTAAGTACCGAAACGGAATTCCGGAAAAAAGGCTTATTCATGTTATGATTTCTATGACTACTCAATGAATCTCATGATGCCAGTACGTAAAATCAATCTACCTACTCCGATCACTGGTTATCACATTAAAGAAAAAATCTATTGAATATTCATTAAAATAAAGCTCAGTAGGTATCCGGCTCGAAGGACCAACATTATTCCGACAAAGACTTGCCGTTGAACCCACCAAATATTTATCAAGTCACCATTTAACCCTTAATTAAAATTACAGGAATTAAACGCGTGCAAACTACGATAGGTATTTTCACACCTACCTATTTTCCCGACGTTTCGACCGAGTTGCATCGGCCGTGGTCACGGGCTGACTGGAGCTGCGGTGTTACGCCTCCTCCTCTGCATCGGTGGAATCTTCATCCACCGTCGAACAGTTTTTCCAACTACCGCCGCACACAACACTGACGGTGTCCCTATTTCGTATCATAGCCGTATTCTGGTAGTTAGCCGACCGCGAACAAAGAGGTAGTGCGTTTGCAAAAACTGGATTCCACACTGCTGATAATTTGTGGCCATCTTCTCGATTGAAGTTATTTGGATGTTTTTTAATTTCAATCGCTTCACGTACGACTCGTGAATAAAAATGGCGATCAGTGGAAAGAACCATTTAACCCACCAAATATTTATCACTAATCATTTCAGATATCCTTGGCGATCGACCTTAAAACCTCTCGCGATCGACCGCATGGGCACCTTTGTTATAGGACTTACTATTCGTAACATCTAAAGAGCATATTTTTTATACCTACTACAATACTCGTATATTGTTACAGTTCGAACAAACTCTACTGGTGACGGAGACAGGGTGCGATATCCTAACCAAGCGCGGGACGGGACGCCCCTGGTTCCTGGACCAGCTCGACAAGTGGGACAAACTCAACTCCTAGCGCCGCTGCGATCAAACGAGGTGATCTGCTTTCGTTAAACTCCTTCTAATTATTATCTAGTGATCGTGCCCAAACTTTTTAAAATACAAACTTTTTCAAACTATCGTTTTTTTCTCGTTCACTTTGTTGGCAGTGGTGACTAATTTTACGTGGTCATAATAATCATTTGCCATATAATGCCTGTTAGTCCGTGAGCCCGCGACAGTATTGCCTACGACATATGACATCACGATGAAATACATGGCACACGGTCGGAAAAGTTGTGCTGAGCGAGGATCAGAAGATTATCGCAAATAAAATTGGCCGGAAGCTTGAGAAAATCTTTCACTTCCGGTCAAAATTTTAAGATAATATTTACGTCATGAGACATCAGTAAGAGACCCGTGTCATCATTGAGTTTTCAATCGTAGAGAGAGTAAACATAAGTCTGTCAGTTCTGAAATGGCCGGAATACCTTAAACTTATTTTTTTTTGTTTTCTAGTCATTTTAGAAAGACTTATGTTTACTCTCTCTACGATTGAAAACTAAATGATGACACGGGTCTCTTACTGATGTCTCATGACGTAAATATTATCTTAAAATTTTGACCGGAAGTGGAAGATTTTCTCAAGTTTCCGGCCAATTTTATTTGCGATAATCTTCTGATCATCGCTCAGCACAACTTTTCCGACCGTGTGCCATGCATTTCATCGTGATGTCATAATAATATGACGTAGGCAATACTGTCGCGGGCACATGGACTAGTAGCACACCTTCGCCGCGAAACGCAGTAGGTTTCGCCATGACTTGTCAGTTGTGCACTACAAGCGAAACAAATGCGTAACTGGGTGTCAGTTCTGCTAAAGCTAGCTGTTGTTTCAATGAGGATCAGTAACGATTTTTGTTTAGTGGCTTATCAGAAAGCTTATGCCACCACATGATGAACTGTGAAGAAATTTTTGCGATATCTCTTAAACCTGAGAAGTAATACGAGCTAGAACATGCTAAAACACTGTTATTTTGGGGGGTCCCAATGACGTCATCGCGATGTACGTGAACCTTATGCCGTACGTGATAAAGCACATATTGCATTGAGCTTAGCATTTCCTTCAAACCCTTAATAACTCAACCATTTCTAAATGGATTTCAAAAAATCTTTATCTAAGTTTCACAGCTATTAATATGATTTTATAGTATATCAATAAAACTATAGGATTCAAACCTGTTACTGATCCTCATTGTGTTTGTTTATGAAACGAACTGTGTGAAAAATGACGTTAACATTAGCAAAATCGACACCCTGTTCTAATGCATAGATTTAATGGGGAAGGCAACTGTCAAAGTGGAGCTACGTACGCTTGTTCCACAAAAACCATCAAAACAAAAGGCTTTTACTTTAAAAATCGTTTTATAGCTTTAAAATGACCTAATTCAGTGTAAAAATGTTGGCACTTACACATTTCCGAAAAATCTGGATGTTAAAAAAACAGTAAGAATACTAATAAAACAGTACAAATGCCTTAATTTGGCTTTCAATTGCGTTGTAGAATATAGTCTTTTATATCCATTTTGGGTCAATGGGTCCTTTTCGGTAAAAAATACCACAAAATAAACACTTATTTTCTTAAAGATTTGTTCTGAACGTCTACTGTCTTAGGAACATGCGTACGCAGCGACATCATCTACAATTAGCTTTGCGTTGCAATCCTCATTAGTCATGATGCATGCTGTCTCTTTCACGCGCGATTCCGCCCGATCAGCTCCGACCGTTGACACATCTCCGCCGCAAAAATAATGACGCGAAACCGCTACCACAGAATAGATAATACTACTAGCGTACAGAAGTTGCACTCCACAAAATCGTTTAAATAAATTGCGACTCAAGCTCCGACTCAATAAAGTGCAATTCAGGTCGCACAGCGCTCCCTTCGCTCCAAAACATGCACTCAGTAGTAACCTCTCTTTCTATCGCGTAGGTCTTATCTTTTCTGACGTATGAAACTTGCTTCATACTCGCGCGCGAAGCGACAGAGCCCTGCCGCTACGTAGACGTGATCGTCATTATATCAACATGTCGATAGAAGACAAGTCATGGCGAAACTACTGCGATTTCGCTGGTATTGTTTCGCGGTAGACGTGTGTTACAGGTGTAAATGGTGCCTAACTTTTACAGCTCGCGCAACATAACTTGACCCAAGATGGCGCCGATCTGCGCAGGTACAGACGCTCACAAAATTTTTAATAGCGAATTAAGTTTAGTTAGTAAAATTAAATAAAGAAATACCTAGTTTTACTTATTTATTAAATCTTTGAATGTGAACAATGAAAATGCAGCGAGTACGATCATACTAGTTAATCACGAATTATTTGTGTGACTCTGGCCTTTAGTTAATCCACTAGAATCCTTTTTGATAAAACAATATACGTTATAAACCATTTGTCTCGTTTGTCGCTTCAGAAATGTATTGCTTAAACGACTTTGCGGCGGCATTTTAACGTTTGAAAAACCACACATTAAACTTAGCACTCGACTGTCATTAAAGACACTCGCGGGTGGTGTGCGGGCGCGCAGCGCGCGGCACATCCGTTACCATGGTTACGCGGGGAGCAGCCGCCCGCGCTTCATACCCCCTACCCAGTTGCGCCTAAAAATCGTACAACGCGCAGGTTCAAGTTATGTTGCGCGAGCTGTACTATATATTGGTATGTTTACTGTTTTGTTTTGCAAATACCATAAAATTATATGTTTTAATAGTAACGGTGCTCCTTTAATTTTTAAATGTTTAGTCGTTTTAACCTACAAAATCAAATAAATGTTACGATAAAATTTGTGCAATAAAGCATAATAGAGATCTAGTATATTAATTTCAGTTCTTTAAATTGTATCATAATGTAACCAAAGGAATGTTTAATTGAAGCGAACACCTCTAGACTATAAAGTATTAAAAAATATTACAAGTTGTGTAACATCGCTAGATTTTTAAAATATATTTTTACTTCGGCCCTAAATGTTTTTTTACTGTATAGCTTAAGCTAACCATTTTTCAAAAATTGTCGTATCGCGATATAATTTTAAATTAAGTACTTCAATGTATTGTACAAATTAACAATATATGTTTTTTATTTTTGTTGTATTTATTATTATAAACACCTTTTAGATACTCGAATAAGGAAAATCAATTACTTATTATAAAACAGACATAATGATAATGTTAAACATCACAGGGCAGAAAGATCAGACAAAAGTACTAAAGAGAATTATATTGTTGATGAAATAATACAAGAATTTTTTGCATTAACTTAGGTGACTGACTATATTCCAAAAATTGACAGTGCTAAACAAAAAAAAACCAATGCTGGTTTGATATTTCTGTTCTTACTATAGATTTTCTGTTTTCGAAATAAAATAACTGTACAAATCAGCTTATCTTTGTTATTATGGGTTGCCAGTTGGGATATATAATATGGAGTTTTATTACGATTTGTGTAAATATCTACCACTGCCGATAATGGCAATATCTTTAGTATTTTTAAAACACATTTTATTATTATTGTCATAATATTTAGTTTGTAACAACGCCTAATTTTTCAGTGTCTTAAAACATACCATGACGTCCGATAAATGAACCAATGTAACAACTAGTTAAATCTGTTTTACACAAATTTACAGTAAGCATTATTATCCAGTTTATAACAATGATCAAATAAATTGAGAAAGACTTATTAAAATAATTTGTTTTATTTTACATAAACGATTTGGCATTTTAACATAACAATAATAATTCTAAATGCATAACATATCATAATCTAACTTAAATGATTAACCTACATAATAAGAATTAGTATTTACACAAAACTTAAAACAAATGCACCACATTATTATAGGTAGAGATTGAGTTTTTTTCTATGTTAAATACAAGATACGATAATTATTATTATTGTCCAAATCTACGATATGATCTCAATGAACTTGGTCCTTACATACTTTGAACTTTGTTTTCGTAGATTTTAATAGATAGATAGATTTTGGGTTATTCATCATTTATTCCTCATATTCTTCAAAAAGTGGTATGTAATCGTCACTTCGCGATCTAAGCTTCAGTCCGAAATCAGTTACTTGATTTGCGTCATGTCCCTGCGTTTTGTCAAACTTCTTAACCATGGCTGAGGTCCAGTTCTCAACAGTATCTGGCTTTTTTACCACAATTTCTTTCACATTGTTTAGATTGTTCACGTTCCTCACATTATTTAACTTTGCTGCCATTAGCTCTTTCTGAAAATAAACATCAAAATATTATGATAATAAAAATATGAAAGATATAACATTTATACGTGGATCATTGATTAGTATTTCCACTTACCTGTAATGGGGTGTCCACATAACTGGCGTATATTCTTAACACTGGCTCACCAGTCTTATCATCAAAGGTTAGTTTACTCTTAGGAGGTATCTTGGCTTTGACTACTGTTATTTTTGGTGGAACTGTCGAGATAGTTGGACCTTCCTTCTTTTCTGTCACTGAAATAATTCTTAACGGCGCTCTTCTAGTCAACAGTGTAGCCTTTTCTTTATTAAAGTCCTGATCTTCGCTTATAGTAGCTTCAACTATTTGACCCGCATACACTGTCCCTTCTTTAGTCAGTTTCGGTTCTTTGTTGTTTGATCTCAATAATGTGTAAGCAATATTTACTGAATCTGCTGCTTTAGAAAATGGAACGCCAAGCATTGGTTTCAAATCCACAGATTGGTTGCTAGAATTTTCGGGTTGGTTCACGAAATATGTCTTTATGACAGGATTGGAAGTGGTCGTTGTTAAGTTTTCTTGCTCTTGAGGTTTCTCGACTTGTGCTAAAGCCGCAGCTGCTCTCACGTCATTGATTGCTGAATAAAAGCTGTTCGCTACTGCATTCCCGATTGTTTGTCCTATTTGTGCGTAGTATATTGGTGTGACGTTCTGCTGCGGTTGCTGCTTTGTAGTACTTTCTATTATGTATTTGACAGTTGTTGTACTGGGTTGAGAATCAGCTGCTATTACTTCCACTGTGACATTTTGTGGTTCTGATGCTGACGTCACTTCTATTTGATTTTCTGTGACGTTATTAACGCTGAAAGATTGTGGGATTAATGACATTACAGCGCTCTCTTGAGTCTCTCGTTGGACAACGTTTTTGGACGGTTCGAAGTACGATGGTGTTTGTTTTGTTATTTCTTCGTTTTCCAATAAATAGAAGGGGTTTTCCACTGGGCGATGGATCTGTGGTTGCTCTTGGGGTTGTAGCGAGATCGTTGGCGCGTCTGGAGCGTATGGAATAAAGCCAAGCGAAGGGAATCGTTGGATCAGCTGAGCTTGTAGTTTTTGCATAAATGCTGGGTCTGCTTGATATAATGCGCTTGGTGGGATCATTATGTGTTCGACGCCAGAATTGAAAACTTCTTGTTGGGCTGGTGGGTTGAATCCCTGTAACATGCGGTTAAATAATTAGATAAACAACTTCCGAACTTAGTAAAGATATCATCGCAAATATCATTGAATTTAAACTTTACCTGGATGGAAAATTGCTGTGGTACAATGGGAGAAGGCAAGGCAATTGTTAAACCATAATCCGAAGCGAATCGTAATGCTGGTCCATTTTTTATCAAGGACTGCATTTCAGGAGACGGTAGTGTCTGTGACAGAAATAATTTAGATCAAGTTACAAAGATTTTTTTAAACTAAAAGGAGCATTCATCAAAAATATTGTTAGTTACCGCTGATTTTGAAAGTCCAACTGGTATTTCGATTTTGGGTGACATTTGGTACATCGGTTGTTCGACGTATTTCTCCGTTACCTCATATGTGGGCTTTGACTGAAAGTGAAACTGAATAATACGTGAAAAGGAAATCATTTTTGTGTTACACCAATATTTTCGTGGTGGGAAAAAAGTGAAAATACTTTGTGTTTTCATTATATTAATTTGTTATGCAAAAATTCAGCTAAGGACTTTTTTGTTCCAACCCCCATATTACAATCTCTTAAAATTTACCCGTTTTCTGAATAGCGGTCAATGCGTCTCTTTTATTTGCTGTACAGCGAGAAAGAGATGTAAGTAACTATAGAAATTCATAAACCTGGAAGTTTTAAAAGGTAATATAACAATGGTGGACGCTCTTTGACCATTGAAAAAGGCTGCCATTGATAATGTTGCATTGCATTCTGTTTTTCAAGCAAGACTAAATAGGCGTAAACATCTAGATCCAACTCGTGTAATTTTTCTCACTTGTGAACGGTGCGAGAAAATATTACTTCATTGATGAGACAATTTGATGACTCTTTACGAAATAAAACAGCGATATAAAAATCAGCAGCCCTTGAAAAATTTCTTGCCGCTTCTTCTCGTTACAAGGTCTCCCACTTAGATTTTGTGAACCGATGGTGTAGCTTCTTTGACATCGATAAGTGCTAACAGCACAGACTGAATAAAATGTTTTTTGATACAGCTCTGTCGGAAACCCCAAGTGAGAAATCTTGTAATTGATTCGTCTTTTTCACTTACAGCTTCCGTACTAGGTTTGTGGTGATAGTTGTCCGAGTCGATGACCACGATGGGCTTCTCGGAGAGGCTCAGGTTTGGCGCTGGGATCGTGTGGATGGCACCTGTTGGTCAAAATACGCTAAACCGACTGATGTCCGCCTACAGAAACTTGTATGGCGTTACGTTTCAGAATGTGCTTGAGTAGGTACAGTTAGAAAGAGATGGTGGATGGTATTCATCGCAAATAGCGCCATCCCTTTCTAACATTAAGGCATGGATTTGAATACGAGCCTAAAACATCTTCGTTAATCAAGACTGCAACCAATTGCTGTAAACTATGTAATAGAATTTTCAATTAGGTACTGTATAATCAACGTACAATAACATTGTACTAAGGTATAAATATCTCATGAAGGAAAAAATGTATGCAGCACATTTATCAAATTATCAATGTTTATTTATTATACCTATTGCTACTGCAGTGCCTTTATAATAATGTCTTTTTTTAAACTTCAAAATGATTTTGACGTGAAGAAATTGTAACGCCATATTTCTGTAGACGGACTTGATACTTTTGTGATTTTCGTGCACGAAATGAAAATTCATAGTCATTATGAAAATATTGTAGACATAGAAGAAAACTAATACAAGATTGTTCAAAATTTGAATATTTAATATATTAAGTTAAGGTAATGAGGGCTGAGTCTAATGTGGTGTCTTAAAAGACTGCACTAAAAATATTCTACGTAGTGTTCAGATAGTTCTTTTAGTAGCACGAACATTTAACGAGAAAAATAAACATGCGTAAAAACTCGTTAATATTGTATGGGAAATCTCAGTTCGCTTTTCAGCGGTAGATGGCGCTCTACAAATTTCCTCTACAAACAATCAAGTTTTTTTACTTTCGTTTTTTTCTCTCTCAGATGTTCGTGAGTGAATCTACGGGCGTTTTAAACGGCGTCATTCTCCTTGACATCAAAGGTTGCAAAAATAATAAAATTTAAGTTGCTAAACGCTACCTGTCTGGGACCTATTCTCGTGCTGCACACGGTGACAGATTTTTTTATTCTAAAATTATTTTTGAAGATATGTTGAGGGGACTGACAGCGTTCAAAACGCCCCACTGCTCAACTATTCGCAGTTGAGCACTCACTCACAGTTGAGCATTGAGGATTCCCCACTGCTCAATTATTCGCAGTTGGGCAGTTTAGTTGAGCTGTGGGGAAAAAAGGGTAGATTCGACTCGTGCTAGGCTACTGAAAAGGGTGCAATAGATCAGGCGGTCAAGTCTGCTAATGTTTTCGTCAAAATTGTGGTTCAATGGTGTTTGATGGTTATGCTTTTTGACACTGTTCTCGTTTCTTAAATCCAAAATCGAGACACAATATGTTTCCGTTTTGGGTTTAAAAAACACAATGTGTTTCAGTTTTGGGTTTAAGAAACAAGAACAGTGTCAAAAAGCATTACCATTCAAGCACCATTGAACTACGATTTTGACGAAAACATTAGCAGACTTGACCCCCAGTGCGGGTGCATTTAGCAATTCTAAATGTACCACCATCGTTGTGCACGGAGGGCGGCGCAGACGCAGACCGCACGAACTCGTAGCTCTGCGTGTGTGACAAGGACGGAAGACGCGCTGTGCTCTTCCACGGCGCCGAGAAAACCGTGCGGGTAGTGCCGGGGTTGTAGTGCTTCATCGCGTATCTGGAAATTATTAAAAAAGGGTTGTAGAAAACCTGTTCTATGTTAATGTGTATTTTGTAGATGATGTATCAGTTAGGTAGTGTCTTTTAGCCAAATGGAAGCAGATAAAACCCTCCTAATGGTAAGATCCTTGGGGGAGGCCTATACTCAGCAGTGGGTGTCGAGCGGCTGATATGATGATGATGATGGATGTCAACGTAAGTTGAAGGACTGCGATGTTAACTCTTTACCCGTTCTTTTGGAACCATTCCTTCATATCCCATGAAGTTTTGGAACCTTAGAGTGGTTAGATACCCACTTCGGGAGTTTTGGAACCTTAGAGTGGGTAGGCAGGTATACCCACTTCGCCTTAGGCCGCCTACGCACCGACAAGTGCCTAGATTAGCACCTAGATACATCCAAGGGCGTCGCCAGGGGTGGGCAGGGGTGGCCGCTGCCCCCCCTAGAGGTTAAAAATGTACCAACTGCAAATAACCAAAGTCCTAAGGCCGTGCAATTGACTTGCTTTTCCGATAAATCCCGCCCCATCTCAAAACTTGAATAAATTCACTAGGTGCTGTTGACTGTACCTACAATTCATATCATTCTCATCCTCTTTAATATTAACTTACCCCCCCCCGGGCCATGGGCTGGCGACGCCTTTGGATACATCTGTTACTTGCTAGGATACACGATGACCGCACTGGAAGATGGGTCGCTAGGATAGGAGCCTTGGTCTCATGGTCTTTGACTGTAAGTCTCGATGTAGGTTAGGTATCTCTTTATTGATAATCTGTAAGACAGGTTATCCTACCATACCAGTACAGATACCAGTCTCTAGAGATTGCAACCCGGTATGTTTCTCAACCCGACCGGGCCCGGTAGCATTCGTCGCCAACCCGGCCCGGGCCCGGCGGACCCGGCCAGGTTGATATATTAGAGATGAAACCTAAAAAGTACTTTACGAAAATTTGCTATATTTGAATGGAAAAAGACAATGATTCAAGGCTACGAATTAATATTAATTTCAAACTAGCAAATCAACAATAATTACCATAATCAGTCTCACTCAAAGTCTCGAAATCACTGGTTAAATACAGAATTGATAACTTTTACTTTCTTATGAACGGAACAGTAACATTAAGTTGGTAACAGTAACGTTGGTAGTCCACATTTCGTTTGGTAGTCCACATTTCGTTTGGTAGTCCACATTTCGTTTGGTAGTCCACATTTCGTTTCGAGAGTCGACTTTGAACAGCTTCCCCCTGTGACATTTGATGGCACTAGAATTCCGTTTTCTAAGACTGTCAGAAACCTCGGCGTAGTCTTTGATCAGTGCTTCTCATGGTCTCCACAGGTCGATTCAGTTCGAAAAAAAGTATTTGCAGCGTACAACTCACTCAACCGCTTACGTAACTTTTTGCCAACTAAAACTAAAATTACTCTGGCCCAGTCTCTTCTTCTTTCCATTTTAGATTATGCTGACGTATGTTACACCGATCTATCCGAGGCAATGCTCAACAAACTAGAGCGTCTGCAGAATATGTGCATCCGTTTCATTTTCAACCTACGCAAATTTGACCACGTATCCCATTTTCGCTCTAAACTTAATTGGCTCCCCATTCGCCGGCGCAGGGACTTACATACTCTTACGCTTCTTTATTCTATCCTTTTCCTTCCAACTTCTCCACCCTACCTTAAGGAATATTTCTGCTACCGCTCCTCATCTACACAGTGCACTCTTCGTTCTTCTTCAAATCTTACGCTCGAAATCCCACGCCATTTAACTGATTTCCTTTCCTACTCCTTCTCTATGCATGCTGTTCGTTTGTGGAACGCACTTCCGGAGAGTATCAGGAATTCAGGAGGGCTCAAACATTGAAATCTTTCGGCGATCAAGTCAGAAGACATTTCCTTTCTTCTGTCTAGCATCCTTCTTAGTACTTATTTCCTTTCCTATTTCTCTCTTTGATTTTATTTATACAATTTTTCCTTTCATTCTATGTATCTATATCAGTCATCCTTTCTTATTTGCACCCACTCCACCCCTATTCCCAGCTCCTTCCTCTTATTCTCTTAATACTCAAGGTTGCCTGGAAGAGATTGCTATTTAGCAATAAGGCCGCCTTTTGTGTGCAATAAAGTGTTTTATTATTATTATTATTAAGTTTAAGCAAGTAGGTCTTCCTCTTTACTCCTTGTAGTGTCTATTTAAAAACATAGTATCAGAATAAGAAACTAATAACGCAGCTTATAGTAAAGGACTATAAACTTGTCTTGTCAACTTAGATAAGATAGATAGATCAATTTTGGTAGCTTTGTTGGTATAAATAAAACAAATTATTATTTGCCAAAAGCAAAATATTGTGTTTTCTTAAAGTTTAGCTATTAAAACCAGTGAGTGGTATCAATTTTCTACGAGTTGGCGCTCCCGCGCTACGGTTTTTATTCCTGCCGGGTGCGGTGACCGGACCCGGTAAGAATGGCCGGGCCCGGTGGGTGTCAAAAAGGGCACCGGGCCCGGTTTGCAATCTCTACCAGTCTCTCATGTATTGCTATTTTGTAAACGCCCAACTAATTTTAGTTTAGCATCTAATGGTCGATTGCACTAAACTTAAGAATCGCCTAAGTCTTTTCCTAACTACAACACGACCAAATTATAAAAGTGTCATTTTAGCCGTCATGTAGCTGTCATTTGCCTAGTTAACTTGGTCGAGTTGTAGATAAGAAAAGACTTAGGCGATTCTTAAGTTTAGTGCAATCGGCCATAAGTCTAACTAGGTAACACTTTGTGACTGAAAAAAAAAAATAATAAAAAAAAAAACATTAATATTATTATATTATTCCTCGTCGTGCCACCAATAGCGTGCAGTGCGGCCGGTCGCGAATTAATGAATGTTAGTTTTACTTCGATACATATCTAGGACAGTATCTAGGTGCTAATCTATGCACCTGTCGGTACGTAAGCGTCCTTAGACAATTACCTTTGTGGTGCGTTTCTGTAAACGACATAGGGTACCCTATTCGAGGCCGCAGGTACCAGCCGCTGATGCTGGTGCACCCAGGGCCTGTGCAAGCTGACGCCTGGCCTGAAGGCCACGGGCGGCCTCACTCTGTTCACTGCGGCCATGCGGCTGACGTACGCGCCTTGCGACAGCGAACATAGCGCGAGGTAGATTAGCTGTAACTGGAACATAGGAATCATTAGTAGTTATTTTAGTTACAATTTTGGAAAGACGACACTACTTGCAAGGCTATAATAGCTTTAGGGGAATACTAAAGCTAACACTAATAGCCAAATAGTGACCGGATATAAACTCCACCTCATCTAGGTACATGTAAGTATGTATGTAGGTAAAAATATAAATAAAACTCCTGTAATATACTTTAGGTATGCAAAATGGCTTTACTAGGAAAAGCTTTATTTTTCACAGATAACAATAAGGTGGCATACAAATTTTCCTTTTCTTGACGGGTATTTGATGGAAAGATCGATGGGTATGATTACAAACCGGTGGCAGCCATCCATATAGGTGGCGGTTGGACCGGTTCACATGTGAAAACGTTTCTAAGTAAACGTTCCCATAAGCTGGAGCTGGGCCATAGGCATTTACCGTCCTGCTATTTTATTAATGGCTTTTAGGAAAATTCGTTTTTCACCTCTCAAGCACGAAAAGGGTGCTTTTGGCGCGTAAAAACTCGCAGCAAAATCGATTTTTGCTGCGAGCGTGAGACAAAGTGCTTTTTTAATTTCTAACACCAACTTTTAAAATTATAAAGAAAAAACAAATAAAGTGACAAGGATGACACTTGTAAAATTTATATGTGAGAAAAGGATAGATAGAGTGCTTTATGGTGTCATACACGGATTAAAAAGTAAAAAAATAAAATGCACGGATATACCAAAGAGTTTTAAATAAGGATTGTTAAAAAAGAAGGTTGATAATTCGAAATAAAGAGTATGGAGAAGGTAATGAGGTCGCATGTATGAAACAAATATGAAATAAGAAAAACTAATGAAATTTATTAACAAATTATATGTTTTATGATTATAAATAAATGAATGAATAAGAGAAAAACACAACGTAATGTAATTAAAACGACGGGAATCTACTTTACTGAATGAATAAAAATTTTCAGCATAGGTTTGATCGAATTATTTTGTGATAAATTACAAAAATGAATGCGTCCAACGATGAATATAGTTGCCTAACTCCAAAAGAGTTAAGAGAACAAGTTTCTAATGCTGAATTAAGCTTTTTACCAGGAAAGTCACATGAAAATGTTCTCACTGGTCGAGGTGAAAAGTTGTATGTTTTACACGAGACCAAAATGTTGTTCTGCCTCGTGCCTTTAAATCACTCACTGTGCTCAGTAGTCTATATTAGAATCACTCGCTACGCTCGTGATTCAATTCTAGACTACTTCGCTAGTTCGTGATTTAAAGTCGGCACTCGCAGCACAATTTGATTTTGGTCACTTGTATAACAAATAACTATTGTTCCGTATTTACTAGAATAAGTATAAATTTCTATCTCAGTAGGAATGACGGGCGAAAGCTCTGACATACGGAGTTTTTTCCCATTGAAAATGGTTATCAGATGCAAATCGCCTGAGAGCTGAGACGTATTTTTGGCCATAGCTCCAAATATTTTGGAAGGATCGAGATGGAAATAGTATCAAAAGTTGAGGAATTTATCGAGACACGTGTAAACGTTTGAATTCAGAAAATCAGCTGGTAACTTTTCTGGAATTTTAAACAATGTAAAAAGTCTGGTTTTTGGGAGGGGAGAGGGTGTTTGTTTAATGAAAAACCAACTTAAGAAAAGTGAAAAAAGGATCCTAGTAGTTTGAGTTTAGCTACAAAGGCGAGGTGGTTCCTTTAGATTTGGAATTGTAGAAAAACGGGTAGGTATATCCGTGTAATAAACCGTGATGTAGCTTCTATGATTACTGACCGATCGTCATGGTAATGGTCTTAAAAGATGCGGAAGCAGACGAGGAGTGCATTCGTTGTAATTTTGAAAATCGGTTAATAAATTACCTAAGGTTACTTTAGAAAAAATAATAGGATGTTGCATTTGATTTAATTTTTTTTTTCGTAAATTTTTGTACTCATTTTCAATGCTCCGATTCTTGCGAGGACTGCGAAATCTGTGACTTTTTTATAGGTAGGTACTGAAAAGCTCGGTAATGTGTGCTCGCTAAACCACAACGTTTACAACAAGAGCTGACCATTCGACCAAATCCTGACGTGTCCAGTGAAAGACTGTCTGTCATGGTCGAACGCGGACGAAACCAACTTGTCATCATAAAATAGGTATCTTATATGCATGTGCATGCAATGCAATGCAAGGTGCATTACCAGCACTTTATATCTAACACAATTTTTTTTTATATTGTAAGTAAGTACTTAGTAATCTCTTATTTTATTACTGAGGAGGTACTGAAAAAAAGGTTCAAGAAATAGGTACGTGTCGAATTGTTACTATACTAGTCATAAATTGGTTCTTTTACCGTTTCTTTTTTAATTTAATGTTTTGAATTCCAACAGATTTGCCGCATTCTTATAAGAAAGATTTTCATGAAATCAATTTGATTATCTGTTGCCAAATAGAAGCGTGACCCCTTACCATTATCACAGAATATTTACATATTTTCATAAGAAGGTTCCCTGGTTCCTATCATTAATTCAATACCTTTTGTTTTTTTTTACCAAACCTTCGCATTAAGTATCTATATTGGCTATATCTAAACTTCGATCGATCACCACAGCCGCTTCGGGCCGTATTAATTTTCTAATTGCATCTCAATAATCTACGTTCTTTCGACAGTGGCTCGGCGATTATAAAATCGTTACCTATCATTTGCATCGTAATTGCAGTCACATCACGAAGGCTTGGAATCCGGCAGATGTCTGCAGACGATCATGCAACAGGTGAACGTATTGGAGTGCAATACCTTTTGCTTTTATCTGTGAGAAAAATTGACTTTCAGACTAGCCAATTTCCAAAGTCTGTATGATTGGCATAAGTTTTCGTTAACAAATGTCGAGTCGAATCCATAGATGTAGCCGATAGCTAGGAGTTGCAAATAGGGGGCAGAGTTAATTTTAGTCACCATCTAAACTTCAAGGATGTATTCAGATTAGGTGGGGTATTATAAGCTCTCAAAACTTGCCAGCCCCCCTACTCAAATGGCCAACTTTCTATATGTTTGAACGCTACGCTTACTTTTAAAGCTTAAATATGAGTAATACTTGTCGCAAAGTTATGTAAATCACAGACTCCGATGTATTGTAGGTATGCAATTGTCAAGCTTACGGAACGTAATTTTATAGTATACTGCTTATTTTAATGTTCTAATAGTAAGCGTAGCGTTCAAACGAATAGAATGTTGGCCATTTGAGTAGGGGGGCAGGTTTATTAATTTCTTTAGTTACCTATAGTATAGTTACGTATAGTACCTACATCTCTTTTTAACCGACTTCAAAAATTTGAAAAGGAGGAGGTTATCTATTCGACGCATTTTTTTTTTTATATGTTGAAATGATTCAAACGTTTTAACATGAGGCTTGTTTTCAAGTTGGTCCCATTTTTTGTAATTTTGAAATCGGTTCAGTAGTTTTCAAGTAATCTTGAAAATACTGTCGTTTTCGTTACCGTTTTATATGAATTGAGACGGATTTTCAACCATTACTTTTTTGTTTATGAACCGATTTAGATGATTCTTTTTTTGTTTGAAAGAAGACACCTTAAGAATAATATCATATTAATTTCATTGGTATTGGACTATGGATTTTGAAGATAGACCTACCACAAAAAAGTTTAAAATAAAAAAGCTTTTTAAAAAAAGCACAACCTCCTTCAAAAATCTTAAAAAACAGCTCTATAAAAAGCAAGAAATAATGTTCAAATCGATTACCTAATTAAAACACGTCTATGGAAGTCGGGCGGGGCTTTTAGAATATAAACAATACAATAAGTAAAAAAAATACTTCCAGCACTACCCGACTTCAATAGACGTGTTTTAATTAGGTAATCGATTTGAACATTATTTCTTGCTTTTTATAGAGCTGTTTTTTAAGATTTTTGAAGGAGGTTGTGCTTTTTTAAAAAGCTCTTTTTCTCAATGTATAGCAATTTTATGAGACGAATTAATAGCTATTCAGAAAACTGGCAAAAGAGCTGTAATACGTGGACTGCCATGTAACAACAACTTAGAAACATGGGTCAAAACAAAATACTTACAATACAGGTACTTACATATTTTTATTGGTTATAATGTTATTTTACTAAATATTCATATAAATCAGAGTTCAGTGAAATGATTAGCTTAGAATGGGGACATAAATTTCATTGGTTCATCATTAACTTTTTATCAATACATAATATTATCAATCATTGACATGGGTTATTTTTTTAATGTTCCCACTATTGGAGTACTCATCCCTTTCTACAGATTGGGCTACAACACGCCCGCGTGGGCCCTATGCGGATTGATGGATGTTAGTGACCATAAAAACCGACGCACAACAAGCCACTCGACCACGGAGGTATACAAAACAATAGACTCATTTTCGTGTAAAACAAGAAAAATAATTACATTTGTTAATTAATTGCCTACTTAGTCATTTATAAAAAGCTTAAGGTAAAAATGTGAAATAACTTTCTCATAGGTTAGAAATCTGCACACAATGAAAATTAGGCGTATTAAACCATAAGTAGAAAACGTCATGTTTATGAATTACAGCACCATCATAATAAAAAACAAGGCTATGAATCTTTTACCCAAGAAAGCTTTAGACCACGTAAATTTTTCATTCATTCGTTTCATTACAACTATGTAATTTACTTAAAAGTTTGTGTTGCGTAATAGTACATTATGATATAAGTGCGGTAAGTTGAAAATTACAGGCGAGGCAATATTGCTAGCCCGAGCCGTAGGCAAGGGCTACAAGAAAGCAGAGGCTGTAATTATCAAAGCGCACTTATGTCATACGACGTTTTATAACATATTTGCGAGGAAATAAATAAAACTCAGACTTTGCATCTTTGCTTGTTTTCCATAATGATGAAATTTTGATACTCTTGTCGATGTATCGGTCGATTTTTCTGCCTTTCACTTCGATTGTGAGGAAATTAAACAACAATAAAGTAAAATTACAAAAAATTTAAATTTTTTTTTAGTGACAAAGTATATCATTTCATTTGATACCCATATTCAAAAATTGAAAAAAAAAATGTTTTCTTATATATAGTGACAAATTCTATAATTTTGGAATGTGCTCATCAAGGCCTTTCATTTGATACCCATATTCAAAAATCGAAAAAAAAATTTTTTTCTTAAATTTAGTGACAAATTATATTATTTTGGAATGTGCTCATCAAGGCCTTTCATTTGATACCCATATTCAAAAAGCGAAAAAAAAAATGTTTTTCTTAAATTTTAGTGACAAGTTATATTATTTTGGAATGTGCTCATCAAGGCCTTTCATTTGATAACCATATTCAAAAATTAAAAAAAAAAAAATTTTTTAGTGAAAAATTATATAATTTTGGAATGTGCTCATCAAGGCCTTTCATTTGATACCCATATTCAAAAATTGAAAAAATAAACTTTTTTGTGACAAATTATTAAATAGTTAGTAAATTTTATTCATAAAATGTTGACCTCTTTTCTGACATAAAAACTCTTTGCTAAGATTTAAAAAAGTACAGTTCGCTTTAGACTTAATGATATCTTGATAAACCAAACCGTGCGTTTTACTTTACATTACTGAGTAATGAGATACAATACGATATTGAAATTGGCGTAATTAGAGACCCTTTACGAGCAAATATGTTATAAAACCTTTTTTACTTTATTGAAAATATAAAGTAGTAAGTACTTTTTTTGTTCTAAAATTCAATACAATTTATTATCGCTATTTCGCTAGTTTTATTATTCATTCTGTTTTTCACATTCACACGTTTAGTAGGTAGAGTCATTCGGGTCAAGAGCACGCACTTTACCATACTGGATCATACCAGAACGCAAATAAATTGTTGATGACAATAAAATAACATTTTCTATATAGGAAATTTACCCTACTTTGAAATGTGACTAAGTACGTTTTATTATAATTAATAGATTTCTTTCATTTTGAAAATATAGTGGCGCGGTCGGAATGCGTACGCTTGACCCGTATTGCGGGTAACAGTGCGCATGACTTAGGGTAAGAGATCGCATATGGGGTAAGTAAACGCACATGAATAAATGGTATGATTTGAGAAATAATATAGCCATACATGAAAACATTAATTATTTTTATTAATCATAATCATTTTAGACATTATCAGGGAAATAGTTTTTCTTGCTTAATGTATATAATAAACTTATTTTAATCAGCATAAATGATAACTTCTACACAGAAATTATTTTCTCAATCTGTTTTTTTACTTTGGCCATGACTAGGCACACACATTTGATAAATGAGACTAAACAATAATTTTATTAACCAATTAACTGTTACACTAGCCAACAAAAAATAATTTAAAAACTTTAAGTATATTATTACGTAGCATTTTTCTGTAAAAATACAGCTCTAAATATGTGAGCACAACGGACAAAAAACAATGTTTAATCATAAAAAAGAATTAATTACGTAACTGAAAACAACATATTTGTACATATGAGGGAAGGAGTACGCACGTAAGGGTAAGTGTTCGCATGCGTTCTCTTAACCCCGCTCTCTTACCCCAAAGACCAGTTATTCAAAAATCCCGTCTCAGTCGTATAGTTTCAATTCAAATTTAATAGTAATAATGAAAATAATACCGTCAATGATGATGTTACAACACTAAAGCTACTTACTGTGGTTGCGCCTTGTCTTTATACACGAAACAAACTTTTCCCCGACACAAAAAACTTCGGAATAAACGTAGGTTTTGTATTTTTTTGTCGTAACTCGTTACATCTACTGAGCGGGGCAAACGAACGCGTGGCTCCAAGATGGCTGGTCGGCCACTACCAAATCCTTCAAACAGCGGACTCGATCCCCTCACTCTCCACGTAGATAGGGGCACTGCGATCTCTTACCCAATGCGTTCCGTTACCCCGAATGACTCTACTACATTATGTATTCTGTGGTACTACTTAAATATAAAATTTTATATTTTCGTAACTTTCTAAGTAATATATTTTTGTATAAACCAGCTGATTTTTTTTCGCGATTTCAAAGTTGGTGTCATAGTAAAAGTTGTTCAATTTGGTGATCCCTATCTACCATATTCGACTTTAGGGGTTTTTTTCTAACACGTTGTATTGTATGTTCTGTACTATTACTGAAAACATATAAACCACAAATATATGCGACACCATTAAAATATTTTAAATATTATTATTGATTATTGACCGACTAGCGGCCGCCCGCGGTTTCATCCGCGTGGTTCCCGTTCCCGTTCATCAGGATAAAAGGTTTAATCTAGGCTATCTACTCTATTTGTGTGCCAAATTTCAACCAAATCCGTTCAGTAGTTTTTGCGTGATTGAGGAACAAACATCCAAACCCACAAACTTTCACATTTATAATAATATATTAGTAGGATTTTAAATTGGATTTTGCTGTGCTGTTTAGAAACTTACCAAATTAGTTATAGCTGCTAATCAGAAACCCCCCACCCCCAGATTCAGATTGAAGTAAAAACATAACTTGGCAATGTAGTTAGCTACTTATGTGGTATTTTACACGATTCGACTTGACAGGCAACTTGGCAGGCGATTTTAATCGATTAATAACGCTTTTTATTGACAATCGCTTGTAAAATCTAATCGCAAACCTAATTTCAATGAGGTGGCGATAATAAGCGCTAATTAACTAAGATCGCTTGGCAAGGCGACCCGTGTAAATATCGCCTCAGAAACTAACTCCAAAATATTTCATTATGACCATCAGCCATTCTTAATGTCCCCACTGCTGGGGCACAGGCTTTCCTTATGGATGGATAAGGAGGATGGACCATAACCCACTACGCGGGCCCAATGCGGATTGGTGGGTGTTAACGACTGCAAATGCAGCCGGGACCAACTTAACATGCCTTCCTAAGCACGGAGGAGTTAGAGATAATAAATTTTTGGTCACCCATCCTATGACCGACCCTTGCGAAAGTTGCTTAACCTATTCGCCAACGAGCTCCTCAAATAATTCGTTAAATTTAATTAATTATCTTCAAACATAATTCTTATTTATGTATGGATCTTCACTTCATATTTGTTGAATAAAAATCCACATTAGAACATACAAATATCACGTGTACATACATTGTACAACCCAGTCCATTGACCATTCGCGTAAATAAAGCGGGGCATTAACGGTATGCCTCATAGTCTAATTGGCTTAGCTGCAAGAGAAATTACCGTGAATGCGTTTTATGTTTACGGGTAAACAGTGGCCTGGTGGGAATATGCAATTGTACGCGATTGTACGGTTGTGGTGCTTTGCTACTTTAGATACCTACTTTGTTAGCTAATTACAAATTGCAATTCATCTTCTTTATTATACCTAAGCCAAAGTGCGGTTTGTTGTAAAGAGAGTGTACCTAATAACTGTTATGCTAAGGCAGACGAAATATAAGTAGGTAAACGCCATGGGCCATGCCATGTATCAAGGGCGTCGCCAAGGGTGGGCAGGGGGGGGGGGCAGCTGCCCCCTCTAGAGGTTGAAATATGTAGCCAACTCAACTGCAAAATATGTAATATCATCTCATCCTCTTTAATATTAACTTGCCCCCCCTGGGCCATGGGCTGGCGACGCTCTTGACTGTTATGATTAAATCCAAGAATTTTATACCTATTCATTTCCTATGATACCATAAATGAATAAAAAAATCTTGACTAAATCACACTCAAAATAAAAAGTTTGAAGCTAGTGATGATTTTTTACATGCCAATCGATTCTGATACCATGTTTATATTCCCAGATCACTCATTCACAGTTGAGCATTAGGCACTGCTCAACTATTCGCAGTTGGGCAGTTTAGTTGAGCAGTGGGGAATAAAGGTGCTTTTTTAATAGTTTTCTCAGTTACGCTATGAAATTATTATCATTAGGTAGGTACATAAAAAAGTCGGGAGGTTTCACATTTGCGTGGTGGTCTGGTTTATCACATTCTCAAAAGTCAGTGCGGGAAGTAGTATTCTAAATTCAAAACGGTATAACTTTTTTATAAAACTTTATGGCTGCATGACTGGTCGTTTCACATGGTCATACTTAGAGCATTAAGTTTAATCTTAGAGCATTAAACCAATGCTCTAAGTGGCCATATGAACATTTCCTCGCATTTCTTGAGAAAAGCACTAAGTATACAAGCCTTTTGCGTGAAGCAATTTACATTGCCTCGAATGATTCACTTGGGCTCGAGCTTCAAACCATTTTCCCGACAGTGTAAATACTAACTCGCGTTTGTTTGTGATGTACATACTATTAAAGTAACGTAACCCTACACCTGTTTAGTTATATAATACAATTAGTTAACTGTGAAAATGATCACTATTTTTTGAACAAATTATGTTTTTATGTTATGTGAAAATTTTATCGTGTAGTTTTTTAAGACTTAGATCACAGCTGCTTAGATTTCAGAAGTCATTAAAAAACACTATGATCTACTGCAGCAGAGGTGTCCATAACAGATTTTACACTTAACACCCATTGTAATTTTCCCTATGCAATTTTTTCCTTGATTATATTTGGAGGGTTAAAAGGTTAAAATGTCCATCTCTTAGTCATAAAATTTTGCTAGGTCGATCTCCTTAAGAAACAGTATGGGCAACCCTGTACCTTGATTACGTAAAGCTGTTGCTAACAATTCTCGATTGAAATCGATTGAAAGCGCAGTTGCATTGCTGCTTTAAGTAAGATACTTGTCACATTGGTTCTAACTAAAGCAGCAATGTAACTGCGATTTCTGTCAGAGTTGATTGCAACAAAATTACAAAATCACCCCCCTGATCTACTGTTACTGTTACTGTCACCATGTTAAGGCAGCCATTCACGATGCGACTCACCCCTGATCTACTGTTACTGTTACTGTCACCATGTTAAGGCAGCCATTCACGATGCGACTCACAGACAATATGATAGAGTGCAGTAAATGGACGTGTCGCCGACTACAGTGATTACCTTCGACGTGCGATGTGAAATCTGGAGTGACCGGTCTAGTGGGGTGGGTCTCTCCATGCCTGAGTTAGGCGTTACGTTAGGGCAGGTGTACATCGGTGTGAAAACAAATGATTTAAAGTAAAGATAGAAGTGTATTATAGGAGCGTCTACATAGACAAATACAAATGGACATAATATGCTGAAATGTCAATTAAGTGACAACTTTATTATAATATTATTATAAACTGCATAGTACGCGAGGCACTTATATATCAAAACATAGTAGGCAGGGTATTACCACTATTATGTATTCTGTGGTATTACTTACCGTAAAACTTAGAATATTCACACCTAGAAGCCGTGTCCTTGTATGCAAAGTGAGGCAACTTATACAGAGCCAAAACGTATTACATTTTCAATGCGTATATGTATGTATGTATGTATGTATACACTTGTGGTAAACGGTGTTGGTGTCAAATTCAAAGTTTATAAGTACTACTTTAAATTACCTTTTAATTTGTCACTGTTTACTCAAATAAATGAAAAAAATATGGCTCCAGATTTATATCCTACATACGTTACCTAATCGTAACTAAAATCCAATAATATAATAATTAATCTCTTTAAGGTAGGGAAATTGAAACTGTTATGTACTTATTAGGCATAATTATTTAATAATGGACAATAAAAATCTGAAAACGGCTCCATTTTGGCTGTTTTTGTTGCCTCACTTTTGACAGTGCGCTTTGTAGGGAATTATCGTTCTAGCCGTACACCTACCATAGCGGTCAAAACCTAAGTGCGATTTATTTTTGCCAATGAAAGTAATATAAGTTCTGTCTTACATCACACATTCTACATTATTTTAAGAGCTTATGCTGTTAAAATAGTAGGTGCAAAAACATTTTTATTTCGTCAAACAAATGACGATCGTGTTCATTAAAAAGTGAAGAGAGATCTTATAATGTAAAATGTATTAAGACGTGTGCTTTTTACATGAATTTTTCATAATGCATATCTCGTTTGCCTGTACACTTTCGGTACCTATTTTTATTTTTTCTCTTATCAATAAAAATAAAGGACTGTAAGCTCTTTCACTATCAGCGTATCAGTGTAGCTAAAGCATTAGAAAACGTGTTTAACTAACTTGTGCTTTATGTTGTGTTTGTAGGTAATATTGGCTTAATTGGAGATAAAATGGACGTTGAATTACAACCGAGGGTTAAACCTACCTACAATACAGTACAAAACCAATTAAGTATCTGTTAATAAGTATTTGACAGTTCATATAGTACTTACAGTGGAAAAAGTAAGAAAATGAACGGATTTTGACAGTTGTTCCGACTTATACTTAATAACATTATTAATAAAACAGGGATAGTAAAGCCCTAATAGGGACAACAATTTATGTACTTTGTCGCAGTGTGGAAAAACCGTTTGCTATGAATAACATGAGCGATGTAAATTCGCGACTACCTAATAAAGAGAGTTGCGCACATTTTGAAATTCTTACATTTGTTACATCCAATGATCTTAGTTGGTTGGGTACATCACAAAAGTTTTCAATCTATTTAAATAATTTGGAAATTTTAGTTTTTTTATCACTTTGGATGTTTTAATGCCTCTGTGCAACACACTTATGAAATACTTGTTACATGAGGTGTAATAGTTCGTATTATTTAAGTAAAGTGCTCGAATTATTATAGATGGCTTATTTTTTATTGGAATCAACTTCTGTTTGGTAATTACCTATGTACCTACCTAAATGAGATCTAGTTTTGTGATTCAGGCTTTTAATATCAGTAACATTGTTTTAACTAGGTAGCTTTAAAACAATGTCAGAGTGAAATTTTGCGAGCAACAAAAACGTTTCACGATAAAATATAAGTATCTTAGGGAGGTACTTACTTACAAGTATTTAGGTACCTAGTCATTCTTGTAAAATTTATTTTACACAAATTTTAATTTGTAAAAAAAAATTCTTGGTGCATTTTTTGTTGCATACATTATTATTTAGTACTTAGTTTATGTTTTTGCTACCTTTCTGTTTAAACAAAACTCAGATAACTACTTATTCTAAATAGTCCTGTCTATGTCTATTTTATTACATTATTGTTTGCTAATAATTGATTACAAAATCAGCATTAAACAACCAATTTAATGTTTTAAAAGTTATTCGTAGAGGTACATTAGAGTATTTTAAGATAATCATTGGAATCCTTACCAATTTTATTTTTGGCAGTTAATCAAAATAATAAGACTATTTTACATATATAATGATTGGAGTAGCCCAAAAGAATAAATTGCTTATGCAAATACCATTTCTAGCTTTCAGAACGCAATGTAATCTAAGTGATAAATAAGTCGCCGCTTCAAGCTAGAAAACTAGTAGTTGAACATTAGCATGATAAGTATTCTAACTGTTAATAGTTGAAAGTGAATACCATTATCAAGAAAAGTTATTATTATGCAAGGATGACGATTAGGAAAATATGTTACTAAGTATATTGATTAATATCTACTAGGTAAAAAATAAAGGTAATATTTTTTAATTCATTATTATAATAACGTTGCGTTCAGATGATACCACACGACCCGAGCTCAACTCAAATTTAATGCAGCCCGTGCCCGCCCAACCTGTGCTTTGAAATGCGTATCTAGACGCAGATTTTTTGCTAAAAAAAATATGCCAGGGTGCAGTTAATCCATCTTATGGATATGCAATTATCTCTGTTTTTTTACGTATTATCTTTATGGTGAGAAATTAAATAAAAAAAGTTGAACAAACCTTCATCATTTTGCCGGTGCAATCTCAGTCCTCAGCACACTGTCCACAACACTTTGAAACACAATTCACGTGGTATCACACTTGGTCATTTCTTTAGACTATAACGATGCCTTCGCAAAACTGGGAAAATTAAAAAGTTATTTCTTTTTTTTCTAAACGTCAGCATGTAAGACAACGGACAGTGGTCGAGAAGTAGTAAGAAACAAAATAGGTCGTAATACGACTTTATACCAGCCCCTCTTTTAACCAGTCAAGCACGAACTTGGGTGTGTTAACAGTGGGTTTTAAACGTCGACGTCTGTTAAATCAGCTGTAAATCTTTACTTGTACACGTTAGTACCTACTATTATACAGGGTTATTTGTAAAACACCAACAACCTCGCAGTAGTAGATTAGTAATATCATATACAACAACATTTGTTCTACGACTTTTCCGAAAATAGACAAAAAAAACGGCCAAGTGCGTGTCGGGCCACGTGCCGTAGGGTTCCGTAGTTCCTTTATACCATACGATATTTAAAACCTCTATAATTTTTTGTCTGCAAAAATAGCTTTGTTTTTCACAGTGTTGGTATGAATGACAAAGTTATGTTTGCGGTTTTGGAAAATGTGCTATATCTCAAAAACTACTTATTATAACCTTGTTCAAACCAATTTTCGTTGAAAGCGATTATTAAGATCTACAGCATATATTTTTTTAAGATTTTTCACTCCCTTATTTTAAAAGTTAGAGGGGGGGGGGGGGGGGGGGGGGACACACATTTTACCACTTTGTCAGTATTTATCTTTCAAACGCTTGACTTTGAGAAAAAATCGTCTTAGGAACCTTAATGCCATTTTTAAAGACCTATCTATAAACACCCCACACGTATTGGTTTGAAGAATTTTTTTTTCAGATTGAGTTCCATGTATGTGGAGCCCCCCCCTTAATCTTTTATTTGTTTATTTTTGTGTTAAAATTGTTAAGCGGTTAACAGAATACATCTACCTACCAAGTTTCAACTATGTAATCCTAATACTTTCGGAATAAAGTGGCTGTGACATACGGACGGACAGACAGACAGACATGACGAATCTATAAGGGTTCCGTTTTTTGCCATTTAGGCTACGGAACCCTAAAAAGACTTTCCATACAAAATGTCCGAACATCTGATCGAGTTTTGTATGAAAGGTCGGAATTTTTGGTCTGTTTTTGGAAAAGTTGTAGAACAAATGTTGTTGTTTACAATGATAGTGATCTACTCCTACGAGGTTGTTGGTGTTTTACAAATAACCATGTATATTATGTGCTTGTACACTAACTTTATAATCTGTGGATCTTTGTATGGTTGTTTGATTTATTATTTCAATGTCAAGTTCATAAATCTAAACTACTTTTTGTTGACTTAAGCGTTAATTAATCATTGTAACCAAACAGATTATAAGTAAAAGTTAATTATCAGAATTCCAAAACGAATTTTGTTAGCTTTTAAATAACATCCTCCAAACTTAGACTGCGTCGAAATACTTACTGAAAAACAGTTTTTTTATATTCTGATTAACTTTAAATTCATTATTTCACTTTGACTGTCTGTTTATTTGACGATGATACGTCATTGTAATAAAGAAAGCTGTTTATTCCGAGTTTACCCGAGTTTCATGTTGATATATAACATTAAGCTGTAAATCTTTTGAACACAATACTTAATCCGAAGTCATGGCCAGTATTGGCTGTGAGGCGTTAATGAGCCCTCTGCCTTTTTTGTTCAAAACGGAAAAAATGGAACCAAAAAAATGTGGAACATTAAATCTTAGCAGATACAAAAGGACCTAGTTTCCTTCACTGGGTATCCGGAATGTAGGTATAAAATTTAAAGCACCTTCTACCTAGTATGGAGTATTGATCGATCGTAGGATATTTCAGATAAGCTCATGATTTATCTCATCCGAAATTCTTCTGGGTGAAGTAATTTTACAATTTTGTTCCTTTGTTTCTTTTACTACTGCTTACAGATTTTATCTTTGTTCATTAAAATGAAAATCATTTGTATTCTTATACCTACCTACAAAATACCGACATGTTTTATCGGAGGTTAAAATTTTTTATCGACGTTAATTCAGCAGTGAGAGTGGCAAGGTTTTTTAGAGTTATTTGAAGTCACTGACTGCTCAACACGCAAACAAAGTGATATGTCGTACGTGAAGATTGTTTCGTGCTATTTGAACACTCCTGGTTAAGAAGACGAGGAGAAAAACAAAGATAAAAAGTTAACATCGACAATATTCGCCTTGTGGTTAGGTAAATGTTTCCTCAAAGCATTGACTTGCGAATGAAGCTCGAAGAGTGTGGTTCGCCGATTACAATAATTGACGTAATGCGGTACAGACAGCGGTTTAGCTATTGGATTGGTATTGGTAAACTTAAGAATTAACTGACAGCCTATCTTTTGTACAAAAAGTCAAAGTCAAAGTCAAATAAGCTTCATTCAAATAAACTAAATTATTAAGTACTTTTGATCCTCTATATTTTCCTACCACCCGTTCCAGATTTTTTTAGCTGACAAGAAGAACGGGCGTAAGAAACTTATCAGCTGTAACAGCCATAAGTAACGATATTTACAAACTTGAATATATCGTTACCAGATAATTACAACAGGGTGACAGGATTATTGGCAACAACATAGACTTAATACATTACTTCAACAAAATACTTACCTATAGTAGCAAGTTATGTGTTACATCATTGCCACGCGTTTTGGTCTTTAAGATAATAATAACATTTACCCATGAGCGTTTTTTTAACATGGTTTTTAAATTCATGCAAGGGAAGATCAATCACTTGTTGTGGAACTTTATTAATAAAGGCTATATGCCTTTCCCCATAAATGAACCTCTAGTTTTTGCAAGCCTAAATCTTGGAACGGCAAGTTTATCTTTATTTCTTGTATAAAACTGGTGAATATTGCTGTTCTTAGCAAATGAATCATAGTGTTTCCTTACATAAACTAAATTTTCATATATATATTGGCCTGCTAAGGTTAAGATATTTATTTCTTTAAACAATTCTCTCAAGCTATCTCTTCGCCAAAGATTATATATGGCGCAAACAGCTCTTTTTTGGAGTACCTACAAAAATATTTCCAATACTGACTGCTGAGCCCCACAATAGCAGTCCATAAGACATTACACTATGAAAATAACTAAAATATACTAACCTTGCCGTTTCAATATCAGTTAAAAAATAAATTTAATAAGTAGGTAATTAAAATGAATTAAATGTTTGTATGTCATATGACATCCCCTACTTGTTTATTAATATAAGGTGTATCTAACAGTACCTACTGAAACAGCTGAAAGTATTGCTTTATCTGTACAACTTTCTCCAAAAAAACATACGGTTGAAAAACGAAAAAACAAAGTTCATACTCCCAAACAAAATGTATTGGTCAGTTGATCAACTTACTATGGAAAGGCGAAGAAAAAAAAAACGTTTTTGGACCTATGTCCGGAGAAATTGTTCAGATAAAGCAACACTAATCACATTATGTTTCAGTATTGTTACATAATTTTGTTTTACCTTATATTGCATTGCAGCGCATGCCGGGTACAGCTACACACAGCTATGTATTTACCCACTTGTTAATAGGTATTTTATTTCGGAGAGTGTCTTCTGATATCATACGAAGGTGGATTGAAAAGTCCCTGGCCTAGTCATGAAAACAAAATAAAATATGAACAAAACTATTTTCATTTATTGGCCTAATCTCCATTTAGCTCGTTCACTTCTTCCTTTCCGATAAAGCCTTGATCCCCGTTAAAAAGATTATTCAAGACCTTCAATTTAGTCATACACTGCGGCTTTCTTTAACTTCATCATCATCATCATCCTCCTTCCCTTATCCCAATTTATTTATAGTGTTCTACACAAAATAAAATTTTGAGCTCGTAGAACGACCACTATTGGGGTCGGCGCAGTATGTAATTCATACTGCATTAGGTTTTGGCAAAGATTTACGGTCGGCCGCCTGCCTGACACCAACCCTCCTCGGGAATGCTGTTGTTGACAGTTTCCTCGCTGCCATTCGAGTGACCCTTTGTGCGATGGTCTGTACCGGGTCCCTAAAAAACTTCCCTCTATCGCCTTCTACGATACCTACGGGATGAGATGGGACAGTCTTATTCTTAACCGGAACTGTACGGCGTAACTTTCATTAACTTCATCATTAGTCGAAAATTTAATTCCACCTAAATGTTTTTCAGATTCAAGAGTTTGATGATTAAACCAGTTTCATCCATAGTGGATAATAAATTGATCTAAAATTCCTGCTGATTAGCTACAAACAATCACGAGAAATTGTAAGAAAACAATTTTTCCTTTTAAGTACTTATACTTATTGAAAGCATTTTTCTGACATCTTCTGACATCTTATAAAAGCCCAAATCATATTTTATGTTTATTCATAGTAGATTCCTATGATCTTCAGCTATCCCCCTGACTTTTAATCTTCGGTCTCCCAATATTAAATCACCTATACTTCGATATTGTAGTCGGTAGTGGATGATTTGAGCCTACATCAAAACAAAATAGGGTTGTTTTCAATGCTCTCGCGTTCATGTTTTAATTCAGCTGACCTCTTTTTGATGATGCGTTGGATGATATTGATGGTGAGCCATGTATTCGTGAATAAAACGTTGTTAACCTTTTCTTAGGAAGATACCTTTCTAACCACACGGTTTTCAATTTTGTCCATTTTGCAGAAATAATCGTAAAAAATGTTTCGTGAGTTACACGTTTCAAAATTTTCTCATTGACTGTTGAAAGACTGGAGAAAAATATGAGGCTAGGTACTTTGAAAATTGTAAGACGATCCCTTCGATGTCAGGCCAGGAACTTTTCAATCCGCCCTCGTGTCACATAACTCATTTAGCTCCTATTTTACCTTCCGAGCAAAGTCAAGAAAATTATAACTAACAATTTACGATAAAAGCTCCAAGTTTTCCTTTCACCTGTATTAGTTACGATTAACTAATTCCTCCCGGTAGCGATCTAATAAACTTAAATAAGTTTACATTCCGCTCACCGCAAAGTATAACTTACCCACCTTGTGCACCAATAATTACCGGCTCCGAAGGCACAATCAGGTAGAAAGCGACCAATGGTCCGATACGAGGAAGCTGGGTAATCGCCCCATAGATTATCACTTATGTAAATCTATGGGTTTTTGACTATGTGATTCCGCTTCCGTAATTAACAGAGCTTCTGTTTTATTTTGGTAGACGAATTTCTTTCGAACATTTTATGCGATGCATAGTTTGTAGTAGAGTAGGTAAGGTATCTTCAAACACATCGTTGATATGTTATGGTCACCTTATCTTCTAGCTAGACTTAATAGTCTGTGGTTTTGTTTTGTTATGCCTTTTTATTATAATGGAAAAACTTTTAACAACAAACAGCAGAAATCCCAAAGATAAACGTGTTGCTCAGCCTTAATTAAACACAACCCTTCTTATTCCTAATTTTTCTATTTAGAAGTGCTTACTTAATAAATTATTTCTATAAGAAGTTATAAGAATAACAGACTTATTGTCAAATTATACAATGTACGTAAACACTTGCCTAATTTAAGAAGTCTTGGTTATTTAAAATTCAATTGCGACTTTACGTATGCGGAAAATGAAATGAAATTTTATCTAGGTAATACGCGTACAGAATACTTATTAGTATAAAGTATAGTATTAATACTATGTGTGGTACAAGTAATAATGTGTGGTGCCTTAGTAGTACAGTAGGTACTTTATGTATTCTGTGGTGTGCTAATTTGCTAACATAAAACTAGCAGGCGTTTTTTTTATAAAATTAATTACTCGTAGGTAACTTACCTTTAGCTCATGACTTCGTCTTCGTTGATTTTTTCGTTGATATGATTTATATTTTTATCAGTGCTGATTATAATATTTTTTGATCCTTCTACAATAATGAACTCAATTGCAAAAAAATGGGCACCCATGTTATTTTCATAGAAAAGCGATCACTAAAGGCTCAAAATTAAAGAGTTTTTTCTTTGTTTTTGCAATGACCGAATGTTCAAACTACTGTAAACACCTCTCAATTTCATCAAACGTTTAATAAAACATTGCATTGAATTGTTTCTGTGAAAATAACTTGGGTGGGTGCCTGTTTTTTTGGAATTGAGTGTAGTAGAGTTATTTTTATAGGCTACACAATTAAGTCATGCTCGAAAAAAGCAACTCGTCGCCAACTACAGGTAATTAGATGGGAATCGAACCCATGACCATTCGCAGTCCGGTCGAATGCTCCGACCGACCGCTGAGCTACCGTGTCGTTAGAACATTCGTTACCTATCTGCTCTATAAAAAAAATATCTGTAGTTCTAAAATCTTACCTTTTTGGTATGAACATAATTATTTGCATTTTAAATGACTAACCTACTTTATGAATAGCTAGCGGCTGCCCGCGACTTCGTCTGCGTGGAGTTTTTTGCTATCCCTCGGGAACTGTACGTTTTTTCTGGATGAAAGGTAACCTATGTCCTTTTCTGTACCCCTAACAACGTTTATGCAAAATTTCATGATGATCGGTTCAATAGTTGAGACGTGAAGGCGTAACAAACAAAGGCGGCCATTACACACGTCAATCTGGTGTGATCTGATCAAAACCGCAGATTGATGGAATTTGATGCGGTTGGTTTGCGACGTTACACGGTCAATCCAGCGAGATCTGGATCGCACAGTAGATCTTGGTAGATTGACAATCTACCACGATCCACGGTGGGCTTTGGCAGGGTTGCCAACTTTTTGCATTAATTTTCGCGTGATATCGATCGATGACCTGAGTGGTGCAGTATTCAACATGCCAGTCTACCGCGCAAGAGATCCTGGGTTCGATTCCCGGACGTAATTGAAATGATGAATTCTAATTCTTAAGGTCTGCGTATAATAAGTACCTATCTATTTCGAAAAGTAAGTAAGTACCTAGTAAAATCTGTTGTCTAGCACCCATTTTATGCCTTGATTAGTTAGGGTTAGATGAATATCGATATTTAATTTTACACGCACAGGTGTGTAAAATTTCATCAAAATCAGTTCAGCCTTCTGAAGCTGAACTGATTTGGATGAAATTTGGCACTCAGTTCATAGTTTGGTAATATCGTATTATAAATTTTAATGCGATTTTTTTAAATTTTAATACGATATTACCAAGCTATGAACTAAGTGCCAAATTTCATCCAAATCAGTTCAGCTTCAGAAGGCTGAACTGATTTTGATGAAATTTTACACACATCATATATAGTTTATAGCCTGGTATAGTATAAATATCGAGGTAAAATAGTATTTTTCAAAACATTGCAAAAAATATAGTAGGTAGGTTTATGGGAAATTTATGAAAAAATATAGTCCTCATTTATTTTTAACTAGCTTCCTTTAAAAATTAAAAATAGGGTACATACATAGGGTAGGTACTTCCTAGGGTACCAAACTAACTGTGTGCCAAATTTTATCATCTTTTACTGCAATCCAATATTTTTAACCGACTTAAAAAAGGAGGAGGTTCTCTTGTCATCTGTATATTTTTTAAGGGATTCTTCAAATGCCCACGCGCATGTAGTCACGGCCGGAAAGAAAGTGAAAATAAATATGGGTTTTATTTTTTATAAATTTCCCAAATGTACTACAAATTAGTTTCAATGTTTAAAATAATTAAAATGCCTAGGGTACCTTTGATCGAGATGAAAAATATAAGTTTTAATCCAGACTATAAACTGTTTGCCAAATTTCATCCAAATCAGTTCAGCTTTCATAAAAAATAAATATACAGATGAACAGAGGACCTCCTCTTTTTTTGAAGTCGGTTAAAAACATCGGATTGCAGTAGATTGTGCTAGATTGTCAGTCTACCATGGTAGATTGACAATCTACCAAGATCTACTGCGATCCGATGTTTTAACCGACTTCAAAAAAAGAGGAGGTTGTTTTTCTGTTCGTCTGTATGTTTTTTTTTGTTTTTTTTCAAATGTCCATCCGGATGTAGTCGCGGGCGGAAGCTAGTTAAAAATAAATATGGGCTATATTTTTATAAATTTCCCAAAAGTACTACAAATTAGTTTCAATGTTTAAAATAATTAAAATGCCTTTGATCGAGATGAAAAATATAAGTTTTAATCCAGACTATAAACTGTTTGCCAAATTTCATCCAAATCAGTTCAGCTTTCATAAAAAACAAATATACAGACGAACAGAGAACCTCCTCTTTTTTTGAAGTCGGTTAAAAACATCGGATTGCAGTAGATTGTGCTAGATTGTCAGTCTACCATGGTAGATTGACAATCTACCAAGATCTACTGCGATCCGATGTTTTAACCGACTTCAAAAAAAGAGGAGGTTGTTTTTCTGTTCGTCTGTATGTTTTTTTTTGTTTTTTTTCAAATGTCCATCCGGATGTAGTCGCGGGCGGAAGCTAGTTAAAAATAAATATGGGCTATATTTTTATAAGTTTCCCAAAAGTACTACAAATTAGTTTCAATGTTTAAAATAATTAAAATGCCTAGGGTACCTTTGATCGAGATGAAAAATATAAGTTTTAATCCAGACTATAAACTGTTTGCCAAATTTCATCCAAATCAGTTCAGCTCTCATAAAAAACAAATATACAGACGAACAGAGAACCTCCTCTTTTTTGAAGTCGGTTAAAAACATCGGATTGCAGTAGATTGTGCTAGATTGTCAGTCTACCATGGTAGATTGACAATCTACCAAGATCTACTGCGATCCGATGCAAGCATATTGTGGTAGATTGTCAATCTACCATGGTAGACTGACAATCTAGCACAATCTACTGCGATCCGATGTTTTAACCGACTTCAAAAAAAGAGGAGGTTGTTTTTATATTCGTCTGTATGTTTTTTTTTGGGTATTTTTCAAATGACCATCCGGATGTAGTCGCGGGCGGAAGCTAGTTAAAAATAAATATGGGCTATATTTTTATAAATTTCCCAAAAGTACTACAAATTAATTTAAATGTTTAAAGAAATAAAAATGCCTAGGGTACCTTTGACCGAGATCAAAAATATCATAAGTTTTAATCCAGACTATAAACTGTTTGCAAAATTTCATCCAAATCAATGCAGCCTTCATAAAAAACAAATATACATACGAACAGAGAACCTCCTCCTTTTTTGAATTCGGTTAAAAATATCGCATCGCAGCAGATTGTGCTAGATTGTTTTTTAATGATTTTTCGAATGTCCACCCACGTGGATATAGTCGCGGGCGGAAGCTAGTTAAAAATAAATGTGTACTACATTTTTATAAATATCCCAAAAGTAAGAACTATAATGTTTAAATGTTTTGAAAATAATACTTATACCTCGAAAAAAAGGTGCCAACCCTAAGCCAGACCAAGCCAGATTGACGTAGATTGACAATCCAGCACAATCTGATCACGCCAGATCGCGCCAGACCGCGCCAGATTGAAACAGATCGCGAACAACGTTACACAATCAATCTCTGTCAATCTTTGTCAGTCTGGCGCGGTCTGGCGTGATCAGATTGTGTGTGTAATGGGTGCCAAAGAAACAAACAAATAAACAAACAAACAGACTTTCGCATTTATAATATTAGTAAGGATTTTAAATGACTAACCTACTTTATGAATAATAGCGCCCGCCCGCGACTTCGTCTGCGTGGAGTTTTTTGCTATCGCTCGGGAACTGTACGTTTTTTCTGGATGAAAGGTAACCTATGTCCTTTTCTGTACCCCTAACAACGTCTATGCAAAATTTCATGATGATCGGTTTAGTAGTTAAGACGTGAAGGCGTAACAAACAAACAAACAAACAAATAAACCAAGAAACAGACTTTCGCATTTATAATATTAGTAAGGATGAAATTAACAAAAACTTTAGGCAAAGTTCTTAAAATATGGTTCTTTTATAAAATTTATTAGCAGTTGTTGCATATTCACCATTTTATGGGTTTCGAATATTTCCACTACAAATGAATAAGTTTTACACAGTCTTGCTATTTTATTTAATTTAATTTTTAAGTATAGTCTTGCCATTTTATTTTTAAGTATTGGTTTTAAAAGATTAATTTGTTGATTATGTTCTCATAATTATGCTGTGAAGTGGGGGCCTGGTAATCTGTAAATTATCCTGTACCTTGGTTTTTTAGGGTTCCGTACCCAAAGGGTAAAAACGGGACCCTATTACTAAGCCTCCGCTGTCCGTCTGTCTGTCTGTCTGTCTGTCTGTCACCAGGCTGTATCTCATGAACCGTGATAGCTAGACAGTTGAAATTTTCACAGATGATGTAGTTTTGTTGCCGCTATAACAACAAATACTAACAACAGAATAAAATAAATATTTAAGGGGGGCTCCCATAGAACAAACGTGATGTTTTTGCCGTTTTTTGCTCCATATTGATAACGACTACAGGTAGACAGTTGAAATTTTCACAGATCGTGTATTTCTATTGCTGCTATAACAACATATGCTAAAAACAGAATAAAATAAATATTTAGGGGGGGCTCCCATACAACAAACGTGATTTTTAACTGTTTTTTGGTACGGAACCCTTCGTGCGCGAGTCCGACTCGCACTTGGCTGGTTTTCTTGTACGTACCTATATACCAGTTTCTCACGTCTTACTTTTTTGTAAACGCCTAGCTAATTTTATTTTAGAAAATAATTCTATGTAAAACTAATATTTATTTTCGTTTTCATTAGTGTTTCATGGGTAACAACATACTGACGATCTAAGCAGAAAGATTGGCGCGTAGTTGTTTACAACTCAAATATTTTTATATCAATTTTCTAAAAAAAAATATATTTGAGTAAAAGTTTATAATAATCGATAATATTTCAGCAATTCTGATAAGCACCAAAACGGAAAGAATTTAGGGAATGGCTATCAACGAATAGGTTAGGTACATTAGATGTAAAATACAAAACACAGAGTTAATTTGGTATTTTTTTACTACTTAATAACTATTGTAATACATCACATCCCTCATAAATTATTTACAATCGAAATATTTTACAATTTCAAATATCAATATCATTTAAATAATTGAGCATTATGTACAATTACAATCAACAACCATTTGTTGCTTTTCGGCTTTCGACAATACATATGTAGATAAGTAATTAGTTTTTACAAAAATTTAATCAGTGAATTGATAAATAAGACAAATATTGATGAAATGATGAATAAAATATTACTAATACTGATGAGAATTCAACTTTGATGGAATGTTATTTGAAACGGATTTCTCATACTAATATTCGATTAAATTAACGATAGTATGTAGTTTGATCGAAATAAAATATCAGTAATACGAGTATCTTCTGTTCGCGAATTTCAGGAACAATAGAAGCTATGTTATTTCTGAAGGTTCAATACAACTCTGTATAAAATATATCAAAATCGGTTCAGCGGTTTTGGCAAAGAAAACGAAACAAACAGAAAAAGTTACTTTTGCATTTATAATAATTTAGTATGGATACAATTTTTAATTTAAATCAATCAACTTTTGTTGGTTTCTGTATTCGCCTCAAATAAAATTCCATTGCTTGTTCTTTTATTAGTTAAGTATTTAATTTAAAAAATGTTAACTATAAGCTTTTTACGCTCGGTTCCTGAGGTATAACTTTATCAGGCGGATCCACATTATCTAGTTTAAAGTACCTAATAAATTTACCTTAAACCAGATAATGTGGACTCCTCCGATAAAGTACCTCTGACACCGGGGGTTAGTCTTGAAAAACAATATTTTATGCAATTAAACACTACATCTGCACAATATCTACAATTTTAGCACTTGTGTACTATTTCAAAGAAATAACCACAACTATTTATTTGAAACAATGATCATTTAAGAGCTTAGCAAATTATTTCACTTAGCGTTTGGTTAATCCACTGTTCCTATTTGCAACTAACTACATTAAATATCACTGGGTAATATTTGCTTTAAAACTGTTTTTTTAACCATAGTAATGTTGCAGCTCTTCTGCTCCCATATACACTATACCGTGCTGTGGTATTTCTGAAAATTAAAAAAAAAATACATTAAAAATCAAAGTTCAAAATGGGTTGGTAATTAAAATTAGTTAGTTGACTAAGAATAAACTACATCTACAACTATATGGCTTGTCTATAAATATTAGGAATTAGCTGTAATACATAAATAGTAAGAGATAATTATACCATCAACCGGCTCCACAGTTTTCCATAGCTTTATCTCTTTCCGCTGCTTACGGCCAAAATACTCAAACGATTCTTACGATAAAAAATTA
Source organism: Agriphila tristella (assembly GCA_928269145.1). Lineage (NCBI taxonomy): Eukaryota > Metazoa > Arthropoda > Insecta > Lepidoptera > Crambidae > Agriphila > Agriphila tristella. Next base: position 1,996,250 of record OV743440.1, on the reverse strand, counting down.
CCATCTTAAATAAAAAAAGTGGTCAGATTTGAGAAAAGAGACATCAACCAAAGATTTTAAGAAGTCTCCGTTAGAATTACGTTCGCTTTAGCAAAAATACCATCGGCGGCGACCGGCTGGCTGAAGCCGAAGAGCAGAGCATAGTGGTTTTCTCGCTCTAGTAAAAAAATATCCTAGAGTGCTGGAAAGAAATAAAGCTTAGGAAAATTCGGTACCAGCCGGGCTAATGCAGCCTTATCCTAATTTCTACGAAGTCAGATGACAAAATTACAGTCAGTTAAAGTCATGCAAACAAAAAAGGCATACCTAGTATGTTAGTCAAGTGGCAGAAAGTCATGAAAGTCAACCAACCCCGAAGTTTTGAAGAGTTCATTTACAATAGGACCTTCTGAACATTTATATTCATGGGAATGAATAGCTTACTCACTCTTAACGGTTTTAATTTTTTTTCGATTTGTATGATGATGATCAAGCGGATTTACCAATACCATACAAATTCAAATTGACAGTAGCGCAGTGTACTCATAAATCGCTTAATGTATCTGATATTATTATGCATTTTTATTCCTTCCATCTCGCGGAATTTCTACATCTACACATACGTAAATGATTATGTTTATAACGAAATGACTTTTTTAAATCTTAATGAAAATAAACTTGCTGTAAACAACAAAAAATCTACTTAACTTTTATCTATTGCAGATACATTTCGGTGATTGTAGAGCCTTCTTATTTTTTAAAGAAAAACAATATCAGATACATTCAATGAGAGCGAGTAACCAGCATTAGCAAACTCGTACTCGATACCCAAAAACCGTTTTCAAAGGGCTGATATCAGTCAGTCTCAGTCATCCACATACCTCAGTCAGTCAAAAGTCAGTCTTGTGTCAAACTTGAACAATCTTGTTGCCCCGAAGTATGTATTTCACGTCTTTTCTTCTGTTCGTGTCGCCCTCAGGCGCCACCGTCGTATTTGGTTTAGCTGTCGTTGTAGTACTAGTTGTGGTTGAAGTACTTGTTGTTGTGGATTGAGGGTCAGGGAGAAGTTCAGCCGGAAGAACCCCTATCTCATTATCACTCACAACTTGAGTAGGAAAGATCGGAACCAGGCCTTTCTTCAACATTTCCTGGTATTTCTCCAGGCCAGTGAAAGTGGGCAAGACTTCGGAAGATCTTTGATGTTCATTCATGTAAGTCTGTAGTTTTTTCAAGTTGCTGTTGATTTTCTGGATTTTGTCAGCTGTTAAGCCGGTTTTATGTTTATGGGGAATGACGGAGTGTTTGGCCATCGCGTAGTTGAACGGTGGTTGCGGGTGGCGAGGGTCGTAGTCGGAGTAGGCGTCAGCCATGGCGGGTTCGCCGTAGGAGTTGACAGCTTCCCATGCCATGGGTTTGAATGGGGGAACGGGCTGCGGGGGAGGGGGTGGTTGGAAGGTTGATATTTGTTCTTCCTGGTGTGCGGTTGGGTGGTAGTCAGGAGTTTGTTGTGTGAAGACATTTTTGATGGCGCTGTACACCGTGTGGAGTATGGACGGCGGCGGTTCTAAGGGTGTGTGGTCGGCTGCTGATTCGTGTGTCGCGCTGTTCGCCGCGTCGCCCAACGGCGTCAGTATCACGAGCCCGGCGTGTACCCCGCTCAGTTTACCTCGTCCTGTCTCAAAAAGCGTTCCGTCAGTCACCCATCAGAACTTTCCACAGTCAAAACGAGAAATGAGGAAGCGTTACTTCCTCCTTTCTCATCTCAGTTTGAAGTCCAACTTTTTCTATTCTATTATCTACAGATCAACTATTAGCTGCATACGTGACTGCATTCATCAAATTAACAACAAGCAGTACCAATACTACTACCATACAACTAATTACATATTATACTACTGGTTTTTTTTGCATATTAGATACCTATTCTGCGAAAGTATACAGGTATATTCTGATGCAGCAGCTCCGCTAGAAATGAAGTACATAAATATAAAATTATAGAGTTTTTATGCATAAGTAATAAATTTGAAAAAAAAACGACTCGACTTGATAAAAAATATTTGTTGAAATAATAATTCTATGCGGAAAAAAAACATAATCTGAATTTTTATGACTTCAAAAGTTTTATGAAGGTGGGGGCCATGGAGGTAAGTAGGTAGTAGTAGAGATAAAAATAATAGATGTTATACCAGCGAGACCTAATATTTACTATATTTTGTTTAGTGAAGCCAAGGCTGTAGGCTGTATTAATTTATATCTGGTGATTCCACTTCAACATTATGTCTTTGTTATTAAACTTTTGCAACAAAAGCGGTAAAATTGCGCAACCACGAAATATGTTAAAAAACCCACCAAACTATTTTGTGGCTCAACGCTCCTAATCCAGTTCCTACGCCTAGATTTTGCAACTAATAATGACATAGAAATACTAATGACAGAATACTAATGCCTATGAGGAAACTGACCCAAACATAAAATTATTTTTAATTCGCAACATTGTTTTTGCATAACATATCACTGACAGATAAATGATATGTATACGGAAGAATATTCAGGTCATCGCGTCTTGTTTTGTTTCTGATCCAGTTAGTTAACCAATATCTACCTAGTAATAGTTATATAAACCGTAATATGGACTCTTCTGGTCAAATGATGTAACTATTAGTTAGTGGTAATGATATCAATCTTTGTTCAAGTTAGAGATTGCAGATTAGATTTTCAATTAGAAATTAAACACTGATAACAGCGCGTATATTTTAATTTAGGTGTTATTTTAGAAGTAGGTACGTAGATTGGATTTATTGGTTTTTTGATTTCCCGACGTTTCGACATCTTTTCAGGGGCCGTGGTCATGGGATGACTGTAAAACCAATAAATCAAAATTAAATAATTCTAAAATAACGCCTGAATTAATATTATACGCGCTGTAATCTGTAAAAAAATATTTCTAATGAACTGTAGGTGCGGAATTCTAGAGTTATCGTATTGAGTTTGATACACAGAACAACGCTTTTGGGGCATACAGTATGTTACTATATAGTACTACGGAGGAATAATTCATTGCAATATGAGAAAGAAAATTGCTAAATATTTTTTTATTACGAAAACAGTTTAGGCTTTCCAGAGACTTTTGCCCAAACGCTAACGTTGCATTAGTCAATACGCCAGCATCTGATAAAAAGATAAATAATATTTCTTATTATTTCGTATCGGTAAATGTTTTCAATGTTATTTTTGTAAGTAAATTAGTTTTTATCTCTTGATATAACATTTATCCCGATGAAGAGATTTTTGAGGAAGTTACCGTTTCTTACTCTCGATTTGTACATTTGTGTTTGGACATATTTGACCAATATTGTGCTATCATTTTGCAATAAATTGCAATTTATAAATGAATTCATCCAATCCCTTGGGCACTTTACAATTCAAGAGAGTTACGGCTTTTGTTTGAAATTAAATTTTTATGGAGATTGGCATTGGATTGGAAATGTTATCAAATTCAAAAGTAATTCTGCTGTTTGTTTTATTTCAAATAATGCTTTATATCATCATGTCGATGACGTAAAACCTAAACGTTTCCATAATTAAATAAAAGCTTTTTCTTTCTCTACTTTCATAATAATAACACTAATGTTTAAGATTTTGTCCAGACTTTCTGTGGTTTGTGGCTAAGTTCGCATCACTGCTTTCACAGCTATACTTCAAGCAACTAAGTTATGCAACAGACTTCCTCGAAATACTAAAGTTAAATTGTGGGAAATAAATCAAGCGTACCTATTTTATTAACTTTTTCGGCATATCCATAAAAAATTTACAAATTCTTTACTAAGTAAGTTGGATAACTTGTGCTATTTAGATCTCAAAAGAAATTTTAAACTAATTTCCGGTAGAGTACAGAATTAAAGTATTTATTACATCTAGTTGTAGTTACTTAATTTGGATGCTCTATTTAATATCACTTTACTTTTCAATGGCTGTTTAAGCAATAACAAACGGGTAAAAACTTAAAGATATATTTTGGTATCAGAATCTAATAAGTAATCTGATTTAACAGTTATAACTTTTTTAATACAGTCATTTATGAAATACTGAAAATCTGTAGTATAAAAAAATGCACCGTCCATGAAATCAACTTTTTATTTTCAGGCTAGTAATAAAATGTATGTTTGATATCAAAATTAAGAACACTGTGTAAATTCTAACATGTGTTAGAGGATTAAAATATGATGTAGGTATTGCGACTTAAAAACGTTTTTATTTTTAATGGTGATTAAATAACTAACCGAATGGGGATTGTCCTTTTGTTTTTCATGCAACCAAAAAATATGTTAACTGATTTATTTTTTTCTATGTATTAACAAGGGTGCTTATTCCTTCAGACATTCGTACCATTGTTTTAAAGAAGTACTTTGTACCCATTGAAATGTAAACTGTAATGATATTGACATTATTCGTAATAGTATTGAGGTTAACAAACAAAACGTACAAAGAGAAATTACGTGACATGCGACAGTAAGCAAACGACGTAACATTTTTTCTTTAGAATCGCAAATGAGAAAATACTTACAGTTTCGTTTTCTTTAACTAATTAGTATGTGCATATAGTTCATTAATTTATTTGAATGATGTACGTATGTGGAGAAATATCAGAAGGAAAAAAACTGCTTTTGAGTTCGGAGGTTATTATTATGAAAATCATTTTTTCCCTATAAAAATGCTTTCTGTCAAATATGCACATGAGAAGTTGTAAGTTCTAATCAATATAGGGTAAATGGTTATAACTACAGAACATTTTTTTATGCTTATAATCATAAACGCGATACGAAAATTCTAGAGTATTAAAATATTTGTCATACACGCATTAATTTGTTATAACATTGATTCAAAAGGTGACCTACTTACAAATAGATATTTATAGATTTTTAGTCCAGAAATATTTTTTGAATCAATATTTAGCGATAAAAAGACTACGAAATGCTAATATCCGGTAACGAAAATAATTATAAAATGTATTGATGTATTTCTTCAGAAGAATAAAAAAACAAGTCTCAGTCTCAGGATTAGATGTAATAGAAAAGCTAAATTCATATTTTTTTAAATTCTCTAAAAAATTTAAGGCTCAGTTGCATCAGCTTACTTTAACAATAACAAGCTTGTTAAAGTACCGGTTAAGCACAAGTTAGCCAAAAAAAGAGGTTGCCTGCCAGCATGATGTCCTTTGACAAGTTTGACGTGACAAATAGGTAGCATTATCATTTGACGATAACTTTAACTTTGACAGCGTTTTGGTGCAACTTACACTTAGTGACGTTGAAAGTTAACCGCAGGAACTGCACTCTTTGATGAAGTATCAAAAAATAGTTCTTACGATAAGTTTGACCATCAGCCATTTTTTAATGTCCCCACTGCTGGGGCACAGGCCTTCTTTACGGGTGGATAAGGAGGATGGGTCATAACCCACCACGCGGGCCCAATTCGTGGGTGTTGACTACTGCAAATGCAGCCGGGACGGCTTAACGTGCCTTCTGAAGCACGGATAAGCTCTAGATAATAAAATTTTGATCACCCATCCTATGACCGACCCTTGCGAAAGTTGCTTAACCTCCGCAATCGCTGGGCCGGGCGCTAAACCACTGCGCCACCAAGCTCCTAACGATAAGTTTACAAGACTCTTTTTGAAAGTGATAAAAATCCCATCCAATTTTGCTAGTGAGAAAACATTCCTTCTTCCGATTATGTTTGTTGGAATAACCAATGTTGGAATATTTTAGGGAAATAAACATTATTTATTACAACTACCGATATTGTTTATCAATCCCATTGTTAAATGCAACAGGAACTATGTTTAGAATTGTAAACAATGGAGTATGTTTTTTTTAATTTGTATCATTGTCACATGGGTTTGTTGTTTTACTTATTCCCATCTTCCAACCTAGCTTTCCTCCCTAGGGTTGGATGTTGGGATTTTTCTGTGTCATCTTGTCTACCAACCTACTTCAGCCCTCCTACTCAAATGGCCAACATTCTATTCGTTTGAACGCTACGCTTACTATTAAAACTTTAAAATAAGCAGTAAACTATAAAATTACGTGCCGTAAGCTTAACAATTCCATAAAATAAAATACATCCAAGTCTGTGATTTACATGTTTGCGACATGTGATTTAATCATCTATTGCTCATATTTAAACCTTAAAAGTAAGCGTAGCGTTCAAACGAATAGAAAGTTGGCCATTTGAGTAGGAGGGCTGGGTTGGACAATGGGAATAGACTGTCTAATATTTTTAATCCCAATTTCCAACCTGTAAAAAATGGAGTTTATTAAGAGTGCGCAGTCTGTAAACTCGCTCCACCAATTGAAAAAAAATACGAAATTGTGAATGATCTCTCTGTAGTGCACCCTGGAAAGGTCTGTGGTACTTTTATTGCTCAAATAATATTTTATAGCCACTTAACGACAGGCTATAAAATATTGTTGGAGCGATAAAAAATACAGCAAAGCTTCTTCGGAGTGCACTATAGGTAGAGAGATAATTTACAATTTCGTGTTTATTTAAGAACTATATTTTTATTGCCAATGGCGGCTCTAGTGTGCAGAATGAACTATAAGTTTTGGACACTGACCTCCATATATTTAAAAAAAATCATGTCAGTGGTTTTGACAGTACATTAAAAAGGTTAAGATATTGTAGATTGTATTACAAGGGAGCAAAATAATATTTTTACGGCGAGGGCGCTTTTTTGAATCCAGAGCGAAGTGAGGGATTCTAGAGTAGAATCCCGAGCATAGTGAGGGATTCAAAGTATGTCGCCCTCGCCAAAAATATTTTGCGCCCGAGTCATATACTCTACTTTTCATTCCCTTTCTATGAGGAAATAAATAGGAGACTGTGTTTATGTAATTAATGAAAATGTTCTTTATTTAAAAAAGACACGTGAAAAGTAAAAATAATTACAAATTTATAGTTACCTTTGATACACTAGCGCGATTTTCAAAGGTTATTGTACTAAGTACGTAAGTATGTACTAATTACAAGAACACAGACTTAATTCGCGCGCTTATGTTTTTTTTTTCAGTTCGCCGCGCCGTCTATACAGCCAGTCAATACATACCAGCCGGCGGCGGGGCGCGGCGTTCGAATTCTTTGAAAGATACATGTTCTAAATTCAAATCTCTTTTCATCCCTTCTATTCGAAAAAGGATGCATTGTTCCTATATAAGTGGGACCAAAATAGCTCTTTTCTGGTAAGAACTTTTTAGTGGGAGGAAAAGAGATTTGAATTTAGAACATGTATCTTTCAAAGAATTCGAACGCCGCCGCCGGCTGGTATGTATTGACTGGCTGCATAGACGGCGCGGCGAGGTCGCCGCGCAAACTGAAAAAAAAACATGTACATGCCCTCGTAGTCATTCGTAGAAGTTGATAGCAAATAGGTATGTCAAAAACGGCCACTTGTAGCAGTTTTGCTATCTACTTCTAGCAGTGACTACGAGGGAATGTAGCGATACCGTCTAAAAATACAAGACTGTGGGACCTAAGAATTCCACGTTTATTGTGTGTTAGAATTATAATATTAAATAAAATTCACTGCGGCGCCACTTTCGCTCAGGGTGCCACCTTAATGAAATCTTCTACACTACAACGACTACGTGAAGGTAAGTGGGTAAATGCAGGTGCAGCATTATTATAAAGTAATAATCTTGAAGTATTTTATCGTTCAATAAAATACATTTAAATAGGTAGTAAGATACTTTTATAGTTCATGGATTGTTTTTATGCACGTATTCTGAATAATAAATTGAAGTAGCATCACTCTTTAGTTTTTGTTTCAAAGTGTCTATCCCAAAAAGGTTTAGAGCTGATATAGCAAAAATATTTTTTATTTTTATTCAGGCCCTTTTTTTTGAAGTCCTACAATATCTTGTGCAATTTGCCCACACTACACGCATACGCGAGTGACTAAACGAGAGCTGGGTGACCATACGAACCGGTCCACGTTTGTCACTTTCACTCCAACGTAAAAGGTAAGCAGATAGTGGGAAGCTTCCTAGTTATAACTATATATATTTATTGCAGCCCTTTCATATTGCGCAATGTAACGCAACGAAATTGGAGATTTGAAAGTACAAAACAAAACGTAATTGATAATGTAATGTATGATTCTATAGACTATATGAAGCGTAGTACTTTCACATTTTTGTTATGAGGATTGTTAAATTTGTTAAGTCATAAATCCACATTGGGCCCGCGTGGTGCCTGGTGATTGATGGCCCATTTCATGGCGGAGCTTGACAGACTGATCGTACTCGACCACGTTTGTTAATTGTAACGGTCCGGTCAGGTGTCGGATGGGTGACCATCAAGTGGCATTACAATTCCGTGCTTCAAAGAACACGTTCAACTGTCGGTCCCGGCTGTTGTCATCTGATAACCAATTAAGAAGCCTTACAGGCGGCTTGATAAACTCTAACACCAGGAGGTGGCCATTAATCCTCATACGATAAGAAAGAAAGAAGAAAAGAAAGATGGCCTGTTCTCTTTATCCACCCATGAAAAAACCCTGTGCCTCAATATTGAGGACATCAAAATATGCTGAGGATGAAGAGCCATTAAAATACCAAAACTAACTACGTAATTCACGTTAGGTCAAATAATAATGACGCCCTTAAATCAAGTAAAAGAAATCTGTATAATCTATAATAAATTGGTTTCGAAAAACCCAAAATACATGCATTAGTCGTAACACATGCAAAAATGTTGCAAAACATAAATTACTAGGTGAATCTGCCGAATGTGGGTGGTGCCTATAATGTGGTTTCGTCACGACAAAATTTTGTTTCCGTCGCTGAGGGAAAGTGAACGAATATGCAAATGATTCTGAAGGTCGTCTAAGCAAAAAATCTAGGACATGCTTTAAGAGAAATCACTAAATACTTAGAAGATTACATTATTATTAATAATAGTCATTAATTATAAAGTTCTTTGAAAACTGGTGACAGAAAAAGACACGCTAAAGCCACAATTACGTAAGTGTCTACTATACTTCAAAATGCAAAAGTTTCTAAGATAAATTGAAAAACATTGATGGAAGACAAGAAATCTATTAATCAGAGGTTATGGCTTTATAACAATTCGAACCAATAAATCCACATAGGCAAGAGCAAGACTACAGAAAATAAATAAAATCTACAAAGTCGAAATAAAACCAGATTTTTTTCTATAAGACATAGAGCAAGAGAAAATAATTCTCTTGTTGAATCTAGATTTAGAGAAGATAGTGTATAAAATCACAGATTAGACAAAACTAAAACAGAATGCACCAGAGTCTTAAGAACTAGAGCAGAGTTTCTATTTGAAAATGATTAGGCAAAAGGGACAATTAACCATTTAAATTTAATAAAAATTTAAGGGTCCTCCTCCTCTTAGCTACAAGATCCAGTTTTCTGTGTAATAAATAAAGCAGTGAAAGTAAGGGAACGAAACAACAGGACTATTTTAAGATAGAGAAGACTTATCAAAAATAAGAATGACGTTACAAGACAAGAAAGTTTAAAATTCACTACTATGTAAGTAAGACAAGGTTGACAAATTACAAAAAGTTTTGATAGACGTCTAGATAAGACGAGAAGAGATGCGATACGAGATATCCTTACCAAATCTCGTTTACGAGATCATAGTATCTTTCCAAGAGTTCGAACGAAGGTTCTGGTGGTGGTGGATTTGTTATTACATCATCTATCACTGAAGACATCACTATTAGTTCTGAAAAAAAAAAACAATGTCGATTTACATTAAAACACTTGAAACTTAAGCTCATGGATCAGTTACTTGTCTATACATCCTTTTCATTCACGCCTGACTTATTTTCAAGAGGCTGTATATCTTTGATAGTTTCCTAAGATGCTCATTAATTTGACTTCCAAATCAAGATAATCTCCTTTGATTTTTTCTCTCTACTTATTCATTTTACATTGGTACTACTACAGTGAAAACTATTACGCAAAAACTACCTGTGTACTGCAACGAATTTTTGTGAAAAAGATATTTCACGGTACATTTCATAAATTAGCATATCCTAAAATACTTATAAGTAGATGCCTACTTTTTTCCAAGTACAAAACTTCTCTTGTCATACAATTGTGTAATAGCATATTCTTAGAGTCAGCGTCCATATGCGGAAAAAATTACGTGTTTGTTTCATGAATATAATTAAAACAAAATCACAGCAGAAAAGAGTTGAAAATAGTGTGTAATGTTAAAATTGTCTGCAGCGTTTGCTCCTCACAGAGATTTCTCGGTCTATCTTGCTGCTCAGTATGCGTTGATCGCTATGCGTTTTAGTTCCGGGGGCGTGCGGAACTTTGACCGCAACACCACGATGGTGTCGCAAGCGCACACTTTTGAGTTAATCATAGGTAGGACAGATTTGTTGTACAGTCTTTTGTTTCCTGTAAGTAATGCCTGACTATGCTTTTATTTTTAAAGGGACATTGCGTTCTTTTCTTTCCGGCTTTCATTTAACAATAAATTATATCCTAGTAAAAAACGTTTATGGAGTACTGCCCTGTGACGCGCATTCCGTGTAACTTTTTGCATCATGTTTTGAGAAAAACGCGTTTAAAGGTAAAAGTCGTTTTTTCGTTCTTATTCCTACACTATTTATAAATTTAAGTAACAAAAATAGCCAATAAATAAAGCAAAGACTCTTAAACAAGGCCGTTGTGTTTTTTTTACAATATCTTAATTAAATAATTGCTAACAGCGATTTTAAATTATTGCCTAATTCAAATTCCATACAAATTGTGTTACGCGAGGGCGTGTATCTAAGTTACACGCGATCCGCGCAATAAGTTGTGTGTCTACTGAAACAAATCTATCAGTTGTAATTGGAGTAACACGGTGTAGGCAAAATAGAAATAGTATTGATAATCAAGGAAATCTTAAAAAAACACAATATTTAATTAATAAAAGGGTACAACTTTTAATATTATGGGAATGGTATATTATATTTTTTAGAAAATTTACTGGGCTTTTACTTTTATTTTTTTTATTGGGCTGCGTGGACTTTTATAAAAATTAAAACACGTAGAAATTGTTTAATTTATATTTTTTATAAAACATAATAAATATAAATTTTAAATGGTAATATTAAAATAATAGTAACATTTTAAATTTATATTTATCATATTTTCTAAAAATATAGTTTAATAAAACAAAAACATATTATTAAGTTTTTTAATTTTCATAAAAGTTAGGTGGAATTTAGACTATAGTGGAAGTTATTACTTTTTTTTATATTACTTCGGCCGCCCGCGACTTCGTCTACGTGGAATTTTTTTAGCAATCCCTCGGGAACCATAGTTTTTTATTCAGAACAAAAGGTACGTACCTTATGTTCTTTTTTGTATTCCTGGTAACTTGTATCTAAAATTTTATAATGATCGGTTCAGTAGTTATGACGTGAAGGCTTTAAAAACAAACAAACAAACTGACTTTTGCATTCATAATACTAGTAAGGATATTTTCTAAAAATATACTTAAATAAAATAATCCTAACATTTCTATATTTTATAAAAGCCCACCCAGCACAGTAAAAAAATAAAAGTAAAGGCCCAGTATTTTTTTAAATATATAAATAAAACCTCCCAATATTTATATTTTTTTATATTAACGAAAGTTGAACTAGGTATTACAGCCATTCTAGGAAATATAATAAATATTATTTTTTTAATATTTAAAATTAATATTCATAATTTTCTTAAATTGAAAGTAAAACAAACCTTTACAAAAGTATTTTTATAAAAGAACATTACATACAGTACACCCAAAATTTTATAAAAGTTACAAGCTTAGTAAAAAAGTTATATTGTTATTAAAAAAAAATTTTTTTTTAATAAAAATAAATCAATCCTCAGTTTTTTAATTTTTATTAAAATCTACCCAGCATATTTGACTTTCACTTAAATATAAAATTTAAATTTCTTTATTAAAAATGTATATTAATTATATTTTCTATAAATAAAAATAAAAACAAATACTCAGTTTTTTATTTTTTATAAGTCTACTCGGTCCAGTAAAAAAATGCATAAAAATTTAGAAAAATAATCAGTCTTACTATATTTTAATAAATCTTCCTATGGCTACCTACATAACAAAAATTGTCTTGAATCCCAACAAAGATAAGACTATTTGGCTACAAAACAAAGAAAAATCTATAGTCTTCCATAGTTATTAAAACAGCCCATTTTAAACAAAAAATAAATAATATAATATAATAGCTAATGACTTGGTTTGTTTCGCCTATAACGTGTATCTAAAATTACACTAGATAGAAATATTTAGCTGGCGCCTGCACCTGCTATGCCTATCTGTGGTAACTCAATTACACGGCGATCGCGTAACACGCGCTTAAAATTCCTGAGTTACACTAATGTGGCAGGCCTGTTCCTGAAAAATTTCAGGAACAAAGTCCCTTTTTTTTAAAGTGCCCCATATAGAAGGGGGCTAGACGATCTCAATAAGACCTGTTAAGCTTAATTAGTGTATCTCAAGATACACTAATTGTGCCTCACAGGGCAGTAGGACTGTTGAAAATTGTCTGAAAGATACTAAATTTAGTTAGTTTTACCTTATTACAATTATATTTAATGAAATAACAAGGTACAAATAGATGTCACATTATAGTCACCTGTCCGTCATACATTTACCTACGTCATTGTTTTATTTTTCTTAAGTTTGTATGTGATAATTGAAAGTATTTCTTTTACATCTTTTACGCAATAAAGTATGATAAATAATCGCTTAAAAAATGCATCTTTCTTCCGTGCTTGTAGAACTTAATGCATATAAAACAATATTAAATTACCTCGCTTGTATGTTATCAAAAATATCAAGCGAATAGGTATATTATGTAATAGCCAATACTTATATCACTTTTTTAAGTGATTTCCAGTTTGTTAGCCTGTCTTATTGTGTAACTGTTATTTGCCGAGTACTGTATACTTAGTTATTGAACAAAAACAAAGTTAATAACGCGTGAAATTACTTTATTTTCTCACAAATGATGTAAATCGGTTTATTATTTGTTGTTCCTATGTTGTTATATGAAAAATTTACAATGAATATGATAGCAAATTATATTATTTCTCATTTTAATTACGATACAGCTTAATCACTTTTTATAATATTTGCAAATAGGGAAGAATTGTAACAAGTAAACTAGATTTTCTTAATTTCCGCAGAGAAATGGCATGGTCGGAAATATTTTAACTTGTGCCCTATTTAAAAACGTGACCATTTGGTTTACATTGCGGTGTAGCTATGAGTAGTTTGTTCTATTTTCTAATTGCATGACACGATGAATATGAAATTGTCATGACAGGTAGACAAATAGTTGACGTCTATAATTTAGGGCCGTTCTGTTTCCGTGTTTTGAAAAAGGTAAATGTATGCTCCATGTTAAAATTTGCTCGAAGGAAGTAAAATAATTTTAAATTTTAATAGATTTGTTAATTCGTATCACTTATGTGTTTTATTTGTTTACTAATTATCGATTTAAGTTATTATGCTGCTGTCAGTTAAAAAGTTTTCGTCTATAAAGTTTTACTGAACGTCGAACAAAATAAAAATAAAAAAATTGAAGAGGATTAGACTTTCTTTACACTTCTCCCTTTTCAGACTAAATAGTTATGTAATAAAAAGTCTAAACTAAACAACCTAGTTTCAAACTTTACTTATCCTCCTTTTATCCTCCAATGAAATATAAAAAAATAAAGGTACATAGCTTGAAATTAGTATACCTATCTAAGTTTGGTATCAAATTTGTATCTGTCAACCTACTCTAACTTTAAATTAGAATAGGTTTTGTGTCTTTCCTAAACTTTTATTTTTTACACTTAATACTTATTATGGTTTTTAGGCAACTTACCGTCTAAATGCGAGGGGTATTTGTGTGGTGCGAAGCCGGTAGGCGCGGAGGCTGCCGTGTGTGCGTAGTGCGCGGGGGCCGTAGGCGCGCTGTAGCCAGTAGGGGGGCCGTATTCTACGTGCGCGGGAGGGCCGTAGACGGGCACTGAAATGTTACAGGATAGGACAAATTAAAATGATTTAAATATCGTTCTACAACTATGTAGAACGATATTTTTTTAATTGTTTTTAACTGGAGTCCTTGGACAAGAGTTTTTTTGTGGTGGTTTGGTTGAGTGAACATCTAGGTAAACTGAACATTTAACGTTCGTTGTATTGATTGAAATAATATTTTAAATACAGTTGCTTTAAAATGTGTACTTTCGATGACAGGATAGCGTGCGGAAAGTTGATTTTACCGCACGCCGTGCGGTTTAGTACAGCGTGCGTAAAAACCTCCTTACCAACCTTGTATCATAAACTACTAATACATTTTTAGATCACACAATTATTTAATTAGTTTGGATGCTAGTATAGGCAATTATGTTTGTATGAAAAGAAGAAGCATTGTTCTAGCAGTGTTTTTCAATCTTTTTGACTTCGCGACCCCTTTACAGGTTGAATATTTCTGGCAACCCCCTTGTGTCATAGTTATAGTAAATAAAAGGGCCGCGCAGCGCGATTTTTAGACAGTTTCGTCCAGGTAACCTTGTAATCTTGCGTGTTTATAGCAAAAAAACGGTCACGTAGCGCGATTTTTAGTCAGTTTCATCCAGGTAGCCCTGTAATCTTGCCTGTCAATAACTTGTGTTTTTATTGTAGAGTTAGAACCTTGCCTTTTTCTTTCAGTCGGCAACCCCCCGATCAAGGCTTCGCGACCCCCTGGGGCTCGCAACCCACAGATTGAAAAACACTGTTCTAGAGACATGGACACCCACTAATTCTTAGTTAAAATAATAATTAGTTATAATTCTAAGTTATATTCTTAGTTAACAATAGTGTAACATTATGCTCGAATGATTTATTTATTATCTCCCATGACATAAAATAGGTTCACTGACAATTTTATGGATTATTTATGATTGGGACCTTTTATTCTTATCTTCAATATTCTATCGCAATGTAATTAAAATGTTTATTTCCTGCGCCTCTCTAAGTTATAATTATTTTATGATCCTTTGCAATACATCAGTCAGACGTGTTGTTGCATATTAATTTTGAAAATATATTCATACGTTTTATTTGATGTAAGTAATGGTTTTTGGTTTTTAACAACTTGTAATAAAGTTTTCTTGTGAATATGCATGAATAAATAATAAAATATTTTGACATTTTCGTTTTTTTCTACGTTGCTTCAAACACTAATGGCCGATTGCACTAATTTTAAGGATCGCCTAAGTCTTTTCCTAACTACAACACGACAAAATTAAAACGGTATCATAAACTTAGCCGTCATGTAGCTGTCATTCGCCTAGTTAACTTGGTCGAGTTGTAGATAAGAAAAGACTTAGGCGATTCCTAAGTTTAGTGCAATCGGCCATAATATTATTAGTGTTAAAGTAAACATTACACTCAGTAATGTTTCTTCTTCTTTGTGGTCATAGGATATCTATAAGAAGTAATATCTGGGAATAGCTGATATAAAAATCAAAAGTGGTTTACTCTGTTGTAGACCAACGGCGAAGCGAGGGCAATAGTGCCAGGTTTGCCCCCTGTCGGGGTTCCATTGATCCCACTAGGGGCTGGGTGGGATCCCGGAAGGTGGTTATGGAGGGTGCAGCGGCTCCCTCCTGACGAGCTCCACGTAAGATCCTGCTTCTGTCAGTAATGGATGCATAAAGAATTTTTTTTCTCGGCATAAAAAAAGGTCGTTCGTGTCATATAAAGATGGCTATGAATTATAAACCATTAGATTAGAACGTATGGAAAGATGTAACTAATGAATGATCAATGACGAAGATTATGTGATAATACCTTCACTGTAGAAAGTTAAAAACTTGAATAGGATTCAAAGCTTCAAAACCACAAAACAAAGAAAAAAATTCCCCCCCCCCCAGTAGAAGTCGCATGTGGGCGGTACCCGTGTAATATCGAATGTGCGTAGCTCTGTATTTCTTTAAATTTTGCTCCGTCAGTCGTGTGAGCGAACGCCAAACAAAAACATCTTCAAAAACCATAAAAATGCCGAGTTGCATTATATAAAAGAGCAAAAACGATATCCTCAATTATATCATTTAGCAAAGGGGTGCATAAAATATCAGAAGGAAGCATTATTTAATTTATTTTGATTTTAATTAAAAATTCAACAGATTTTTTCCTTTAAGATTTCAAAACAATAGATATCCACCTTTATGCTTAGCTTGGCTTCGATTTTTAATGTGTTAGTTTGGTTACACTGGTTTTCATAATAAATTGAGCTCATACTACTTCTAACTACTTCTATGTTTTCTGTTTAAAAAGATATTTTTCTTTCTTTACTTACATAATTGCAAATTCATTTACTACGATCTTTTTGATATTATTTATAGTGTCGCCAAAGTTACTGGCAGTATCACGTTTGGTTAAATTAATTGAAATAAAGATATAAAATATGTGCACTTTCTCAGGTTCTGGTTAAGGTCCAGTTGATTTACTTTGATGAATAATATCGTCGTTATATTATTTTTATTAATTAAACCAGAAGACAGTGCCATTTTGGAATCTGAAACACGCACTTTAGTGCTTGTTTTAACTTATCGCCCTTTAAAAAAAATATAGATGCCATAACAACAATTTAAAAATTGTTATGTTCCGGCAGTCCGGCAGAGGTAAGATAGCCAGTTCCTCAGTGATGAGGATTCCGGGCGTAGTGCGCTTCCACCTTAGGAGGAGTGCCCTAGATTTGCTGCGGCCAGACATAATTACCTGGCGCAATGCCGCCTCCTCTAAGGGTCTCCCTTCTTGTTCTCCGATGTCCTCACCAAGCCTTCCCTTACTAAAGCTTTCTGCTCTTTCATCACAAATACCTTTTCCCTAGTCAAGTCCTTTAACTAACAGAATCCTTCCCAATCCTAATCTTCATGCAAGTGTGCTAGATGCTAGGTTCTTAGTTTCTAAACTATTTATTTCGCAATTTTACTATTTTGCATTGTAGTTACCACACCTATAAATCATTAAACCAACTGTAAACATATGTAAATAAGTCAAATATAAAAAAAAAAAAAAAAATTGCTAAAAACAAAACAAAACCCAAAAATTTTTTATCTAAACATATTCTTCTTTCCTTTCCTCTCTTTCCTATACTATATCTCTTCCTCCCCTATCTTTGTTCTGTCCTCTTATATTCTTCCCCTCCCCACACGACTTTCCATCCCCGTATGTATGGAATAGCATACGCAGATGGGGTCTTCACACAAAAAAAAACCTATTACCTTCAACACCAATCCCAAAATTGAAAACTCAGTACGAATACAAAAAAAAAACAACGGGTGAGGTGAAGGCCAAGCACTATCCCGTTGTGCATAAAAAAAAACAGACTTACAATGAGGTTTCTTTTCTACCAAGGCTGCAGACTTGACTATCTTCTTGCCCAAGTTGCTGACAGCGTCTCCCTTGCCCGAGATCACCTTGCCCAGGGTCGCCGCGAGGGCACCCCCTCCTTTGATCAGCTGTCCCTTGAGGATGGTCACTCCTCCAGTAATCGCCTTCACAGCTTGGAACAGTGTGTACAGGATGGACTTCTTCAGACCCCAGTAGTCGTACTTCTCGTCGTGCTGTAAGAAGATTTTTTAAAATGATAGATAGGCAAGCGCTAGCCCCCTATTACGCCTAAAGTTAAAAGATGATGCGATCTACGATAAGAAACCTATTCACTCGCGACTTGAAGGCCCCCAGATTGTACCTATCGGGAAACACAGACTCAGGAGTTCCACTGTCTCGCAGTACGGATGATAAAATTTGAAGCAAAACGCTTAGTCTTTGGAATATTGATTAAAAACGGTGGCGCTGATTCGTACGCCTGGTTTTCCGGTGGAAGAAAGAACATTACATGTAAATGGTATGGAATGGGCAAAGATATGTTTCGTAGTATAAATTGGAGCTCAATATCGTAGTTATGTAACTCAATAGGGCCATAAATCTTTTCGAGTAAGTTGTTCCCGGTATTACAGAAAGCGGCCATTAAGATTTCTCAATCCGAAATGGTGTTTCACTACCTGTTCCCCCCATTACATAGATCAAGATAGTGCTTACAGCTTCACAATGGGACTTTATAGACTAGGCGACCATTGATTCAGGTTTTGCTCTTTCTTGCCCTTTTTACTATCTTTAATTATATAGGGCCTATAATAGTAATTATTTATTAATGTTGATAGTATTGGAGCTCGTTATTTCAAAGTTTAGTAATTTCCGCATGGTTAGATTTATAGGGCCGCAGGTAAGCATAAATATTTTCAAGTAAGCTAATCATAAGGAGGAGCTCGGTGGCGTAGTAATTTAGCCCCTGGCCCTGCGATTGCAGAGGTTAAACAACTTTTTCAAGGATCGGTTATGGGATGGGTGACCAAAAATGTATTATCTCGAGTTCCTCCGTGCTTCAGAAGGCACATTGGTCCCAGCTGCATCCAGTCTTTAACACCCACCAATCTTCATTGAGCCTTCGTGGTGGGTTATGGACCATAACCCACCACGCAGGTCCAGGAGAATGGCTCATAACTTATGGCCCATCCTCCTTATCCACTCTTAAGGAAGACCTGTGCCTCAGCAGTGGAAACATAAAAATGGCACTTGTTGAAGCTAATCATAAGGTCTTGCAAGCAACTATTAGGGTTTCTCAATCTTAAATGGCGATTTAATATCTGTTACCTTATAAGAGCCAAGGGTCGTGCTAAACAATGTGACGTTAAAACTACGACTTTCTGTTCTAAGTTCGTATTTATGAACCGCTCTCAACGTTGAGAACTATCTTAAGATCATTCTTGAAATGCTGTTCATAAAGGAACATCATCTCAGGAAAATCTCAAGATAGCTCTCATCGTTGAGAGCGGTTCATAAATACGGGCCTTAAGTGCT
The DNA here is from genome assembly GCA_928269145.1 of Agriphila tristella. Taxonomy (NCBI): domain Eukaryota; kingdom Metazoa; phylum Arthropoda; class Insecta; order Lepidoptera; family Crambidae; genus Agriphila; species Agriphila tristella. Next base: position 1,977,320 of record OV743440.1, on the reverse strand, counting down.
TCACTTTGTACTTACATCTAGCCAATAAAATGGGAGAAAAAGCAAAACTGTCATAATTCCATAAGTTCAGAAGCCATATTATTCAGACTTACCGGCTCATAAGAATATCCATGGTCACCGCCGCCGTGTCCTGACTTGCTGGAGGCGGAAGCGATGAGGGTGGCAGCTCCTGCTGACGCCTGTCCTAGAAGACCCACTTTAGTCTGCAGTCCAGACGAGGCCTTAGACACCACTGTGCCTAGGGCTTGAGCTGATGACCGCTTTGTCCTGATTAAATAAAAAGATAAAAAAGATACAATTTTGTTGAGGTAAGGCAGTTCTTCCTGCTCCTAATTTATAAGCCTTTCAATATTTTTGTTGTTCAGAAGTTTCAGCAATAAAACCAACTAAGATTAGCCAAAGGTATAAGTTAGCCACAACTATAAAAAAACTCAAAAATGTTAAAGATTCGTAGGTTGAATATACAACGTGTTACAAAAAAACCCTAATATCGAATAATCAAACTGAATAACTTTTACTATGGAACCAACTCTGAAATCGCGAAAAAAATCAGCTGTTTCATACAAAAAATAATTACGAAAATATCAAAATATATGACTGTCTCAGATTTGATCCCATAGTAAAAGTTGATCAGTTTGATGGTCTCTATTAGAGATGTTACGAATATTCGCATTCGCATCAATCAATGCGAATTTTATGCGAATGCGAATGTGTGCATAACTTCATTAATTCAACCAGTAGAAAGGGTTTATTTATTTCACGCGAGTAGTTTGTGAATTATTGTGATTGCTTGTTGATGTGTCTACTCTGTTGCTTGGTTTGTTGATTGTTTTGTTTTAGTTGCCAGTCTTCTGTAATTCCTCTTTTTTTGTTTTAAAGTATTTTGTGAAAATTAGTCTGTTATTCCTTATGGCACCGGGAAAGAAAAGTGATCGATATGGATTTTTTTATTTCACTTTATTGAACTTCGACTCTTATAGTTATATGAAAGTGCACATGTGAAAGAAAGAAAGAAAGAAATTCATTTACTCTGTCATCATCCAACGGTAAACAAGGAATTACATTTAAGTACTTAGACCAAGAAGCCTATACCTCCCTCCAATGGAGATTGCACGGCCATATGTCATAGTGAAGAATGAAAAAAGCTCCTTTAGTGACGTGGCAGCTCATTGCAACCTCTTTCCTTAGTGTTACAATACGTGTTCGTTGTTCGTCGTTCGTTCGTTCGTGAGAAACGAAAACGTGTGCATTAAAAAGCATGCAAGTTTATACAAATTTAATTCACTAATGGATGTCGTCATAAATTATAGGTATGTATGTATATTATTATTTTGTATAAGTATATGTTTTTCCCGTTTTAGTAATAAAAATGTTTTTTTTTAATTAATTCATATGTTTTTTGTAATATTTGATGTGTTAACATTCGCATTCGTATTCGTATTCGCACATTCGCATCCTAAATATTCGCATTCGCATTCGCGTTCGCGAATGTGTAAAATTTGACATTCGTAACATCTCTAGTCTCTATCTACCATATTCAGCTTTAGAGGTTTCTTGTAACATGTTGTACGTACCTACAGGTATTTTGCTAGTCACGTCATTATTGCGTGAACAAAACCTAACCTAAATCTGAATTTAAAATGTGGTGTTGTACGGCAGATATGATGTATTGAACACTAGCTGTCGTACCTCATAATCTCTTCAGCAGCTAATCCTTCCGCGAGCCTCTCCAACTGCTGCGGGGTCATCCTACTGATGGCGGCCATGTCGATGATGTCCAGTACCAGCGGGTATGGCTCCGGTGCAGGCGCTGCCAGTGACATCGCCACGCACGCCACGCTCATCCAAATCTGGAGAAGAATTGTCTTGATTAGAAGCTTATTAAAAGAAAATTTGGATATGAAGTGGTTAAAAAAAAATACTCGACTTTTATGAACGTTTTTATTATTATACTATTCTAGACGCTTGGACAATTTCACATAGCGCCATCTAGCCCCAAAATAAACAAAGCTTGTATTGTAGGTGCTAGACAACTGAAATTTACTTTTTTTATTTATACTTATTATACATAGTAATACCCAGACCCGTTACATAAGTTAAAATTCATTATTTCAATTTCTGCCCTACCGAGAATCGAACCCGAGACCTCATGCGTGGTATAGACCGGCATGTTGACCACTGCACCGCTCAGGACGTATTCTATGGCTCAGGTCGTTTATTTTATTTCTTTAATTGTATTTTTTATATTATATTTAACTGTTAAGTTGTGCCATTAATATGCAATCAACCTGTTGATATTTTTTTCTATTGTGATCTTTCAATTTATTTTCGATCCATTTCTTTCTGTCACCTAATAACCAAGTTCATATTTGAGTTGTAATGATTGTATGTCGAACAGTCGCCTAGTCGTACGATATTTTCGCTACCTCCATACATCCGAAATCTTAAATTATTTTTTTTGTTACGCTATTGCTGCATTGACTATTCTATTGCTATCATAACATGATGTCATAATGAAAATAACTACAAAATAATCATCCGCCGATTTTAAACCTTCAGACAAGTTTGTAGAGCTAAATATAAATTAAGCAAAGTTTACTTCCTGTGGGATTAAATGATTCCTGGCATGACCACGGATTTTCTTATCTTTTTTGGTACTTACATATTCGTGAAAAAAAATACCTATACTATAGGTACCTTTGAACAAAAACAGTTTCGACGATCGGCATACCTAAAGTGGTCGTGCCCGGGACGAGTTTTCTGGCATGACCACGCGAGATTTTAGGATATTGTGTTCAATTTAAGGATATCAAAAGGTATCATTTGTAGAAAATATATATACTCAACTTTACAAGTTCATGAATTATATCACAAAAAATCAACGAACTAGTTCGTAGCAAAAAATTTAGTAAATCTTCCGTAGTCTTGCCAGGAATCATCACATCATGAGAGAGATCGACAAGCTCTTTATGTTAGTGTAGGAAAAGAAGGTAGTGGACCCCCACAGTAAATCCTTAGTAGACGAAACTTTACAGTATGAAAAAATATCATAAATGAAACATATTTTTTAAATTATCCAAATCGTTTTTTTTTGTCTTTGTTGGATATTTGTACATAGGTTTTGGTTTATTCTTTACATCCCTGTAAAGTTTCATCGACTGAGGATTTAATGTTGGGGTCTCTTTACAAAAGATCGTTTCATTTCCTACGCTATATCCCTACGTAATGGTCTGATTATGAGTCTGATATAAACGTGATAAGAATACGGTCAAAGTGAGTTCAATTATTCGACAGACTGCATCCATAATTGATTTGTCAACGGTTAGCCACTTTGTCTGTCGCTCCGGTCGTCTCGAGCCTTGGCAGTGAAAAGCGAAAGTTTTATGCGCGTACGCGCCGTGACGTCACAGCGTGCGGCTTCCGCCTGCGCGCGCATATTCTAAAGGGTAAACAATATGTTGTTAATAGGAAAAAAATATCTTTAATATGTTCAATGGCTTTCAAATCGGTTACGGGAATTTGTAAAATTTATTTACCTTATTTCTCTATTCCTCAATCGAATCGAACCCGCCCCATTGGGATTCCCTAGTCAGTGCATTGGGCCGGAATATTAATTATCTTAATATAATTATAAAAAAATAGCATTGTGAATGCCTAAAATATAAAATATCTATTATTTCTCTGTGTTGTACATAATGTTTGTTATTTATATCGATAAATAAAGAAACGGTCAACACTTCTGTTTGATCATTTAATTAAACTTTTCGTGACTGTACATTTAACAGATTGTCAACTGAAATGTTTAATTGTTATGGAATAACAAGTTTTTTTTTGTTCAAGAGTTTAATATGCGAATATTTAATGTTATTATACACTAACAAATAATTTAATTAAACTAAGTTAAACAAAATAAAAAAGAGAAAAAAAAATAAGATTGAACCTTATAAATTGTTGTCAATATGTGTGTAAAATAACTTTTAGTGGTATATACTTAACGTACTAACAAACATAGTTTTTATTGCATTGTCATTCGTCACTGATATTTTTTTTTATATAAACCACATTACATTATTCACGAAATTTCCCGTCGTCCTAGTGGACCAACTAAATGGCACAATTAGTTGTGCTAAAGATACATAATACCTAAATATTTTTTCCCCTTGACAACCAAATTTAAAATGTGTAATTTGTAACTCTACAGTAAAGTCATTTTCGGTTGCTTATTCATCAATTACCTAATACCACCTAATACTGCGTAATCAACGAAATGTTCAATTAATCGTGGCCGTTACTCACGAGACCAGAAGTTCATTGAATGTTATCATATTTGTGAATGTGAATCATTGGGAATATTTATCATTTATGGGAAATTGTTGCTAACTTAGTAACAGCACTAGTATGTAATTGTAATTGAGGTAAATACGCAGTCTACGCTTACGTATTTAATTATGGTTTTGTATTTATCTATAAAGATATGTAAGTACGGACTACATTATCCTAAATATATAAACCTGGGATCCCAAAGTCCTCTAGAATTTCGGAATTGACAAAATTTCATGTGTATTTTTTATTATTGTTATCACGCAATGGTAGCACAATTGACAATACGGCATTTAAAACATTGGCGACATTGATTAACAAAATTTTAAATAGACTAATTACTAGTTCGATAATAATGATATGTTTTCCGAAATATACTAATCAAAAAAGAAAATTCACTTATTTCGTAAAATTATCAAAATTAAAAATGCCATCTAGCTTCAATTATACCAAATAACATACCAAACAGCACATAGTATTGCACTGAAAACCTCGTGGCGACATCCAAAAGATTAATTTTTAAACAACATACAATTTGAGCTTCTTTTTAATGCACAAACGCGATGTCTACAGCTCACGGAGTCACTTGTTTATTAGTATTTTAACGTAAAAATATTTAGATAATAAAAAATACAGTTAAAATTTGATGGGAATGAAAAGTAGATCAACCTCCAGATGACTCTATTAATCGATATGCCGTGTCGTCACGCACACTCGGTCGCGTCACGAAAGTGGCACAGTCAAAAAGAAAGTGACAGTACCCGCGCACGTTGCCGTTACGCGATATGATACAATCACGATTTAACATTAAATCATAGGACAGAATGATTCAAGAACGTTGTCATTTCTTTCCGATGTCGTTAGGAAAACAGCTGACTGTGAAATTGTTTGACAGGTAAATGTTTTATTCGAGTCGTTGGCATTGTTATAAAGTTGTAGCCTATTTGACTTTTAATTTGGATAAGCTTGATACACTTTTAGTTTCTTTTTAACTTCTATACGGTCGTTACAACTACTACAAACCAACCAGTGTTTGTGTTATATTGTACTCCCACAAGCAGACTTTTGTGCTTCACTTGATTACTTATCTTGCTCTTTAATTATATTTTTTTCGTTATTGTTTTAAATTCAATTTCAATTGTTTTTGTGTTAGAAATATTATAATTATGGTATATTTTTATATATGTTTGCAGATGTAAATAACTGTTGATTTTAAGTATTTATTCGATATTTTCGTTGTATTACATTGTGATTTATGAATAAGGTATTATAAATATTATTTGAAATTGGTGACGTATGGAATTACGAAGTATATGTATCATACATTGTTGTATAGTACGGCTAACTACAAATTACTTAGAGCTATGTCCACAACACGGCTAGGTGGCTACTGAACCGCGTAATGTGAGGTTTGATGTCTGCGAGACATTTCCGCTGTCATTTTTTAAAGGGTTGCAACGGATGTTGGTTAGTAAAGAATATCATTATGATGAAACTTTTTCACCACACCTGTAAGTTGCATATATTATAAACACCGATAGTGTGACGAAAAAATAAAATTGTTATCGTTTAGACCACTAAGTATACATCTACCACAGAAGTGATGATGGCTACTTAACATGCATAATACCTACTACAAACTTTTAGTTCAAGGCATAAAAAATATTTGTTTTATATCTGGTTGCTCTGGAAAAATCGACTTTGTCAGTAATTGGTTCTTTTCTAGATTTCGAGTTTATGTTTTTAATAAAAACCTCCTTTATAAACCTTAAATTAAAAACGAAAACAGCTTCAAAATCAAGTTGCTCTAAAAACAGCATTGTGAATGCCTAAAAATAAAAATAAAAAATAATTATATTTCATCGATTGTCTGGCATCTGTAAAGGTGTTGCATTCGAACGTTGAAGGTAATTGTTTACATTGATGAAATAACGCTGGCTTACAGAGAAAACGTAAAAAGTGCTAGAAAATTTCGCTGCTCATACTAGCGACTTGGTAGCATAATTGGTTAGTGCATTGGGCTGGAATCCCAAGGGTGCGGGTTTGAATCCCGTCTGAGCTGATACGGGTGAGTCGATTTTATCTAGTATTTTTTTTATTAAATTATTTATCCTTATATAAAAATAGCATTGTGAATTCCTAATGAAATAAAAAGAATAATCAAAATGTGTAAGATACGCGCGAACAACGATAAAAAATACAATTTGAATTTAGAACCTCCTCCTTTTTTTAAAGTCGGTTAAAAGGTGTTTCGTTAGGTTTTCGCAGTTCAAGTCTAGCCCAGAACGTCCTTGACCGTAGTTGGGTTCCTAACTTGTTTTTGATTGTCATAACATAAACCTACTAATATTTTAACCACTATACAGTTCCTATTTGATTTGAAGTTGAGTTGAGATTCCTTGTGTATCTTCAAAATTCAATATTCAAATCCAATTAAATCAATAGGGTTATCATCTTCAAACTAAGTTTCTTCTTTCAAACAAAAAAGAATCATCTAAATCGGTTCATAAACAAAAAGTTATTGTTGAACATCTGTCTGAATTAATATAAAATGGTAACGAAAACGATAGTCTTTTTAGAATTCCCTTAAAACTACTGAATTGATTTTAAAATTTCAATCACATCATCCGTTCTGCCGCGGGGAACATACGTAGAAAAAATTCACAGATTTTGCAGTCCCCGCAAGAATCGGAGCATTGAAAATGAATACAAAAATTTACGAAAAATCAAATTTAAATCAAATGCAAAATCCTATTATATTTTTAAAGTTACCTAGGCAGTACCTATTTTTTTTACGGTTGTGAGTGCCCGCTGACTGCATCAATGCAGCTGAAATATTATTAACCGATTTTCAAAATTCCAATGAATGCACTTCTTGTCTGCTTCTGCATCTTTTAACGCTATTACCATGACGATCGGTCAATAATCATAGAAGCTACATAAATTTTTATGTACGGAAACACCCGTTTTTCTAAATTCCAAATCTAAAGGGACCACCTACAGGTCACAATTATTTACTGATTTTCAAAATTATTTCGCCGTTTGTTAGCTAAACTAATACCCTAGGACCATTTTTTAAATTTTTTCTTAAGTTAGTTTTTTTCCGAAATATTTACAATTTAGTAAACAAACACCCCTCAAAAAACCCGTAATTTATGGAATTTTGCAAAATTTCAAAAAAGTTACCAGTAGATTTTCAAAATTCAAACTTTCACACGTGTCTCGATAAATTACTCAACTTTTGGTACTATATCCATCACGATCCTCTCAAAATCCTCGGAGATATGGTCAAAAATACGTCTCTGGCGATTTGCATCTGATAACCATTTTCAATGGTAAAAATATATAAGGCGACAAATATAATAATCTCCTTTTTTAACCGACTTCAAAAAATGGAGGAGGTTCTCATTTTTATGTATGTTTTTTTATGTATGTTTTAACATAGCTTCGTCAGTTGTTACCCGATTTGTACAATTCTTTTTTTAACTCAAAGAACATGATTCGTTTGTGGTCCCATAAATTTTTTACAGAGATCTGGCCAGTAGTTTTTTCATAATCCTGAAAAATATCAATTATTTAGCTCGCCATCGCACGAGTTTTTATGGAATTTCGGACATAACTTCTTTGTTTATGATCCGATTTAGATGATTCTTTTTTTATTTGAAAGGGTATACTTCAAGAGTGGTCACAATTTAATTTCATTGTTATTGGACTTCGAACTTCGAAGATACATAAAGGAACTCTTCAAAATCAAATAGTATAAGTAAAGTGATTTAGGTTTTGGTAAGTTTATGGCAATCCAAAACAAACCAAATCATGGTTTGCGATGCAACGTTCTGGACTAGACTTGGACTACGACGACACAACGGAACTCCTCAAAAACAAACAGCGTAAATTTGGAAATTGAGTTCTGGGCATTTTACCATTGAAAATATTATAATATAAAGTTAAAAAATATTTACACGCTGCGCTTACATACCTACCACTAAAAAGTTGAAAATAAAAAAGCTTTAAAAAAAAAAAGAAAAACCGCCTTCAAAAAACTGAAAACAAAAACAGCTTAAAAATTAAATACCTCTAAAAAGCAAGAAATAATATTCGAATCATTCGTTACACATATCAATATTAATAAAACACGTCTAATGAAGTCGGGTGGGGCTTTAAGAAAAAAAATAAGTTTTCCTCCAGCCCCACCCGACTTCAATAGACGTGTTTTATTAATATTGATATGTGTAACGAATGATTCGAATATTATTTCTTGCTTTTTAGAGGTATTTAATTTTTAAGCTGTTTTTGTTTTTAACAGTTAAAAGTAGCCCCATCTATGCGTGTCAAGCTAAACTAACTTATCTTAGTTCTTGGTCTGCAACCAGCTATGTCATGTTTTCGTAAGTTCTACATCGGACGACTACTTGACTGATGCATTTCACAGCTCAGTCAACCGCGCCTGCATGAGAACGGGGACATATCCGCATCTGCACCCAACGCATCGGGAAACGCCACTTTCATTGATTTCGGCGGTAGCAACTACTTTCCCCACATGTCTACATGCTACCAACTTCGAAATAAGTTCTAGGTCACACACACTTCACAGAATTCTTCGTCTCTTAACTTCATATTAATGGCAGTGAAAGTATTAAGTTTGAATAAATTGATTTTTTTTATTTCAATTTATTTAACCGCCTCTTTGGACTAGTGATTCGCCCACCTGTGTGAGACGCCTAGGGTGTACAATTTGTTCACGGTTTGGTTAGTGGTAGGGCTTATCTCAAGTCCGCCTGACTAGCTACCACCATTTTAACTAAGTCTAACGCCATAACAATAATTTGAAAATTGTTGTGTTCCGGCAGTTAGAGGTAAGATAGCCAGTTCCCAGTGATGAAGATTCCGGGTGTAGTGCGCTATCACCTTCGCGTCACTTAACATCAGGTGAGCTAAAGGCCAAGCACTATTTGCGATTCCATCATCATAAGGAGCTTCAATATTTATATTACAACTTTTTTATCTCTAATAAGTGCGTTGTTACTTTTCAAACAAGCTTAGCCATCACAAAATACTTTTATCTATCTTTATGCTAGGAGTGCACTAGTACAAAAAGATTTTTATATATGTTTGAGAGAAATCAATTTTTGACATTGCTGCATATGATGTTTTATTCTCAAAAGAATAATATCCTTCATAATATTGTTTTCAATTCGCATCATAATTAAAGCCTACGTTAATTTAAAAGAAGGAAATGTTTCTTTAAACTGTAACTACTTATACGAGGGGGCAGTGACTGGAACCAGTTCTTGGCTAAGCAGCTTTCTTTCTGAACCACTGTAGATGATCTAGAATCTACTATAAGTAATACAAACATACATAAATAATGCATTAAAATTGTATGTTAAAAGGAATTTCGCTGACAATGGTAAGTACTCGTAGCTTATTTTTTTATGCATGGCGATTTGAAAAGCATAATATTCCGTCATGCACATGCATAATAAAAATAAAATACCTATGTATAAATGCATGACTTAACTAATCCTGTGACCATGGCATTTATGGTGACAAAACGAGGAATAAATTAAGATCAAACTAAACATCAGAAACATATAGGAAAAGGAACTGCAAAAAAGTATATATATAGTCAGGTGGGGTAAGTGAAACATACTTTATTTTTATTTAACTAGGTTTAGTAAAGCAAGAAAACTCGCAATTTAAGTAGCTGTGTAGGCAATGTACTCCTAATTAAATCAGCCTTTAACGGTATGAATATAAATATCTAAAGACTTGCATTAAGCAACAAAATCAAGGAAAGAATATAAAGGCTAAGAAGTGTTTTACTTACCCCTGACAATGGGTAAGTGAAACAGTGGCCAAAATAGCTTTAAATATTGTGTCCATTTAATTAAAAACAGGACAAAAGGACCATGTTAAACCAGTAATATCCTAAATGTATCAAATTCTCATAAAATAGGGTACAGTTTTAAAGATTTATCAAAATGTTCCCGCCTATCACTCGTGTTTTGCGTTTTGACATCTAAGATGAATAAATAATGAAAAATATTAGAAAAAATCGGCTCACCCGTAGCAACTTAGACGGGATTTTGACATCTAATGAATTTCTTTTTGGTTTACTAGCTAGTTTAATGATCGCAGCGTATATCTGTGTTGTGTTAAAGGAAGTAATTCGTAATTCATGCTTTATCGACACATCGCTATGAGAATAAACTACGATAGTTTCTTAGATATGGTTGGGTGTTTCACTTACCCCGGTGTTTCATTTACCCCACCTGACTATAAGTTATTTCAATGCATTATGAGACGAATCATTTATCTATAATATAAAAATGAATCGCTGAATGTGTGCGCAAATCTCGAGAGCAGCTGAACTGATTTCGCTAAATCTGTTTTTTGTTTTGTTTATTATTATCAGGAGAAGGTTCTTATGAAAGAAAAATAAAGAAAATTGCGCGGAATATTAGAAAATTTAAGAATAGTTAACCACCATATAAAATTTAATTTGGACAACTCCAAATATCGTCAAAGAGGATGTAAAAAAACTGAATGTCGTTTAAAATTCGAATTCAATATTCATATAACCAAGAATCTTATATCCATATTCTATCTTGCATATAACTAAGACAGGACAACGTCTGTCGGGTCAGATTGTTCATTATATAAATGCGAAAAATAATTAAAATCTTAAATAAGGTTTTGTACCTTAAAGGTAAAGTCATGTCAGCCACAGTTTCAAAACTGTGCTCAGTACGTCAATTTTAAAATAGTATAACTTAGCGTAAATACTTAGTTATAGGTAGACCCATTCAAGAAAAAAGTGGAAACCAGGTCAAAATCGTACTATCTCTTTTACGAGGGCGTTTGACAAATTTACGTAATATTATTGCTCCTTGTTGAGTAACTCGGATGTCACTTAACAAGTACATTTGATCCACATTTGACCAGTTTAGGTTGGGTAATGTAGATTTGAATCTTATTTCCAAATTTGACCACCTGCTGGTAAAAGTTACTATTTTGTAATATACGTGATAAATTGTCCTAATTAAAGGTTTGGAAATATGGTCAATTGGAGATAAATATTAATGGAAACATCGTAATCTCATTTAATTAGTATTCCCTGCTCAAGCAATTTTAAACATTATTTATCAAAACATATTTTATGAAAAGTTTTGGTTCAATGAGTTTGGAATTAAAATACTATATTTCGTATTTTTCTTATTTTTTTTTACATTACTTATTTTTAACATAATATATTTAAAGGACTCTTCAACTTAACGATCAACTCATAGCTTGAGATATTTTTATATTTAGTGATTAGATGAAGATATAAAATGACATGATATACTTTTTTAATTTGTTCGCTTTAGGACAGATTCGCTTTAGGTACGACAGATTCGCTTTACGGCAGATTCGCGATTACATTAAAGAAAACTTAGTGGAGACCAAATGAAAAAAAAATCATCCTAATTTTGTGGAATATGAAAATATTTTTTTGGTAGAGACTTTTTAAAACGACTGTACAATTTCTGTCTTAAAGCGAATCTGGCGTAAAGCGAATCTGCCGTAAAGTAAATCTGTCGTAAATCGAATCTGTCTTAAAACGAACAAGGGGCCTTTTTACTAAGCATGGACTTTGAATGTTGTCCATTATTTACTTAGTTAAAGATGTAATAATACACTACCAAATATAAACGTCGGATTTCATAGTTCGTAATAAATTGATTAAAAATAAATACTAAATACTAGACTTTCTGGACGCCCCGCAGGGCTTAAAGAGTTAACTATAATTAGGTGGCAAGTTACGATAGATCTTTTAGGTCGCAGCGACTTCAGCTCTGTCAAGCCCCTACACTACTAAATACGTGTCTGATTTCATAGTTCGTAGTAAATCTGCATTGGTTAAATAAACAGTAATAATGATTATGTTATTACCGGATGCTGTGTAATTTTTAATTGCGAGTGTCAAGAAACGGGCTGACTCAGCACTTCCGTGAGACGGAGAAGGTTTCGTTGCATCGAGTTAACGGATGTTACGAAACGGTTCACCTCTCGCAGATACATAATACATTCACTTTGACCTCTCAGCTCTGCTTAGCTAATGCTAGTTCTTGAATATCTCGTAAATTCTTAGTAGGCGCCAGTTTATTCGGTAAGAATTATGTTGGACATTTCCGTGGGAATTCTTCGCAAGCACGTAAAACAATAAAACTTCGAAGTTCCGGAGATTAAATAAACAATTGTATCTTTTTTAAAAATACTTTAGATTTTTTTACTTTTATTATTATTTTATCGCACGATGTTGTCTTTAAACTAGCAAAATAAGTTATTGTTTATATACGTATGTTTTGTTACATGATATAATTTATAATACTCGTAATTATGCTCCTGACCCAGTAGGGTTAGCCACTTTATGGCATTCCAATTCACATTCATGAATAGCCTTATTTAAAAAAACCTTTATTTGAACAGCGATTTACAGAATAAATTATAGTCTGCTCCAATTAGGTTCCAGGTTTCCTTGTGTAGTGGGAGCTTTTCGTGAGACTATAATAGCAAAAATATTGCTGTTAACAATGCCTGATAAACTTTTTTATTAAGAACAACTTATTTATCAGGCAAATCTAATACATTATTATCATTAATTTCAATTAAAATTATTATTATCACGCATCGTATCATAAATGGACCATCATTCTTAACTTGGGTGGTTGAAAAATAAGGTATGTGACCCAGTAATGGGAACATATAGCTGGTGAAGATGAAAATATTTTTTTACATTAAATTTTTATCCTAACTTTCCGCACTCTAATACGGCGGCGCCATTTTTGCACTACTTGTCAATGTCAACCGATGGGACGAACTGTCAGTGGATAGTGTATAATCTACGGGACGCCGCATCGCAGCCGGTTGGATCAGAAAGCAAAACGGATTCACTTTCATTGCAGTTCGGTGTTACGTTTGCGGGTCGAAGACCTTTCACTGCGGTCAATCGGTTTTGAGAACATGTCATTTTTGATCCGTTTGATTATATGGGTCTGTTTTTCGGGTCCGGTTAAGTCGCAATTAACTTTACTTGATAGATAATTTCGTAGTAGTTTTTTTTTATGAAACTAGAGGTTATAATGGTGCCCGGAAGCTAAGAATCACTCTTGATATATTTTTTTTTTATCTGGCCAACGGAATTTTAAAACACTAAAATATCTTCGGTACATTAACTTAGGTATAAGATTACTTTATTCTGCGGTTATTCATCAGTAAAATAAGTAAGAGAGTGTTAAAAGTGAATGGTAAAAAAACATCAAATAATGTCGAAACAGAATCATCAAATTATAGAGATGCAACATACATTAGCCATCTATTACCAAACAATACAATCACTAAGAAGTTTCCATTGTATTACGCAATTGCTTTGTTTGATTTTATTTTTTCAAGATAGAAATACTTCCCACTATCCTTATCCTTATCCTTATATAATAAAACAGTAGAAAAAGTGTGTCTGTACATTACATATATTTAAAAAAAAAATCTGGGGCGATGGAGCCATAGTAAGTAATAGAGTAAGAATTTTAAAAAAAAGTGTGTCTGTTTGTCTGTTTGAACACGCTAATCTCCGGAAATACGAAACGGATTCGAATGAAACTTTTTTGTCATATCATAGCTGTTAAGCCTGGGCATAACTTAGGGTATTCTGTGCTTAGGGTATAATTGATTTTGGAAATGGAACACCTGATACAGAACCATAATGGTCCAACTAAACTATACAAAATATAAAAATGATATCTTTGCAGAAGTTATTCAGCCTGTATTAACTGCAGATCGCGAAGCGTTTTGTTTTCAGCTTGGGCAAAAATGATTTCGTATGTCCGGCTGTCGGCGTTCTCCTCTACAGGTCGCATTTCTCAACCGATTCCCGTGAAACTTTTTGAGCAGGATCTTTAATTATACAGGTTTATTTGAACAAGTAAGCCGACACAAAAATTGTACATAGAGTCATTTATTAAACACCAACAACCCCACAGGAGTATATTGCTAACAACATTTGTTCAACAAATTTTCCGAAAACAGACAAAAAAATGACATTTCATACAAAACTCGATCAGCTGTTTGGACATTTGTATGGAAAATAGATTTCTTTTTGTCCTTTTTTGGAAAAAATCGTTACTGTCCCCTACTTTTGTCCCCCACTTTTGTCCCTTTTTTCTATTCATTCTTTCCCGATGTCCTCCAGTGGGGGACAAAAGTGGGAGATAACGGGAAGAGGCCTTCGCATCTGCCCTCTTTTTCAGTTTAAAAGAATTCTCATTTAAACTAAGTCAGTGACAAAAAACGAATACTAGCCTTATTAATGAATGCTCTTATATAACTCAAAGCTAAATCGCAAGCTTATTAATGGATTCATTCAGACATAACTCTTTATAATTATTATAATGAGGTCAAATTTTAACTAGAACTAGCGCATACACGTGACTACACGGAAGTAACTGATACATCGACATGTGCTACATTTAAACACTAACTTATCAAAACATCTAAAATGTTACGTAATCTAACAGGTTTGTTTGCACGTACAAAACGATTAAATTAACAATAGACAGAGAACTGCATCAACTTCAGAGCGCTTGCGGTACAGAACGACTCTCTTTCTGAGTGTAAAGCTTCGTTCAGATCTACCAGCACGTAGCGTGCCCAGCACGTAACGTGGCAGACACCGCACGGACAACAGTTTTCACATCTAACAACAACGGCGCCGCACTCGGCATGAACAGACACCATCAGGCAAACTATAAAGTGCACGTGCTTACCATGTTCACTAAAAAAAGGAGAATTCTACACATTATACAAGGAACCAATTCAATTAATTTTCCGTTGTTCATGTTTCTCCACCAAGGCGATGAATGAAAAATAACCAAACAGAACGTTGTCCGACAAGACACTTCTCCGACAGCTCGAGCTCCAACAGCCTGAGCTCTGACAGGACAGAGCTCCGACGACATACACTACTACTGTTTGAAAAAAAAAAGAAAACAATATATTTATTTTTTTTATAAAAAATACATATATAAAAAAAATACATATTATGTAAAAAAAAATTGTCATACATTCTCGAGTGAAATTGCAGCGGATTACTATCTATTTTCAATTTAATCTCATTGTCAGAAGCAAGTTCTAAATCCTAACCTTTTATTTATTTTTCTTCCAACTATGCTTTAATTTTATTACAATCACACTAAAAACTCAGTACAAAGCGAGTCTTTAATGCTCTAGAGTAATAAAAATGTATGAAATTTCATTATTGCACAGTAATTTTTTTAATCGCACCAAAAGGTGCCAATCTCAATGGATTAGCTCTTCAGCCAGCCGATATCAATACTTTTTTTTTACGTACTATTATTCGTTTCTATCCTATTCGTTTCTATCCGACGCTCCGTGGGTAGGCCCCCGACAAGGTGGACCGACGATCTGGTGGAGGTCGCGGAAAGCCAGTGGATGCAGGCAGCGCAGGACCGATCGTTGTGGAGATCCTTAGGGGAGGCCTATACCCAGCAGTGGGTGTCGTGTGACTGATATGATGATGATGATGATGAAACGGATATAAAAATAAAATTATAACGGTTTTGGGTGAGGTTATGGATATGACATTACCTATTTCTGATTGTCCGATAGTTTCAGTTACGAATGAGTATTAGATTTTTAAGAAACTGAAAAAGTATAACACATACACCGCTTGACTGGACAGAAAAACTTGTCATAATGTGTCCCATTTAAGCTCCGCCCCTATCCGAAATTATCCAAAACGTTTTTCAGTTAGGACTACTACAACCAAAAACCATGAGTACCTATAAAGCTTCTATCGTAGCGACGCACCTTCCAGTGTGGTCACCGTGTATCCTAGTAAGTAACCAGATGTATTTATAGGCATCTAGGCACCTGGTCGGTGTGTAGGCGGCCGTAGAGTAACGGGTAAATTTTTATTTCGGGTATCTGATAGTGTCGGTTATGGTTACGGAACTCCTTAACATCCCTGAAACAGCCTAATATAGTCAACTACGGGACATAGGCATGTTCTATCTGGAACGTTGTCATAAGCTCCAGGCTTAACAGGCGGATCGTAGACTGTTTTTATCGAAAACGCTGCTACCACGGAGTTTTTATGCACAACTGGATAGAGGCCTTCACCTCACCTGATGTTAAGTGACGATAAAGCCGAAGGCGGAGGCGCAGTACACCTGGAATCCTCATCACTTAAGAACTGGCCTTGAGCTGCCGGAACACAACAATTATGTTCTTTTTGTTATGGCGTCAAACTTAGGTAAGATGGTGGTAGCTAGCCAGGCGGACTTGAAATAAGCCCTACCACCAACCAAACCGAGTACGAATTGTACACCCCTGGGAAGCGAACCCGGGAACTACGTCTTACATGGGTGAGCAAACCATTAGACCACAGAGTCAGTTAGTTGTTATGGTTTAATGACATTTGTCGCATTTTACGACACTTCCTGAATTAAAAAAAGGTAAGAGTTGTTATAAACTGTGAAAATTATATTTATCACTGTATAACTTTTAGCACCAATACAAACAAAAATAACTATTAAATATTGACTATCTCATAAACATTACATATAATTTTATAATACATAGCATATACAAGTAAGCAAGTATACAAATATACTAATAAACAGTAAACAAACGCATCGAAAAATTTCGAAAGCAAAAAATAATTGTTTCTAGTAAAAGACATCAACGAGAGCAAGATTTTAAGTTTTCTTTTTCTCCTTAAAATCTTTACTGTATACGTTTACCTAGTTACGAGTGTCATTCTTGAAAGTAAATAAAAATAAGAATTGGGGAGTTTATCTTTAAATTTGTGTCAGGAAAATAAATGGTGTAATTTTTTATTTGAATGAGAAGTTTCAGTAACGCCTAGCAAGACTAAACAAATGAAATGAAATGAAAAATCCTTAATTCAAATAAAGTTAGCAGTTAAAATTGCTTTTGAATTGTCTATATTTTCCTACCTCCCATCCCATTCGAGACTTTTTTAGCTGATAACAAGAATCTAAATTTAATTATTAACTCATGTTGAACAAATTTAAATGTACAATTATTGTAATCTGTTTTGTAAATAGTAATAAACAATAGTAGATTATTGCATCGAGCACAAAGTAATTTATTATAGCACCGAGTGCCTGATTTAGAGCCCGAGCGTTAGCGAGGGCTCTAATCTAACAGGCACGAGGGCTATATAAATAAATTACTTAAGGCGAGGTGCATAATCTGCTTTTCTTTCAACTATTACCTATAGGAATGACGTACGCTATCCGTTTATCCGTATCCAAATCCGAAGTAAATAAATAGTAATGGGACCACTCGTTGGACCTATGCCCATTAACGGGACAAAATCCTGGGACCACGAAAAAACATTTTTTGCTTTCGAAATTTTTCGATGCGTTTGTTTACTGTTTATTAGTATATTTGTATACTTGCTTACTTGTATATGCTATGTATTATAAAATTATATGTAATGTTTATGAGATAGTCAATATTTAATAGTTATTTTTGTTTGTATTGGTGCTAAAAGTTATACAGTGATAAATATAATTTTCACAGTTTATAACAACTCTTACCTTTTTTAATTCAGGAAGTGTCGTAAAATGCGACAAATGTCATTAAACCATAACAACTAACTGACTCTGTGGTCTAATGGTTTGCTCACCCATGTAAGACGCAGTTCCCGGGTTCGCTTCCCAGGGGTGTACAATTCGTACTCGGTTTGGTTGGTGGTAGGGCTTATTTCAAGTCCGCCTGGCTAGCTACCACCATCTTACCTAAGTTTGACGCCATAACAAAAAAAACATAATTGTTGTGTTCCGGCAGCTCAAGGCCAGTTCTTAAGTGATGAGGATTCCGGGTGTACTGCGCCTCCGCCTTCGCTTTATCGTCACTTAACATCAGGTGAGGTGAAGGCCTCTATCCAGTTGTGCATAAAAACTCCGTGGTAGCAGCGTTTTCGATAAAAACAGTCTACGATCCGCCTGTTAAGCCTGGAGCTTATGACAACGTTCCAGATAGAACATGCCTATGTCCCGTAGTTGACTATATTAGGCTGTTTCAGGGATGTTAAGGAGTTCCGTAACCATAACCGACACTATCAGATACCCGAAATAAAAATTTACCCGTTACTCTACGGCCGCCTACACACCGACCAGGTGCCTAGATGCCTATAAATACATCTGGTTACTTACTAGGATACACGGTGACCACACTGGAAGGTGCGTCGCTACGATAGAAGCTTTATAGGTACTCATGGTTTTTGGTTGTAGTAGTCCTAACTGAAAAACGTTTTGGATAATTTCGGATAGGGGCGGAGCTTAAATGGGACACATTTTGACAAGTTTTTCTGTCCAGTCAAGCGGTGTATGTGTTATACTTTTTCAGTTTCTTAAAAATCTAATACTCATTCGTAACTGAAACTATCGGACAATCAGAAATAGGTAATGTCATATCCATAACCTCACCCAAAACCGTTATAATTTTTTTTTATATCCGTTTATCCGTATCCAAATCCGAAGTAAATAAATAGTAATGGGACCACTCGTTGGACCTATGCCCATTAACGGGACAAAATCCTGGGACCACGAAAAAAACAGGGGAAATTCATAAACATCCCTGCTGTTCTGATGATGATGAAGTTAATATTCCGATTCTGCTGTCCACGTAAACGGTGGTTTAAATACTAGTAACAAGTAAAATCAACCGTTTGGCTATCGTTGGTTGATTGCTGTAACCACAGGGTAGATATATGATACTGGTCTACCCAGCAATTAAACCTTCCATCATGCACTGTATATTTCACATCCATGCAAACATGAAATCGAGTGCCGGTGAAAGAAAACTAACACCTAGACATAACTAGTCGAGGAATTTCGCTAGTTATTTGAAATGATATGCTTAATAACGAGTGGCATCGGGTACAATAGCACCAACGTTCTACATTAAAGGGTATTGTAAAAAGCGACGAATAACTCAGAGGTACATCTAGAGATAGTACATCCAGAGGTAGTACTTCTAGAGGTAGTACATCTAGAGGCAGTACATCTCGAGGTAGTAGTACATTTGAATCGTTTATTTTGGAAAGGATACAAGTCCACTAAACAAAATTTTACAGGAGACACAAAAAACCTTCTGTTGAAAAAAAAATTATATTGAAGGTGCAAAATAGTTCATGGAAATTTAAAGACCTATCTAACAAAATAAATTAAAAAATATTAAAAACACGACTGCCCTGCCAAAAACGAACTAAAAATTTGAACAACAAGTGTCATTGCAGTCGGGGGACCTTATTATGGAACAAATTTTTGATCAAAGAGGTCCCCCGACTGCAATGACACTTGTTGTTCAAATTTTTAGTTCGTTTTTGGCAGGGCAGTCGTGTTTTTAATATTTTTTAATTTATTTATTTTTATTTCACACATTTTAGTGACATATTATATAGTTTTGGAATGTGCTCATCAAGACCTTTCATTTGATGCCCATATTGTAATAATAGAAGAAAAAAAATTTTTTTTCACATTTGAAAATGGCGTTGTACAGTCGCCATATTATTTTTTTCTAAAAAAAATATAGCCAGTGTCATTCGGAATGCTGTAAGGATTCTAACGATACCCCATTTATGCAAATCAGTTCAGGCATTTAGAAGTTATGGTGGAATAAAGAAACTCACATACCCACAAACATACATTAACCCTGAACACATAACACTCTTTTTGCTTTGGGCAGTCGTGTAAAAATAGAGCCTTGTGTTCTTGTTTGAGTTTTAATTCATTGGAAATGTCAAAAAAGTGTGGCCACGTATGTCGACTTGTGCCCTTCCCAAAATAAACGATTCATTTAGAGGTAGTACATCTAAAGGTAGTACACCTAGAGGTAGTATATCTGGAGGTAGAACATTTAAAGTAACATCTAGAGGCGGTAGTACATCTAGAGATAGTACATCTAGAGTTAGTATATCTAGAAATAATATATCTAGAGGTAGTAGTACATTTAGAGGTAGTACATCTAGAGGTAGTACATTTAGTAGTATCTTGTAGTACATCTAGTGGCGTTACATCTAGACTAGAGGTACATGTAGAGGTAGTACATCTAACACTTCCGCAGACAAGAAATGGCAGCAGCGTTTTTCAAAAAAAAAACGGCCCATAATTCTATGATAAATAAATTAAAGACGCTAAAACATTAACTAAACTTTGGGATTTTAATACAAAACAGGATATAGAGCAATGAAGAGCACGATATAGAGTAAAATATAAAAAAATAGTTTTTTGTTCTGGAAGTGGTTAAACTTTTGTATACTTACAATCCCCCATGAGCAAGCGCAGATTGGGTGTAATTTCAACAATTTAACTATTTACGATTTTAGCCGGTTACTTTATTGATAGTTAAAATGATAATGAAAGTTAAGCTCTCGGTAATCAATCGGAGAAAAAATGTAAACAATGCGACTTGTCGTGTGAGCTTTTCAATTATATTAAGTTCCCATAATCACGGTTTTTACAACGTGGTGTCTTTGTTTCTTGAAGTGAAATTTATAGCTGTTATAACATGTTATTCTAAGTAGGTAAAAATGTTTTATATGCGTGTCTAAAACTATTTGTAATATCATATTCCCATGTTGATGAAAGTTGTTTATGATAAAAGTTATGTGACTAAACATAAAAATTGTTGAAAGCAATCAGTTAATAATGGCATAATGATGAGTAATACCTTGATGTTACGTATGCTCGTCATCCTTTTGTAAATTCACGGCGAAAGTCACTAAGCACCTTCTACACTCTTCTGTCACCACACACTAAACACAACGCGTGAAAGGGACAAGTACATTCACACCAATACCACAAAAGGGTTCCAAACTTCCGAAAAAGTTGGGCTTAAAAAGTTCGTATCAAAATGGCGGTAAATTTAAATGTCAAATTCGAAAATCGAACGTTTTGTTTTCGCGCGCACGAGTTGCGCGTGCTGAGTTCGCGTGGCCGCTGTCACTCTCACCAAGCGGCGGCTGTTGACTTTTCTTTTTAACTTGCGATCCCCCCTCTGAGCGATAGTGCATAATCGCATAACATGAGTTGTTATCATAACAAAATTTAGGCCGATGAATGGATACTAGAATGTAAAAAAATCTTTCTTTTGACCGTCTTTCGAGAAGACTAGTTTAATTATGACCTAATCAATGGTATGTCTTGTTTATCTACGTAAATGACCTACAAAACAGCAAACTTGTATTTGAAACTTTTTATATATTTCTTACTTAGATACTCTTACAAAAAACTTAATAGGAGTAACTATTGAAAGATTTTTATGTCTACATAGATCGATTTTGCTTCAAAGAATTTTTCACTAATCTTAACTTTATGAAGATCAGCCTATAATAAGACAGCGAAATCTTTTTATTTTGTTAAGGTGTGAATTTGCGTTTTCCATAAGTGATAGGTAAAAAAAAAGATTTTGCTAAGTTACCTACAACAAATGAATGGCCATTTATTCTGCTAAAAAAAGGAGTCACTTATACCTATAATGTACTTTTTTAACGTTAAGGGTGGTTAAGGAAAAAAACATAAATATTTTGACTGGTGATATTTGGCCGTCTTAATCATAATTCGAAATACAATAAACCACAAAAGCATCTTCAACATCATAAGGAAAAAAACTATATCCACACTTCTTAAACCTCTACTATTTTAACTAAATTGAATACCTATTTACCAATGGGAATTAATCAATTGGGTGACTGGAAATAATAAAAGGCGACTGTTAATGGGATACTTAAATACTAAACTGGGCAGCAGTTAATTTTTTGGGCGACAAAATAACTAAACGGGCAACTAACAGTGGATTACAAAAAATACGCAAAACGGGCGACTACATATGGGTGATAAATAATTCAAGTTAGCAGTGAAAACTCTAAATGGGTGACAAAAATACTAAGTGGGCAACTATTATACCAAGTAGGTAACTATAAAACTGATTTAAGCTGCTCAAAGTGGTATTTTTAACACGTATTTATTAAGCTACTTTCTCGTTTATTTGTTTGTTTTTTGTTATCTCGATTAGAATAACTATCATCTTTTTAAATAAAATATAAGTATGTCAAATTTTAAATGTTTTGTGTTTCCTAAGGTTGTTGCCCAAATAGTAATTTGGTCGCCCATTCTGAGTAACTAGTTACCTAATTTGGATTTTCAATATCTGTAGTAGCCCTCGGTCCGTCGCCCACTTAGTATTTCAGTACGCTATATTCAGTATTTTTGATACCCAAAAAGGGACTTTATTGTTACCCTATTAAATACTACCCTTTACCAAATTGCACGAAATCATTATTTATTTATCAATATTATCATTACTTTCCGTGTTGCCATTTGCATTGCATTTTGTTTCTATGGAACTTGTAAATCTTTTTGGTGTTTCCGTTATACATTACCGCAAACTTCTGCGGTTTTATCACAGTATAAGTATTAGTGGTTTTATGGATGTGAACTATGAAACGTATGGCCCTCTCGTCATAGGTTTTATTATGTCATCATTTTGTCGCTGGGAGACGACAGAGTAATGTGGGGCTCTCCCGAAAGATAACCTGGGGGCATACATATGCAAACATGAGTTGATCATGACAACATTCAAATTCTATCCTCGAAAATTGCTAATGCGTAGGAACCTTGTCACATTAATTTCCACGTTAACGTCATCCGCAACTAAAAATGACATCTAACAAGAAAATTCTAATTGATAATCTAATATATTAATTATTGAATTATTATTTTCAATAAGATAGCTTTTATAATTGGTTTTCCTTTTCAAGTTAAAAAAATGGCCGCCAGGCGCATCAGCCATTTGCGGAAATAATAATAAAAATAATGAGTTAACTATAAACTCAGGACGATAAACTGGAAACTAAAATGTTTTTAAACATTAACCATAATTTGGGTTGAGTTTCATTTTTTTTTTGGTATAAAGTTTTTGCTGTTTGTATTAAGTATTGAGTTCAATGCACCGAAGTTTTTATTAAGTTTTTTTTATTAAGTATTGGTTGGTAAATAAACTTTCAAAATTTGCGTTATCATATCAGGCTTTTGCTTATATAATTATTGCGCATAGGCATTATAGCTAAGTTTCGCTAAAATTAATCAACTGACAAAGTTAAAAGTTGTTTGTGGAGGAGTATTCATAATTTATGCATATTCTTAACTGACATTATTTTCTCTACTTTAATAAATCCTTATCCTTACTATCCTTACTAATCTTAGATTATACATATAAATAATCTAAGTTACTAATATTATAAATGCGAAAGTCCGTTGGTTTGTTTATTTGTTTGTTTATAACGCCTTCACGTTCATGATATTTTACACACACGTTGTCAGGGGTACAGAGAAGGACAAAGGATACCTTTCATACCGAAAAAAGTGTTGTTCTCGAGGGATAGCAGATAAACTCTCCACGCAGACGAAGCCGCTGGCGGCCGCTAGTAACAAAATAAGATAATGTTTAGTTTGATCAATTATAACTTTTAAGGACTATTAACTTTACACATGGGCTGATAAATACTTTTATTCTTAGAGTCCAAAGGTACGCAAATAACTATTACTTCACGCTGCGTTTTAAACCTCGGCATAAACCAAATTGAAATGATATACTTAGTTAATTTTGTAAAATATACCAACTCAATAAAATATACTTTGTTTACAGTAGTTTAGCAAAAGAAGAGCAAAAGAAGAAGAAATCTTTGGATGTAACGAACTTTATTTCACAGAGTTATTGTGTTAATAAATTTGAATTGGTGCATGTCGATTTTTGTTAATTTATGTAATTAGATTTTTTTAAAGATGGGGTCACGAGATAGCGACTGAGGGCCTATTAAAAAAAACACGTTAATCGGAAGATGTTCGTCCCACTCCGTGACACTATGGTATTTACTCATGTATGAGGTTTAAAATCAAGTAAATCGAACGACGATCATCGATCGTCTCTGCTTCAGCTTGGGCAAAAATGCATTCGCATGTCCGGCTGTCCGTTCGTTCTCATCTACAGGTCGCATTGCTCAACCGATTCTCGTAAAATTTTGTGTGCGGGTTCGATATTTATGTAGTTTTTTTGAAGATTTCCGAAGAAAAAAATTCACACATTAGAAAAATAATCAAAGTGTCTGCCATCTTGCTTAGAATACACCTACCTAACCTACCAAACAGAAAATAGCTTTTCAAAAGCAGTGTCAACTTCGTGGCGGATTATTTTTAAACAACAAAATTTGAGCAAGGTCTACAACTCACTGAGCCACTAGTGTGCTAGTAGGCCCTCGGTCATCGGATCATCCTTAGGCAATTAGGTAACACACCAGTTCTCCCAGATACACGATCCGATGGTTACCATGTCGCCGTCACCGTGTTGTCGTGACGCAACGGCGGCATGTCCTGGTCGACATCCGACAGCGTGGACGAGATTCTGACTTCACCGAACTGGTAAAGTTGGACCGATTGAGGAAAAGTTTTAAAATGGGTTTCGGTAGTAAGAAAGTAATTTATTTGTACTAGAAAGCCTTTATAAGAAGCTAGTGGCCGCCCACGACTGGAAAGTTTTTTGCTATTCCTCAGAAACAATACATTTTTCTAGATGAAAGGTATTCTATGTCCTTCTCTGAACCCCTGACAACGTGTATGTAAAATTTCATGATGATCGTTTCAGTAGTTCAGACGTGAAGGCGTAACAAACAAATAAATTGACTTTGCATTCATAATATTACTAGCGGCTGCCCACGACTTGGTCTGCGTGGAAAGTTTTTTTGCTATCTCTCGGGAACAATACTTTTTTCGGGATGAAAGGTACCATAAGTCCATCTCTGTACCCCTGGCAAATGTACAATTCATGATGATCGGGTCAGTAGTAAATGCGTAAGAAACAAACAAGCGGACTTTCACATAATCAAGAAGTAAGGATTTATATTTTGAGTCCACAGCCATTTAATTTCTTGGACTGTCAATTAAATTTGTTTTGCATATCGTTGTGCAAGTTTATGTTCTTCATTTCTTAATATTTTATTACATCTACAACCTCCATCTATCTTTCATATTTGGAACGTAAGTCGTTTAAAACACTAAGCAAAAGGTTGAAGACATCATAATCATGACCCATATATAGGACTGGACATGATAACTTTCTTATGGCTATGGACAGGTTTGATGCCGATTTAGTTGCAATTAATGAGTCGTGGATACGAACGGGCGAGGAGGCTCGCGCGCCTGCTGCGCCCGGCTATCGCCTGCGCAACACGCCGCGACCGACCTCGATGCGAGGTGGGAGAGGGGGAGGGGTTGCCTTCTATGTCAAGTGTGGCATACGTGCTCGTCTCGTTGAGGTTCCTGATGCTCCCATAGAACAGATGTGGTTGTCTTTGAAGATAAATGGTTATAATTTGTTTATAGGGACGGCATACAGACCGAATTGGATAAACGTCGATACTTTCCTTGATGCATTAACTGCTTCGATAAGTAGCTTCGCCAACTGTGATTATCTCGTTTTACTGGGAGACTTTAATATTAACATGTTCGAGGACAATAGCAATGTAAAAAAACTCAAATTCTTTCTGAATTATATGTGTCTTGAACAGTTGGTGACACAGGCAACACACTTTACAGACGAGTCGGAAACACTCATTGATTTAGTTTGTACAAACTGTCCTGTTAATGATCTCACTGTAACTAATATCACTGGTTCCATTGGTCACGCGATGATCAACGTGTGTCTCAACATAAAGTTTAACAGGCCTCCGCCTAAGAATGTAACATACAGACCGTTGAATAAAATTGATTTGAGTGATTTTAACAGGGATTTACATGATATTGACTGGGAATCTATATTTCAGCAGCCCTCTCTGGACCATATGGTTCATGCTTTTAATTCTTATATTTTGGCTCTCTTTGATAAACATGCGCCTTTGAAAAAAATTACCATTAATAGTAAGTCCCTCCCTTGGATAACAGATACGTTAAAAAAAATATTTAAATTCCGTGAGGAGACACATGATGCATACCGTAAAGAAAGGGACTTGGATAAAAAAGAAATTAAAAAAGGCTATTATAAGGAAATAAAAAAATTTGCTGAAACAAGTACATATAATGAAATGCGTGCATACTACAATTATCACATTAATAATTTACAAAAAGACCCTAAATTGTTTTGGAAAAATGTAAAAGAAAAAATATTAATAAACCAGAATAAGCAGATTTCCGTCCATGAATATTTTAGCAATGCAAATGAAATAAATGACCACTTTTTAAACATTCCTGGGTCCGCTGATGTGCCATTGTCTGAATTAACTTTCTTTGAACATCACAGACATAGTGATGCGTCCTTTTCTTTGACCACAATTAGTGAAAATGATATTGCCAAGTATATGTTATCCATTAAGAGTAATTCTACCGGAATTGATGGTATAAACAGAGACATGATACTTTTGACACTTCCTCGAACTTTGCCTATAATTACTGGTCTGATCAATAGATCTATTTTGAACGGTACAGTCCCTAGTTTATGGTGTGCTGCTTTAATTACTCCTCTACCTAAAGTCGACACTCCTACTAATCTTAAAGACTTGAGGCCAATTAGTATTTTGCCATTTTTGTCTAAGGTGTTGGAGAAGGCTATTCACCATCAACTGAATGACTTTGTAACGGAAAATAATTTATTGCCACTGCACCAATCAGGTTTTCGTAAAGGTATGGGAACTGAATCCGCGCTGCTGGATGTGGTGGATAACATTCTTGTAGAGCAAGATGCTGGAAACAGCACTTGTTTGGCGCTCCTTGACTTTTCCCGCGCTTTTGATGGTATTAGTGTTCCGTTGCTTCTTTCCAAGCTTGCATATTATGGATTAGATCATAACTCCCTGAAATGGTTTGATAGCTACTTCAAATGCCGCACTCAAGCTGTAAAGCTTGTGGAGCCGAATGGTAATTATTCTTTTTCTGAGTTTAAGTCTGTATACAGGGGTGTACCTCAGGGCTCTATTTTGGGACCTTTGCTGTTTGTGCTGTATAGTGCGGATATTGCGAAAGTTATTACAAACTGCAGATATCATCTGTATGCAGATGATGTACAGTTATATATTTCATCTCATCCTTCAAAGTTCAGTGAAGCTGTAGTAAAATTGAATACTGATCTTGACTGTATTGCGCGGTGGGCAGACAGAAACGCATTGGCTCTTAATCCACTAAAATCTAAATACATGATACTGGGTTCTAAGGGGCAGCTTTCGAAAATTGATCGCACCTGCTTGAATGTGTCTATTCGAGATGAACCGATTGAACGTGTCAATGAAGCAAGGGACCTTGGTATAATAGTTGATAGCAATCTACGCTTTGAGACGCACGTAGCTAATTTGGTGCGATCTTGCTTCTATCGCTTAAAATTGCTTTATAAGATTCGTCATCTACTTAGTGAACAGGTTCGTATAGCTTTGTGCGAGTCATTAATACTCTCCAAACTCAATTATGGAGATCTTGTATATGGACCACGATTGTTATCTAGTACTCAGAGGCAGTTGCAGCGAGTGCAAAACGCTTGTTGCCGTTTCTGTTTCAACATACCGCCGCGTAGTCACGTTACTCCCTACTTAAATAGGCATTCCATTCTTAAAATTAGTTTTCGTCGACATATACATCTTGCTGGGTTATTATTTGACATTATAAAATATAATGAGCCCAAGTATCTTTTCTCTAAGTTGAATTTTATGCAGGGTCGTGGTGGTAGCAGTATGAGACCGAGGCGCATAGTGTTGTCCACCCAACATCACCGTACGGTAGCTTTTACTGGCAGTTTTCGATACCAAGCCACAAAATGTTGGAACACCATTCCACCCCCTATAAGACGTATGTGTAAGACCTCTCTTATAAAATACCTTAAACTAGAATTTTTAGAAAAACAAAAATTTGGATTAGTGAATGTTTATTAGCTTGGTATTGAAACTAATTGATTTATTTATATTTGCCCCTTGGTATGTTGTACATAGCTGCGAGTATGCCGAAATTGATATTATTGCTTAAGCTTGTCACTTATATAATAATACCTGAACGTGCTTTTAAATTACTCTAAATATTATCTTGTTGTACCTGCTGCTTATTTATTATTCACTGTGACACATTATTACCCACTACGTATCTAAATTATATATGTATATTTATATAATTAACAATAAGTATAATTATTATATATTTTTAATGTATTGAAGTACACTCTTTTGTTTTGTGTTATTGCTTGCGACCAAACGATGACAGGGACTTGGCTGAAAATCAGTGTCTGGTTCCTCGGAACTATCAACACTGAGCTGAGTTCCTTTTCAGACTGCCACTGCTGCACACTCCGGTACGGTACTATCATGGGACACTGTGTTAGTTTTAAGTTATCTCTGAATTGTTCCTGTTATTGTTGTTTTGTGTTGTAGTGGTTTATGAATAAATAATTATCTTATCTTATCTTATCTTATCCATATTAATGTACCCATTGTTGGGTTAGCGCATCGCCCTACGATTGTGGCAGTTAAATAACTTTCGCATAGGTCATGGGATGGGTGACCAAAAAGTTATTAATTTGAGCTCCTCCAAGCTTCGGAAGGGTCTTTAAGCCGTACGTTGATGATCATTATTATATTTAATTCCTCTCATTCAACTTATCAATCAGCAAGCAAAATTAACCCGGCGGCGGGAGTGTGGTGGCAAAAAGTTACATATTATAGTATGTGGCGGGGTGTGACATACCCCAAATACAAAATGGCGTGTAAAGTAAGTTTTTAGTTTTTCCCTGAAATAAGATCAAATGAATGCTGCATATTATATTTGGGGATTATATAAGTGTAATTCAAATAAAAAATAATATGAACTCTTTATATTTTTATTAATTTATTATGGAGATCTAAAGCACTAGTTTTTGATAACAAAAGTAATTATCCTCATTGTAAATAATAATAATAATCAACAAGTTTAACTTAAACAAAAATAAACTTTAGGAACTTAAAAAAAAATTAGTTCGTAGATAAAATAAAAATATAAAAACTTATAGAGCAGTTTAGAAACACTTTAGGAACTTGAATCAAAATCAGTACATTTTTTTCATAGAAAATTATTTTACATTCATCTGAAGAATGTTCTTAAACTTCATCCAGCCATGACATAAGTCGTAAATTCACCACTTTCCATTGACATTTTTTTTTTAAATCTAAAAAGCAAAAATTTGCTAAAAAAACAAGCCAAACGCTACAAAAATCGGTCACAAAATGTGTACACGAACTATGTGGTGGGGTGCTAACAACCCCACGGACGTTTGCACATGTGTATTCTGAACGCTGGCCGGCGCAACACCGATCATGCCATTTTCCCATCCCGCAATCCTTCCCTCCAGCTACACGAAGCTGCTAAAATGTAGCAAAGCAAATTAAGAAGGATATACCCATGTAAAGTGTATTAAGTGTTTGTCACACTCCACCACACTGTCGCCGGGTTAATTATAGAAATGTTATAGGTAATTCAAACGTTTAAGCGCATTCGATCCACTTGCCGAAACGTCCATTTCGCATTTGGTCCATTTCGCAGAAAGTGGACCAAATGCGCCTTAACGAAAAACCTGTGATAAAGTTATAGAAGGGTGTTGCCTATTTTATTAGAATATTTTATTTTAGTAAATAACATGGCCGTCTACTAACAGCTGATTTATGTGAAGTTTTTACGTTATAATATTGACATTTTATGTCTGAAAATTGTTTTCTTTTTTCGGGAGATGTGGATATCAGCATGATATCAGCCAGTCGATTTGCCGGTTTTGTCTATAAATTCGTCAGAACGACAACATAATAACGCTAAACCCAATGCGAACACTTTCCTAAAATACGTTTATGAATAATGAAAGTTATTAACGTATAATTAGCCTTATAAGCATTTTAACTAAAATTGACTATAACTCGAATTTAAGGTTTTTTATGAATAAGGCATATAATATTTAGCTTTTTTTTTAATGCATAACAGGATATTGCTTGGGCTTCAGCTTACCTGATGTTAAGTGACGATAAGGTCAAAGGTGGAAGCGCACTATACCCTGGAATCCTCATCACTGTGAAGCACTGCTATCTTAGCTCTAACTGCCGGAACCCAACAATTTTTATATTGTTGTTTTGGCGTCAGACTTTGGTAAGATGGTGTTAGCTAGCCAGGCGAATTTGAAATAAACCCTACCACCAACCAAAACAAGTACAAATTGTAACCCCCTTACACGGGTGGGTGAACCACTAGCTAGACCACAGAGGCGGTTAAAAGCTTATTAAAAGACAAGGAACTTTACGCAAAGCTCGCAACGTCATACATACCTACATGTGTGACCAACCGCAAATCGACCTACTTTCAACATAACCCATTCCCGCTAAACAATCCCATTACCTACTTTTATTATTAGGAGCATTGTAACTGCAATGGAATTTTATAATATGACACCTATTTCCCTCGTATTACATGTATGGTGTTTATTAAGCGTATAGGTGACGCCAGAACTTCGCGTAAGAGATAATGTTGACAATTTTTTAAGGAAACAGTGCGTATATACGGAATGGAAATGACCACATGCGACAATTTACCTTATATTATGGTTTTTAAAGTCGAAATTGATAGTTGTAATTTTTTTTCGTTGCAAAACAGTCTCACTGTGGTGGTTTACGAGTCCAACACCTTTGTCTTCGTATAATGACATAAGTTTGTCACTTAGGCACGCAATAAAGTACTAATTATTCTGCATTACTTACTATAAGTAAATATTTATGCTTCCGAAACGACAGCCATTTTAGTCACAGCTTTTTAATATTCTAAGTTCTTTATGTATTTACAGTAGTAGGTATTAGTAGTATTTAAACTTACCCACGTCATTGAACTTTAACATGAATGTCCTTTTTTCCCACTACGTAATGAAATATTACATCCTTCATTTATTTTGTCATTTTTACATACTATATTACGTACATATTATGACTTACGACGTAACATATTAACGTTAGTCTAGACTGAGTATGACGGTATCCACATTACGTCATAATCCTGTAGGAATTTTCACGGGGCGGGCGCTATTTTTTTTGTACCTAAAGGGGCATTTACACGACACGATTTTGAAGGCGACTAAGTCGAAGTCGAATAGGGGTTTTTATCGAAAATCGATTGTAAAATCGAATTGAAAACCTAATTTCAATGAGGTGGCAATTCGATTTTACAAGTCCTAGTCGACTAACAAGTTGCCTTGAAAATCAAACCCTCATTAGTAACCTTTTATGGCAATAAATATTTTAGGATAATTTATTTTTATCAGATTTCAACATTGCATTTATTATTTTTAAATTTGAGATTTTAGTATTCACAATGTTATTTTTATACGATTCTAAATAATATACTAGAGAAAATACGACTCGCACCAGATCAATTCACAGACGGGAATCGAACCCGCGACCTTTGGAACGTTATTAATAACATTTATTAGGTAAAATATAACAAATTACCTGTTTTATTAACGGGAATACTTAGAATGAAATATATTAGACTATTTTTATTACGTATTTAGGTTAATTGTTACCGTTTGGTAGGTATATTCTTACATGCAACTTAGTCACTTTGAATGAAGAGATATTTCAACGAAAACGTTAACTTGTTAGTTTTTATAAATAACTTACAGTATTATCAGCTGTAAAGCTCACTTGACTGCTGGATGTCCAATATAATTATAATTTGAAAAATATATATATTTTTTTATTAAATTGGGTGCAATTAGCATCCAGTAAATAATTTTGTTCAAAAAAATTTATGTCACCTATTTTTTATGTTTTTAAGTAGGTTACTAAAAATAAATTTTAAAAGCTAATCTAGGAGCAGGTAAAAACCATGGGAAATTTTACATCCGTTTCAGACTTAATCTGTAAAACAATAATAAACGCGGGTTCAGAAAAGCCCCAGTTTTATTATCACCTTACAAAGTAAGTTTGATGAGAATAGCCCATTCTTAGAATAGGGTATTTTCTACACTAAGAGGAAAGATTTGTTCGTTTGTATGTATTGAATAAACTCAAATCAAAAACTACTGATGCGATTTTAAAAAATATTTCATCTATCTATAGAAAGCTATATTATCAGCGAGTAACATAGGCTGTATTTCATTAAAATAATTAGAGATCCTTACCAAAATTGCAATAATGAAACCCACGGTATAATTTTTTTCCAATAAAAGTAATTATTTGGCGTCCGGTGCGAAAAACATCGATGATAATAATAATATAAAAAAATATGTGTGGTTTGTTTATAGTTCTCATCATTACACTCAATAAAGTCCGGAAGGATATATATTTAACTATTATAGTTAAAAGTAGGGTAAAATCGAAAGATGACGACATTCTTATCATTATATCAATCCCTATCCAACTATATAAATTATCAAGGTTTATTTATGTTTAAACTAGCGGCCGCCCGCGGTTCCCGTGGAAATATCGGGATAAAAAGTATCCTATGTTTTAATCTAGGCTATCTACTATATGTGTGCCAAATCCCAAGCAAATCCGTTTAGTAGTTTTTGCGTGATTGAGGAACAAACATCCAAACATCCAAACCCACAAACTTTCACATTTATAATATTAGTAGGATTCCTCTTTAAATTATTCTAATAGGACCTTTCGATTAAAAGTTACGACGGGTATAAAAATGCTGAAATTATGAAAAATGCGCGGTTCAAACGAACAGACCTATGAATCCAATGTAAGTACTTAGTTTAGGATGCTGAAATTTTTATGATATAAAATAAAAAATAATTTTATCGATTAATCTTTATTTACAAAATCTATAATTAACACCGAAGCGAAGCGAGTGCGGGTCGCTAGTATTAAATTATAAACAATACATATATTATCTAACAGGAAAACGATTTTAATATAAAGCCTCGATGTTTGATTCGTCGAACATCATTCATAAGCAGTTAATTGTTTTAACAACATTAACAGGATTAACTTGTTGTGTTTTACTATAAATTTAAAAAAATATTTTAGTTCTCGACTTAGAAGTAATAATGGCGTATTTCACTGTTATTTTGGTTGCGGTAAATATTTTTTTATATTAATTTCTGATAATTTTACTATACAGTGAATCAAGAAGCGTTATTCAAATTTAATTTTACTTTTTATTTTCAGATGAGTTGCTTAGTTTTGGCGAAAGCGGGTAATTTAACAGGTAATTTATTTTGTTTTAAAAAAAAAATTGTCATTTGGCAAACGAAATTATATAGACCTTTCCATTGTTTTTCACGTGCAAAGCAAAGTGAAAGATTTTATTGATTTATGACCACTATATTAATTTAGTTGATTAAAAGTTATTTTTGTCTTTAATTACAGATATAGATATAAACATGATTCTTCCAAAAGAATGCGAAGGCATGATTTTTTGCGATGTGGAGCCGGAGGACTATCCACATATTTATTTTGACGAATACGTCAGAGAGATGGTAAGTTGATTTATAATTAATTTTATCTACACCTATGCTTTAAAAAAATCACTGATTTTGCAGTCCCCGCAAGAATCGGAGCATTGAAAATGAATACAAAAATTTACGAAAAACCAAAATGAAATCAAATGCAAAATCCTATTATATTTTTAAAGTTACCTAGCTAGTACCTATTTATTTTTACGATTGTGTTACAAAAGCGCCCGCTGACTGCCTCATCGCAGCCGAAATATTATTAACCGATTTTCAAAATTCCAACGAATGCTTCTGCATCTTTTAACATTATTACCATGACGATCGGTCAATAATCATAGAAGCTACTTAACTTTTTATGTACGGAAACACCCGTTTTTCTAGAATTCCAAATCTAAAGGGACCACCTACAGGTCACAATTATTTACCGATTTTCAAAACTATTTCGCCATTTGGTAGCTAAACTAAAACCCTAGGACCCTTTTTTTCATTTTTTCTTAAGTCAGTTTTTTTTTCCGAAATATTTACAATTTAGTAAACAAACACCCCCCAAAAACCCGGAGTTTTTGGAATTTTGCAAAATTTCAAAAAAAGTTACCAGTAGATTTTCTAATTTCAAACGTTCACACGTGTCTCGATAAATTCCTCAACTTTTAGTACTATTTTCTTCTCGATATTCTCAAAATCCTCGGAGATATGGTCAAAAATATGTCTCAGGCGATTTGCATCTGATAACCATTTTCAATGGTCCTCTATAAAAGGTTCCGAAACAGTTAGCTTATAGCCAACATAATCAACCGGTATCATAGTAACTATAATATCCGAACAAAAGACGGTCGTGTTCCCCGCACCCAAACCTTACTTTATTACATTATGAAATTCAGTACAATATTAAAACACTCGTTTGGATGATTTTATGACTATATTACGGCAACTATGACACCATGAAAACCGGTTTACAGTCCATTCGACCACTATAAACTTTTCTCATTTTATTTCTATTTTCATTATTCAGGTATTTCAATTATTTTTTTGTCTCTTACAGCAGAGGAAGAATAACTTTATGCTAATGCGAGAAGTCCCCATAGAAAATTTAATCCCCAAAAGATTCAATGATGAGGAGAACTGCAGTACAGAAACCACAGTAAGTTAAATAATTCTTTAAATAACGCTCTTATTAAAAATCAAGTTAGTAACTGATTAGTTTTTGACAGAGAGTGAGTATGTAAATATAAATCCACTATACAATCATTTTATTATAGTGAATTTGTAGTAGTATATTAATAAGAGTGTAATAATAAAAAAACCGGCAAAGTGCGAGTTGGACTCGCGCACGAAAGGTTCCGTACCAAAAAACTGCAAAAAAAACACGTTTGTTGTATGGGAGCCCCCCCTTAAATATTTATTTTATTCTGTTTTTAGTATTTGTTGTTATAGCGGCAACAGAAATACATCGTCTGTGAAAATTTCAACTTCCTAGCTATCACGGTGCATGAGATACAGCCTGGTGACAGACAGACAGACAGACAGACGGACAGACAGACAGACAGACGGACAGCGGAGCCTTAGTAATAGGGTCCCGTTTTTACCCTTTGGGTACGGAACCGGAAAAATGCGACAGTAAATAAGTCAAGCGTATTCTGTCTGTTTGTTTGAAACGTTTTCGTAATGTTAGTGTATTGCAAACATTGTTTTCAGGTAATAACATCTCTCTAAAATTTTAAGTGCTTATACCACTGAAAGCGGCGTTTTTAGAGATTTTTATTTTTAAAGAAAAGTATTATAATAGAACTTTAAGTGGCATTGTTAGGGCCAGTCTAGTATTTTTAAAAGGTATCACTACATCCTCGTAGTCATTCGTAGAAGTAGATAGCAAAAAATACTAGACTATGAGCCCTAAAAATTCCGCGTAGGTTTTATTAGAATTGTGTAGAATTACAATATATTAACTCATCAAGGCCCGAAAAATGAGACACAACTTTTATATTGTTGTCCGGACGCCGGAGGCCGCGCGGGCATTGATGAAATAAATAAAATTCACTGCGGGGCGGGCGCCACTTTCGGTCATACAACCACCTTAAGCAGTTATTATAAAGCAGATTTTATAAATTTAAAAGACCTACCAATTTTTTTTACTTGATTTTAAATCTTTTATGATCTTAAATTTATTCACATAAATATGTACCTTTGTCTTTCAGGTTATATATCCTTTTATCGTGAAATCCAACACTACGACCAAATTAGTGGTGCAGTCCAAGTACTTCAAACAGAAAGTGACCCAAACGCGATGTCTGTAAGTAACTTATTTTTAGATAATCCTCTCAACGACAGCCATTTTTAATGTCCCCACAGCTGGAGCACAGGCCTTCCTTATAGTAGATAAGGTGGATGGGCCATAACCCACCTCAGGCCTCAGGATTGGTGGGTGTTAACTTTCTTATGGTCATCCATCACTTCTAGATATTCGTTTAATTATACAACAACTTTAAACCCTTTTAAATCTACCCCTAAATATAATTTCTTGTACTCTTAAGGCTCCTATAGCCCTCAAGTGGCACCCTCATCTTATTTAAATTTATTGTTCGTTAAGTACATAGTGTATCGAGAATTCACATGTATAGAGTATTTGGCGCCATTTCATCGAGTTCGGTTCGGTGTCTATTTTAATTATTTGCAAATTGATTCACAGTGGGTATTGTGTCTTAAAATCGGTGCAGTTTTGTGGTACAAGTGTCTACGCAAATGAAAAATAAGTGGGATAATTGAAATAGGCGCGATCTTGGTTGTGCGAAGCTGAGACTTTTATTGTAGTGGTGGCTACCTCGGCAGAATTTACCAAGTAAACTGTCTTGATATACTTGG
Source organism: Agriphila tristella (assembly GCA_928269145.1). Classification (NCBI taxonomy): domain Eukaryota; kingdom Metazoa; phylum Arthropoda; class Insecta; order Lepidoptera; family Crambidae; genus Agriphila; species Agriphila tristella. The sequence goes on along the minus strand of OV743440.1, from coordinate 1,940,615 downwards.
TGCCAAATGCTCCAAGCAGCATTGGAATGCAATGCACCTGCATTCTAATGTAAACTGAAACACTGAACTATTCAACACTTGACACTGGCAAAAATTACTTCCAAGTGGAATGTAGATTGCCAACACATTTAATAATAAGAAGAAGAATAATTCACATGTACAGATTGAAGCTAACGTTATATAGTTTATTTAAAAACAATAACCTCTGTAAAATATAGTTCGTTGTAGTACGTAGTAGTGTAAGCAAAAGTGTCTAAAGTGGCCACTTTTTGCTCTTTTATTTTCGAGCGCAATTTTAACTAAAAGGAGGGCGCATCTTTAAGGCATTTTGGACTCTTAATTCAAATTATTTGTCGTTGAAATATGTCACACACTTTACGTTTCCTTTAACATTCTTAAAACTCTACTCACAATTTCCAATTTTGCTGCGTTAGAGATATATATATATATAATTTTATTTTTATTCACAGGCACAATCGCGCCCCTTGCTTCCAAAGTATAAAAGGGCTTGGCTACACAAGCACTTGTGAGGAGAAATACGGAGAGATTCAGCTGTACCTTTACGACCCTATTGATAAGACGATCAAGTACGAATTTAAACGTGTTCCTGTTTGCTGCCGATGCACAATAGCAAGGAATATGAAATAATATATAATGCTATACTGACTAGATTTTACTTGGACATTAAGCTTAATTTTAAAAGTCATCTCTTATGATGTCTGTGATGGGAATCGAATCCACGACTCGGTAGCGCATTTAGTCAGAGCATTCGCTCTTCATGGGTTTGTATCTCATCTGAGACACAGTTTGAAAAACTGCATTGTGAATGTAAAACTGTGAACTGTGAATCAATAATGATAGAGTTAAGTTCCTTAGGCCCGCCCAGCATCCAATATCTCCATAGCTCTCCATCTCTTTTCATCACACAGAAACATCATTACAGAGAGAAAACCAATCGGCTGCATCCGCGTTCTTCGGCATTAGTCCGTAAGCCTGCGACAATATTGCCTACGTCATATGACATCACGATGAAATGCATGGCACACGGTCGAAAAGGTTGTGCTGAGCGAGGAAATATGAGGAAGATTATCGCAAATAAAATTGGCCGGAAGTTTAAGAAAATCCTTCAATTCCGGTCATAATTTTAAGATTATATTTACGTCATGTGACATCAGTACGAGACCCGTGGCATCATTTATTTATTAAATCGTAGAGAGAGTAAACATAAGTCTGTCAGTTCTGAAATGACTAAAAGACAAAAATTTTAAGTTTAAGGTATTCCGACTATTTCAGAACTATTGAAAACTAAATGATGCCACGGGTCTCGTACTGATGTCACATGACGTAAATATAATCGTAAAATTTTGACCGGAAGTGGCAGATTTTCTCAAGCTTCCGGCCAATTTTATTTGCGATAATCTTCTGACCCTCGCTCATCACAACTTTTCCGACCGTGTGTCATGCATTTCATCGTGATGTCATATGACGTAGGCAATATTGTCGCGGGCTTACGGACTACATGGGCTAACAAGTTGTCGCCGATCGGTATTCTCTCTCTAGCGAATGATGTTTCTGAGCGGCGGAAAGAGATAAAAATAAGGAGCCGGGCTGTGCAATATATTAACCCTTATTAACTAATTTGAGCGGAATATTTATTCTATTTCAAGCCAAATTAGAAGGATTTCCACCTTTTAAAAGACTGCTGCCAAATAACATTACAGTAATAATGTTTGCATAATATTTTAAACCATTGATTAAATTAAGTTGCAATATTTTTTATATAAAAGATGTTATTTGTAGTTTATAAGATTATTAGTCACGCAGAGCTGGTCTTTGCTTTTTTTCTGTATTAAAATGTGTCTTGTTATTTTAAGTTATTCTTTTGAATGAAATAAAACGTCCTATTATTTACTATAAATTACTTTTACTACCTGATATTCTCATAGACCCACAATGACTATTATTCTGGCAGGAATTAAAAATGAAATTTTAATCAAGCTTGGAAAATAACATGTCAAAGTTGATAGACGGATTTTTACTAAAAAAAAAGGTTGCTGTCTGTGTAAAATGGGGTGAATAGGGTAACTTTTCAACTTTGTTGCCATATTTAACCTATTTTAATATCAAGTAGATGGCATTTGAATACTTCATTATTCTTCCGGCTGTCCATTTTAGCGAACTACACTAAATATTTATCAAGTTTTCTAAGAAAATCGCCTAAAAAATCCCAAAAATGCTGCTAAACCCGATTAACCCCGGTTTGGGGTCAATAGAATCGAAACTGGGGGCAATCGAGTTTTTTGTCAGGGTTGACACTAAAATTTTAACATTTTAACCGACTTCAATTAAAGGAGTATCAAAACAAAGTATTGTATTTTTACTAAGCAATTATTCTTAACGTAAGTCTTTGAACCCGGTTTTGGCTTGTAAGTCCGAGGCATCTTGTACTTTTTAGCTGCAAATTAAGATATAAAAATCTAGGTAGGTATGATGAGTGAAATCGCATTCTTATAAACCAAGACGCAAATACTGAAGACAAAAAAACATGAGGTAGTTATTCAATAGAATAAAAAAAATTCAGCTAGAAAAACAATTATGTATTTGGCAGCCCTAAAAATTCACCCCTTTGCTGACTCTATTCACCTCTTTAGTGAGTATATTGTCCCCAGTTGTGACTCTATACACCCCCATGTCATATTCTATTGACCCCTCAGGTCACCCGAATAACCCCGAAAACTGTTAAAAATTAAGCCTGCAACTAATTTTCTGATTAGACGATTAAAACAGATTATTTTCAAGTAACTTTTGGTTTTATGGGGATTCCTTTCAAAACTAGCGACAGCAAAAACTTACAAAAATCTTGAAATGTATTAACTTACCAAGAAAAAGTAAAGTTTCGGGAGACCAAAAAACGCACCGATTGCAACGTCGTATTTCAAATGGCTTTTTTCTTAATTTTGTCTATGGTGAGGGCACATTGTTATTGCCAGTACTAAATATCATTTCTTTGGCTTTTAAAACAGTATTGCCATATCGCATTCATCAAAATAGGCACATTTATATAGTCTGTTGAACTAAAATACTCGACTGTCACTCTATTCCCCCCTGAAACCCTATTCACCCCATTTTACCTTATTATGATTTATGATATGAATTTGCACAGTTACGTTTCTCTGCTTGATAGTGATAGTAGTAAGCAGTTTTGTATGCAATTTGGCATAGCGCCTCTGGCGGTAACTATACCAAACTAAAAGTTATCACACAAATGTCAACTACAGTAAGCGTAAACTCGTAATACGTCGGTCTGTTTGGCCTCAGAAGTAACTACATTTTTTTTATGCTATTGCTGACAGCCAGGCCCGGACTTAGAGACCCAGGGCCCCTAGGCACTTTACATTTGGGCCCCCCATCCCGTACCCATTTTTAAAATTAAGCAAATAAAATGCACTAGTCCAGAAAATATACCTATAATATTTTTTTTAAATATTGTAAATATTATAATTTATATTTAACCGACTTTAATAAGGTACTATAAATTAAATATAAACATTAGAAATAATGCAGTCTAAGTAGGCCTGCCATCACCTAAATTACAGACTATGATAAAGATTTCAAAAACCCGGGACATTTAGTTACTTAAATAAAGAATTTTATCCGGACGCACTTGCCAGTCTCCAGCAAAAAAACGGCCGCGCAGCGCGATTCTTAGTTAGTTTCATCCACTAATCTTGAAATCTTGTCTGTCTTTAGGAAAAAAATGGCCGCGCAGCGCGATTGTTAGTCAGTTAATTTAATGATCAAGTAATCTTGCCTGCCTATAGTAAAAAAAAACGGCCACGCAGCGCGATTTTCATTCAGTGTTATTCACTAATCGTGTACTTTTGCCTGTCTATAGAAAACATAAAAGGGCCGCGCAGCGCGATTTTTTAACACGTTTTTATTAGGTTGCTTTCTCGTTTGTGCTGCTTAGCTGGTTAACTAAAAAGCAAAAATAAAAAATTGACTAATAAAAATCTTTTTTAAAAACAGACTAAATTATTACAAAAAAATGGACTAAAAACATTAAAACGGACTAGTAAAAACAGACTAAAAAGTAAAAAATAAATTCTTCTGTAAATATTTATATCCTTATTATACCTACAGAAATTTTAAACCTAAAAACGTGGGGCGCATGCTTAAGACAATATGGATGACAACAAAATGCGTAACTTTTACAAAATAAGTAATAGGGTTGTAAATATTTACAGAAGAATTAATTTTTACTTTTTAGTCTATTTTTAGTAGTCCGTTTTAAGGCTCCAGCACACCGGATGCGTAAGCGTATGCGTAAGCGTGCACGTAGACGTACCATGAAGTTGTAATCTCTGAAACCTTATGAGACATGGCACACCGCTTGCGTAACGTACGCGTGCACGTAGACCGATGCGTAACCCTACGCATTGCAGCTCTCATGAGACAACCAGGCTGCGTACTTACGCAGAGCCGAACGCATTGATGACGTTGTACTCAATGGCATTCCCTATTGGACGTCACACCGAACAAATACGAACACGCACGTACCTTTCCTGCGCGTCACCACGCGCGTAACCACGCGCGTGACTACGCATTCGGTTATATTTGTTTACAAATAGTACCGGTACTACCGGTAGTAAGTGGTGTTTTGTTTTATTTTTAAGTAATGAATAACGATATTAAAGAAAAACCAACTGAATTAGTGCGAAAAAATTAGTCCATTTACTCAATCTTCGTCTGACATCTGGCACTAGAGTCGCAAACATGGCTGCCGCAGCGGCTGGGTACGGAAGGGACAGGTTGCGTTGCGTGCCGCGTAGACGTATGCGTAACCCGGTGTGTCACGGGGTTACGTGCGTAACTACGCGCGTGTACACGCACGCGTAACCACGCGCGTGTCTACGCATCCGGTGTGCCCAGGCCTTTAATGTTTTTAGTCCAATTTTTTGTAATCCGTACTACTACAATTTTGTTGTAGTCCGTTTTAAAAACGTGTTTTTAAAAAGTTTTTTTTTTTGTAAATTTTAGTTAGTTGAAGTCAGTTCAGAGTAAAAAATTCGGCCGCGCAGTCCGATTTTTAGTCAGTTCATCCTTCGTTGGGGACCATCGTCAGTTTGGGCCCCTAGGTTAGCTGGGCCCCTAGGCCAGGGCATTGTAGGCCTAGGCGTAAATCCGGGCCTGCTGACAGCACTAGCGGATAACTTCCACGACCAGCTCCCGTGATTTCACCCAGCCTCTAGTGGCCTCAGAAGTAAATACACTTGAGGAACCATAATGGGACCAAATCGTTCAGGTGCCTGAACAGTTTGGTCCCATTCTAGTTCCTTGTGTATTCCGAAAATTTTGGCTCGTACTGGCATGCCGAGTAAGGATCACATTCAGCCTTTCTTTTAAAAAAAAACTTTCATCTTCACATTTTACTTCTATACTTTCATAATCATCGGCTAAGTGAAAAAAAAAGAGAACGATTAGTAATGTAAAATGAATAAGCTGATTTTTCAATCCTCAGTTAACAGATATAGGAATTAATACTTTAGCATAGCAAGAAAAAACATTTTGTTTTCCAAAATTAATAAATGCTCACCAAATACAAAGCCGCCCAAGAAGATTTGGTGAGCATTTACTGAAGGTTATTGAGACACGAGACTTAGCGAAAACACAACGGTCGAGAGAATTAAAAAAATCCTATAAAAAGTTGACAAAATCAACGTTTTGTAGTTCCTCTTTCCTCCTCCAAAACTAAGCCCGTTTTAAATACTTTTTTATTAAAATTAAAGAATTCCTATATCTTTTTTTCATAAACTAATTATGAAATGGATATTAATCGGCAAAAACGTAAAAAAATGCCATAGTTAAGACAATCAGAAATCAAATTTGACGAGATACTTAATATATGGGAGCCCCCCTTAAATATTTATTTTATTCTGTTTTTAGTATTTGTTGTTAAAGCGGCTACAGAAATAAATCATCTGTAAAAAATTCAACTGTCTACCTGTTGTCGTTATTAATATTGAGCAAAAAATGGCTAAAAAATCAAGTTTGTTATATGAAAATCAAGATTGTTCTATGGGAGCCCCCCCTCAAATATTTTATTTTATTCTGTTCTTATTTGTTGTTATAGCGGCAACAGAAATACGTCATCTGGGAAAATTTCAGCTGTCTAGCTATCAGGGTTCATGAGATACAGCCTGGTGACAGACAGACAGACAGACAGACGGACAAAGGAGTCTTAGTAATAGGGTCCCGTTTTTCCCCTTTCCCCCTTAAAAACATAGGGACACAGACAACGCATTTTTTTACTTTTTGATACAAAAAGTAATAACGAAAATATAAAAATGTATGAAGCAGCTGTTTTTTTTTTTCACAATTTCAGAGTTGGTCCCATAGTAAAAGTTGTTCAGTTTGATGGTCCGAAGAAACGGTTTTCTCATTTTGCGTTATTTCATTAACAAGTTGTATATTCTGTGGTTCAATGGCAATAGCACTTTAGTACATGCGTTCACACCGATTCAGTTTTTTATAGGATGCCGCATATTCACACGATGACATACCAATCGGGTTTTTGCAGAAAAGCAAAACCGGATGCCGTGTGAACAGAGTATCCGGTTCTGTCGTACACGGTAAAAATCCGATCCGGGAAATCGTGTCTTCGTGTGAACGTAGCGTTACTTGTATAAAGATACGAAAGTCAAACTCGGTTAAACTTGGCAGATTTAGTTGAAAAACGTGTTTTTAAAAAATATTTTTTTTCAGTAAATTATTATTTAATGCTTTTTAGTTAACGAGCTAAGACTAAAAACATACCATCTCCTATCGGAGCACTCGTCAAAACGATTCAAACGAGCCCAAACTCGATGGTGTTGCATGGTTATATTACAGAGTCCCAGTGCCCTTCTTCCGGCTCCATTTTTTTTTTTTTTTTTTTTTTTTTTTTCGCCGTCTGGCAACACCGGGGTTCACTTGTCAAATTGTATACAGCTGATTTTAAATTCATTTTAATTTATAAATTTGTAGTTTTTCTAAAGTGTTTTGTGTTAAAAGTGTATTTTGAACAATAATAAATAAAGACAAGTGTTATCAAGGCATTCCAACCAGGATTTGTTGTAATACTACGCAGTCAAATCTGTAACGTCCAGCGTTCAAACTGACGAAGAAACTTTGAAGAATTTTCAAATAAAGGCGTGATCTCTTCGAGGAGAAAACGGAGAAAACTCCAAGTCTAATCAGTGGAATACCGTCATTTAAACCGGGGGAGTATTTTCTTTATATACTAAGATTAAAAGACAACCATTCTGACTGATTTATGAGAATAATGTTTGTGCTTGTGTGTATGTATGGCAATTTGGTTCTCAATTTTTACTGAACATTAGCATTACTTCTTTACAAGATTCACATTAGTGAATAGCGTCATATTTCATAACGATTTGGCATTGTTAACCTCTCTTCACTTGACTTATTTGTGGAAGTAAAGTAGACGGTGACCATTATTGCCACAGACATTCATCAATCTTTCAACTCTTAACAAGCATCACACTATACAGAATTACATTTACTTACATTCAAACAATTGTGCAACCAATTTGCTAGGTACTAATAATAATCTGTGTTTTTAATTTTCTGTTTTATTTTATTAAAATTAATTAAGTTCATCGGTCAGAGTGTGAGTGGATAAATATTTTTATTGTTTTTAATATAATTATTTTTTTCATCTGAGTCTGCTTTGTAGATACAATAGTTACATAACTTGTTGTGACAAAAATACTAGTGAAAGTCAATCATTCCTTACATTATTCATTCAAAGATAAACTGATGGTGATACCTATTACCTATTCACTTTGTAATCAATAAAAATTAAGTACTTAGCTAACTAACACAAATACTGTTATATCTGGTTAACTGTACCTACTTTACAAAGTATATTTCATGCTATCAGTCACTTGATTGCACTACCCACTTTTTTTTTTTTTAAATAACTTATAACTTTTATAACTCTTTATTATAAACAACACTGTAAAGTTTGCTTTATTTACATTATACTAACTTCTTATTCTATATTTGCAGTGGAAGCGGCTTTGAATTTCAATTCAAGATGTTGACCCGTAAGGCAACTGCGAAGGATATGGAGCTCAAACTCAAGCACACCTTGGAGGATTTAAAAGCTGCTAAAGAGTTCAACAATACTCTTCTGCAAGAAAGAGAGGATAGTGAATGCGAGATCCTCAAGACCATAACTCGGAACACCGAACTCAAGAATGAGCTTGCTGAGCTCCATATAAAGTACTCTGAAATTGTTGATAAGTGCAACCATATGCAAGACTTTATTCAATCGTTTAGAGAATGCAGTAACACACATGAACAGGCCTTGAGTCGCATCACGGATCTTGAAATCAGTTTGTCTCTTGCACAAAAGAATATCTTAGAGTTAGAACAGGAAAATAAAAATATTACAGAAGAAAAGCATTCTCAAAGTTTGTTCAGTGAGTTACAGCAGTGTGACTCTGCAATATATGATAAGTCAATTTGGGTTTCTACCAACTTTGATGATAAATCAATTATTAGTAGAAATAACTGTCAACTGAATGGCGGGAAAAAAATTAAAAAATATATTAAGTTAAATAGATACATTAGAAAAACTCAAAAGTTGATAAATAGGCAAAACTATTATAGTAAATATTCAAAGCTGAGAAAAGAACGCAAGTCATTGTTAGAGCAATTAAATGTAATAAATAGGGTTACATGTAATAAAAATAAAGAATGTGAAATGATTAATAATCGATTAGGTGACAAAATTGACAATTTAGAACTGTCACTTAGGGAAATGTATAACAACTTGAGTGAGTTTTCTCGCAAGCAGTTAGTTTACCAAAAGTTAGCTGCAAATGATATGATTGATATGTGTAATTTCAATACAGACCGGTTTGAGTCCCTCGGCAACAAACAGAAGTGTAGCTGCTTAAACCGAAATGTTGATTTAATAACAAAAGAAGCATCGACCCAGTCTGCCCCAGAGTGTGCAATTACTTACTCGGTGTGTGAGCCTGAAGTTTCTAATATTTCCAATAGTATACTAAGTGCTAGCAAAATTAGTTCATGTATAAAAGATGATTGTAGTAAACCAATTTCATCACAATACATTATGTATTGTGATGAAATTGGAAAGAACTTAGGCCATTTGTTACAAAATCAATTAGGGGAAAATGTCATTAATCATTGTATGCCTGGGTCAACTTTAGATGACATTATGAATATAATTGTAAAAAAAACATTCAGCGATAACACAAAATTGATAATTTTAATTGGAAATAGGGCTAATGTCACCAAAAACCAATTGATGACATATTGTAATTCCCTTTGTTCTCTGAATGTCAGTAAAGTAATATTGTTTACATTCCCCTACAGTAAAAGTCTGTCACAGGTGGAAAATAATGTAGGATTTAACTTAAATCTATCTTTAAATACAGTGGCTTTTTATAATAGCCAACAGCTGCACTTAATTGACATTAATAAATTATTTTACAATTTTTATTTGACAAAAGATAGATATTATCTGCCTTCTTCTTTTACGAGACAAATAGCATTATCGCTATCTTTTTATTTTAAACAACTAGCCAATAATCTGGCTAGGAAAACATCTGCTTCTATTGAGCAGTTAACTTCTGACATGTGCAATTCAACTTTGGAATCCGTTCCAAATAGTTCTGTTAATAATTTTAGTAATAATTTAAATTACCATTTGAGACAATAGAGGCGTCCTCTAGCGCTAAGCCGACAGTAGGAAAGCCAAACTGTTTAAGAATTGTTCACCAAAATATGCAAGGCTTTTCTGGCAAAGATTTAGAAATAAGCTTATTCTTAAACTCTGAAGATATTGATGTGTTATGTGTTACTGAGCATTGGTTGAAAAAGCACGAATTAATTTTGAGTTTGGATAATTATAAAGTTGTTAGCTCACTTAATAGGAAATCTGCTATAAGAGGGGGTTCACTTATTATTCTACACAATAGTTTGCAATGTAAAGAGCGCAAAGATGTAGTATCCCTCTCAATTGAACGAACCATTGAGTTGTCTTGTGTGGAACTTGATCAAATAATTATAGTATGTGTATATAAACCCCCCAGAGCGAATTACTCTGACTTTGAGTCCACTATGGAGGAAGTCTTAAAAATAACTTGTAGGAAAAATAAAAAAGTCGTGATTTGTGGAGATTTTAACGTCGACATCTTAGATCCTAAATTAGCTAAGTTGTCGAGTAGGTTCATAAACCTATTTAAATCATTTAATTTGCTACATACTTTTAATGAACCAACGCGAATCACACCCACATCGGCAACTTGCTTAGATAATATTTTCTGTAACTGCAATGTACTTGAAAAATCAATTTTGAATTGTATTAAGTCCGACCATAGTGGACAATTAGCCTCTATTGAGCACCATCATGTTCCGTCTAAAAGGAAAATAATGTGTAGGCCAATAAAAAAACACTGTATTGAAAAATTCAGAAACAATGTCACAAGTAAAATTGAAACTTTACCAGAACCAAATTTTGAAGCCAATAACTTATATAACCATTTATTTAGCGTAGTCCAAACTGAATTTAGTGAAACTTTTAAACAAAAAGTCATCAAATGTAATGATAGTACGAAATTTAGTGACTGGGCCACACCCGGTATATATAAAAGCAGAAGGAAATTATACGAACTTTATGCAGAGAAAGCTACTTCCTGTGATCCTAACTTCATTGAATTTGTCAAGAAGTATTCACGAACATTCAGAGAAGTTTGTATTCTAGCAAAGTCCAAGTACTTTTCAAATAAAATTAAATCAGCAGATAATAAAATTAAGGCTACTTGGAACATTATTAACAAAGAAACGGGCAAATCAAAATCCAATATAAATTCCTTCTGTTTAAAAATTGGTGATCAAACTGTTGAATCTGACGATAAGGTCGCTAAAGTCTTTGAAGATTTCTTTGCTCGAATACCAATAGAAACAACCAGTACTCTTAGTGCTTGTCCCAACATCGCAGTCTCCCTCCTAGAGTCTAGTGTTGATAAGCGCAAGGAAACCTTTTTCTTTAAATATATAAATAGTGAAGATATTATTAAAGCTTTTAAAACAATTAATGTCAAAAAAACAGAAGATCTTTGGGGCATGTCAACAAGCATTATTAAATCAATAATTGATATACTAGCCCCTTACTTGGCTTTTATTTTTAACAAATGTATTGATGAAGGGGTCTTTCCTAACTTAATGAAAAATAGTAAATTGATTCCTCTTTTTAAATCTGGGGATAAAAGTGACCCAGCTAACTTTAGGCCAATATCTATACTACCAGCACTTAGTAAAATATTTGAAAAAATTATATATTCCCAATTACTAGATTATTTCACATCCAATAACATTCTTCATAAAAATCAGTTTGGATTTTCCAAAGGTAAAAATACTACTGATGCTGGAATTGCACTTCTCAAACATATTTTTGTCGCTTGGGAAGAAAAGCAAGATGTAATTGGCATTTTCTGTGACCTTTCTAAGGCATTCGATTGCGTTGATCACCAAACACTATTAAAGAAGCTAGAACATTATGGTGTCTCTGACAAATCAGTTAGCCTTATGAAATCGTATTTGTACAATAGGACTCAGAAAGTAGTGATTAATAGAACTCAATCTACTGGAGCCCCCACCAATATGGGTGTGCCACAGGGATCAATATTGGGCCCATTGCTGTTTCTAATTTATATAAATGACCTTCCCAATTACGCGAATAATTTATGTGAGACAGTACTATTTGCGGATGATACTTCTTTAGTTTTCAAAGTAAACAGAGGTAACAACTGTTCGGACGAAGTAAATAGCGCCCTCTCTAAAGTTTCATACTGGTTTAATAGCAATAATTTAGCACTTAACCCCAAAAAAACTAAATGTGTAAAATTTTCATTACCTAATGTTGAGCAGACAAAATTAAATATTAATTTGAATAACGATGAAGTCGAGTTTATTGAGAGTACAAAATTTCTAGGTATTACACTAGATTCTCGACTGCAATGGGATCCACATATTGAAGCCTTGTCAAGTAGACTTAGTTCAGCAGCATTCGCTGTTAAGAAAATAAGGCTTTTAACTGATATTGAAACGGCAAGGTTAGTATATTATAGTTATTTTCACAGTGTAATGTCTTATGGACTGCTATTATGGGGCTCAGCTGCCAGTATTGAAAATATTTTCGTACTCCAAAAAAGAGCTGTTCGCGCCATATACAATCTTCGGCGAAGAGATAGCTTGAGAGAATTGTTTAAAGAAATAAACATCTTAACTTTGGCAGGCCAATACATATATGAAAATTTAGTTTATGTAAGGAAACACTATGATTCATTTCCTAAGAACAGCAATATTCACCAGTTTAATACAAGAAATAAAGATAAACTTGCCGTTCCAAGATTTAGGCTTGCAAAATCTAGAAGTTCATTTATGGGGAAAGGCATAGCCTTTATTAATAAAGTTCCGCAACAAGTGATTGATCTGCCTTTGCATGAATTTAAAATCCATGTTAAAAAAACGCTCATGGGTAAAGGTTATTATAAAGTAGATGATTATCTTAAAGATCAAAATGCGTGGAAATGATGTAACACATAACTTGCTACTATAAGTACTTTGTTGAAGTAATATAATAAGTCTATGTTGTTGCCAATAATCCTGTCACCCTGTTGTAATTATCTGGTAACGTTATATTCAAGTTTGTAAATATCGTTACTTATGGCTGTTACAGCTGATAAGTTTCTTGCGCCCGTTCTTCTTGTCAGCTAAAAAAAGTCTGGAACGGGTGGTAGGAAAATATAGACGATTCAAAAGTACTTAATAATTAAGTTTATTTGAATAAAGCTTATTTGACTTTGACTTTGACTTTCCATCAACAGACCCTGGAAACTATTTCCCAACAGAGAACTCGTCAAGACGATTAAAACGAGCCCAAACTCGATGGGATTGCGCGGTTTCAATATTGAGTTCCTTTGGCATGGCCTTCCAGCTTCATCATCAGACCCTGAACCTTATCTCCTATCAGAGTTCTCGTCAAGACGTTTCTAACAAGCCTAATCACAATGGGGTTGTATGGTTGCATCATTAAGTTCCTGTGGCCTTCTTCCAGTTCCATCATCAGATCAGCTCAATAACACCAAAATAATGCATTGTATTCCAGTTCTGACTTTTGTTCAAAGTTTCAAGTCTCTAGCCCATCGGGAAGCTAGTTTAAAATCGTTCGCAAACTTTGCGGACAAACAAACAAACAAACGAGAAAGCAACCTAATAAAAACGTGTTAAAAAGGTAAAATCCGGCAGCTAGAAGCGATCAGAGTGTAGTCATCATATACGTAGTGTACTACGTAATATTTCTCAGTAATTAAAATACCCACTTTCAGTCGCTATGTCATCAAAGTCATCAAATATTTTGTGCTCTGACTCAATCCAGGTAGTACGTAATCGAATAATTTTATTGTCGTCATAAGTGCGTTGGCAAGCAAAGACTATAGTTGTTCCTCTTATTAGATATTTGACTGTGTGAACTACTACAGAAAGTCGTAAAAAACTCTTAAAAAAACGGCAAAGTGCGTGTCGGGCCACGTGCAGTATAGGGTTCCGTAGTAACCTTATAACATACCATATAGTGGAAAAGTTATACATATTTACTCCCTGTTTTACACAACTAACGACAAAAATTATTCCAAACTTATGTCTATACCTAACTGTTCAATGAAATTTGTAACTAAGGAGACTTTTCCAATATTTATAAGTTGACTAGCGGCCGCTCGCCACTTCGTCTGTGTGGACAGTTTTTTGCTATCCCTCGGGACTATACATTTTTCGGGATGAAAGTTACCATATGTCCTTCTCTGTACCCCTGACAACGTGTATGTAAAATTTCATTATGATCGGTTCAGTAGTTAAGACGTGAAGGCGTAACAAACAAAGGACAACGTATCTAGAAGTACGAGTAAGTACTCGTAAGTCTAAAATAATTATTTTAATTTAGGTATTGGAAAATATAAAAAAACCAGTTTTAGTCAATAAACTATTTCGTTGACAATATTGAACAGTTTTTTTATATCTATAAAATAACACCCAGGCAGGGTGGCTGTTATTTTTAACAAATAAACTAATATTTTACAATGAAATTGGAAATAACTCACCGCGTGTGTTGGGTTCCTTGTTATTGTTATGAACCTAACTTAATTTGCCTCTGTGGTCTAGTGGCTTACCCACCCTTGTAAGGCACAGGAGTCCCGTGTTCGATTCCCAGGAGGGGAGTAAATTCGCATAGGGTTTGGTTGGTAGTGGGCTTATTTCAAGTCCGCCTAGCTAGCTAATACCATCTTACCTAAGTCGGACGCCATAAAAACAATTTGAAAATGTTTGTGTTCCGGCAGAGGTAAGATAGCCAGCTCCTCAGTGATGAGAATTCCGAGTGTAGTGTGCTTAATCGTTCGGCCTTTTCGACTATCCTCACTTAACATCAGGTGTGAGGTGACGGCCAAGCACTTATACCCTGTTGAAGATAAAAAAAGTCTGGAAAACTTGCAGAGGAAACCAAATGGAATTGGTAAACTTCAAAGCTGTACCTCAAACATCCAAATCTGTTCGGTCATTTAGAAATTATGGTGGGATAAAGAAACTGCCGCACAGTTCCGGTTAAGACTAGGACTGTCTCATCTCATCCCGTGGGTATCGTAGAAGGCGATAGAGGGAAGTTTTAGGGACCCGGTGACCATCGCACAAAGGGTCATTCGAATGGCAGCGAGGAAACTGTCAACAACAGCATTCCCGAGGAGGGTTGGTGTCAGGCAGGCGGCCGATCGTAAAACTTTGCCAAAACCCAATGCAGTATGTATTACATGCTGCGCCGACCCCAATAGTGGTCGTTCTACGAGCGCAAAATTTTATTTTGTGTAGACATAGCACTACAAATAAATTGGGATAAGGACAGGAGGATGATGATGGTGGGATAAAGAAACTCAATAACCCTGAGCACAATACACTCGTATTTTATTGAGCAGTCATGTACAACCTCTACTTTTTTTTGACTATTCCTGGAAATAAACGGTAGTACAATACAGCCAGGAAGCTAGCATTTGCATAATTGTCGAGGATGGTTTGAAGCCCGAGCCACATGAGAGTGGGTTAAAAACTATGTCGTTTATACTTTCCTTATGTTATAATTATCTCAATGGTTTATTATATACCTGTAACACACAAACACGTTATTACTGAAATTACTCATGTCATTGATTATCAATGTGTGAGTGAATTATGGGAATTTGTAATTATTTCTCATTTTATCCCGTAAGGAAATACCATTCCATTTGAATATATAAGTATAAACAAACTTTTGTTTTGTTACATTGCAGTTTTAGAAGTCAAACGTGAAAGGTCATTTCCACATTTACATTTTAAAATAAGAAAAGTGAATATTTTCAACGAAATGGCTGGATTCTCTTTTTTAACTTTCGTAAGTAGTTTTATGAATATTTATACATTATTTTCCTTGCAATGTATTTAGAGAATAATGTCGATTTTGTTAAAGTTTTGTTAGATCGCAAAGTTAAAGTAACTTTATAATTGTATTATTGTTTATCTGCACTTTATTACTTTATTTTTATAATTAGGTACTTAAATACGAGCGCCTTTTTATCTTCTCTACACTACATACCTACCTAAAAATCAAATTCGTGTAGGATAGTAGGTACTTAGGTACGAGTTATTCCCATCCGATCCACTGTAACTGATCCACCGAGAATTAAAAATCCCAACCGATCCCCTTATTTATAGTTTTCTATTCCCAACGGATGCCCTCATTGTATTTCTAACCAAAAAAAGAACCGGTAACGGGTAGGCCAGAAGAAAAAGAAGTATGAAAATCAAATAATCATTTATTGAGCAATTATTATTAATGTAATAAATAAATATCACAGAATCAGATTTGAACATCAGTACCACTGTACATACAAAAAATAAGCTAATAAGTACGAACGAGGGTATCAGATGGGAATAAAAAATAATTAAAAATAAAACTGATCCACCAGGGGATCGGATGGGAAACGTATCATACGCGAATTTAATTTTTAGGTTTGATTATTTTAAGTAGGTACTTTTGTTTTTGATTCATTGATATTTTGAATTAAATTATTTGTCACACGATGTTAAACACTCTTCTTTTTTGGGCAATCGTGTAAAAACAGGTTTATAAGTATGTGGTGGACGGATAATTAGAAACTAAGTCGATTTCATACAAATAACAAACGAGGTAACTTTGAAGCCTTGGTTCTCTGCCAGGGATTGATCGAGCTATCCAGGAAGTAAACGGAGGAGATGATCGCTATACATTTGTATGAAATCGACTGGTGTTTCTAATAGGCATGACGATTTTTTTTTATGTTACATAAATTACCTCTCAAAAAAATAAACATTGGTAAAATAATTATTTCGCTAGCATGAAAACTGCCCGAGAAATCACAGTTTAAAATGCACATATTGGACTCACCTGAAAACGCTCCATACTAACGGCTACCCTAGTTATGACGTCACGCCTAGGTGTTTGTATGCAACACGTAGGAAATTTGTTCGGCAGCTATATAAATATTGTGTTTATTAAAATGGTTTCTTAGACAAATTTGCTATAAATTTTACGGATTAATTAAAGGTATTATTTATTTTAATACATTTTATACTTTTAAATGGACTTGTCCGCCCAACTTTGAAGGGTTATAAAACAAATAATACGCAATTACTCTAAAATTTCAATATGTTTACGATTTTTATTAGTATTTTATTATTTTATTCATTAGTCGTCATCCCTATTATCCGCCCACCGCGTGTATGAATAAAATTACTATTAATTTTCATTTTGATTCATTTTTAGGTGGCTGTTTGTTTGATTTCCGAAACACTGACAGCACCTCAGAACTTTAAAGAAGGTAAACTGAGTTTAATTTTATTTCCTTTTTTACATTGAAAGAACTTACTTTCAATGGACTTACCTCGCTCGAATTGGCCTATATGAAAAGTTACTTTCATTTTACTGAAATAAGTAACAGTTACTTCGTTTGCAAGTTTTAGTAAGAGGAGTATATATATGAAACTAAATATAACTTTAAAAATAGGGGATCACTTGTTTTCCAGATAATGAGCGCAAGTCTTTTATATCTATAGTATATACAGTACTTACATATAGTAGCATTGCTATATTATTTTTTATACCCGAGCTAAAAACATACTTAAAAATAAATTCTTTTATTTCTGTAATTTAACATTTGTCTGTCCACAGCTAAAATGCCTGCTCCTTGTGAGGGAAAGAACTTTTGCCATCAAAAGAGCGACGACTACCCACAGGACTTAATCAATAAAATCTTAGACAATTTGGTGAGTCCAAGAACGTAAATTCGTGGTAGATCCTATAATAAATTGGGGTTACCTACGCCATATCGAATACCAAATGATCGAAAATCAAAATATCGAACACTGTACATCGAACGCTCAAAAAATCGAATGGTTAAAATATCGAACGCTCAATACATCGAATGATTAATTGATCGAAAAATATTATTCTCCAAATTTACTAACTTTTCAGCACAAAAATACTCAATTCACACATAAACTTACAAAACAAGACTGCTGCTATGAAGTTATAAATAAACTGCTTTGTATACAACATATTACTCCGTTAGTGGGTAGAACAAAAATTATTTGACGCAACAGCTTCGTTTGGAAATTAAGTTCTATGAAATGACATTGAAATATCTACTGGTTGTTAATGATGGAAGAAACTATGTAAAATAAAATTTCGATAAATTCGATAAATTAATCATTAGATGTATTGAGCGTTCGATATTTTAACCATTCGATATTTTGATCGTTCGATTATTTGTAAATTCGATATTTTGAACGTTCGATATTTTGACCGTTCGATGTTTTAACCGTTCGATGTTTTGAGCGTTCGATGTACAGAGTTCGATATTTTGATTTTCGATCATTTGGTATTCGATATGGCGTAGGTAACCCAATAAATTGGCCTGATTGGGTTGTGGAAGTAGAAATGAAATAAAACTGGCATTATTGTCAATATATACCTAGTCTTCGTTATTTACAGCACACGTTTTAGATTTCAATACCTTTAAAAATGTAATCCGAATTTTTGCCTTCAAAGTGGCCTGAAATAGCTGATTGCAACTCTTCATCAATAGCATTTTTTTCCCCGTAGGCCTTTCTTCTAATACGGAAATAATAAGTCTTTACAGTGCTATAGGAATGGGAAGACTCGCCATACACACCATCCAAACGTTGTTTGATTGTAGCGGGGGGAATGGCCTTCCTTATACACCGTCATTTTGTAGTCGTTTTAATTAACTTAAGGGTGTGTTGTACCAATGAAAAGAAACATTTTTGCCCAAGAAACATGGGTCGAAAAACGACAAAAAATTTTGGGTCTCCCATACTAAGTAGACAGCTAAAACATTTTATTAGTATGGGAAAGTAAAATTTTTTTGTCGTTTTTCGACCCATGTTTCTTTGGCAAAAATGTTTAGTTCCGTTTGTAGAACACTCCATTAAGTTAATTAAAACGACTACAAAATGACGGTGTATAGGAATTTTCGACAATTTCAAAAACTACAAGTCCTCATTAATTGACTGTCGTGTTCAAACTAACAATTGTAGGTTGATACAAGTTTCATAGCAGATTATTAAAGCGTGAAAGATTCCTATACCGCAGTCTAAAATGTTTAAACATGTTTAGAAATAATAGGCCAAGTCATTATGGGACCGCCCTAGTATTAAGTGTTTCTATAAGTTCAATAATAATTTAAACACGTTCCGTATGTTACGGTCGGTACTCTTTAGTATATCGCGCAAATATTTACGTTCATATTATGGACTAAGAGCTAGCCAAGGAAATAGATTTTAAATTTATGAGCAATGAAATACCTCTAGTTAGTGTGTCATACTATTATTATTAAATCCGGGTGTGTGGCAGCTGTTCAGTGGTGGGGGGTGAGAATGGTTGGGCGACAAAGAGGTTGTAAAAGAACCTATTAAAGGTATGCAATTTAAATGATTTGGTGTGATATTCACGTCCAAGGTGCACGCAAAATTTCTTGTCTGCTGGGACATCTTTTCCCACAACCAAAACGCCTGGCAATGATTTATATTTAAATTAAATACATTTATCTATAATACCACACCAGTCTAGAGCTCTATAAATTGCACACCTTCAATAAATTTATCACTAACTCTCACTTGCTGGACAGCTAACAGGCGCCTAGATCTGTCCAGCCCACTGCCACTTTTGCTGAGCAATCCTTCGAGCGATGTCGGTTACTTTAGTCGGGCATGTGAATATTAGAAAATTCTTTGAGAACATATCCGCAAACACTTGGTCCATCTTTTGTCAATAGGAACCCACACATGTTCCGTAAAGCTAGGTTTTCCTACGATGACAGTGCCGTCATATTACGGCCGAAATTTAGCGGCTTAGAACGTTGTCTATGTGAACAATTTCTGACGTTACGTGTCACCGTATTGTTTATATAGACAACATTCAACGCCGCTATATTACGGCCGTAATATGACGGCACCGCTTTCTTAGGAAACCCTAGCTTAATCGGCGCGTACGAATAGTATTGCACACTAATTGCAAACCTATTTCCGAGGCTATAGTATAATAGGTATGTGATTACAACTTACTTTGAGACTAATTGATTGGTTGTAAGCTGTCCTGAATTGTTTAAGTATTTAAAGTTTTGATTTAATATACTTACTTTATTCTATATATAAAGAACCACAAAATAGAAGAAGGAGACTTCGACAGAGAGATAGAAGATCGATTTAGCGACGGTGATTTGGAGGACGATTGCGAAAGAGAATCCAAAGTAAGTATATTTTATTCTGTTAAAATGATAATAATAAAACATCTCTGTGACTGGATTCGATAAATTACTCGTATGTTGGCTGAATGGCTCATAATAAATTTATCCTGTGTAACCTGTGTTGTAATTGTATTGCACAATTTTGTTGTTGTTTTATAGTGAAATAGAATACAACTAGATTCATACGGTTAAACCTAAATAAATCTTTACTATTCTAATATTGCAGATGTAATAGTGTATTTATAATATAAATGTTAATATTTATGTTTAAAAGCTAAAACATAAATTGAAAAATAATGCCTCTTTAATGTCACAGCTTGGTAGAGTTATTATACGAAAGGGCATTTATACAGGGTTGTAAAAAATATCAGTAAATTTTAGAGGTTTGTTTAGTCTAAAAACAAAAAATACACAAAAAACTGTACATCATCAATTTTAATTGAAACGTCGGAAAATAAAAATCTAACTAAATAGGTACCAACAAATTACCAAATTAGGTACCATGGGCAACAACGACGCTTAACCACTGCTAAGGTCAAAATCGCTTGCACGCCGCGCCGTCACAACCATGGGTGAATTCGCGGGCGTTTTGAACGCCGTCATTACCATCGTCATAAAATTGTCATGATAGGTTGCGAAAATAATAAAACGTTTACTGCTAAATGCTACTCATCTAGGACCAATTCTCGTTACAGTACACGGGGACAGAATTTTCTTACTCTAAAATTATGAAAATATGTGAATGGTAATGACGGCGTTCAAAACGCCCGCGAATTTACCCCCATACGTTTAGTTCGTGTAGGGGCGATACGCGCGCACACGAATTTTGTTGCAAACTGGTTAAGCGACGCTGTTGCCCATAGTACTTTCAATAACACCGCGCTAGTATCAATGTAGAGTGTTTTATTTCAATGTAGAGTGCGCGTGTGTAAGCTATAAGGTGAATATATTACTGAATTTTTTATAATACTATACTTTCCTTTACAGTTTGAACCAATCTACGAGATTATCGACAACAACGATCTGGTGCGCTACGTGATACAATCTGACACCAACTTCCAGCAGCGGGTAAAGACGGAAACCTGCATGTAAGTCAGATATCAAATTAATTTTACACACCGTAATTTTGTAGTCGTTTTAATTAACTTAAGGGAGTGTTCTACTAACGGAACTAAACATTTTTGCCAAAGAAACATGGGTCGAAAAACGACAAAAAAATTTTACTTTCCCATACTAATAAAATGTTTTAGCTGTCTAGTTAGTATGGGAGACCCAAAATTTTTTTCTCGTTTTTCGACCCATGTTTCTTGGGCAAAAATGTTTATTTTCATTGGTACAACACACCCTTAAGTTAATTAAAACGACTACAAAATGACGGTGTATACAAGATTTTACTGAATATACTGAAACAGGGGGCCTATTACAAAAATAACTTACGCAATTGCGTAACGCAGTCACTTGGCCACGATAATCGTCCGCAGTTCGTCGCTTGCAGTTGTCCTGTCCCTGGTCATAGTGTCCATGAAACATAAGTTGAAAAATGAAAAAAAAAACATAATCCCATACAAAATCTACTGGTCAGCTAACCGACTCACTATGGAAAGGAGAAAAAAAAGTTTTTCGACCTATGTTACTTGGACAATGTTGTTCAGTTTTAGCAACACTATCACCTGTTTCAGCATCATCACATCATTTGGTACCACCTTATATAAAATCTCGTATAACAATAAAAGAGCACGATATCGTTATCGTGCTCACTCTCTCAGCATCATCACATCACCTTGTATAAAATCTCGTGTAACAACAAAAAGCACGATGGCAATATCGTGCTCACTCTCTAAATACTGTAGTTGTTGAATAATATGGATGAATTAATTAGGTACTGATTAGATAGAACACTCTAAAGTAGTTAAGTGTCAAACTAAAAAAAAAAAGATTTCAAACAGCATTTCATTTTAAATTTGATGAGGCAAAATCGTGACATTAAAGCTCAACTCTACTCGAAGTGGTAGGCGTTTTATTTATTTATTTGTATTTTTATTGCATAAATGTTATATAATACCTATACTGTGAGCGAGGGACTATAAAACTGGTAGCAAAGCAATTAAAAGGCTACGTAATGGAAGGGTATTTATTAGCAAAATATAAAAGCAAACTTTCAGATAATTTTCACACTTGACAAGTAATATTCAGTCAGTGTCACATTTTTACTATCCGCGTCAATTGGTAATGCGCCTGGCGGCCATGATTTTAACCTCAAAAACGAAAAACAATTGTAATTTTTTCTCATATACCTAGACCCTTTCTTATTGAAAATAAGAATTCAATAATTAATATATTATATTACCTATTAGAATTTTACTGTTTTTTGTCATTTTTAGTTGCGGATGACGATGATGTGTATGTTAATTTGACAAGGTTCCAGCGCATTACCAATTGACGGGGATAGTAAATAGACAATCCTACTAATATTATAAATGTGAAAGTTTGTGGGTTTAGATGTTTAGATGTTTGGATGTTTGGATGTTTGTTCCTCAATCACGCAAAAACTACTGAACGGATTTGGTTGAAATTTGGCACACAGATAGTAGATAACCTAGATTAAAACATAGGATACTTTTTACCCCGATATTCCCACGGGAACGGGAACCACGCGGGTGAAACCGCGGGCGGCCGCTAGTTTGTTTATAAAAAAGGTGCGTTATGCACACCTACATTATAAGTAGTACTAAACTTAGATTATTTATATGTCCTATACTTGCACCCGGGCAAGTGTATGGCAAATTATAATTAATTTTACTTAATTAAGTAATTGAATATCGTTTTTCTTATTTTTACAAACTATTGTTAATACTTATGTACCGCAGTGCTTACGTATTTGATCATAATTTTGCTGGCGTTTTACGAATCTTTAGAAACATTTATTTTCTGACCAACATCTGATTAGCACAAGTTCTTAGTGATATTTTTGTTTATACATACTATAGGTACTTTTATTTCGAGACCAATACACGTATTAAATAAAACCCCCTTTAACTTATTTATTTACTAAAACAGAATTCATTACTTAAATTATATACTCGTACATTTCATTGTAATAATTTGAAATGAATACAATTCAATTTTTAACCGACTTCAAAAAAGGTGGAGGTTCTCAGTTCGTCAAAATCTTTTTTTTTAAAGGAAGTAACATAAACAACTAACTATATACCATTATTGTCCTTTAGGAATCCAGGTCGCATTTCAACGAGTAAGTACTTCGAAGAAGATCAGCTGAAGGCCCTGAACGTGTCCTGCTCCGAGAAGAGGATCGAGTACTGGTTCCAGGTGCTCGCCCTCGACGGGAACAGACTAGAAAGCGTGCCTGTGAAGGGAGACCTGCCCGTGTGCTGCTCCTGCCGATTGTCCGTCTCTTAACTCCAAGACTGAAGGCACACCCCGGACACTCCATATATCATCATCATATCAGCCGCACGACACCCATTACTGGGCAGCGGCTTCCAGCGACCTTCACCAGATCGTCGGTCCACCTTGTTGGGGGCCTACCCACGGAGCGTCGTCCGGTGCGCGGTCGCCATTCCAGAACCGCCCCGCCCCAACGGCCATCGGTTCTCTCGCTATGTGTCCCGCGCGCTACCACTTTTCTGTTTCGATTCACATTGGGAAACACCTGACACGGCTCTATCCATTGCATGCTGGGTGACCTTGACACTCCATACAACCGAAGTCAAAGTCAAATAAGCTTTATTCAAATAAACTTAATTATTAAGTACTTTTGAATCGTCTATATTTTCCTACCACCCGTTCCAGACTTTTTTAGCTGACAAGAAGAACGGGCGCAAGAAACTTATCAGCTGTAACAGCCATAAGTAACGATATTTACAAACTTGAATATATCGTTACCAGAAAATTACAACAGGGTGACAGGATTATTGGCAACAACATAGACTTATTATATTACTTCAACAAAGTACTTATTAGCAAGTTATGTGTTACATCATTTCCACGCATTTAGATCTTTAAGATAATCATCTACTTTATAATAACCTTTACCCATGAGCGTTTTTTTAACATGGTTTTTAAATTCATGCAAAGGAAGATCAATCACTTGTTGTGGAACTTTATTAATAAAGGCTATGCCTTTCCCCATAAATGAACCTCTAGTTTTTGCAAGCCTAAATCTTGGAACGGCAAGTTTATCTTTATTTCTTGTATTGAACTGGTGAATATTGCTGTTCTTAGCAAATGAATCATAGTGTTTCCTTACATAAACTAAATTATCATAAATATATTGGCCTGCCAAAGTTAAAATATTTATTTCTTTGAACATTTCTCTCAAGGTATCTCTCCGCCGTAGATTGTATATGGCGCGAACAGCTCTTTTTTGGAGTACAAAAATATTTTCAATACTGGCAGCTGAGCCCCACAATAGCAGTCCATACGACATTACGCTATGAAAATAACTAAAGTATACTAACCTTGCCGTTTCAATATCAGTTAAAAGCCTTATTTTCTTAACAGCGAATGCCGCTGAACTAAGTCTACTTGACAAGGCTTCAATATGTGGATCCCATTGCAGTCGAGAATCTAGTGTGATACCTAGAAATTTTGTGCTCTCGATAAACTCGACTTCATCGTCTTTCAAATTAATATTTAATTGTGTCTGCTCAACATTAGGTAATGAGAATTTAACACATTTAGTTTTTTTGGGGTTAAGTGCTAAATTATTACTATTAAACCAGTATGAAACTTTAGAGAGGGCACTATTTACTTCGTCCGAACAGTTATTACCTCTGTTTACTTTAAAAACTAAACCGCTCCGTTATAACTACCTATTACACAAACACTACACAGATGACGTTTTGTACACGCGCAACTGTGTGCGTAAAGCTAGGGCTACTACATACACAAGTAAACATTATTGGTTTTTCACCATTCAAACAAAAAATAAAATATGTGATAAGAAATGTTTCCGTGAGTGATATTAATGACATGTTTTGCTTTGCTTTTTGCAACATAAATTCACGCCGCTGTGCACGAAAGTTGACAGCTGTTGTCGCTCACGACGAAAGGAGTACAACTTGCGGGGTGGGGTGAGGTAATTGGTTCTAGGGCGGGGCGGGGTGAAGGTTCAAAACGGGGATCAACCCCGGATAACACACACACTGCCGCGCATCTCTCTACATATCGTACAGATTCTACAGTCTGTTTATTATTTTTCTTACTTGTCCTATTTGGTAAACAATCTTCACCCAACTCTTTATTGAAATAATCATTAACACAATACAACAAATGGTTTTCCACATAGTAGAATACGAAAAATATTTTTAATTTGATTAATGAAAATTTGATTTAATAAGACGACATATTTTTAAATAGCGATTTATGTTTAAAATAAATATATTTAGGACAAGTAAAGAAACAATCATAAGTAGAAAAATTGTGCGCAACTTATAGTAATTGTAAAACTTTATACTCTTAGGGTTGTAAATATTGAAGGTTGTTTAAGTATCGCTAAATTATTTAGCTTATGAATAAAAATTTAAGTAAGTTATTTTAAAATATTATGTAAGCAACATCAAGAAGTAGCTTAGTTTCTCTAGTTAAATTCAGTTCTACTTAATCCTTAATAATAAGAATCACATTAAATTATCAAAATATGTAAAACCTTATTTTATTTATTGTTATGAAATATTATAATTTTTCAAAACTCCTACTTAATGTTTTTAAGAATTTTTTTAAAATGTAGATACTGTTGAAACCCAATAACTTGAGCCATATTTTAGTACCACGTGACTTGCGCAGTAGCAATTTTGTACAAAACTATTTAGAGCTCAAGCATAATTGTATATGGTTGGGTTCAAGTTATATTGCGCGAACTGTACTTAATAAGTTGATATAATTAGTGAGAGAGGAATAAATATTTTTTTCTATTGAATTTATTTTTTGATTGACTTATTCTACCCTTTTACCTAAACCCCTTTATCAGACAATAATGCTTAATTTTTATCTACCATTTGTACCAATCTATCTACCATTAAGTTGCGCGTCCACTGAATCGGATTTGGAGCGCACGGCGCGGACGGAGCCGGTCTTTGTCACTTTTATATGGATTACTATGTCGTGGAAATGCCCATGCAGTGTACGCAGTACCATAAAAATCCATACAAAGCAACAAATTCGTCCGCACCGCTCCGTCCACTCTGATACCGATGCAGCGGACGCGCCAAACCAAAACCAGACGATTCTCAATAAATGTTTTTTTCACATCAAAAATCATAAATTTTGTTCATTATTTTTCCAGGAAATTAAGCAATAAATAGGTACTGTTTTATCGTTAAGGCGGCCTTCCAAGGTCCATTATCATATAAAAATGTTTTAGATGCTTAATTGAAATTATGTTCTATCATTGTAATGGACCGCCAGCGAAGAGGCTCATTTTCAATGTATAGCATATTAGGACCAGACCAAATTTACAAGATAGCCATTAGTTTGGTGTTATGAAAATGTAGTCGTCTGGGTTGAGAAGTAGGAAGCGTGGAGATATGCCACTCTGAACATATGGCCTCCTTTACAATGATCTCCATTCGCAAAAAATAATCGATCGCATATTGATATAAATGATGAACAGGGTCATAGGTCATTACAAACATGTTAGAGATCGGCTTAGTTAGTTTTCAGGAAGCATACGCGCGGCCAGGCATGTAATTACATTCAGGGAGTGGGGCAAGTCCCAGGCGTATATAAAACCATAGTTTTGTGTCGCTTTCAGGAAGGGTCTAGGAGGTTAGGGCAGGTAAGTATATTTCACATGTAAAAATGCTCTTGTGATCCTTGTTCCTTATTCGATCGATATAAAAACACAAAAAAAAAAGATTATAATAATGCCACCCACGACCCGTTCACCATTAATATAAATATGCGATCGATATTTTTTTAACGATTGGTGACCATGTTCAGGGTGGCATATCTCCCAGAAGCTTCCTACTTCGCAATTCAAACGATGATATTTGATAACGCCAAGCTAAAATGGCTATCTTGCCGATTTGGTCTGGTCCCAATATGCTATAGATCGAAAATGAAATGTTTGGCCGGCGGTCCATAAGCCAAGTATTTTTAATTTCATGTTTAATTAAATGTGATACGCTATAGCTATATATACTATATATTAAGGATAGTATTTTCCACCAATCAATTTTAATTGACGTAGGACCTAATCATGTTGCCCCATAGTAAAACCACAATGTTATCAGTAATAGGTGAATATAATCACGTTACCCCATTAATAATGGTAAAATCACAATGTTATCATTAACAAGTGTATAAAGTAAGCCAATTATTTTATTAGTTGCAACCCTACGTCATAAAACATGAAAATAAAAGGAGAGTGGGCATGTAAACACCATTAATGGACGTACTGTTGTTGTGGTTTATGGCATGTGCATATTAAATGAAGCTATGACTTGGAATCAGATCTCGCTCGTTTGGTTCGCCTTGGTAAGTAAAGTCTATTTATCTTTACTATGCGAGTCAAATAAGAATAGTACCACAGAACAGATATAAGTACTACCGTACAGAAAGGACACTCTCCGCCCCGCCTCAGAATCAATTACCTCACCCCACGCCCCGCGAGTTCGTATGCCAAATCGTGTCCTCGTTTAGTCGTGTTTCTCAAATGTCAACTTATTTTGATATTCAAAGCAATGCGTCGTAACTTTTTAGTCGTATTTGTCAAATGTAAACTTATTTTATTTTGATATTCAAAATAATGCGTCGTAACTACGTCGTATATTTAAAAAAACTAACTTTTACTATGGGGCTAACTACGGGATCTCGAAAAATAATCAGCTGTTCCATAGAAAAGTACAACATCGTCTCGACTATAATGTATGGAGCAGCTGATTTTTTTTCGCGATTCTGTGGTTGGCCTATAGTAAAAGTTGTTCATTTACGTGGTCTGAAATCCCCATTTCATTTTAAGATAAACTTAAAAAATAACGGTGTATATTTACAAAAAAATATAATATAAATTGAACGCCGCTCATACAGTACAAACTGCACGGTAGGTTGCGCGTGTACAAAAACCTCATCTGACGTCATCTGTTTATAATAGCGTGGTTGTATGGAGTGTCCGGGGTGAGCTGTTAAAGCTGATAAGTTTCTTGCGCCCGTTCTTCTTGTCAGCTAAAAAAAGTCAGGAACGGGTGGTAGGAAAATATAGAGGATTCAAAAGTACTTCATAATTAAGTTTATTTGAATAAAGCTTATTTGACCTTGACTTTGTGATAGTACTGTCAAAACAGCTATATTTGTTTGCGATTCGCTTCTACTTCAGCTAGCCTATCATGACCGATGAAACACGATATATATCGCGTGATATAGAGTTTATCGACACCCAACTGTCAAAATCCATTGTCTTTTGACAATTAAGCGTGACAAATCGCTATCATATTCGGTCCATTCGGTGGGCATGCTAGAGGGGCAGGGTGTAGAATGTGCAAAAAAAAGGAACAAAGATCAAGTTTGCAGTTTGACAGTACTATTCTCATTTGGCTCATATAGTACTTGTCCTATTTAGTAAACAGCTTTTGACAGCTGTTGTCATACATCTTTTAAAAGAGATGTCCCAGCGTTGCCCCAGTTTCATTTTATTTAATTACTTTCATAATTTAAAAATGCTAATTACATTTTGTTTAGTTATAGTATCAGTCAAGAATTGTTTTATATTTAGAAAAACAATTATTACAAAAACATTAAGTTGTTTTCTGAAGTATTTTGTGAAAAAAATGTAAGTCAATAGTACTCTAATGATAAAAAATTGTGATTTAAAAGCGTTTTAACTTAAAAATCCCACTTTTTAATGCAGAAAACAATTATCAATCTGATTCTAAAGTAAAATACCTACTCTGACATACTACTTTGATTAAGACGCGATAGACTTTCATTTTTGAGAATGGTGGGGCAAATGACATAGGCGCGATGGGACATCGTTCTACCCTCCGTTCGGGAGGGCGGACGTGTTTGTACGAACGCTGTGCAAATAATTGATTTGAATTAAAAATGTCTTCGAAGTGTAGTGGTTGTAGTTCAGTTATTATATCTAACATACCATTTATGGAGTGTTCTGAAGAAAACTGCAAAAAACTATACGATTTAAAGTGTCTTGGGATATCGAAGCAGGAGTTCGATGATTTTACTCAAGATATTATTATGCAATGGATTTGTCCGGAATGTCGCGGTTCGACGCATAAGATGATACGTAATGCTGATACGCCTGTAGGAAGAATTTCTGGTTTGGATAGCATTTTTAAAACCAGCCCCAACGTAAATACTCAACGCGGTAGTCGTATGAAGAAGACGCAAGTATCGGCCGTAGAAAAGGAATGTGAGTGGCTTACGGAGATTCGAGAGTTTAGATCGGAAGTAATATCACGTCTTGATACTCAAGCAAGTTCGATTAAGGGCATACAAGAAGCTTATAATAACGCGACAAAGGAAATACTTGAGTTACGTTTATACGTGAAGGTACTTGAAGAAAAAGTTGATAAGGTTGTTTCCTTAGAAAATCAAATAAAAGAATTGTTAAATCAAAATCAACAAAAAGAGCATCTAAGTAACTCAAACAAAGATGTACACGCTTTAAATGAAACTGATAAAACCTTAAAAAAATCAACAACATTCGCTGAGGTGATTCGTAACGATAAAAAAACTGTTGCCGGCGCTGCAACTACAACATAGGGTGTGGCCACGAAATCGGTGGCAACGCCGATAGATGTGAAGCGAGTAGAAAATGAGGAAGCGTCAGCAAAAGTGAAAGATAATGAACAGGGACATTTGATAAATTTGGAAAATAATGGAGAATGGATTACAATGCAGAGTAAGAAAAAGAAAAATAATGTTCAGTCTAAAGAAGTAAAAAGAGGGAAAAATTCAAGTTTAATGGAAATACAGGCTACTGAGCGAAAAAAACACCTTCATATTTGGCGATTGCACCCTGAAACTACTGTTGAAAAATTAATAACTCATGTGAAAAACATTTGCGGTTCGGATGTGATGTTCAAAATAGACAAGATAAAGCACAAAACGGAACGAGATTATGCGTCTTTTATTATTGGAATACCTGAAAGATTATACGATCGATTGTGTGAACCAGATGTATGGCCCATTAATGCCGAATTTGCAGAATGGATTTGGTTTCGAAAACGCACAAGTAAAGAATAACATGGAAACTAAATATGTAGAAATTTTTTATCAGAATGTTCGAGGGTTGCGTACGAAGTTAAACAATTTCTACAATAACATAGAATCTTCGGGAGCTGATTTAGTCGCAATCACAGAAACAGGCTGTAATGAGTCAATACACAACGCGGAGCTAGTGCCACCGGGGTTTCAAATTATAAGATGCGACCGAGCGGATGGGCGAAAACAAGGCGGAGCGTTTTTAGTGGCCACACACGGATATGAACTACGGAAAATGACAGTGCCGGGAGACGTCGACGTTGACGCGTGCGCGTTCGAATTAATATGCGCGACCGTGTATAAGAATAACAGATACTGTTTATGTTGCTGTGTAGTATATATCCCACCCCGTAGTAGTGAATCTGAATATGTGGTATTGTTTAATTTAATCGAAAAAATATGTTTAAAGTATGAAAATACTATTGTGTTAGGGGATTTTAATTTAAATTCGTGTAATGTTAACACTATTAATTATTACGAATATTTGGTTTCTTTTTGCGAATTTACTCAGAAAAACAGTGTTCCTAATTGTGACGGCTGTCAACTGGATTTGGTGCTTTGTTCGTTGAGTGTTGGGCATAGTGTCAGTGTCGGAGAGGCGGACGAGGCGCTTGTACAGGTAGATAAATATCACCCACCACTTGTTATATTAGCACCGCTTTGTAGGGGGGCCTGCGAGACTACGGTTCCGACCGCTTCCACCTCAGCATATCCCACGGACATAGGATTAGAACACACGGGCTCACAGTGGAACTTCTATAAAGCGGATTATAATTTATTATATGATTTATTAGCATCTATTGATTGGACTCCGATGTATAGTTTAAGTGACCCGGAAGATATTTTAAATTATTTTTATGACACCGTAAATAATATTATCAATGGCTGTGTTCCCAAAAAACAGCGAAAATGTGTAAATTCTATGTATAATTATCCGGAGTGGTATACGATTGAGATCATTCGCAAAATTAGAGAAAAGGCTAGGTTACATAAGTTGTATAAAAGGAGTGGGGCGAGTTGTGATTACGAAATGTTTGCTCGGTGTAGGACGGATGTTAAAGAAATGATAACGGCCGCGCATAAACAACATCAGGACAGGGTTCAAAAAAACATCATAAATGACCCGAAATCGTTTTGGCAATATGTAAGGGCCAAAAAAGGCGCAAATCATTGTAAAAAAATTACAAAGGACGGCAATGTTTTAACGGACGCTGAGTGTGCAAATGAGTTTGCTAGGTATTTTCACTCTGTATATAACAGCCAGCGGGCAAAATTAGATGTAGATGCTGCTGTTGCGGCGAGCGGTAGTAGAAGCGGATTAACCAGTGCGCGCGTGCACATCGGTCGTCTAGAATTGCACCAAGTAACACAGGCACTGGCGCGACTTAAACCAAAATACTCGGCGGGGCCGGACGGCATCCCCGCTTTCATTGTGCGGGATTGCCGCGCTGTTTTAGCGGAACCTTTGCTACATATGTTTAACCAGTGTCTCGAAACCTCATATTTTCCTACTAGATGGAAAATCACGCGTGTTATTCCCGTACCAAAAGGAGAGGCAGGATTTGAAGTTAGTGGATACAGACCGGTTGCGGTACTGTCGACACCGGCCAAAGTATTCGAATCAATCCTACATAGTTTTGTATTTGAGCAAGTTTCCGCTCAGCTTTGTGAGGCTCAACATGGATTCAGGCCGATTCGCAGCACGACCAGCAATTTATTAAATTTCATGTCATATGTTGTCCCCCAGGTCGATGCGGGAGTGCAAGTCGATGGTGCCTATTTTGATTTCAAAAAAGCTTTCGACATGGTGGATAACGACATATTACTGGAAAAATTGGCAGCGGTCGGTTGCACTCCTAAATTGCTACATTTTTTCGCTTCATATATGACGGACAGGCAACAGTTTGTGGAGTTTGCTGGTCACAGATCTGACCCTTGATCACGTAAGTCTGTTGCTAACAATTCTCGATTGAAATCGATTGAAAGCGCAGTTGCATTGCTGTTTTATTTAAGATAGTTGTCACATTGGTTCTTACTAAAGCAGCAATGTAACTGCGATTTCTGTCAGAGTTGATTGCAACAAAGTTACGTAATTACCCCCCTGATGTTTATTTTACAAGATCCGGCGTAAGTCAAGGAAGTAATTTAGGTCCTTTAAACTTTATTATAATGATAAATGACTTACCGGAGGTCATTGAGAGTGCTACATGTTTATTATTTGCGGACGATTTGAAACTGCTGCTCGCTGTAAAAGATAATAATGACAGCGAGAGGCTGCAACGTGATATAAACAAAGTGGAAGATTGGAGTAGAAAAAACAAACTTCTTTTCAATGGTTCAAAGTGCTCGATCATAACGTTTACTAAAAAGAAACAGCCACAACACTATAGTTACCAACTGGCTGGAGAAGTGATGAAGCGAACTGAGACCGTGACTTAGGCGTGCTCATGGACACCGAGTTGACATTCCGTAATCACATAGTGACCGTTTGTAAAAAAGCATATAGAAGTTTAGGATTTATATTGAGAAGAGCACAAAATTTCACCAACATAAAAGCCATTACGGCATTATATAATTCACTCATTAGGAGCCAATTAGAATGCAATGCAGTCATATGGTCTCCGCATGAAACTAAATATAGTAACATGTTGGAGAAAATACAAAACAAATTCGTGCCTTATTTGTACCTTAAACTTTACGGTGTGTACCCCTACTATCCGTTAATGTACCCAACACTATTTGTTCTGGGGATGGTTGGGTATAACAAATTGGTGGTAAGAAGGGACTTGGCACTTGTAGTATATTTATTTAAATTATTGCGTGGTAAAATTTCAAATCCGGAATTGCTTAAGGAGGTGTTGTTGCAGGCACCTGACAATTATGTGGGGAGGAGGCGACAGCCACGGCTGCTGGTGGTACCGCGAGGCAGGACTAATTTGCTAAATAAAGCCCCAATCACACGCGCTCTGCACACACTCAACGAAATTTCCCAAAGTATTGATATTTTTTCGTGTTCTTTGAGTGAATTCGCGAAAGTTTCATTGTATATTATATGTTATAAGCTGTAGTGACCACTTTATCGAATTGGGATATGTCCTGTCATGATATTGTGTTTGTGTTAATAAATAAATAAATAAATCCTTTAAATCGTTATTTAAAAACATGTTGTCTTATTAAATCGAATTGTCACTAATAATTTAGTAATTTCTTTTGTAATGTATAGAAAACCATTTGTTGTATTTTAAAATTGATTACATATTTCAATAAAGAGTTAGGTGAAGATTGTTTACTAAATAAGACAGGTGAAGATAGGGTTGCCAACTTTTTTTGGATCAAATATAGTAGTTTCAAGATTTCTAGTGTAAAAATATACCTAGTAGTTAGCGAAAAAGTCCAAAAAAATATAGTAGGTTGCCGTTTTGTAAGGAGGATTTTAAAGAAGTTGGATTTTTCATAGATACTTAGGTAAGTACTAACATTTTCATAAATTATTCAACAACCATAAAGACAAGTGTTTAATAACAAAAAATATTATGCAATTACTTATGTGCATATAAGTAATATTTTTTGTTGCTTTTGTTTAATTTTTTCACATGAAAAATATAGTAGTTTTGCCTACTAGGCGAGCCCTCAATATAGTGGGATACTATATTTTATAGTAAGGTTGGCAACCCTAGGTGAAGATAAAGACTCTATAGGTAATTTCGTATTGGTCCTGTCTGTGTCAGTTCCGATCTATGCATCCACTTAATTTAAAAGTAAAGTGATTTTCTCCGAGTTTCTCGAAAATAGCTTCATTACTAAAAAACCGGTCAAGAGCGAGTCGGACTCGCGCACTAAGGGCTCCGTACCATCATAATAATACGAGTGGCTTCGTGAGCTGTAGACCTCGCGTTAAAAAGTAGCTCAAAATGTATGTCAAACCTGCTTATAAAATTTCACGAGAATCGGTTGAGAAATGCGACATGTAGAAGAGAACAGACAGCCAGACATACGAAAGATTTTTTGCTGAAAACAAGTGTTTTTCAAGATTGAGAATTAAATTGCTTTTATTGTATCAAAGGGAAAGTCCTTCCTAGTGAACGGTATACTTATAGATACACTGGGACATAAATCAAAGATTGAAGTTGTCTCAAAGCCTTTGTTTTATTTATCCTTTACACAAGAATTACCTTCTCTTAAAATTATTATGGTAGCTTAATTAATTTACACAGCATCAAGAGTAATTCTTATGATTAGAGTTCTAATACAATCAAACGCTATGAGCTAATTGTGAGAAAATAACCTTTAGTGGAGAAACGAGTATAAATTTAAAGTATATGCAAGAGACTATTGTCTCAGGGTCGCTTTATGTTGATTTGCGATTGTTATTGAACCATCCCACTTGTAAAAGGAAAATAGTTAACAAAATGACTCTATATTTTGCACGGAAAACTTCTGGCAGACGTTCTCAGCAACCTGGGCACGGTAAAGAAATCTACCTGTATTCTAACTTCATACAAATAGTCGAAAAGTGAGCTATAACTACGCGCCTCGAGTTCGGTCTGCTCTCAGTATACTAAAGGTGCCTTCTCACGGTGCGTGCTACCACGCACCGCACCGAGCCGCACGAGGGCGAGCACGCACCGATCCTTTGAAGTTACCGTTGAACGCGTCGTTTCCCACGGTGTGTGGTCTTGTCTGGTGCGCTCTCGTGCGTCTACAGACGCACCGGTGGGAAAGCACCTTAACAGTCTCGATCATGCGCTGCAGTGACGAACGATAACCACAGACAAGAATCTATTCCTTTCAATAATTTTGATGATTTCTCAGACCGCTAGCGCCATCTCTTGCGGGACTCGAAAACAAAAACTCTTTTTATTTACTGAGTTTGTTTTTAAAAAATTAAGAACTATTTTTAAACAAATGTAACGTTTAAATGCAACGTTATATTGCCCAAGCTGAAGCAGAGACGCTTTGCTCTGTTTAGTCGATAAATGCCAACTTGTACAAATGCCAACTTAGTTTGAAACGCCAGATTCTACAAATGTCTAATTCTACAAATGCCACCTTCTACCACTTCTACAAATGCCAAATTCTACAAATGCTAACTTCTGCATATGCCAACTTCTGCAAATGCAAACATTTAGTTGTAATACTTTCAATCACTTTTGATATTATTAAATAAAATCAAATTTCATACTTTTAGTTTGTTATTTGTACTTGTTTGTCCTTCTGTGTATGTTCACAGTTGACTCTGAGAAATCGTTTACTAACTTTCATTTTCATTTCTAACCCTACAACTTTCTTGTGAATCATCATATTACTTTTTGTCGCGGACACATATAAATGTATTTAGTAGACCCAAAGGTTTATCTAGGTTGTATTTGTATCTAAATGCTAAAATCTAAATTTCGACAAAAACTGACATAGAACCCTTATAAGAGAAAATTTCACACCAACGAATGTTCCTGAAACGTCCGAATTTATTAAGTGTGTTAGAAAAGCGCCAGTTTTATTATGGCCTAACAAAGTACACTTTATGAGAATAGGCTATTTTATTAAATATTATTTAAATATAATATGACATTTAAATAGCATAATATGAATAATTAAGTTAATATGTAAATTTCAAATTTAAAAATAAATTGACTTTTAAATTACAATTATAGAAAATATTTTTATCCATTTTTTTACACTTAATTAGATTAATTATGGAAATATGTAAGTACATTTTAAAGTTAATAATGAATGACATGATCAAAGAAAATGTAAAAAAAACTATGGACATGATTATACAATTTTTGCATGCCTGATGGCAACTGGCAAAACATGCTGAACAATGTTACACCCCTTACCTACTTAAGATCTGTTTTATATCATACCATGTTTATGAGCAAATAAATATTTCTATAAAACCTCAATGTTTAATTCACCGAGCATCATTAGAACAACTTAGTAATAAGTTTTTTAAGTACTATAAATTAAAATCATTTAGTTACCAATTTAGCAAATAATAATGGCGTAATTAACTGTTGTTTTCGTTGCGGTAATTACATTTTGATATTGATTTCTGATAATTTTATTATACGGTATTACCACTAAGTGTTATTAAAATTAATTTTTACTTTTATTTTTAGATATGTTGCTTCGTTTTGGCGAAAGCTCTAACAGGTAATTTATTTAGTGTTTAAAAAAAAAATTATCTCCATTTGGTAAACAAAGTTTTTTTCGTGCAAAGTGAATGTTTTAATTGATTTGTGACTAAAATATTAATTTAATTAATTAAGAGTGTTATTTTCGTCTTTACAGATGTTGATATAAAATTGATTCTTCCAAAAGAATGCGAAGGAATAACTTTTTGCGACGTGGAGCCGGCGGAATATCCACATCTTTATTTTGACGAATACGTCAGAGAGATGGTAAGTTGATTTGTATATAACCAACTTCCGCCCGCAACTTTATCTGCGTGGATATTTAAGAAAATACTTTGGGAACTTTTAACCAGTATCTTGTACTCTTATGTATTCTCTGCCAGTATTAGTAGTACCTACTGTATGTCTTAATTTCATCAAAATCCGATCAGTCGTTTTTACGTAAATAGGCGGATCCCCACCAAGCGCGCTGCCCTGTTTCCCCTTTTCCGTTTCCGTCCCTGTCCCCGTTCAGAATTAGGTACAGAGAGAGAGTATTAGTATACTAATATCCCGTTTCCATTCCCCTTTCCCATTCTTATTTCCCTTCCCTTCACTTTGTTTGTTTCTTTGTTTGCCCACTTTAGCATACGAATTTATACTAGCTTCCCGATGAGCTAGAGACTTATAATTTTGAATTCAGGTCAGAATTGGAAGGCAATGCAATATTCTGTACCTTCAGTGAAAAGAGGTATAACTCTAAAAACATGATTTTTGGGAAATTAACTTTAAAGTTAAAAAAAATCCTACTCTTCATCTGAGATAGATAAAATAAAATTAGTGCTTGTAGACTGTAGATAGTTATGCTAGCTTTGTTTTCTTGTATAATTTACAGAGAAAAGAATTACAGATTTTTCAGTATTCAAGAAAATGTTCAGTTATATCACTTGGCACATTGATTTATTTTGTGTATATTGATATAATAATACTTCTATCATTTTACACCAGGCACATCTGCTTTTGTGTAAAATGATACCTTACCTTAACTTTTTGTGTCAACTTTTGTAATTTTAGGTTTATTTTCAAGTTGTCGAAGAAACATTGTTAAACAATCTCTAAATATGAGTAATTAGAGTTTTGTTCTGTTGAATCGTTAAAAAAAAATCGAATTATATCCATTTACACAATTATTTTGAAAAAAATCGATGTGTAAATTGTTTCAACTCTTATCACTAACGATATAACTACTATATTTACTATGTGAATAGTGATATAATTCGTGAAAAATAAATAAAATATTAATTAGACACCAGCAAATTAGACTATTCATCTTCATATCAGCCGCACGACACCCACCGCTGAGTATAAGCTTCCCTCAAGGATCTAGCGGCTTGCCGCGACCTTCACCAGATCGTTGGTCAACCTTGTCAGGAACCTATACCAATGGAGCGTCGTCTGGTGCGCGGTCGCCGTTCCAGAACCTTTCAATCCCAACAGCCATCGGTTCTTCTCGCTATGTGTCCCGCCCACTGCCACTTCAGCTGAGCAATTCTTCAAGCGATGTCGGTTACATTAGTTCTCTTACGTATGTACTCAAGTTTTGGTTCGATTACGTAGAGGAAGGCCGAGCATGGTTCTCTTAAGAAATTCATAGTTTCACTGTTTCACGTTTCACTGCCGTAAGTCATCACTGGCATCACACATTG
This sequence comes from Agriphila tristella, assembly GCA_928269145.1. NCBI lineage: Eukaryota > Metazoa > Arthropoda > Insecta > Lepidoptera > Crambidae > Agriphila > Agriphila tristella. The sequence goes on along the minus strand of OV743440.1, from coordinate 1,902,635 downwards.
GTCATAGACATTAGTCTTGAGACATTAAGGTAAGTTAGTTTCGACGGACAGAGTTTTTCAAAACTTCCCAAATGCTGCCTATCCAAGTAGGATTCGACGAAAGATCTCTTTCTTGAAGTTCGACTTAATTACCTAACTGGACTGCCTGTTCTTCCTAGTTATACGTAATGAACTACAACTTCGAGTGTAGTATTCCCAACATGAACTAGAGCTTGTTTGTACAACATGGGCAATCGACTTATTTTTCGTCTTATCCATGTTCATTCCAAGACCTAATCTTTGGGAAGCACTACGAAGATCTACGAGCATTGTGTTAGTATTCAGTTTAATTCAAACTAGATACTTTTAATACTCTTTTTTCGTTTGTCACGCCAAATTGCTGAACGTAGGAACCAGACTCTACCACCAAAAAAATAACACAGAAAGATCAATACACAATGCGTAGTAAATATACTTTTTGAAATCACTCGATTATTACCTAAGTACGCTATAGCGTTCATACCTCGTATAATCACAGGTTTGAGTAGAACTAAAAGTCAACTTTTAAGAAAATATCATCATTGTATTTATTTTATTGTTTTGCTCTTCCATTCTCTGATTAGAGGTCGTTTATGTGGATCCAGTTTCAAGATTGGGTGATAAATACTTTCTACTTGGCCTGAGCTACAATTTCGCCCAAAAATAAATAATTCAATGGATTCAAATTAGAGCTTGACGACAATGGCCACTCATTCGTACCGATAGAGCCTGGTAAATTTTTAAGTATTGTGTAGTCATTGTCATTACCTGAAGGCGCAGAGTACTGATGGAAAATACAGTTTTTGTTGTCAAAACAAGCAGGTTTCTGAAATGGTTTTGGTACTATAGACACACATCCACACTCTGCGGCAGGTTGTATAGAACACCGAATAGTAAAAACTGCCACTTTGCTTGGCTTTCCTGGTCCAATCAAAGCTTTTCTCATTAGAAAGCTTTTAATTCGATCGAGACCTGGGCGGTGCTGCAGTCTCTCTCTCCAGAGGTGCCAAATGGACTAGATGTTTGACGAGGTGCCGAAGTATAAGACTTATACAAAAATGCCACCATATCGGACTGATTACAGAACCAGAGCACAAATCTCATCTAACTTTAGCATTCGGGAAGTTTTTTGAACATCTTTGCGTTGAACATGCCTCAGTCTTAGGACGACCGACGTCTTTGGCCAGTGTATGTAGTCAGGGAGAGTCATGACTTATGGCAATGAAACGTGGTTCATTTCTTTGCGTGATCGAATCAGCAATGAGGAGATCCTTAGGGAAACTATCGCTCAAAGGATAGCTCAGTTGTAGTGGCAGTGGGTGGGAAACATTGTGAGAAGAACCGATGGCCATTGAAATGGAAAGGTTCTAGAATAGTTACCACGCACCGGGATGACGCTTCTTTCACTTCCGACTAACGTTTTGTTGAAAGTCGCGGGAAGCTGCTGTGTGCGGGCAGTGCAGCGCATGACCTATTGTTGTGGAGATCCTTGAGGAGGCCTAAACCCAGCAGTGGGTATCATGAAGTTGTGTACCATTGATATTAGCAGCACGACACCCACTGCCGATGAAGAAGATGCTTACTACTGAAATCGAAAACTAATTAATTTCTTGTATAAATACAACGTACAACAGTGTGAATAGTTAGTGTATATTGATACAATTCATTTTATGCATCGAAGCAATCTCACCCTTATTTCAAGCAATATAGGTCAGATATTGTCCAATCAATAACAATTTAGATAATTATAAATTAAATGGCACAATCCATTATGCTTTGTGTAAAGTGATACAATTTACGTTTCGCTTCATATTGTTCGTGACGTGAACTCTCGAGTGTCGTAGTCGTAACCATCATAGCTCAGGAACGTCGGTGTAACACTGAGGCAAACAACACAATGTCGTGTCCATGCAGGTGCGGGGGAAGGGTACGAGAGAGAGGAGAGAGATTAAGAGGTTGCGGGGGGATTTTTAGGCAGTTATATCAATTTACACAAATATTAATCGAACGTTTTACTTTTTGTATTCTTGTATTTTTTGATATAAGTCAATTATATCATTTAACACCTTTCCCAAGTTTATGTGATTATTGATATAATTGAAATTATATCGATAAACACGAAGTAAAAAATCATTATTTTTGAATTTTCAGTGCTACGAGGGTGGATCCAAAAGTTCTAAGCCCGACCATGAAAATGAAAGAAAAGTGGGTCTGAAATAATTTTTATTTTTCGACATAGTCTCCGTTTAGGTCAATGCATTTCTTCCACCGGACCTGCAACTTGTTTATACCTTCGAAAAAAAATGATTCCTGAAGGTTCTCAAAATAATCATTTACTGCGGCTATCACCTCGTTCCTGTCCGAAAATTTCGAACCACCTAAGTGTTTTTTTAAATTTGGAAATAAGTGGTAGTCTGAGGGGGCTAAATCCGGCGAATAAGGTGGATGGGGCAATATTTCGTAGCCACAATTATGGATTTCAGCCATTGTTTCAGCTGAAGTGTGAACCCGGGCGTTATCTTGATGGAACAACACTTTCTTCCGTAACATACCCGGCCTTTTTTCTTTGATTTCTTCCCTTAGTCGTCGTAAAAGGTTACAATAATAACTTGAATTTATAGTTTCGCCCTTTGGTAAATAATCCACGAAAATAATTCCCTTTGCATCCCAAAAAACTGAAGCCATGACTTTGTTGGTCGACAAAACAACTTTGGCTTTCTTTGGAGTTGGAGAGCCAGATCTTTTCCACTGCTTCGATTGTTGCTTAGATTCAGGAGTGCGGTGGTGAACCCAGCTTTCATCCATGGTAACAAACCGGGATAAAAAATCCTCTGGATCTACCTCAAAAAGCTCCAAACAGTCACGGGAAATTGTGAAACGAACTCATTTTTGTTCAGCTGAAAGCAATCTCGGAACCCAACGAGCAGAAACCTTATGGAACCCTAATTCTTGAGTTACAATATTTTGTACCCGATCATAACCAATGCCTGTGATCTCAGCTATCTTACTGATGGTCAATCTTCGGTCACTCAGAATAAGATCACATATTTTTTCAATGTTTTCCTTCGTGGTAGAGGTTGAAGGCCTACCGCTCCTGGGGTCATCTTCAATACTCTCCCGACCCTGCTTAAACTCAGCCACCCACTTTTTTACACTGGAATACGATAGAGCTGACTCACCAAAAGTGCTCACCATATCTTGATGAATATCTTTTGGTGATAGGCCTTTTTTACTGAGGTACTTGATCACTGCTCGGTGTTAAATTTTCTCCATTATTGAAAAAGATGTCAGATAGCATCAAACAAATGATCACAAAAAAAATATGGCTTGCAGTGTCGGAACAAAACTTCGCACATTTACTATTGAAGAACCATACTAAAGAGTGAGGGTAAATTTACAAAACTGTCAAAGCTATTTCTACGTTAGGCCACGAATTTTTGGATCCACCCTCGTATAAGTCGAGTTGGATCAATGTGCACAAACTAGCATACTCTGAAATTATATGTGTGTAATGATATAATTCTAGATAAATCACTACGCACAATTCAAGTCATTTGTTATTGAATTGTGTATAAAGTATTAAATCGAGTTATATTTATTGACACTATTTTTTTAAAAGAATAGCCTCGGTACACTTTGTTTTAAATAGAGATATATTAATTTACACAAATTTTTCCTAAAAAAAACATAAAAAGTAAGCACTTATATCACTATGCACAAAACTTATTTCTGTTAATATAACTCCTATAAATATGCCAATTAGACACAAAAAAGCTAATTTTTCAATGATTTGAATAGTGAAATAAAATCAAAATCGATACAACTCGAGTTAGATCAGTTTTCACTGAAGGTACAGAATTATGGTGTCAATAAGCTGATCTGATGATGGAGCCGGAAGAGAGTAACAGGGACTCTGTAATAAAACCATACAATACAAGTCCATATAGTTTGGACTCATTAGAATCATCTTAATAAGTACTCTGACGAGATATGAGGTCAAGGGTCTGATGATGAAGCCGGGAGAAGGCCACAGAAACTCTATAATAATACCACACGACCCCTTCGAGTTTGGGCTCGTTTGATTTGTCATGACAAGTACTCCGATAGGAAATGATGTATTTTTAGATTTATCTGGTTGACTAAAAAGCGGAAAATAATAATTTACTGAAAAAAATATTGTAAGATTTATCATCAATTGTCTTTTGCATGCGTCCCATGTTTTTAGGTTTAAAACATCTGTTAAGGTTTATAAATCTTTACGGCGGGAATTATTTTATACTTTTTTTTATATTTTTATAACTCTGGCACAGAATACATTAGTATGAAATCATTTTTTTCTTTTACAGCAACGCAAGCATAACTTCCTACAATCCTTGACAGCTGAAGGAACCCCCACAGCAGATAATATCCCCCAGAAATTCTATGATGAAGAAAACTGCAGCACAGAAACCAGAGTAAGTTCAATCCTTAATGATCCTTACTAATATTATAAATGCGAAAGTCCGTTTGTTTGTTGTTACGCGCGCCTGATCACGTCCTTAACTACTGAACCGATCATCTTGAAATTTTGCACACGCGTGGTCAGGGGTACAGAAAAGGGCATGGGGCCTTTCATCTAGAAAAAACGTACAGTTCCCGAGGGATAGCAAAAACTGTCCACACAGACGAAGTCGCGGGCGGTCGCTAGTATTGTAAATGTGTAAGTCCGTTTGTTTGTTTGTTACACCTTCACGTCTTAACTACTGAACCCATTATCATGAAATTTTACATACATATTGTCTGGGGTGCATGCAGAAAAGGACATATTATAGTATACCTTTCATCCCGAAAAAAGGAACTGTTCCTTTCCTCAAGTGATGCATTTTTACAGCAAAAATGCAAAAATTCAAATGGTATTATTATATTAGTAACGTATTTAAGTTGATAAGGATTAATAATGTTTCCTTCTAAATAGCCATTATTCTAAATTGCCGCACTTTACGTGAACAATATTTTAGAAGATATATACAGTATTATATTATCTGTGATTATGGTTATAGTAAGTTACTCTTAGACGAAAGATATATGCCATCGTAGACTTTTTTATAGATCTATAATTCTATAATAGATATATTATTTTGATATAGTTCAAAAGGTTTATGCAGCGTTTTCGATGCAAGCTCCCATTCGGCTTAATTTTAGCCGACACCTTCAACAATTATCGTCAGATTTCTTTCAATTTACATAAAACCTCAACTTTTTATACATCTAAACCTTCCTTAAGAATCACTCTTTTGTTTGGAGAAAACCGCATGAAAATCCGTTTAGTAGATTTTGATTTTATCGCTCACAGGTAGACAGACAGACGCGGCCAGGGACTTTGTTTTATATAATTACTAGCGGCCGCCCGCGGTTTCACCCGCGTGGTTCCCGTTCCCGTAGGAATATCGAGATAAAAAGTATTCTATGTTTTAAGCTAGGCTATCTACTATCTGTGTGTCAAATTTCAACCAAATCCGTTCAGTAGTTTCTGCGTGATTGAGGAACAAACATCCAAACATCTAAACATCCAAACTCACAAACTTTCACATTTATAATATTAGTACGATAGTGATAGTGATGATTTATACAAATAATTAAACCACATTTTGCTTTCAGATTTTATATCCTTTCATCGCGAGACCAAACACTACGACCAAATTGGTGATGCAGTCTAAGTACTTCAAACAGAAAGTGACCGAAACGATATGTCTGTAAGTACCTATACTTCATTTTCGGGGTTCCGTAAAAACGGGACCCTATTACTAAGACTCCATTGTCATCTGTCATTGGGTTTTCTTATCTGCCAGTGTATTTTTTACCTTGTCATTTCACAATTTATGATCTTTATTGGTGCATATAAATCCTTTGGAGACACTTAATATGCTGGCTGTTTGTGTTTTGCACTGATTTTCAAATTTAGACCAAACACTCTCTGCACTATCGTAGTCTATTCCAATATCAGATTTGGGGTAGCCTGTTACCACAGCTAATAGTTTTGATTGGTTTGGGTGCTACAAGTATTCGGTTTTGTGATGTCAAAGCTTCTCCTGGGATACCCTTGCAATGAATCCTTGCATCTTTGTTTAGCAGCTGTGTCAGAAATGATAAAGTCAATTTGGATGATTTAATCGCACTTTTATATATGATCAAGTGTTCCAGTTTCTTTTGGATGTTTGTGTTCATCTAGGTGAGTGAATGTCTTGTTGCAAAATTCAGGATCTCTTCCCCTTGTTTGTTTACTATACCCATTCCATATCCCCCATGTAATTTGCTACGCGCTGTCGTGGTAGCTCCAATATGTCCGGTTAGGTCCCCTCCGATTATTTTGTATTCGTTCGCTCGTATGCTACGGATCAGATCATCCATTTCCTCCCAGAAATCATTTGTTCCTACGTCTTTACAGCCCATCTGTGGGGCATATGCTGAAATTATGTTGGTGATTTGCTAGTCATCCAGAACTAGTTTAACAGCAATTACGCGATTGCTCTTCCGAGTAATATGATTATTATCCGAGTTCTAAATGTATATTATGTAGTTCTAAATACTATTGCCACTCCGTTTCTTTTCTTGTCCGTTCCGTTGTTATAACTTGGTAATTATTTCCTATATCTCTGGATTTCGAGCCTTTCCATGTAATTTCCTGGATACAGCGATGTTAATGCGTCTTCTTTGTAGTACTTCGCTCAGTTCTTGGCTTCTTCCCGTGAGAGATGCCAGGTTCCATGTTGCAAGTCTGATTCTATTAATACTAAGTGGCGCGCGCGCATGTTTGTTCTTGTCAAATTGTTCGTCGCATCAGGGGGACGCCTCAGAGGTATTCGCATCTAATGTCGCATTCTTTGCATTCGCGTCGCTTACGGGGTTGCCCTTCTCTTTGTTTGCCTTATATTCATATGAGGAGATAATTATTTTGGCTAATTGTTTTATTATTGCAAGTCTTTGTTTCTGGATGACCATAGATCTCAAGGCCCTGAACCTGAGTACACAACGCCTACAGAACAAGAACCTACTATATTAAGATCAGAAGTAGAAGCCGCTCTTAAACACCTAAAGTGCGGCAAGGCTACAGGAGCTGACGTAATTCCCATAGAAGTATTCAAGATCATGGGGGATGTTGGTGTGGATATCTTGCACTCCATCTGTCGGCAAATATGGAATACGGGAAAATGGCCTAAGGATTGGTCGCACTCCCTATTCATCCCACTCCATAAAAAAGGCTCGACTAAAAAGTGTAATAACTTTCGCTTAATATCTCTCATATCCCACGCTAGTAAGGTCCTCCTTCATATACTCAACACGAGGCTACAAGCATTTATAAGCCGCGAAATTGCTCAAGAACAAGCCGGCTTTGTCAAAGGAAAGGGAACACGAGAACAGATTCTCAACCTAAGACAAATCATAGAAAAAGCGCGAGAGTTCAATACCCCGCTGTTTATTTGTTTTGTGGATTTTCGTAAAGCTTTTGACACCGTTAAATGGTGGAAGCTGTGGGAAGTACTATTGACAATGGGTGTACCACGACATCTAGTGTACCTCATTAAGAGACTTTACGAGGATGGTACAGCTGCTGTTCGCGTGGATGGATTTGATTCTGGGGATTTCAAGACTCAGGCTGGTGTTCGACAGGGATGTATCCTCTCCCCTCTAATATTTAACATCTATACCGAATACATAATGCGGATAGTTTTGGAAGACTGGGACAAGGGTGTATCAGTTGGCGGTCGGATGATATCAAACCTGAGATATGCTGACGATACTACTCTTCTTGCGACGTCACAAGCAGACATAGAACGGTTTCTTGCGCTTCTGGAAGCAACCAGTGTTGATTTTAGTCTCACTATAAACCAAGATAAAACAAAAATGATGGTGGTGGAGCGTAATAATAACAATCGACCTGACTTACGTGTAATAGCTAATTGTGAAGTTGTCCAGAGTTACATCTACCTGGGGTCCACAATCACAAACACTGGAAGTTGTGAGGAAGAGATCAGGAGACGGTGTGCCATCACACGATCAGCCGTGGAAAAGCTCACGAAGATATGGAAAGATCGCCGCATAACTAAAAACACCAAAGTTCGCTTAATGAGATGCTTAATATTTCCTATCTTCCTATATGGAGCTGAAACATGGACGATCCACCAAAAATACCGTAAGAAGATTGACGCCCTTGAGATGTGGTGCTGGAGGCGCTTACTGAGGATAAAGTGGACCGCTCACCGGACAAACGATTCCATCTTGAAAGAGCTTCGTATCAAACAAAGACTTTCGTCGATTGTGCAAGTACGAATCCTAAAGATGTTTGGGCATATTATCCGCAACGAAAGCTCATTAGAACGATTGATGGTACAAGGGAGAGTGGAAGGTCAACGTTCTCGCGGCCGATCACCCACAAGATGGACAGACATAATAAAAACAACCACAAAGTGTTCCCTCACTGAATGCACACGCAGTGCCACGAACAGAGAGAAATGGAGAAGTATCGCGAAAGCCGCAACCAACCCACCAGACAGTCCATGATCACGACCACTCCGCCAGGAGTGTACGACTAAAAAGAAGAATTGTTTATAAAACAATAAGCCACTTGTAACCGGCTGCGGATTGACGTTAAGGCAGTAACTCTCCTGGAGAGCTTGGGAGCCGACGTTGGACTACGTCTCGTCCACCGCCAGCTCGTTCCCACTTGTCGGGTGTCGGATCCGGATTTTAATCGGGTGTCGGAGGCTCTGTTCACACTTGTCGGATGTCGGCCCGATCGAAACGGGTCGTGGTGCCATTTTCACTCTGTGCGAGGCGACTATACGCGATGGACCTCAACGAAGCTCTTGTTGTAATGTATTTTTATTTGAGAAGAAGACGAAATGCAGCCAAAGACAGAAAATATTGGGATTTTATTTCAAATGAGTCCAAATTCGGTGGGGAAACATGGTTTTATTAAAGAGTTCCTGTGTCCTTCTTCCAGCTCCATCATCAGACCCTGGAAACTATTTCCCAACAAAGTACTTGTCAAGACGATTCAAACAAACCCAAACTAGATGGGGTTGCATGGTTTTATCATAGAGTTCCTATGGCCTTTCTCTGGCTCCATCATCAGATCCTCGGACACTATTTCCCATTAAAGTACTCGTCAAGATGATTCAAACGAGCCCAAACTCGATGGGGTTGCATGGTTTTATTACCGAGTTCCATTCAATTCAATTCATTTATTTGCATTAAATAGGGTAGGTACAATTTTATTAAAGGTGTTATACAACTTGGTAGAACTTATGCCTATTTAACTATATCATGTCATAGCATGCAAATTAGTAATAAAAAAGTTTGTAATAATTTGATGTTATTTACCTATACTATATTATATAATTATTTATTCTGGAGAAAATGTCTAGAGTAGTTAGTACATCGATCTTCCTTACTCTTTATATTTGAGGAAATCTTCAATACAATAGAAGCCCTTGTCCAGCAGCCATTTCTTTAAAACTGTCTTAAATTGATTAAAAGGCAATAGCTTAATAACCTCGGGTATTTTATTATAAATTTTTATAGCCATCGCATAACCATTCTTATTAAACCGAGTAGTTTTTGGTGCCGTGTTTAAAACGAGTCTGTTTATATTTCTTAGGTTCCTACTTGTTTTATCCCCGACTCGTTGATAGAGGTGCTTATTTTGGTGTACGAATTTTCCTACTTCCAAAATATATAAACACGGGAGTGGTAGGATATTAAGTGACCTAAAAAAAGGTCTACATGAAACATCTGGTGCTATACTGCATATGGCTCGAATGCACCTCTTCTGCGCGACAAAAACTTTTTGAATATTAGTCCCATTTCCCCAAGTTATAAGTCCGTATCTGATAATGGATTCGACAAACGCAAAGTAGGCCATGATTGCCGTTTTTTTATTTGCTATTTTAGTAAGTTTGTATAAAGCATACGCGAAGCTGTTTATTTTTCCAATAACTTTTTCTATATGGTCTTTCCATGTCAGCTTAACATCGATAGTGATACCTAAAAATCTTACATTTAAAGCCCACTTTATATTTTCTCCATTCACGTCAATATTTGTCAATTGATTTTTAAAATTGTTGAAATTAATTATATTTGTTTTATTTATATTGATTTGAAGATTATTATTATGCTCAGTGCTCTTCTTCCGGCTCCACCAGGGTCTGAACCCTGGAAACTATTTCCCAACAAAGAACTCGTCAAGACGATTTAAACGAGCCCAAATTTCATGGGGTTGCACGGTTTCAATATTGAGTTCCTATGGCATGGCCTTTCAGCTTCATCATCAGACCCTGGACCTCGTCTCCCATTAGAATTCTAATGGGAGACTTGTCAAGACGATTCTAACGAGCCCAAACACGATGGGGTTGTATGGTTTCATCATAGTGTTTCTATGGCCTTCTTCTGGCTTCATCATCAGATCAGCTCAATGATACCATAATATTGCATTGCGTTCTAGTTCTGATCTATGTTCAAAATTTCAAGTCTGTAGCTCATCGGGAAGCTAGTATAAAATCGTTCGCAAACTTTGTGAAGAAACAAACAAACAAAACAAACAAACAAAAACAAACACACAAACGAGACTTCTGCGCATATTTCAACCCTCAAGATCCGCGCCGAGGCCAGCGGCGAAAAGTTTGTCGGACCCGACATCCGACAAATGTGAACAGCGTCATATGTAGGTAGGTACTCATAGGCGAGCGAGATCCGACACGATTTTTGTCCGGCCGACGGGGGCTGGCAAAACACCCGACATTTCTTGTCGGCTCCGACACAAAATCGGTGTCCGAGAAGTGTGAATAGCTACATATAAAATGTTCTGCCACTGGAACATCCGATTAAAATCCGGATCCGACACCCGACAAGTGGGAACGAGCGGACACCGCCCTGCCTAGCAGTATAGCTCCAGTTTAACCTGGTAACTCATAATATGAGTGCAGCTTCTCATTGGGTATATGCCTCTTCCTCCCACTCTGCCGTATTGATAGTTACCGTCTCCGCCTTCGTAGCCGTGGAAGACTCCTTTATTATTAAAACTTTACTCACAATTCCCAATTTTTCTGCTTCGATCTATTTAAAATTTTATGTTTATTTACAGTAATCGCGAACCTTGCCTGCAAAGCGTGAAAGGGCTTGGCTACACAAGCACTTGCGAGGAGAAATACGGTGAGGTTCAGTTATACCTCTTCGATCCTATTAAACAGAGGATAGTACATGAAGCCGTTCGGGTTCCTGTATGCTGCCGGTGCGTTACTAAAAGGGAATAGTATGCAATTTAAGATTTTACATTGAGGTTGTTCTTAATTTTAGTATTAAAGTAATTACTGCATAAGCAATTATGTATGATAATAAAAGTATATGTGGAAATTTATATTGTCTTTACCTTTAAAAACACTGTTTATTGCTTTTTGCAATATTTGACAAATCTTTGTCGCTGATAAATAAGTCTAATCCTAGCTAGAGGAATGAAAAACTATGTGGAATAAAGTATTTTCGAGTACTTTATTATCCTCATAAATTAGTAGGTATAGTATCGAATCTATTAATAAAATTCATAATTTTAAAATGTACATAATTTAATAAGAATATCTTTACTATGGATAATGTTGATACGATTAAAAAAATATAAAATTAACCTATAATATTTTAATATGTATAAAAATATTAAAACCAATACTTTTATGAGTTTTAGAGTTATTTTTTTTTATAGTTGTAAATTTTAATATTAATGTTAAATATTGGTAGGTATACTTATTATACAATTAGCTGATTTATGACGTCACTCGGCTAAGTCACGCCACCACCACGCTACCTCCCCTCCCTCTGCCTATAAAAGTCGAGCGCACTCGGACCGCAGCTCATTTGCTCGCTGGCACTCGGACTAAACACATCGTGTCGACGCGTTCTTGTTTGGGTTTTTGAAGTGAAGGTTTATCTTTTAAGTTTTATTATAATTGTGTTAATATTCGGGTGAGTTGATTTTTGTTCCAATTTCAGTTAAAATGGTGTTTTGTTAAAAGTTAATCGTTGATTGTTAATAAATAAATTAAATAAGTTCTTTGTTAGTACAGAATTTGTTTTTTTAAAGAATTCCTGCTTCTGAAGCTAAATTCTTGTGTATTCTTATTGCTATGCGAATTAACGTTATGCCAAGTCTGTTATGTTTTCAAAATATGATTATTAATGTTATGCAATTTAAGGTGTATTATTAACCATTGAAAGTAGCGCCCTCAGAGGTTTTTATTTAATAAGATGTAATTATTTAATAAGAATCTAATATTATGAGAAGGTATCACTACATTCCCTCGTAATCATTCGTAGAAGTAGACAGCAAATGTCGAACACGGCCACTTCTTGCAGTTTTGCTATCTACTGTTATAGACTAAGCTCCCGTTGCATAAAACCTTACCTCACAAGGTGGAAGAGCAGAAATGTGTTGCAGTAATAGATATTACTTAGGAACACTGGATTTTAGTGGGTTGCCATCGCATATCCTGGAAGAACATATATTTTTTTTCGTTTCCGTACCGCTATTTTGATCGAAAATTACATCATGAGGTGGAAGATCGAAATGTTTACCCATCGACAGAGAAAAATTTGTAGGTCAAAACCCGCATGGGTTGCCAGCCCCTACTCTGGCAGGTTTCAAGGTCAGCCAAGTTTTATGAGGCCCAAAAATTGGGTCATTTACCTCATCAGGTGGTTTTCCACCTCATGATGTAATTTTCGATCAAAATAGCGGTACGAAAACGAAAAAAAATATATGTTCTTCCAGGATATGCGATGTATTTGCATAAAATTTTATGACATAATATGTCATAGCATAATATGATTTCGCCGAATGATGTTTACGCATACTATTACTTAGTCATAACAGCTTATGCATAATTTTTTTAGGCATAACTAATTTAGGCATAATCATGTTTAAGCATAATATTCTTTAGCATAAATTTGAATACGCATAATGTTATTAACGCATATTTTTATAAACAAAAAAAAATTGTTTTAAAAAACAAAAAACCGACTTCAAAAACCTTCCTCTAAAAAGCAAGAAATAATATTCAAATCATTAGATACGCATTATCAGTGTTATAATAACAACACGTCTATTGAAGTCGGGTGGGGCTGGAGTACAACTTCCTTTTTTTATTCTAAAAGCCCCACCCGACAATTTTTGATTTATTGATTTTTAGTGTAAGTACCTTCTATATTAGGTAGGTAAATTATTTGGTAGAAAAATCGGCTCAGCCAAACGTGAGATATTCGCGGAGAAACATACATTCATACAGGTCAAACTGAGAGAGAACCTTTTTTTTTGAAGTCGGTTAAAAAGACTATACTAAAAGTACCCCTTTCCCAACAAAAAGAAACATCTAATTCGGTTCATAAATAACAAAGTCGTCAAGTTAGTTGATGCAAAATCATAGTATTTTCAGGATTTCTCGAAAACTACTGAACCGATTTGAAAAAAAATTAAATAAGACCATCTCGCAAGAAAACTCAATCGAACAAAAAAAGAATCATCAAAATCGGTTCATAAATGACGAAGATACGCGCGAACAACGATAAAAAAAAAACATACAATCGAATTGAAGCCTCCTCCTTTTTGTGAAGTCGGTTAAAAATGAATACACTTCGAAACTTGCACATTTAAAAGCTATTGCTAAAATTTTACACTTGAAATAAATATAAATATTGTTTGTCTCATGCATGGCTAGGGGTATGTATTTACAATGCCGAAGTTGAAAAGACCGAATTTTACAAGACCCATGGACGAAACACTGAAAACAAATAGTCGAACGGTTGTTTGGCCGTACGTTTAAAATCACAAAAGGACATTTTAACTAAAATACTAAATCACGAAGGTTAAAAAACTGAAGATTAATTGAGAGTTACATGCCAGCAGGTTGGTTCTGGCACTTCGCCGGCCGCTGCCGCGGCACGCTCGCTTTGCTTGCTCGGCTCGTACATTGTAGGTCGCAATGAAACTTAACCTCCTCCTCGCTCGCTACGCTCGCTTTGCTCGCTCGGCTCGTGCATTGTAGGTCGCAATGAAACTTAACCTCCTCCTCGCTCGCTACGCTCGCTTGTCGTCGCACCTAACAGACCTAAACGAACTTTCGGGATTATGAATCATCGGCATTTGAACTTTCGGGATTTCGAACTATCGGTCATTTAATAATCGACCTTTTAAGTTACGGTCTATTTATCGGATATCGATATTTAGGATTTTCGTATATATTTTGAAAATAGGTGTTTTATACGTCGATATTTCTGTCGTATGTGTTATGAATGTTCGGCATTTAAATACATACCCCTATTGAAAGAAAATAAATAAGTACGTAAAAATATTTATTCTGATTGTTTTTGATTTTTATGTCTAAATAATATTAGGCGAATAGACAATAGGCCTAATAACATTATGCGAAAACAAATTAGACTAAATGATTATTATGCTTACATAAATAGTATGCCAAAAAACAATTATGCCAAAGTATTATTATGACAAAAAAATATGACAAATCCGTTATGCCAAATCAAATAAGGTATAAAAGCATTATGCGAAAACAAGGGATCCCCAGAGAAGGACATAGGATACCTTTCATTCCGAAAAATGGAACTGTTCCCGAGGGATAGACAAAATACTATCCACGCAGACGAAGTCGCGGGCGGAAGCTAGTATAGTATAAAAGTCTAAATTATATATATTTTTTTCAACAGGACTGAAAAGGAAAACGGCTTAAAAAATGTAAAAACATTATTTCCGAAGTTTATGAATATATTACAGGAAAAATAAAACGATGTCTTTAAAATCATCAACAAATATTACATTAGTTCCACTATCGGTCAAGAGATCGCGCTTACCTAAAACTGCAGTATTTGTACACCACCACATTTAGATGATGGTACGAAACCCTCGGTGCGCGAGTTCAACTCGCTCTTGTCAGTTTTTTGATTGAACACGAATTATTTGAGTTTGATTTTTAATTCCTTCATATTTCGGATTATTTTTCACGCAAATGTTACATACAAGTCTACATTTAAAATATAAAAATTAAAAAAACCCGCCTGCATAAAAAGACAAGTCAACTGAAAAGATGTAAACAAGATTAAATATTAAAGGCAACATAATTACATGCAGTCGGAGGCAATAAAGAACGTGACGTTATGAATGATTTGAATTATATGCCTCCGACTGCATGTTATTATGTTGCCTTTAATATTTAATCTTGTTTACATCTTTTCAGTTGACTTGTCTTTTTATGCATGCGGGTCTTTTTTTTAATATCTTTTTAGTTATTAATTATTATATATTACAGTCATCATGATATACCTTTTTGAAATCCTTATAAGAAGCCCTTTAATTTGACACCCATATTGCAGTATTCTAAAAAAAAATTTTTTTCTCTACGTATAATAGCACCGTACAGCCGCCATGTTGGTTTTTTAAAACGACACCTTCTTAAAAACTCTTGGGCTGACAAGACAAATCTAACGATATCTTAATCATAGAAATCCGTTCAGCCGTTTGAAAGATATGAGGTAATAAAAAATATTACATACAAACACACATACAAACTTACAAGATACGCGCGAAAAACATAACCCTCTTGCAGTCGGGTAAAAAACAATCTTATATGGATTAGGTAGTAGGAGGTATACATTCATTTCATTTTAATACATTTTCAGGTAGCTGTATGTTTATTTTCCGAAACACTAACAGAACCCCAGAACTTCAGAGAAGGTACACAGTTTAATATTTTTTATGTTACATTGACAGTCAGAACTTACTTACTCATTGAATTTTTAGATTTTAGACATTTACAATGCTATTTTTATATCGTACGAGTATCATCTCACCCGTAGCAGTTCAGACGGGATCCCGTCTGAGCTGCTACGGGTGAGTCGATTTTTTCTAGTGTTTTTTCATAAAGTATATTAATTATCTTACTTACTTGTCTTACGCACAACGGACTTACCTAGCTCGAATTTTGGCCTTTATGAAAAGTAACTTTAATTTTAATGAAACAAGTAAGTAACATTTAATTTTTGCATGCTTTACAGCTTCACACAGTATGAGATGTATTAATATAAGAAATACTATACGAGTAATTAAAACAATGAACGAAGGATCTCATGTTTTTCAGATAATGAGCTTAAGTCGTTAATATCTACAAGGTGTTTGGTAAAAGCCTTATAAAGCCGAATATGGTAAATAGGGACCATCAAACTGAACAACTTTCACGATTGTACCAACTCTGAAATCGCAAAAAAACAGCTGTTTCATACAAAAACTAAAACGAAAATATCCAAATGTTTCAATATTATATTTTATGCCTGAGCTAAATTCCCATACTAAAAAAAACTAGTTGGCTCTCATTTCTGTAATTTAACATCTTTCTCCCTCAGCTAAAATGCCTGCTTCTTGTGAGGGAAAGAACTTTTGCCATAAAAAGAGCGAGGACTACCCACAGGAGTTGATCAATAAAATCTTAGAAGATTTGGTGAGTTCAAACATGTCAATTGTATTAATTTTATAAGTCCATCTCTTATATAAAAGTGAAGGGGTGACAGACAGACTATTGCCCAGCCCAAACCACTGAACCTAGCGACTTGAAATTTTGTACATAGATATTTTATATAATGTAAACACCCACTAAGAAGGGATTTTTGGAAATTCCACCCCTAAAGGGTTGAAATGAGGGTACAAAGTTGTATGGAAAAAATAATTAAATAGACATTTCAACTTGAAACTTCGTAGGAGTACTTCTAAAAACAAATAAGCAAACACGTGTTTCGTGGTTTTCTGAAACTCAACCCTTTAGGGGGTAAATGGGGTACAAAAAACGGCGGTTCAATTTTTTATGGAAAAATAAAACGGGAACGAGAACAGGAATGAGAACGGGAACGGGAACTAATCCTTACTACCTATTTATAATTGCGAAAGTCCGTTTGTTTGTTTGTTCGTTTGTTTGTTACGCCTTCACGTCTTAAGTACTGAACTGATCATCATGAAATTTTGCGTACATGTTGTCAGGGGTCTAGAGAAGGACATAGGATACCTTTCATCCCGAAAAAAGTATTGTTCCCGAGGGTAGCAAAAACCTTCCACGCAGACGAAGTCGCGGGCGGCCGCTAGTTTAGCCATACGAGCGCTTTCACATATGGGCGTCTGGTCGAGCGACAGGCAGCACTGTACCATGAAAACTTGTTACGCACGTTATAGTTCTTTACTACCTATGTATATACAGTGGTGGTGACATAAGACACCAGTCGATTTTCAAACAAACGAGGTAACTTTGAAGCCTTGGTTCTCAGCCAACGATTGACCTAGCTGTGATCTGATGAAGACCATCCAGGGACTAAATGGAAGAGATTCGGATCGCTATACACACCCAACTGATCTGATCAGCGTTCTAAGACTGACTCTTATGACCTAACTGATCTGATCATCGTTCTAAGAGCTATAAGGCTTATATATCTCTTAGAACGATGATCAGATCAGTTGGGTGAGTATTGCGATATGAATCTCCTCCATTCAGTCCCTGGATGGCCATCATCAGATCACAACTAAGACTTCAAAGTTACCTCGTTTGTATGAAAATTGACTGGTGTCTTTAATTATGTGACCGCTCCTGTAGGTACCCGTTTGATATTTATATAAGAAATCAAAATCGATTAAAAATCGACATCCATAATAGATACAATATTGATTTAGTCACCGCTATTTTTACTAATATAAATATCAATCTCATAAATATATTTTTATTTTTTTATCTCATTGATACACAATTTATTATTCAGTCGGTTGCTGTAAGAGTTTTAATTTCCTGATTTCCGTGTCATTTTGATGTTTGAATTTTAATGTATTGTGATGTAAATTCTAAGGAAAAATAGGTAATAAAATAAAATTGACGGCCCCATATTTTAGATTATTCGTTCAGTAGTTCGTTGATTATACTTATTTCTCATAGACTAAGCTCCCATTGCATGAAACCTTACCTCACAAGGTGGAAGAGCAGAAATGTGTTGCAGTAATAGATATTACTTAGGAACACTGGATTTTAGTGGGTTGCCATCGCATATCCTGGAAGAACATATATTTTTTTTCGTTTTCGTACCGCAATTTTGACCGAAAATTACATCATGAGGTGGAAGATCGAAATGTTAACCCATCGAAAGAGAAACATTCGGAGGTCAAAACCCGCATGGGTTGCCAGGCCCCCCCCTGGCAGGTTTCAAGGTCAGCCAAGTTTTATGAGGCCCAAAAATGGGGTCACTTACCTCATCAGGTGGAGAGATAAAATTGATGCAGGTCGATAGCCCTAGTCGTGCCGTTCATGAATATATAGGGTTGCCTGCCTTCAGCCTGGCAGTTTTCCTGGTCAGCCACCTCAAACAATCTATATCAATATCTCGGAAAAACGAAAAATGAAAAATGTCCGTAACTGGTGCACTTACCTTATTATTTCAACTCCATAATAGGCGCTAGGCTGCCAGTGCGTAGACTTTAATTTAATATCAGGGTTTGCCCTTGATCATAGCATCTTTACATGACTTTTTCGTTTTTCCAAGATATTGATCTAGATTGTTTGAGGTGGCTGACCAGAAAAACTGCCAGGCTGAAGGCAGGCAACCCTATATATTCATGAATGGCACGTCGAGGGCTATCGATCTGCATCAATTTTATCTTTCCACCTGATGAGGTAAGTGACCCCATTTTTGGGCCTCATAAAACTTGGCTGACCTTGAAACCTGCCAGGGTAGGGGCTGGCAACCCATGCGGGTTTTGACCTCCAAATGTTTCTCTTTCGATGGGTAAACATTTCGATCTTCCACCTCATGATGTAATTTTCGATCAAAATAGCGGTACGAAAACGAAAAAAAATATATGTTCTTCCAGGATATGCGATGGCAACCCACTAAAATCCAGTGTTTCTAAGTAATATCTATTACTGCAACACATTTCTGCTCTTCCACCTTGTGAGGTAAGGTTTCATGCAATGGGAGCTTAGTCTATCAAGATATTACCGAAATAATTCGTAAAAAAATCTTAAAATTAAGCACTTTACATGCTTTGACAGTTTAGTATCATTGCGTAGAATCTGTATGTATATTATTAACTAGCTTCCGCCCGCGACTTCGTCCGCGTGCATATTAGAGAAAATCCTTAGAGAACCTTCAACCAGGATCCGACCAGCCTTTTTACGCGATTAGGCGGGTCCCAACAAAGCGCGCTGCTTCGCGAGGCAAGACGTTTGCCGCATGTGGCGAGCCTCGCACGAGGCTTTTCTCCCTCTCCCTCTCCCTCTCCCTCTCCCTCTCCCTCTCCCTCTCCCTCTCCCTCTCCCTCTCCCTCTCCCTCTCCCTCTCCCTCTCCCTCTCCCTCTCCCTCTCCCTCTCCCTCTCCCTCTCCCTCTCCCTCTCCCTCTCCCTCTCCCTCTCCCTCTCCCTCTCCCTCTCCCTCTCCCTCTCCCTCTCCCTCTCCCTCTCCCTCTCCCTCTCCCTCTCCCTCTCCCTCTCCCTCTCCCTCTCCCTCTCCCTCTCCCTCTCCCTCTCCCTCTCCCTCTCCCTCTCCCTAGCCCTTAATGCATAAATTAACTATTATTCTTTGATTTATAGAACCACAAAATAGTGGAATCTGCCTATGATTATGAGGCACAAGATCGATATGGCCAACATGACCTGGACGACGATTGCAAAGGAAAACCCGAAGTAAGTTATATTCAATCTATCGCATATTGGGACCAGACCACATTGGCAAGATAGACATTAGTTATGGTAACCATTGTTCGAAAAAGGTACGTTGACGTTTTTTTCTCGTATATATTCATAAAAATAAATGTACTTTAATGTACTTTTGAACAAAAAAATAGTACTTGTCTAGTTTCGACGTCCCGGTATACCTGAATTGGTCGTGCCCGGGACGAGTTTTCTGGCACGGCCACGCTAGATTTAAGGATATTTCGATCAATTTAAGGATATTAAGAGGTACAAAAAGTAGAAAATATATGTACTCAACTTTAGAAATCCAATTACAGGTGAATTAAGCAGTGTTAGCAGTATTATTCCATTTCAGTACTTTTGATAGGTTTAATAAAATTTTAATGACATCCACATCTAAAAAAATGGCCTGATTAGGTGGCAGGAAGGAAATAAGAACATATATCTGGTTGATGGAAAACAATTCATGCGGAACTATATGATGGAGTTACCGCGGTGCTGCCGGCAAAAACCTAAGCGTCCCCGCTGACGGGCGATTAATCGCTGAGCGATTTTTTGTCGCTGAGAATAGAACATACAGAGTTGAATACGTAGACGCCCACGAGCAACTTTTTGTAGCTGCGATAAACGCGGCGATAATCGCTGTGCTTTTTTGTCGCTGGCTAAATAAAACCTTTGTCATGTCATTTCGCGGGCGACTATCGCCGCGATTATCGCTGCTACAAAAAAGCACCCGTCAGCGGATACGCTAATACGATATCCAAACAGCAATACCAAGAAGCTTATAAGGTATAAGCTTCTTGAGCAATACAATCGACCATGACGGGCACATTGGAGCAAGAGAGCGGAAACGGATGTAGTACAGTCTAATGACAATCACTTGTCAACATGAATACCATAGACTTCCATACCCAGATACTAAAGCCGCGATTACATACGCCGATTTAGCATCCTAGTTAGGAACCAATTTCGGGTTGCCACCCGTACTTGAAAATAAAATATTGTATAATAAGTTCGATTTTAAAATTGACTTTACACTATAACGGAGAAGTAAACATTGTTTAAGATTGGAGATGAGAATTGAAAAAAAAAATCATAATTTTGACCTTTCTGTTATTTGTGCAAATTCACTATTAAAATTGAACTTATTTATACGGGTGGCAACTCTAAATTGGTTCCTAACTAGGATGCTAGATCGGGATATGTAATCGCGGCTTTAAACTCAACAGAGACTTAAGCCGCTCGATGATTTGAAAAAGACGTTCAGAAGTTTATATTACTTACACAAAATTTTTATTGAAACAACGGAAAATCAAAAATCAAACTAAATACTTACTTACCTAATTACCTAATTACAAAAGCATTATCATTAAAACCGCGCTAGTATCCTTTAAAAGGGTTTTTTTTCAATGTGTAGTGGGTGCGTAAGCCTGAGAGGTGAATACGTTACTGATATTTTTATTCAAAACTATAATTTTTCCTTTATAGTTTGAACCTATCTATGAGATTATCGACAACAACGATCTGGTGCGCTACGTGATACAATCTGACACCAACTTCCAGCAGCGGGTGAAGACGGAAATCTGCGTGTGAGTCAGAAATCAAATCAATTTTTATAATTTGAAATCTCATGTGATAACAATAACCATTCTCTAAATAGGAAATAAGCCTGTAGTTCAGGGTGCATGATAGGAAAACATGGTTTGCGCGGGCCTTATTTTTATATAGAAAACGTAAAGTTTTAGCCACACAATAAAAAAAAAACGAATGGCAAGCTCTTTAGCTTCTTTCTTTCCTTTGCCATAATACAGTTAATACTTGTAGCTACTAGATAATCTCTTTAGATTATCTAGTAGCTGCAAGTATTAAATTGCGTATAAACCTCACATATGATTGTAAAAAAAATCAGAATATCATCAAAATTGCTTGTCGTGGGTCATATTTTTGGCATAAATAATAGCGGAAACATATTGAATTCTACATCAAAATACAGTTTAACGTACTGTCATGGACGAAAAAATTTCGTCCATGGTACTGTGTAGTTGCTCTAATAATTTTTTTTTTTCAAGAAAGATAATTGTGCTAAAGATAGTGATGAAAAAACAACGAAAATTTTTGAAAAAGTGCAGGAGTGAGGTTATTTTCCATACTCTTTACACGTAGAGAAAAGACAGAGACAATTTTTTTCGTATAACGGAGCCTTAAATGATGTAGAATAATTAATTACGGTTTAGAACACCTTAAAATATTCAAGGGTTAAACTAAAAAAAGTTAAATGAGATTTCGAACAGCTGTTATTCACATGGAATTTTATTTTAGATTTGAACAAGGCGGTCAGGTACTTGCTTTTTACACCTTACAACAACAGACAATATAACATGCTTATGAGCACAGTATAGTGAAAATAATATTTCTATTCTGTGCTATGAGGCAAAATCGTGACATTAAAACTTAACTCTATTCGAAGTGGTAGGCGTTTTACTATAGTACTTACATACCAAGAATCTTATATTATTCATATTACTTGGTAAATACCTATTTGCTCATAATTTTGTAGGCGTTTTGCGAATCTTTGGTTGCATTTATTATTTTTGTTTATTCTGACCAACATACCATATTAGCACAAGTTCTTTACGTTACAGTGCTATCATACTAAGTTATTATTTCGACAACAATACACGTATTAAAAAAACCCCTTTTACTTATTTATTAAGTCACAAAGGCTCCCGGCCACGAGCGATTAATCGCTGAGCTATTTTTTGTCGCCAAGAATAGAATATAACAGAGTTCAATACGTAAATGAGCTACAAAAAATAGTTTGGCGATACAAACTAAGTAGTGGGGCGCGGCGCTCGGCCGCGAAAATACAATGACAAAGATTTACCTACTCAGCAACAAAAACATGCCGTGATTATCGCCGCGATTATCGCAGCTACAAAAGGTCGCTCGTGCGCGGGAGCGCTTACTGTTACAAAAGTCATTATTTGAATAATATTCTCTTACATTTTCATTGTAACAATTTAATTAAAAGAAAGTTAAATAAACAGCTAACTTTATACCGTTGTCCTTTAGGAATCCAGGTCGTCTTTCCACCAGTAAGTACTTCGAAGAAGTTGCGCTGAAGTACGTGAACTTGTCCTGTATTGAGAAGAGGATGGAGTACGTGTTCCAAGTGCTCGCCCTCGATGGAAACAGCCTGGAAAGCGTGCTGGTGAAGGGAGGCCTGCCCGTGTGCTGCTCCGCCCATTTTTCCGTCTCCTAACTCTAAGACACACTGCTACGCATCTTTCTTTATCGTTCATTATATCAGCCGCACGATACCCACGTTAATATTAAAGAGGATGAGAACTTTGGTTATTTGCAGTTGGCTACATTTTTTTACCTCTAGGGGGGGGGGGGGCAGCGGTTCCCCCCTGCCTACCCCTGGCGACGCCCTTGGTAGTTCTTGAGATATCCAACTGTGACAATGCCAATAGGGAATATGCATCAATTTTATTAAAACTTTTCTCTTGCGTTTTTTTCTCGTGATAATATAGTTACTTGAAGTTAGCGCGCAGCAGCACCCGCCGAAAACGCTCCATACAAAACGGTGACGTCACACATCACGTTTCAGCTGTGTTTCGGCGCGTTTAATATGGAGTTAGCCAATAATCTTCAATTATCTCCCTAAATTTTGCGTTTAAGTACATATGTGTCATACAAAATATTGTTTCTTATTCGATATTCTATCTGACTGTAAAGTGCATTATATCCGGAAATGAAAAAAAAATATCGTTATTTTCCCCTGATTTCATCGTGTGATAAAACTAGGATTATAATTTTTTTTTTTTTTTTTCCTGTACCATCATGTTTTTAAAAGTGTCCGCAGCGATCAAGCTCAAATTCATCAAAATCGGTGACTTATGCATATTCCCTATTAGGACAGAGCCTTAGCCTTAGGATAGGTAATAATTAGGAACCGTAGTTTATCGAACACATAAACTTTTATATTATTATGTTTTCATAATAACAAGTCCTTCAGCTTATACTCGTATTTATAGAAAGACATCCAGGTGAATAAGGCGAATAAAGTTTACTTTTAGAACGCATACTTAAAACACCCAGGTGAATAATAGGTTAATGCAACTAGGTGAATGAAGCCATTTGAATTAAGTAAACTACAAATTGAATTGCCCCGTAAAAAATCATTACATTCTCGTAAAAAACGTAAGTAATACAATGACATAATGCATCCATAGACATTCTTGGAGTACCTACAACAGTTTTTACCAGAAGGTTTTTACCTACTACTTATAATAAGCATATTTCGTCATGCGAAAAATGGTATAAGTATAAACAATTAAACACCCGGGGAAATTTTGAAGCAAAGAATGAATCCTCTCCAATTATTGTTAACTTGATTCATTACTCATGTTACGCTATAAATTGTAAATAGGTATATTTTCCTTAAATTCCATTGAGTTTCTAAGGTGTTTATTCCTGTTTAAGTATAAAGTGATTATTCAAAAATATTGTGTTAATGTGCAATTGAAATTATAATTAAGAATGCTTTTTGATTACAGCAAACATACATTAATTTTATTTTTCTGATCACTTAGCAAGTACAGTCGGCAACGAAAGTCGCTGAACACTTTAGTACAGTCAGCAACAAAAGTTTTTAACATGTTAGAACTTTGCCATAGCAACTTTTTTGACTAAATGGTTCAAACTGTGAGACAAGTGTCAAAGAATTTAGTATGGCAAAGTACTAAAATGTTCAGCGACTTTCGTTGCTGACCATACTATCATAGTAGATTTTTTGACAAAAGTCTCACATTCACAATGCAGAAATAAAATGTAGATTTTTTTGTTGGGCTCAAAATATAGCTATTAACTCATTTTTGCTTCCTGTTTTACACAACTAACGATACCCTGAGTATAATACCACATTGTTCTACGAAAACTTTTCCAATATAAATAAATTTTGTTTTTTTTTATTTATGTTGTACCTACCTACTAACTAATCAGTCGATTGTAGTATAGTGAAAACACGCATTATTACGTCAAACAATAATCCTGTAGTAGACATTGACGTGCGCAGAATACCTACCATAATTCAAAGGACGTGAGTCAAAAAGTGGACGGGATTTCCTCGGAATTCGGGAAAATATCGTCATTCGGTACTTGTCTTAAAGTTAGGGTCAGCGGTTAGGAAGCATAGAAAACGCCAATAATTTAATGATTTATTTTTCATTAACACAGCGAGGATGTGGCTATTTTTAACCGACTTCAACAAAAGAAGGAGGTTCTCAATTCTATTGTATGTTTTTTTTATCGTTGTTCGCGCGTATCTATTACGACATTTATGGACCGATTTTGATGATTCTTTTTTGTTTGATCGAATTTGCTTGCGAGATGGTCCCATTTAATTTTTTTTCAAATTGGTCGAGTAGTTTCCGAGTAAACCTGAAAATACTATGATTTTGCATCAACTACCTTGACGACTTTCTTATTTATGAACTGAATTAGATGATTTTTCTTTTTTGGAAAAGGGATACTTTAGTGTAGTCTTTTTAACCGACATCAAATAAAGGAGGCTCTCAGTTTGATCTGTATGTATGTATGTTTCTCCACGATTATCTCGCGTTTGGGTGAGCCGATTTTTCTACCTAAATAATATACCTAACATACACTACCTAATACAGAAGGTACTTACACTAAAAATAAAAAAATATTTTTTTTTTAAAACCAAAAAAACCGACTTCAAAAAACCTGCCTATGAAAAGCAAGAAATAATATTCAAATCATTAGATATGCATTATCATTTGTTATAAAAATACGTCGGCAGGTTTTTTGAAGTCGGTTTTTTGTTTTTTAAAAAATTTTACTTTAACAATTTCTTAAAAATCTAATATCCGTATTTAACCGAAACAATCCGAAACTAACGAAACACTCCGAAATATTTTCATATCCATAATCGTATTCCAAAACCGGTATAATATTATTTCCATACCGTATCCGTAATCAGGGTACTTAATTGTCTAATTTCAAAATCTATCGCAATCGCTTTCATTTGATAGATGGATGTGATTGTGACACATTGATACTTGTTTTTAGCACAAATGAAAACCTTACCAAAGAAATGTAGCAATGTATTACATCCATCTGTCAAAAGAAAGCAATTAGTCCCCTGGATACTAATTGTCTAATTTCAAAATCTATCGCAATTGCTTTCATTTGACAGATGGCTAAATACACACACTATATTGCTACATTTCTTTTGTAACTTTTTATTAGTGCCAAAAAGACGTATCAATTATCACATCCGGAAAGCAAATGCGATAGATTTTGAAATTTGACAATAGATAGATAAATCCTAGATATTCATAATCCTTATCACCTCTGTTTTTCAGTTTCCTAGGGCCCCAGAAAAATAATTAATGGTTTGAAGCCCTCTATGAAATCAAAATAATAATTGAAATTCAACAATCTTAGCGATAAATTAATTCATATTAAAATTTACATTTCTTATATTAAAAACTTAGAAACATGAATACTTAAATCTCCTTCTAGGATTAAGAAATACGAAGCAAAATGCCATAATCGTGTTAAATGTTTTCTTAGGGTAAGCAAGATGAATGGTTGGTTACATAGGTATTTTGTATTTTATAATAATGATTTCATCCAAGAGTAAGATAATGATTGTTTTTGGTCAGCAAATATTTTAAAAAAATATGCACGCGTTGATAAAAGAGACGTAGGTGGTTTTTTATCGCATTGTACGATAAACCTAGTCGTACAAATGGAACGGATGAACTCGTAGCAACGTACTTTCAAGCTCAGTGTCTCAGTTTCTTTATACTACTCAGTTCCTTTTGGTATTTTACTCTTTGGTTGGTAGCTCAGTCTGTAGTGGGTTGTTACCGAGTGCGCGCGTGTGAACAAAATCAGGCAAAATGTATACCGGCGTAGTTATACTATTTGTAAGTAAAATAATATTTACGAGTGTTTTAGTGATGCGGATTCATTACATCTTAATTTAGTGGAAAAACATGTGTAAAAAGTGCTAATTAGTAATCCAAGCAACTAGTTTGTTGCCCTACCTTTGTTATTTTTATTTATTAATCATTTTTTTCCACCGAGTTGACAAAGAATCCAGTTTATGAACTTACTATAATAAGTTGAATCAACAAACGAACGTAAGTACAACATTTTTGAATTTTCATGAATCGTCTCATTCTTTACTTACAATCAAAGAAATTAGTTAGGTACTATAAAAAATACTGAAGTTGATAAACTTGAACTCAAATTACATTTATAGGTGTAAAATAAGTGTTTTATTTATTTTTTATTGGGATATAAATTATTTGGCTTTGTAGGGAAAGTTAAGGCCAGTATCACAGTTTTAATTAGATAGGTAATGTCATGAAAATACTTTATAAATTAAACCAGAAAATAGTGTTATCTCGAACCTATGAATTGAATAGGCCTTACTTAATAAACTGTTGTTAATGAAGAAGAAAACTTTTAACGAAGAAAAATATTATTCTGGGTATCGATAAACAATTATCATTTTGACGGTTGACTCGAACAGTTTATTTTTAAAGTTTTACTAGTTTCTAGATGACAGCTGTTAGTCAGTTAAGGAAACCAGATTGATTAATTAACAGTTCCTTAATTAATTAAGTAATTAATCAGGAAACCACGAAAAGCCAAAAGCTAACAATTAAATTACGTACATGGGTGACATTGAGAGAAAACCTATTATTTTTTATTTCTGTCAATATTTGTAATATTGTTTGAGTAATTTTAGATGCATTTAAGGTTAAGTTTTGAAGTTAATACTTCATAACTTAACCTTTAATGTCTCACAAAATTAAAAAGTATTTATTTCAATTTTGAGTTGTGAAAACCAAAAACGATTATTGCACATCACCATTTTTAAAAAACAAACTGATCTTTTTTTTTGTTACTAACGTAAATTACCGTAAACAAACAAACACACGTCATTGTGTTTGTAAACAATAAAACACCGGTACCTATATATTATAAAGAGATTTTACCATTCACAAAGGCCAGTCCAAATTCAGTAGCTCAGTGGTAAGAGCATTGGACCGGACTTCCAAAGGTCGCGGGTTCGATTCACGTCCGAGAATATGATCTGGTGCGAGTGAGAATTTTTTTTTCTAATATATTATTTAGTATTGTACCTTTATACTTAATGAATTGAAGTTTATCAGTGAAATAATAAATTGAAAATGATATTGAAAAGTATCTTCTACATTATGTAAATATAATAAATTCCAGTAAGCCCTCTTCAAAGATTGTAGTTAACCGTAAAGGCCAAAGAACAACAATGTCAATAAACAGGTGATCTGAAAAACTAATGTTATATGAGATACGTAAAATATTACTAACATATATAAAATATGACTATATTATGACAAAGGAAATTGATAAACTATGTTCCATATCTTTTGCTCTTTCTGGCAAAAGATAGGGAAAAATGGCGCACTTTGATGTCGGAGGCCAAGATCCACTTTGGGTCGCTGAGCCAACAAAGTAAGTAAGTAAGTATGTTGCATACTGTTTTCTTCGTCGACAAACGAATAAATGTAGCGAAATTTGTTTTTAGGGAAATGTGTGGCAAAATCTTATTTACCTTTGAAAAGTGTGATTACTTGGATTGTTTCTTTTTATCACATCACAATTACTTAGAGCTCAAGACACCATGGCTCCACGATACCTTTATTTGAAATTCTAATAAGGATTAACAAATATTTTAAACAAACTGTGATTGCCCATTTGCAAGGCGGGACGCTATGGGCTCTTACTGTAAAAAATTTTGGCACATTGTCACTTGATTCTTTGTCTCTTTTTTTCACAGACCGTATCCGAATAATGTTAACTTCTCTTTTCCACGCTTTGTTGGTCTTCTTGAGCGCAGCGAAAATTTTTCTATGTCTATGGTAAAGACAGTTTGATGTAGAGTTGATTGACCAATGGTTCCGATAAGCAGTGAATTATCTTATTGACATTAAATCACTTCTGTATCTTAAAAGTATGTATATTTCCATGCAAAGTAAACAAGATTTCGCTCATCAGATAGCACAAGTCCAAAGCTAATGACATTATAAATTATAAAATTATCTTATACTTATGACGGATGTTCCCCTGATGGCTATCTCGTTTATCTCAATACCTCGACGGCCGCCCTTGAAGTAAAACCAGATTGACACAGACCGACACAAGACAAGTTCATATTCTATAACAACTAAGTGACATTTTCCTTTAGTTATTTGCAAAGCACTGCAATTATAATATACCATAGCACAAAATACACTGGGCCGCAAAAAGTACCACCACCTTATATTACAACACAAATCGATTCAAATCAATTACCACACAATTATTTAAAAAAAAACTCACTTCACGGTCTTATTGATAAGAAAAATTTGAGCATCTCTGCAATGATTTATACATTTAAGTCTAGACCTATTATTCAACATAACAATAAGCATTTAAACTTTTAAAGCAACTGTAAAAACCATTGAATTGCCTCAAACATACAATAAAATCTTGAATTCAATTCCAATTAAAACAAATGTTATTGTATGGAACCTAATTGCGGTTTACGCTTATTCATTTTTGAGGAAATCAAAAGGTGACAGTATTTCTTTGACATGAATCGACACATGAACATCTAAATCATCCATCCATATACAGTGTCTTTGGTCTTAAACTGGCGATAATTTAAAAGCGTGAAACACACCTAATTTTATCGACAAAAACAACCACATGTTGGGGTCTAATTTGACTTTTTATTTTAGATGACCCAGTGGGAAAAGATTAATTTCTGCGGATTTAGAAGTCCTACAGTTATAACAAAAACACTGTTCGAAAGCTAATAATCATATCGAACTTTCAACTTAAATACGCCATAAAAAATTACTGAAGTAAAATTTTACCCGTTTTCCTTGCTGCCCAGTGTCGGAACAAATCGTCAAACAGATGACAGAAGTGGATAACACCGTAGAAATGTTTAAAGTAATCGTTCAAGTGAAGGATATTGATGAATATAATAATGTTAATTAATAACCTGACGTAACTTATTTCAAATAACTAAAACAAAAAAAATCAAAATTTAAACAAGCTCAAAAATTCAAAAGCACCCAGAAAATTGTACAGAAGCTGGTAAAAAAACATATTGAACGTAAAAGTTTATCAACTTAACATGACTGTCTTTCCATTGAAGCTTTCTTATAGAAAGGATTTCTTATTGATATTTTAAAAGAAATTATTAAAAAAATATATATCATTTAGTTATTGTTTTCAAAAAGTGTTATTTACATACAGTACAGCAGCATTATTAATAAAAATTATAGGTTTTGGTACAAAAACCGGATCTACCTCTGACTCATTGCAGACAAAGAAACAAGATTCCGCCGTAAATTATAATTATAGCAACACATTGTATTATTGGATGTTTGTTTACATTCTGTTCTTATAACTCTTCGTATCTAAATAGTCGTTTACCTAAAATTATCTCAGTCTAAAATACAATTTAAAAATTTGAAGTTTTGGAACAATCTCGGTTACACATAAATAAAAAATAAAGTCGAAGTCAAAGTCAAATAAGCTTTATTCAAATAAACTTAATTATTAAGTATTTTTGAATCATCTATATTTTCCTACCACCCGTTCCAGACTTTTTAGCTGACAAGAATAAGTAACGATATTTACAAACTTGAATATATCGTTACCAGATAATTACAATACAACAGGGTGACAGGATTATTGGCAACAACATAGACTTATTATATTACTTCAACAAAGTACTTATTAGCAAGTTATGTGTTACATCATTTCCACGCATTAAGATCTTTAAGATAATCATCTACTTTATAATAACCTTTACCCATGAGCGTTTTTTTAACATGGTTTTTAAATTCATGCAAAGGAAGATCAATCACTTGTTGTGGAACTTTATTAGCACCATGAATGCAAAAGTCAAAAACAAAACAAGCACCTACCTATTTTCTACAAAGGTAGAAAATTATGACCTTCTAACATAAAACCAGTGATAGATAAGCAAATTTATTAGCATTACCTACAAACAGGCAGATACTTAGCTTGCCTTCGAGAAAGTTCGCTTCATTAATCTTAGCACATCAATTTCTAATGCGATAGCAAGTTATCATTAATATTCCTGTACCACTACTTGTATTAACTACTTTTGTGACCTAGAAAGTGGACAAGAATTTGCGATTTCGAATTGCAATAACTATAAATTTCATACAGAGTCGTCAACATTGAAAAATGACCAACACATCTAAAGTGAGGTCATTTTCCATCACAATAATTAACAAAAGTTTACACGCCATGGGTAGGTTGAAATTAATTACCTACCTACTATTATTGGATAGGTAATTGTGAGAGTAAATAACTTTCAACTAGTTGAGAAATCACTCTGTCTGCTACTCGAAAGTGCCAATAACTAAGTAGGCAATATTTACCAAAAAACAATTGATACAAGATATAAAAAATAATTTAAAAAAACCGCAATTCTTACAATATTTATTTTATGGAAATGACATTTCAAAAGCTGTCCATTTACTTTATTTAATCGTGGTATTGTCTTCATCTTGGAGTCGTAGTTTCAACATAAAGTTCCATCCTCCAAACTTGGCTAGCAACCATAAAATATAGCGGGTGTGATTTCTACCTATTTGCATCCAATGAAGTAAAGAATTATACGTACCTATCAAGTAAAAGATAAGAGTATTCACTTCTTCAATTAAAACGTGTTTTATTTCATAAAAGATAAGAGGTCAGATCTAGTTCAGAATAATTATAAAACCGATAAACTATAGGCGTTTCTTGACACAGTCACTTTTCCGTTTCTCTTGCACTTTCCAGAGGCATGCCTCATAGCATTAAATAGAGCATGCCCTATTTTATCAAAAAACTTCAAATTGATATCGCAGAAAGTTGAAAACAAAAGCGCTCGGTTTGGAGGCAATATAGAAAACGTCAAAATGGCAGAAAGTTGAAAGGGAAAGCGCACGGCTTAGAGGCAATATTGCATGTGTCTAACGCAAGTTGAATTGAAAGTTGAAGCGACTTGGTGAAGACGGCCATATTTATCCTACCGGTTTATCCTGTACTAACACTTTTATTAGCTAGCTACTTTGTATGTCAAGAACGAATTAAACGTTTATTTAACAATTTAATCTGCTGCAAAAGAGCCCCGCATTTTATTTTTTCTCTCACGTCTTATCTATTCTTAAGATAGTACGATTTAATTTAAATTCATAACGCGAATAAAACGATGTAAACTACAACGGATATTTGAAAAACCTATCCCTTTAAAATCTTGTTCTTATGTATTTTCCATAACCATGTGACTACTTACGTCATATGCTGTAGAAATAGGGAATTACAATGGATTTTCAACCACGCTTCTTCAATGCCTACGTACGCAGCCTAAGTAAATCAAAGAATATGTTAAAACCTATCTATATATATAAAATTCAAAGTCCTGACAGACTGAGTGAGATATCAACGCACAGCCCAAACCGCTGAACCTAGAGACTTGAAATTTTGCACACAGATACCTTATACAGTGTAGGCATCCACTAAGGAAGGATTTTTGAAAATTCTATCCCTAAGGGGATGAAATAAGGGATGAAAGTTTGTATGAAAGTCCCTCAGTTTTGAAGCTAGGATCTTCAAATTTTGTGTTTAGGCTGATGATTGAAAATAAATAAATAAATGTCTCAGCGTTTTTCAAAATTCTACCCCCGAAGGGGTGAAAAGGGGGATGAAGTTGTGTTTAGAAGATAATCCTTTATTTTTGAAGTACAAATAGCTCAATTTGTAATTTAGGCTTATGGATAGAAATCTAACGCAACGCATATTGTATTGGTATAATTTCAACCCCCATGGTGATGAAATGGGGGTGCAATGGGGTGAATAAACGTAAAAATCGATATGGATATGGATGTCGTTATTGGGGTTTTCTGAGTTGACGATTGCGAAAATAACATTTATTTTGAAGTCCAACACGGTGGACATGATTTAACCCCTAAAGGGGTGAAAATGGGGTTCAAATTTTGTATGGAAAAACAATATTAAATAGACAGTACAACTTTAAACTTCGTAGGAGCACGTCTAAAAATAAATATAAGCACATATATTATTGTTATTTTGAAAATCAACCCCGTAGGGGGTAAATGGGGTAAGTAAACATAAAAATCTATATAGATGTCGTTCTTGAGGTTTTATGGGATAGTGATTGCGAAAATGACATTTATTTTGAAGTCCAACACGGTGGACATGATTTAACCCCTAAAGGGGTGAAATCGGGGTTAAAATTTTGTATGGAAAAAGAATATTAAATCTAAAAATAAAAAGGCAATTATATATTTTATTTTGAAAATCATCCCTTAGGGGTGAATGGGGTAAGTAAACATGAAAATCGATGTGGATGTCGTTTTTGAGCTGTTATGGGGACAGAGACGGGGACGAGATACCTACTAATATCTCTGGACCAATTCTGATTATTGTAAAAAACTAGCTTCCGCCCGCGACTTCGTCCGCGTGGATATTAGAGAAAATCCTTAGGGAACCTTCAACCAGGATCCGACCAGCCGTTTTTACGCGATTAGGCGGGTCCCCACCAAGCGAGCAGCCTCGTGCGAGGCCCGCCTCACGCGGCAAACGTCTTGCCTCGCGAGGCAGCGCGCTTGGTGGGGACCCGCCTAATCGCGTAAAAACGGCTGGTCGGATCCTGGTTGAAGGTTCCCTAAGGATTTTCTCTAATATCCACGCGGACGAAGTCGCGGGCGGAAGCTAGTTTAAGAATAAATTCTAAGTCCGCTCACTTTTATTATATTCTAATTGTATAGGTTATCTTTTATTAAAACCGACACTTAGACACTGATAAAAAGTGTCTGACATACAGGGTCATTATGTATTCACCATCCAAATTTTGAGGATGTGTTCAGTCCATAAAACTGAACCCTCCGTAGCAAGTGGACAGATTCGCAACTGGACATATTCTCAGGTGGACGGATTAGCAACTGGACGGAGTACAGTCGTGAGCAATGAAATATAGTTAATACATTAAAAGATAATTTTAACTATATTTCATTCATTCATGTATTAACTATTTTTCATTTCATTAAGGAAAATAATATCGCCGCTTCGCAATATTATATCGATGTCCGGCACGTAATAGAA
This sequence comes from Agriphila tristella, assembly GCA_928269145.1. Taxonomy (NCBI): domain Eukaryota; kingdom Metazoa; phylum Arthropoda; class Insecta; order Lepidoptera; family Crambidae; genus Agriphila; species Agriphila tristella. The sequence goes on along the minus strand of OV743440.1, from coordinate 1,868,648 downwards.
CAGTCCCATGCCATGTAGCGTCTTTCCCAACTTTCTAAAGGAACACATGGCCACATATGCAACACGACTATCCATACAAATCAAAGAGATCAATTTAGTATGGGATGGCCAAAATTTTGTTGCAAAATTCGACACATGTTTCTTAGAGAAAATCGTTTAGTTTCATGGACTGGACACATCTTTGAAATTTGGATGGTAAGTTTAGAATGATCCGATATTTAGCCTTATGTCAACAGTCAACATTATCATGACTTGATTTTACTTTTTAAATAAGTTTGTTCTTGACATTAATCATATTCGTTATAGTGCATGATACAACTATAATACGATTCATTGAAATTCATTGGATCGTATATATTTTTTTTTTATATGCAATATGTTTGGTTAGCGATGTCGGAGCTTTTAAAGGCAGATAATATGATAAATTACATCACATGTAGGGGTCTATCCCCTAACCTGTTGGAATGACCGGCATTTTAAATTAGACTTTTTATTTTAGATGGCCCTGCCGAAACATTATTAATTTCTCCGAATTTAAAAGTCCTACAGTTATAAAAAAAAAGTTTTCCGAAAGCTTATAATACTGCCTATTCAAAAAAAAAAATTATGTAAATTTTAACTTAAATAGGTACGTCCTTAAAAAAATACTAAAGAAGTCGGTTAATTAAATTTTAATCCAACATTAGAGTGCTTTTTTTAGTTTTTCTCACAGGTCACAAAAACTAGAAAACTTGATTGCATTTTTATTGCTCTGAGTTGCATATTTCGAGTTATTGTTGTTAGAATATCGCCCTTACAAGCAGTAAATTTAATGAAAATGGTCAAAATTCACAAATACTTGCTTTTATGGTTCAATGACATTTATTTTCAGTTAAAATTATTTAATTTAAAAACTAATAAAAATGTTTTCAAATTTGTCTATTTTCGAAAAAGAAAAGTTGGTTACGTAAGGGTCATAATTCAAACAATAATAACTCTCGAAATATGCAATTCAGAATGATTTTAATGTCGTTTTGTAGGTAATATTCCTGCGTATTATAAAAATGCAAAAAAAATGCACATAAATGTTCTATTTTTTTGAGATCTGCGAGGAAAACAAAAAAGCACACTAATTTAAAATTTACTTTAGTATTTTTTTATGGCGTATTAAAGCTAAAAGTTTGCATAAATAATTTTCATCTATTAGGCGATATTATTAACTTTCAAAATATATTTTATTTAACGATTGTATAACTTTTAATTCCCGAGAAATTAATATTTTTCGGCAGGGCAATCTAAAATAAAAAGTCAAATAAAATGCCGATCATTCCAACAGGAGAAGACCCCAACATGTGGCGGGTTTTGTCGATAAAATTGATCTTATTATCTGCCTTTAAAAGTTCCGGCATCGCTAACCAAACATATTGTATATTATTTTAGAGTATATCTTATTAAAAGTGTTTTATTTGCTTGTGCAGGTCACTATTCCATTACATATTACGAGTAGCGCTAACGCAAAAGGTGAGTAAATAGATTTTAATGTTTGAAACTTATTTCTTCCATATTTATTCAACACTCCAAACTTAATGAGTACTTATTTCGAAACAAAAAAGTTCATGAAAATTTGACTTGAATAAATTAAAAATATCATTTTCAAAAATATAATAAAGTTATTAGCATGTTATTTTTAAATTATTAATAAATCAATGCAGATTAACCATTATGAACTTTGATTATGTAATATTCGATAAAAAACATGCAAAATTATCTAACTACCCGATCAAGTCAGATGACAAAACTTATTTCAAGTTATTTTTTAGTACAATATTTTTTAAATGTGCTGTAACTTAATTATCGTAATGTATTTGAAAAATCATTTGCTAATGGCGATACAAAACCAGGGTATACCTTAGGTACCTAGTAGGCCATACCTAAATAGAATACAACCTGGTTAAGTTAACTCGGCACCTGAAGCGAAAGCGACCCCTCTCCTTTTCTCCTTGCCTCAATTTTTTTTCGATAGATATCGATAAATTATCGCTATCAATAAGACTGTGCTAACGCTACTTAACTGGCATGACGTCGGTGGCGTGGGGCAAGGAGAAAGGAGAGGGGTAACTTTCGCTTCAGGTGCTGAATTAACTTGACCGGGATATAAGTACTTAATGCATAGAAATAGAATGCCAAAGAACAACAATGTCAATAAACAGGTAATCCGAAAAACGAATGTATACATTTTATATGAGATACGTAACAAATGACTTACATACATAAAATATGACTATATTATAGCAAAGGAAATTAATAAACTATGTTCTCTTCATCGATAAACGAATAAATGTAGCGAAATTTGGTTTTAGTGAAATGTGTGAAAAAATCTTATTTACCTTTGAAAAGTGTGATTACTTGGTTTGTTTCTTTTTTCACATCACAATTACTTAGAGCACAAGATACCATGGCTCCACGATACCTTTATTTGAAATTCTAATAAGGATTAAAAAATATTTTATACAAACTGTGATTGCTCATTTGCAAGGCGGGACGCTAGGGGCTCTTACTGTAAAAAAAATTGGCACATTGTCACTTGATTCTTTGTCTCTTTTTTCACAGACCGTGTCCGTGTAATGTTAACTTCTCTTTTCCACGCTTTGTTGGTCTTCTTGAGCCACTGACGTCCATTATACATGTAAATGCAGGTCTTGGGCGCATCGAAAATTTTTCTATGTCTATGACTTAATGTGTTAATATGTGTTTCAGATAATGGCCGCATTCACTACCCTGGACCCGTAAAAGAAACATCAGTCCACAACAGATATGGGAATAACAATGCAGAAGATATTCCAGAACAGTGTAAAGACAAGACGTATTGTACCATCAAGCCTAAAGACTACCCACAAGAGAAATTCAACAAATTGTTTAAAAATGTCGTTGTACGTATTACATAATTTATTTTTCACTTTTCATGCTCCTAAAGTTCGTTTTTATGTTGGATATAGGCTGCATAAAATCGTTTACATGCGAGCAGAGACAGAGGAGATTTTACTTTATGCACTAGTATAAAGTAAAAATCTCCTCTAAGTCTCTCAGGTAAAGAGCCACATATGCAATTAAACTTCGTTAAAATTAAATAAACTTGTTTTTTAATTACGTTTCTTAAAAAATGAAGAAACAGAATGAAATAACAAGTTTATTACATAATCTATATTGTAATACTATTTTTTGCAATATTGCAGGCTGTTAAATTTCCTCACAATCGAAATGAAAAGCAGAGTGTATAACTCGTAAAATGGTGCATTTTATGCACTTGTATTTTATCTACTTATGTTCCACTTCTATATTTTCAAGCAATAGGATCATATTTGGATTTTTTTATAAGGTAATAGATTAAAATATAATGTTCATCTTAAGAATGCGATTCTCAAGTCCCATTTCAGATAGCTGGAGAGTCAAAGCGTCATTCTAGCATATTCATCCCTGTCTTCAATGTTTATTACAATGCATATTTTAGATTAATGATTCGACTCTGCGTCAGTGTAAATAGACTTTAAATTTGCTATTGGCCAGATAACTTAAACAGTAACTGATGCAGGCACGCCTACTCAAGATTTAAAAACGTTGCATCTTATACTACAACCAACAGCAGCGTAAAGGAATCGGTACTGCAAATAGTTTATATTACTTACATCAAATAAGCACCAGCTTAAAAGTTCCAACTTTGCATGCAAAAATTTACAACACTACGTTATCTTGGTTCATTTCCAGCTGTCGAATCCAAAATAATAATACTTATACATAATCTAGCTCATGGATATCATAACAAGTTAGGACAAAGAAATTCTGACCCAATTATAGTAAAACTACACAATTCTTAAATCATGAGGTTTTGGATATAATGTTCTTAGTTATAGACCTACTTTCATTACTTAAGTTTTTTTTTCTTTTTTCCAGAGACCTATAAAACAAGCAAGCCTAGTGCTTTCCGACATCGACGACCGGCAAGGTGATCCAGAGGAAATCGACAACTGTGAAACAATTGTTACGGTCAGTACGCTTCGATCATTTATTGGGTGGGAATATCGTTGTCAGTACGATAAAACTCTAGATTAATCAAAAGGATCGCATACATAACACAGTCTAATCATTTTATTGTATATGTACAATTATTTATAAAGTCGTTAAAACTGTTAAAAAGTAAAAGGATTTTGAAAACAGCTGGATAACTAGAACGTAAATTTATGTACTCGGCGTTTTACTTTTCAATACCGGATTAATTAATACCTTATTGCAAATTTATAATACAATGACATACATGAGTGTTATTTAATAACTTTAATATGACCTTGCAACGTTGTTACCCTCATATCTATAGACGAGTTGTACCTCAGTAATGACCTGAGTAAAACTTGTAATTTTTTAATGCTTCTAATATTTCATTAACATGAAATTTATAGTTTAAATGCAGTTTTGGTGCATTCAAGATTAATTTATACTATAAATTGCATGAAGCATTTGAAAACTGCAAGTTTTACTCAAGTCATTACGTACTCGTTTTAACATATTATTCAAAATGGTTTTCTCAAAAACTCTGATTGTAAGAAACATGAATGCTTCACTCAAATCACCCTACAATTATTATTACATGGCTCAAGGATCCTACATGGGCATTTTCTTTTTACAAAGGTAACAAATCCCAAGTTCAAAGTTATAAACGATTAAAAAGAATGCTTTATTTTAAATCTCCTTCACTTAGAATATTATATTAGAGAGGTAAGTAGATATAATGACAATAAATAGAAATAATCTACTTTTTGAAATTGCGTTTAAAGAACAGTATTCAAAAGCCGCCAAACAGGTATTGGGCAACAACAAGAAACTAACATTATGATTGCCACAACTTTACGCCCTTGAATCTAAAAGATATATGCGGTAATGTGATGATACTTTTATTTCTCGGTCCTAATGTTAAATTTTTCATCAACAAGAACAAGTTACACAAAAAAGTGGAATCAAATTGATAATTACAATTCCAACAAAATATCTGACGATTTTTTTAATTAAATAAACTTTCACATAATTCTATATATTGGCTTCTCGAATAAAAAAAAATCTTTAAAAATTACGAGACACATAATAACCGTATGTTTGATTGATTGATTCAAAAGTGTGCTAACGTGTTTGACATTACATAACATCACTGAGTTTTAATGGTGAGTTCACGTCTATTTTATTATATATCCATATTTTATAACACTCATTTATGTTTGAAATATTTTAAACAAATATATTACCTAAGTTAGATTTTAAGCTAGGCTTTCAAGTGAATTTTAAAATCTTAAACCACCAAATTCATGATACTTACAAGGTATTGAAAATTGTCTATCTTTCTTTGCAGTTTGATAATATATACACTGTGCAATCAAAAACTGGTGAACGGCGAGTGGTCGTGCAGGCTCCAGAGAAAAACTTTGTGCAGAAAGTGCGACTAGAAACTTGCCAGTAAGTATCACTGTTTTAATCCTTCTTTATACAACCAAACAAATCAAACTGGACAACTTTCACTATGTACCCCAGTCAAATTAGGGTTTAGCTTGTACGTTTAAAATTACTAAACGGGACCTTTTGGAATAATATGTTTGGACACCGCTCATTCCAAGGTAAATTCCAGGTGCCCTGGAAGCTAGCTTTTTTCTCCCAGTTCCAGGAAAATTCCAGATTTTTTTGCACTGGAACGTACTGGATAATAAATTTAAAATTTCAGATGTCTTGTATGTAAAAAATGTGACCAAATAAATAATAAAATGCGTTATTTATAACGATTTTAGGCAATTTCCTTCAAATTCCAGTTTTTCCAGGATATCTCGGATATCCCACTAGAGAAAGCCTGGAACTTTTGGGAGCGTCATCCTGGCAGGTGTCCAAACATTTCCAAAAGGTCCCGCTTAGTAATTTTAAATGTACAAGTTTGGTCAAATACTTATCTTATTTTACTGTACTAATGGGACCAGCTCAGAAATCGCGTAAAAATATAGCTGTTTCATCTCTCAGGTCAAGGTGTTTGTGGTACCACCGTAGTCTTTGATTTTCATAACACAATAGGCTTTAAGTTTTTTTTTAATTCTTACTTTGGAATTGGAGCAAAATACGAGTATGTGACGTTGTCTAATGTTTATTTTTTAAAACTACCGAAAGTGGCACACTCTGGTTTTTATTTAATAAGTTGACGTGGAATTTTTAGGCCCCATTGTCTAATATTTTTAGAAGATACGAGTATCACTATATTTTCTCGTAGTCATTCGTAGAAGTAAATACCAAACGTGTCAAAAAGCTTCTTCTTTAAGCAGTTTTGCTATTTACTTCTAGCAGTGACTACGAGGGAATGTAATGATACCGTTTAAAAATACTATACTACGGGCCCTAAAAATTTCACGTAAAGTTTTACTAAAATTTTTGAATTAGAATTACGATATTAAATAAAATCACTGTGGTGCCGCTTTCGGTCATACAACCGCCTTGCGTGCGATAACAAAGCAATTATCTGTTATTAGATAAAAGATATAAGAACAAACGAATCTTATTATACGTTACGAAGTAGATTAAAGTGGTGTATATCGGAAATCTAAGTTTATAATAATTTTCTTTACAGGACAGAAAATGAGCAGTGTTTCAACTACTATTTAGGGATACCAGGCTACACAACTTTCTGCAAACAGCAGTACACCACTTGGGAATTTGTTGTGGAAGCTACTGATGGCTCCGATAACACTGAGAAGATATCCGTAGACCTTCCTACCTGCTGCTCATGTCACTATAAAAAGATTTAAGATTTCCTTGCCATAATTTAAGCAAATGGTTTTTGTAAAAAAAAAATGCATTTGAAAACTTAGGATATCGATAGCAATTAAATGTGGAATAGTTTTAGATGACGTTTGCCCAACTATTTATACAAATAGGAAAGAAATATAAATATATAGGTATATTTATATTTTTTTGCAACAGGGACTGAAAGGTGCTCAATTTTTGTTCTTTTTAAGCCGCATATTTATCTACTTTTGATGAAAAATGTTAAACAAATCGTTCTCATTTCCTGGAACCACATATTTTTGCGTAGGTAGGTAATCTAATTGGAATGGAGAAGATTGCATTGAATTTCACGAATAAAACATTTGGATTAGGTCTACTGATCACAGTTCTTTTAGAACCATGATTTGATTAGATTTTTTTTTTTTTTAATTGAAAAGAGTAAGCAAAATACATTTACAGTACAGAAAATCTATTGTTATGACTGAAGAAATGTGAATACATTGTTATTTTTTTTTTACTTTTTGCCAGAATTTTTAATTTAAATGTTTATTTTGATTCTATGCTAATTTCGAAGACTTTGTTAAAAAGTTGTAACAACATTGATTTTTAAAAGGAAAATTATTAATGATCTCATAGTCAATTTTGACTGAAAATGGAATTTCATGATATTTTTATTTGTATTTAAATAATAGTTAAGAAATTTAGCTCATACTTGTTTAAAATCTTATTGAACCTGTTTTTTTCTTCTGTTATGGCGTATAATAATAATAAAATAGAATATATAATAATATTAATAATAAAATAGAATATATAAAAATAATAATAATCCCAATAATATTGTAAGGGTCTGTCAAACCTTGCGTTCCGTGTACCTATCAGAAATGGATGTCCTGAATAAATACTTGTTTAAAGGTTAAAAAAGATACTGTAAAATAAAAAAGTATAAAGTTTAAATTGTTATTTTACTTCTCACAACTCGACCGGTTTGCCCTGAGGAGTAGTTTACTACCATGTTCTCAATTCACCAGATTCCCAAAAAATGAGCAGTAGTTGTCAGTGTAGTACAGTGACACAAACTTAGAATAATTACACCTAGAAACCGTGTCTGCGTATGCAATGTGAGGCAACTAATACTGAGCCAAAATGGCTCAGTATTCAGATTTATATCCTTCATACGTTACATAATCCTAACCAAAATTCAATAATATAGTAACTAATCTCTTTAAGGTAGGGAAATTGAAACTGTTTTGTACTTATTAGGTATCATTATGTAATATGGACAATAGAAATCTGAAAACGGCGCCATTTTGGCTATTTTAGTTGCCTTAATTTTGACAGTGCGCTTTGTAGGGAATTATCGTTCTAGGTATTATTATTCTAAGGACACAAACTTATTAAATCCAATGGACAAAACTGGAACTAATGCCCATTTTCACTAAACTTAAGAATAGCTTAAGTTCTTGCCTTAACAAAGTATTTTTTTTTTGCTATGAGTAGGCCAAACGAATTCGTTTGGCCTACTCATAGCAAAAAAAAAAATACTTTGTACCAACCTTAAGCCAATCAAATATTATTATTACCTTAAGCCAATCAACTATTACATTATTTATATTTAAGGCGCTATAAGACTAAAGCGAGATACAATATAAGGCCAAAAAAAATCACAAAATCAATTTGTAATTAATAACTATAGCGATTAAAGAGAAATGCTTCTACACGATTGTGAATATATATATATATATTATGACACATATCATACATATTCTCAATATTTGAATACCATGCTGTTTCTCAATAATTTTAGGCTTAAGAATTTTTAAAAGGTATTTTCGAAATTAAAATGTATCGAGCCCTCAGACCATAGAAGTAAGTTACTTCTATGGTCTGAGATCGAGCCAAAATCATTGAATCGTGTTTCTAGTTCAGTACCTACGTGTCTGCATAAAAATATTTAGAAATTTACTACAACGTGCTACAAAAAAAACACTTATACCTAATATGGTAGATAGGAACCATCAAACTGAATAACTTTTACTACAGGACCAGCTCTGAAATCGCAACAAAAATCAGCTGTTTTATACATTTTGATATTGTCGTTATTAATTTTTATATGAAAACTGTTTTTTTTTTCGCGATTTCAGAGTTAGTCCCATAGTAAAAGTTGTTCAGTTTGATTGTACCTATTTACCATATACGGTATTAGGTTTTTTTAGCACGTTGTATATATCTTGATTTCAGATCCTTTGGCATTACATCAAAAAGTGTATTTTTTTGTATTTTGTCTTTCAGTATGAGCCCCTTTACAGAGTGCGCACTCAGCCGGGTGACTGGCGCACGGTCGTCCAGGCCCCCGACATGAACTACGTGCAGCAAGTTCGGTTGGAGACCTGCAAGTGAGTGAGATAACTCTGTACACTATATTTTTCACATGCTGTTTCAGATATCGCTTTCAGATTTGTTTTCCTTTCAAAAATAATCATATATTTTACTCAAAAATGCTTGTAATATGGCCATTATTTTGACAACCTTCTTTGAACAAAGTCGAGGTTGCCGTGCTCCTCCGATGGTGACGCAACGAAGTTGTATGGGATTTCATTATTGTCGAGTTTTAGCCACCAGCAATTTCCTTTGAGAATCCATTATTGTCGAGTTTTGTTTCAAACATAGTTCGTGAAAAAAGTACATTGTACAACCCGCGAATGAATGGGATTACACTCGTTGTGGTAAGCGCCGTGAGCCGCCATTTTCAATCCCATTCTTTATTTGCGCGGGTGTTGTATTGCTGTAGATGATGTTTTTGTATTTTTTTTTTACTTTTTTACTATTTTTCCTTTTTGATATTTTTGACTTTCTTGCCTTTTTTATTTTTTTTGTCATTTTGGACCAAGTCTTGTATGTAGTGCTTTACTCAAAAATGACAAAAAGTAAAAAATAACATAAATATCAATAATGTCAAAAATGTCAAAAATTTCAAAAAATTAAAAAAAAACGAAAATTTCAAAAATTTCAAAAATGACAAAAATGTCAAAAATATCAAAAATGTCAAAAATATCATTTTAATAATTTTGGATATTTTTGACATTTTTACTTTTTTGACATTTTTGAGTAAAGCACTATACAAGACTTGGTCCACAATGACTGCACTGCTGGCCACGCTATGATGGCCTCAAGCTGAGCTTAACTACGCTCTCGGCCTTCAAGCTTGGTCATCATTGCAGCCCTTGCTGTCCGCGCTATAAAGGCCGAGACCGATTCCAGCTTGGCCATCAAGGGCTGTAATGCTGACCGCGCTGTGACGGCCTGGACCTGCGCTAAGCTATCGGCCATCATCATCGCGCTGCCAGCAATGCAGTCATTATTGACCGCGTCAGTAATGTACTATTACTTAGTCAGATCAGCAGCTCTTTAGCATTTTGTTATTTAAAACCAATAACCATTCCTATTTAATATTAGGTACTTCTGTAAACATAACTGAGAATTTTTTTATAAACTCAGACTCAGTTGCACCACCTACATTTAACGATAAGAAGCTTGTTAAAGTACCGGCTAAACACAAGTTAGCCAAAAAAAGAGGTTGCCAGACAGCATGATGTCCTTTGACAAGTTTGACGTGACAAATAGGTAGCAATTAGCATTATCATTTGACGATAACTTTAACTTTGTCAGCGTTTTAGTGCAACTCACACTAAATCTTGAGTTTAGGTAACTACAATGTCTAACTGCATCAATTAGTAAAACTGCTATGACACACGAATAACAATCTACTTTTTTGAACAGTCGAGTCAAACTAAACAAAGCTGTTCAATAGGAATCGCCGATATCTACTCGACCAAAATGTATGGAAATCAGCTGATTTTTTTTTGCTCTGATTAAGTTGATCTCATAGACAAAGTTGTTCAGTTCGACGGTCGAAGCCACACCATAAAATTTGTCGACTATTTTCAATTTCACCCTGTATTTAATGTTTTCCAGGGGAATCAGAGAGGCCTGTTTCACCATCTTCCCGAAGCAGCCCACCTACACAACAGCATGTAAACAGAAGTTCAGTACATGGGAGTTTGTGGTCGAGTCCGATAAGGAGTCTGGAAAGTTCGAGACGGTGAAAGTAAACTTGCCTACATGCTGCTCTTGTCATTATAAACCTACGTAAACCGTAAGGGTGGAAATTGTGTAAACGTGGTGTAAACTATTTTTAGTATTTTTAAAAGCGATTGTAGACTTTGCACGAGCACTTAAAATGGAATAGCTGGGGGGTAATTACGTAACTTTGTTGCAATCAACTCTGGCAGAAATCGCAGTTACATCGCTGCTTTAGTAACAACCAATGTGACAACTATCTTAACTAAAGCAGCAATGCAACCGCGCTTTCAACCGATTTCAATCGAGAATTGTTAGCAACAGCTTTACGTAATCAAGGTACAGGTCTAGCCTATCACACTATTTGTCAACACTCATTTTAGTTTAGCAAAGTCTGTCTCGGTCGCATCAGGTAGCCTCTATTTTGTGTCAGTGCGGTGAGAGAGGGGCAGATGATACCTATCGCGCCAACCCGCGCGAAAAGTGTCGACAAAATTTTGTCGTGGCGTTAGTACTATTATATAAGTTCCTTCTTAAATAGTGCACATAATTTTAAGGGGTCAATGTACTCATGCATACAAACAACTTTTACTATGGTACCAACATTTACACTGAAGTCTGTAACACAGTTTATACTACCACGGGCTTCAGTGACACATTGTAATTTGTACAACTGAAGTTTATAAATAAATAAAGATTATTATTATTATTATTATTATTAACATTGAAATCGCGAAAAAAAAAACAGCTGTTCCATACATTTTGATCTATTCAATTTTAAATTTTCTATGGAACAGCTGATTTTTTTTGGCGATTTCAATGTTGGTACCATAGTAAAAGTTGTTTGTATGCATGAGTACATTGACCCCTTAAAATTATGTGCACTATTTAAGAAGGAACTTATATATTCTGTAGTCGTGGTACGCATGTTAGGCCGGTCGATCTTTTTTATTTCGATCTGTCCTCTAGCATGACCACCGAAATGCGATAATAGTGATAGACGAGGTCTACTCTACAAGTCTTTATTAAAGATTGACTTATGACAAAGTAATGACTTTTTGTCAAACCGATGTCGAAGAGTGTGGACATAATCGTTTCCCTTCAAGTAAACAATGTGTTTTCTCATAGAAAGAAATAAAGAGGTAGCTTGTATATTATAGCTTTAGCTTATTTCATAACCCTAAAAACTTTACAAAGATATTTATACTAAGTATGTAAAAATTGGCTTTGATCTACTTTTTTAGTTATTTTGATCTCATCACTTTAACTTTTCAAAAAGTAACAGTAATTATTACTTATATTATACAATATAGTATTGTATTATTGTTTGAGATTGTCTAATAAGTTTGACTGATATTAAAAACTACAATAAAAACTTGTTTCATTTTGAACCGAATATCGACCTCTTTTGCGATATCATATCAATCATATTACTATCTATTATATATTATATCTATAGCAGCTTCATTTTCGGTCTAAAGTAAAAACTAAACTAAACTAAAGAATAATGCCCATTATAGACCTAACTTTTTTTGAGAATGTATAGAAATAAATCCTATTGGCAAAAATAGCCCAAAAATCAATAAATCAAACCACGCTATCTATGTTTCTCTACAATCCCAGGGAAAAATATAATATTGTGTTTTCTTTTCCTAAGTTAAAACCAAATTAAGGTGCTTGAACGCACCCAACGCTACGGTAGTAACCAAGTTAGGGTTTTTGAACGCACCCTGATGGCATCCGGCCGCTCAAAACGTTCTGTTACACTTTTTATTTTTGTTTAATGTGATATATTGTGATGCATGTTTGCCTATATATTATCTAATATTAGTTTTAAATAGCGTTAAGTACCTACCATTACCGCATACCTAACATAATAAGTAATTATTGATAAATTGATGATAATGATAAATTGACTAAACAACCAACTCTACTAAAGATGCTACCTAAAACGGAACGTGTTGTTGACCAGACTGGACAGGAGTCACTCACTGTCAGAGTGTTCAGTGTCAGCTCTATCTATCTCTGTTGTTTGTGGTTGTTGTTCGTTGTGTTCTGTGCGTTTTATAAATTGTTGTTGTTTAGATTTTGTTTTTTCTTTGACTTACGCTCGTCATCGCTTCATTAATGATTAATATGTGTTGTTGATAATTAATTCAAACAAAAATAGTAGCTAAAAATGTTTAGCTATGACGTCGTAACGCTAAAAACGTCGAGAAGATATTTCTAACCTCAAACCTTAAAGTATTATTTTTAGACTTCTGTGGGATTTAATAAAAAATCTGACTTCAGACCCTTAAACAGTTATAAATAACGATCACATTTTGCTATCAAGAGGATTTATACAAGCTAACTCATTAACAGGTTTTCAAATGTATGGACAGTGGGCATTGTTCTTTTCGGTCTTAGTTCCACCTCCGGAAGGAATTCACTTCTCAAGCTTACGCGCTCATTAGACATGAAATAAAAGACTTTTTAACGGATACTAGCGCGGTTTTATTGAAAGTACTTTGGTAATTAGTTTGTATTTGGTTTGATTTTTGATTTTCCCGACGTTTCGGCACCTTTGCAGCTGCCGTGGTCACGGGGGACTGAAGCTACTCGTGAGCCTACCCTCAAGCGATGAATTTTTTAAGACGTTCAGAAATTAATATTTAACAAAAATTTTTTAATTGGTTTAAGTTAATTTATAATTTAATTTTGTGATTTAATTAATGCTAAAGAGAGAGAATCTACTGAAACTACCACCATTTCACAAAATTGGGAGGCCCCTCCAAGAAAGAAATGGCGAAATAAAACTTGGAGAGGAAAGCCGACCTCCGTCTTTTATATTTATTAATTTATTTGCAAAAGGAACTAACCGCATCATTAGATCTTGCAGTGTGTGTATGGGGCTTTAGCTTGAGAATGATGGGGTCCCAAGCTGGTGGAATTTTCCACCCATCATCTCTATTGAAATTAGGATATTTATTTATTTCGATAGCCTCGCGGAGCATTCTAGGAATAAATCTACGTTCCTTAGCAAGGATTTGGGGTTTGTCAAATCTAATGTGATTACCGTGATTACCAGCATTATAAATAAGTCAATTGAAACGGGAGTCGTACCGGTAGAATGGAAGAATGCTATAGTAAATCCAATACCTAAAACGGACCATCCTACTGGCTTTAAAGATCTTAGACCAATACCAAGCATACTTCCATTCTTATCTAAAATACTCGAAAAGGCAGTTTACAGTCAGTTAATTTTATATATGGAAAGTCACAACATACTGCCTCCTCTACAGTCAGGTTTTCGTAGGGGCCGGGGTACCGTCACGGCACTGCTTGACGTCACCGATAATATCTTGAGAGAATTAGATTGTGGGCGTGGCACTGTTTTGACCCTGTTAGATTTTTCGCGTGCATTCGATTGTATCAACGTATCGTTGTTGTTGTCCAAGCTATCTTTTTACGGATTGGACTGGCAAACATTAAACTGGTTCAATAGCTACTTGAGTGGGCGAGTCCAGTCTGTAAAACTCAAAAGAAGTAATGGCACCTGTATTTTCTCCGAGCCAAAATCGATTACACGTGGTGTCCCACAGGGATCGGTACTTGGGCCTCTTTTATTTATAATTTATAGTGCTGATCTAGTCAATGTAATAAAACATAGTAAATATCACCTGTATGCTGATGACGTACAACTGTATTTATCTGAAACTCCTAGTAACATATCACATGCTTTGCAGAAAATGAATGAAGATCTAGATGCAATAATGGATTGGTCTAATAGAAATGGTTTGGTACTGAACCCTGCTAAGTCAAAATTTATGGTGCTTGGCTCGAAATTACAAATTAAGAAAATTGTTGACAGTCAACCCGTAGTGAGTATGAAGGGTCAAAACATTCAACGTGTCAATGAAGCAAGAAACTTGGGAGTGTTGATTGATAGTGAATTGCGTTTTGAAAAGCACGTGGAGGCACTCGTAAGGAATTGCTTTTACAGATTAAAAATTCTGTATAAAATCCGTGATTTACTCTCTGAGAAAGCAAGAATAACTGTTTGCGAATCATTAGTTTTATCTAGACTAAACTATGCGGATATAGTGTATGGCCCACGTCTCTTGGCAAGAACACGGCGATTGCTGCAACGTGTTCAAAACGCATGCTGTAGATTTTGCTATCACATTCCACCGCGACGCGAAGTCACATAACACCTTATCTGAATAAATCGTCAACACTAAACATGGAGTCCCGGAGACGACTGCATCTCGCTTCTCTAATGTTTGATATTGTTAAGTTTAAATGTCCTGAATATCTTTACTGCAAATTGAAACATCCTGCTAGTAAGACTTTTTTAGGTCGTGATCTCAGACTTGTACGTCCAATTTTTGCGATTCCGCAGCACAGAACAGCAGCCTTTACTGGCAGTTTCCGCTACAGCGCAACGAAGTGCTGGAATAACATACCACCACCAATGAGGAATTTGACGCAAGAAAAAAAATTAAGATGTTTCTACTTGAGTGTCAGAAATTTGGGTACTAGCACTTCTTGCATGGGCGGGCGGTATACAATTTTTGTTTAATTAGGTATTATTATTATTATTATTTCAATCATTTTTTATGGAATACAACTGGTGGGATAGTGAGGTAAGACAGATAGTGAATGAAAAGAAAAAAGTATGGCAGGATCTGCTGGCCATCAAAGCCAGTAAAAGAGTGAATGCAAGTGTTACAGAAGATGATGTTGATACAGTTGCAAGGGAGTTTAAAAGGATTAAGAAAGTAGTGAAAGAAAAAGTAGACGAAAAAAAGAGAAAGATGAAAGAAAAGTGTGACTTTAAACTCTGTGATAACTTTCGAGACAATATAAAATTGTTTTGGAAACAAGTGAAAACGTCTCGAAGTGGATAACATAAGTCTAAAATGAATGTGATAAGAGATGAAAAAGGTGAGCTAGTGACAGATGAAAAAGGTGTACTACAGGAGTGGATGAAATATTTTGAGAGTTTGTTTGAGGCCTGTTGCCTCTGTGCTAGAAGCCTCGGATAAAAGGGTGGAAGACGAGGAAGAGACAGAAGTGGATGAAAGAGATATATATATGGATGAGATTATTAGTGCAATGAAGAGCATGAAAAAAGGGAAAGCAGCAGGATATGACAGAATTACTGTTGAAATGCTGAGAGGTGGGAAAGAGCTGGTTGCGTCCTGGCTGTGCCTGATCTTTAATAAATGTTGGAACAGTGGCAAAGTGCCGGAAGATTGGCGTAAAGCCGTGGTCGTGCCGCTGTACAAAGGGAAAGGGTCATGGCAGGATGCTAAAAACTACCGCGGGATCAGTCTTCTCAGCATTGTCAGTAAATTGTATGCAAAGGTACTGATTGAAAGAGTGATGCAAAAAACTGATCAGAGTATTTGGGATGTGCAAGCGGGATTCAGAAAGGGAATGGGATGCACGGATCAGGTCTTCTCCTTGAGGTGCTTAACCGAAAAACACCTGGCTAAGCACAAAAAGGTTTACTGTGCCTTTGTGGACCTGGAGAAGGCCTACGATCGAGTTGACAGGAATGAGCTATGGAAGGTGTTGTCCGAATACGGATTGGAGAGCAGACTGATTCATGCACTGAAATCTCTCTATGAGGATTCCCGTGCATGCGTCAGGATTGACGGCGTATACACTGACTGGTTTGGCATCTCTAGGGGTGTCAGACAGGGATGTGTTGCGTCACCATGGCTCTTTAATCTGTTTTTGGACAGTTGTATGAAAGGTCTGAAAGAACGTGACTGTGGGGTTGTGATGAATGGGACTCAAATCAAGTGCCTTCTCTACGCTGACGACCAAGTTATACTTGCGTCTTCTGCGCAAGAGTTGCAGGAAATGATGTCGGTTATGAATGAAGATTTTGTGAGAAAAGGGATGAAAGTGAATGTAACTAAGACTAAAGTGATGGTGTTTGAGAGAGATGAAGAAATGACTGACTGTACGGTAATGTTAGGTGGCGAAAAAGTGGAACAAGTCCGTGAGTTTGTATACTTGGGGAGTTTGTTCACAAGGGACGGAAAGAGTGAGGAAGACATAGAAAGACGAGTGAAGAAAGGAAATTCGGTGAGTGGTGCTATACACTCGGTTATGAGTAGCCAAACCGTTTCTGCAAAGGCGCGAATGGCTATTCATAACGGAGTGCTGGTACCGACACTGATGTATGGAAGTGAATCTTGGGTATGGCAGAAGAAGAATGAAAGCAGAATAAATGCGGTAGAGATGCGATCGTTGAGGAAAATATGTGGAGTAAAACTGAGTGATAGAGTGAGCAATGAGGTGATTCGCAAAAGGTGTGGTCTGAAAGATGATATAGTGACAAGAATTGAGAAAGGAATGCTCCAGTGTAGGGAATGCAAAACCTTATATATTTCAAAATCCGGATTTCTAAAACGGATATTTGGTCAAATCCGGATTATCCGGATATTACGGATTTTTTATAAAAATATTTTCTTTTTTTATAAAAATATGTCATTTCTGTCCATATAAGTTCAGTAATGTGATGTCTCTTATACTCATGGAAGTGGATTCAATGAAAAGGCCAATATTAATCAAATCCAATATTTTTTGTGTGCAAACACACAGCAGAGAAGTCATTTGTTCTATTCCGAAGCGAATCGCACGATAAGACGTCGAAAAAGCGCTAATAAAACACTAAAAATCATACTCTTTAAAAAAATAATTAAAAATATTCATTTTTAAATTATTTTATATTATTTTAAAATTATTCAAATGAAGAATTATACACACATCAACACTGTCTAAGGATATTTCGTTCAAAGTTCTTCAACTCAAAAACTACTGGCCGGTTTAAAAATATTTTAATGAAAACTTATTTTGTAGGCTTTATTGGATGATTCCTAATTTGAAATTGAAAAAATAAATTAAAAACAAGAGATTTGAGCGGCATAATTTTAGCAAAGATCGAAAATTTCAATTTATCTAATCAGGTTTTTGGATTTCTTTTGTATCAAATTAAAGTTTTAATAAATAATATTTGTTAATTTCGAATTTATGCAACAGTATGTACCATGCAGCGGCGCCATTTAACAAGAGATGAAATGTTAAAGGCAGTAGGTATGCTCCAAGCTGGAGCTACTCAACAGAGTATTGCTGAGGAAATTGGAACAAGACAAAACATGATATCAAGGAAGTGGTAACGTTATCGTGCCACTGGTAATGTGGCTGAAAAGCATCCAGGCGAGAAGCGCATAAATACTCAAAGACAGGACCGATTTTTGTAAGTGGCCGCAAGAAGTCAAATAAATTCTACGGCCATGCAGTTGGTCCAAAAGCCCCAGTCAGAGCACCAGTTGCTGGTCAGTGACCAAACTGTGAGGAGAAGATTGCACGAGGCTAAACTTTATGCAGGCTGCTTCGTACTCCAGCACTACGCAAAGAAAATCATGAACGAAGATTACAGTGGGCTCGAGAACTTTCTCTGGGAAGATAGGGAAGGTCTGTAGTGCTGTTTACCGATGAGTCCCGATTCGGTTTTCATCCTGATTCACGAAGAGTATACGTGTATGGCAAGCTCCTGGTTGTGATAACTATCTGCAAAACCCTCAGGAAGTCCATCCATACCACGGCGGAACAATTATGGTTTGGGCGGGAATTCGTATTGGTGGAAGAACAGACCTCGTTTGGATCAGAAACACTATGACTGCGGAAAAATACCGTAATCAGGTGCTAGAACCAATAATCTATCCCCATCGACTGCAAATAGGCCAAGATTTTGCGCTCATGCACGACAACGCTCGTCCGCACGCTGCGCGAGTGGTAAAGAGCTGGCTACAGGATGCTACACCGTTAAAGTGCGGAAATGCGGAATACATTGAGTGATATAGCCAAGGCTTCTGGAAATTTAAGTGAAAGTCCTACATTGAAGGTTTGTATTACAAAAACTTTGTTTCTGGAGCTTAGCCGACCGCTTCCGTGGCACGCTCGCTCCGCTCGCTCGACTCGCGTGTTTTTGGTCGCAATACTAAACTAACCTAATGAACACTTTAAGACTTTTTCCATGGTGGGGGGCCCCTTATAGGGGGCTGTGTTTTTGGCACAAATTAAAACTTATCACAGAAAAGTAGCAATGTGTCATACCTATCTGTCAAAAGCAGATAGCAATGCCAATGACACTTGCGCGGTGGACCCACTGGTCGAGCTAGAGACGCTGCAAGTACACTCCGAAATTGACGGTGACGAAGGAGAGTTGTATCGGCAGGAACACCAGGAGAGCTGGTTCAACCAAACGAACTTTTTGGGACTTAATGTGACAGACCTGAGACACGGCACTAGCAAGACGCGTGAATGGCGTCATCTAGAAAATAGCATCTAACGTCTAAAGTCGCATTACTAATTTCCCAGCAAAAATGTAAACAAAGAAACATCACTGTCAAATTGACGAACTGACCCTGATAGTGACATTTTCAGATATTGAAAACCTTTGGTCACTTTTTAATTTGTATATTATATTTTGAGTCATTATAAATATAATGTCATCCTGGGTTATTTTAAAGTAGAATGGTAATCAGAAATTTTATCTTTATAACCTTTCATAATTTTTGATGTTAAAAGTTCTTGAAACGAACTGATAAGAAAACTTTACTTAAATATTGCCTGTAAACTATCAAAAATACGTAGCATCACAATGTTACATTGTGATGCTACAGCTACTACTCGTAATACTAATTTATATGAAATTTTATAAAAAGACCAAAGGTTGATGTTTACGGTTTGCAGTTAATGTGTACACAGCGTCATAAAATGTTTTCTACTATAAAACTGTTATTATGAAATATTAAATTATAATAATCTTTTTGACGCAAAACTCATGAGTCAGAATATTTATCTAATCTATTTTTATTAGGTTTGTGATGAAAAACCATGTAAGTGTGTTTATTTCTTGACTTAGCAATATACTATTTCTTTTTGTGTTGCTTTGTTCTGGCAACACCTTTGTTTACATTTTTGCTGGGAAATTAGTAATGCGACTTTAGCTACTGCGAGAAAAGAAGTTTAGCAACTCCACTTAAAGCAACTGAGTGAATAGCAATTGGGCGTATAACATCTAAAGTATTCCACTTAAAGCAACTATCAATATTTTTGTAAGTCATTTTGTTAAATATTGAAAGTTGTTCTAAGTGGAATACTTCAGTTGCTATTCGCCCAGTTGCTATTCGCTCGATTCCTCTACTCGTAAGTGGAATACTTCCGAGAAACTTGCTTGTTTAAATTTTTTTTGTAACAATTTCTAATTATTCGAAAAATCCGAATTTGATTTTCAAATCCGGATTTCGAAGTCTAATAAAAATGAGCGGATATCCGGATTTTTCGGATTACGGATTATCCGGATTGCATTCCCTACTCCAGTGGTTTGGTCACTTAGAGAGGATGAATGAAAGGCGAATCACGAAAGAGATATACTGTGCGAATGTGGAAGGAACGATTGCACGAGGGCGTCCCAGAAAAACCTACGCGGACCAAATAGAGGTTATTATAAAAAAGGCTGGTGTACGCAGTGACAAAAACCGCAGGGCATGTATGAAAAGATTGATGGATATGAATGAAGCGAAAGAAGTGTGCAAGGATCGTAGCAGGTGGCGATCCATAGTCTCTGCCTACCCCCATGGGAAACAGGCGTGAGTGTATGTATGTATGTATATGTACATTTTACACGATTTTGCAGCAATTTATTTATTATTTATTTATTTATACGAAATGGGATGAAGAATACGAATATATTTTTAATTTTACACATTGAATCCAATTACTACTTTAATTTAATTTGTTTTATTGTTATTATATTAATGATCATAATATGCATGTTAATAATAAATCCCGAGCACTTTTTGCCTCAGCGGGCCCTCTATGGTTGCAGCTGAAAATCAGTGATTTGCTCTAAAAAAGCAAATACAACGCTGAGCTGTGACCTTTTTGCACTACTACAGTACACATACTTAATATTAGTGTGATAATTTTAGGTTTTAGATGCATGATAATTTTTAAGTTTCATTGGTTTTATGCACTGTTTTATGTGTGTGTCTGTAGTTGTGAAATAAAGATTTATCTATCTACCTATCTATAATGTAATGGTTGGGCCCCTCAAAGGCGTGATCACACACTGCAGACTTGTTATCGCGCCTATGTTTCATGTCAGCTACATGCT
Source organism: Agriphila tristella (assembly GCA_928269145.1). Lineage (NCBI taxonomy): Eukaryota > Metazoa > Arthropoda > Insecta > Lepidoptera > Crambidae > Agriphila > Agriphila tristella. The sequence continues at coordinate 1,847,608 of OV743440.1, read as the reverse complement.
CTTTAACACGGGTCCCTATACTTCTCTTTGTTTGCCCGATGTAGGAGAGCCCACAGTCACAATCTAGTTTGTAGACGCCTGCGGCTTGAAGGGGGATGTTACACTTGACAGGTCGTAAGAATTGGTTGATCTTCTTCGGCGGCTTGAAATAAGTTTTGATTGACGCTCGCTTCAGAATGTTTCCAATCTTGTCAGTGACACCCTTCAAATAAGGTAGGATGGCAGGTTGACGTTCTACTGTGGCTGGTTTGTCGCGTTTTCTGTGACGAAGGCGTGGTACTTGCAACTTGTTTTTACGCAGTACTTGTTTGACGTGCTGAAGCTCAGCCGTCAGGTGTTGTTTGTCACAGATGCCGCGGGCTCTCTGAAACAAAGATTTTCCTACGGTAGCTAACTGTATAGGATGATGTTGAGAGTCACCATCGAGGTATCTGTCTGTATGGGTTGCTTTACGATACACTGTTTGGCTCAAGGTTTGGTTCGGATTCCTGATAATGAGATATGCCTCTAACTCCATAGTAAATTGTATGTTGGGGTTTATGGAGTTAAGAAAAGCAGGGACACTGTCTCTAGGTAGTATTGTGAAAGTGTCATCTACGTACCGTTTGTAGAACCGGGGAGTCACTGGTGCTGTGGCTAGTGCTTTCTCCTCAAAATCCTCCATGAAAATGTCAGCAACAATGGGGGATACAGGAGAGCCCATTGCTACTCCATCCACTTGCACGTAGAACTCCTCGTTCCATAACAGATAGCCAGATGTTAGGCATAATTCTAGTAGTTCTGCATATTCAATTGGCATTTTGTTATCAACTAGCTTTTTCCTGATGATATCAATGCAGTCCTGTACTGGTAAGCATGTGAATAAGGACTGAACATCAAAACTAACCATAGTTTCATCATCAGCGAGATGTAGATGTTGTATCTCACTGACAAACTGGTAGGAATCTTTTACAAACGCTGATGTATTACCTCTTAGTGGTGTGAGTGTTTTCGCTACGTGTTTAGCCAATTTGTAGGTTGGTGAGTCAATTTGGCTTACAATGGGACGTAGCGGAGCATTGTCTTTGTGTATTTTTGGTAACCCATACAGTTTCGGCGGTATAGGGCAGGATGGAATAAGATAATCGACGTCAAGATCTAACTGTTCTGAATGTTTTTTGATGAGTTATTTCGTATTATTAAGGATCTTGGTGGTTTGATCACATTTAACATGTTTGTAGGTTTTCTCATCACTCAAAAGTTCTTGTATTTTTGCGTTATAATCCGACGTATCCATAACTACCGTTGCGTTACCTTTATCAGCTCGAAGGATAGTTAATTCAGGTCTAGTGCGTAAGTTCTTCAACGCGACGTTTTCATCATATGGAAGATTTTGCTTGGGAAGTTTCAAGATCTAATGATACGGTTAGTTCCTTTTGCAAATAAATTAATAAATATAAAAGACGGAGGTCGGCTTTCCTCTCCAAGTTTTATTTCGCCATTTCTTTCTTGGAGGGGCCTCCCAATTTTGTGAAATGGTGGTAGTTTCAGTAGATTCTCTCTCTTTAGCATTAATTAAATCACAAAATCAACTTAAACCAATTAAAAAGATAATTTTTTTTTTGTAAAATATTAATTTCTGAACGTCTCAAAAAATTCATCGCTTGAGGGTAAGCTCACGAGTAGCTTCAGTCCCCCGTGACCACGGCAGCTGCAAAGGTGCCGAAACGTCGGGAAAATCAAAAATCAAACCAAATACAAACTAATTACCAAAGTACTTTCAATAAAACCGCGCTAGTATCCGTTAAAAAGTCTTTTTATATATGTATATTTATATATATTATTTTTCTGATTAATATTATCAATATGTATAGGCACTTCTTACTCAAAATTTAAATTAATAACTAAACCTTGTTTTGATTTCTAATTTTTTTTTTAATTGCAATCATTTTGCTTTCTATATTCAGTAGTTTTGTAAGTAAAGCCCTATGAAAAGCTTTAGGATAATAGTTTTCAATTCGGTGCCTTAGGATGGGTAGCCTAAGTATGTCATGCTCTCTTTAATCATTTCTGCGGTGGTGTCGTGTGGGGCGGGTCGTTACGTTCCCTCAAATATGGTTGAGCGAAGCGATGGCTGGTCCATGCGTCATGCTCGTGAACGGGTGCTGCCAGTGGAAAGGGTCTGCTTCTGAGTACCTATCTTAACGCATATTGAATTGTAAGAATTGCATTTTTTTTTATTTTTTTTTATGTCTTGTAACATGTGGTTTTTTTTTTTGGTAAATTTTGCCTACTTAGGTGCACTTTCGAGTAGCAGACACAGTGATTTCACAACTAGTTGAAAGTTATTTACTCTCATTACTTAGTAATATTTAGTTAGTAGTATTTAATTTCAACCTACCTACCCATTGTGTGCAAACTTTTGTTAATTATTGTGATGGAAAATGACCTCACTGTATGAAAAATTGACGACTCTGTATGAAATATACAGGGAGAAAAAAGCAGCCCTTGACGAGTTTCTTGCCGGTTCTTCTCGTTACAAGGTCTCCCGCTTAGGGTTTGCGAACCGATGGCGTAGCTTCTATGACATTCACAAGTGCTTGTAACAGCCTAGACTGAATAAATAATTTTTGAATTCTGAATTTTTTATTTCATCTCCGGAAGGAACTCAGTGGCTCCCTCTGCGGCTGCGCAGGAATGTTCTTTTTTATGCACAATGGGGCAGTGTTTGGCTTTCACCTCACCTGATGTTAAGTGACGATAAGGCCGAAGGTGGAAGCGCACTACACCCGGAATCCTCATCACTGGGGAACTGTCTATCTTACCTCTAACTGCCGGAACACAACAATTCTTAAATTGTTGTTAAGGCGTCAGACTAAGATAAGGTGGTGGTAGCTAGCCAGGCGCACTTTAAATAAGCCCTACCACCAACCAAACCAACAACAAATTGTACCCCTCCTGGGAATCAAAACTGGGACCCCGTACGTCTTACACGGGTGGGCAAACCACTAGACCATAGAGACGGTTGACGGTCTCAAGACACACCTTAAATAATATTAATAGAATAAACTATGTCGGGATTTACACCATGTACCTGTATATTTTTGAGACTCCGATATTTCGGCGCAGTTGCATGCGCCATGATCACGGAAGAACTGTCGATTGTTGCGTGCGGGTAGATGTTATTGGCAGACGAATCGGTCTACCCTCCGTCTAGTTCTTTTATTACTACGTTCGATACCGGTACCACTGTCTGCAAACTCACTATTCACTCGAATTTGTTCTCGACACACGACAAGAAAGAACTAGACGGAGGGTAGACCGATTCATCTGCCAATAACATCTACCCGCACGCAACAATCGGCAGTTCTTCCGTGATCATGGCGCATGCAACTGCGCCGAAATATCGGAGTCTCAAAAATAAACAGGTACATGGTGTAAATCCCGACATAGTTTATTCTATTAACGTCAATAACCATGGAAATTTAAAACATTAAATAATATTGATGATAAATTGCTCTATAATTAAAAAGCGTGGGTACTTTAGTCAGGTGTTAACCGTAACGTGCCGTAACTGCAGACTGAAGTACCCAAGCTTATAATTATAAAGCCATAATTAGCAATATCCTGTATCATAAAACATTTCAATTAATTTTTCACTACGGAAAGAGTTGAACTCAGAATTATATGAAATACGACCTTTTTTTAATTTTTAAACTTATTTCACAGTTAGAACTGGAGCCGTATTATGACCTCTTATTTCCAGGCAGTTTTCTCACTGGCTATCGATCTATCTCTTTTATTTGCTATACGACGAGAAAGAGATGTCACTACAGCAATTTATAAACCTGGCAGGATAAGAGCTCGTAATACGGCCTCTGATAACTTTATTTCACTTAAATCGTCAACGTACGGAAAACGAGACACAATAGATTTTCTATTGTTGTCCGGTCGCCGGAGACCGCTCGGGCGTTGATGAATAAAGAAAAATGACATTCACTTAAATTTTCGGGTAAAAGACTACAATAAATTCATCAATAACATTTGAAACTAGTCACTGATTAATTCTGTTTCTCAGTTTATATAAAATCTGTGACTCTGTACTGACGGCAAACGCTGCCGCGCTGCTTCACAACACAGGGAGACTTCACAGAGCCATCAGTACTAAAATTAATTCTGTAATGTGACAGAGCCTAAATACATCTCTGGTGTATTTGAAATCAATTAGCAAATTAGGTAAGGAACTCAACTTATTTCTTGTTCGCACTCAGATCGGTATACCAGTTTTTCTCTACGTAAAATACAGTTAAAATATGTTAGTGCAAACGGTACCCAGCGAATTAGCAAAATTCTTTATTCAGTTGAATAAAATATATAGCTGCTGCGGCGTACCAAATTTGTCGAAGAACGACATGAAATATTCAACGAAGTTTATGAAATACTTTGCAGTTTATAGATTGGTTTCAAATATTGTTACTTTTGCATTTTTTATTTCTCAAATCACAGCTATTTTTGTACAGCATAATCTATCGGACAAACAAAAAGTAAATTGGTACCGTTTCAATATTTCTCAAACAATAATATTCGGTTACATGGTGGTATTTGAAGTCTATAAAAGTCGCATCAAAACATTGCTGCATGAGTTAATCGCAGTCCTAAATGACGAAGAAGTGCAGCGAGATGTTATTAAAAAATTTAAATTGTTCAGGGCAGTATTTATAATTAGTGTTATAGGTACAATTCTGTCGATACTATTCGAAACCGCCAGATTATATAAAACACGGGGTAAGAATTTAATTTATTCAAATGCATTTACAAAAGTTTCCAAACACATGTTCAATTATTGTTCAATACCTTAGCTATTAATTTATATGCTTAGAATAATTACACCTAGAACGATAATTCCCTACAAAGTGCGCTATCAAAAGTGAGACAACTAAAACAGGCAAAATGGCGCCGTTTTCAGATTTTTACTGTCCATTATTACATCATCATCATATCAGCCGCACGACACCCACTGCTGGGTATAGGCCTCCCCCAAGGATTTCCACGACGATCGGTCCTGCGCTTCCCACATCCAGTGGTTTCCGGCAACCTTCACCAGATCGTCGGTCCACCTTGTCGGCCTACCCACGGAGCGCCGTCCGGTGCGCGGTCGCCATTCAAGAACCTTTCCGCCCCAACGGCCATCGGTTCTTCTCGCTATGTGTCCAGCCCACTGCCACTTTAGCTGAGCAATCCTTCGAGCGATGTCGGTTACTTTAATTCGCCTGCGGATCTCCTCATTTCTGATTCGATCACGCAGGGAAACGCCGAGCATGGCTCTCTCCTTTGCACGCTGGGTGACCTTGAGCCTCCTTATGAGACCCATAGTTAGCGACCACGTAGAGATCTCTTTCTCAAAGTTGGACCTACCCAACTGGACTGCCTGTCCTAGGTATACATAATGGTCAACAACTTCAAGTGTAGTGTTCCCAACATGAACTGGAGTGGGCGCAACATGGGCATTCAACATGATTTTTGTCTTATTCATGTTCATCTTAAGACCCACTCTTTGGGAAGCACTACGGAGATCTTCGAGCATTGTGTTCAGGTCCTCCAAGGTCTCAGCCATAAGAACTATATCATCGGCAAAACGAAGGTGTGTTAGGTACTGGCCATTAATGTTGATGCCGAGTCCTTTCCAGTCTAAGAGCTTAAAGATGTCCTCCAACGCAGCTGTGAAAAGTTTCGGAGAAATAACGTCTCCCTGTCTCACACCACGCTGCAGTTGGATAGGATTTGTGTTCTGGTTCTGTACTCGGATCGTCATGGTGGCATTTTGGTATAAATAACTCAACACCTCGATATACCTGTAGTCCACTTGGCACCTTTGGAGAGACAGCAGTCCACGAACGCCAAGCAAAGTGGCTCATTATACTCCTCAGTCTTCTGTATAACCTACCGCAGCATATGGATGTGGACTATGGTGCTAAAGCCTTTTCGGAATCCAGCTTGTTCGGGAGGTTGGAAGTCGTCAAACTTGCGAGCGAGACGATTCGTAAGGACTCTCGAAAACAACTTATAGACATGACTCAGAAGCGAGATGTGTCTATAGTTCTTTAAGAGGGACTTGTCACCCTTTTTAAAGAACAAGATCACCTCACTTATGCTCCATGTCTTTGGCGTTCTTGCACATTTTCCAATATTTTCTTGATAACCGGACTTGGATACAAAACCGAAAAAAAACTGGTTTTCATTTCACTTCGGTTTTGCATTCCCTATTTCCAGCGCTGTCTGTTCTCCTCTACAGGTCGCATTTCTTAACCGATTCTCGTGAAATTTTGTGAGCAGGTTGGAAAATAATATATATATTTTTTTGTCATGGCACTTTTTCAATTTTTTTTAAAATGGCGGAGATATGTAAAAAAACATATTTTCGTCCAGCTTTCCGGCTCTGTCTTTTCTCCTCTAGTCGCATTTCTTAACCGAATGTCGTGAATTTTTGTGGGCAGGTTCGAAAATCATATAGATTTTTTTAAGTTGAGACAGTTTTTCTAAATTTTACGTAATGGCGGAGATATGTAAGAAAAATGTATTTCAGTCCGGCTTTCTGGCGCTGAATGTTTTCCTCTACAGTTCGCATTTCTCAACAGATTCTCGTCAAATTTTGTGAGTAGGTTCGAAAATTACATAGATTTTTTTGCCACGTGAGACTTTCCATTTTGAACCTAAGTTCATGGCACGGTTATTTATGAATATTGTATCATGTTTTAATTCCAGCAACCCCCTCAATGGGGGCTGAAGCAATGCCCCACCTATTTAGATTCTAGACATAATCTAGATTCTAGATGCTATCCGCATTGTTTTGTGGTATGCGTCCCAGACTCAAAAATACCTCCACTGGCATAATACAATTAAAAGAAAATTAACAAAATTAATATTACTAAAAGAGGACTTACAAAGGGACTGCTATGTAATGATCTCTCTTATTGCTAATCCAACACCAAATCTGTGCCTGTGTGGAGTTTGTGTTTTGAATGAGAAAATGTTTGTTGCCAAACATAGAGTTATTGTAAGATGTACCTGATCTATTTCCCTGGATTAAACGATTATAATCGTTTCCTATTCTTCGAATGAGGTACCAACTATCTAGCTGGTAATCTATGACTCCTAGCCTTTGACTTGGCATTTCTAGACAAGCTAAAAAGCCAACCTAATTTAGACACACCTCAATGCTAGAATTAACAACAGGCAAATCATTAAGTAGACTAATATTATTAAATGAAACTTACCGAAAGGGAACTTATAACTTAATATCACTTGCTCCTTCAGCACTAAGCACTAACTCAGTAGTTTCTATGACATCTGTCTCACACTTCCGTCTTCCTCGGTAACCTCGCTTCGAATCCCCTCCAAACCACGCTTTGCTCTCGCGCCTCTTGTCATCCCTACCACTTTAGTAATTTCTTTCCCATGGTCACTTTTTTCTCACAACCTAAAGATAATGTCTCATTAACACAATGTTTCCTGATACTAAACAAATATTTAGAACTATATGTGACACAAATGCTCTTATTTATTAGCATTTTAATACCACTTTTCAATATTCAGCATAAGTTTACAAGTGGAGTCAATATGTAATAATTTATGGAACCCTTATACAGTGTTTTGTTGGGTTGAACCATGGTCAAAGTTACGTACGGTATGTGTATAGTAAACAGTATATTCAGTAAGGTAAAGTTAAAATATTTCCATTATATTTCCTTTATGGTGTCACACACGCCAGTTTTTTGAAATTTTTCATAATCACGAAGAACTATTTTCCACCATACAAAGTTGACAGGGTCATAGTACGATATAATACGCAATAGTTAAATATTTATTCTTCTGATAACTGAATACCTACTTTTACACATAAGTATTGGGAAATCGCCTCTAGCACATTACGGTCGATTGTGATAGTTTTTTCTCGAATCGAGAATGTATTTTGGCTGACCAGCTTATGTTCAGATCTGGTACCACGACGGTGCCGACGGTAGTTATTTCGGGTAGCCTCTGGAGCTGGAAGCTGTAGGTAGGTGCCGCGAGGCTAATGAAACACGTTAAACTGGCCCTGCTGGTTGCTGTCCGCCACCTCGGCCCAATTTCTTGTGTTCCAAGATATGGTTGTGGTTGTTGTGGCAGACCCCAAGTTAGGACAGAACAGTAGGTGTCGTCGCGCTGACGCTAAATTTTTAAATCAAATAAATTTATGAATGGCGGGTCGCTATTGTTTTTTAGCTTATGGAAAAAATCAGAAAATTTTGCGAGTTTTAGTGATAATAGGTATATTCTTTTTACATTTAATTTTGTCTTTCATAGGGCCAAGTTCCTCCATCTAGTATTTTTTTTGTGGCGACTACTTTATGTTTTTTTATAATTATAGACTATGACAAACGTAGAACACGTTTTTGCTATACCAAAATTCAAAAATTTGCCATTTTGTTATAAAAAAACTATCTGTTATTAAGTTATAAGTAATTAAGTAAAAATAGTGAAAAAGCGTATCTAGTTTCAGATTTTTTATTTCAGAAGGAACGTTCACGCCTGTAATCACATGCTGGCCGAAGTTGCATGATACGTCCGTATTGGCGAATGTGGTTAGAACCATCAGTGTCATCATGTTCTCGATCTTTGCGATGCGGGGTTCTAGCATGATTCTCATTATCATCTTTGCAACCATCTGTCTCAGTTGCCAATTTAAGAACTTGCACAGATTTTTTGTCTCTATGAACAAAATATTTGATAACAACTTGGATGCAGAGGAAGAGCAGTTAAAGTTTGAACAATATTTAAAACTCGGCATCAAAATGCATTCACGTACTTTAAGGTAAAAAGGGTTTTAAGTATTAACTAGTCTATTAGGTAAATAAAAAAAAAGTTCTTTACACTTACCTTAAAATTCTGACTAATCATGATATCATTTTTAGCTATCTAATTATCAACAAGCATAATATTATGTGGAATGGTTGTTTCATTATTTGTTAACATTGCAGGTGTTTGAAGCAATATCAAGATACCTTGAGTATATTTTTTAGTGGTCAAATTCTAATTAACATACCTGTGGTAATGCTGGTAATGCTTCAAATGATGGTAAGTACCAAAGATATTAGTAAGAAACTGCTCATATTATCATGACAATCACATCACACTTGACACTTTGCAGATAGTAGTTACCTACTTGCTTCCATCGAGCTCAGTTGGTGTCCGCAGGCCTATTACATAAAAATCATCGCGATAAGCGGACGATGTTTGTTCGAGACACTATTAATTCACGAATAAGGTTCAACATCAAGTAAATTGAACGATGAATTGCGTCCGATTATCGCGATTCTTTTTGTGTAATATAGGTGCCTGCTGCGCTCAGGATACGCAGTCCAGTTGAAATTATATCCATACATTTCTTCATATATCCTATGCGATGTTGATTCTGCTCGTAATGTTTACGATTGTAATTTCATTATTATTGTGTATTTTGACTTTCATTAATAATAATAATAATTTAATCAACCAAAAACAAATACGTTACATTTTTACTTTACTTTATATACAAATATTTTTAAATAGGTAGTAATTATAATCATCATCATCATGGTAATTAGGTAATTATAATAATATTATCAACACCCCCTCTACATCTCTCCTCCTACACATCGACAGATGCATCAGCAAATGCATCTATGGATGTATCTGCTGATGTGGCAGAGGGACGTATTTGCTCGTTTAAGCGTTTTAGTTGCGGCGTAAGCCATGCGCCCTGTCATTATGGATATGAAAGACGTACCCTTCCGTCGCAGAATGTCTTTTTCGCAAAATGTCCCCTGGTCGCAAAACGTCACTTTCGCAGAATGTCCCTTTCGCAAAACGTCCCTTTTGCAAAATGTCCCTTTCGCAAAACGTCCCATTTGCAAAATGTCCCTTTCGCAAAACGTCCCTTTTGCAAAACGCCCCTTTCGAAAAACGTCCTTTTGCAAAACGCCCCTTTCGAAAAACGTCCCTATCGCAAAATCTCACTTTCGCAGAATATCCCCATCAAAAAAATATCACATTTGCCAAATTTCCATTTTGTTAGAAATGTTCTATGAAACTCAAAAATATACTATAGGTATGTACCTACTTGGGAGAAATTTTAAGCTACTGGCAACACTAAATTGTAATAATCATCAGTCAGGAGGGTACGGCTTACGCCGCGATTACGTCGCCCCGACAAACGCCTATATTATGTGAAACCGCCCTTACCGGCCACAAACGTCAAATCCCCCGTCCACAATTCGCTGATGCTTCTATCGAAGTATAGAGGCTACATAAGAGAGATTGAGATCAATCGTTAGAGATAAGATGGTGTCGCTTTAAGGGCATATTAATTCTTTGTTTAGACTTCAGAACGTACACTAAGCCAAATGGATGCTATTGCGATGGGCCTTTGTCTTCTGACCGCGACCGGCTTCTTCATGTGCAGCGCTGGAGATATCACAATAGAGGCAAGTGGCTGTCAGTAAAACATTGGTAATACCTACATTATCTCCTCATCCCTGAAATGAAATATCAATCTGGTTTTATCCATCACACGTTAGGTGTCCTTGAGAATTTTCAAGAGACCCAACAACCACGTTTCACTACCACTTTTCATTTACTGGTAACTGTGTCAACTATATTCCCTGGTCTGGCTAAGAAACAGAGAATGAAGTGAGCAGATTTTATATTTTTACTAATAAAACTAGGAGTTTTCAATACAAAAAAATATTTATAATGAAAACAAAATCTAATCGAAAGTCTATGACCAGTATGTGTTGCCAGTGATGGATGACTTACGGCAGTGAAACGTGAGCGCTAACTATGGGTCTCATAAGGAGGCTCAACGTCACCCAGCGTTTAATGGAGAGAGCCATGCTAGGCGTTTTCCTGCGTGATTAAATCTGAAATGAGGAGATACGTAGGAGAACTAAAGTAACGAAGGATTGCTCAGATGAAGTGGCAGTGACAGAGACACAGCGAAAAGAACCAATTGCCGTTGAGGGTGGAAATGGCGACCGCGTAGCGGACAATGCTCCGTGGGTAGGCCCCCGACAAGGTGGACCAATGATCTAGCGAGGGTCGTGGGAAGCCGCTGGATGCGGGCAGAGTAGGAGCTTGAGGGAGGCCTACCCAGCAGTGTCATGCGGATAATATGACGATCTGGGGGCACGGTAGTTTACTCATGTGACGGTAGTGCTCGCTCCAAGACGAGAAAGCGAAGCGCAAGGGCACCACCTTACCTTTTCTAGAAGCGCTTTGTCGTATTTTTGAACCCTCATATCTTGGGTTTGGAGTATACTAGATAAACAAAATGTTTTACGCACGTTTTTAGGTTTAAAATTTATGTAAGGAATGTAGGTATAGGGTTATAAATATTTACAAAAGTATTTACTTTTTAGTCTGTTTTTAAATTAGTTTTTAAATAAGAAAGACAAATTTCTTGAAATATTTGGTTATTCAAAAAATATATTTACTTAGGCTAATGCAATATTAAAACAAAAATAGTGCTCATCTTTTACTCAGACAATATTTTTCTTAATGATTAAGATAAATATTATTGTTTCAAAGCTTATTTAAACTTATGTCAATTAAATTGACTTAATTTAAATCAAGAAATGTCTATCTTCTTGCATCAAATTAAAATTATCTTAAATCAACTACAAGTTACTTGGATTTAGAAAAACCTTTTTCAAAAATATTTTTCTTCTATTAAGAGAAAGTTTATTGTTTATGAAGTATTATTTCTTGTTCTAAGAAATGATCTTGTTCGGATTATAGAAATTTTATTTTAAACAGAGAAATACTAAAATTTCGAAACAACGGAATCATAGTTTTCGATAAACACGATAACATTTTTACTTTAAGAAATTTATCCATACATCATGGTCTGACCCGTGGTGTTAAGATTTTTATCTAGTTCTTTAAGTAGTCGGAATTAATTGTTTTGTCAAGCTCAATCAGGCGGGTTTGTTTGTTGCCTCTGGGTATCGCGTCCTACTTGGAATTGGAACGGCTTCCCCGACTCCACTCTTCTTTCGAGCACTATTACTTTGATTTTTTGTAGACCGCACCCACGTTGTTATTATGGGATAGAAAAGTGTTTAATATACAACAACAAAATAAAAATATACATCTTCATTCAATACACAAAATCTCAATTTTCCATTTAATTTTTTTCATCAAAAATCAGTAACTACTTAGGCCAACTAAACATTTACTTATTATGAGTAAAATAATAATTTACTCTAAGTAAGGTTAGTCTACAAGAGATATAGAAGATTTTTCGTATCAAGAATACATTTACTTGACTGAACAAAATAACGACGTGTTAAATGACGTGTCTTGGAATAAATGTATTATTCTTGTAACAACTAAATATTTTTAAGAGTATTTTTTACTATTACGAAGAAATTATTGTCTAGCGTCTATAGGGAAAGGATCATTTTCTTAGATTCAATAAATATGTCTGTTGAGACAATGTATCTGATTAAATTAAAATACTTCTTCAATTGGACAGAATGCGTATAATATTCAATGAAGTAAAATCAAAAGATGACATTAATGTTTTTTCACCAATACATGTAACCATGGTAATATTTGTTCTTTAATAAGTTAACGGCGTTGACATGCTCCCCGCCTTGGAAGAGCTTCATCTTCCAACCTGATTCACCTTGGCCGCATAAGTTATAATGGGAGGGGGCAAATTTTTGAAAAAGCGCGTCGTACAACGCCGTTGGCAGTCTGGATATCTGCCACCCTGGCAACACCGTCTTTTCCGGGGAATACTTGGAGCACGCGCCCAAGGTTCCACTTTAAAGGAGGTTGATTTTCTTCTTTTATTAAAACTAGAGTGTACGGTGACGTACATTTCGCAATCGAATTTATATTTAATTTTGTTAACTTAGCATTTCTACTAACTAAGCATTTTCATAAGCAGCCAGCAATCGATCAGTGCATTACACGCATTCGTATCAAACGGTCGTTTCAATTATCATTTAATATCATATATCAATTATCATATTTTATCATCTTTATATCACTTCTATCAATATCAACAAATGTGGGATAGCACCCCACATTTTGGTCCTTCGAGCATTTGATCTAGCGCGCGGGAGGGTCAAAAGCGGGACCTCGTGTCATTTTGTACCAAATTTCGTCGAAATTCGCGAGTTCCGTTTTCCATTCCGTTCGAGAACAGTTCAGTGAACTAAAACCTGTGACTAAGATTTTTATTTGTGTTATCGTATCATTAACTGCAAAGTGAATTTATCATATTTTTTTACTGGGAATTATAAAAGACTGGAAGGTGCAGTGGCAGACATTTATATCATTAAAATTGTGATCTTTACTAAACAGTGGAAGTTATAATAACTGTGTGGTGACATTTATCAAGCATATCATCAAAGTTATAAATCAAGTCAAGGATTTTGGTGAACAAAAGCAGCGCCGAGCAGCGTGCAGAGTAGCAGCACAGGTTGATCAGGGAGCTACCGCTCTCACCTATCATCGAGTTTCAAGTAAGATCTTTCCATTTTCTTACTTACCTGTTCTTCTCATCAACTACAACTAATCATGGATAAATTACTTGTACGTCAAAGTGAGCTTATCACTGATATAGAGCGCATCGGTGTGAATTTTAGCAAAGATAGTTCTACTCGTAAGACGCGGGACTACCTTGAAAAGAGGGTGCAAGCATTAGATGACCTGTGGAGAGAGTTTGAAATCAATGATAAATCTCTCGCAGACTACGAAGATAAGCAGCATGAATACTTCACCAAGAACATCTTTATTCGTATCAAGGAGTACTATGAGACTACGAGGCGATTAATATCCACGTATCCCCCAGCAGCTCCCACCCCGAAGGCTCCTACCCTGCAGCCTCCCACCCCTGGAACGAGTGAGGAGCCCAAGATATCATTTGAAATTCCGAACGTATCAATGATTGATAAAGCAACCGTACCCTGCGGAGAAGTAGACGAGTTATTATCACAGCAAAGAACAAATATTCGAGCATTTTATAGATTATCAGATCGCATAGATGAGCTAGATTTATCAGAAAAATGGGAAATCGAAGACGAACTGAAAAATATTGACCTTCGCTGGTTAGTTATTGACGAATTACATTTACGCATTGACAATATCTTGCGAGGAGAAAATGAGCAGTACAATAATGAATTTAATAAGGTGGAAAGAATATATCATTACGTCAAACGACAGTTAAACAACAAATTGAGCTCAACTGTACATTTGAATCATTCAACCCCTAAGATAGAGATACCTACTTTTTCGGGGAAATATAATCAATGGCCTACTTTCTTCGATTTGTTTACAGAAACAATTCATAACAACATACTTATAAGCAAGGCCCAAAAAATGCAACATTTAAAGACTAAATTGAGAGGGGAAGCAGAGCGTCTTGTCCAACACCTTCATATCTCTGCTGAGAACTATAACACTGCTTGGGAATTATTAACCCATCGTTACAACAACCCCCAAGTACTCTTTACCAACCAAGTTGAAATATTTTTAAATCAGGCATCAATACATAAGCAGTCATCATACGAGTTAAAACGCCTCCATGATACTACTATGGAGTGCATCCACGCCATCCACAACTTGGGCGTGGACACATCAACTTGGGACCCTCTCCTGGTGCATTTAATATCAAAGAAGCTAGATGCGATTACTTACAGCGATTATAAGGAATCGCGCAAATCACCACGCGATTTACCATCATTGGACGAGCTCATGAATTTCCTTGAAAGTAAATTTACAGCTCTCGAGCCTATAAGTAGGAGAGAAAAAGAACCGTCAGCTCCTAAAACAACTCCTCCACCTCAATACAACTCCTCAAAATATGCGCCAAACAAGTATAATCATTATCAGCCTAAATATCAGAACAGAAATTATCAAGCATTCGCTACCAATAATCATAAGTGTCCAATATGTACTTATAATTCCGATCATCATTTGTTCCAATGCAAAAGGTTCATGAACCTTCCAGCGGACGCTAAATTGAGGACAATTGCGAAACACAATATTTGCCAAAACTGTTTGTTCAAGCATTATGGCAACAAATGCATTTCCACGAAAAGATGCAAAGAGTGCAATTCAGAACACAATACTTTAATTCATGATGCAATTGTCGGTCAATCACCTAATGCACGACCCGTGAACTCGACTCCGCATATGACGACACCTACAGCATCCATGAGTTTGAGTAATAAGATTTCAGCAACGCCTTCTATCAATAGTAAACAACATAATGTTAATCATGTGGCTAATGAAGATGAAGAAATATTACTCACAACTCTATCATTGAAAGTTAAAGCCGACGATGGTACTTACGTTATCCTTAGAGCACTCCTAGATCAAGGATCTCAAATTACTCTCGTGTCAGAGAACGCAGCACAAAGGCTGGGATTACGTCGTACTAAGTATCCAGCATCAGTATCAGGCATTGGTTCCGCATCAAAACAAAGTAAAGGCATGGTCACATTAGACTGCATGTCTATTTACGACGATTATCAATTTACTACGCAGGCACTAGTTATGTCGCGAGTCATCAATAATTTACCTAATTCATCATTTAGCAAGCAAGTATGGCCTCATCTGCAACATATCAACTTGGCCGATCCCGAATACAACATATCGAAGCCTATAGATCTATTATTAGATGCCAGTGTTTATTCCGATATAATTATGAGCGGTTTAATAAAGGGCCCAGCGCAGGCTCCGATCGCACAACAAACTAAGCTAGGATGGGTTCTATCAGGCAATGTGAAGACGTTTCACTGCCACGTCATCATCAATAATACCGAAGACATCTCCAAGTTCTGGGAGGTAGAAGATATCAAAGAATCATCGATTCCGGCACTGACAGCAGAAGAACAATATTGTGAAGACTTTTATCAAGCAACTACGAAACGTTTGGAAGATGGTAGGTACGAGGTTGCCCTACCTATGAAACCAGACTTTGAAAAACATCTTGGCACATCAAAGCCTGTGCATTGTTGTAGAAACTGCAATAGCGCAGTTTCTACAACAAGAGAGAAAAATGTTAAAAAACACACAATTACTAGAAAAATATAGGCAGTTTATGCAAGAGTACCGAGATCTAGGTCACATGCGTAAAGCGGAAGATACATACGATTTTACGACGCCTAGATGCTATGTACCACATCACGGAGTGTTAAAACTAGATTCGACCACTACAGCTTTAAGGGTCGTATTTAATGCATCCTCAAAAACATCCACCGGATACAGCCTCAACGATTTGATGGAGTGTGGCCCTAATTTACAAAAAGACCTCCTAACCCTTATCATTCAGTGGAGAAAGCATAAATACGTCGTGACCGCGGACATTGAAAAAATGTTCCGCCAAATACTTATCAGAAGTTCAGATCAGCCACTTCAATCTATCATCTGGAGAGATTCACCTACACAGCCGCTAGAAGAATATAATTTGTCCACTGTAAGTTATGGGACCAAGTGTGCTCCATTCTTGGCCATAAGAACACTGAGGAGAATAGCAGCAGATAACGCCGATCACTACAACCTCGCAGCATCCTCATTAACATCTGAAATGTATATGGATGACTTGATGAGTGGGAGCAATTATCAAAATCATTTAAAGGAATTAATTCATCAGTTAATTGAAGTTCTGCAGGGAGCTGGAATAAACATCAGAAAATGGTCCAGTAACGATCCCAAGCTCATAAAAGATCTACCAGCACACAAACTCAATACACCACTCGAGTTTAAAGATTCAGAATCACGTAAAACGCTTGGTCTACAGTGGAATCCGTCATCTGACACCTTTACATTTCAAAACAAATTAGAATATCAAGAAAATCGTAACTACAATTCAAAGAGACAATTATTATCAGACATATCGAAAATATACGACCCACTTGGCTGGTTGGGTCCTATTACAATAAAAGCCAAGCTATTATTTCAAAAAACCTGGCTCACCGACTTATCATGGGACGACGAATTGCCAAGTGACATTTGGAATGAGTGGCTCCAACTTCGAGATGATCTGAAAAACATAAATAATTTTATGATACCACGACACTTAGGAAATACAGAAGATATCATTAATTTACATGGGTTTTGCGATGCATCGGAGAAGGCCTATGCTTGCTCAATTTACGCTGTAACAAGAAACAATAAGGGCGAATACACATCAAGATTGATAACAGCCAAAACAAAGGTAGCGCCACACAAGAATAAATTATCATTACCTAGAATGGAATTATTAGGTTCTTTATTATTATCATTATTAATTAAGAAAACTGTCGACTCATTAGCTATCGAGAATATCAAAATTTACGCATGGACGGACTCTATGGTGGTCTTGGGATGGCTCCAGGGAGATGTATCAAAATGGAAGACTTTTGTGGCTAATAGAGTCAGACAGATTTTAAATATCATACCGTCATCATTGTGGCGTCATGTTAAATCAGAGGAAAACGCCGCTGACTGTGCCTCTAGAGGTATGACCACGACGCAATTATCAAATCATTCTTTGTGGTGGCAAGGGCCAGAATGGCTCCTAAAATTCAACTGTGAAGAAATCATACCTATCACTTATCCAATTCCATCAATTGAAAAAAAGAAGCCCAGTGTGTCCGCCGCCTTACAATCAAATACACCTTCATTCATAATGCAATTATTAAATAACAACAGCTCAATCACTAAGGTAAATAAAACAATGGGCTGGGTGTCGCGTTTCATAACACGCGCACGCGCCGCTAAGCAACATGATCCGGCACAGGTGGCGTACGAGACCGTCTTATCACCGAATGAAATTCAACACGCTCTTGATTTAATTATTAAACAAGTGCAACTAATTGACTTTGAAGATGATTTAAATAATTTAAAGAAACATGGTCACGTTAGAAACAGTAGCAAATTATCAAGCTTATCACCGATATTAGACAAGAATGGAATTTTGAGGGTCGGCGGCCGCCTTGAACATGCGAATTTGAGTTACGGCGCGAAACATCCTATTATATTATCATCACACAGCCGATTTACGGAACTTATCATTGATCAAGCACACAAAACAACATTACACGGCGGACCCAAGCTGACACTATCATATCTTAGAGAAAAATATTGGATTTTAAGTGGGGTTCGCACTGTTAAAAAGCAAATCAGGCGCTGTGTTAAATGCTGTAAATTAAACCAAGAAAAACATCAACAGATCATGGCTAACCTGCCACCACCAAGGGTCACTCCGGCACGTGCATTTGCTAGAACAGGGGTTGATTTCACGGGGTTCATAAATGTCAAATCAGCAAAAGGCAGAGGGGTTCGAACTAGCAAAGGTTATGTAGCCGTTTTTGTATGCTTAACCACAAAGGCGGTGCATCTAGAGTTGGTCTGTGATTTAAGCTCGACCTCCTTTCTTGCCGCATTCCGAAGATTAAGTGCCCGCCGTGGGACCCCCAAGGACATGTTTAGCGATAATGGAACTAACTTCGTGGGCGCCTCCCGATTGCTAAAAGAGGAATATCAGCAAATCATATCATGCATCGACACGGACTTCATCAAGGACTTAAGTGAGCTAGGCGTCACATGGCACTTTAATGCCCCTGCGTGGCCAAATGCGTCAGGACTTATGGAGGCAGGTGTGAAAAGCCTTAAATATCATTTGAAGCGCACTTTAGGCGAGCAAAAGCTCACTTATGAAGAGCTCACAACATTATTGCATCAAATAGAGGCTTGTATGAATTCTAGACCACTTTGTGCGCTCACCGAGGACCCCGACGATCTTTATTTGACACCAGGGCATTTTCTAGTCGGAGACACACTTATATCAAGACCGCAAACTGACCCCGATATAGTCAACTTATCAACACGATGGCAGATGGTACAAGGTATCAACAAACAATTTTGGAAGATGTGGTCAAAAGAATATCTTCAACAACTTCAAAGCCGGTCAAAATGGAGAACAGTATGTAAAAATATCAAAATCGATGACGTGGTAGTTATTAAGGAGGATAACTTGCCACCCGGAAAATGGGCGGTTGCCCGTGTAATAGACACCCATCCTGGTAGCGACGGTTTAGTCAGAGTTGTGTCACTCAAAACACAAAATAACATCATTAAACGTCCGATAAATAAACTATCATAATTGCCAATCAACGATGACGATGACTGCGCATCGCGACAATCAACTAAAGATAATTCCAACTTAAAAGAACCACGCCGCACTAAGAAACCGATTTTTAGTTCTTTACTAACAACATTGCTTTTATTTTTATTCATGTTATCACCGAGCATGCAGTTATCAATGCCTTATTCATACAATATAACAAAACTAGAACATCAAAGCTTATATTTTGACAAAATATCCGATTTACAACATATCAGAGATGAGTGGAAATTAGTTGTTTATTATAATTTATCAACATACTGGCAAAGTATATCAAATATCGATCATTATGTAACACATTTAAAGGAAGTCAGCAGTACTTTGGAAACACAATACAAAAGTATCACACTGCAATTGGAACACGAGTTAAATGAAATTGAACATTATAATGAGTTACTTAAGAGTCAGAATAGTCGAAAGAAAAGAGGAATTATAAATGGAGTTGGATATGCAATGAACTCGTTATTTGGGGTGTTGGATGAAAGGTTCGCAAAGCAATACGAAATCGATATTCAGAAGATAGCTAGCAATGAAAATCATCTACAAAATCTTATTAAAAATCAGACGCTAATAATTGAATCCCAAAACAACATACTAAGGCGCAACGAAGATATAATGAATAAGCAGTTTACTTCTATCAAAGATCACATGAATAATTTAACACTTCAAATCAACGAAGTACGACTGGTTAAAAATCAAGAGCTCTATTTAACATCTTCAGCGTTAGCCGCTAGCATTATCATATCAAATTTGAGACGGATGCAACAAGCCTTGCTAGACTCCCTCGTGGACTTCCGACACGGCCGCATCGATACACATTTGTTGCCGCCAGAGCAATTAGAACAACAGATAAGCATTATCACTAATCAGCTACGAAACGGTCTCACATTACCCATGGACAGTTCTAATACTAGAGACTTATATAAACTTCTACGTGTTTACTCCCGAATTCACAATAATTATTTTATCATTGAGATCCGCATACCTTTAGTGAGCAGTGAATTGTATGAGCTCGACAAAATCACATCAATTCCTCGAAAAAAGGACGAGATATTTTACGAATTAAAGCCAGTTTTCCCATTTATTGCCTTTAATCTGAAAAAGGACATGGCAATTATGTTATCAGAGTTTGACTTACAATCTTGTTTGCACATACATACTAGCAACAAGCTTCTATGCTCAATAGATAAACCTGTCTATGATTTAACAGTTAGAAAATCTATATGCGATATAAAACTACTAAACGAAGCCTTATCATGCTCCGACACTGTGTCAAAATTTAAAAATGACCGGTGGATCAAATTACATAGAGATAATACATGGATATTTGCATGTCAACAAACATGCAGGGTACGTATTTTCTGTGAATCCGAGATGGAAATTGTGGATATAAGTGGAAACGGTCTAATAAGCCTACAACAAGGATGTTTACTCAAAGGGGATACATTCACTATCTATGCACATAGTCATTATTTCAAAAATATTCAGGAACAATTTGATAACGTGGATATACCGCAGTCTGCACTAAATAACCTTATCAATACCAGTATCACTAACTTAGATCACTATCAAGCTGAAGATCATGAGCAACTATATTCAAAAATAAGAGATCAGATAAATGATATCAAGGAACAAGAGAACAAAGATCTAAGTATCCATGACGTACATCATTACTCAGCTATTTACGTATTAGCTACTGGATGGCTACTAGTAGTTGCTGTCCTTGTCTACTTGTGGTGGCGGAGGAAGAGCGCCCTAAAAGGGAGCTCTGAGGAAGCT
Organism: Agriphila tristella; assembly: GCA_928269145.1. NCBI lineage: Eukaryota > Metazoa > Arthropoda > Insecta > Lepidoptera > Crambidae > Agriphila > Agriphila tristella. The sequence continues at coordinate 1,826,649 of OV743440.1, read as the reverse complement.
GGAGCGCAGGTGCCGCAGGCGCCGCTACCAACGGATCAAGCTAGTGTCAGTGTTATTAGTGCTAGAAGTGTAGATCAAGCTACCTCACCTATAAAATCACGATCAGTAAAGTTTGAGGTACCTAGTGCAGTGAAAATAGAGTGAAGTGAAAGTGAATTTCTGGGACACTGAACATTGACTTTAATAGTTTAATAGCTTACTTATCATTTAAGTCACTATTGTTAAAGTGAAATATCCAAGTATTTTAGAAATATTTATGTCACAATTATACAGCATATTGTTGAAATACATAAGTAACTATTGTTCGAATGAAATATTTAAGAACCTTAGTTACCTAACCTTAAGCATGATTTTAATACCTAAGTACTTATCATAATCTATTTTGTATCATAGCCTCATCCTGTCCCTTTGTTGAGAGGCGCAAGATGTACGGTGACGTACATTTCGCAATCGAATTTATATTTAATTTTGTTAACTTAGCATTTCTACTAACTAAGCATTTTCATAAGCAGCCAGCAATCGATCAGTGCATTACACGCATTCGTATCAAACGGTCGTTTCAATTATCATTTAATATCATATATCAATTATCATATTTTTATCATCTTTATATCACTTCCATCAATATCAACAAATGTGGGATAGCACCCCACAAGAGTGTTCTCTTCCAAGTTTTGGCAGTCCTTTGTCCATTTCATCCTTACTTGAAGTTCAGAGATGTACTCTTTAGACCATCTAGCCCAAAAGTGCTGTCGAATTTGTTCCAATCTCTGATGCCTGTTCAGTCTTGATGACGACACATCACTCAGATCCGCGCAGACAGGAGCCGTTAGTGGACGGCCAACCAAAAAGTGACCAGGACTAAGAGGTAACAAATCTCGCGGGTCAGAGGAAAGTGGAGTAAGTGGTCGAGAATTTAGTATAGCTTCAATTTCAGCCAAAACTGTACTATATTCCTGCAAATGGTGCTTGCAACTTTTGACACCGGCCTCCCACAGACCCCCAAAATGGCTAGCATAGGGAGGGTTCATTTTAAATTGAATCCCTTGCGAAACTGCATATTCTTTGATATCATTCGAACAATCACGGAGAAAATTTTTAAAATCATTCATCAAACCAACGAAATTCTTCCCGTTATCTGAGAATATTTCTGCTGGTTTGCCTCTGCGAGAAATAAAACGCTTAAGAGCGAGTAAATACGAATTGGATGAGAGGTCGCTTACGAGCTCAAGATGAATAGCGCGCGTTGCAAAGCATATAAATAAACAAATATAAGCCTTTGTCGTCTTTGCACCTCGACCTCGACGGTTCAGTACGAGCACAGGCCCAGCATAGTCAACCCCGCAATATTTGAAAGGAAACCCAGATTCTAACCTCTCCTTTGGTAAATTACCCATAATAGGCTGAATATTTTTCTTTCGAAATCGATCGCAAATAACGCACTTACGGTACGTTCTACCAGCGAAATTTCTTCCACCTATTGGCCACCAAGATTCACGGATCGAATATAATAGTGGCTGTGGGGCTGCGTGCATGAGTTGAAGATGCTTATAACGAAATAATAATGTTGCGAAGTGATGTTTACATGAGATTAAGATGGGGTGTTTTTTATCAAAATCAAACTCGCATGAATACCCAATACGACCCCCCACGCGCAGTAATTGCGTCTCCTTATCAAAAAACAAATTAAGTTTTGACAAGTGCGCTGGTATATCTTTGACACAACCATCTTTGAATGAATTATATAAATCGCCAAACGATTCCTTTTGCGAAAATCTTGCTAGCATCAGGACGAATTCATTTAACTCATCTTCATTTAACATTCCTTTTCTTTGAACTACACCTGTGCCACCATTATGTATAAAACGCATTACATATGCGAGAGAACGCTGCATACGATTAAACTGCGAAAATCTATGAAAAGGAAAAAAGTTAATTACCGAACTACAGTCTTGTTGTGTCGCAAAGTTGTGTGACATTTCTGATTTTAGTTCAGGTAAGTCTGTAGGCAACGTATCAGCAACAGGTAAATATTCATTGTCAATATTCTGGAGGTACTCCGGTCCTCCCCACCACAAAGTTGATTTACTGAGACTATCGAAATGGCAACCACGTGACACTACATCAGCTGGGTTTTCTTTCCCATTCACATGCCGCCACTCGTGTCCTTTTGTGATTTCCAATATTTCAGAAACACGGTTCTGAACAAATGTTTTAAGCTTATTAGGCGGTGTGTTTAACCAGCCTAATACTATCGTCGAGTCTGTCCAAAAGACAACAGAATCAAACGTAGTGCGCAAAGAATGAATTAATTTTAAAAACAATCGAGCGCCTAAGAGGGCGCCACTTAGCTCGAGCCGTGGAACTGACATAATCGGTTTGATAGATGCCACCTTGCCCTTAGCACATAACAAACTAACCGTCACAGCATTACCTTGCGATTTATCAATGACACGTATATATGCACATGCACCATAAGCCGCTTGAGATGCATCAGTAAATAAATGCAACTCTGTGATCGCGTTACTACCAAACTTGTTCGTCATTACATAACGTGGAACTCGAATAGCTTTTAACGACTCTAAACCGCTTACAAACTTATTCCATATTACCGAAATATCTTCAGGGACCGGTTCATCCCATTGTAACTGTAATGACCAACATTTTTGTAATAATATTTTTGCAATTATAATCGCAGGACTTACTAATCCAAGTGGATCATAGATTTGAGACGCGCAAGATAAAATTAAACGTTTTGAAACGCAACTTGTGTCTTGCTCTAATTCCGTATGAAAATATAATTCATCTTGTTGCGGGTACCAACCCAGCCCTAACGTTTTACTTTGTACATTTTCACCCACTGATAAGTTTTTAGACATTGCGTGCGAATTAGTATGAGAACAATTTTCAAAATTGTAATCTCATTTTCTTAAGGGGAAGCATGCGGTTTGTAAAAGCTTCGCCGTGTCTTCACAAATTTTTAATAGCTTTTCTTTAGTGGGAGCGTTACAGGACATATCATCAACATAAAACTGATTTAATATAGTATCAGCCACGTCGGGGTCTGAAGTCTCTTGCGCTAACTGTTTAAGACACCTGCAACTAAGATAAGGAGCCGACGCTGTACCGTATGTGACGGTATTAAGTCTGTACACATCTAACGGATCCGACGAATTATCTCGCCATAAAATTAATAAAAGGTCTCGTTGAGACTCATCGATTAAGACTTGCCTATGAAATTTTTCAATATCGGCGCAAGCAACGAATTCAAACTCGCGGAAACGCAACAAAATTGCAAGTAAATCGCCTTGTACGGCAGGACCGATCATCTGTAAATCATTCAGTGACACTCCCGTACTGGATTCGGCGCTTGCGTCAAACACCACTCGTAGTTTAGTGGTGGTAGCATGCGCACGAAACACTCCGTGGTGTAGCATAAAAAAATGAGCATCACCATAAGAATCTACTTGAGTCATATGACCTAAACCGACGTACTCGTGTATGAAATTAACGTACATCTGCTTGTATTCAGGATTGCGTTTGAGTCGCTTTTCTAACGCGTAAAATCGTCGTTCTGCTTGTGCGTAAGTATCGCCTAACTTATCAGGAGATTGCTTAAGCGGCATCTTTACACAAAACCTACCGTCGTCGTCGCGTTTGGTCGTTTCAATAAAATGAGCCTCACAAAGGCTTTCCTCGCTACTATATACATCGTTTGCTTTAGAATAAACGGGTAACTCCTCAATCTCCCAAAACAAACGTAATTGCTTATCAATCGACTGTAAAGTTGAAGTTTGCGCGAAATTACATTGAGTAGTTTTCGGTTTTATATTGTAGTTACTAACGGAACCAGATACTACCCAACCCAACTTAGTGTTTTTAAGAAAAGGACCTGCGGACAAGCGCATTTTTCCCTCAGTCAATATCTCCCAAAACAAGTCTGCTCCTATCAACATGTCTATAGGGCGACTTTCAAAGAAGTTGGGGTCTGCAAGCATAACTTTATCTGGTACGCTAAATATTTTCCCAGAAAACGTGAAGCTGGGTAACGTTGACGTGATTTTAGGTAAAACTAAACAATTTATGCGTGAGCTAAAGGTGCCATCTATCGAACGAATTTCGAGCTCACAGCCTTGCGTGCACTGCGTAACTATGCTACTGACACCCCGTATTTGCTGTGTGGACTGTATTAAAGGCGTATTTAATTTATCACATAGCGACTTTGTCACAAACGATCGTTCACTACCACTGTCTAAAAGCGCGCGTGCTTCGTGTAATTTTCCTGTGCGATCAGGTATGCAGACTAGTGCAGTTGATAGCAAAACCGAGTGTGATTGAATTAATTGTGAACAATTCATGTCAATGTGCGTGTTATTTAATTGTATAGAATAGCTTTGTGTGGAAAAATCTGACGGAGCAACTTTGCCACTGGTCGGAGCAACTTTGCCACTGGTCGGAGCAACTTTGGCACTGGACGGAGCAACTTTACCACACACTGTGTCATTACTGTGAGGCGCTGGCGGCGGCAACGGTTGCTCAATCGTCGAATGGAGAGCGACCGTGCGTACTTGAGTTATATCGCAAATCAAAGAATTATGTTTTTTCTCGCACTTCCTACACGGACCGTACCTACATTCAACGGCCGAATGCCCAGGTCGGAGACAGTTCTCACACAATTTCTTAACTTTGATAAAACTTCGCTTATCTGATAACGACAAATCAAGAAATTTTTGACAAGAATAAAGCGGATGCGAACCGTTACAAAACCAACATGATCTTTTGCGTGATAGATTCTGATTGTTGGATTTTTCTTTTGTGTGAGTGCTATTTTCCGCCATTTCCGTCATGACGTTGCAGTGAATCTTATGCGGATACGATGGTTTCTTATCAAATGGTTGGCTAGGCTTATGTGATGCGGATAATGTTTCTAACATAGTAGCTTTATCGCGAAGAAAGTTAAGTAAATCATCGATTTTAATGCGCTTTACGGCGTCGTCACTTCTAAAAGAAATGTTTTTGTGCTGTTCCCACTCGCGTTCAGTGGCTTGATCTAATTTAGACACAACCATAAATATTATTATTGTATCCCAGTGCTCTGTGGGTTCACCGAGCTGCTTAAGCGCACGTAATTTTTTTACAGTTGTGTCGATTACTTTTCTTATTAGAGTTGACGACTCTCTTGAAATACTAGGCATGGAAAACAATGACTTTAAGTGATTGTGAACAAGAAGCTTGCTATTATTATAACGATTAAGCAGCAATTCCCATGCAACGATGTAACTATCAGCCGAAAATTCCAACGATTCGATTACAGCCTGGGCATCCTTTTTTAATGAAGACTTTAAGTAATGAAACTTCTGAATAGTCGAAATAGAATTGGATGAATGGACTAATGATATAAATGTGTCGCGAAATTCTAGCCACAGCTGATATGAACCGTCAAATTCGGGCAAAGTAATCGTTGGCAATTTAACTGATTGCATCGTACCTTCGGCAACCGCGGAAGGCTGACGCACATTATCGACTATCATACACTGAGCTTTAGCCAATATTGCGTAATAATTAATTTCAAAACATTCGCGTGCTTCAATTTGCTCTTGCAACAGGCTCTCAGCAACCAACTCATCAATATCATTTTGAATTTTTTGATATAGTCCGGTCGTGGGACATTAAATTTCATAAAGAAGTTTTGATAATACTAAAAGTTTTAGTTTTTGCTGAGTGTATAGATTATGTGCATTGTGAGCTATTGTTGGAGGAGCTCGGTGGCGCAGTGGTTTAGCGCCTGGCCCAGCGATTGCGGAAGTTAAGCAACGTTCGCAAGGGTCGGTCATGGGATGGGTGACCAAAAGTTTATTATCTCGAGCTCCTCCGTGCTTCGGAAGGCACGTTAAGCCGTTGGTCCCGGCTGCATTTGCAGTCGTTAACACCCACCAATCCGCATTGGGCCCGCGTGGTGGGTTATGGCCCATCCTCCTTACCACCCATAAGGAAGGCCTGTGCCCCAGCAGTGGGGACATCAAAAAAATGGCTGATGGAGAGATGGAGAGAGCTATTGTTGAAAAGTTAGAAGTTTTATGCCGGTGCTTTAGGTATAGTTTAGGTATTTCGTAATATTTCGTTTAACGTAATATATATATAATTAAAGTTTGAAATGTTGATTGTTTCATAATAAGAACTATGTTATCTTCATGTTGTAAAATATTTAGAAAGTTATTATGTGTGGAAGTGCGTAAATCACAAAATCACTCTTTTGTGTTCGAATAAAAATTTAAAATTTCTGAAATCTTATTTTAAGACTTTCAGTGGTTAGATATACCAGTTCAAAAAAGTTTAGAAAGTTAAGTGGTGTGCTTCTTCGATATTTTCATTTTTCCTTTATAACATACGGAATAATGAATTAAAAATTGATAAGATCGCTCTTACAATACCTTTTCAATGCACTTATATACTACACAAAAAAATAGAAAAATACATACAGTGGCTTTTGTTTAATTACGGATAAAATATGTAGTATTGTCGCTACAGGCCGCCCGCGCCGGTCCGGTGCCGCTGGCGGCGCGCGGCGGCGCGGCGCGGCGGCCGGCCGCCAGTCCTGGGGGGTTATTCACGACTGTCGGAAACCAACTTTCTGAATCGAATCGGAAAGTCTATAGTCTTCGATCTTATTTTCTACCTTATGCTACCAAACTTTATAAATGCATTGCGCTTTCCTGTCGGAAAGTGGATCGAATGCCAGTCGAATGTATTTGTGAATAGCTATATTTTTGTAATATCGGAGCATACGAATTCGAATCAAATGCTTTCGGGTAGATTTCCGACAATCGTGAATAACCCTACAGGAGCCCTATTTTGAAGCGCTCGTTTCTACTGATTTTCGTTCGACATCCCATACATTTGAGTCAAATGTCGAACGAAAATCAATAGAAAAGAGAGCTCGGCGCCAGTCGAGTGATTAAAAAAAAATAGGGCCCCAGGCCCACTCGCGCCATAAATAAGAATAAATTATTATTAAGGTGGCGACTGATCTGTAACATTTCGTCGTAACGTAACGTTACGTTATGATGAAATGTTACAGGTCAGTCGCCACCTTTATGCCCGGGATACACGAGGCTAGTTTTTCAAGCTAGGATAGCAAGTTAGTGTCAGTAAGCTAGCAAGCTAGTACTTCTGGCTTCGTGTAGACAAAAATAGCTTCATCGCTTGCTTGTCTACACGAAGCCAGAATACTAGCTTGCTAGCTTACTGACACTAGCTTGCTATTCTAGCTTGAAAAACTAGCCTCGTGTATCCCGGGCATTATGCTCGCGCGCGAAGTGTATGAAGGTACCTACACTACCTACAGCTACCTACTTACTTACAAGTTGTACGCTCGGCTACTTACAAGACGTGTCGACTCCTATCTGACCTATCTCTTATCCCGAAATGATATTATTATGATTCCACTAGTGGCCGCCCGCGACTTCGTCTGCGTGGAGTTTTTTTGCTATCCCTCGGGAACCATACTTTTTTCGAGATAAAACCCTATCTCTTTTTCGATACCCCTGGCAACGTGTATGTAAAATTTCATGATGATCGGTTCAGTATTCATGACGCGAAGGCGTTACAAACAAACAAACAGACTTTGGCATTTATAATATTAGTATGGATAGTGCGACTCTAATCTACCTAGCTCTCTAACTAAACCTACCTAATTTATACAATTGCCTAAAAATAGAAGGCCCTAAAAGACGACAGTAATTTTATGAAATTAGCCACAGATGTAGGCAGCTACATAGATAAATAAGACAAGCTAGTTGGTTTAAACACTTTGATCAATACCGTAAACTGCTGCATCTTTGCACGAAATTTAAGGTTTTTTTTTAAATATCTCTTCAAGTATTTATTATCTGTGTCCATTTTTACATTAAGGCGCGAATTGGAGATGTATGCCATATATCTTAAGGTTCATAACGCTGAAACGGCTGTTAGATTGATCTCCAGAAACCGTCAAAGTCGTAGGCAAAGTTATTAGTCGTAGTTAGTTGGGATATTTTATCACAACTTTGCCTAGAAGATTATAAGCAAAAATACGAGCCGCATTTAAAAACTGGTCTTAATTATAGAGCCATACAAATTGCGTTACCATCGAGATGTGCATGGATTACCACATATAAGCATCAATATTTTTTTCTGGCAAGCAGGCGAAGTTGGGCACAAGCAGGCAAACTTTGAGCAGTATCAGTAAATATTTCCATAGTAAATTTGTAGCATACTACGGGTTGCCAACTTGCCACAAATAGAAAAACACAAAATTTAAAAGACTTACTATAATTTCAATAAACATGGGTAAATCCGGACGTAAACCAACTAAATTCACAGGACTAAACTAATTTCATTTGATTTGTTTTAATTTCTTTATTTTGAATTTATTATATTCTTTTGAATTTATTTTTTCAAAACTATTAAACCTTTAAACATTTATAATTACTTTTGTAAGATTGTTTTCTATTTTTATAGCTGTATATCTTTTTATTTAATAACTAAACAAAGTAAACATAGACTGCCCTCCAAACCGCTTTACTGTCGTTGAGTAAGTAGTGACAACCCTAGGGCTAGGCAAACTTGAGTCACTAATGCCCGAGAAGCCTTTTACAACATTGCCTACCGTGGTTCTAGCCGTAAATGATTGACATTAACAAGAAAAACCCTTATAAATAGGAGAAACAGCATATTTGCTTACCCCGTAAATACTAAGAGAGCTGAAATTCTCGATTTTTCCAAGGAAAAACTAAAAGTTTAACACACTCACCTAAAAAACGTGCATCATTCAATTAAATAAATAGCGACATCATTTAATTAAATAGCGACTCTTGCTACGACTCAATAAGGCGCAATTCAGATCGCACACCGCTACAGCGCCTACAGTTATATTCACCCAGAAGTTTTCTCTCTTTCTATTGCGTAGCGCTCATCTCTTCTGACGCCGTTAGGGTTGTCTCCTTTTTATCTGTTTGTCTGTTTATTTGTATGTTTGTGCGCTAATAACTTAAAAAGCGCTAACTCAACCGTAACGATGTTTACATAGAAATATACTATGTATTTTGCGAAGTAATTTAATCTTTATCTCATCGCAAACGGTTCACTCAATCAAAAGATATACGACTTTTAAGTTTTTAAGAAGAGTTTACGATGAATTCGTTGTAACAATATCTTTTGGGAACTATACTGTTAGAACGACGACTACCTGGACCTGGTGTTCCCACATCTGGCACGGTAAAATGGTCAATGGCTTAAAAGTAAACAATAAAGTGTCGAGTTTTGGGGTCTGTCTTTTGTAATTTCTCAGAAAAAAAATGCACGTGAATGCAGTAAAATCTAAGCCCGCTTTCTAAGTATTATATTATTTTATACTACTAGCTTCCGCCCGCGACTTCGTTCGCGTGGACATTCGAGAAAATCCTTAGGGAACCTTTAACCTGGATAAAAATTTTAATATCCTGCCTTGCTCCGCCATCTATTTTTTACTTTTGATAATGAGAGAAATACCTTCGTTTTATTGGCAACCCATTTCATTATTATTCAAAGTGGCAACATCGTTACTTTTTTGTCTGTCAGCTGTCAACGGTGGCAAACTTTTAGTTTTTCCTTGGAAAAAATCGAGAATTTCAGCTCTCTTAGTATTTATAGGGTAAGCAAATATGCTCTTTCTCCTGTTTATAAGGGTTTTTCTTGTTAATGTCAATTAAATGCGGCTCGTATTTTTGCTTATAATCTTCTAGGCAAAGTTGTGATAAAATATCCCAACTTTGCCTAGAAGATTATAAGCAAAAATACGAGCCGCATTTAAAAACTGGTCTTAATTATAGAGCCATACAAATGTAAAAATAAAATACTTATACATTCGCATATCAAAAAGTATTTTTATTTTCATTTACTTAAATGATAGTAAATTACACTCATCATACAACATATTGATGTCTTTAATTAACTGAACAGATTTGATTATTTAAATTAAATAATGTATCTTAAATCCATAATTCTTCTTAACTAATTATTGGTGTCTTTATTATTGCCTTCAAAGATAGACCTAGCCAATTCTTGAGATAAAACAGGACGATTATAGAACTTTGCAAACGTCTGTGATGTGGCAGTCCAGCCGGCTGTCTTTCGGATCGTGTCCACTGAGACGCCGGCGGCGCGAGCGGTCGATGTGGCGGCGTGACGCGTGCTGTGTGCGCCAAACGTCGTGACATCGACACCGCTTTCGGAAAGTATATCTTTTATCCATCGACTGATGGTCTGTGATGTCACAGGTTTGTGAGGACGTTTGAATGCTAAAAATAAAGTTCTGGAGTTTGTTTCTTTTCTGATACTTGCAGTAATTTCTAGGTAATCTTCTAAACATTTAGCAGGACAAATACTAGGTCTATCTTTAAAAAACGGAATAATCAAAGTTGGTTGTTCTCGATTTATAGCTGATGTTTTGATTAAGTTTGAAATGGTAATGATGATTTGATTTTTATTAATTACAATGTTACTTGATTCTATTAAAGATAAAGTTTGTACACGATGAGCTGTACAAAGAGCCAACAAGACTGCTAACTTTTTAGTTATTTGACACAAATTATAATTAAGATGAAGATTCAGAAGAAATAGAAAAATGTATTTATCACGATTTTTCAACTTACTTTTGTCATTTACGGACCCCAATTTTCAGAATGAGGTCAGATCAAGATTTATGTGTGAGTGACTTCAATAATAAATGCAAGATACACATCGATTTATGCAAGAATAAGCCGCTCTCTAATCCACAGATTCTTGCATAAATCGATGTGTATCTTGCATTTATTATTGAAGTCACTCACACATAAATCTTGATCTGACCTCATTCTGAAAATTGGGGTCCGTAAATGACAAAAGTAAGTTGAAAAATCGTGATAAATACATTTTTCTATTTCTTCTGAAGAAAGTGGAAAGTATGAATCCTTTTGTAAGTTCACCCCTATGTACTCTGAAATTGGAATCAGGGTGACCATATTTCTCCCTTCTTGCTTAGGGACACCTATAATTTTGTGTAACTCGTATTTATCTCGGCTTATGAGTGGAACTTTTAATTCAATTATTAAAAATTGTTCTGTCACTCGTGCTTTAACCTTCAATAAATGGTAAATATCTGTACTTGTCTGAATGGTCGTCACGGGTAAGGAAATATCATTTTCCAGATGGCCCGCTATTGAATTTAATTCATTTTGAAGTTGCTGAGGTGTTATAAGGTGCACGTTGAACTTTCCGTTGTAAATATTTGTTATAGTGTCTATTATTGTATCTTGAATATTTTTCAAATTTTGTAGTAAATTTTGAGTTGCCATAGCTGACGAAGTGAATTCATTCATGTAGTCTAGATTCGTTATTTCAGTCTTCATTTTGTTAAAACTTTGTTCCAGGGTAAGGATATGTCTATTGAATTTTTTGTGTTGGTTTTGAATACTTTCTTCAGTCCTTTTCAATAGATTATATTCCGCTTCCACTATCGATGTCTGATTTCTCATTAGTGTAGCCAAATGTTTTTCGTTCATATGAATAAGGTCAATGTCCTTTGCGTACTGTTCCGCGAAATCCTCATCCAATACTCCGAATAGGCTATGAGCAAGCTGTCCGACACCGTTGATAAGCCCGCGGCGACGCCTCATATTATGTAACTTTGGACGATTCAGCAAAACACTGTTGTAGTATTCGAGCTCTGCGTACGAGTGACGTAACTGCGACATGATAACTTCGCAATTACTTTGATTGTTTATTTTCGAACACGTGTTTTCTAAGTGGTCGTAGAAAGTTTGATATGCTGAAAAACCTTCCCAGTAAGGGTCCATGTTGTAATATACTACAACTTTCCACTCATCTCTGATCAGTTGAATATTAGCGATTTTGTCGAAATACAATCCTTGTGTGTTATTCAATGCAGTTATTTTGTAGCTGAAGCATGTAGATAATATAGTCATGAAGTAAATAAACGTGTAAATGATCGAAGCGAGCGTTGAAGTATGGCTCCGGTTACACTGTTTTCTGTCTCGTTTTTGCCTTTTGTTTGTAGCTTGCGACTTAATTTCTTGCTCTTGCTCTGATGACGTCACAGTAGGTGTCTGATTGACTGCGTTATGAACGGGCAGGAGTGATAATTTGACGACAGGTCGCTTGATGACGCCGTGCTTTGTCTTCAACGTCACAACTCTGACGTAACCATCGCTGCCTGGATGCAATTGAATGACGCGGCCCATCGCCCACTTTCCTGCAGGTAGGTTCGGGTCGTGAATAGCTACAATATCGTTGAGCTTGATGTTTTCTTTCGGTGAATTCCATTTTGAGCGCGTAGTTAGTTGTAATAATTGCCGTGTATGTGCCGGCCTAGAATAGCACTACCCCCTATCATCCCGTGGGTGTCGTAAAAGGCGACTAAGGGAGCATAGCCTTCAAGAGACGGGCAGCAGCGTCTCCAAAAAACCTTGGCCTACTGCGATCGCCAACCCGCCTGCCAAGCGTGGCGATTATGGCAAACCCCCCCCCTCATGCATAATGGATCAAAAAATTGGCCCCCAGTCCCCGGCAGCCCCGCTATTCCTAGCTACGGTAGCGGCTACGGTAACGGCGGGGCAGGGGGTGCTAAGAATCCCCGGGTGCGGCTCGGCTACCAAAAACGACGACAACTGCACCTGGCAACCTATAACACGCGCACACTAAGGGAAGACGCGAAGTTAACCGAGTTGGAAGAAGTTATCAGCAAGGTACACTGGGACATTATCGGGTTATCTGAAGTCCGAAGAGCGGGAGAGGACTCGATAATCCTCAACTCCGGTAACTTGCTTTACTACCGGGAGGGCGACCAACAGTCCCAAGGTGGTGTCGGGTTCATCGTCCACAAGTCCCTTGTCAACAACGTGATTACCATCGGAAGTGTGTCGACCAGGGTGGCGTACCTTATACTCAGAATATCCAAACGGTGTTCGCTGAATGTTATACAGGTTTACGCACCGACCTCGACACACCAAGATGACGAAGTGGAGGCTATGTATGAGGAGATCTCTAAAGCCATGCATAGCTACAAAACCCACTACACTGTTGTGATGGGGGACTTCAATGCAAAGTTGGGGAAACGATGCGGTGATGAGCTGAGAGTGGGGCAATTTGGAGTTGGGCAACGGAATGACAGAGGCCAGATGCTGGCTGACTTTATGGAGAAGGAGAACCTCTTTATGATGAACTCCTTCTTCAGAAAGCCGGAATGCCGGAAGTGGACCTGGGTCAGTCCGGACGGTAAAGTCAGAAATGAGATAGATTTTATCATGTCGACGAAAAAGCAAATATTCAATGATGTCACTGTGATCAACGCTGTTAAGACGGGGAGCGATCACCGATTGGTACGTGGCACATTGAATATCAACCCAAAGCTGGAAAGATCTCGACTGATAAAATCAACAATTCGACCATTGCCGGCCCATATTCAAAACCCCGAGAGCTTTCAACTCGAACTCCAAAACCGCTTCGAAGCCCTTGAGAACAGCATAGATGTGGACGATCTAAACAACATGGTGGTGGATACTGTCCGTACGGTAGGGTCCAAGCTCTTTAAGACCCGCCGTCCCAAGATAAAGAAACTCTCCGACCACACACTCCTACTCATGGATCAGAGACGTGAAATGAGGCTCCAGAGTTCAGTAGATGCTAATCGTTATCGGCAGCTTAATAGACAGATATCTAAGTCTTTGACGAGCGACCTTCGCCAATTTAATACGAATCGTATTAAAGAGGCTATCGAGCGGAATAAAGGCTCCAAAGTGTTCGCGAGAGATCTGTCTATTGGGCAAAGCCAGATGACGAAGCTGAAAACTGACGACGGACGCATCATTTCATCAAAGCCTGAAATCCTGAGGGAGATCGAGAGCTTCTATGGGCAGTTATATTCCACGCAGACACCTGTTGAAAGCAAGGCTAAAGACCCCAGAGCCAAGCTTACCCGACACTATACTCAAGATATCCCGGACGTCAGCCTGTACGAGATTAGTATGGCTCTCAAACAGCTGAAAAACAACAAGGCGGCGGGTGACGATGGAATCACTACAGAACTTCTGAGAGCGGGCGGTAAGCCGATACTCAAAGTCCTCCAGAAGCTCTTTAATTCCGTCATCGTCCAGGGCAGAACGCCAAAGACATGGAACAAAAGTGAGGTGATCTTGTTCTTTAAAAAGGGTGACAAGTCCCTCTTAAAGAACTATAGACCCATCTCGCTTCTGAGTCATGTCTATAAGTTGTTTTCGAGAGTCCTTACGAATCGTCTCGCTCGCAAGTTCGACGACTTCCAACCTCCCGAACAAGCCGGGTTCCGAAAAGGCTTTAGCACCATAGACCACATCCATACGCTGCGGCAGGTTATACAGAAGACCGAGGAGTATAATGAGCCACTTTGCTTGGCGTTCGTGGACTATGAGAAAGCCTTTGATTCGATTGAAACCTGGGCGGTGCTGCAGTCTCTCCAAAGGTGCCAAGTGGACTATATATATAAGGTGCAAAATGCCACCATGACGATCCGAGTACAGAACCAGAACACAAATCCTATCCAACTGCAGCGTGGTGTGAGACAGGGAGACGTTATTTCTCCGAAACTGTTCACAGCTGCGTTGGAGGACATCTTTAAGCTCTTGGACTGGAAAGGACTCGGCATCAACATTAATGGCGAGTACCTAACACACCTTCGTTTTGCCGATGATATAGTCCTTATGGCTGAGACCATGGAAGACCTGAACACAATGCTCGAAGATCTCCGTAGTGCTTCCCAAAGAGTGGGTCTTAGGATGAACATGGAAAAGACGAAAATTATGTCAAATGCCCATGTTGTACCCTCTCCAGTTCATGTTGGGAACACTACACTTGAAGTTGTTGACCATTACGTATACCTAGGACAGGCAGTCCAGTTAGGTAGGTCCAACTTCGAGAAAGAGATCTCTCGCCGAATCCAACTCGGGTGGGCAGCATTCGGGAAGCTTCGAAAAATCTTCGCGTCCGACTTACCTCAGTGTCTCAAGACGAAAGTCTATGAACAGTGTGTGTTGCCAGTGATGACTTACGGCAGTGAAACGTGGCCGCTAACTATGGGTCTCATAAGGAGGCTCAAGGTCGCTCAGCGTGCAATGGAGAGAGCCATGCTCGGCGTTTCCCTACGTGATCAAATCAGAAACGAGGAGATCCGCAGGAGAACTAAAGTAACCGACATCGCTCGAAGGATTGCTCAGCTGAAGTGGCAATGGGCGGGACACATAGCGAGAAGAACCGATGGCCGTTGGGGCAGAAAGGTTCTGGAATGGCGACCGCGCACCGGACGACGCTCCGTGGGTAGGCCCCCGACAAGGTGGACCGACGATCTGGTGAAGGTCGCGGAAAGCCAGTGGATGCAGGCAGCGCAGGACCGATCGTCGTGGAGATCCTTAGGGGAGGCCTATACCCAGCAGTGGGTGTCGTGTGGCTGATATGATGATGATGATGATGATGATAATTATGATGAGGGAACCATTTCTCAACGAAGTTAAGGACTATTTGGGGGTTCCATATAGTATTATATTTAGGTATACTAGGCCTACTCTTAAACACACCTTTTAATAATCTTGAAACTTGGTCGTCTGAACCGATATTATTACCTAGAAGCAACGAAATAGCTGAACGATGGCTATTGAGAGTGCCATAAGAGGCTCCGCTCTGAAATTGTTTAGTCAAAAACAAAATTACTTCAGTTTTCGCTGCTTCTAAGTAATTAATATTGTTTCTTAAACAATAACTCCACCATAATTTAAAGGTTGTGTTATATTGCTTAATTGTACTTGCCGCTAAGGAAGATATCATGAGATCTATAGCTTCCAATGGTATTCCTTGTTTTGTGAAGGCTTCCCGGAGACAATGGCTGCCGCCAGGGTAGTCTGCGGAGGTAGATGTATCCTGTAATCAGATTGTATTGCGTTTTTTAGAAATATAATATCTGATATAATCATATTTTTTAATATGGGAAACCACGCTTGTGTGGGCCAGTAAGGAAACACAAAAATTCCTGTAGATTGTTCATTAATAACTTTTTGTACACACTTTTGTATTATAGCAAAGGGGGGAAAGCAGTAAAAATAATATTTTTTCCATGATAGTGTAAAAGAATCTACAGCAAACGCATCTGGATCTGGTTTCCAGGATACATATACCTTGCATTTGGCATTGGTTCGAGACGCGAATAGGTCAATATCCGGCTGATCAAATTTTTCCACTAGTTTTTGGAAATTATTTGGACACAACTTTAATTCTGTGTCCGGATTTATTCTACGTGATTCTTCGTCAGCTTCCTTATTATCCTTAGAATTAATATATGATGCAAACAGCCAAATATTTCGCGTCTCACACCACTGCCAAATGGACCTAGTCAATTGATTTAAATGTGGGAATTGTATACCTCCCATTCTGTTAATGTAGCTGATGGCTGTGGTGTTGTCAATTCGCATCAATATGGCGCTATCAGTTACGTTTTGTGCAAAGCATTTAAGACCAAAAAATGCTGCTTGAAGTTCCAAATAGTTAATGTGGAACTTTAACTCATTTTCTGTCCAGTAACCGTTAGCGCGCTTATTGTTGCAAAATGCACCCCAGCCTGATCTTGATGCATCGGTGAAAATTTCTAATGCGTAAACGGGTGGTAGGTAACATACAATTATTAGAAACTGAAATATTTGTTTCCCACCATTGTAAATCAGGTAAAATATTGATGGACGGTGTCATTAGTGCATCGTAATTATCGTTGCATTTTTTAAGTGAAAGGTATTTTTCTCTTTCCAAGTTTTTAGTGTATAACCAGCTATATTTTAAAGCTGGGCATGCCGCTGTTAAAACACCTATAAACTGTGAGAACTCTCGAATAGTACACTTCTTTAT
Source organism: Agriphila tristella (assembly GCA_928269145.1). NCBI lineage: Eukaryota > Metazoa > Arthropoda > Insecta > Lepidoptera > Crambidae > Agriphila > Agriphila tristella. The sequence continues at coordinate 1,809,714 of OV743440.1, read as the reverse complement.
TTTCTTAAATTTCTTAACCAAATGTAATATGTGAGTTTGTTTGTTTTCTGGCAATGAAATTTTCATGTTTTTAGTGTCAAATATGAACCCTAAAAATTTGCAAGTCTGTTTTGGTTCTAAAATACTCTTTTCATAATTTATTACGAAACCTAAACATTCGAGAATTCTTACAGTTTCTCTAACATTGTTAAGACATGCTTCGTAAGAAGAACCTATACAGAGGGTATCGTCGAGATACTGTGACTGATCAATTTTGACCCAAGGTTCATGGCACGGTTATTTATGAATATTGTATCATGTATTAACACCAGCAACCCCCTCAATGGGGGGCTGAAACAATGCCCCACCTATCTAGATTCTAGACATAATCTAGATTCTAGATGCTATCCGCATTGTTTTGTGATATGCGTCCCAGACTCAAAAATACCTCCACTGGCATAATACAATTAAAGAAAATTTAACAAAATTAATTTTTCTAAAAGACGAATTTCAACGGGACTACTACCGTAATGAACTCTCTTATTGTCAATCCAACATCAAGAGTGTCTGTGTTTAGTTCGTATGGTGAATGCAAAAGTGTTTGTTTTCAAACATAGTGTTATTGTGCGGTGTATCTAGGTATATCCCTAAATGAACAATTTATATTGTTCCCCTATATTTCGAATGAAAGAGCCGACCACTGGTCGTTTTCCCTACGATAATCCTAGGCTGAGAAATTACTAGTCTAGTTGACACATCTCAATACCAGTATTGACAAAAGGCAGGTCATTAAAGTAGATTAAATAATCAAATGACACTTACCGAATGGAAATTCATAGTTACCAGAAACTCAACACTAAACACTGACTAAGGATTAAATATTATTAGGTATCTATTTAGAATTATTTTCAAACACTTTAGTCCTAAATTACAAGTCTGCATATAATTTTAAAACCTTCCGTCCCTCTCGGCCGTCCCGTCTCGAATCCCCAACTATCGCCCTCGGTCTCGCTTCTGCATCCCTATCCCTTCCACATTACCTACTTTTCGTTATTGTTCCCACGCAGTCTTTCCACGAATTCAAAGATATTTGAATCTTAAGTTTGCACTTGTTAAATTTGGTCCTTCAGATAAAATCCCCTCTGGTATAAGAGTTCTTGTTACTTAAATATTTAGGAGAGCCATTTGTGTCACAAATGTTTTTATTTATTAACATTTTTATCACCACTTTTCAATATTTTCAGCATAAGTTTACAAGTGGTGCCAATGTTTAATAATTTATGTATCCCATAGAATGTTTTGCTGGTCTGAACCATAGTCAAGGTAATGTACAGTATGTGTATAGTAAAAAGGCGTATTCAGTAAGGCAAAGTTGAAATACTTTCATTATATTTTCTTCATGGCGTCACATTCCCCCCTCTGAAAATAAGACGCGTAAGAATGAAGCGATTGATTTTCACAATAGGACTCATCTAGGCAGGTAAAGTTTATTAATCCTACTCCCTCGTCTCATTCTATTAAATACGTTTGTAATCTTAATTAAAATTGCAAATCAGTAAAACCTATAGACTCATTTTTGTATGGCTCTGAATTCTTTTAATTGCAATGTTTGATGAAATAATATATTTTTATGTTTATTATCTATTGATACATCTTTCCATCAATAAAGAGGTAAGATAAGGTAAAAGCATTCGGTAAAAGGGAGTGCTGTTTTGCTAAGAAATTGCTGTACAAGCGTGTTATGTTTGTTTTGTTACTAATCAAGTAGGTGGCGTTGTTTGTTCTCATACTGCATTTTGCTCTCGAACGCTATGCAATCTTTTTTCTGGTACGTATCTTATAAGTAGTAATTTTAATCATCCTTTCTTTTAAAAAGTATTTTCAATAATGGCATTATTATAGATTTATTAGTAGAATCAATCAATGGTTATAGTTGTATGAATATCGTATTGCTAATCACTATATTCAATATATTTTATGTAAAATACAATCTCAACAGATTTGCAATTTCATTATTCTTTGATTATGATTTAACATAAGTTAAAATTATTGTCTTGTTATACAATTACAACGATGGTTGTAAATATTTAACAAAATTATTTTACAATAAGTATTACTCCTCTCTTTATAGTTAAAACATTTAATTTACCATGTGGTTCTCCAGTAAAGTATATTTCACTGAATAAATTGTTACTGAAGATTATAACTATATCAATTATCACACGATAAATCTGTCCTTGATTTAATAATAATAAAGGTATTAGTGTTTGTAATTATTAAAAATATACATCTTCCCAATAGATAAACTTTCTATATTACGAATTCGTAACTTCGTCAGACTATTCTCATTTTGCTTGCTCTTTTGCTCTCTTCTTCTATTCTCATTTTGCTAAGAAGATCAAATCTTTTGTTATTACAAAATACTTTACAGATAATTATTAACTTATCAAAAATATAGTTAACGATAATTATTTTATTATAAGAAAGACACAAGCCATTGCTTATTATTTTCAGAACTGTATCTATAATATTGGGTCAATATTAGGCATATTCATACAGTGATATTCACGTAGGTACTACTACTTCTAACTAAAATAAAACGTTTAGGTCAGTCATCCCAATGCCTCGATATGTATGTAATAGTTAATAAAATTTTATTACTATTGAAATATTGATCAAAAGCAATTTGTAAACAATATTTTGGCTAGATTTGATATAAGTCAATCTAAACTTCAGATACTCCTATGGAAACTAATTTAAAATCGGAAAGAAGTTTGAATGATCAAAGTAATGAAACTTTTCCTTATCAACAATTAATAGGAAGTTTGATGTATTTTTCTATATTGACCAAACCAGGTATTTCTTCTAGCGTTAGTTATTTGAGTCACTATAATACATTTAAATGTATTATACTGACTACTCTTAGTGCAACTCATTGGTTATACCTAAAAGATTGTTAAAATACCTACAAAATAAAAAATATATGGTCTTGTTTATAATAAAAGTGATTGTAATTGGCATGGTTGTGTTGATACCGATAGGGCGGCATATACTATGAAACTAGATCATCATCCCATCATCATCACCATCACCATCAACATGTAGATCATATATAGGTTATAACTATTTTTTTTTTTGTGTGTGTAATAAGTAATGGGTCTAAAGCTAACAAAGTTCTTTAAAATTACCTGCAAACCCATTATTTCACAAAAAAAACATATAGATGTTCGTCATCATTTTGTTAGCGAATTTGTAGCAATCAATTATGTAAAACTTTAATATGTACCACTTCTGATATGCTTATAGACTTATTAACAAAGTCTTTGTACTAAATAAACATTATAAATTTCTTACGTTGATGGTCATCTCTGAAATTCAAGTTTAATTGGTTTTGCATTGTTTGATTATTTTGTTAAGGGAAGATGCTATTTATAGGTATGTGCATAGCAAAATAAATTTTAGTAAGTAACTATTAGCGCCATCTGTGCCATATAAAAGAAGTCTTTTGAAATAAATGTCAGTCGTTACAAAACTATATATTTGTTTTATTAAACATCAAATGTGGGGCTCCAAGTTGTGCATATAAAGTCAAGTATGGACCCAGAGAAAGTAATGTACTCGTATAGTATTTTTAATGTGATTGAGTTCCTGAATTATTTTCCAACTCTCTTAATAAAATCTTGTAGTTGTAATAACCTTTCAACTACCTTGTCATGGTTGGTTATTAAATGAAAATTCCTCACCCATAATGATACCGAAGTCATGGATAGCATTTACTCTGCTTAGAATATTATTTTTGACTAAGTATGGGTGAATAATAGATTTTTGATTTATAGTGTGTTACTTTTTTTTCTATCTTATCTCCCTTATTAATCGAGGAAGTTTTGCAGATTTCGCAAATTATAAAATGTTATCTCATTGCATTTTGTAAGGTCTACCGTAATTAGTTATTCATAATTATTATTATTGCGTCTACTAACGCATTGAATGTATCATGAACCTTTTGATATTTTAAAATATGGAATCGAAAATTATTTGTGACAACAATTCCTACCTGTGATCGTTGATAAGTCATATTACTCTGTCAGCAAAGTAGTTTATATTGTTGTTTGATATTGTAAACAAAGGTGTCGTTAGCACCTGAAACACAGCATTTTGTTATCAAGGTCATAAGTTATAAATTTAGATGATGCAAAGTTTCTTAAGTAAAGTTCTATCTTTCAGTAATTATTCCATCGTTATTTTAGAAGTTTTGATGATTGTAATTTTAAACTCCTAGTTTTGTTTTCATATACCTTCTAATCTCAATAAAATAAAATAACAAAAATAAAGTGTCTTACTTAATTAACGTATTATATACTTTTCCTTCGTTTGCAAGATTCATTGTTAGGTTTAGATACCCTTAAGATCTATGCCAGTGTTTCTATTGTACTTATTCATAATTGTGTAATGAGGGTTTGACCTTTTTTATGTCCTACTCCCTATTATAATTTCACATTAATTTATAGACTTAACTGGATTTCTTCCTCATTTCACTAAAATGTATTTATCTATATATATATTTTTGTTCCTTAGTTAATGGTATAATATCACGTTTATATTTCACTTAAGAAAATTTAGACAAGCAATGTCAACACTCGTAGAACGATATTTGTAAAATACCCCAAATAGATCAATTATGATAAAACACTGTTTGTAATCTCTCAAAACATATTGATATTTCTATCATCGCTTAGGCATAAATAGTGATTTCATATTTACTCAGATAAGTTCAAGAGGTTTAAAAGGTTTAAAGGTCTAGAATTTAAAGAAAAGTTGTAATTTGCCGCAAAATGGATCAATGGTAACGAAACACTATGTTTGTGTTCTCTCAAAATATATGAATAAGTATTTGTATCATTATTCATACATAAATCATTACGATTTTTATATTATTAAGTTTAATTCAAAGTTTTATAATTAAAAAAAAATGGTAATTACAACCATTATTTGGAGTTCAAGATTTTGAATTTCTAAACTGTTCAATCGACTCGCATGACAATTTACTAACAGACATTCCATTGAAGGGACTAGTTCGTGATACTTTAATAATAATGATTCTCATGCATGCAAATTGTACTTATCTGTCTTCAAGATGAAGACGCAATCTGCCTCAGGAACTGCACTAACCACCCGTTGTTTGCAAACGGACGGACTGTCATAATATTGTCCCGGCTCTCGTGCGGCTGGAATTGTCATAGGAAACTAACTGAGAATTATAATACCCACATAACTTACAACTGCTGTATTGTCAATTTTATAATAATTACTAATCTACATAAATTAATATTTAGTCTTTTATCAAATTTTTATGTAACTCGACCTATTATTTATTTATTTACATTTACTTAATCAAGTTCTTGTTAATGTCTTATTCATAATTTTATTCATTCATAATTGAAAACAATTCTAGTCATTAGTATAGCATAGCATTTTAGTAGGTTAGGTATGTAGTAGGTAGTCTATATTGTCTTGAATTTACCCAAAAGTCACAAAAAACATATTTTGTATAAAGACAATGGGGAAGGTAAAGATGAACTTTTAGTCATTTCATTCTTTCAAGCTATTTATTTTCACCTGTTAAGGTCATAACTTTGTTGACTTTACTTACTGCGTATGCGTGTGCTTAGAACATGTGATGATTTAAAGTTTTTTTTTTGTAATTATACACTCTCACTCGGGACTCGAACCCGCTAACTAGCACTTACCAGTCGTTGTTTAACGATAAGCAATAAGCTCTTTCATAAAACTTGAGAGCTTCACATTAGATTTAAAGTGATTATAAAATTTACTCACATTAGATGTAAAGTGATTATAAAAAAAATACTCAATCGTCAATCTGGAACAATATTGTAAAACGCTTGGACTTTAAACTCAAGTGTGAATAATAATTATACTAAAAACTTAACTTATTTTTTTCTGCTCTGACACCTCTCATCTCCGAAGCCCGCCGTTGCAGTCGCCACGGTACGAACTGAGACGAAGTTACCACCACGATCAGGAAATAGGTCACAGATGCTCCACGTTTTTGCAGATGTATAATATGGAATAGGTAATAAAAAAGAATGTTATGATTGTTGGTATGATAATAGATAATTTTTGTAGGTTATTATTAAAAATAAAATTATAAGTATCAATTAACACACTAGATTAGAGTTTTCGACAATTTTAACACGTAAAATGAAACCTAGGAAAACAGTTTTACATCAATATCATTTAAGCCCCCCTCAAACATTGGCACTCAAATTGATTTTAATTTTGCCAGACATTACGTCTTCCTTTTTTTTATCAAGTTGTCAATCACTTCAAATCTCATGATATTTACTATTATTTCTAATGTATTATCGATTTTAATGCAAAATAAACATGGTTATTCTAATAAAGCAAAATATAATTGTAACCCTGCACCCAACTACATATAACATTAGAAGAGTATTTTGTAATGAGAACTCTGTCTGACAATAGAAAAAAAATAGGAATCTTTTTTTTACACGTAAGCAGTTACTAGACAAATAGATAGAAACAGTCAACAAAGGCGTTATGGCTACGGGTTGGGTGTAGTGCAAGTAACACACACAGACAAAGTAAAGTCCGCTGCACGTGTGACACGAACGAAGGGCCGAGACAAAAACTTAAACTTGAATTGTTTTTTTTTTTCTCAAAATAATTTCTAAGGCATATTGTTTCGAGGTTTATTGCTTCCAGTTGTGAGCTCTGGAGCCCTAAGTTGGATTTCAATTTTTATGGTTAAGAATGGCATTAAGTAGAAAACTAAATGGTATTTTTACAACGCCGAAGCCTCGACCGAAACTATTAACAAGTTCTAGCCTTACGCCAGTTCATCAGAAAGGAAGAGATTTGTCAAAAAATAATAATAGTACCTGCTTCAGTTGATTCAGAGACTGTTGCGCGAGAGTGAATACCTACTCTACGCTCGCGGGATTATTCAGCACTTGCAAAGTACATACTTATAAGTACCCAAATTAATGCCTAATAGAAGACGAAACTAAATTAATATAATAGTGAGTGAGATTAGTTTGAATTAGCTTGGGTGTTCATAAAGTTAAAGTTCTTTACTATTGTTAGTTAGTTAGTTAGAAAAACTAAAACATTTTTATATTCCTTGTAACTAAATAATTGTAGCTAGCTAACAGAACGTACTCATAGGTGACAGCCATATTAGGTAGTCACTAGTTAGATTCAAGATAAGGTTATTGTTATCGTAATACAATTTAATTTACTGTCGAGAATTAAAACTTATGTAAATTAGATTTAAACGTATTTTATTTTATTGCAATAACGTTTACCAATTAATAAGGTATTAATTAAATAAATCTGATAAACACATCATATGCACAAGATCTTAATGAATAAAATATCATACATTTCTTTGTCATCTTACTTAGGTAGGCTATCTTTTGTTGTGTCCGTTCAATGCCCATACGTTGATCGATTATATTTCATTAAACGAAAATCTTTCTTATACCATTTGTTTTGTTAGGTCTGCCATTAAATCTGTTTGATGGCTAAACCAACCTTTTGTATAAAAAGTGACCCTTTTTTGTAAACGGAACGAAGTTTGTGACTATTTCTGAACAACCTCCGGCTAAATGTTTTTTTTTTTTCAAAGTGAGTTACGTGTTTAATATGTGATGTCCATTTTTGACCTATCAAAATGTTGATTCAAACAGTTATCGTTCATGAAGATGTAATATAGGTTATAAAATTTCAAAAAATTGCCAACTGGAACGAAAATCGGCAGTAAAGAAATAGAAAGGACTAATAAAATATTGGTACTTAATAATTAGATTTAGTATAGACTAGAACATATTGATTTCACCACTACATATTTTATAACTGGTCTTTAAAGTATTTTAAAAGCTGTGAATAGTCATTGAATTTTAAAGTAGAAAATGATTTAGAAGTCATGAAAAGTTGTATTTTGATATATACATAAGTACATTAATAAGTTAGAGAGTGATCGTTACGTTATTGACCCCACGTTGCATTTTTTTGTTTTTACTCCCGTTGTTTCAATTTCTATTGAAACATTTAATGACGGGATCCTGGTCACGGCACCAAATTGTGACTGATCAATTTTGACCCAAGGTTCATGGCACGGTTATTTATGAATATTGTATCATGTATTAACACCAGCAACCCCCTCAATGGGGGGCTGAAACAATGCCCCACCTATCTAGATTCTAGACATAATCTAGATTCTAGATGCTATCCGCATTGTTTTGTGATATGCGTCCCAGACTCAAAAATACCTCCACTGGCATAATACAATTAAAGAAAATTTAACAAAATTAATTTTTCTAAAAGACGAATTTCAACGGGACTACTACCGTAATGAACTCTCTTATTGTCAATCCAACATCAAGAGTGTCTGTGTTTAGTTCGTATGGTGAATGCAAAAGTGTTTGTTTTCAAACATAGTGTTATTGTTCGGTGTATCTAGGTATATCCCTAAATGAACAATTTATATTGTTCCCCTATATTTCGAATGAAAGAGCCGACCACTGGTCGTTTTCCCTACGATAATCCTAGGCTGAGAAATTACTAGTCTAGTTGACACATCTCAATACCAGTATTGACAAAAGGCAGGTCATTAAAGTAGATTAAATAATCAAATGACACTTACCGAATGGAAATTCATAGTTACCAGAAACTCAACACTAAACACTGACTAAGGATTAAATATTATTAGGTATCTATTTAGAATTATTTTCAAACACTTTAGTCCTAAATTACAAGTCTGCATATAATTTTAGGAGCTCGGTGGCGCAGTGGTTTAGCGCCTGGCCCAGCGATTGCGGAAGTTAAGCAACGTTCGCAAAGGTCGGTCATGGGATGGGTGACCAAAAGTTTATTATCTCGAGCTCCTTCGTGCTTCGGAAGGCACGTTAAGCCGTTGGTCCCGGCTGCATTTGCAGTCGTTAACACCCACCAATCCGCATTGGGCCCGCGTGGTGGGTTATGGCCCATCCTCCTTACCACCCATAAGGAAGGCCTGTGCCCCAGCAGTGGGGACATCAAAAATGGCTGATGGACATATAATTTTAAAACCTTCCGTCCCTCTCGGCCGTCCCGTCTCGAATCCCCAACTATCGCCCTCGGTCTCGCTTCTGCATCCCTATCCCTTCCACATTACCTACTTTTCGTTATTGTTCCCACGCAGTCTTTCCACGAATTCAAAGATATTTGAATCTTAAGTTTGCACTTGTTAAATTTGGTCCTTCAGATAAAATCCCCTCTGGTATAAGAGTTCTTGTTACTTAAATATTTAGGAGAGCCATTTGTGTCACAAATGTTTTTATTTATTAACATTTTTATCACCACTTTTCAATATTTTCAGCATAAGTTTACAAGTGGTGCCAATGTTTAATAATTTATGTATCCCATAGAATGTTTTGCTGGTCTGAACCATAGTCAAGGTAATGTACAGTATGTGTATAGTAAAAAGGCGTATTCAGTAAGGCAAAGTTGAAATACTTTCATTATATTTTCTTCATGGCGTCACAATACGTTATGGAACTATAACCCCGTTTTCTTAAGTAGCCAATGACTTCTTTCATTATTTTTGTAAAAGTTCTGGGTGCCGAAGATAGACCGTATGGTAAGGCATTAAATTCATAAGTAATTAAGTTGTGTGTATTATCTTCAATTTGAAATCTTAAATATTTTTTATAATTTTCATTTATAGGGACTAATAGGTACGATTCTTTTAAATCTACTGTAGCCATGTAGTTGTTTTGTGATAGTAAAGTACACACACTTCTATAGTCTTCCATTTTGAAGTGCTCGTTGTCTATAAATTTATTAAAATATTTTAAGTTTAAGATAAAACGGTCTGTACCATTAGGCTTGGGAACCAGAAATACCGGTGAAAGAAATTGTGATTTGTCATTTTCACATTTGGAAATAGCGCCTAATTCTAGTAAATTATTAATAGCAATTTGCATTCTTTGTTTCTCTTTATGAGATAACGAAGAATTGCTCGGCATAATATGTGCTCGTGAAATTGTATGATCTAAGAGGGGTAAGCAATACCCATTGAGGACATAGTCTAAAACAATTTTGTTTTGTGTTATATTAGGCCAACATTCATAATAAAACTTTAAACGACCTGCATGTACGTACCTGTGTTACTGTCTGGTAGGGGCACGTTGTCTGGGTACCGCAGCTGACCTCGCCTGCGGTTGTACTGCTGGCGGTGGTGGAGCTTGAGGGCGAAATTGTCTGTTCAATGGCGCTCTGCTCGTCATGTACGCTCCACGCCCCCCCCCTGTTCGACGACGAGGCATACCGAGGAGGGGGAGTCCAGTTTCCCGCCTGTCTTACTTTTGAATGGACTTGATGTTGATTATTTTTCTGTGGAATAATATTTCTTTTAATTTGCCAGCCTTGCTTTTCGATGGCTTTTGCTGCTTTTATTTTTTCAGACAGCTTGCTTCCATATAAGAATTCATCTCTTTCTTCTTCCTGAATTATATTTAATATTGATTTATCGAGGCATGGGGTGATGCATTTGATGCGAGTTTGGGTTTCTGTGTTGTTGTTTTTTTTCATAGTAACAAAGAACAGATAACACAACATGTGTGATGGAGATCTGTCAATATTCTACAACTTTCAGATAAAAGTTTAATCACATCTACTTTTTTCCCATCGGAAATAAGTAACTCCATAGCTCGAGAAATCGCAGTGATTCCCGATCCTAGCTGGTTTTGTTTGATTTCCATCTTTTTATCTCTAGCTCGAACAACTTCGGCCACGGCCGCGGCAATTTCTGGATTTAGACACGGAGACTTCAACAATTTACAGTTTTCTGGAACCTGTTGTTCTTTAAGTAATTTTTCTTTAACATCTTTATCTAAGCCTTTCTTTAATATGGGGAGCCAACGTTGTGCTAGGTCATTGTGTATGTTTGGCCCATATTTGGGGTTATCTTCGATTGGGTCTCCCAAAGCTAATCGTATTTCGGGGTCTAATTCAACCGGTACTGCGGTCATTAACTCAGCCGCATTATTTGTGGCTTCTTGTTGAGGTATTTTGGATGACGCTATGTCCTTATTCGGTGATTCATTCGAATCGGTAGGTGGTAATGGTAAAGGCGGCTCATTTTCGTTTAGTGTATTCAATGTCTGTACCTCATCGGGTATTGGTATAATATCCTCTGAATAAATGTAATTTATATCGTCGTTTCCATTGTTTGGATGTATTTGGATATCTGTAAAATGAATTTAAAATTAGTTTTTTTTTGTGGGTAGTTTAATAAAAGAAAATCAAATATCATATTTGTGATATTGCCAATGTTTTAAGGTTTTTTATTATATTAGCCCTCGTGAATGACCCGCAGTCAACCTTGTTACGTCTTTTTCTCTCTCTTATTGCCTTTTGGCTTAAGAAACAGTAAGTAATAAATAAACTCATGCGAATGACTCACCTTAATGACAACTCAAGGGAAAATAAATAAACACTTCACGTACAGTCAACAGCAAACTACAGTTTTATTGAAATATGGTTGATTCTATACAATAATAAACATCAAACGTGGTAATCGCAGATCTGCAAATTTACACGGTGATTTGACACGAAGAAAAACGAAGCTATGAATCTGATCCTTTTCCCAAGGGGTTATTTTAAAAGGTTAAACTTAAAACTACTCGCAGAGCGTTATGTGGGTAAGAATTGCCTGCCCTCGGATATCAGAAATGTGGTAATTAATCTAACATAAATCTAGCTCGTAGGTTGGTACTCGAAGTACGGATAGCTGGATTCTTATACTTCGGTTAGTTTAAGGGTTAAAAAGATTTGAGAGTTAACTGGTACCTATTAGAATATCTCGCAGCGAGTCTGTTTAGTAGAGAAACGCTTCGATGGCTGCTTTCTATTAATTATGCCTCGGAGCCGTGGGTGAGAAACCAAAGTCCGGTTTATTTCAACTTTTTCCGCTTAACTGGGGTTGAATGGACGACAGAGCAGTGGTTGGCTCGTGGCTGGATACGTACGCCACTCTTCACCTGGAATGGTGTGCACAAAAACCATAATTTAACAACGTCGGCCTTAAATGGACTACAACTATTCCATGACGGGGGGTCCCTGCAGCGCATGGTAGAACTGAGGAAAATCTATTCTTGTATGTTTCATTCTGACAATATATATTACTGATCCCTGACTTTTTTGTTAAACTATCCCATTCACAGCAGACAATGAACAGAATTGAGATGTAGAAACATACCGTAGCTCTCAACTTACAAAGTCTCTTTTCACATGAAAAGAGCTGAAATTGAAAGTAATAAATATATAGACACCCCTTGAAGTAAATACTAGATAATGGATAGCAATAAATTTTGATATACCTGCGGCTCCTTGATAACAATATATTTTATATGGTTTAGAATCCGGTCAATCAGTATTCCTCCTTCGGTCGGATATCACGACACGAATTAGACTCTTCTCGGCGGCTTTTATTAGCCAAAACCCTCTTGGCGAAATTCTATTGTGCCGACGAAAATTACAATGAATAGCTGCAAGATATTATTTAAATCAGGAACAATTACGAATCCAATAACTTTAACAGCGATATAAAATCAAATTCCTTCCAACCGAAAAATTTTGTATCAGATGAATGAATCACAGCTGATATTCGCTGCGTTCCAAGTCTCGCGCCATCACGACGCATTCCGACTTCCTACACTTGATCACTCATCGATGCGCGTGGACTGGACTGACATCGCGCCGCCGAAAGCGACTTCAATCGGATCGGACTTCCCGAAAACACGGTCAAACAACCTACGACATTACGGACAAAAAAAATACCATTTCAGTTCAAAAGCAGGCCTTAAACACGACTGCTTAAGGCCTGCTTTCACACTAACCTTTGGGATCTAGTATGAAAGGTAAACAATTGAATAAAAATCCTTGCGATAAGGGCTCAACGCCAAGGCCCCTGAAGTGGGCGAAGGACGACCATAAGAAATACGATCTTAATCTTTTTTTTTTTTTTTTTTTTATAAGTCGATGCCGCGAATTTTCGAACGGACTTTTTACGGAAATAAGGAAAAGGACATGAGGCATACTGCCAAAAAATAAATTTTATCATTAATGGAAACAAACTACCAAAAAAACTTCCCCTTTAAGGGAAATCGACAAAACAGCAAAAAAACCACGCTACAACCTCCAGGCTTTTTATTATTGCGTCATGTCTATCCGTCGTGGTTAGCCCGCAGTTAACCCTCCAGGAAGACTTATAGACGCTTTAAAACATCCTTATTGAACACTTTTTCACTGAATATATTGAGAAAAAAGAGGCACTTACCTTCGTTTTCGATATCAGATTCTGAATCCGATAAAATTGTACGACTTCGACGTTTCGAAGAAACTTTTTGTTTCTCTTCAAGCTTTTTAATTTTTTCTTTATAGCGTTTTATTTTACTTTCTGCGTTACGTTTCGGCATATTTAACCCGAAATGAAGCGAAAAAATAACAAATCTAAAAATGTTTCGTGTGCGTGCGTTTACTACCGCGCACAAAGAAGGAATGAGACGTCTACGTATCGATGGTAGGGATTGGCGCGTATCGATGTTTCTTTTAGTATCGATTCAGTAGAAGTAAAAACTAAATCGATAATAATCTTAATGTGCGGAACTACCTAGTACGTAGGAGAAACTACATGGTAATACTATATCTGAAGAATGGAGCTATGAAAATATAATTCGTATTTTAGCGCAATAATTTATCCGTAATTTAAACAAAACCCACATTATGTATGTTTCTAATTTTTTGTGTAGTATATAAGTGCATTGAAAAGGTATTGTAAAAGCGATCTTATCAATTTTTAATTCATTATTACGTATGTTATAAAGGAAAAATTAAAATATCAAAGAAGCACACCACTTAACTTTCTAAACTTTGTTGAACTGGTATATCTAACCACTGAAAGTCTTAAAATAGGATTTCAGAAATTTTAAAATTTTATTCGAACACAAAAGAGTGATTTTGTGATTTACGCACTTCCACACATAATAACTTTCTAAATATTTTACAACATGAAGATAACATAGTTCTCATTATGAAACAATCAACATTTCAAACTTTAATTCTATATATATTACGTTAAACGAAATATTACGAAATACCTAAACTATACCTAAAGCACCGGCATAAAACTTCTAACTTTTCAACAATAGCTCACAAAGCACATAATCTATACACTCAGCAAAAACGAAAACTTTTAGTATTATCGAAGGTAATTTTTCTCTGGCTACGCGACTAATACTCGCTAAATAAATTTACAATTCCGTGAATACGCAGCTTTACCTCCGCTCGTTGTTCTGATGATAATTCTACACTTTCCAAAGAATACACATATTTTTTAAAGTTCGTAAGCCTCCCTTTGACTACACCGCATTTTTTGATAAGATCTTTAATCGCATCAGCACTTTTATCAAAACCTTCGGTCTGCGTACTAGTCATTTTAGAGATATGTGGGAAGTACTAACGGTTTTACTTGACTGGAACTTATGCAGCACAGGAAACTGCAGTAGATCTGCGGCATGGGCAAAGTACACGACTCCCGAGGAACACTGAAATTGATTATAAATTGAGCTGATTAGAACAAGTTACTTAATATATGGTCGCTTTAGGTTAGCTCGTCTCACTTATCTTTGGCTTTGCGGCTGCGATGCGCTACTGCTGATGGTGAGATGGCGAGCTTGATGGTGTGAAAAAACTACTGGATCGCCGGGAACAGAAGACACGCTGCGGACGGTGTCCTCTATGCGCCAACTATCAACAATGCGCTAGTTTTTCTGTTTTTCACTTTTAATCCATAGAATCCTTGTTTTAATCCATAGATACGCGCGAGATCCGGCTTTAAGGATCAAAATACATGTTGAGACAATGTATCTGATTAAATTAAAATACTTCTTCAATTGGACAGAATGCGTATAATATTCAATGAAGTAAAATCAAAAGATGACATTAATGTTTTTTCACCAATACATGTGTGACGTTTTGTCGTTTGATAGTAATAAATCCATTTTATTGTTATGATTTTGAATCAAATTGAAAGGATAATAGTAGTATTTTAGTTTAATAGCCTGGCAACCCCGCCGCTTAGCTCCGCCGTTTCCCGCCATATTTTCCCGCCATTTGTAGTGGAATGGGGAGGTAAGCGGTGGGGATAGGCGGCAGAACGGTCGACGAAAGTCAGTTGCGGGCTCAGTCACTGTTCAACCGTCGAGAAGCCAAGTAGTTAGGGAAAACTGCTAACGTATCGTTGCTATAGCCTAGTTAATAATATTCATGGTGTATTCCAGTGAAGAAAGTAAAAGTGGTTAAACTTTATTACTGTAGTTTCATTATAAATCAGCAGTGGAAGAACCAAGGTATGTACGCTCACGATTTTTTACGTTTTAAACCGAGCTAAAATTACGAAATTCAGTTGGGTAGTTTCAAATTTTATTGCATTGAAAGAGATTCTTACTTTTAGAATTTGCACTGCCATGCATACAACTCGCACTCATTGCACGTGGCCGAGGCTACACTTCGGCCGTGCATACACAACTCAGTCATTGCACGTGGTCGAGGCTACACTTCGATCGTGCATACACACTCGACAATCATTGCACGTGGCCGAGGCTACACTTCGGTCGTGCATACACTGCACATGCACACAAAACTACACTCAGCGTCGTCAGCATGATGAAATAGTGCGTTGATATTGGAATAGTAATGTCCATGATTGTAAAGCGAGGTCATGAAATGAAAGTTTTTTTATCTTAACTGCCCAACTGTAACTTTCGTGATTTAAACTCTGGGTATGCATTACATAATGAATTATGAAAATAAGAACTGTGTATATTTTAAGTACCTATCTATGTTACTGCGTATTTTTATTTCGGACAATGTGTTCCGCAGAGGTTATTAAGTTATTTTTTTATATTTCATACCATTGTAATTGTCGTTAGTAGTCGACCTTGACACTGTACCCTGGGGATGTGCGGATACGGAGAATAAAACGGATAACGTGATACTTTATGTAGAATTGGCACCAAGTTAAGTCGATCTTCAAAAGGGTTTTAGTAGTACCATGACGCTATAGTCGTAGTTTAAAGCTCGGTTACGCGTAAGCATTTGTCTGTCTTTTACTTTACGTGTAAAGAATATGGAGGGTAGCCTCACTTCTGAACTTTTTCTGTGTTTTTTTTATCACCTTTATTACAATTATCTTTTTTTTTTATAAAGGTTAATGGAGCTACTTCACAGTATGTTAAAGTGTATTTCGATGTAGAATTCAGTACGTTTCCGCTATTATTTGCGCCAAAAATGTGAACTACTACGCAAGCACTTTTGATGATATCCTTATTTTTCTTGCAATTGTCTGTGAGGTTCATACGCAATTTGATCTTTTAGCTACTAGAAAATCTCTTTAGCTTGTCGTGTTTTCTTTTTGTTTGTTTTTGTGGCTACATCTTTACGCTCTCTATATAAGGGTATGACCCCCGCAAACCACGTTTTCCTATGATGGACCCTTAAAGAGTTTAATTTTAAATCAAGAAGTTAATTCTTATTCTATTAAGAGGCCGTTCACAAAAATTGCCGATTTCACTAATTAACGTGATTTCAGAGAAGTGATCTTACAGTTAAAAAACTGTGTCTACTTATCTTTATGAATAAAATAATACGAAAGATCTGGTGTACGTTTATTTTTTTTATTTTTTCCATGGTGATGCGCAGTATGTTTTCTAGTAAAAGATTATAATTTTGATTTATGTGTTCCTAAATGAATGATTTAAGTTTACTTTGAAGCACATTATTTGTCCTATATTAGTTTTGAAGAAATATAACTTAAACTTCGGTTTACTAGTAAAAGGTAATAATTTTGATGTCATTTTTATGTTCCTAAATGTTTTTTTTAGTTTTGTAAAAAAATATAACGCTTTTAAAACTAATCGTTGTTGGTAGGAAATATTTCGCTACTTTGAAATTTTATTTAAAGAGAACCGGCTCTTAGGTATTTCTATTCTAGGCATATTTGTTTTCTATAAATTTTTGAGACGAGGTTAGACGCGCCTTCGGTTTACAAGGCTAGACGTGCCTTCGGTTTAAAAGGCTAAACGCGCCTTTGGTTTAAAAGGCTAGACGCGCCTTCGGTTTGAAAGGTTAGACGCGCCTTCGGTTTACAAGGCTAGATGCGCCTTCGGTTTACAAGGCTAGATGGGCCTTCGGTTTGAAAGGCTAGACGCGCCTTCGGTTTACAAGGCTAGATGCGCCTTCGGTTTAAAAGGCTAGACGCGCCTTCGGTTTGATATGCTAGACGCGCCTATGGCTTAAAAGGCTAGACGTACCTTCGGTTTAAAAGACTGGACGCGCCTTAGGTTTACAAGGCTAGACGCGCCTTCAGTTTACAAGGCTAAATGCGCTTTCGGTTTACAATGCTAGATGTGCCTTCATTTTATAAGTTTAGATGTGCCTTCATTTTATAAGTTTAGATGTGCCTTCATTTCATAAGTTTAAATGCGTCTTCGTTTTATAAGTTTAGATGCGCCGTCATTTTATATAAGGTTGGATGCGCCAACATTTTATATGATTAGATAAGCCTGCGGTTTGGCTAGATGCGCCTGCGGCTTATAAGGCTAGATGCGCCTTCAGTTTGGCTAGATGCGCCTTCAGTTTGGCTAGATGCGCCATCAGTTTGGCTAGATGTGCCTTTGTTTTGGCTAGATGCGCCCTCGGTTTGGCAAGATGCGCCTTCAGTTTGGCTAGATGCGCCTTCATTTCATAGGGTTAGATGCGCCTACATTTTATAAGGTTTAATGCGACTTTATTTTATAAGATTAGATGCGCCTTCGTTTCACAATCACAAGGCTAGTGCCTTCATTTCATAGGTTTAAATGCGCCTTCATTTTATAAGTTTAGATGCGCCTTCATTTTATAAGTTTAGATGCGCCGTAATTTTATATAACGTTGGATGCGCTAACATTTTATATGATTAGATAAGCCTGCGGTTTGGCTAGATGCGCCTGCGGCTTATAAGGCTAGATGTGCCTTCAGTTTGGCTAGGTGCGCCTTCAGTTTGGCTAGATGCGCCATCAGTTTGGCTAGATGTGCCTTTGTTTTGGCTAGATGCGCCCTCGGTTTGGCAAGATGCGCCTTCAGTTTGGCTAGATGCGCCTTCATTTTATAGGGTTAGATGCGCCCACATTTTATAAGGTTTAATGCGACTTTATTTTATAAGATTAGATGCGCCTTCGTTTCACAATCACAAGGCTAGTGCCTTCATTTCATAAGTTGAAATGCGCCTTCATTTTATAAGTTTAGATGCGCCTTCATTTTATAAGTTTAGATGCGCCGTAATTTTATATAACGTTGGATGCGCCAACATTTTATATGATTAGATAAGCCTGCGGTTTGGCTAGATGCGCCTGCGGCTTATAAGGCTAGATGCGCCTTCAGTTTGGCTAGATGCGCCTTCAGTTTGGCTAGATGTGCCATCAGTTTGGCTAGATGTGCCTTTGTTTTGGCTAGATGCGCCTTCGGTTTGGCAAGATGCGCCTTCAGTTTGGCAAGATGCGCCTTCAGTTTATGCGCCTTCAGTTTGACTAGATGTACCTTCGGTTGGCTTGATGCGCCATCAGGTTACAGGGCTAGATTCGCCTATGGTTTGGCTAGTCGTAATTAATATCTTATTGCTTTAATTTAAATTAACATTGTACTGGCAGGCAATTATTATAATTAGTAATGTTATATATCATATTTGACATTAAGGTTTAACATTTATTTTATGGGGATTTTAAATTATTTATTGGAATGATGGGTAATGAAAAGTAGTTGTAAAAATTAATGATTATCGATTTTCAAATTTAAATTTTATAATCACCTAGCTACTGACAGATTTCTACGCCTAACAAAGGCAGGATAATTATACAGATTTTGTTATATTATAATGTCATCAATGTATACTACCATATTCTGGGAAATAAATGATTTGTTTATTATTTAGATGCAAATCCAGTTTGGCTAGATGTGCCATCAGTTTACAGGGCTAGATGCGCCTATGATTTGGTTAGATGTGCCATCAGTTTGGCTAGATGCGCCTATGGTTTGGCTAGATGCGCCTATCGTTTGGCTAGATGCGCCTATGTTTTGGCTAGATGCGCCTTTAATTTGGCTAGATGCGCCTGAGATTTGGCTAGATGCGCCTACGGTTTGGCTGGAAGCACTAGCGGTTTACAAGGCTAGGTTGTTATATGCTTATATTACATGTTTATGTGACTACGTAATGCGATTTCAATTTCATATTTGAATCGTCATCTGCAAACGATTATTTAAGTTGTTGTTGTTTAGCTTAGTGCACAGGCCCTTGAATATTGGAGTACTTTCACAAACAATCAGAAGTCAATTACGAACGAAGATCTATCAAAAAATAAGTTGACTTTAGTCCGCGTTTTTCTTTAAGACACAACTTCATTTTACTTGGTTATCTCTTGGTTTATAATATATTATTGCAATTGGATGCTAATGTAGTTATGGTTAATTTGAATAAATTATATTTATGTTTGAGTAAATAAGTCTTACAATATTAGGTACCTAGCAGTGCGTAAGCTACTATTATATGAACCATTTGTCCTTAAGTGTGGTGTTTAGGCGACTAGGTATGTTGCGTCAATGGGCCAAGTGTGTTCTTAAGTGTGGTACTAGTACTTAGTAAGCGGCCAAGTGTGTCGCGTCTATGGGCCATATGTGTCCTCAGTTATAGCTTTGGTTTGAATATAACGTCTTGACAGGCCGTGTCCACATAGTGGCAAACGGTGGCCCCGCGAGTAATGACATTCATATTCATAATTGTTTATTGAATCTACTAATTACATTAGCAATTACTAAAACTGAGCGCATTACACATAGACTTATTATATTGACATTACATAATAAAATGCAAGAGAACCACAAATTGTGGAATAAAATGAATAAATTGTCATGATAAATTAATATTTAATAACTATGCAACTAGATATGATTATGTATATAAGTATGTGAATGTGTAATGTCACATAATATTTATCTTATCTCATAAAGAAACAGTTCTCATGAATAGATTCAAATATATTTCCTTTTGACTCTGATGTTTTATTTTGTTGACCTTTGTCCTATGATTTAGGGACGGTTACTGTCGTTTATGTTTTATATATTTCAGAAACATATTGCATCTGACAAGATGCCGATGCGTTATATGTCGCTA
Source organism: Agriphila tristella (assembly GCA_928269145.1). NCBI lineage: Eukaryota > Metazoa > Arthropoda > Insecta > Lepidoptera > Crambidae > Agriphila > Agriphila tristella. The sequence continues at coordinate 1,789,448 of OV743440.1, read as the reverse complement.
AGGTGACGACAGCGCGAAGTGCGACGCGTGACTGGATGGTAGAAACGACTGTTGCGTTATTAGTCGATCCTAGTTTTTGTGACACGATGACAACAGGCTGCGACGGCTAATAGGTTTCAGCTGCAATTATCTGGTTGAACATAGAAACGGACCCAAATTCCTATGCATTGATTTATCAAATATATTTAAATCTTATTCAGAACCTGTTAAAATAGGTAGTTCTAGTCTAGCTAAATTAAATATTATAAGTACCTAGCTCATGGTTTGAATTGTGAAATAAATAAAAATAATATATACTTATAATGATTGTTGCAACGCAACTTTAATAATTAAACGATTACCTTGCGTTTTACATAGCTAGCAGGTGTAGTAAATTGAAATTGTATACCTATTGTGGGTTCAATAAGTTGATATCATTGATAATTTCAGTTAGGTAGTCGGCAGCACGTCACGTTATCTGTCAAAAGTCGACAATTTGTAATTGAATTTATTTACCCTTTCATGGTAAATAGGCTGTCGACTGTTATATTTACTTTTTGTACTTTTCTCTTATTAAATATTTTTATAAAATTTATAATTTAGTAGAAAGAACTAATAACAAATGTTGTACTTTCATAAATAATTTGATTGCTTATTGTGGTAAAAAAATTGTAATAATTTTAAGATGTTTTAGAGTTAATATTTGTGTCACAATCTTACTGGCTTTTAAAAATGTTATAACTTTATGATCTCATGATCATACTAGGCGCGATAAGTAACAACAGTTAGTTCCTCTTGTAAATAAATTATTAAATATAAAAGACGGAGGTCGACAACCCTCTCCAAGTTTTCTTTCGCCATTTCTTTCTTGGAGGGGCCTCCCATTTTTGAAATGGTGGCAGATTCAGTAGATTCTCTCTTTTTAGCATTCATTAATCCACAAAATTAATTATAACAATTAAGTAAATGAGAATTCTCAAATTAAAAAAATATAACAATACGTTACACCCAATAAGTTTGTTTAATAGAATGCGGTATTAGTTAACATACAACCGGCCGAATGTGACGATATTATTATGAAAGTATTGAGTTGACAATTATAACCTATAATATTGTTGAGTTGACCGTGCACGAGGACATGCACGAGGTCAGGATGGACGAATGTGACGTTTTGTCGTTTGATAGTAATAAATCCATTTTATTGTTATGATTTTGAATCAAATTGAAAGGATAATAGTAGTATTTTAGTTTAATAGCCTGGCAACACCGCCGCTTAGCTCCGCCGTTTCCCGCCATATTTTCCCGCCATTTGTAGTGGAATGGGGAGGTAAGCGGTGGGGATAGGCGGCAGAACGGTCGACGAAAGTCAGTTGCGGGCTCAGTCACTGTTCAACCGTCGAGAAGCCAAGTAGTTAGGGAAAACTGCTAACGTATCGTTGCTATAGCCTAGTTAATAATATTCATGGTGTATTCCAGTGAAGAAAGTAAAAGTGGTTAAACTTTATTACTGTAGTTTCATTATACATGTAACCATGGTAATATTTGTTCTTTAATAAGTTAACGGCGTTGACAATGTCTCAAGCCAAAGAAATTTGTCTTTTTTTAAGAAATCTGTTTTTACCGGCCGTTTTAAAGTTTTTAGTACGATTTTTTGTAATAATTAAGTCCGTTTTAAAAACGTGAAATGAAACTCAAAAATATACTATAGGTACCTACTTGGGAGAATTTTTAAGCTACTGGCAACACTAAATTGTAATAATCATTAGTCAGGAGGGTACGGCTTACGCCGCGATTACGATTATTTTTGAGCGGGTCTCTTAATTGTATCGAATGGTTACAGTTTGTAAAAGGATGTTTTAAGCGTGTAATGTTTAGTTACTAAATGTGTATTAACATGAAAAACGGAGAATATCCGTATTTAAAACGTTAGAAAAATATTTGGTTATTTAATTTAGTGCACTAGGTACGCTAATACAAAATATAAATATAGTTAGCAAATTCTGCAAGGATCTTTACATAATAAGGTGGTTTACATGTTCACACGAATAAACGGGCAAGAGCGCATTGCAGTAATTAATGTTTACAAAACTTGACTATTATGTTCCACACGCTTATTCGTGTGCTAACTAGTAAGCTTCACAACTGTATAATAGGGAATATGCATTAGTCACCGATTTTGAGCTTGATCGCTGCGGACACTTATAAACACATGATGGAACAGAAAAATAAAACAAGAAAATGTATTATTTAAGTTATATCACACGCTGAGAAATCAGGGCAAAATAACGATTTTTTTTTAAATTTTCGGATATAAAGCATTTTACAGTCAGATAGAATATCGAATAAGAAATAATATTTTGTGTGACACATCTGTACTTAAACGCAATATTTAGGGAGATATTTGAAAATTCTTGGCTTACTCCGTAATAAACGCGCCTGCTAAAATGGCCTGAAATGTGACAAGGTGACGTCACAAATCATGTCCGTTTTGTATAGAGCGTTTTCAACGGGTGCTGATGCGGGCTAACTTCAAGTAACTATATCACGAGAAAAAAACGCAAGACAAAAGTTTTAAGAGTACAGTTAATTTTCTCACTCATTAAACTTTCGATTTTGATACAAAAAAAATATGCATATTCCCTATTGCGTTACACTAATATTCGGGTTACGAATCAAAATGATAATTCCCTACAACAAACAGTTAAATGACTATAATTTTGAAAATACTTGGTTAAAAAACACAAAAAAAAAATTGTGGCGGTACAGAAGGACATTTTATATGGAAAAACGCAAAAAAATTTTTGGGCAAGAGCTCTTGCACGTTTATTCAGTGCGGCCGTCTTATTGAAAACATGATGGAACAAAAAAAATGTATTAAGTACGTGTTTTATAACACGATGAAATAAGGGGAAAATAACGATATATTTTTTTTTCGGATATAATGCACTAATCAGTCAGATAGAACAAAACTTGGGAGGTAATTGAAGATTCTTGGCTAACTCCATATTAACGCGCCTGAAACACCACCTGAAACGTGACAAGTGACGTCACCGTTTTGTAAAGAGTGTTTTAGGCGGGTGCTGCTGCGTGCTAACTTCAAGTAACTATATCACGAGAAAATAACGCAAGAGAAAAGTTTCAATTTTACAGTTGTTTTCCTCACGCATTTCTTGATTTTGATTAAAAAAAATATGCATGTTCCCTATTATGTAGTATTTTTTTAACACGTTTTTTTTTTAATATTTTGTCACAATGCCGCCATTACGGGTTATTCTCATCTCAATGCTCCACAGCTCTATTGTTTTCAAAAAATATAAGTTCATACTTTGGTTCCCAACGGGTCCACGACATTTAAAATTGAAAAGCATTTTATTTCCCAGCGGGTCCATGAGAATATTTTAAATTACTGTTGTAAAAGCTGAGTTTTATTTCCAATGACTTTTGGATGTATAAAATATGTTTTTCAATCCTTTGTAAGAAAAACTTCTCCAAAGTACCAGGATCACATAAATATGAAGAAGGTTAACTTTTGTAATTTTCAAAATACGTGAAACCTTTAATTTTATTATTTTAAACATATAAATTTGAAAATTGTGAAAGTTAACCTTCTCCATATTTATGTGATCCTGGTACTTTGGAGACGTTTCTATTACAAGAAAGAAAAATAGAAAAATTATAAAATATTTAAAAACGGTTCTGGCGAATACAAATAGCACAAACTCTCTTGTATCGTTTTTGTCCATTGTAGTTCGGATAAGCCTCATGGACCCATTGGGAATTCATATATGAAAATTTTAAAATATATTTGACCCGGTGGGAAATGAAGAACAATAGGGTCATGGAGCTTTGGGAATAACCCGCCATTACATATCAAAACGGCGAACGGTCAGAGCCAACAAAGTTGCGAACGCTACATGGCGCTAAAGTCGTGCACAGAGCCAATAGATACTTATTAGTTGACAAAATTAATGTCTATATCTATTCTGTGTCATATGTTTAAAAAACAGACAATTTGAGCTACTTTTTAACACGAGGTCTACATCTCACGGAGCCACTAGTTTAAAAGTGTTTGATATTTAGAAACTAGAAAAGTATGTGTTAACTAAATTACTATGACTGTAGTACATAAGTAAGTCTAAGTTATAGAGATTGCCTAAGCATTTATAATGAAACATTAACACATTTCACAATTTCCGTCTCCGCGCCCCTTTCAGCTGTCGCTTTACTTGTCAAAATGGCCACGTAATATTTTTTTGTATTCTTTGACATAAAAATAAAACAAAGTGTTATGGAATCATCGTCTTTTTATTAAATACGCACGCCTGTTGTTGTGTAGGCGGCAAAACTGCCGACAGCTATGTACTGCTCCGGCTGGCATCGATGCCGCGGCGCCGGCGTCGGACACGTGCGCCTGCGTCGGATGCTCACCATTGCCATAGCACAGGCTCAGGTACATGCACTTATACAGGGTCATTCTAAACTTACCATTCGAATTTCAAGGATGTGTTCAGTCCATGAAACTAAACAACTTTCTCTAAGGAACACAATGCCAAATATCTATATATATAAAATTCAAAGTCCTGACTGAGTGAGATATCAACGCACAGCCCAAACTACTGAACCTAGAGACTTGAAATTTTACACACAGGTACCTTATACAGTGTAGGCATCCACTAAGGAAGGATTTTTGAAAATTCCATCCCTAAGGGGATGAAATAAGGGATGAGAGTTTGTATGGAAGTCCCTCAGTTTTGATGCTAGGATCTTCAAATTTTGTATTCAGGCTGATGATTGAAAATTAATAAATACGTGTATCATCGTTTTTCAAAATTCTACCCCCGATGGGGTGAAAAGGGGGATGAAGTTGAGTATAGAAGAAAATCCTTAATTTTTAAAGTAAAAATCGTTAAATTTATAATTTAGACTTATGGATGGAAATATAACGCAACGTATATGGTTATTGGTAGTATTTTAACCCCTATGGGGATGAAATGGGGTAAATAAACCTAAAATAGATATGGATGTCGTTATTGGGGTTTTCTGGGATGACGATTGCGAAAATGACATTCATTTTGAAGTCTAACACGGTCGACATGATTTAACCACTAAAGGGGTGAAAATTGGGTTCAAATTTGGTATGGAAAACAATATAAAATATACTTTACAACTTAAAACTTCGTACGAGCATGTCTAAAAATAAATAGACAAACATATATATTGTAGTTTTTAAAATCAACCCCTTAGGGTGTAAATGGGGTAAGTAAACATAAAAATCGATATGGATGTCGTTCTTGAGGTTTTATGGGATGGTGATTGCGAAAATGACATTTATTTTGAAGTACAACACTGTGGACATGATTTAACTGCTAAAGGGGTGAAAATGGGGTGCAAATTGTGTATGGAAAAATAATATAAAATGACTTACGGCAGTGAAACGTGGTCGCTAACTATGGGTCTCATAAGGAGGCTCAAGGTCACCCAGCGTGCAATGGAGAGAGCCATGCTCGGCGTTTCCCTGCGTGATCGAATCAGAAATGAGGAGATCCGCAGGCGAACTAAAGTAACCGACATCGCTCGAAGGATTGCTCAGCTAAAGTGGCAGTGGGCTGGACACATAGCGAGAAGAACCGATGGCCGTTGGGGCGGAAAGGTTCTTGAATGGCGACCGCGCACCGGACGGCGCTCCGTGGGTAGGCCCCCGACAAGGTGGACCGACGATCTGGTGAAGGTTGCCGGAAGCCACTGGATGTGGGAAGCGCAGGACCGATCGTCATGGAAATCCTTGGAGGAGGCCTATACCCAGCAGTGGGTGTTGTGCGGCTGATATGATGATGATGATGAGACATTACAACTTTGAAATTCTAAGAAGCAAATCTAAAAATAAATAGGCAAATATATATTTTGTTATTTTGAAAATCATCCCTTAGGGGGTAAATGGGGCAAGTTAACATGAAAATCGATGTGGATGTTGTTCTTGAGGTTTTATGGAATGAGGAATGCGAAAATGACATTTATTTTGAAGTCCAACACGGTGGACATGATTCAGCCGCAGGGGACGGGAACGGGAACGGGAACGAGAAAGGAACGGGAACGCAAACGCGATCGCTCGAAAGCGAACGCGAACGGGAACGGAAACCGGGGACAGGAACGGGACCAAACGGGAACGGAAAAGGGTAAAGAAACGGGAACAGGATACTACTAATATCTCTGGACCCACTTCTGATTGTTGTAATAAACTAGCTTCCGCCCGCGACTTCGTCCGCGTGGATATTAGAGAAAATCCTTAGGGAACCTTCAACCAGAATCCGACCAGCCGATTTTATGCGATTAGGCCGGTCCCCACCAAGCGCGCAGCCTCGTGCGAGGCCTGCCACACGCGGCAAACGTTTTGCCTCGCGAGGCAGCGCGCTTGGTGGGGACCGGCCTAATCGCATAAAATCGGCTGGTCGGATTCTGGTTGAAGGTTCCCTAAGGATTTTCTCTAATATCCACGCGGACGAAGTCGCGGGCGGAAGCTAGTACACATATATAAAAAAAAATTGGACTATCGATACAAATCAGAGAGATTACGTGATCAATTTAGTATGGGATGACCAACATTTTGTGGTGAAATTCGACACATGTTTCTTGGAGAAAGTTGTTCAGTTTTACGAACTGACCACATCCTTGCTTGTTTGGATGGTAAGTTGAAAATGACCCACGTGCCGGACTACAGCTGGGCCACAAAAAAAAAGTTGGAAATCTGACTTTTTGACTATGCCATGATGAAGTTGATAATTTGTCGGAATTTGTCGCCAAAAACCAGAATTTGTCGGTCTTGCGTTTAGGAGATACGTGTGGCTCAGCTGTAGAGACGTCTCTACAGCTGGGCCACACAGATCTCGAAAACGGAAGGTCGTAACGAAAATCTGATTGCTCGTATGTGTAGCCGGCAATTTGTTGGATTTTGTCGCCAAAAACCAGAGTTTGTCGGTCTTGCGTTTAGGAGATACGTGTGGCTCAGCTGTAGAGACGTCTCTACAGCTGGGCCACACAGATCTCGAAAACGGAAGGTTGTAGCGAAAATCTGATTACTCGTATGTGTAGCCGGTAGTTTGTCGGATTTTGTCACCAAGAACCAGATTTTGTCGATCTTGCGTTTAGGAGATATGTGAGGATACGCTGTGGAGACTTTTCTACCTGGATCTTGAGAAAGGAAGGTCACAGCGAAAATCTGATAACTCGAGTGTGTAGCCGTTAGTTTGTCGGAATTTGTCACCAAGAATCAGATTTTGTCTATCTTGCGTTTAGGAGATATGTGAGGATGCTCTGTGGACACCTTTTTACCTGGATCTCGAAAACGATCTACGAACGAAAGGTCGTAAGTAAGCGTATCCTCACATATCTCCTAAACGCTAGATCGACAAAATCTGATTCTTGGTGACAAATTCCGACAAACTAACGGCTACACACTCGAGTTATCAGATTTTGGCTATAACCTTCCTTTCTCAAGATCCAGGTAGAAAAGTCTCCACAGCGTATCCTCACATATCTCCTAAACGCAAGATCGACAAAATCTGGTTCTTGGTGACAAAATCCAACAAACTACCGGCTACACATACGAGTAATCAGATTTTCGCTATGACCTTCCGTTTTGGAGATCTGTGTGGCCCAGCTGTAGAGACGTCTCTACAGCTGAGCCACACGTATCTCCTAAACGCAAGACCGACAAACTCTGGTTTTTGGCGACAAAATCCGACAAATTGCCGGCTACACATACGAGCAATCAGATTTTCGTTACGACCTTCCGTTTTCGAGATCTGTGTGGCCCAGCTGTACAGACGTCTCTACAGCTGAGCCACACGTATCTCCTAAACGCAAGACCGACAAATTCTGATTTTTGGCGACAAATTCCGACAAATTATCGACTTCATCATGACATAGTCTAAAAATCAGATATCCAACTTTTTTTTTGTGGCCCAGTTGTAGTCCGGCTAGTTCGTTGAGTCTGGCACGTAAATGACCCTGTAAACTTGCTCAACAAAATGCCATCCGTTTTATATCCATTATTTGCTTATTCAGAGTGATGAGTTTCTTCTCAGGGTGATGGCTGAAAATCAGTGTTTTTGCTGTCAGGCAAAAGCGACACACCGAGCCTAGACCTTACTTGCTGTTGCACACACGTGCGTTCTCTTCTCTTACTGTTGTTGTTGTCCTCTTTTATTCTCATACCGATCGCAATTAATGTAAATTTTATTTACCGTTCTTTCTTAAGTTGTTTTTGTATTGATGAATGTATGTGTGTGTCGTAGTAAATAAAACTTTTATCTATCTGTCACCGTTAAAGTGCGGAAAACAGTGAATCTGCAGATGGACTAGTTAATCTGCAGATTAACGGATGCTACACCGTTCAAGTGCGGAATACATTGAGCGAAATAGCCAAGGCTTCAGGAAATTTAAGTAAAAGACCTATACTTACTTATTGAAAGTTAATTTTACAAAAACTTCGTTTCTGGCGCTTCGCCGGCCGCTCCCGCGGCACGCTCGCTCCTCTTGCTCCTCGGCTCGCGTGTTTTTGGTCACAATACTAACCTAACCTAATGACCTCTTTAAGACTTTTACATGGCGGGGGGCTTCGCCCCGCGAGCCCTTGTGGGCAGGTTGCGTCCCCCCCCCCCCCCCGTCTCCCCGGCTTTTGTGTCAACCCCCTTTTGTGTTATTACACATTTTTTTTTCAATAAAGGAACCTATTTCCGTACTTTAACTGATCATTGGTCGTTAATCTGCAGATTAGCTAGGGAATGTGCAGATTACCTAGTTAAAATACGAAATTAAATAATTTTTCGCACTTTAACTGACTCGACTAGTTAATCTGCAGTTTGACGGATTCCGTACTCTAACGGTAACATATCTACGTATCTATGTTGCAAAGGGGGTATATTATGACTAGCAGGACCACGGCTTTAAACCCCCTTAGCTTTAAGGTTCTAAGCTGTAAATATTCTACAGCAGGTGGCTGTACATAATGTCTTCTCATTCTACATGTTAAACCCTAATGTTTGTCCTAAAATATTTTGCTTTTCAGAAACCGGTTATAATTCGAGCTTTTGGCGTAATCGAAATGTCACACATTTCTTTTCTTAAGGTAAAGAGATCGTTCAGATCAAGGTCACTATAATTTTTAGAGTGCCATTGGTATTATTATAGGTGTTATAATATTATCATCACTATCATAAAACATAGGTGTTTGTTTTACCACGCTCTGATTTCCATGACACAACTGCTTTTGCTATTAGGTACTTCGGAATAGAAGCAATATATGTGATGATGATGAGATGTTGTTCAATATTTATCCATATTTATTTACTTACATCATCCCATTATCTCGCCGAGATTTCTTCAGTCTGCGATCAAACTAATAGTTTTAGATCATATACTATTGTAAAGAAATATATCTTATGTCTTATTATATCTTGTTATTATTTTTATTTTTTTAACATAGGTAAGTAAAAAATATTTTCATTTTTTCAGATCATCAAGGCATCGTACTCAGTTTTAACCGTATTATACTAAATAAAGAACAACAATGGTACATAAATACTGAAAAAGTTTAAAATAACATTACTTTAATATACCTGATTGAAAACTTATAACTTAAATGTAAAGTGACGTCATTTATAATTATGATACTTTATCACGTTATGAAATTAAACTTCACCTAAATTAAATTTGGTGTATTTACACCCACACGCACTCTATTTAGAGACGAGTTTTATTTTCTAACACCTCAGGAATTTGATCTCTGTAGTATTTTTTAATATCTGTAAGAGTTCTCGATCCAGAAAAAATATGCCTGTATATTTTTTGACAAAGCCATTCAAAAAAGAAATATTAATTTTGTCATGTAGATGAATAAGTAATTAAACCGGCAACAGCAAGCAGGTCTTTGGACAAATCAGCCAGAGATCTAGAACCTATGAAAACTAAAAATATTACAATGAAAAAAGAGACCCCTCTTTTTAAAAATTCTAATATCTTTGTAGAGACCTTGATTACCCTCACACTGGCTGATACTAACTTTTTTGAGATGAACGTAGATGATTTTGATTCTGAAGATGAATATGCTATATTTTAAGATATTATTATTATATAAGTACTTTAAGAAGTAAACATTTTACTGAATTAGTTTAGTAGAAGTTTGTTAACTTATGACAAACCGTAATTTGTAACACTAATTCAGTAGTATTTTGTTAACCCTTTTGATAATCCTACTTCCTACTAATATTTTAAATGTGAAAGTTTGTGGGTTTGGATGTTTAGATGTTTGTTCCTCAATCAAGCAAAAACTACGGAACGGACTTGGTTGAAACTTGGCACACAGATAGAAGATAGCCTAAATTAAAACATAGATCACTTTTTATCCCAATATTCCTACAGGAACGGGAACCACGCGGGTAAAACCGCGTGCGGCCGCTATAGTTATTTAAATTTTAGAAACATTAATATAGGCACATTAACCATCTGACTATTAGACCAGCGATCAGTAATCAAAAACGTTTTAGGTATTTGTAATTTTGATCATTCCTAATACATTATTTCTATAGTAGGTAACAGCGTTTCTAAATTCGTTGGGCCATTACTCAATTCGGTAGGTAATTCATTTTCTCAATTCGATGCTTTCTCAATATTATTCCATCAAATTCAATTAGATGGAAATTTTTGTTGGGAAAGGGATACTTTTAGTGTAGTCTTTTTAACCGACTTAAAAAAAGAAGGTTCTCTCTCAGTTCTCTCCTGGTTCTCTCCTGTATGAATGTACCTATATGTTTCTCCGCGAATATCTCACGTTTGACTGAGCCGATTTCTCTACCAAATATTATACCTACCTACACTGCCTAATAGAGAAAGTACTTACACAAAAAAATAAAAAAAATATAAAAATCAAAAAACCGACTTCAAAAAACCTGCCTATTCAAATCATTAGATACGCATTATCATTGTTATAATAACAACCACGTCTATTGAAGTCGGGTGTGGCTGGAGTACAACTTCCTTTTTTTATTCTAAAAGCCCTACCCGACTTCAATGATAATGCGCAACTAATGATTTGAATATTATTTCTTACTTTTTAGAGGCAGGTTTTTTGAAGTCGGATTTTTTAGAATTTGATTATTAGTTATCTTAGAGCAAGACGGGCTTCCGTACAGAAGCCAGTCTTGCTCTAAGACTGTGATAATGCTTACCAACTGCATATTCAAATTCTAGGCTCTACAAATACGTATCATTCTATCAATTCAAACATATTTCAATAATTGAAATGAAAGTATGATACTTATTTATCGTCACCTGTTGCAAAGCTCAAACTCAAACATTATCAGCCCTCAAAAAAGGTTGTGGTCACAGCCACCCTAAAATCGGCCAAGTGCGAGTCGGAGTACGAACTCACTCATGAACGACTTTTAAATCAAGCGAAGCGCAAAGCGCACTTAGCATGCCGCACGCTCTGGGGCGTGCGGTGATTTTGCAAACCATGGTTTGGTCAAAATCATTACAATCAATGATGGATGGTGTTAATAATTTTGTCCAATCCAAGCGTGATGAAAAAACCGGTCTAGGATAATATCCGAACGGAGTCTGGTCTGACCTCTTAAAATCTGCCCCCCTACCGCGTAAGAACATTGATATGAAGTTCATGTAAATGTTGATACTAACTTAAAGTCCGTATTTCTAATGATTTTTGTTCTTTTCAATGACGCCCGTAATAACGATACGAGCTTCATTGCAAAAAACAAACAAAATAACAAAAAAGCAATAAAAATAGGGACTTTAGTTAGACTTAACTTCATATCAATATAGTTAGGCGGTAGAGCCCCTGGTCTACATCTCTTTTGGTGCCTTGCTACCATAACCTGATGCGGAGCGGTAGTATAGATAGGCAAGCTCGCATTACCTACATACTTAGATTCACAAGAGACTAAAAAAGTAATAAGTTCGTACATGGTCACACTTGGCAGAGCCACACAGAGGGAGCCAAAGAGGTCGGCTCGCAAGCCGCGTTTATAATCATCAGTATCAATCTCAATAGACCATGAAAGTGTGACGTCACAAGTCTATTAGGGTTGTGGGCATGCCCATAGTGCCCACAACGATGGATCACGTTGCACGATTGCCCCGAACACGTGCCCCCAAAATAATTCCTTTCGCAAAGCATCAAAAACTGTGAAATTGAAGCAAAAGGATCCTCGTTCACAATCAATCGCTCCTTACCTTGGACTGAGGGATAGGCAAAACACTCAACTCACTCACTCACTCAAACTCAGATAGGCAAAACGTCAAATATACTCAGATTCGTCCTGAGCTGCAAGATATTATTTAAATCAGGAACAATTACGAATTCAATAACTTTAACAGCGATATAAAATCAAATTCTTTCCAACCGAAAAATTTTGTATCATATGATTCACAGCTGATAATCGCAATTCATCCATCCCCGGTGCGTTCCAAGTCTCGCGCCATCACGACGCATTCCGACTTCCTACATACAGGTCCAGCGATAGCTCAACGATGAGCGTGGACTGGACTGACATCGCGCCGCCGAAAGCGACTTCTATCGGATCGGACTTCCCGAAAACACGGTCAAACAACCTACGACATTACGGACAAAATAAAATACCATTTCAGTTCAAAAGCAGGCCTTAAACAGGACTGCTTAAGGCCTGCTTTCACACTAACCTTTTAGATCTAGTATGAAAGGTAAACAATTGAATAGAAATCCTTGCGATAAGGGCTCATCGCAAAGGCCCCTGAAGTGGGCGAAGGACGACCATAAGAAATACGATCTTAATCTTTCTTTTTTTTTTTTTATAAGTCGATGCCGCGAAATTTCGAAACGGACTTTTTACGGAAATAAGGAAAAGGACATGAGGCATACTGCCAAAAAATAAATTTTATCATTAATGGAAACAAACTACCAAAAAACTTCCCCTTTAAGGGAAATCGACAAAACAACAAAAAAAAACCACGCTACAGGAGGAAAAATTCAAAAATGACTCAAATTTCAATCAACTGACATTTACCAGCTAGCTGTCTCATTGACAGATGATGTCACCGACTTTTTACTTTTTTTTTATGTGTAACCACAGACAGGAACTGAGTCTAACTTGAAATATTTTCCTGATTTCTCAGGCTGCTAACGCCATCTCTTGTGAGGCTTGAGAAGTACACTCTTTTCAACTAACGATTTTGAAGAAAATTAATAACTATTTTTATAGAAATGTAACGTTAAAAAATTTGCAACGTTACAATACACCCCCTCTAATGAAAGTTTCGAACGTAGTGAGAAACTACGCTGCCCTCAGCGTCAGTAATTAAAATCCTACTGGAGGAGCGTGCAACCATTGACTGAAAACATGCTAAAACCAAAACCTGTGGAATTGAGACAAAAAAACTTAACCTAAAAATCTGCCTTGGCGTCGCCGGGACTCCGGAGAGACACCGTCACACATAAGTGGCCTACCGCATGGCGGGTAGACAACAGCTTACCAGAAAACACCATAGCCATAAAGCCAAAAAAAATCACCAAAACAAGACCGCGGCATGGTGGGTAAAAAAAAAATACCGTCAAAGTCACCACACCAGTAGCCTTAAGCCAAAACCCATAACCAAAACAAATGTAGGACAAAAAAAACCTATCATAAATAAATACATACCAAAAATATATAAAAAAAACAGTATAAATAGATAAATACTTGCATAAATAAATACCAAGTATAAATAAAAATAAATGCCAGCACTGCACCACATAAAAAAAAATTGCAGCACCGATTTCTGTCCAATCGTGCGCATGAAAAAAAAACCTACAGAAAGTCAACCCAATACCCCCCATCTTCAGGACTATTCTCAACCCTATCTTACCCCGCTGTCCGGAAATACCCATAACAATTTCATTCTCCTTACATTCATCACCTTGTTTCCCTCAACTACCAAAACTCAATCAAACTCCATCAAACATCCATCATCTGTCCTACTCGGTAGCAACAAGCTTGAAAACTGCCGTTTCCACTATCCTTTTATTCACCCCTGAGTTTTTATTATAGAGATACTCGATAAACTCTCTTATTCCTCCACCCCTGAGTTTTTGTACTAAGAGGGTACTCGTAAAACCCCCTATTCCTTAGGACGGACAAGGGATCACTAAGGGATCGACAACCGTCGTCAGGTAAACCCTCGAGTTGCGATACAAAAGAATCTACAACCGTCTTCGCAGTATAAAAAACCGCTCAAGTTGAGAAACTAGGCACCAATTTAAGCTAGGCCGGCACCACACAAAACAACAACCGTCTTCGCAGCATAAAGCCCTCGAGTTGTGTAAAAAAAAACACGACCATATTCGCAGTGAACTGAAGAATAGGCGTGAAACAGCACAAAATTGACCGTCTTCGGGAAAAATAAAAAAATAAGCCCTCGGGTCAAATACATACTTACATACATTTATATAAGTACATATAATAAAATATAAATGTACAAACATACAACACATGTGTACATAAATAATAAAAAAATATGGGGTACATAAAGGCGTGCCGTCTGTATCCCGTTTCAGTAACCATTACTAAACTATGACCGAGAAAAAAAATTCCCAAAAAAAAATTTAGTTCCAAAAAACTCGAAGTTCGGTACTACAAATTCTAAAATATTAACAGTCTTTATTTAATTCTTCACTAAAGTTGAACAAAACAACAAAAAAAATTGTCCTAAAAATTTTTTCAAACTGATGGTCACCCTAGTTCATGATCAAAATTTTCTTTTTTCCAGTCTTGGGGACCAATCGTCAAAATACCTTTAAACTGTTTTGTTAACACAAAATTCTTATTGTTAAAATGTATTAATTAACATGTTAAATTCTTTACTTAAAGTTAACATTTTATAAATTTTAACAAAACTTTAACTAATTGTTTTACTGCCTGTACATACAATGTTAACCGACGTTGTTACTATGGCCCATTAATTTTTTTATATAAAAGGTACATAAACAAATCACCTTTTACCTTCTAAAATAGAATTAATGGCAATATTAATTAAAAACGTGCCGTGTATGTGCCGGCCTAGAATGTGCCGTGTATGTGCCGGCCTAGAATAGCACTACCCCCTATCATCCCGTGGGTGTCGTAAAAGGCGACTAAGGGAGCATAGCCTTCAAGAGACGGGCAGCAGCGTCTCCAAAAAACCTTGGCCTACTGCGATCGCCAACCCGCCTGCCAAGCGTGGCGATTATGGCAAACCCCCCCCCCCTCATGCACAATGGATCAAAAAAATTGGCCCCCAGTCCCCGGCAGCCCCGCTATTCCTAGCTACGGTAGCGGCTACGGTAACGGCGGGGCAGGGGGTGCTAAGAATCCCCGGGTGCGGCTCGGCTACCAAAAACGACGACAACTGCACCTGGCAACCTATAACACGCGCACACTAAGGACCGACGCGAAGTTAACCGAGTTGGAAGAAGTTATCAGCAAGGTACACTGGGACATTATCGGGTTATCTGAAGTCCGAAGAGCGGGAGAGGACTCGATAATCCTCAACTCCGGTAACTTGCTTTACTACCGGGAGGGCGACCAACAGTCCCAAGGTGGTGTCGGGTTCATCGTCCACAAGTCCCTTGTCAACAACGTGACTACCATCGGAAGTGTGTCGACCAGGGTGGCGTACCTTATACTCAGAATATCCAAACGGTGTTCGCTGAATGTTATACAGGTTTACGCACCGACCTCGACACACCAAGATGACGAAGTGGAGGCTATGTATGAGGAGATCTCTAAAGCCATGCATAGCTACAAAACCCACTACACTGTTGTGATGGGGGACTTCAATGCAAAGTTGGGGAAACGATGCGGTGATGAGCTGAGAGTGGGGCAATTTGGAGTTGGGCAACGGAATGACAGAGGCCAGATGCTGGCTGACTTTATGGAGAAGGAGAACCTCTTTATGATGAACTCCTTCTTCAGAAAGCCGGAAAGCCGGAAGTGGACCTGGGTCAGTCCGGACGGTAAAGTCAGAAATGAGATAGATTTTATCATGTCGACGAAAAAGCAAATATTCAATGATGTCACTGTGATCAACGCTGTTAAGACGGGGAGCGATCACCGATTGGTGCGTGGCACATTGAATATCAACCCAAAGCTGGAAAGATCTCGACTGATAAAATCAACAATTCGACCATTGCCGGCCCATATTCAAAACCCCGAGAGCTTTCAACTCGAACTCCAAAAC
The DNA here is from genome assembly GCA_928269145.1 of Agriphila tristella. Taxonomy (NCBI): domain Eukaryota; kingdom Metazoa; phylum Arthropoda; class Insecta; order Lepidoptera; family Crambidae; genus Agriphila; species Agriphila tristella. Next base: position 1,773,227 of record OV743440.1, on the reverse strand, counting down.
CGCTTCGAAGCCCTTGAGAACAGCATAGATGTGGACGATCTAAACAACATGGTGGTGGATACTGTCCGTACGGTAGGGTCCAAGCTCTTTAAGACCCGCCGTCCCAAGATAAAGAAACTCTCCGACCACACACTCCTACTCATGGATCAGAGACGTGAAATGAGGCTCCAGAGTTCAGTAGATGCTAATCGTTATCGGCAGCTTAATAGACAGATATCTAAGTCTTTGACGAGCGACCTTCGCCAATTTAATACGAATCGTATTAAAGAGGCTATCGAGCGGAATAAAGGCTCCAAAGTGTTCGCGAGAGATCTGTCTATTGGGCAAAGCCAGATGACGAAGCTGAAAACTGACGACGGACGCATCATTTCATCAAAGCCTGAAATCCTGAGGGAGATCGAGAGCTTCTATGGGCAGTTATATTCCACGCAGACACCTGTTGAAAGCAAGGCTAAAGACCCCAGAGCCAAGCTTACCCGACATTATACCGAAGATATCCCGGACGTCAGCCTGTACGAGATTAGTATGGCTCTCAAACAGCTGAAAAACAACAAGGCGGCGGGTGACGATGGAATCACTACAGAACTTCTGAGAGCGGGCGGTAAGCCGATACTCAAAGTCCTCCAGAAGCTCTTTAATTCCGTCATCGTCCAGGGCAGAACGCCAAAGACATGGAACATAAGTGAGGTGATCTTGTTCTTTAAAAAGGGTGACAAGTCCCTCTTAAAGAACTATAGACCCATCTCGCTTCTGAGTCATGTCTATAAGTTGTTTTCGAGAGTCCTTACGAATCGTCTCGCTCGCAAGTTCGACGACTTCCAACCTCCCGAACAAGCCGGGTTCCGAAAAGGCTTTAGCACCATAGACCACATCCATACGCTGCGGCAGGTTATACAGAAGACCGAGGAGTATAATGAGCCACTTTGCTTGGCGTTCGTGGACTATGAGAAAGCCTTTGATTCGATTGAAACCTGGGCGGTGCTGCAGTCTCTCCAAAGGTGCCAAGTGGACTATAGGTATATCGAGGTGTTGAGGTACTTATACCAAAATGCCACCATGACGATCCGAGTACAGAACCAGAACACAAATCCTATCCAACTGCAGCGTGGTGTGAGACAGGGAGACGTTATTTCTCCGAAACTGTTCACAGCTGCGTTGGAGGACATCTTTAAGCTCTTGGACTGGAAAGGACTCGGCATCAACATTAATGGCGAGTACCTAACACACCTTCGTTTTGCCGATGATATAGTCCTTATGGCTGAGACCATGGAAGACCTGAACACAATGCTCGAAGATCTCCGTAGTGCTTCCCAAAGAGTGGGTCTTAGGATGAACATGGAAAAGACGAAAATTATGTCAAATGCCCATGTTGTACCCTCTCCAGTTCATGTTGGGAACACTACACTTGAAGTTGTTGACCATTACGTATACCTAGGACAGGCAGTCCAGTTAGGTAGGTCCAACTTCGAGAAAGAGATCTCTCGCCGAATCCAACTCGGGTGGGCAGCATTCGGGAAGCTTCGAAAAATCTTCGCGTCCGACTTACCTCAGTGTCTCAAGACGAAAGTCTATGAACAGTGTGTGTTGCCAGTGATGACTTACGGCAGTGAAACGTGGCCGCTAACTATGGGTCTCATAAGGAGGCTCAAGGTCGCTCAGCGTGCAATGGAGAGAGCCATGCTCGGCGTTTCCCTACGTGATCAAATCAGAAACGAGGAAATCCGCAGGAGAACTAAAGTAACCGACATCGCTCGAAGGATTGCTCAGCTGAAGTGGCAATGGGCGGGACACATAGCGAGAAGAACCGATGGCCGTTGGGGCAGAAAGGTTCTGGAATGGCGACCGCGCACCGGACGACGCTCCGTGGGTAGGCCCCCGACAAGGTGGACCGACGATCTGGTGAAGGTCGCGGAAAGCCAGTGGATGCAGGCAGCGCAGGACCGATCGTCGTGGAGATCCTTAGGGGAGGCCTATACCCAGCAGTGGGTGTCGTGTGGCTGATATGATGATATGATGATTAAAAATAAACAAACTCTTTGTTGACTTGAAATTGCCAAACCTAGTAGTAGCCTGTGTTGACAAATTAGACAAAACCTAACAAAATGGTTTTAGGTTTGTCGCATTACAAATTGTTCCAAATTATTTTATTGTAATTAGGTAGGTACCAACATAATAAAACAACACAAATGATAGGTACCAAACAAACAAATAACTTAATGCTCACAAACCATGTCTTGTCAAACTTTACCGAACAAAAAATTACAATATTTAAGTCTACGTTCAATATAAACTATTTTAATACCAAATTTTCACTAAAATTAATTGAATTGGGATTAATTTAATCATAATAAAGGGGCGCCATTGAAAACTTCGTTTTTCTTTTTTGGTAACTTAAAAACTTATTGCAATATGACTTAAATTAGTCGCTTGATGATTAAACTAATCCCAAAATATCAAAAGAAGATTAATTAATAAATCACTCTAAATTTTGAACGGAAAACTAACTGGTAGCCTTTCAAGAGGTCCTTTCGGTAGCGGCATAGCATCCAGGCGGCAGCGGCTGGGAGAGAATTATTAAATAAAACTGTCCAAGCGTCTGTCGACCGGATGTGGTGAACTGACCTTCATGAATCCTCGATGGAAACAATGTGACGGCTTCATACCATGACTTGCTGCGTTACCATCAAAGAATGTATTTCATCGCAGAAGGTTAGTGATGAAAGGAACTAACCAGAATATCAAAACTAAAGAACCCAATCTGAAAGAAATATTGCCTTGGTTAGAATCTTGAACATTGTCTATACCAAATTTTGACAAATTTAAACATCTTAATATAAAAATAGCATTGTGAATGCAAAAATCTAAAAGTTTAAAATTTAAAAAAATCAAAATACGTACCACGAAAACAGCATCTTTTTTTGTTTTATTATTCTTTATACAATGAAGAATGCCAGCATGACTGTCTCCGCGATCTTCCCACCCTAACCCTGAAAAGCACATGTTGAAATCACGATCACTATTTCTGTTTTCTCAAAAATACATTGAGTGGGCAGATAATTTACTCACCAAAATTTTTTTTTTAACAATTTACGGCATCCTTTCATAACCGAGGATACGATTATTCGGGATTTGCTTTGGGGCTTCGCCCTTACGCCTCACATATTTTCAACCTCCAGTCGGTACAAGGAAAAAATCAAAAATGACTCAAATTTCAATCAACTGACATTTACCAGCTAGCTGTCTCATTGACAGATGATGTCACCGACTTTTTACTTTTTTTTATGTGTAACCACAGACAGGAACTGAGTCTAACTTGAAATATTTTCCTGATTTCTCAGGCTGCTAACGCCATCTCTTGTGAGGCTTGAGAAGTACACTCTTTTCAACTAACGATTTTAAAGAAAATTAATAACTATTTTTATAGAAATGTAACGTTAAAAAATTTGCAACGTTACAGTACCCAAAGGGTATAAACGGGACCCTATTACTAAGCCTCCGCTGTCCGTCTGTCTGTCTGTCTGTCTGTCTGTCACCAGGCTGTATCTCATGAACCGTGATAACTAGACAGTTGAAATTTTCACAGATGATGTATTTTGGTAGCCGCTATAACAACAAATACTAAAAACAGAATAAAATAAATATTTAAGGGGGGCTCCCATACAACAAACGTGATTTTTTGCCGTTTTTTGCTCCATATTGATAACGACTACAGGTAGACAGTTGAAATTTTCAGCGATCGTGTATTTCTATTGTTGCTATAACAACATATGCTAAAAACAGAATAAAATAAATATTTAGGGGGGGCTCCCATACAACAAACGTGATTTTTTGATGTTTTTAGGGTGCCGTACCCAAAGGGTAAAAACGGGACCCTATTACTAAGACTTCGCTGTCCATCTGTCTGTCTCTGTCTGTCTGTCACCAGGCTGTATCTCATGAACCGTGATAGCTAGACAGTTGAAATTTTCACAGATGATGTATTTCTGTTGGCGCTATAACAACAAATAGTAAAAAATTTTTTTTTTTAAAACCACGTTTTTAAAACAGATTATAAAAAAAATAAAAATTAATAAAAAAATATAAATAAAAAAGTATAAAATAAATTTAAAAAAAATATTATTTTTACTACACGAACGTTATTTTTACGAAATTCACCGAGATTTGTCTAAGGACGATTCGTTTTACAATAATCTAAAACACGAACGTTCTTTTCAGCAGTAAGTATATTTACTTATAAACTGATGTAGGATTATAACCTGTTAAAATTAAGGGATCAGGCATATATAATTAAAAGCACTAAGTCACTGTTTAACAAATTTGAGTAACTAAAAGCAATACTCGCATTATCAAGGAAACAACATCTTAGACCTTATTAATCACTATAATATTTGATTTACCAAGATTTTACAAGAAAATATAATTAATCTTATCAATCACTATATTTTAACGTAACTTTTATAATCACTACCATTCTAAATTGTGTTACAAGTAAAACAACACATTAGACTTTATTATTCATAGTGAATAATAGCATAGCCAATAAACAAATCATAAAACATTAATCATCATGAATAAACGATAAAACTTTACTTTTGTAATCACTTCTATTTTAAATTTATTGTATTACAATGAAATAACAAATAGTCTTTATTATTCATTCTAACGAACATTGCATAAAATGCCAATAAAACAACACATTCAATCAAACAAATAAACAAAGTGTTCTGAACAGAATAACATCTTAGATGTAACACAGGTATTCAATACTTATCTTATTATTCAAAGGCACAAAATCAGACTGAGTCTGACCCGTTACACTATTTCGATTTCACTTTTATACATTCATTCTTGGCGGGAATTGAGACTTCTTTCACCGTTACTGTCCATAGTCATTTCACTACTTATTATCTCGATAATAACTGTAAAACATTAATTTCCAAGAAAGCATGCGTAACACAATTTTGAAATGGACAGTAAGAGTTATTGAAATAGAATCAGGCTAATAAGTATACTTAAATATTTCTATAAATTTTGCTCTAAAGCCAAATACACTTCCGTCAATTTACATACTTTTAATCAGTGCACTAAAATCTTATAATTTGTTACTAAACATTTTTACACTACTACAGTTCGTCATAATATTTGTGATCATTAATATAAAATGGTAAATAAATAATTTTAATAAAATTAACAATTAACCATTACACAGTCAAATAATTCAACCGGAGACCAATAAATATGTTGATAAAATTAAATAATCACTTTCGATTTATTTAAATGCTTATAATTTTGCGAAGATATTAATTTCAGTAATGAAAAATATAAATAAACTTATAATTAAGCCTAAAATTGTTTGAAAACATCCGTATGACAAATTTATTATCAATTGTTACTCAGCCGGAACACTCGATATATTATAAACCCAATACAGAAGTTGTAAAACGAAAAACTTTGTGGAGAAACAAACGCGAAAGCAACCTAATAAAAACGTGGTAAAATAGAATAAAATAATTATTTAAGGGGGGCTCCCATACAACAAACGTGATTTTTGTACCGTTTTTTGCTCGATATTAAAAACGACTGCAGGTAGACAGTTGAAATTTTCACAGATGATGTATTTCTATAGCTGCTATAACAACAAATACTAAAAACAGAATAAAATAAATATTTAAGGGGGGCTCTCATACAACAAACGTGATTTTTTGCCCTTTTTTTGGTACGGAACCCTTCGTGCGCGAGTCCGACTCGCACTTGGCCGGTTTTTTAGTACGGAACCCTTCGTGTGCGAGTCCGACTCGCACTTGGCCGGTTTTTTATAATTCACAAATACAGAAATTGATAAGTTATAAACTTACTAGCGGCCGCCCGCGACTTCGTCTGCGTAAAAAGTATTTTTGCTATCTCTCGGGAACTATACATTTTTTCTGGATGAAAGGTACCCTATGTCCTTTTCTGTACCCCTGACAACGTGTATGCAAAATTTCATGATGATCGGTTCAGTAGTTAAGATGGGGTTTTAAGATGGGTTACAGTGAAGGCGTAACAAACAAACAAACAAACAGACTTTCGCATTTATAATATTAGTAAGGATAAGTTTGGTAAGTTGAGTAAGTGGCGTCGTAAATACGAAAATCCGTATTTATTATACAAATATATTTATGTTTTGTATTAGAAAAACTCGTACTAATCGTATTCCTCGAAATAACTTTTGCGGCTTACCGTATCACACGTTCTTTAAAAATTTAATTTTCGTTAACATCAAAATGAGATTAGGCAGACAGTGTGAACGATTTAAAATAAGTAGTTTATTGATGTTAAATAGGTACGTAGGCATTTAAAATAATACGAAACCTTTTGCTGATTGTATCTACGAACAAGTAAGTAGGTAATAAAAAAACATGTAGAGCGAACAAGTAATATGAAATGGTGTGAATCAGGACAAAAATATTAATGTTTTCAATAATTTCTATTTTGGGGCGAAGGAGGCATATTTTTTAGGACGAGTCGTGATTTTTTTTTATCTGGGGCGAAACTTCAGTGGGGCAAACGAGAAATTCCAGATAGCCCCAAAGTTGCGATAATTGGAACAGCACTTTTGAAAAAGCTTATCTTCGGAATTTTAATCAATATACGGTTGACAATACCAGTCTCTTAAATGTCATAGTAGAATTAGTTAAAAACTTGAGCGCAGCAAAAACTTTTCTATGGTTAAAAACAATTATTAAAACAGGATATATACATACTTGGTTAAAATAATAGTTATTCACCAAATTTTGTACCAAATAGCCCCACTTTACGGTACATGACATGTCATTACCATAAAATAATTTCCATTAATTATTACGGAAGTCCATTACGGAAAGGGTCGAACCCAGAACTGTAGGAAATACGACCTTTTTAACACGTTTTTAACCGACTTCAAAAAATGGAGCAGGTTATCAAGTCGACTGTATGGTTTTTTTATGTATGTTTTACCATATGTTCACCATTTGTTAACCGATTTAAATAATTCTTTTTTTATCTGAAAGAATGTAGTTCAGGTGTGGTCCCATAATTTTTTTTACAGAGATCTGGCTAGTAGTTTTTTCATAATCCTGAGATATATCAATTATTTAGCTCGCCATCGCACGAGATTTTACGGAATTTCGGACATAACATCTATGTTTATGTACCGATTTAGATGATTCTTTTTTATAGGTAAGATTTTGGTAAGTTTATGACAATCCAAATAAACCAAACTTCTTCTGGACTAGACTTGTTGTGTCTACAACGGAACTCCTCAAAAACAAACAGCGTAAATTTGGAAATTAAGTTCTGGGCATTTTACCATTGAAAATATTATAATATAAAGTAAAAAAATATTTACACGCTGCGCTTACATACCTACCACTAAAAAGTTAAAAAAAAAATATTAAAAAAGTGAAACCTCCTTCAAAAAACCTGAAAATACAAACAGCTTCAAATTTTTGAAATGCTTTTTATAGGCATAGCTTCTTTGTTTCTTTTTTTGTTTAAAAGGGTAAACCTCAGGAATGTTCACATTTTAATTTAATTGGTATTAGACCTTGGACTTCGAAGATGCATAAGGGAACTCCTCAAAGTCAAATAGTATATGTATAGTGATTGAGATAGTGGTAGGTTTATGACAATCTAAATCAAACCGAGCTATGGTCTGCGACTGGACTAGACTTGGACTGCGAAGGCACAACGGAACTCCTTAAAAACAAACCACGTAATAGTACGTTACTGACGCGGTCAATAATGACTGCATTGCTGGCAGCGCGATGATGATGGCCGATAGCGTAGCTTAACGCAGGTCCAGGCCGTCACAGCGCGGTCAGCATTGACCCAGCCCTTGATGGCCAAGCTGGAATAAAGGCCGAGACCGGAGGTCGAGGCCATTATAGCGACGACAGCAAGGGCTACAATGATGACCAAGCTTGAAGGCCAAGAGCGTAGTTAAGCAAAGCTTGAGGCCATCATAGCGTGGCCAGCAGTGCAGTCATTGTGGACCAAGTCTTGTTTAGTGCTTTACTCAAAAATGTAAAAAAATGACAAACATGATGAAAATGTCAAACATTTTCATTTTGGTAATTTCTGACATTTTTGACATTTTTGAGTAAAGCACTATACAAGACTTGGTCCAAAATGACAAAAATGTTAAAAATGATTAAAAGTACAAAAAACTATGTTTGAAACAAAACTCGACAATAATGGATTTTCAAAGGAAAGTGCTGGTGGCTAAAGCTCGACAATAATGAAATCCCATAAAACTTTGTTGCGTCACCATCGGAGGAGCACGGCAACCTCGACTTTGTTCAAAGAAGGTTGTCAAAATAATGCCCATATTACAAGCATTTTTGAGTAAAGGAAATTTAGTTATGGGCATTGTCTCATTGAAAATATTATATGAAGTTAAGAAATATTTACACGTTAATAGAATAAACTATGTCGGGATTTACACCATGTACCTGTTTATTTTTGAGACTCCGATATTTCGGCGCAGTTGCATGCGCCATGATCACGGAAGAACTGTCGATTGTTGCGTGCGGGTAGATGTTATTGGCAGACGAATCGGTCTACCCTCCGTCTAGTTCTTTTATTACTACGTTCGATACCGGTACCACTGTCCGGAAACTCACTATTCACTCGAATGTGTGTCGAGAACAAATTCGAGTGAATAGTGAGTTTCCGGACAGTGGTACCGGTATCGAACGTAGTAATAAAAGAACTAGACGGAGGGTAGACCGATTCGTCTGCCAATAACATCTACCCGCACGCAACAATCGACAGTTCTTCCGTGATCATGGCGCATGCAACTGCGCCGAAATATCGGAGTCTCAAAAATAAACAGGTACATGGTGTAAATCCCGACATAGTTTATTCTATTAACGTCAATAACCATGGAAATTTAAAACAATATAATATTTACACGCTTACATACCTACCACTAAAAAGTTTAAAATAAAAAAGCTTATAAATTAAAAAAAAGAAAAACCTCCTTCAAAAAAAAACTTGAAAACTAATTATTTGAATATTACTTCTTGCTTTTTAGAGGTATTTAATATTGAAGTTTTTTTTTGTTTTCTGGTATTTCTTAAAGGAGATTTTTCTTTTTTTTAAAAAGCTTTTTATAAGGTTGCTTTTTCTTTTATCGTTTGTTTGTTTCTCCACAAACTTTGCACACGATTTTGTACTAGGTTTCCAATGAGCTAGAGACTTGAAACTTTGAACATAGGTCAGAACTGTAAGGCAATGCAATATTATGGTGTCATTGAGCTGATCTGATTATGAAGCCGGAAGAAGGCCACGGGAACTCTATGATGAAACCATACAAACCCATTGTGTTTGGGCTCTTTAGAAACTTCTTGACGAGTACTCTAATGAGAGGTGAGGTCCAGGGCCTGACGATGGAGCCGGAAGAAGGACACAGGAACAGGAAAACCATGCAACCTCATCGAGTTTGGGCTCGTTAATTATAGTTTAATGGTTTAGCCCTGTTCGCCCTTTTAGTACTGCTCGTATGTATTTTAAGAGCTTCGAGCGAGGGCTGCCCTGGCTCCACACCTAACGTTCATTAGCATAACAGTTTGTGGCATAATGCATACACGCCAGCAGGTCGGTTCTAGTACTTCGCCGGCCGCTGCCGCGGCACGCTCGCTTCGCTCGCTCGGCTCGTGCGCTGTGTTCGCAATACAACCTAACCTCCTCCTCACTCGTTGTCGCACCTAATCGTCTGTTTACCAAAGGTCACGCAAAAATACGAAATTCTGACATTTTGTTACTTTGCACAAACACTAAAATAAAATAAAAATAAAAACAAATAAAAATAAAAATTTCCTCGCCCGGGAGTATAGTATCAATCAATAAATTTTCGTTCGCTCGAAGAAAAGTATCCTTCTCTTAAATTTTCAGTCCCCCCTACTCAAATGGCCATTTTTCTATTCGTTTGAACGCTACGCTTACTTTTAAAGCTTAAATATGAGCAATAGATAATTAAATCAAATGTCGCAAACTTATGTAAATCACAGATTCGATGTATTGTATGGAATTGTCAAGCTTACGGCACGTAATTTTACAGTTTGCTGCTTATTTTAAAGTTTTAATAGTAAGCGTAGCGTTAAAACGAATAGAATATTGGCCATTTGAGTAGGGGGCTGGTCATAGAGCGCTACAAACAATTCATCAATAAAATTTGAAACTAGTTACTTATTCTTTTTTAAGTTTTGTTACTTTGTTTAGAGGTACATACAGGTGTTATTTTCATACAAACGAGGTAACTTTGAAGCCTTGTTTTTCTGCCAGGGATGAATCAAGAATCAAGAATCAAGAATTTATTTGCTAGAATGCGGTACATAAGGGTCTTAAGTAATATATTTCATATAGTCACATCACATTCACCAGGAGCTGGCATGCAAATTATAATAGTTATAAATATAGTATGTCAACATTAATATCATTCAAAATTACAAGTCAAATCATTATAAATTTACAAAATTATTAGCATTTAAAATTAAAAAATTCAGTCATCGTATAAAAACAGTTATTCACTAGCCATGTCCTTAATATAGATTTAAATCGATTAAAAGGCAGATCTCTAAAGTTATCAGGAATCTTGTTAAATATTTTGATAGCCATGGAATAACAGCTCCTTGATCTGAATTTCGTTCTCATCATTGGTAATCTTAATTTATTTGGATACCTTGTAGGAAATTTACGAATTATTTCATCATTTCTTGTAAACAAATCCGGATGACTTTTAACAAAAAGACATATTTCTAAGATGTATAAACAAGGGACAGTAAGCAGATTTAGATTTTTAAACAATGGCCTGCATGATACCATGTTGTCTACATCACATATGGCTCTGATGCAAGCTTTTTGTGCAATGAGCACCTTATTTATATTGCAAGATGTACCGTGCTGTGATCTGATGATGGCCATCCAGGGAGTGAATGGAGGAGATTCAGATCGCTAGACACACCCAACTGATCTGATCAGCATTCTAAAAGATTAATGGGTCGGAGTTCTCAGTTTCAGTATTTCCATACATTTTTATGCTATTTTCGCGGTTTTATCAAATATGTCCTTTAATCTTTTAGAATGCTGGTCAGATTAGTTGGGTATGTATACTTAGCGATCTGAATCTCCTCCATTCACTCCCTGGATAGCTATCATAAATAGACAGTACATCCCTGGCAGGAACCCAAGGCTTCAAAGTTACCTTGTTTGTATGAAAATAACACCTGTATCCCTAGACAGAGTTGATGTGTGTATATTTATTCTGTTACAGAGCCTAAATACATCTCTGGTCTTTCTAAAATCAATCAGCTACGGAAATCAAGCTTACTTCGTATTCGTACTCAGATCGGTACACTAGTCCTTCTCAACATAATAATACAGTTAAAAATATGTTAGTGCAAATGGTACCCAACGATATAGCCAAATTGTTTATTCAATTGAATAAAATATGTTTCTTCTTCGGCGTACCAAATTTGTCGACGTACGACATGAAATATTCAAAGCGGTTGATGAAATGTTTTGAAGTTTATAGAATGGTTTCAAATATTGCTATTTTTGCATTTTTACTTTCTGAAATCACAGTTATTTTTGTGCATCAGAATCTATCGGAAAAACAAAAAGTAAGCTGTTACCGTTTCGATATTGCACATACAATATTATTCGGTTACATCGTGGTATTCGAAGTCTATAAAAATCGAATCAAAACATTGCTGTATGAGTTAGTCGTGGTCATCAATGATGAAGAAGTGCAGCGAGATGTAATTAAAAAATCAAAATTTTTCAGTGTAATATTAATAATGAGTATTATAGGTACAATGCTGATGATACCATTTGAAGCATCCAAATTATATGAAACAGCGGGTAAGAATTAAATTTATTCAACTTCTTTACACCGCATCACGGATATCGCATAAGGTTTACAAATAAATGTTCAATGGGGAATGTCCGAAAAAAACAAATTGGCTGAATATTTTTACCATTGAAAATGGTTATCAGATGCAAATCGCCTGAGACGTATTTTTGGACATATCTCCGAGGATTTTAAGAGGATCGAGATGGGAATAGTACTAAAAGTTGAGGAATTTATTGAGACACCTGTGAACGTTTGAATTTTGAAAATCTCCTAGAAACTTTTTTTGGAATTTAGCAAAACTCCAAAAATTCCGGTTTTTTGCCGTTTTTTGGCGGGTGTTTGTTTACTAAATTGTAAATATTTCGGAAATAAAACCGACTTAAGAAAAAATGAAAAAAAGGGTCCTAGGGTATTAGTTTAGCTACCAAATGGCGAAATAATTTTGAAAATCTGTTAATAATTGTGATCTGTAGGTGGTCCCTTTAGATTTGGAATTGTAGAAAAACGGGTGTTTCCGTACATAAAAAGTGATGTAGCTTTTATGATTATTGACCGATCGTCATGGTAATAGTGTTAAAAGATGCAGAAGCAGACGAGAAGTGCATTCGTTGCAATTTTGAAAATCGGTTAATAATATTTCGGCTGTGTCGAGGCAGTCAGCGGACGCTTTTGTGACACGAGGCGGAGCCGAGTGTCACAATCGTAAAAAAAAATAAATAGGCACTACCTACCTAGGTAACCTTAGAAATATAATAGGACTTTGCATTTGATTTGATTTTGGTTTTTCGTAAATTTTTGTGTTCATTTTCAATGCTCCGATTCTTGCGGGGACTGTAAAATCTGTGTTTTTTTTATAAGTAGGAATTTATAAGCTCCCTTAGTAATTACAAAAAAGTTTTAGAATTTTTGGTTGCGTGAAAAAGTTAAAAAAAATTAAAGTCTCTTCGACTTCACCAAGAAGCTTATACCTCCCTCCAATGGAGATTGCACCGCCAGTGTCATAGTGAAGATAGAAAAAATGTCCTTGAGTGACGTGACGGCTTATTGCAACCTCTTTCTTTAGTGTTACAATACGTGTTCGTTGTTCGTCGTTCGTTCGTACGTGAAAAACGAAAACATATTGTAAAACGAAAAGAAAGAGATAGCAATAAGCCGTGACGTCACTAAAGAGTCTTTTTTCAATCTTCACTATGATACTAGGCGTGCAATCTCCATTGTGGGTATAAGCTTCTTGGACTTCACAAATATTCAAAATTAACGGCAGAATGGAAATTATACCTTTGCCGCCACCTGCCACAACCACAACATGGTATTAAAAAAAAGTTTCAAAAATGGCAAATGTCAAAATGTCAAACTTTTTATTTTTTATTCGTGTTATTGTTGTGGCAGGAGGTGGCAAAGGTATAATCTCCATTCTGCTGTTACTTTATAGTACATTACGATATTAGTGCGTTAAGTATGTTATAACCAATACGCACGTATATCGTACGACGTTTTTTAACACATTTGCGAGGAAACAGAAAAAAAAATACGCCAAAAGTACATTTTCGGAAAATGACTTGGCATTTTTCATGTTTTTCCACTTCAAGAAATTTTCATACGTGGTTATGTATCTGTCCTTGGATATCGACGGCAGCAAGCTGTCGCATGCGGTTCACGCTTCTGTTAGTAAATCCGGTTGAGTTGAAGTAATATATTGCTCACCTTCATTGAAAGTTGTCATTTTTAGATATTCACAATACAAGTACAAAGAAAAGAAAATTTGAGAAAAATGGCGCGAGGATTATTTTCTGCCGTGGCTGCGTGAAAATGTTGGCAAAGACGCTAGAGCATGCAGCCAAGTTTTTAAATTACCGAACAAACTGTTTTTTTTTTAATTTTAAATAAACTCAATCTGTGAATGCACACTGTCTACTATCCCCGTCAATTGGTAATGCGCTGGAACCTTGTCAAATTAACATACACATCATCGTCATCCGCAACTAAAAATGTCAAAAAACAGTAAAATTCTAATAGGTAATATAATATATTAATTATTGAATTCTTATTTTCAATAAGAAAGGGTCTAGGTATATGAGAAAACTACAATTGTTTTTCGTTTTTGAGGTTAAAATCATGGCCGCCAGGCGCATTACCAATTGACGCGGATAGTACTGACTGGCACCGCGCGGCGATAGTTCGAAATTTGAATAGCAACAGCGCGCTGCTCACTAGCTGGAGTCGTGCGGTGGCGATCAATTCGATATTTGAAATGGCAAATAATACTGTTATGGAATTTGTATGGACTATAACTTAACTATTTGCTTTGGTAACACACGCGTTTTTTATGACCCGCTTTACGTATTTAAAACCGGTGGAATTACATCAGCTTTACGAGCAAGTGTGTTAAAAACACATTTGTAAAGTCGAACAGATTTGAACTTTTTTTTTTTTTTACGAAAAAGATAAATTCTGAAACTTTTTTCTATTACTGAGTGAGCTTATTCCTACCTATAAAAAATATTCAGCCAATTTGATTTTTTTCAGACCTTGCCCATTATTCAATACCTTTATATATTACTAGATTCTAGACCTAGAGCTAACAACGCTAAAGCGAATTCGCACTTTCACTGAAAAGGGCCCCTACTGGAGCGATCGCAAAAAACATTTTCAATGTTAAAAACTTTTTAAGAACACCTTTTTAAAACGGACTAAATTATTACAGAATCAATATTTTTTTAAATTCAATATTTTTTTTTATATTGACTTGGTTTACGTGTAATCAAAATAAATGTATTGCTAGCGCTAGTGGCCCGTTATAAGCGCCTTAAATACACAGGACTTTGTTAATCTAAGAACTAGTATCCGATTTTTTATTTCAGAAGGAACATTCACGCCTGTGATCACATGCTGGCCAAACTTGCATGACACATCCAAATTGGCGAATGCGGTTAGAATCATCAGTTTCATCATGTTATGGATCTTCATGATGCGGGCTTTTAGCATGTATATCATTATCACCTTTGCAACCATTTGTCTCAGTCACCAATTTAAGAACTTGCAAAGATTTTTCGTCTCTATGAACAACATTTATGATAACGACTTGGATGCAGAGGAAGAGCAGTTAAAGTTTGAACAATCTGTAAAAGACGGCATCAAAATGCATTCACGTACTTTATGGTAAATAAGTTAACAAAAAAAGTATTAAATTAGATTTTCTTATAAAGTAAAGATTATTTTGATATAAATAAGTAATAATACTAAATAATACACTAGAAGAAATACGACGCGCACCAGATCAATTCTCGGACGGGAATCAAACCCGCGACCTTTGCATATCCGGTTCAATGCTCTGACCGCTGAGCTACCGAGTCACTAGTGGCATCGTCGAATTTCTTCTAGTATATCTTACTCTTATGCTGCAAGCCAGCGATATTTCACCTATGTGAGTAATCACCTCGACATTCAATTGAAATATCTTTCCAGATAATTTATTTAACAATTGACTACGATGAAATAGCTTTATATTTTTTTTTATTAAAGTTGAGATTTTTTACACGACTGCCCAAAGCAAAAAGCGTGTATATGTGTTCAGGGTTCATGTATGTTTGTGGGTATGTGAGTTTCTTTATTCCACCATAACTTCTAAATACCTGAACTGATTTGAATGGGGTATCGTTAGAATCCTTACAGCATCCCGAGTGACACTGGCTATATTTTTTTTGAAAAAATTAATATGGCGACTGTACGACACCATTTTCAAATGTGAAACGAATAAAAGATTTAAGAAAATCAAAATGTGTGGAAGAAAATTTGATATTTGCGATAAATCGATTCGAACATCCAAAAATTGTTAGCAAACACATAGAAAATGTCAATCAGCAAAATTATCTTATTTTCTAACATCTTCTTATTTGTTAACATTTTAGGTGTTTGAAGCAGTTTCAAGATACTATTAGTATCTTCTTTAGTGGTCAAATTTTAATGAACGTACCTGTGTTAATGCTGATAATGATTGAGATGGTGGTAAGTTTGGTTAGCAGTTACTAAGGACCTTAAATGTTCATATTGCCATGTCAATCACTCTTTTGACATGTCTTGTGGAAGCACTTTTCGTCTGCGTCCTGTGGGTGCAATGTCGAGCGCATATTGAATTTATTCGTAGTTTAGCGACTGCTAATAGCTAGTCATAATGTTAGGCCCTGTCTTAATTGGCCATCGGTCGTGCGATGGTGCGTCGGTCCGATGAAACTGGTCGTGCGACTGTGTGATCAGACCTAGTGATATCTATTGAATGTCCTAATTGACGGTCGCGCGATCATGCGATGCGACCAAATTTTCTATTGTTCAGTTTCATCGCACGATGAAATCGCAACGCATGATCGCACGACCGATGGCAATTAGGACAGGGCCTTGGAGATATGCTAGTGACGCTACATGGGCGTTTTATTTTTTTATGTATGGTAGAGTTCGGAGCGAACGCTGGTCAATATGGGTCCTGTACTTGGGGCGGGTCTCTGCCTTCTGCTCGGTACCGGCTTCTTCATGTGCAACGCTGGAGATATCTTAATAGAGGCAAGTAGCTGTTAGTAAAACATAGGTAACACTACGTATCCCCTTATGCCTGATTCAGTCCTGTAGTGAAATGTCAAGCTGGTTCTGTCCCTGAAACTTCCTAGTACATTCCAATAATAACGTATTGAAACCAAAATCTATAAACGTAAATACATTAGAATTTCCCGATTTAGCGAGTTGGCAACAAAAAAATAGGTAATCAAAAGGTGCACTCGCCCATACTCAACGGCTACGTTTCACTGGTCATTACTGATAATGGCCACAATTATTTGTGTTATTGCTTCACACAATAACAGAGTCAAATCTTAATATCCAAAAGTGTAAACTGAATGACTGACTGATCTATCAACGACTTGAAATTTTGCACTCAGTTTTGCCCGCGACTTCGTTAGTGATTAAGATAGTTGTGCATTTATTTTGAAAGTCACGGATTACCAATATACCTAGGTATTTATCAGTAGACCTCATTTCACACATTTAAATTTTTCCCATAAAAATTCATGTACAAACTGGAACACTCTGTAGCACCCTGTCTAAGGCCCTGTCCTAATTGGCATCGGTCGCGCGATCATGCGTTGCGATTTCATCGTGCGATGAAACTGAACTATAGACGCGTCGCATGATCGCGCGACCGTCAATTAGGACATTCAATAGATATCACTAGGTTTGATCGCACGGTCGCACGACCATTTTCATCGGACGGACGCACCATCGCACGACCGATGGCCAATTAGGACAGGGCCTAACGGGAATTTTCCAAAACCCTTTCTTATTACTTACCTACACCATAAAAGGTATCTACCCTCCAAAAATGGTATCTCTACCAGCAATAATGGTTCAACCCTACATAAATTCCCATACAAAATTGGAACAGTCTGTAGCACCCTGTATAACGGCAATTTTTAAAACCCTTTCTTAGTTGCTCATCTACACCATGAAAGGTATACTTGCCGAAAATGGTGTCTCTACCTTCAGCCCTATACAAATCTCCATACAAACTGGAACACCCTGTAGCACCCTATATAAAGGGAATTTTCCTAAACTCTTTCTTAGTGCTCACATCTTAATATATAAAATCGTAAACTGAATGACTGACTGACTGACTGACTGACTGATCTATCAACGCACAGCCCAAACCGCTGGACCTAGAGACTTGAAATTTTGCACACAGATACTTTATACAGTGTAGGCATCTACTAAGGAAGGATTTTTGAAAATTCCATCCCTAAGGGGATGAAATAAGGGATGAAAGTTTGTATGAAAGTCCCTCAGTTTTGAAGCTAGAATCTTCAAATTTTGTGTTTAGGCTGACGATTGAAAATTAATAAATACGGGTCTCAGCGTTTTTCATAATTCTACCCCCGAAGGGGTCAAAAGGGGGATGAAGTTGTGTATTAAAGAAAATCCTTCATTTTCGAAGTAAAAATCGCTAAATTTATAATTTAGGCTTATGGATAGAAATCTAAAGCAACGTATATTGTTTTTGTTAAGATTTCAACTCCAAAGGGGATGAAATGGGGGTGAAAAGGGTAAAAAAAACCTAAAAACAGATATGGATGTCGTTATCGGGGTTTTGTGGGATGACGATTGCAAAAATGACATTTATTTTGAAGTCCAACCACGGTGGACATGATTTAACCCCTAAAGGGGTGAAAATGGGGTCCAAATTTTGTATGGAAAAATAATATAAAATAGACATTACAACTTTAAACTTCATAGGAGCACATCTAAAAATAAATAGGCAAATATATATTTTGTTATTTTGAAAATCAACCCCTTAGGGGGTAAATGGGGTGAGTAAACATAAAAATCGATATAGATGTCGTTATTGGGGTTTTCTGGGATGACGATTGCAAAAATGACATTTATTTTGAAGTCCAACATGGTGGACATGATTGAACCCCTCAAGAGGTGAAAATGGGGTTCAAATTTTGTATGGAAAAATAATATAAAATAGACATTACAACTTTAAACTTCGTAGGAGCACATCTAAAAATAAATAGGCAAATATATATTTTGTTATTTTGAAAATCAACCCCTAAGGGGGTAAATGGGTGAGTAAACATAAAAATCGATATATATGTCGTCATTGGGGTTTTCTGGGATTACGATTGCAAAAATTACATTTATTTTTAAGTCCAACACGATGGACATGATTTAACCCCTAAAGAGGTGAAAATGGGGTTCAAATATTGTATGGAAAAAGAATACAAAATCGAAATTACAACTTTAAAATTCGTAGGAGCATGTCTAAATATATATTTTGGGATTTTGAAAATCAACCTCTTAGAGGGTAAGTGGGGTGAGTAACATAAAAATCGATATGATGTATGGGATGGTGATTGCGAAAATGAGATTTATTTTGAAGTCCAACGCGGTGGACATGACACATATGGACCTGGACCTGGACATGCACATCCAGGGAACGGGAACGGGAACCGGAACGGGCACGGGCACGGGCACGGGAACGGGAACGGAACGGAACGGAACGGAACGGAACGGAACGGAACGGAACGGAACGGAACGGAACGGAACGGAACGGAACGGACCGGACCGGAACGGAACGGAACAGAGCAGAGCGGAACGGAACGGAACGGAACGGGAACGAGACGGTAACGGGAACTAGAACGGGACGGGTACGGGAACGGGAACGGAAGGGGTACGGGACGAGTACGGGACGGGATCGGACGGGAACGGAACAGGAACGGAACGAAACGGGAATGAAACAGGAACGTAACGGGAACGGAACGGAACGGAACGGAACGGAACGGAACGGAACGGAACGGAACGGAACGGAACGGAACGGAACGGAACGGAACGGAACGGAACGGAACGGAACGGAACGGAACGGAACGGAACGGAACGGAACGGAACGGAACGGAACGGAACGGAACGGAACGGAACGGAACGGAACGGAACGGAACGGAACGGAACGGAACGGAACGGAACGGAACGGAACGGAACGGAACGGAACGGAACGGAACGGAACGGAACGGAACCAACTTACATATATTCTCTATAACTTATTTAACTTATTTACTTACTTTAACTACTTTTCTTATTACTAATTATGTTACTATAGACTAATGTATATTACCTATCATTATCTTAGCTTAAACTTTTCTTATACTGTATATTATTGGTTGTATATCTCATCAGCTTGCTCTGTGTTTCTCAGCTATTGTAATTCTTTCTGCGGGAGGAGGCTGGCGACCTGTGGTACAGGTTTCTGTGAAACCTATTTCGGGCACCAGTCCTTCACAAATTTAGGTTATAAAGCTGTTATAATTCATTACACATGTACCATCAAACAAGTTTGTGAAGTGACAAATAAATACATTTTATTATTATTATTATTATAATCATTAAATGGCTGTATAGCAATTGAACTTGGTACATTATTTGGTTGTGTAGGCTGCAGTACTGTCGACGGCTATGTACTGCTCCGGCTGGCATCGTTCCCGCGGCGCCGGCGTCGACCACGTGCGCCTGCGTCGTATGCTCACCATTGCCATAGCACAGGCTCAGGTACATGAACTTATATCCCTTGCTTAACAAAATGCCAAACATTTTATAGCCACCAAAGGGTTATAATTGCTTTTTATTAAATTTTAGCATTCACAATTACTACATGACTCGCTACCAGATCATTGTCTCGGATAGGAATCGAATTTGCGGCCTTTGGGAGTGAGGTCCAATGCTCTTCCAACTCAGCTTCCGAGTCACCACTAGTGGCATCGGCATTTTTTTTTCTAGTTTTGGAATTGGAAGAACATTGGACCGGACATCCAAAGGTCGCAGGTTCGATTCCCGCCTGAGACAATATCTAATGACGAGTCGATTTTTTTCTAGTATTTTATTTAGTATTTGGTACTTATTTGACTACAGTCAAGCCGTGGCCTTCCTACAGGAGGGCCACGGCTTTTAAACCCTTTAAAACCCTTTAAACCTTTTAAACGTTTTAAACCATTTTGCCGTTTTAAAGCTTTGGCTTTAAGCCTTCGCTTTAAGGTTCTAAGATGTAAATATTATATAGCTTTCTCCTTCTACTTATTATAACTTATGTGATTGTCTCAAAATATTTTACTTTTCAGAAACCGGTTACAATTCAAGCTTTTGGCGTAATCGAAATGTCATACGATTCTTTTCTCAAGGTAAAAAGATCGTTAGATTAAGGTCGCATATGTAAATGTTACGGTTAATACCCGAAGTGCGGCTAAACCTAGTTCTAAGCGATACTTTCTATAAGAGGCAAAGTGAATTCTGTCAGGAAGGGAGACTCTACACATAGTTTTAACTACGTAGGGTTGACTACAACTAGGTTAGCGAGCACAAAGATGGCTAGAACTAGTTTAAACAAAAATTCACAGATTTTACAGTCCCCGCAAGAATCGGAGCATTGAAAATGAACACCAAAATTTACGAAAAACCAAAATCAAATCGAATGTAGTCCTACATATTATATTTTTAAAGTTACCTAGGTAGTATCTATTTATTTTTACGATTGTGACACTCGGCTCCGCCTCGTGTCACAAAAGCGCCCGCTGACTGCCTCGACGGAGCCGAAATATTTTAAACAATTTTCAAAATTCCAACGAATGCACTTCTCGTCTGCTTCTGCATCTTTTAACACTATTACCATGACGATCGGTCAATAATCACTTTTTATGTACGGAAACAGCCGTTTTTCTACAATTCCAAATTTACAGGGACCACCTACAGGTCACAATTATTGACCGATTTTCAAATTATTTCACCATTTGGTAGCTAAACTAATACCCTAGGACCCTTTTTTTCATTTTTTCTTAAGTCGGTTTTTTTTCCAAAATATTTACAATTTAGTAAACAAACACCCCCCAAAAAACCCGGAATTTTCGGAATTTTACAAAATTCCAAAAAAAGTTACCAGTAGATTTTCAAAATTCAAACGTTCACAGGTGTCTCGATAAATTCCTCAACTTTTGGTACTATTTCCATCTTGATCCTCTCAAAATCCTCGGAGATATGGCCAAAAATACGTCTCAGGCGATTTGCATCTGATAACCATTTTCAATGGTAAAAGCAAACGGCTAAACCTAGTATTAGCCGCGAACGAATCTGCTAATCGTCAGCCTAGAGACATTTGAAGTTCCTAGCTTTGTAACTGAGGGATTTTCATACAAACTTTCATCCCTGGGGTGAATTTAAAATCCTTTCTGAGTGCTCACCTACACAGTTTTATTTATATCTTATGCCTACACCATGAAAGCCAGCAAATTTTTTTTTAAGTCTATGGTATACCCGCACCGTTTTCTCTGCTTTCTATGATACAAGCTTAGAATAATAATAGTATTATTATAATGTATACCATAGACATAATTTCGTGTTTATGGTGTTCCGAAGTAAGTAGCAAAATCAGTCCTATGACTGATTTGGCTACTTACTTCGGAATAGGAGCAATGTGTGTGAAGATGATGAGATGTTCAATATTTTTCCATATTTATTTACTTATACATTCACTATCAATTTGATTGCAGATTGAGGAAAGCTTAGCGAGATGCTGGACAGCATCTCACCAAGCTTTCCTCAGTCTGCGATCAAATTGATAGTTTTAGATTACATACCATTGTAAAGAAATTAAGGTTTTTTTCCTGATCTGTTATTATAAATAACATAATTATGAAAACATTTTTTTTTTATCTTTTCAGATCATCAAGGCATCATACTCAGTTTTTACCGTATTATACTAAATAAAGAACAACAATGGTAGGTACTTACCTAAAAATACTTAAACAGTTTAAAATAACATTATTAAATACCTACCTGATTGAATACTAATAACTTAAATGTGAAGTGACGTCATTTATAATTATGAATACATACTTTATCACGTCATGTAATTATTCTTCACCTAAATTAAATTAGGTGTATTTACACCCACATGCACTCTATTTAGAGTAGAGTTTTATTTTCTAACACCTCAGAAGGGCATTTCTACGGGAAGTACCGATTGATCTACTGTAGTGAAAAAAGTACCTTTAAAATCTAATTACATACTTGAAAAAAATCACACGTATTAATAGGACTCTTGGCCTGATGGAGAGCATATCCAGAAGACTGGTTTTTTAAGCACCTAAAAAAATATCCTAAAGTTTAAAAACGGGCAGAATTTGGCTTAAAATGGCGTGTCTCCTTTCCAGAATTTGTTCGTTATTGTTTTATAACTCTTAAAATAATAACTTGTTCATTATAATTTCAGCATTCACAGAACTAGGGATAGATAATAAAGGCAGATGTGTTATTATATTCAATGCGAATCCTTGGGTATAAAACATTTTAATTTTGTCCGAAGCGTGTGCCTCAATTCGAGTCACTAACTACGTACAGTACGAACGCACATTACTGATTCCCGCCACCCAGCAGCTGCGCCTGAGCAGCTAAGCAGTGTGGACGGGAGGACTGCTGCATTGAGGAGCATTTTTCGAAGGTTCAAAGTCATTCGGTGTTCTTGGGCTCGGGTCATTTCTCAAATCGGTGGACGACATACATGTTATTTATGAAGTATTTAATGAGATTTGTGCTAAATTAATTGAATGCCTAATTGACATCTTCTAGTATTTTTTGTAGAAATTGCTTTAATTTATATACCATTTACAATTAATTTGATGAATTGTGTTATTTTCTCAATTCAGTGGATCTCAATCCCTTGGAAATTGGGGCATCGAATTGGGAAAAAACCGGCCAAGTGCAAGTCGGACTCGCGCACGAAGGGTTCCGTACCAAAAAACGTAAATAAAAAACACGTTTG
Organism: Agriphila tristella; assembly: GCA_928269145.1. Classification (NCBI taxonomy): domain Eukaryota; kingdom Metazoa; phylum Arthropoda; class Insecta; order Lepidoptera; family Crambidae; genus Agriphila; species Agriphila tristella. Next base: position 1,750,011 of record OV743440.1, on the reverse strand, counting down.
GTGTATGGGAGCCCCCCTTAAATATTTATTTTATTCTGTTTTTAGTATTTGTTGTTACAGCGGCAACAGAAATACATCATCTGTGAAAATTTCAACTGTCTAGCTATCACGGTTCATGAGATACAGCCTGGTGACAGACAGACAGACAGACGGACAGGGAAGTCTTAGTAATAGGGTCCCGTTTTTACCCTTTGGGTACGGAACCCTAAAAATACATCGAATTGAGATTATAGTTCTTTTGAAAGGTGAAAAAGTACCGTGTGTGTCTTAGTTAGCATATGGCAAGAATTGTAAGCTATTTACTGGTAATGATGGGAAAGTCAGAACTGTTGAAGATACAACTTCAAATAATAAAACTCATTTTTGAGTCATACATAAGATATTATGTGTATTTTTTTTTTTTTTTTATTTTAATTTATTCAGGTAAACAAACAATGGCACAATATTTATGATATGACAGTAAATTTAGAACATGAAGTACATAATCGTGCCACCAGCACCGTTTACCACTAATTACTAACTTAATACTTAATCCACTAATTGGGCTAACGAAGAGAGCAAGATACAACACTACAACAGTTCCAGTAAGCCCTTCCTAAAAGTACTTTTGTTTGCTGTCGCCATGTCTACCGAGATGAATTTATTGTTGTAAGTATTGGTTATTCGATATAACGGCGACCTTTTGCCAGCTTTTGCAGTGTATTGCCTTTATGCGGTATCGTTGATAATTGCACCGATATAAGGTTGTACACTTTATAGATATTTTTTATGAAGTTATGACTAGGGCTGGGTCCAGTGAAAATTTCAATGAAATGATTATTTAATTTATATGAAACTAGCGGTCACCCGCGACTTCGTCTGCGTGGAAAGTTTTTTGCTATTCCTCGGGAACAATACTTTTTTTCGGGATAAAAGGTACTCTATGTCCTTTTCTGTACACCTGACAACGTGTATGCAAAATTTCATGATGATCGGTTCAGTAGTTAAGACGTGAAGGCGTAACAAACAAACGAACGGACTTTCGTATTTATAATATTAGTAAGGATTTATGAAATCTTTCAAAACGGGTTGAAATATTTCAGTTTTAAGTGAAATTTATTTAGTACTAAAAGCCCCTTATAAACTGTAATAAGTTATTACTAAGTTTACTATTTTAACGTATTAAATGAAATTTGAAGACTTAATTTAGATTTTACTGTTGAGCAAATTCATCAATCTATTTATTTAACTAAATCTTTAGATACTTTCACTTAGATATAGTATCACAATAATTATGTTTTACACTTAGCTACTTTGTAATGTCATGAGACGTATGTTAAGAAAGATATAAAACACACTTTACTATTGTTATTTTGCAGTCGGGATTCCTCAAAAGCACCCTTGTAAACGAGGCGTTACTTACTTTTCTTTATATTTTTATTATAATTTTAAAGGTGATGGTCCGTTATTTTTCAAATTTGAGACAAAGTACAGTTTTATTGTTGAACATAATAATGTTGAATGTTTGTATCTCGAACTCCACTGAATATTTTGGTATTAAAAGTTGTAAAATAGCCAAAGTTATTCGTAATTTAAATCAACTTACTTGTTTATTGTTTTATTCTATAATTATGTTGATTATATTGACCTTAGGCCAGATGAAATTTAAAAATAAATTGCATCCTAAGCGGAAATATTTCAAACCAAAATGAAACTTAATCTAAATATTTCACATACTGAAATTTTTCATGAAAATTACCCAACCCTAGTTATGACAATTATCAAGTGACATAATTATTTAGTTCATATATTTTGTTTACTTTGTTTTAACATAAAACTAATGTTAGGTAATGAGTTTCTCATTTTGGTGGTGTGTCCCTTACTTTTGCCTCTTACTACAAATTCTTGAATTATATGCAATGATTGTACAAATAAAAAATAAAATAAAATAATAAACTTTGCGCACCATGGCTTAGAAACTACACTCGGCGTCAGAAAAACCGCACCTTTTCTTCAAAGTTAATTTAATCCCATTATAATTTAATGATAAGTGTTATTATATACTTCTTCCCCTTCGGACAAAGCCAACAGTCTTTAGAAACCGTTGGAATACTCGTCGAACGAAATCAATTACTGAGATTGAGTTTCCGAGCACATTACGTTGCCTAATTTTTTTGCAATATTTGAGTAACTTCATGGGCAATAGTATCCATCTTGGGTATTCCTTTTTTTAACTGAACTGTTGAAGTGTGTTTTCTCCATCATCTCGATAGCGAATTTACACGCATTTCCTGAATTGACCCCTTTTATTTCCCTTTTGTGGTGGCGCTAGCAATAACGCTTTAATCGTTTAATTATGGTAACTGTTATGTTAACTAAATCAAACAATTATCAAAAGAAAGCTCATTAGCTCATAAAACGTTAGCTAGCAATAGCAGATGGCCAAGTCTAAACTTAGTGTCAAAGAGGTGCGATTTTTCTGACGTCGAGTGTATAACTTGTATCAAAATGAATGGAAGTAGGTACTTTTTTATAGGTACATTATTATGAAATACTATATTCATTGACCATTTTGTCCTAACTTGAAAGGTTTTACTGAAAATTGTCAAAATCTGTAAGACGTGACACTTTTCAAGGAGGGAGGGGTGACGCGGTAGATAGAGGGGGCGGGAGAGTTGTTTTTATAATGTACTCACCTAAAGGTATAACATTGCCACATTAAAAAAATAAACTTAATTAGCGAAAAAATTTCTAAGTCTATGATTAAAACTTAACTATTGATCGCCGCTTAGAAATCTAAAATGAATACATAATTTGTTCAAAAATTAGTTACTCGTACTAACTTAACTGAAGTTTATATGCTCATGTTATAGTAAATTTGGCAGCATGTTGGGAGTACCTCAATAATATACTTGCAACATTGATTTCATTTTATATAAAATTGTAACTACCGCCGTGTGGTAACACTTGTACTTATGCTCTTTTTTTCCGCCTTTGACCGAATAAATACACTAATGAGGATCAGTAACGATTTTTGTTTCGTGACTAATTAGAAAGCTTACGCCACCGCATGATTAACTGTAAAAAAAATTTACGATATCTCTTAAACCTGAGAAGTTATAAGAGCTAAAACACTGGTTTTTCGGGGGTCCCTATGACGTCATCGCGACGTACGCGAATCTTATGTCGTACGTGATAAAGCACATATTGCATTGAGCTTGGCATTTCCTTCAAACCCTTTTAACTCAACCATTTCTAAACGGATTTCAAAAATTCTTTCACTAGGTTTCATAGCTATCAATATGTGTTTATATTATATCAATAAAACTATATTATTCAAACCTGTTACTGATCCTCATTGTATGTAAGTCCTGAATTTAATATTTCAACGCTCCCCTCGCATGCCATCATGCCAGCCCTATCATAATCTACACACCAGCAGCTGCCTGCCACACAACGTTATATCGTGTATTTATGCAACACTTTGCAGTTACAGTTAACAGTTGCCTAAAGTACCCACGCTTACGATTATAGAGCCATAATTAGCGATACTTATCCTTTAACACAAAACATTTCCAATCGTTTCCTATTACGGAAAGGGTCGAACTTAGAACTATATGAAACAATCTTTTTAAACTTATTCCGTATTCCATATTACTTATTGCGTATTCCACAGTTTATTGGTGAAATATATTGATTTAAGATTAACAAAAGTGTTTGGTTAGAAACTGATTATTTTCTTGCCCTCAAAGAAAAGTGTTTTTCACTTCAATTTTCTAATTTTCAAATTGTAGCGCTCTATAGATTTCAATCTTTCTTTCAGTCACTGATTCTGTTTCTCAGTTCATAACAAATTTAAGCGACTGTGTCAAAGAGTTAAATAATATAATATGGGAAAACAGCGCCCACTCCTGATAATTTATTGAAACATCCATTTTGAAAGTCCACTAGCACCCCTCTCGAAATCGATGCGGAACTACGTTAGTACTATTATATACTAGCGGCCGCCCGCAGTTTCACCCGCGTGGTTCCCGTTCCCGTGGGCATATCGGGATAAAAAATATTCTCTGTTTTAATCTAGGCTATGTACTATCTGTGTGCCAAATTTCAACCAAATCTGTTCAGTAGTTTTTGCGTGATTGAGGAACAAACATCCAAACATCTAAACATCCAAACCCACAAACTTTCACATTTATAATATTAGTATGATATTAGTAGGATTCTGTGGCGGAACGGAACTACTGACACAAAGTTATAATCGTTGAATTTTTGTTTTTCTCATTATATATTTTTCACTTTTTTGTAAGATTCTTTATTCATGACAAAATATTAAGTAATAAAAAAAGAATAAATCAAAACAAAAAACATCAAAAACGAATATGTGAACTGGGCGAGTATAAGGTTTGAACTCGGTATTCGTCAACGATAGTAGAGTTATTGTATACGGTGGTAGTGTGGTAATCCGCTACGCTACTCGGTCATTACTTTTAAATGTTGAATTTTATCACTATATTGTAATTCGCACCATGACCATACTCAAAAAAGATTTTCGTTTTAATCTTTTTATAATAGTTTTGTTTATTTTACTTTATTATACTTTATTGCCAGTTATGACAGCGATTTGTATATTTTTTATCTACTGTCTTCTTAACGCTATAACGACCGGAAAATGAGACACCACAATAGATTTTTTATTATTCTCCAGTCGCATGCGGCCGCGCGGGCATTGATGATTTAATTAATTAATTTTATTTTAAATTTTATAAGTCCGACTGCAGAGACACCTCTTGCCAAACGTTAAGACTTTGTTGTGAAAGTTGATGGTTAAGATACAGAGATGATGCTACTTTTATACAGAGATGATGATGTTTGCGTTGTTCTGCCCCCTGGACACTGTGTTGACAGCAAACGATGCCGCGCCACCTCACACAGGGAGACTACACAGAGCCATCAGTTCAATATTAATTTTATTCTGTGACAGAACCTAAATACGTATCTGGTGTTTCTGAAATCAATTAGTCAATTAGCTACGGAACTCAGTTCATTTCTTGTTCGTACTCAGATCGGTACACTAGTCATTTTCTACGTAAAATACAGTTAAAATATGTTAGTTCAAACGGTACCCAACGAATTAGACAAATTCTTTATTCAGTTGAATAAAATATGTTTCTTCTGTGGCGTACCAAATTTGTCGATGTACGACATGAAATATTCAAAGCGGTTTATGAAATGCTTTGAAATTTATAGATTGGTTTCAAATATTGTTATTTTTGCATTTTCAATTTCACAAATAGCAGCTGTTATTTTTGTGCAGCACAATCTATCTGAGAAACAAAAAGTAACCTGGTACCGTTTAATTATTCCGGAATCAATATTATTTGCTTACATCATAGCACTTGAAGTCTTTAAGGATCGTATTAAAACATTGCTATATGAATTAGTCGTGGTCCTCAAGAGTACATTCAATGATGTAGAAGTGCAGCGAGATGTGATAAAAAAAACAAAGTTGTTGAGTACAGTATTTCTAATGAGTGTGTTAGGTTTATTGCTATCGAACACTTTCGAAACAGCAACATTTTATAAAACAGGGGGTATGATTTTGTTTTATTTTTATATTTCATTTACAACGCTTCACAGTTATAGCATAAAGTTTCCAAAGTTACACGTTCAATATTTATTCATTTATGTGTCAACGAATGCATCGTATAAGTAGGTACCGACCGATCCAAGAATCAACTACAGCAGCGGTCCAAGAATCGATCCCTGGGGTACTCTGTAATGCTCCACGCATTGCAGAGTACCCCAGGGATCGATAGATACCCTAGGAGAGCCTCAACAACTTAGTAAACGTTCGTCATTTTTAATGAAAAAAACTGTTATAATTAATAAAAAATAAGGGTAGGTATATTCCACAGACTTAGAAAATTTTTCACAGTGGAATATTAAGTTTATGGTATATTCATTTAAGAACTAGTTTCAGATTTTTAATTTCAGAAGGAACGCCTGTAATGACATGCTGGCCGAAATTGCATGATAGGTCCGTAATGGCGAATGTGGTTAGAGTCATCAATGTCATCATATTATGGATCTTCATAAAGCGGGTCACGGCCATAATTATCATTGTCTCCTTTGAAACCATTTGTCTCAGTCACCAATACAAGAACTTGCGAAGATTTTTCGTCTGTATGAACAAAACATTTGATAACGACATGGATGCAGAGGAAGAACAGTTAAAGTTTGAACAATACCTAAAACTCGGCATCAAAATGCATTCACGTACTTTATGGTAAAATGGGTTTTAAGCTTTAACTAAGTATTACATCAAAGAAAGTTTTCAACGCCATGTCGTAGGTTGCAAACTGAAATGCATCTCCAGCAGCCATAGAATGTACCCTCTTGCTTTACTAATGTTGCTTATAATTTCGTAAGCGACAGTTTTGTAAGTCACCCAAATCAAACTGTTTATTCTATAATTTTAATGTTCAAAGGTTTTATGTTGCACGTACCATCAAATTCTGGCTAATCCACAGCCCGATTAATTATAAAATCATGATATCATTCTTAACAATTTTATTGGGAAGGTATAAACAAGCATTATTTTGGAATGTTTTTTCACAATTTGTTAATTTTGTAGGTGTTTGAAGCAATATCAAGATACTATTAGTATATTCTGCAGTGGCCAAATTCTAATCAACGTACCTGTGTTAGTGCTGCTAATGCTTCAGATGGTGGTAAGTTATTAATAATAGTTATATTAATAATACTTGACACTTGTACGTGCAGTGCTTAATTGTTACATTTATAGTCAAACCCGAAGCTCCGTCCGGCGCACCTAAGTTTGACAAGAAGGCTTAGTCAAAACCCAAAACTAATAAATAACGTGTTTTGGCCTTTGACTAACTTAATGTCCAAACCTAGGAGAGACTAACGTGGACAGTCAAACGCCGAAACTCAATTCGATCAAATCGGGGATTGACCAGTCAGACTTAAATTAGGTAATAGTATAGAATTTGTTATTTTGTAAATGTAAATTATGAGAAACACATTATTTAGGTAAAAAATAACTAAATTAACAATCTTCATGTGAAACAAAGATTTCTGTTGTCTGTTAAAAAAAATAACCACGATATTTAAAAACCTATCACGTGACCTACAGGAGTAAAGCAGCTTTGATTTATTATGTATTCTGTGGCTCGGACCTAATCTAACATCGGAAATGAATGATGTTTTTCATACATCTTGAAGTTTAGTCAAAGCTTACTACTGTAGGTCACGTGATAGGTTAGACATTTAATTTCATGGTTATTTTTTTTAACAGAGTACAGAAATCTTTGTTTCACAGGAAGATTGTTAATTAAGTAAAATTTTCTTTCTAAAGAATGTGTTTTTCATACATTTTCATACAAAATAACAAATTCTATACCTACATAATTTAAGTCTGACTGGTCAAACCCCGATTCGATCATATTGAGTTTTGACGTTTGACTATCCAAGTTGGTTTCTACTAGAATTGGATATAAATCCATTAGTCAAAGGCCGAAACACGCATTAGTTTTGGACTTTAACTAAGCCTTTTTGTCAACCTGAGATTTGACTTGGCAAAACCTGAGGTTTGACTAGTCAAATCTAGGAGCGCCGTAACTTCGGAGTTTGCCTATAACACTTACACCGAACTCACTCGGTGTCTGCAGTCCAATTATACAGGGTTACAGGAAATATGACGTATTCCTGCTGGTTACGTATTAAAATCTTTAAACTTGAATGGCCTAAGGTCACAACACCCTATGGACGAAAGACAACACCTAATCATCGTAAAACCTAACCGTTGTTAGACCTAAGTTTAAAATGCCTAAGTTTAAATAACCTAACCATGGAATAGAGGATGAAAGAGATGGTAAAAATTTAGATTAGAACTACCTTCAGCCTTTGTTATCTATGAAAGAAAATACCTTCAATCAGGGGTCTGGCCCGTCCACTACTCGCTAAATTACAATAATTTAATCTTTCGTCTTTTAGTTTCACCTTTTCCTTCAAAAACAAGCGACAGCATGGGCACCTTTACACTGATTAGCAACAATTTGGTGTCGTTCGATAGCTAACAAGATCAAATATCAGTAAAAATAGCAAACAGACACAATTAAGCTCGATACATTTTGAGAGAGTAAAGAGAGATTTAAGTAAAAAAATCTTGAAAATTTTGCAAGTTTATTTCAATTATTTTAACTGGAACAAGGTTGATAAGATGTTATTAATATGCATTTAGGTCAGTAGGGTAAGAATTTAAATCGGATTTAATTCCTACAAAAAGTTTTATTGTTTTAATAGCTTCATTTGTTGCCAAATATGACTGTCCTAGGTTTCCCCCCCCCAGCGGAGTTGTGCTTAAGTGGTGGGGGGGTAAAAATGCACCCCACAAGGGGTATTTTTGCGGTGTTTTTGTTATATCTCGTTTTTCATCAAGATTGTGTAAGAAGATTTTAAAGTTGGGTAAATTCCAAACAATTTGAGCGTAGAACGGTTTTGATACGAACGATAGTTTTGGAGACACAAAGCATACCATATTTAATACCACTATAATTTTTCGTTTGCAAAATAATTTTGTTTTTCATAGTGTTTGTATGAATAACAAAGTTATATTTGCGGTTATGGAAAATGTGCTATATCTCTAAAACCGCTAACTATATCTCGTTAAAACTACGTTTATTAAGATTAACAGCATATATATTTTTTAGATTTTTCACTCTCTTATCAATAGTTAGACGTGGAGAAAACAGAGGAGAAATTTTGGTAGAAATCGTGTAACTTAAAAGATTGGTCTAATTTCGAAAAGCTGTGTCTCCAAATCTATCGCTCGTATCAAAACCGTTCTACCTTTAAATTGTTTCATATTTAACCAACTTTAAAACCTTCTTACACAATTTGATGAACAACCAGTCCTTCCGGGTCAAATCCCCTTTTGGGGTACACTTTTACCCCCCACCACTTACGTCTATTAATTCCGATGCTATTGTTGAACAAAGAGACCCCTTCATGGGGCGGTCGTGTAGTAGAGCTAGTCACATAGTCGGATTAGTTTGTGTCAACACGAGTTTTCCGTGAACACTGTGATCGTTGAATATTGCAGCCCAAATTTTAACAGAAAACTAGTGTTGACACAAACTAATCCGAATACCTAACTAGCCGCGCTAAACGACCGCCCTACGAAGGGGTCCCTTTGTTTAACAATAGCATCGGAACTTATAGACTTAGAGCAATGATTTTGCCCTCGTTTTGTGGAAAATGAAAAAAAAAATTGTAATACATTATAAATGAAACTATCTTGACGACCTTGCTTGACGACCATTATATCTTAAAATAACTGAAAAAAACTTGCAATAATTTCAAGATTTTTGACTTAAATCTCTCTTTACTGTCTCAAAATATTTCGGGCTTGTGTCTGTTTGCTATTTCTACTGATACTTGATCTTTTCAGGTATCAAACTATACCAAATTGTTGCTAATCAGCGTAAAGGTGCCCATGCTAAGTTCCTATAAATATATAAATAAGATCCTATCTTCAAATTTTGTATTTAGGCTGACAATTAAAAAATAATATTTGCATGTGTCAGCGTTTTTGATAATTCCATCTCCCAAGGGATTTCATTTATAGGTATATGATTAAAATATTATTTACAAATTATGTGTTTCAGTTAAGATTTCTTAATACCTACCTACTTATCTTTTACTTTACTTATTAATCCTAAAAGTGATAAAATAGAAATAATATCTTTGAGCGAAATACTTTTTCATAAGATGGGTTCTTAGTAATTATGAACTTAGAACAAATAATCGTTAGGTGTTTTGATATTAGATATTTTGTTTACAGATGTATTGTCCTTTTTTTTCTTTTTTTTTTCAATTATGCTTTAGCTCCCCGCTTTTTGGCAGGTCTTTTTTTGCCATTTTTTTTTTACTTTTCCTTTTTTTTCTTTTGCTTTATAAGCAATTTTCGTTTTTTTTCAGTTACAGGTAGGTATGGTACTTATTTACAATTTACTTTTCGTTTGGTTTCTTACTTTTACAGTTTTCTTTCTTATAGTACTAATAGCTCAAGGCACATTACATTTTTCATCTATTTACTTGTACTTATCATTTTCAAAACTTATTTCTTATATTTAATTTTATAATAAAATTTTTTTCTTTACATTTATTATTCTTTGTATCTTTCAGTCTCTGTTCCTATTTATTACTTTCTATCCTATTTTCCTATCTTTTTTTTCTATTTTTCCTATGTTCATATTTTTTTTAAAGAAAACGCAATAAAAGCAAAGGACAGGATTCATAAAGCAATAGAGACAAATGCTCAACATAAAACAGTGACGAAAGAGGACAAAAGCGTTATACAAAAAGAATCTAAAGAAATGTTAGTGATTAAAGAAATGATCTAAAGAAATGATTAGAAGAATTATTAGAAAGACAACAAACAAGGAACTAAGAGATTAAAGACAAGGAAAAAACGCAGAGAGTGGACGAAAGTAGAAACAACATCGAAGATGAAACTATAAAAAGACTAGAAAATATCGAACAACTACTAAAAGAGACAAAAAAGATAGCAGAAGAACACTCGATACTAATAAAAGAAACGAACAAGGAAATTAAAGAAAATCAAAGAGCCATGATAGACAACATGGTAGGGAAGCCAACATACGCTGACCAACTAAAAAGGAAAACACTACCAAAGACACTGCACTCCCTAATAGTGGCGTCGACAGATGAGAACCATACTAGTGACCAAGTAATGGAAACAGTGAGGAAATCTGTCGAAGTAGATGGGGAGTGGACAGAGGTTCAAAAAGTAAGAAAGGTAAAAGGACATAAAATAATAATAGGATGTGAAAATAAAAAGGAGATAGAGAAAATAAAGAAAAAGATAGAAAGAGACACAACTTTAAGGACAGAAAGAACAACTAATAAAAATCCGCTGGTAGTTGTTCGATATGTAAGAGGGGATAAGAAAAAAGAAGAAGTTACAGAAAGCATTAAGAAGGAAATGGATAAATATATTGATAAGCAAGTAGAAATAAAACATCAAATAGAAGCGATTTATGAAAAGAGAACACGAAATCCACACGTGGCTCACGTGGTCGGGGACTCTTCAACTACGCTGGGGTATTTCCAGCGTGGAAGATCAGACCCCGCTAATCCAGTGCTCCCGCTGCTTGGGCTACGGCCACATCAAGCGGGTCTGCCAGGAGCAAGTGGACAGCTGCAGCCACTGCGGGGGCAACCATGTTTACGCTGCGTGTGATGCGAAGATTGATTCCCTCACTTGCATAAATTGCACACGGGCCAACTTTAACGCAACAGAACACAATGCGTTTAACAGTATATGCCCATTGAGAACGAAATGGGATAAGTTGGCCCGAGCAAAAATAGCCTATTGCTAAGGTTTCGGTGGATAAAAGTAAACAAGAGTACATTGCAATCCAGGCTAACCTCCAACATAGTAAGAATGCAACATCGGAAATATTACATGAAGCCAACAAAATGAAGGCGATGCTTCAGGAGCCTTATGTGGGCAACAAGGGAGTAATGGGTGACTGCACGGGGGTGCGAATTGTCCAGGCCGCTCATGAAATTGGAAAAAACAACAAAGCCGCAATTGCCATCTTCAACCACAATATTAAAATCTTACAGTTTCCCAACCTCACTACAAGAAATTTAGTCGTAACAAAACTTGTAACAGTGGACTGGACAATTGGTGTAGTATCTTACTATTTTGAACCCGGCAGCGATGTGGAAATGGAACCCTACTTAAGGCTCCTGAAAAGAATGCTGAAGGAAGTAGACTGCAAAAAGATTATAGTTGGAGGAGACGCAAACGCCTGGAACGAGTGGTGGGGTAGTGTAAAAAGTAATGAGAGGGGAGTAGAATTAATGGGTTTTTTAATGAAATGGGTCTGTGCGTGGTTAATGAAGGCGATACTCCAACTTTTGATACCTGGCGTGGAGGAAAAAGGTTTAAGAGCTCAGTAGACGTTACCTGTTGCTCGGCGGACATACTCAGCGAGATAAGAAATTGGCAGGTGGATACAAATCTAACGACCTCGGACCACAACGCAATCACTTTCAAATTAAACATGGAAAAAATAAAAGATGTAAAAAACACTAGAACAACAAGGAAGTATCAAACAAAGAAAGTAGATTGGCAAAAATTTAAAGAGGATTTAAAATCATTATTAATAAGAGAAAAATTGGTCAAGGAAGAAATAGACAAAATCAATGAAGTTGAGGATTTAGAGGAAAAAATTGATACATACATTAAGACAATAGAAAAAACATGCATTGATAACCTAAAACAGAAGAAATCAAAATGCAAATTTAAATTGCCTTGGTGGTCCGAGGAGTTAGAAGAAATGAAAAAGGAAAAGAACAGGAAGAAGATAAGAATAAAATGGGCGGCGCCAAACTGTAGAGCATGGGTCGTCGAGCAGTATGTGACAGCAAAAGCGGAATATGAAGAAGCGATGGATAAGGCCAGGATCACAAGCTGGAAAGAGTTTTGTGGCACACAGGAGAGGGAGACAATGTGGGAAGGCGTAAATATGTAGAGTGATAGGAAGATCTCGAAACAGCTATGAGGACTTGCCAATAGCTAAGGATGGCATCAACACCAGCCCTAAGGAGTCGGTGCGCATAATGGCAGAGAGCTTCTACCCGGAAGATACCGATATGGGGGAAAATTAAGACCACAAAGAAGTAAGAAGAAGGGCAGCCAAAGCAAATGAAAGTCACAAAGATGAACTTTGCGATCCTCCATTCGTGGAGGCTGAACTTCTTCACGCAATTGGTTCATTCAACCCCAAAAAGGCTCCGGGTAGTGATGGCTACACAGCCGATATATGCACAGCGGCCATTAACGCAGACTTACCCCTCGCCCTAGCAATTTATAACAAGTGTCTGGAACTTTCCCACTTTCCCAAGCCTTGGAAAATAGCCACCATAATACTTCTAAGAAAACCAAATAAAGACGACTACACGCACCCAAAATCATACAGACCCATAGGGCTCTTGGCAATCTTAGGGAAAATATTAGAAAAACTTATGATAAGACGCATTAAATGGTACGTGTTGCCCAAACTGAACCCCAGGCAATACGAATTCGTTCCGCAGCGCAGCACCGAGGACGCCCTCTATGACATGATTCAGCAGATCAGACATAATCTGGACGGGAAGAAGATTATGGCCCTGATCTCGCTGGACATAGAGGGGGCCTTTGACAACGCGTGGTGGCCCCAGATAGTCTGCCAACTTGAAAAGAAAAACTGCCCTATAAATCTGCGAAGGCTTGTTGATGGTTATCTGAGTGACAGAAAGGTGACGGTGAGATACGCAGGGGAGGAATACAGCAAAGAAACTAATAAGGGTTGCGTCCAAGGTTCGATTGGCGGACCCTTATTTTGGAACTTAATTTTAGATCCCCTGCTCGACCAACTCACTGTCGCCGAAATTTATTGCCAAGCCTTCGCAGACGATATAATCTTAATTATAGAAGGCAACACGGCCAACGAAGTAGAGAGAAAGGCCAATGCAGTTCTCTCCCACGTCCAGAGATGGGGAGTGTCGAACAAATTAAATTTTGCGCCACAAAAAACCAAGGCTATGGTAATTACCAGAAAACTTAAATTCGACACACCCAGACTGGAGATGGGAGCGACGGCCATAGAACTCGTACAGGAAATAAAGATTTTAGGCGTCATAATCCTTACTAATATTATAAATGTGAAAGTCCGTTTGTTTGTTTATTTGTTTGTTTGTTTGTTACGCCTTCACGTCGTAACTACTCAACCAATCATCATGAAATTTTGCATACACGTTGTCTGGGGTGCAGAAAAGGACATAGGGTCCCTTTCATCCAGAAAAAACGTATAGTTCCCGAGGGATAGTAAAAAAACTGTCCTCGCAGACGAAGTCGCGGGTGGCCGCTAGTAGATCATAAGTTAACATACAATAAACACATCTCGCACATATGTAGGAAAGCTACCAATATCTACAAGGGCGTCAGTAGAACGGCACGAGCTACTTGGGGATTGCATCCAGAAATCATAAAAACCATTTATAAGGCAGTTATAGAGCCGATTATCCTCTATGCATCTAGTGTATGGTCTAAAGAGGTAACAAAAGCAATCTCCAGGAAAGCTCTCAACGCTGTGCAAAGGGGTTTCGCGCAAAAGATTATAAAAGGTAACAGAACGGTATCCCTTAATGCTGCTTTAGTGTTGTCGGGGCTGCTTCCGCTGGATCTTCGGGTTCAAGAAGCCTCCCTGCTTTATGAGGCAAAGCGTGGGAAACCCCAGGCAGCACTAGGTGGCAGAAAGGTCGAAGAGTGCGTCTCCTTTATGAGGGACAGCCACCCCAGCAGGATGCTAAATTTAAAATTTACTTGTTTGGAAAACGCGGAAGAGGATGGCAAATTGGCAGAAGGTTTAGTAAAGATTTATACAGATGGTAGCAAACTGGAGGGGAAAGTTGGAGCCGCCCTGACCTGTTGGGAAGGGCTGAATGAAACCAGTACCCAAAAGTTTAAGCTGGAGCCATACTGTACAGTCTTCCAAGCCGAGCTGTATGCCATCCTTCAGGCAACCGAAATTATAATTGGCAAACAATTTAAAGAAACTGCCGTGCTCAGTGACTCAAGATCCGCTCTGCAGACGCTAGTTGATCCGGACTCATCGCAACCAATCACGAAGGCAATCCAGGGTAACCTACAGACGCTGAGAGACAACCAACAACTAGTCTCTCTTTACTGGATTAGGGCCCACGTCGGAGTGAAAGGGAACGAGAGGGCGGATCAACTAGCGAAGGAGGCGGCTCTGGAGTTGACAACTAAATCGGACTATAACTGCGGTCCCATCTCGTTCATTAAGCAGCATATTCGCGCGGAAACGATCGAGAAGTGGGACAGCAGATATAAATCCGAAAGCACGGGGGAGACCACGAAGGTCTTTTTTCCTGATGGGGTGGAGGCATATAGCGTGGTGAGGAAGATGACCGAAGTGGGACAGCAGATATAAATCCGAAAGCACGGGGGAGACCACGAAGGTCTTTTTTCCTGATGGGGTGGAGGCATATAGCGTGGTGAGGAAGATGACCATCGATCGCTTGGCATCGCACATTTTGACCGTCACGGTGGGTTCTGCGCATACCTGCACAGATTCAAGCGTAGGGACAGCCCATCGTGCGTTTGCGACCCGGTTGAGAACGAGGACATTTTCCACATCGTGCTAGACTGTCCTTTGCACAGCGTTGATAGGTACACTCTACAACAGAAACTAGACACAAAACTGAGCAAAGACACCCTGAAAGAGATAGTAAGAAACAAAAGAGAAAGAACATTATTCATGGAATTTGCGAAATTAGTGGCTGAGAAAGATGTATTGTCCTTAGGTGTATCGACTTTAGGTCAACCTTCCATTATGTGTTTTAACTATTAGGTATATATTATGAACTTAGGTATTTTGTCCATTAGCTGTTTTTCAAATTAGGTCTTTCGTCCATAGGTGTTACGACCTTAGGCTATTCAAATTTAGAAATTATGATACGTAACCGTAGAGGCTACAGGGAGACTTCTAATCGATTCTAATCTAATGATTGATCTCAGTGTCTCGCAACACTAAGATCAATCGTCAGAGATGAGATAGTGTCGCCTCAAGGGCGTATTAATAATTTGTTTAGACTTTGGAACGTACGCTGAGCAATGTGGCTTCTGTGGCTGCGGCAGGCCTCACCCTTCTGCTCGGTACCGGCTTCTTCATGTGCAACGCTGGAGATATCACAGTAGAGGCAAGTAGCTGTAATTAAAACATCGGTACCTACAACCTACGTATCCTCGTATCTCTGATTCAGTCCTGCAGCTGAACGCACCCATACAATCTCATAGCTCATCGGTCTACCGATGTACGCGCCACCGATGAGCCGGACTGACGGCTCGACCGACCGTACGCGCGTACCAAATCACGCGCGTACCGTCAGCGTAGCTGTGTGCACGTTCATAGACTTGCATAGATATAGCTACGCTTCGGTCGGCGCTGACCGTCGGTCGAGCACTATTTCCAGCCTAACAAAACGACATGTTTGTCGTATAAACTCTTTGAATGGTGTGTAGTGTAGACATCAATTTCATGGCTGTAGGAATTTAATTTGGTCACATGGTTGTGTAGGCGGCAGAACTGCCGACGGCTATGTACTGCTCCGGCTGGCATCGTTGCCGCGGGACCGGAGCCGAGACCAGCCGCGTGCGCCGAATGCTCACCATTGCCATAGCACAGGCTCAGGTACACATTCACTTATACCAACTCCTTCACAATGAAATTCACCGCGGCGCGCCACTTTCTGTCAGGGTGCCATGAACGAAAGTGGCGCGCCGCGGTGAATTTTTAACCGACTTCAAAAAAAGGAGGAGGTTCTCAAGTCGACGGTATTTTTTTTTTTTATTTTTTTTTTTTTTATGTATGTTTTAACATAGCTTCGTCAGTTGTTACCCGATTTGTACAATTCTTTTTTTAACTCAAAGAACATAGTTCGTGTGTGGTCCCATATTTTTTTTACAGAGATCTGGCCAGTAGTTTTTTCATAATCCTGAAAAATATCAATTATTTAGCTCGCCATCGCACGAGTTTTTATGGAATTTCGGACATAACTTCTTTGTTTATGAACCGATTTAGATGATTCTTTTTTTATTTGAAAGGGTATACTTCAAGAGTGGTCACAATTTAATTTCATTGTTATTGGACTTCGAACTTCGAAGATACATAAAGGAACTCTTCAAAATCAAATAGTATAAGTAAAGTGATTTAGGTTTTGGTAAGTTTATGGCAATCCAAAACAAACCAAATCATGGTTTGCGATGCAACGTTCTGGACTAGACTTGGACTACGATGACACAACGGAACTCCTCAAAAACAAACAGCGTAAATTTGGAAATTGAGTTCTGGGCATTTTACCATTGAAAATATTATAATATAAAGTTAAAAAATGTTTACACGCTGCGCTTACATACCTACCACTAAAAAGTTGAAAATAAAAAAGCTTTTTAAAAAAAAGAAAAACCGCCTTCAAAAAACTGAAAACAAAAACAGCTTAAAAATTAAATACCTCTAAAAAGCAAGAAATAATATTCGAATCATTCGTTACACATATCAATATTAATAAAACACGTCTAATGAAGTCGGGTGGGGCTCTAAGAAAAAAATTAAGTTGTCCACCAGCCCCACCCGACTTCAATAGACGTGTTTTATTAATATTGATATGTGTAACGAATGATTCGAATATTATTTCTTGCTTTTTAGAGGTATTTAATTTTTAAGCTGTTTTTGTTTTCAGTTTTTTGAAGGCGGTTTTTTATTTAATATTGTTATTCTAATACGCAATTTTAATAAAACTTAGAGTGGAATTTTTACGGCCCACAGCCTAGCATTTACGGTGGTATTCGTTTTATAGCCACTACTAGCGGCCGCCCGCGGTTTCACCCGCGTGGGTTTCGTTCCCGTGAGAATATCGGAATAAAAAGTATTCTATGTTTTAATCCAGGCTATTTACTATCCGTGTGCCAAATTTCAACCAAATCCGTTCTGTAGTTTTTGCGTGATTGCGGAACAAACATCCAAACATCTAAACATCCAAACCCACAAACTTTCACATTTATAATATTAGTAGGATTACCTATTCAGAACACGTTGCAAAGGGGTATATTTGATATTACGAGATTTTAGCTTTCACAATGCATTAAAAAAAATAACTCTTTACTAGATCATTGTTTCGGATGGGAATCGAATCCGCTACCTTTGGAAGTTAGGTCTAATGCTCTTCCACCAGAGCTACCGAGCCACTAGAGGCATCGGCATTTTTTTTTCTTGTATTATAGTAAGAAGAACATTGGACCAGACTTCCAAAGGTCGCAGGTTTGACTCGCGCCTGAGACAATAATCTGATGACGAGTCGATTTTTTTCTAGTATATTATTTAGTATTGGGTATATATTTGGCTTTAGGAGGGCCACGGCTTTCAGCCCTCTAAAACCCTTTGTACCTTTTAATCGTTTTAAACAATTTAAACCGGCAAGGCTTTAAGATTCTAAGGTGTAAATATTATATAGCCTTCTCCTTCTACTTGTTGAACCCCAGTGTTAGTCTCAAAATATTTTACTTTTCAGAAGCCGGTTACAATTCGGGCTTTTGGCGTAATCGAAATGTCATACAATTCTTTTCTCAAGGTAAAGAGATCGTTCAGATTAACGTCTCTATATTTTTAGAGTGCCATTGGTATTATTATAGGTATATTATAATTATTATCATAACACATGTTTTACCACTCACCGTTGTCTCTGCTTTCCATATGACACAAGTTTTTTTGCTACTTATATTTGCTAGGTACTTACTTTGGAATAGGAGCAATGTGTGTGATTAGATGATGTTCAATATTTGTACATATTTATTTATTTATCTACACCCATGCTTTGAATCTTCTACAATGTGTTTTTTTGTAACATTTATCAAACTTTATGGTGCCGCTTAGATCATCAAACAGAAACAAATGGAACAAATGGAACAGCTGAATATTTTTTTGATCTGATTAAGTTGGTCCCTGTTGTGCTATTAAATTCGTTCTCCGCTAAGTACTTGTGATTATTTCCGACGACGACGACGGCGCAGACCGGCGCCTTCAGTCCCATAGACAAAGTTGTTAAGTTTGATGGTCTAAGCCACACCACAAAGTTTGATCAATGTTGAAAAAAACACACTGTATACTTAAAGATTTCTGAAATGGTAAGTTTACATTACTGTCAACATTACAATATCCGAGCGAGAGGATGTCGCGCTCCTCCCCGACCGGAGCCCACGCGCGACTAGTTACGTTATGAAATTCAGTACAACATATTAAAATACTCATGTGATATTAATATCACATGAGTCGAAATACGCCTCATTATAGTACATACCAGTTGCATAAAAAAACTATTATATTATTCTATTATTTCGCTGAGCTTTCCTCAGTCTGCGATCAAACTAATAGTTTACACTTACCTACCATTACAATGGTATGGTAAGTGAAAAGAAATAAATACATTTTTAATTTTCTGATATTTTTTTATAAGTAACATATGTAAAAATATTTTTATTTTTCAGATCATCAAGGCATCATACTCAGTTTTAACCGTATTATACTAAATAAAGTACAAAAATATAGGTACCTACCTAAATATATTTAAAAAGTTATAATATCATTACTTTAATAAATACCTGATTGAATACTAATAACTTGAATGTGAAGTGACGTCATTTATAATTTATGAATACTTATACTTTATCACCTTATAAAATTATTCTTCACCTAAAATAAATTAGGTGTATTTACACCCACACGCACTCTATTTAGAGTCGAGTTTTATTTTCTAACACCTCAAAATTTTTATCAAAAACATAAACTACTTTCCTAGCTTACTTAAAACAGCTGAAAGTTTACATAATTATTTTAACATTGAAATTGTTTATGTGATCACGAGTGTATGTGCCCGATGTTCAGTCAAAAGTGCGACATGGCCTGGCCGTAGCTCGGTCAAAATTGGAGATATCTAGAAAAGAGGTGTCAAATCAAAATATGCAAAGCACGGAGATCTATTTATAGTATAGTATTTAAATTTTGAAAATCGTTTGGGTAGTTTTCTAGCCTTAATTTTCAAATTTTTTAGACATGGCCTGGCCGTAGCTCGGTCAAAATTGGAGATATCTAGAAAAGAGGTTCAAATCAAAATATGCAAAGCACGGAGATCTATTTATAGTATAGTATTTAAATTTTGAAAATCGTTTGGGTAGTTTTCTAGCCTTAATTTTCAAATTTTTTAGACATGGCCTGGCCGTAGCTCGGTCAAAATTGGAGATATCTAGAAAAGAGGTTCAAATCAAAATATGCAAAGCACGGAGATCTATTTATAGTATGGTATTTAAATTTTGAAAATCGTTTGGGTAGTTTTCTAGCCTCAATTTTCAAATTTTTTAATTTCAAAATTTCAAAAAACCCGACCGAATTTCAAAATTTCAGAGATCTTCGTGCTTTTCTCATTTTGACACCTCTTTCGTAGAGATGTCTCCAGTATTGACTGATCTCGGCCATGCCACACTTTTAACTGAACATCGGGTACATGCACTGGGGATCACATAAACATTTTCAATGTTAAATTAAAATTTAAAATAAAAAACAAGACAGGGGATGAACCCCAACGTGTGAGTGTTTTTGTCGAACAAAATTGGTATATTGTTTCCCCTCTACTATCGTTAGTTGAAGAAGAAAGACACAGCAGTAGTGTAATGAGATTGTGAGAGTATTTTCACACCTCTTGTAGTCACAGGTGTGAAAATACTCTCGCACTCTCATACACGCTCGAAGCAATAAAATAACACTTTACAAACAATCGGTTTATTTCGTCTCTATCAAAAGAAATTCGACTCATTCTTAATAGCATCGCTCGTCGTATAAACTATAATATGTATATTATTTACAACATCGTATAATACTGGTGCGGCGTCCCGGACGCCGGAGGACATTGAACGGACAGCTCGCGGCGCGGGGCCGACGGTAACAAATATAAAACGGTGGATCAACTCTTTTTGTACGATCGAACTTTCCTCGACAACGTGTTGCGTCTTTTAAAAACTGCATTTTTTTTAATAAGTGATCAAATACCTTATAATAAAGAATCTAAGGAAGGTGAAAAAGGGTTTGACTTTTTATCTTACATGCTGGTGCAGGATTTTCGATGAGTTTTCAAGGTTGTGAAAACAATATTCCTTTATCTAAAATTTCAGCTACTTTGCCTGCCCGGCTTTTCACTTTTCTATAGCTCTTTCTCCATTTCTCACTCTGAATCAGTTCACTAGAGTGTGAAAACCACTGGGCCACTACCGCAATCTTCGGCATGGAACAGCTAGTCGTCGTCGAGTAGTACTCTTGCTCTAGTGATGAGCTTGATGATGATATTTGTGAGCGAAATGACATTTTATAGAACTATGGAAAAGTGAGGAACCAGCTCGTTCAATATAGTTTCTCCCACATTCAACAAAAAAAGTTGATCTACTTGAAAACCGCGGCGCGAGTCAAACCGACTCGGACCGGTTCGGCAGTGGTCGGCTGCGCTCGGGCTCGGCCGGTGCGGGGCGGGCGGGGCAGGGGCGGCTCAGCGCGGTGGCGGAGGCCGCGGCTTGGCGGTGGCGTACGCGATCTCCGAGAGGCGCACGTCGATGGGCGCGCGCTCATCGTACAGAGTCGGCGCCTGCAGGATAATGCCCGCAGACCCCACCACTACTGCCAGCGTGAAGATCCATAGGAACAACCGGTCGAGCACCATCGCCACGTACTTCCAGTCCTCCTTGACCTGATCGAAAGAATTTGCTTTTTAAAGGAATAATTAAATAAAGCTGACGTGCCCCCTAAGGTGTCTCTAGACTCTGTATTTCACAAAATATTACACAATCGCCGATAAGATGATAGACGATTACCGGCGAACACATAATATGCGAGGAGAATATGTGCTAAGGCTCTCGTGTGGATGATGATGCTGTCTGAGGTTTCGCACGATTATAGTTGCAATTATAGATGTTGACATCGGCGACAGAGGAGTTTTTCTTATCGATTGATCATCGATGATTCTGTGGAAGCACAATAAAAGGAGGAGAAACAGACGAGGCGACTGACCCTGGTAGACTCCTCCTCCTTCCTGGTCTGGTCGGCGATGTAGTTGATGCCGTCGATGGCCTTGTGCAGCTCGGGGCAGCGGTGCCAGCGGCGCAGCGCGTCGCAGAGCGTGGGTGCTTCGTGCAGGCGGCAGGCGCAGGCGCGGCACACGCCCGCGGGCGGCGCGGGCGGGGCGGGCGGCGCATCTCCCGTTTCTGACCCGCACTCCTCCCAATGCGACGGCTCAGCCCCTAGCAAACCCGTGCTGGCCACGAACCCTATCTCTGCACTGTAATCAATAAAATTTAAAGAGGCGTTACAGATTACAGCCATAGATTTTTTTTAAATAATTACCTATATCTCTAGTCTATGCTATTACGTCAAATGCTAGATCATGTTACGCTCTCGTTCTCGCTTACTAAGAATACAGTTATTCTCTTGCTCTCTCTGGCAAAATGGCTCTTGTTATATTGTATCGTATGATCTGACATGTGACTGAAGTCAAGTCAGGTAATTTGCCAAACTTATGAGTCTATGCATGGTCCAGCGATAGGTAACTTATTTCTTTACGCAGGCATATCTCTACGAGATCAAAGCTCAATTATGTCGTTGGAATACGCTAGCAAATTCTAGTCTATTCGGAAGAAATGGGTCTAGTCATGTACTAGGCCAGCAGTGGGGGATATTAAAAACATCTCATGGTAAAATTAACGTGGATCAAGAATTATTGATTATTGAATTTATGATTGTTGTGTTACTTATAATGAGGTAACTCGGCCGTTTTAATAGGGAAACAATGGCGTCGAATGCGGAGCATGGTGTCGTCCCCCCACTGCTACCGTACAGACGACTCAAAGTGCATAGTAGTCGTCATTGTCTGTATTTGCGCCGAATTAAAAGAGTTCCCTCACTACCTATATGAAAATATAATATTGTTACCTATACTATCCACCACCGGGGTACCAGACGCAGGTTAGCATATCACCCTTACATAGGAGATACTCCAAGGGTCCGTACCAAGCGCTTTGCCGATACATTTCTTATGCGACCTGCTAAAGAATGGAATGCGCTGCCAGCTCATGTGTTCCCCGATAGTTACAACCGTGGTCTCTTCAAGTCAAGAGTCTAATAGGCATTTCCGGGACAAGCGTGCTACACTTTATACCACATCCTGTTTACCAAGCAAGATGGTGGTCAAATGCCTGCCCAGTTTACAATAACAAAAATTAAAAAAACTATTGTGGTACTCACCAGCGGCTTCGGTGCGGGTCGAGGCTAGGCATTTCCTGGGCAAGAGTGTTACACTTAAGACCACATCCTGTTTACCAAGCAAGATGGTGGTCAAATGTCTACCCCATTTACAATAAAAAAACTATGGTGGTACTCACAAGCGGCTTCGGTGCGGGTCGAGGCGGTAGTGCGGGCGGCGCATGACGAGCAGCCGCGGCAGCACGTGGATGAATACGCGGCGCACCCACGGCGCCATCGTGTGCGTCTGCGGCGAACGGAAGTGGACGTTCAGCACCACCACCGTCACGCAAATACTGAAGCACAAAAATATAAACAAATGAGTAATCAACCTTTTCGTGCATAGACTGCAACGCAAATCGAAAAAGGCAAAAGGTTCCTACCAAGCGCTTTGCCCATACATTTCTTATGCAAACTGATAGTTACAATCTTGGTCTCTTCAAGGCAAGAGTGAATAGGCATTTCCTGGACAAGCATGCTGCACCTTAGACTATATCCTGTTTATTAAGCAAGGTGGTCAAATGCCTGCTCAGTTACTAATAAAAAATAAAAATAAAATCAAAACCTATATAAAGACAATTCTATCCTCACTGCTGGGGTACAGGCCTTCCTTATGGGTGGATAAGGAGCTAAGAGAGATAAGGGCTATAATATAACCCAACACGCAGGCCCAATGCGGATTGCTGAATGTTAACGACTGGCATATACAGCTGGGATCAGCGGCTTAGTGTGTCTTTCGAAGCACGGTGGAACTCGATACAATATATTTTTGGTCACCCATCTCATGACCGACCCTTGCAAAAAGTTGCTTAACCTCCGCAAAGGCATGACCTAGTGCTTAACCACTGCGCCACTGAGCTCCAGTCTATTTTATTGCTGAAACAAAGATCTGTTAAGTTAAATTTAAGTTAATTACACTACTCACCTAAAAGTATCAAGGATCATAGTGAACAGCACAAATTTCCCCAGCAGCGGCACCACAAGCGAAGTGGGGGGTATAATCTCGGCCAATAGCAGGAAGAACACAGTGAGCGAGAGCAGGATGGAGATAGACAGCGACACCTTCTCGCCGCTGTCCGACGGCAGGTAGAACACGAGCACGGTCAGAAAGGAGATGCCCATGCACGGGATGATCAGGTTCACCGTGTAGAACAGCGTCTTGCGGCGCATGGTAATGTTGAACGTTATGTCGAGGTACGGCTCGTCGCAGCATGTGTAGAATTTTTCATTTCTGTAAAAGATTATGAAAAGAATGTGAGCGTTAAAGTAATACAATAACACTATGGTGTAAACTACACGTATCTATACATATGTGTACACACTTAGTGTAAACAGTCAAGTCTTTTGTTCTACGAAAGAACGAGTAAAGGTCTCTCTCTACCCCTACACCGCGCCATACCATGACCTAATAGGTAATATGGTAAGGTTTTTGCCTGACACGTTCCTATGGAACGTGTGAGGCAAAAAAAAGATTGGTTTTGAAGAGTATGACATTATTCCCACTAGACCGATCCACCACGTCACCGTCATGCACGACAGAGTATCCGTTTGCATCAGCCTTTTTCAACGTATGGTAATCATTTCAGTGGGTATAGTAGAGCGTGTTTTTCGTGTCTGATGCGTTCCTAGCACGGCCATGGTATGGCACGGTGAAGTGGTAACCATGTCAAGTAGGTATATTCATTTGTCATGTTATTACATCTAAGCCGTAAGAACAAATTGATAAATTTCGATGTAAAGATCGTAGACAAAGCTGGAACTGTATAAACCAGTTGAGTAGGAGAAACAGAACGCACCTGACTGCGGGTACCTCGAGGATGTCCCACTCAACAGATGTGTAGAATTCCGAAAGGTCCACCCCAAGCTCGACTATATTAGTGCCTCTTGTCTCGTCGATGTGTCGCAGATCCACCTGATAAAACAAAAATTAACTTTATCTTTAAAGTTATGTTATGATGTTAAAACTTTCTTTCTTGTCATTCTTTACTTGATCAACTTAATCTGATACTATGATTGGGTATTTTATTTTTTATAAAAAAAAAACAACTCTTACAAACTGGCTTCAAAACAATTTCTTCCTCTATCACGGCAAAGGTGCAACGCGGCGGTTGCACCATTTGTTTGCAATGTTATACACGTTTTTTATCTACCAATACTGCTAAATTTCCTTAAGTTTAATGTTACAACGCCAACAAATAACTTGAAAGATAGATACCTGGAATCCGTCATAGGTCCAGGAGCCAAACTTCATGACGCACGTCTGCTGGTCGAAGGGGAAGTACTCGACGTCGATCTCGCAGGAGGACTTGTAAATGGCGGGTGGCCGCCACTCCACGCGCCCCGTGTAGTTCAGCGTCGCCTTCGTCGCCAGCGTCACCTCAAAGTTTCCATCAGCACTGTAAACAAATATACCTTTCAAATATCTCGAATAGTGGAATGTTCTTTAAAATGTTTGTTTCTGATGTTTTGGAGTTTTCCAATGCAGTGCAACCATATGACTAAAATAAAATTACTGCTAAAATAATTTTTATCTTCTTGTACATCTTTTGCTTTTAACTATTTACAAAAGTTGTTATTAAATTGCTTTTCTAGGGTTTTTATGTATGTTTGGAAAAGCAATCCAAATACGAACATGAATTCATATTAGATTTGTTGAAATATTGTAAATAGAATAATAATTCTCGACCTAAAGGCTTCGTCGTCCGTAAGGATAGTAAGTAAGCCCGCCATGCTCTAAGTGTTGTGAAATGGAGTTAGTTAAATTACACTACGTATAACAATGACACTTATAATCCTACATGATACTAGTTTCATATTGGCTAGCTCTAACAGTACAGAATAACGCATTGGATTGAAAATAATCATGAAACCTACAGAAAGGTTGTATTGAATAGACCCTACTTTAGGTAGGTACGGGTATATAAAATTTACTTGTTATAAAGCACGATGTCGGGCCGCCAAATGTGGTCGGAGGGCACGTGCAGCATCTCCACGCCACCATATTCCCGCGGCTCCCACGAGAGCTTGTAATCGTACCAACTCTGTAACATACCACATTCATTTATAACCTTTACCGGTCGCCAGTGCTGCCTTGCGGCTATACTGTGCTGGTTTCGGAAAAAAAACCTTAACAGTTTTATAGAAAATTATTAATAAGTGAATAAAAAATACTATGAACAAATACAAAAAAATAAGCTTATAATAGTTACTTACACAATTGTACTATAATGAGGGGCACTAAAACACGAATGTAATAGTATCAAATGAGTGTTTGAATACCTAATTATGTACAGTTGCATACAAGACTTTACACCCATGATAATGTATCCTCTGTAAAGGACTTTGACTTTCCTCTTCCTCCTCATCATTATATAATCCGAACGAGTGTTATAATGTCTGAATTTTATAATGTAAGTCGTTGGGCGTGGGTGCGGGGAAGAGCGCGATATCCTCTCGCTCGGATATTGTGGTTACTATAACACTAGTTGTTTTAACGATGGCAATAAGCTAACCTTTTCAGGAACCCTCTACTTGGGTGTAAAAAAAGTTATAAAATTTATTCAGAAATTGTACGTACCTGTTCTACCCACAAATTGGTTGTCATTATTTGATTCTTCAGATTCTGAAATAGGAATACAAAAGAAGTTAAACTTAGTCATCAAATCAGAATTTTCATCATCCCGCCCCTACTCCAGTTTAATTGAGTTATATTATATCATTCTGTTGTACCTACACATTAATAATACTATACACCCATATTATTATTTTCTATGGTGCCTTCCTTTCTATCTTACATGTTTACCACTCTTTTAAGAACAAGCCCCCTTGTTCATGCTTTCGCATTACCATACCAAGCCAGACGGTACCCTCTCAACTTATTTCTATTACTGATACCACTTTCTAACATTTTTGACATCCTTACTTATCCTTTTTGTTATTTTGAACACACAATCATCACAACATTCTCTCTAATAAATATACTTTGGTTTTCAAAATTTTGTTTGAAATGCAACGCACCACATCGATGAGCTGGCTCAGCTTGAGCTTGATGCGCACAGTGAGCGCGTCGCTGACGTTGAGCACGGGCCGCACCAGCTTGTTGTAGTTGCTGAGCAGGTCGTCGTACAGACGCTTGGCGTCCGGGTTGCCGGCGCACCCTGGACCAAACAAGGATTACATTAACGAAGGAAGTTGTGAGTTAGTAGGGTACCTTCAAACTATTGACGTGAAAAAAACGCTGCATTTGCTCGACTACAGTACGATAGCTGCGCTTAGGGAATGCAATCCGGATAATCCGTAATCCGAAAAATCCGGATATCCGCACATTTTTACTAGACTTGCAAATCCGGATTTTGAAAATCAAATTCGGATTTTTCGAATAATAAGAAAATGTTACAAAAAAAAATTAAACAAGCAAGTTTTTCGGAAGTATTCCACTTACGAGTAGAGCAATCGAGCGAATAGCAAGTAAATATTGATAGCTGTGCTTTAAGTGGAATACTTTAGTTGTTATTCGCCCAATTGCTATTCACTCAGTTGCTTTAAGTGGAACACTTCGTTTCTCGCACTAGCTAGACGGTAGATGCTATTTACACGACTGCCCAAAAGGAGTGTATATGTGTTTAGGGTTCATGTATGTTTGTGGGTATGTGAGTTTTTTCTAGACGACGCCATTCACGCGTCTTGCTAGTGCCGTGTCTCAGGTCTGTCACATTAAGTCCCAAAAAGTTCGTTTGGTTGAACCAGCTCTCCTGGTGTTCCTGCCGATACAACTCTCCTTCTTCATCGTCAATTTCTGAGTGTAGGTACTTGCAAAGCTAGCTAGCTCTAGCTCGACCAGTGGGTCTACCGCGCAAGTGTCATTGGCATCGCTATCTGCTTCATTTGACAGAAAATTATGACACACTAGCTTCCGCCCGCGACTTCGTCCGCGTGGATATTAGAGAAAATCCTTAGGGATCCTTCAACCAGGATCCGACCAGGCGATTTTACGCGATTAGGCGGGTCCCCACCAAGCGCGCTGCCTCGCGAGGCAAAACGTTTGCCGCGTGTGGTGGGGACCCGCTTAATCGCGTAAAATCGCCTGGTCGGATCCTGGTTGAAGGATCCCTAAGGATTTTCTCTAATATCCACGCGGACGAAGTCGCGGGCGGAAGCTAGTTTATTACAAAAATCAGAATTGGGTCCAGAGATATTAGTAGTATTTCGTATCCGTTTCTTTACCCTTTACCGTTCCCATTCCCGTTTGGTCCCGTTGCTGTTCCCGGTTTCCGTTTGCGTTTGCGTTCACGTTCGCGTTCCCGTTCCCATTCCCATTCCCATTCCGCATCGATTTTCAAGTTTACTTACCTACCCCATTTACCCCCTATTGGATGATTTTCAAAATAACAAAATATGTGTTTGCCTTTTTATTTTTAGACATGCTCCTACGAATATTCAAATTGTAATGTCTATTAAATATTTTTTTTCCATACATAATTTGAACCCCATTTTCACCCCATCAGCGGTTAATTCATGTCCACCGTGTTGGACTTCAAAATAAATGTCATTTTCGCAATCACCATCACATAAAACCTCAAGAACGACATCCATATCCATTTTTAAGTTTACTTACCCCATTTACCCCCTAAGGGGTTGATTTTCAAAATCACGAAATACATGTTTGCCTATTTATTTTTAGACATGCTCCTACGAAGTTTAAAGTTGTAATGTCTATTTTATATTCTTTTCCGTACCAAATTTGAACCCCATTTTCACCCCTTTAGTGGTTAAATCATGTCGACCGTGTTGGACTTCAAAATAAATGTTATTTTCGCAATCATCATCCCAGAAAACCCCAATAACGACATCCATATCTATTTTAGGTTTATTTACCCCATTTCATCCCCATAGGGGTTGAAAAATACTACCAATAACAATATACGTTGTGTTATATTTCCATCCTTAAGCTTAAATTATAAATTTAGCGATTTTTACTCCGAAAATTAAGGATTTTATTCTTTACACTTCATCCCCCTTTTCACCCCTTCGGGGGTAGAATTTTGAAAAACGCTGAGACACGTATTTATTAATTTTCAATCATCAGCCTAACCACAAAATTTTAAGATCCTAGCTTCAAAACTGAGGGACTTTCATACAAACTTTCATCCCTTATTTCATCCCCTTAGGGATGGAATTTTCAAAAATCCTTTCTTAGTGGATACCTTCACTATATAAGGTATCTATGTGCAAAATTTCAAGTCTCTAGGTTCAACGGTTTGGGCTGTGCGTTGATATCTCACTCAGTCAGTCAGGACTTTGAATTTTATATATATACAATGACTACTCTTGCTAACCGTCGAATCATGTTTGATCAAGTCTTTCTTTATAAAATTTTTAATAATTTGGTTGACTCCCCTCACATTTTAGAAGAAATTAACCTAAGAGTACCCAGACCTGGCTCTCGCTTGCAAAAACTATTTGTTGTCCCTATGTACACAGCTGTATACACCAGAAATAACTTCTTTCGACGTAGTGTTGAAACTTATAACAAAAGGTTCAATGATATAGATATCTTTGGCAATAGTCTAACCGTCTATAGAAAGTTATTGCATAGTAAATTGTCAATAGCACTTTGATAATTAATAGTATTTAATTTGATGATTTATTGTACATTTTCTAAAAGACTCGACTGTGTATGCTTATGTTAGTACATACTTACTTACTTCCAAAACACCATAACTTTGTGTAATTTTGTATACTTTATGGATCTATAGGTCTATAAGAAACTCATATGTTTTGTAATCAATTTCAATGTATAAGACTGTTTGTATCCTAAATAAAATAAAATAAAAAAAAAAAAATATATAGATTGCTACTTTTATACTTCGTATCACTTTCATTAGTGCGTGTGCTTCTTGTCGACTGGAAAATGTAAAATTACCATCATCTTCTATGCGAACTTCTTGGTTGTTTTCACTGGCGCGCCTAAGACTCCGGATGGTGCGCGGGTGACACTCCTTCTAACATCCTAAGGAACGAGTGGCTAATACGGCGCGCCTCTCAATCTCTCAGGGCTTTATCACATTAAGTCCCAAAAAATAATTTGTATTTTTCAAATTCACATAAACAACATATTATGTTATCTAGTTTAATCATATTAATATAATCCGCGTCAATTGGTAATGCGCCTGGCGGCCATGATTTTAACCTCAAAAACGAAAAACAATTGAATTTTTTTCATATACCTTGACTCTTTCTTATTGAAAATAAGAATTCAATAATTAATATATTATATTACCTATTAGAATTTTACTGTTTTTTGTCATTTTTAGTTGCGGATGTCGTTGATGTGTATGTTAATTTGACAAGGTTCTAGCGCATTACCAATTGACGGGGATAGTATATTATTCTTCATTTGTATAATTTTATAAAGAGTATGATTTTTATTTTTATTAGCGCTTTTTCGACGTCTTATCGCGAGATTTTTCTAAGAGCCATAACATACTGGGACGCCATGGCGACATCGCCGGTGACGTGGCCATGGCTACCTCTGGCAACCTAGCGTAGCCAAATGAAGTTTCCAAATAAGTAGCCAATGTCCTACGTGCATAGAAAAGATCGCTATATTATTGTTATCTGCGTCACAAAATGAAAAAGAAGAAACCTAAAAAGTTATGGGTCCATCCTTTTATATCAGATCGAAGTCGAGGTGCTTTTTTTTTAAACTATATGCAGATTATGAAAATATGTATTCTTAATAAAAATTGTTCAACTATGTGAGAATATCAATAACATCTTTTGATGAATTATTAAACTTATGTAGAAATAAATTGATCGATCAGAATATTCTTTAGCTGTAGTACTTATCCCAAAAACATGGACGGTTTTGAATCTCTGCAATAAATCGCTCTGTATCGAAACTCATTGTTTTCGCACAATTCACAGTGGGCGTCCGTTCTGGCGGCGACCAGTTGGCCACTGAGTGAGGGAGGCATAACCTACTTGTATACAAAATACTGGCGACTTAGCTATGCGTCGCAGGTAGCCAGAGTATCCAGTTTCCGCGTAGGGGCCGGTCGATAGTGGCTACGCTTCCAAATTGGCGACGTTGCACGCCAGCCAAGTGTGTTATCTGCCATAAATTTCAATACGAATGAGGGCTATGTTTGCCATTTCTCCCACTGGCGGCGCTGGTGTTTGTGGAGACCTGTCAAACGTGATTTTGGTTGTTGTCGTTATAATTTGAAGTGATTTTTTTATAAAATGAGTGAAAAATATGGTTCATGGACTGTTGCGGAGTTAAAATTAGAACTAAAGAAGCATAATGCAAAATCTACAGGCAAGTTGCTGGAGTTTCTTTAAAAACCGATCTTTTTCCAGCTCTTTCTGAACTCTGGATAGCAGATTTAGAAGTAAGTTTGGCCCACATAAACAGGCTGGGCACTGTGCATCTTTTCTTAATATAAGCTTGGATTTAAAGGAAAATAAATAAATTAGTTTTGGTTAAAATAAAACTATTGACAGGTCTCCAGAGACAGTAGCGCTGCCCAAGTGGATATTTTTGGAACTACCCAGAGTAAACCCCATTGTTTGGATACGTAGCCCGCGGCGTCGCCATGGCGTCCCGATGTGTTATGGCTCTATCGCTTTGGAATAGAACAACTGTGTGTTTGCACGAGCGATTTTTTTTACCGTGCGATATTTTTGTCCCGTTCCACAGTCAGTCACATTGTGTTCTATTCGAAGCTTCAGAAATATCACGCGATAAAACGTCACAAAAGCGCTCATGCAAACGATCGCTTACGTCACCTACTCGCAAATCGCACGCGAATCATACACTATTTTAATTACATTTGAACAATAATAGGTAACATCATAATATTGTAGTATTTTATGACAAAAAAATATTGGATTTGATTAATATTGTCCTTTTCATTGAATCCATTTACATAAATGACTTATATTTATAAAAAAGAAAATATTTTTATAAAAAATCCGTTATATCCGGATAATCCGGATTTGACGAAATATCCGTTCTTAAAATCCGGATTTCGAAATATATACACGGATTTGCATTCACTAGCTGCGCTACTAGTAATTTCCATACAATATCTAGAAAATCCCAAAACAACATAGAAGTCTTTGGAAAAGCCATTGAAACCGATACCGTGGTACTCGGATTTTGCTCCGTGTGATTGATGATTCGCATGGTGGATTTTGACCTATGGTTTCTGGCCAAAAGCAGAGATTCGCTAAATGGCAGATTCTGGAAATGGCAGATTCTTTAAACGACAGATATTGTACAGTCAGACAGCAAATCAAAAGTTTTTTGACATGGGTTATTTTTGTAAACATTGGTTTTGACCAGAATTTATTTCAATATTAATAACATTTTGATGTTTATGTTGGTGGTGGTTAACTTTCTCCATATTTATGAGATCCTGGTACTTTGGTGACGTATTGTTTTACGAAAAAAAGTCTATAATTTTCTTTTAATTTTTTATATCAAGGGCATAATGAGTCGGTGTGACTATGGGTAAAATAATCCCGTAGTCACACTTGTGTGGTAAGTTGATATGACCACGGGTCGGTCGGGATTATCGTGTGTCATTATTTCCGTTATCATTTTTCTAGACAGAGCCTTATAATATAAAAAAATATCTTTAGAATTAGAATGTTGTTTGGGACTGTACTTCTGCCATTTACAGAATCTGCCGTTTGCAGAATCTGCCATTTAGCGAAAAAAGGCATTTGGGTTTCAAATGCGGCTGTAAGTTACAGCCTTTACTTTTTTTGCGCAGCATCGGTACAACATCAACACTCTCGGTATACGCGGTACCGAAAATATGCCGAAAGCTGACTGGACTCATTTGTCGGCACAACATCAGCTACAGCACGCACGGTACAGTTTCTGTACCACGCCGACAATAAAGGGCCTCACTATCGTAAACTCATCCAATTGGAAGACACATTAAGCTGTTGGACTTGGTTGTGTTTGCAATTGTTGACAACCACCAATCCGCATTAGAGCCGCGTGGTGGGTTATGGCCCATCCTCCTTATCAACTTTATGGTAGGCCTGCGCCCAAGCAGTGGGCATTAGTCCACACTTAGGTAAGCAGTAAACATTAAAAAATGTCTCAAGATGACGCACCGGTACCGGCGAGCATCAGGGTGAGCAGCAGCGCGAGTGCCGGTGGCGCGGCGCAGCGCGGCATGTCGGGCGGCGCATGGCGTCAGCGCATCGCGCCGCGACCGCGCGCCCTCTGCCCCGAGCCGCCGCCGGGCGCCTGCCACCTGCGAATGACATACGTCTAAGATTTCCCCCACATGGGCCACTGACCACAAACACAAAACGCCGCCACTGATCTATT
Organism: Agriphila tristella; assembly: GCA_928269145.1. Classification (NCBI taxonomy): domain Eukaryota; kingdom Metazoa; phylum Arthropoda; class Insecta; order Lepidoptera; family Crambidae; genus Agriphila; species Agriphila tristella. The sequence goes on along the minus strand of OV743440.1, from coordinate 1,716,726 downwards.
TCTTGTAGTTTTTATATAATTATAATTATTGTAAATGAACTCGGCGTACACGGTTGACGCCGGTAGTCCCCACACGCTTATATGAACGGCGGCATTTGTGGCTGTGGCGTATGACCTGTGTGCGAGAAGCCTTAAAGTAGAACTTTTCTCTCATCTACATTACGTCACACATCAAATTTCCAAAATCCATAAACACTTTGTGAAGTGTTTAAGTGGTTTTGGCGAACCCACTGTGCTAACACGCACGCATCAGTGACGCCCTGCCCTTACGGTATTTTATTGCCGTAGCAAACAAAGTTCCTAAGCAAGATTTATAATGGAAATCCAAGACAACAGAGACAGAACAGATCACAGAGATAGCGACACCATAAAAACTGATGTGCAAACCTCTTAACCGAGGAGGTCGTCAACATGCTCCAAAATTAAAGAGTTTTCAAAAATAATACTAGATGAGTTCTATCTACATATTTGGAATAGGTACTACTTCCTGCACATGTGCAAGAAGTAAATGATATTAGAGTTGTCATCCGAGCTGACAAAATCTATCAGTGTCGTGTTGGCGTTGTAATCGTCGCAGTGTGAAAACGTCCATTCAATAAATGACCGATGACAGAAGATTACCAGCAAGCACGACAGCGTGGTTGGTCGCATTGCTCGCACAATTTATTGAGTCGATAATAAATGATTACACGGTCTACTTGACAATATTTTTTGTAATAATTCTGATCTACAGAATGTTCTGAAACTTAGCCACACGAAGGGAAAGAAAATTTTACTGAGAGACTTCTTTAAGATTTTTTAAAATAATTAAACTGCATTCAAAGATTTTTGAAGCCTGCCCTAACCAGTAATCGAACCCACCAAATTTGAAAAAAAAACTTACACCTTTCCCTTCATGTGGCAAAGTTTTGGGACATCCGGTATATTTGATCGAATTAATGTTTTTGTGCTAAGTAAAGTTCCACGCACATAAAGTCACAATAAATATAAGCAAGAGACAATAGTTATAATGCACCTTCCGCATTATGAGCGGTATTAAACAACAGTGTGGCTTTATGGAGCGGGCGAGCAAAGCGAACGCAGGCGTTATAATAGTGCTTTGAGTGTTTCATATTATGCATTTATGCAGTTGCATACGAAATTTTATAGACAGAATATTATTTCTACACACAAAGCAAACATTTAACATAAATTGTGTTCACGAACTGTTAAGCATCACGGTACAGTCGACGGCACATCAGACGTAACATGTTCACTTTGTGCCATACGTAATGAGATATTCGGATGCATATTCACCTAGTTCAGATGTTCGGTATTTATTATGTAAAGCACTTTTTTTAAGAAAAAATCAAGGATCTGGGATTAACTAATTTGAGTGAGTATGTTACGGCTAATACCCGAAGTGCGGCTAAACCTAGTTTTAGCTGGCTAAAACTAGGTGTAGCCGAAAGCTGTTGGCTAAAACTAGGTGTAACCGATCTGCTTTACTCCTGCAGGTCCCGGGTAAGGTTAAAAATTTAAATACTTAAATTTCGATGTCATTTCTTTTTAACAGACAACAGACAAAACTTTATATATATCCCATGCTGGACCTAGTTTTAGCCGGATACACCTAGTATTAGCCGCGAGCAAATCGGCTACACCTAGTTTTAGCCGGCTAAATCTAGGTTTAGCCGCACTTCGGGTATTAGCCGTAACAAGTATACTCCGTGAGATGTGCTAATAAATATAGCACGATTTGACACAAATTCCAGTTGGCATTTTTAATTGGTTGCTTTTTCCTACTTCTACTGTCAGTGATTTTTGAAGACGCAAATACAATCTTATTAGGTAAGTTGTAACAAGGCCTACTAAACCTCATGGGAATACACACATTTTAAGAATTTTAAGAAGTATTTGGTTTCCTGCCAGGGATGTAACGTGCTGTGATCTGATGATGGCTATCTAATGTTTAAAAAAACCGCGAAAACAGCATTAAAATTTATGGAAATCGTGAAACTGAGAGCTTTGAACCTTCTATCTTTTAAAAAAACCGCGAAAATAGCATTAAAATTTATGGAAATCGTGAAACTGAGAGCTTTGAACCTTCTATCTTTTAAAAAAACCGCGAAAATAGCATTAAAATTTATGGAAATCGTGAAACTGAGAGCTTTGAACCTTCTATCTTTTAAAAAAACCGCGAAAATAGCATTAAAATTTATGGATATCGTGAAACTGAGAGCTTTGAACCTTCTATCTTTTAAAAAAACCGCGAAAATAGCATTAAAATTTATGGAAATCGTGAAACTGAGAGCTTTGAACCTTCTATCTTTTAGAATGCTGATGAGACCAGTTGGGTGTGTATAGCGATCTGAATCTCCTCCCTGGATAGCCATCATCAGATCACAGCACGGTACATCCCTGGTAGAAAACCATGGTTTCAAAGTTACCTCGTTTGTATGAAAATCATACCTGTATCCCTAGACAAAGTTGATGAGTATAAGAGGGTGCATTAATAAGACCATGACTTTGTAATGAAGAAACACATTTTTTCGGAACATTTTGTTTATTTCTCTACATAATCTAATTGTAGCTCTGCTTATTCAGTCCAATGAAGTTCCTACTCCTTCAACCCATTATTTTTTCTTTCATCCCGTGAAAACTGGTAACTGAAATGAGGGTCCATTTCAGACACCATCTTTTGGCTTGATGAAAATCCTTGTCCGCCAAGACATTCATGTTTGGCTGGAGAAAAAAATTCAGTGGGTTGAATCTAGAGGATAGGAAGAATTCGAATCTTCATTCGATGAGTTTTGATGTCATGAGTGCCGCCGAGAGGGTCGACAGGGACATTAAGAAAAGTTAGATGTCGCTTGAGCTTTTTGTTTCCAAAAGTAGGTAATGTTGCCGAATTTGAAAAATTTGTTTCTTTTCTTTATTTTTATTGTATCTCACCTGACATAACGTATAAATTGACATGTTAACAAACTTTTCTTCTTAAAACTTTTCATTAGTTTTCCAAAATGGACGACACAAACGCCACTTTGCCATGATTTTATTGAAAGTGGAAAATTCTATTGACATGACATCGACCATATTGACATCTATCATAGACAATTTATTTGACATTTTGTAAACCCTTTGTTATGGCGAAAGGACTAAAATCATAAAGCCTTTGTATTTGTCTTTATTGTTTTGTTTTGATTTGGTTATTTTTAATGACTTATTGTAATTTAAAATAATTTATTGCACCCAATAATATATAAAATCATTTTAATAATTATAACTTATAAATTTGCATGCTACTATTGTGGGCTGAATGGGAGGAAATGTAATTAATTAAAACCTAAAAAATATGTACCCCAATCATAAGCAAATAAAATTATTTCTATTTCTATTTCTTAAAAAAAAATATTCCTTAAGGAGTTTCTTTTAAGATATAAAAATAAATTATGAAAAAAAAAGTATTTCTTTTATTCAAAGAAAGTATTTCTTCTTTTCAAAGTCATGTAAAACTCTAAATTGATTGATTGATTTATTCATTGTTGGGATAAGCGTGGAGCCCTAACGGCTGAAGGTAGAGACACCAATTTTGGAGAGTAGATAATTTTTATGATGTAGATGAGCACTAAGGGTGCTACAGGGTGTTCCAGTTTGTATGAAGGTAGAGACACCATTTTTTGGAGGGTAAATACCTTTCATGGTGTAAGTAAGAACTTTTAAAGGGTTTTGTAAAATTTTCGTTATACACGGTGCTACAGGTTGTTTAAGTTTGTATGAGAATTTGTATAGGGCTGAAGGTAGAAACACCATTTTTTGAGGGTAGATACCTTTCATGATGTAGATGAGCACTAAGAAAGGATTTTAGAAAACTCCTGTTATACAGGTTGCTACAGAGTGTTTCAGTTTGTATAAATAAATGTAGAGACACCATTATTGGGGGGTAAATACCTTTTATGGTGTAGCTAAACACTAAGAAAGGGTTTTGTGAAATTTTCGGTATACAGGGTGCTACAGGTTGTTCAAGTTTGTATGAGAATTTGTATGGGGCTGAAGGTAGAAACACCATTTTGGAGGGTAGATTCCTATTATAATGTATGTGAGCACTACGAAAAGGGTTTTGGAAAATTCCCGTTATACAGGGTGCTACAGAGTGTTCCAGTTTGTACATGAATTTTTATGAGGAAATTTAAATGTGTGAAATGAGGTCTACAGATAAATAAGGTATGTTGGCAATCCGCGACCTTCAAAATAAATGCACAACTATCTTAATCACGCGAACGAAGTCGCGGGCAAAAGCTAGTATAGTATAAAATAATGATAATAATTTATTTGCATTAAACAATAAATTTAATAATGATAATAATTTATTTGCATTAAATAATATGCACTAAATTACTACGTTTAATTAAAATCTTACTTGACTAATTGTCTAGCGCCTCTTTAGACATTCTTGTGTCACTCAAAGCTCTGCTTAATCGTTGGATGATTATTTACTCAAGCTCTATTCGTCGTAAAACGTATTTTGTTTCAGTCTACTCTAGACATTAATTTTAGTCTAGTTATGCGTAATGCGTGGGTTATGAACCATTCTTCTTTTCCATTCATAAGAAAAGCCTGCATGTGGTGAGGACATTACATGGGCTGTTCCAAAATAATATGTGAAACGAAAAATAACTAGTGGCTCTGTTAGCTGTAGACCTCAAGAATGTGACATGTTTGTTACTAACACTATCTATGAACTTCGTTCCGAAATAAATGAAATATTATTATTATTAAACATTTATAGAAAAGGTTGATTTTTTTTTTCAAAAAATTTTAATTGACTTAAAAACCCTATAGTTATCGAACCTTCTCACGAAATTTTACGAGAATCGGTTGAGAAATGCGACCTTTAGATGAAAACAGCTAGGCATACAAAAGCATTTTTGCCCATGCTAAGACTGTTTTCACATTCTATCTTGCTACGGGTGAGCCGATTTTTTCTAATATTTTTCATTATTTATTCATCTTAATATAAAAATAGCATTGTGAATGCAAAAATCTAAAAGTTTAAAACAGATACATATTTCAAACATTTTACTTACCTCCGATATTGTATCGGCGGCCGATACCGATATCGTATCGGATAATGTGAAAACGGTCTAAAACAGAGACGTTTCTTTCAGGCTTCGCGCTCGCTCGCTCAATAAAGTAACTGAAAAAAGTGTATATACCGATACAGATTTTTCAAATATATCCTTCTTGTCTACACTATGCAATTACGCATTCGGATGCACCAGCTTTCAAACATTATAAAAACGCATCTTGTGGAAAATTAAAATATGCCCTTAGGGATCGTCTGAATTCTTCGACGGACTCTTCTGCGGTTTATTCTCGGCAAATAAAAAGTTGCACAAAGTTAATCGGTGCCTGTATGAAGGATGAAGTAGCAATATTTGACCCCCAAAAAGTTGTCAAAAAGTTGATAGTTAAACCTGCTATGAAAGAAAAGACTTCCCGCGAGACAAAATATCTTTAATTTTATATGAAAAAATATCCACACGTGAATAGTCATTTATTTTCACCAGTGAGATTTTTAATTAAAATAGCCGTCAGAAATAATATATTTCAGAAAAAAAATGTCTTTATTAATAATTTTCGTAACAGCATTTTACGTTAATGCGGTGACGTAAATGACACCAATTAAAAATCCTTTTTATGACGCCAGAACTCAGTTTGAACACTATCTATGTTGAGCTTAGATTTATTTTCTTTCAACTTAACTATTTTCCGTTTATTAATTACAATGAATAAAAGCTTCGCCCTTATCTCATACTTCGTTTCTTATCTATTCGTTCATAGTGTGTTAAAATCAAATTAAAATTCTTAAAATAAGTATGTAAGTGTACTATAGAACAGCCGCAGCCGATCCAAATAACTACTAAGTAGTTCTGATACACAAAAAAAAACACAGAAAAACACGTTGCGTTGCGCGCAATCAATGGAGATTTAACTTGATTTTTAAAACTTTACTATTAATTTAAAAATATGATACTTACTACTAGTTATTTTTACTATTATGAAACATAAATATTAAGTATGAAATTGCCGTTTTGTTTGGACAATTTTAAAGAATTACCATTTTCCATACTAACATTGTCTCAATTTATTTAACAACCATGAGCGCTAATGTTCTTAAACTTTTATGCACATATGTTTAAACACTCAGCTAACTAATGCTGTATGTATTAAGGGAAAAAAATGTATCGGCTTATAGTACAACGAATAAAGTGGTCATTTCTGCTAACGAAAAAAGCAGTCACTTTTAAGATACTTTTTATCGTTCAGGAAAATAAGAGAAATATTTTTATTGCTCATAGTGGGCCATTATTATCGTAATTCAAAATAATAACAAATAACCGAAGCATGTTTAACATCAAAGAAATGAGAGCCGCTGTGTGTGAGAAAAATTATTAAGATGACATCTCAATTTGGCGGGAATCGGGATTAAATTAAGTAGTATAGATTAGATAGATAAATAAATCTTTTTTTAACCGACTTCAAAAACTTTTTAACCGACTTCAAAAACTTTGAAAAGGAGGAGGTTATCTATTCGTCGCGTATATTTTTTTTTATATATGTATGTACACCGATTACTCAAAGACGGCTGAACCGATTCAAACGATTCAAACGTTATAACATGAAGTTTGTTCCCAAATTGGTCCCATTTTTTGAAATTTTGAAATCGGTTCAGTAGTTTTCAAGTAATCTTGAAAATACTGCCGTTTTCGTTACCATTTTATATGAATTGAGACCGACTTTCAACCATTACTTTTTTGTTTATGAACCGATTTAGACAATTCTTTTTTTGTTTGATAGAAGACACCTTAAGAATGATTCCATATTATTTTCATTGGTATTGGACTTTGGATTTTGAAGATACACGAGGGAACTCCTCAAAATCAAATAGGAACTGTACAGTGATTGAAATATTGGTAGGTTTATTATTGTCAAGGACATTCTGGACTAGATTTGAACTGCGAAGACCCAACGGAACACCTGTGGACATTGAGTTACTCGGGGTTTACCATTGAAAAATGTGAAACATTATACTTAACGTTTTATTTTATAAAATCATCGCTTACATACCTACCACAAAAAAGTTTAAAATAAAAAGCTTTTTAAAAAAAGTAAAACCTCCTTCAAAAACCTTAAAAAACAGCTCTATAAAAAGCAAGAAATAATGTTCAAATCGATTAATTAAAACACGTCTATTGAAGTCGGGTGGGGCTTTTAGAATATAAACCTCACAATAAGTAAAAAAAATACTTCCAGCTCCACCCGACTTCAATAGACGTGTTTTAATTAATCGATTTGAACATTATTTCTTGCTTTTTATAGAGCTGTTTTTTAAGGTTTTTGAAGGAGGTTTTACTTTTTTTTTGCCTATTCTCTTGCCTAGAAGTAAGTAATCTATTCACTCACGAATGAAGGCCCCCAGATTGAGGAATCACAGACCCAGGCAAGGAGTTCCACTCTCTAGCGATACAGATGATAAAATTTGAAGCAAAACGCTTAGTTCGAGTCTTTATTTATTATTTATTAATACATCACATGCTAGTTCACAGAAGTATACTTCCAACACACCAGCAAGGCATACATAGTTTAGAAATAACAAATATTAATTACTTAATTAGAATTCACTCTTATTATGATGTGATATGTCAATATAAATCTAAAGAATGTCAAATATCATAAATCGGCAATTTCATACTTTAAATTTATTTAAATAACTTTCTAGATAATTGGGTTACATTTTTAAAAATCAGCTAAAAATGCTTTTGGAAAAAATTAATTGTACTTTAATAATTGAATTTAAAACTTAAAACTACTAATATTTCTTCGTTAAAGGTATATCAATATTATAAATTATATTTTTTGGAAAACGTAATCATTTCTACTTTTTTAAATAAATAGCTCCTAATACAGGTAGTTTTGACAGTTTGGCCTATGTGTTTTTCTTAGTTTAAAACTATTCTTTACTGCTCTGTGAATAAATCAATTAAAGCTATCTTAAAACAATTTCACGGCGCGAGTTCTTATAAATGCACAAATAGGACATTGTGCCAATAATTTTCTCTAATGGCTATTTCTATAATTACTGTAGGTATTTACCTAGCTTTAAAGTACTTCTTATTGAATATAAATAATGTTTTCATTTAATTTCATTTCAGCATCCCACTCAACACACGTACTTAATACATAAAACAAACGAACACAGAACTCTATTTCAACGCAGTGTGTTCGCATAGGCAAGTGTCGTTTCAGTATTGTTTTAGAAGATAACTGTTCTCTGCAGTCAATTAAAAAGACAGTTATTATATGTATTAATATACAATTATGGAAAAAAACGGTTGAAAGATTGAGTTCGTTCAGATTTTTTTTGTGCCAACGCAAAATTCAGCCATTATTATTAAATCAAAATCAAAGCTACTAAATAAATTTATATTTTACTACGCAGCTTTTACCGTTCTCTGCAGTCAATTAAAAAGACAGTTATATTAATATAAAATTACGGAAAAAAAATGTTGAAAGATTGATTTCGTTCAGATTTTTTTGGTGCAAACCAAAAAATCAGCCAGTATTATTAAATCAAAACTATGAAATTAATTTATATTTTACTACACACCTTTTATTATAATATTATCATTATCATTCACATAATTGGTGCTGTCCTGTCAAAACGTTAATTTTATCAATTATCGTGTAAAGATGAATAAATAATGAAAAATATTAGAAAAAATCGGCTCACCCGTAGCAACTTAGACGGGATTCGAACCCGCACCCTTAGGATTCCGGCCCAATGCACTACCAATTATTTATTCATCTTAATATAAAAATAGCATTGTGAATGCAAAAATCTAAAAGTTTAAAATTATCGTGTATACAGAAGTAATAAAGCTCATAAAATTACATTTTCATTATCTTATGAATCGCTAACTAAAATAAAAATCGGCAATTTATAGAAATGGAGAACTAGTACATTACGATATTAGTGCGTTATAACCAATACGCACGTATATCGTACGACGTTTTTTAACACCCTTGCGAGGAAACAGAAAAAAATACGCCAAAAGCATGTTTTTCCACTTCAAGAAAATTTCATACGTGGTTATGTATCTGTCCTTGGATATTGACGGCAGCAAGTTATCGCTTGCGGTTCGCGCTTCTGTTAGTATATCCGGTGTAGTTGAAGTAATATATTGCTCATCTTCATTATTGAAAGTTGTCATTTTTACATATTCACAATACAAGTACAAAGAAAAGAAAATTTGAGAAAAATGGCGCGAGGATTATTTTCTGCCGTGGCTGCGTGAAAATGTTGGCAAAGACACTAGAGCATGCAGCCAAGTTTTTAAATTACCGAATAAACTGTTTTTTTATTTTAAATAAACTCAATCTGTGAATGCACACTGTCTACTGAATGGCACCGCGCGGCGATTAGTTCGAAATTTGAATAGCAACAGCGCGCTGCTAACTAGCTGGAGTCGTGCGGCGGCAATCAGTTCCATATTTGAAATGGCAAATAATACTGTTATGGAATTTGTATGGACTATAACTTAACTATTTGCTTTGATAACACACGCGTTTTTTATGACCCGCTTTACATATTTAAAACCGGTGGAATTACATCAGCTTTACGAGCAAGGGTGTTAAAAATTAATAAAAAAGCTTAGCAACAATTATAATAAATATAAACCAGAAGAACATATTGATTTTACCATTCATATTTTTTTTAATTTTATAAATACTAGTGTTCTACGTTCTTAACAAATATGAATTTATTTATTAAAATTTGTACATTATGATTAAAAATATATATGTATTAGACAAGTCAACGCATGTAAGAAAAATGGTTACTGATCTTATGTTGGCACAAAGATCTTGAAAAAATAATTGGAAAATGTTTTTTTTGCATTTACATTTAAAAGAATCACAAAGGGCTTATCCTAATCGTAGCTTTATTTTTTTATTTATTCATTCTGTACAAACATACAATGATCAAAATAAAAGTAGTGGACAAAAAATAGTAGGAGGGCACAACATATTTCATATTGAAATCTCTTCCAGCAGGCCCGGAGGAAAGTATATTTATAAGTCTATTAGTTACTAATCCTAACTTATATCTTTTAAATAATTATATTATAAATCCGAAAGTAAGTTTGTTTGTTCGTTACGCCTTCACGTCTTAACTATTCAACCAATCATCATGAAATATCGCATACACGTGGTCAAGTGTACTGTAGCGCTTGTGAGCGCTACTTTAAATAAAACCGATGCTTTGACTGGAAACTATTATTTTATTCCTCTTTTTAATTAATTTCGAATACAATAATAAAAACCAGGATGCGCCTCCATGGCCGCGCACCGAGTCCTCTGTAGAAAATCGAATCTTAACTTTTTAAACTTGAATTCAAATCCATGTCAAACGCGCCACCGCAATATCGGCCAATACGCGGGCATAGACACCACATTACCATAGGGTACCTTTCTTCTGAAAAAAGGACTGTTCCCGAGGAATAGAGAGATGACCGCGCAGACGAAGTCACAGGCGGTCGTTATCCTACTAATATTATAAATGTGAAAGTTTGTGGGTTTGGATGTTTAGATGTTTGGATGTTTGTTCCTCAATCACGCAAAAACTACTGAACGGATTTGGTTGGAATTTGGCACACAGATAGAAGATAGCCTAGATTAAAACATAGAATACTTTTTATTCCGATATTCCCACGGGAACAGGAACCACGCGGGTGAAACCGCGGGCAGCCGCTAGTAGTATTATAAATGCGAAAATGAATTTATTTGTTTGTTACGCTTTCACGTCTTAACTACTCAACCGATCATCATGAAATTGTGCATACACGTTTTCAGGGATACAGAAAAAGATATAGGGTACCTTTGATCCTGATGTATGGATTGTTCCTAAGGGAAACAAAAATAAATGTCTGCACAGATGAAGTCGCGGGCGGCCGCTAGTATAGGTAAGAATATAGCGAGTTGTTTGTAGTCACTATATTTTACTCCAAGAAATAGTTTTAGTGATAAAGCTAATTGAAAAACGGATCATGAATAATCCAGCGGCAACATAGTTTCCTGACTTTTGAATGCTGATTTTTTTCATTTCAGTCCTACCAATCCCAAAGTTTGCTTGAATCATCCAATAGGTACCTAATATGCCAGTTCTCTTTGAATAATTACCTATGTATCAGTCATCATCTTTTCCACAGTGATTGCATTTAAATGCCGTCCTTCAACAATTTCAGCAGAGAAGAGACACGAAGACGATTATATTCTGCATTCCAATGCTTTACGATGCTCAACTAAGGTGCTTCTCCTGCAAAATCATTTTGGAGTAAAGCAGTGCAAACTTGCGGAGAAAGCGAAGTTTTAAAAATCTGAAATTATTTCGCGTCATTTTTGCTACTTTGCATTTTGATAAAAACAAATAACTCGCTACTTCCGGTCAATTTCAAACATAACATTCTATATTGAAATATTTTTGAGTTGCCAGATACGCAAAACTTTCAGAGCTTTTATAGCTAGAAATGCTCGCCATTCTGATATGAAAGAAATGTGTGCATTTTTACGATACTCTCGCAATTTGCTTTCAAAGTTTCAGAATATTACCTGAAAGTTACTGAATAATAGGTATTTTTCAGTATGAACTGGAGTAAGACATGCAAAGTGTAATAAAAACTAAGTATGATGATAGAGAAGCCTTGAAAAGCTCTAGAATATTTTTATTTTAAAATCTGGCCCAAAAATGAATCTGTCTGTAAAGTCTTTACGTTTTTCACGTAGACACATTTGTGATATTTTTTGTCCACTGTTATTTTTTTCACCATTACTGAGACAGTAGAGTTTTACCATAAGTTCTTTGATATAGGCTTCATAAATTGTATAGGTAATCGTAAGTTCTTACTATAATATAATCTCTCACCCTTGTATCTATAGACGATGAATTAAGTAATACCTACCTACTTGCAGTTTTCAAATGCTTCTAAAATTATATTGACGTGCAATTTTTAGTATAACTAATGTTTGTACCATAAATTGTATTTGAATATAATATAAGTATTAGAGGCATTCGGAAATGGCAAGTTTTACTCAAGTTATTTTACTTACTCGTCTATAGATTTGCTATAGATATGAGGGTGAAACAAAGTAAAAAAAGTCTTCACAGAATTTAATAACATTTTCTTTTTTTATCGTTTCCCAAAATTTCACTTTAAGTTGTAAGCGAATTTTCTGTATAAATGATCAAGTGATAATCTAACAATTAATACGTTACCCAAAAAAACTTAAACCTTGCCTGCAAATCCAAAATATTAATTCATGTTCCGCGTTCCACAGTTGATATCACGAAATCTGGCACATAGATCAAGCACAGTGGGGAACGATAGCGCACTCACTGGGGCATGTAAAAACGGCGCGGAAGGCTCGCGGCGCGGCGTTGGGCGGACGCTGCAGTCACGCGGCGCGCATAGCTCGTGGCGTGGCGTGCGACGTGCGGCGGTGACGGGGGCGCGCCGGCTACTAAAAGGCGGCTCTACGCGCCCGACTCAGCGGGGACTAGGGAGCGGTCATCATCACTCTTCCAATCAGTATTCAATAGCTTTTTTGAACCAATTTTTAATCTGTGTTCTTCTGGGGCATTAATGGTAAGACTTTCATAATTCATAATTTGCCTAGCTCTAGTATATTTGAGCTACTGAAATCATGTAAGCAGAAAATAATGTTCAGGACAAGATTGGTTTCTGGTCGTAGTTTTACTATCAAAATTTTGTGATAGCAGATATTTTTAATTTAATACTATGAGCTTACTACTATTTAATACTATGAGCTTATCTGTGAGAAAAGATATATCTCTTTTGAAGTGAATGATAGATTTTGCGCAAGTCTAGGGGCGCTGCCCCGCGCCCCGCGGCGCACGCACGGAGTGGCGCGGAGGGCGCGGCCGGATCGCACATAACTTTGGACATGCGACCTCGCTGCGCGCCTTCTCAGTTGTACAAACTACGATGCTTACGATACACACGCAAAGCACGTGCAGCCTTATGTAACTCGACATTAACAATCGCTTTCAGTATGACATTCTGTGTGGATCCATACAAGCCGGTTCCCATCGTCTTACTTTTCAGAAATCCCGCCGCACCAACCCACTATGCAGATCACAACATTTTTGTAGAACGGCCATAAGTAGAACGGCTTACCTTCGCCATAATTTCACCTCTCGCCACTGTTACATAAATCCATCACTGGTTTATAAGGGACAGTCGTAGAAGTAACTTGGTTTGCCATAACAATGGATGTAGGTACAGAAAGCGATTGCAATACATACTGGAGTTACACAATTAGGACGCTGGCTCTATGAGCACTTAATCCAACAAAAACGCCATACATCCATGCAATAACAGACCAACCTGGCAACTATCATCCAAAGGAACCATACCCGTATAAATTAAAAAGCATTTTCCCCGAAATATGACACTTATGGCGTTTGTTCACCTCCATAAGCGTTTAATGCTATCCCAAGAAACGATTTCGTGGGCACTTAGGACAATTTGTACTGTCGTAGATTTTATTAACTGTACAGTGACAAAAAGTGACACTATGTTATACAGAATTCAATATCAAAACAGCGTAAAATATAATGTTTATTAAGATTATAAAATATTATTTTTAGTGTATTGTCTTTTGGTCTACGAAACTCTCTAACACGTTAGATCTCGTTAGATTCAATATAAGCAGAACATACTTAATGAAAAGTTTTTGATGTATTAAAATTTGTAGACTATAATAACAAATTACTTCCTGAAGTGCAGATTTTGCATCAACTTCTTAAACAATTATTTTCGCTTCAGATATCAATCTGAATATCAATCTGTATCAACAAAGAATTCAGCAGTACCTAAAGTAGAGCTAAATTGTAACATGAAACAAACCAGAGGAAGTATAAAGAAGCAAAATTACACTTAAAAATACTCCTATGGGTATTGTAACCTCAAAGGCTCCTAATGCTTTCATTCATACGGACGACGATGTAAATCAGGAAGAATAATGGGCCCAATATTGATCCTTGGGAGTGCCCTTAATCTTGGATACTTCAGAACACTTAGCAGCGTATTACGACAGTATACCAGTACTGAATAATTATTGTCTGTCCGTCAACTTTTCACTAACATAATTGTTGTCTGACCGTCAACTTTTCATCCCGAACACCTCTAAAGCAACATCAACGTATTGACCAATCTCCACTTCCGTCAAAATCACTTATTGCAGGGGTTTCCAATTAATTTTCTCTACATACCCCTCCAAGAAAGACCTCAAACTCCCGAACCACTTCTTGCACCACATATAAAAAAGGTTATTGATATATCGCGTACCCCTTGACTTGCACCAATTTTTCTGCTGCACCGTAACTTACGAGATACCATTCTACATTGTTTTGAAATCTTTCGAAAATTATTGTTTTAAATAAACACTGCCCAAGAGACTGCAAAAAATATTTATATTACTTTTCATAATACAACGCTGTCATCTAAAAACATTTATAGTAAAGTATCTGTCTAAAATTAGCTTCAAGACAAGACACTTTTGTCTTAGAAAATGTATGGTTTGACGGGAACAGAGGGGAAAAGTGGAGGACGTCCTCGAAATTAAGTGTCTTGTCTCCGCTCGTGGGTCCCTGAAGCTCTTCCCTCTTATCGACTAGAGATCTTTTACGTCATTTAAATTCTGTGAAAAAATCTTACACATTACTGAATGGGTTAACAAAGCTATGTTCAAAAGTTGTTGGTAACTTTAGGAGTTAGTGAAGTGTCTAATTTCTACATTTTCCATTAATGAAATGAGTGTTGGAATCTCATCGCTTAACCAGATTGTAGGTAATTTATTAGAGCTCGGCATCGAATCAGAGTCAGCGGGAGGTAATTTCCTCGCGCGGAGTCAATTAAAACTTGCTTCTGATCGCCCGCGGCGCTTCCTGCGGTGGCCGCGACTTATACTTCCTGAGATCGACACTTCTCAATACGTAAAGGTACTATGGGCAACAGCGTCGCTTAACCAGTAAGCAACAAAATTTGTGTGCGCGCGTATTGCTCCTGCACGAACTAAACGTATGGTTGTGACGGCGCGGCGTACAAGCTATTTTAACCTTAGGAGTAGACAAGCGACGCTGTTGCCCATGGTACCTTTACCGCACCACGTAGGCCCACATCTAATCATTGTGCCGTATCCAGGGATTGAAATACCGTTAAAAAAATAAAGATAAAAAAATAACGTTAAAAATACCGTTAAAACATTTTATCGGTAAATTTACCGGTAAAAATAACATTATAAATATTTTACCGGTAAAATTAGCGTTAAATATAGCGTTAAACTTTACTGGTACAATATACCGGTAAAATTATCGCTAAAAAATTACGTTTTTAATTGGAATAACGTTAATTTCAATGTAACGTTATCTAAATTAACGTTATTTATTGACATAACGTTAATTTTAAAATTAACGCAAAAAAAAGTAAAAAATAACGTTACATTAAAAATAACGTTATCATTCCTAGGCCGTATCATACCATCGCAGCGTCACGATCTCATTTTAATTTGGACCTTCGGTGTAGCTATAAAGTATCAATGTTTAAACAAATATAACGGACCCATTTTGTTATGCAATAGGCCCCTGTAGTCCAAATTTACGAACAGTGCCGTTGGATCCCAACCCTAAAATGACAACGATGAAATATGGACCCTTTATACGTGAAGCGTCGATTACATCGAACTCTGTCAAGGACGATCCATTCTATTGGAATAGTTGAGGGTCGTGAAGGGCGCGGGATCCGCGGAGTAATCAAGGGTCCCGAACAATGGGCTGAATTAATTCGGCGAGTGATTGGCCGCCACGCCACGCGTCCAGGTCGTCTCGAGGCATTGTCTCCGAGGCTATTGTGCCCGGAGTGCCTCGGCCCGCCAGATGGTTTGAAAGGAATTAGTAAGGAAGGACCCTCACCGTAACTAGTTCAACACAGTTTAAACTGACGGTTCTAGAACATAAATAAAGGTAGAAAATATAACGAGTAGGCCTAACGTTGTGATTGGAGAAAAAAATCATTTTTTTGGTTTTATCTTGCGTCTATCATTTTCGTGGGTCAGTCTCACAGTTTTCAGTTATTTACATGATAAATAAATAAAAGTAAATGATATAATAAATTAATAAGACAAAAAAAATTCATAAGACTTGACAGATAATATAGTATAGTTACTTTACTATTTCTACTTTCTTTACTTTTTGATAATATCTTGCAAATTTTAATTTATTTTTCAGCAACCTGTAAAACAGGCCCTAACTCATGACTGAAGTAATTGATTTCCTTTGATTACCTCGATTTTTTTTTCGAAATAATCTAATGAACTCTGTCTTAATCGTGCAGACCCCAGACTTGATCTCATTAAACGACATCGTGACGTAATCTTGACTATTTGATCTTAACTAACTTTTTCAATGGTACTACATATGTAACTACATCTCTCAAGTTTCCTGAAGTAGTGATAGCCAATTTGGATACTGTTTTACGTACTCAAATACCATTTTAAGTAATTATTTTCGACGTTTCATGTTGCGAAATGAGATTACTTTTCTAATGCCGTATAAAGGTTAAGATTTCAACCGTCTTAAAATATTGTTATTGCCAAATAATAGAAAATTCTTTGATCGGGTAAGTACTCAATCCTATTTAATATTATAAATGTGAAAGTTTGTAGGTTTGGATGTTTGTTCCTCAATCACGCAAAAACGGCTTAACAGATTTGAATGAAATTTGACACACTGATAGCTTTAAAGCCTGGATTAAAAGATAGGATACTTTTTATCCCAGTCAAAGGTTCCCTAGGGATTTTCCGAATGTCCACGTGGATGAAGTCGCAGGCGGAAGCTAGTCCCTTAATAACATTCAATTCTTTCACTGCTGCTTCGAAAGAAAAATATGTATGTATTTTATGCTTAAAATATTTTCAAATAGCATTTAAAGTAACAATATTTTTGGTACTGAAATATTCTTAAAGGATCCTTTGAAAAGGTTTCAGTATAAATGTATTATAAATAAAAGGTTCTTCTCTCGATTTATGACGCCGCAGCGTTGTTCACTGCGGAACCCGCTCCGTAACGAAGACAAAAACTTGTCCGAATCCCTTGGGAACAAAGCAGCCAGAAACAATGATTTCATACTTAAACATCATATTATATTACGCAAGGAACGGTGGGACAAGTACTTTATAAAGATTTAATTTAACTACGGGTGCTACGAAATATACTACGAAAATGTACTACGAGGCTACGTGCTACGAGAATTAGGGAAGAAGAAAGAGGTTTTATATTGGCAACTTTTTATTTTAAAGCTTCAAAAATAGTCAGATATTCAGCAAAAAAAAAATTACTAAAGCACATCAGAAAAATATGTTATCTTAGTTAATTACTTTCACCCGTTACTTCCAAATTTAATTTTATCACTTACCAATCCTAGTTTTTAGAAATTAAGTAGTATTGAAAGTAGCATTATAATTAGCATTTTATGTGTACCTACTGCGAAAATATTTACTGACATTAGCATAGATATTAAATGGCACTACATCACCTATGTTCTCAGACATTTACCTATACTGTCGTCAAACATTAAACAACAAGAACTTATAAAGCGACCGTAAAGTACACACCTTGCGTACACAAAGTTAAATAAGTAATAAATCATTCCATATCATCGGTTGGCATCTCCAAATTTCATGAAAATCATTTGTCCCACGTGAGCGCGGTGCGACGGCTGGCGAACATTGCTGATTTACAAATATAGCAGCCGGGTGCATCATTAAAAGTTGTGTCGTTGTCATAGTAGTATTGCTAAAGCAGTAAAGCAACTAGCCCCTCTTTCGATTATCTACGCTTTGTTATATACTAAGAGCTGGCCCCGGAAATAGGTATACAATTTGCAGAGCTCTGGGTTTGGTGTGGTATAATAGCATTTAGATACATGATTGGCTTGCTATTATACCACACCAAATCCAGAGCTCTGTAAATTGTATATCTTCAATCGCTTTTCAGCCCGTTTGTTGCTCAACCACTCCCACCCCCACCACTGAAAATCTGCGAGGTGCCCGGATCTGTTAATAATGATAGTATGGCTAACAGTTACTAACTAGAGGGATTTCGTCGCTCTGTAAATTGTTCACCTATTTCCGGGGCTAGCTCTTAGTCCACTAGAGCATGGTAAGTTTAGCGGCATTTGTAAGTTTTTGGTCAATTTTAATCATTATATTACTAGCGGCCGCCCGCGACTTCGCCAGCGTGGACAGTTTTATTCCATCCCTCAGGAACATTACCATGTTCTCGGTTTGGAAAGTACCGATGTAACTTTTTCTGTACCCCTAACAATGTGTACCTGTAAAAAAGTTCAGGATGACTCACGGCACAGTGGGTTTATTAGCATCATACGCCAAATATTCATCACCACTACTTCGCGTGGTTAAGCCGTTAGAAGTTGTGTCTAATTAAATGAAAGCGCCACCGGCCGCGGCGCGGTTTCAAAGATTTGTATAAAGTTGTATTACTGCTTTTAGCTATAAATTTTCTATGCCGTTGTCGTATACGGCGGCTGCAGCCGGCAGTTAACGGAACATGTCGCGGGTCGCCCCTCACCCCTTGCCCCTCCCGCTTTTGCATAACTTCAGCTATTTCGGGTGAAGAAGTACGTGAAACATAAGTTTTACATCGAAGCTGTACAGTATCATATTATAGCATAAGGATTGTGTAAAAACTGTGAATTTAACATGAGAAAATTGAATTGAAATATGACGCGTATTATGAGCAAGCGCCATCTGTCTACCCACGAAAAGTAACAAATCAAAGCAAATTATGTAAAATTTTTACTCGCTTCAAGTTCATCGATATCTTAAGATTTTTGTGCTAAAGGCAATTGGTCTTCTAGACAAAGTGGTATTTGGCAATGCCTATGCCAAATGAACAATAAACTTCAAAAAAAACTATGTGTTTTAGAAAACCAGTGATATAAATGAAATTACATATTCTAAATGCGAAAATCTGCATACTTTTACAAAATGTAACTCAGACTAAGTTTTGAATTCCTAGTGGTTATATGTCTGCAAGTTATATATCCACAGATTTGAAGTATTGTCTGGTTGAGTATTGAGAAGTGTCACCCTCGACGTTTTCTGAGACAATGGCCCTCTATGACGTCATTAATAGGGGCCATTAGTGGCCCTAATGCGATCCCGTTACGCCCCGAAATTCATTCGAATATTTTTTTCTTGGCTAGAGTGAAATTTGATTTATAGCATAAGATATTAAACAATCACGCGTTATTATATAACTTAAAATACGTTACTAATTTTGAAGATAATGTGATACGAGTATGGAAAATCTAAAACAATATAAATTCAGTCTAATTTAGGATAAAATAATAGTGCGTCTCTTGAATTAAAGATTTTTACTAAGAATACTGACGACATAGTTAATTACAACGGGACATTTAAAATTTTGTAAAAAATGTACAAAATCCCAAAAGGACCTTGCGAGAAACTTTAGGGTAGACAAATTAATTAACGACTGAAGTATCTACGAGTATATAGTATAGTTTTTCTCCTCCCCAGCACGAAAAGGGCAATTTTGCTGCGAGTATTCTCGGTGGTAGAGGTAAAAAGTTTTATGTTATGTACATGAGAGCAAATTCTTTATGTCTCGTGCTTTTAAATCACTCACTGTGCTCAATCCGTGGCTTAAAGTTGGCACTCGCAGCAAAATAGTAGATTATACAACAAGTGAAAAAAGAAGGAATTTAGTTCGAGGTACTATGTTGGATCCCGAGAGCAGCGAAGGATTCTAGAGTTGAATCGCGAGCGTAGCGAGAGATTCAAAAGTAGAATCCTGAGCGAAACGAGGGATACAAAGGACCGAGATGAATTTTTTTTTCACGAGTTGTGTACTCTACTTTTTACCATTGACTGCGAGAAAACATAATAGCAATACTTACACCTATAGTACCTATTCATAGTTATCAAATTTTATTATTTAGATAGGTAATCGGTAATTTAACCGTTAGAAAATAGTGAAACTATAGGTTTTCCAATGACATAAAACAACCATGCTATGAGGGAAATTACATGATCAGTCTGACATCAGTCCATTTCATCAGTTTGTATAGACTTTGAATTTTTACAGACTGAAGATCGTACCAGACTGATGGAATGGACTGATGCAAGACTGAACATCTAATCTCCCTCTAATATAAAGAAAAGAACCCAAAGATAAGACACTAAAAGAACCTAATTAATTTGGCGAGAAATTTTTTTTAGAATAGAACCCAAAGATAAGACACTATAAAGAACCTAAATAAAATTGGCGGGATATTTTTTTTATTTAATTGTATAACTATGGCTTTATCTATGGAATAGCTCCATACTTTCAGCACGTTTTTTTTTTGTACATAATTCATACGATGCGCGCTTGTTCCAAATTCAAATTATTTTTATTCACTCGGTGAATAAAATCGCTTATTATTCACTCTTATCGTTGAATTAAACGCACTTTTTAGAGTGGCGATGGTAAAAAATAACTTTACTCGCTTGTTGAACATCCTTACTAATATTATAAATGCGAAAGTCCGTTTGTTTGTTTGTTTGTTATGCCTTCACGTCTTAACTACTGAACCGATCATCATGAAATTTTGCACACACGTTCTCAGGGGTACTGAATAGGACAAAGGGTACCTTTCATCCCGAAAAAATGATTGTTGACGAAGGATAGCAAAAAACTTTCCACGCAGACGAAGTCGCGGGCGGCCGCTAGTACCTATATTTATATTCAAACAAGAGACTTCTTGCTCGTCTTAATAAATTATATTTGCTATATTGCGAGACATCCGTCTGAAAACTCGCCGAAAGGATCTATCGCAGTTGGTTGTACCAAAGCTAAAAGTAGTAAAACACAGCGTTAGGTATCAGGCAGTCAAAATGTTTAACAGCCTTCCAATCACGCTAAAATCTATTGTTGACTATAAATTATTTCAAAGACAATTAAGGGACTTCTTGTTAAAAAAATGCTATTATAGTTTAGATGATTTTGTCGGACATAAGAATTATTAATTTCGGATCGTATACATTTTTTACTTTAATTCTCATTACTTAACTAATTATTTGACATTTATGAATATTTTTTGACATGCCTTTTATGATTGCCGATTGATTATTTTAATTTAATTTATTATTATTGTATTTTTTTCCGACACAAATTATTTTGTTATGGAATAAATCAATTATGAAATAATTATGAAATTATAACTTATTATCTTTTAAATTGCTTATAAATGGTACTTTAAGCGTTACAGTCTTTATAACATTACGCGGTAAGAACAAAATATTGCCTTTAGTTAACTCAAGGAGATGAAAATGATCATGAAATGCAGTTGCAGCTAACATCCCAAAGCTGACACAATTGTAACAACTTTATACCCCTAAACAACTTGATTTCCAGTACAAAGTAATGGCAAAGTCCATTAAACGTTCAAAGTACAGTTTTCCCGAAGGTCGGACGAGCAGCGATTTCATGAGGTCTTTGTGTATCTCGCTTGACGTTCTATTAGCTTACAGTTGGAACATTTTGCTGAACAGCTTGGCAGCTTGTAATAAAACGGAATACGCAGCTTGGATTTATCTTTTGTTTACAAAGCTTTGGTTTCGTTTGTTTTAAAGGTAAATGACAAAGATAAAGGGTAAATTTTTATATAACAATTGTAGAGGTGCATGCTTTAAAAAAAAAAGGTTAAATCACCTATTTGGATCTTGTGTACAAAATCGATAACGTAATATCGAGATTTATATTTTATATGGACGTTTAAATTAAGACTTATTCACCCCCTTGAAAAGACAGTTCATCTTCATAGGCAGAAATCATTCTTAAAATTTCAAAATACCCTTTATATTACAATACAAAATCTTGCTGAACATCATCTCAAACTTTTAACCTTTCTACTTTACATACAACAATATTAAAATCATCTTTCCTAATCTTTAACTAGTCTTTTTGAAATCTAGTACATTATAATAGAATCTGGTAGTTGTAGTGATATTAACAACGCTTGAGCCATCGATACACCGTTTGCGGCTATTTATTCCGTCAAAGCGACCCGATATTGGACCGGCGGTATAATCTAATACCTGGGCCTTTGTTCGCCGCTCTACCGCTTCTAGTTTCAGCGATAACAGCATTTTTCAGCTTTGCCAATATTGCTGACACAATAAAGATTTGAAATGAAAAAATCCGTATGGTTCTTGACAAAAAAGGAAGTCGTGAAACTACAAAATGCTCGGAACTTTCAGAAGTTAATTTGACTGCCTAAAGTGTCACGATAAATAATATCACGACGTTATTTTCGTTACCTTTACAATTTATTAAGACACGTTGATTGATACAGATGTTTGCAAACACCGTAAGTTTGTCAACACTAATAAATCTAATAACAGTAAATAATAATATCATTTATGGGGACAAAATAAGGAAAAGTGTTTTATTTCTCAGTGTGCACCACTAGTCATATTTTCCCATACACTAATTAACAGACACAATGTTAAATACTTACAGAACATCGTATGTTATCATTGACAGCGTCAATTAAGAACATACTCACATAATAAATTAGTCTTTGTTTTCAGTATAAACAGTAGCAAGAAATTGCTATTTCCAGTAGTAATAGGAATACTAGCAAGAATCATTAATTCCCAGTATTGTTTGCTTTCAATTCTCGTGTAAAACTATCAGCGTAGGTTAATTTGAATCTTTGAAACTCATAGTTATAGCAAACAGCGACTGTTGACAAACCTAGAATGTAAACCACCGATTGATTGCTCTGAACTAGAGAATGTAACATCAATTACCAGGACAAGAAGTATTCGCAAACATTGTTCAGTTAATCATCAAACTTTTCCATCAAAGTTTCAGAGAGCTCATGTGATACAAAAGCTGCTATTGTAGTAGAGATAAGCGTATTCAATTTTCCTTATTATTAGGTAGAGGGTTGTTACCAGCGACATAAAAGAAATCGAAGCTTCAAGAAAGACAACATATTGTTGGCGGGGCGGAGATAACGAACTATAGTTTGTCGAGATGAGTGTGACCTACAGTCAAGGCTAAGGTGGCAGGACGAGGACACGACTGTTCCGGATCCCCTGTCCCCTTTCCCCGCGTCCTAACCCGGATAAAGGAAAATATGTAGCTAAATCAGTAATGCAACTATATAAAAACGTCTCGAATGGCGCACTTACACAGAAACGCATCGTTACAAAGTCTCTGAGGCCCGTATTTATAAACTGCTCTCAACGTTGACAGCTATCTTGAGATCGTACTTTCTGATAAGAACAGCATCTCAAGTATGATCTCAAAATAGCTCTCAACGTGGAGAGCGGTTTATAAATACGAGCCTAAGTGAGCTTCGTTAAGCTAGCTGAGACTATAATGTCACACAGATCCCTTTAGTCGTACACTACTGCGTAATGCCAGCGCCCCGTATGTTATCTAACTCAAGCCTACTAAAACGCCTCCACACTTCATCTTCAACGCAGCATGTGTGATTTAAACAGGGGTCTTACTTTCGATACTGTTTCAGCTATTACTTCACTGTGCCCGCGCGGCCCGCCCCTGACCCACATCGCACGCAGTGTTGCCAACTTACTGTTTTCTACTACGGCGTTTTTGATGAGTCAAACGATTTAAGTAGATGTTTAAGCTTGCCAAAAATTGTGTACACGTACAGTGATATAATATTGTTTGTTGTACGCCAATAAGATGACAAACAATTTAATTTTTTCACCAGTATTTTTATAAAAATGTAATCATGAAAATTAATTAGTGGATGATTTATAATAATTAACATCAGCCATTTTAATGTCCCCACTGCTGGAGCCTTCCGAAGCAC
Source organism: Agriphila tristella (assembly GCA_928269145.1). Lineage (NCBI taxonomy): Eukaryota > Metazoa > Arthropoda > Insecta > Lepidoptera > Crambidae > Agriphila > Agriphila tristella. The sequence goes on along the minus strand of OV743440.1, from coordinate 1,692,733 downwards.
GGAGGAGCTCGAGATAATAAGTTTTTGGTCACCCATCCCACGACTGACCCTTGCGAAAGTTGCTTAATCTCCGGCGCAATCGCTGGGCCAGGAGTTATACTATGTGACCGAGCTACTCTACGATATACGATATATAGTAATATCTCATAGCAATTAAAGTTGATTGTATAACTAAAGCTCAATAAAATATCTCTCTAATTACTTGGAATTGCAACTTGAATTGAAACAACGACAAAATGGGTGGCATAAGTTTGTAGGAAGGTCTTTTGTGGCGCACCGCGTTGCGGGAGCAAAATAATCAAGCGCTCAATAGTTGTGGCACCACAGAGTATGTGATTCCAAAGTCACAGAGAAACAATGATGTTCATTCAAATAACATAACATTAAAATAGAGAATCGAATTAGGTATATGTTATTAAAATAAACTATGTCGGATTTTACACGGAAGAACAAGAAGTTTTTCCGTGACCATGGCGCATGCAACTGCGTCAAAATATCGGAGCCTCAAAAATAAACAGGTACATGGTGTAAAACTGTAAATCGCGACATAATTTATTCTAATAACGTCAACAGCCATGAAATCAAAACAGTAGGGCTATGAAATAATAGACTTTTTAACGGATACTAGCGCGGTTTTATTGAAAGTACTTTGGTAATTAGTTGGTATTTGGTTTGATCAGGCTCACGAGTAGCTTCAGTCCCCCGTGACCACGGCAGCTGCAAAGGTGCCGAAACGTCGGGAAAAACAAAAAATCAAACCAAATACCAACTAATTACCAAAGTACTTTCAATAAAACCGCGCTAGTATCCGTTGAAAAGTCTTTTATTTCATGTCTATAGTGAGCGCGTAAGCTTGAGAAGTCAGTAGGGCTATGTAAAATTTTATACTAGAAAAATCATTTTCAATCCAATCCAGCTATTTAGATGATGGACTCGAACCCACAACGTTACCTTATACTTATTTATTATTATTGCTCAGGTTTGTACAGTCAAATTAGTTCAGGCATTAATCCTTTCACAATAGGTACATACATTATTATGTATTTTTTTTACCAATTTATTGCTAACAACCAGATTGTGCAGAACAGAATAATAAAAGTTATGTAATATGAATTTCGATGTGATACTATTGTTGTTAAAAATATTTTTTCCTTCTATTTCTAAGGGAAGGAAAAGTATTATGTATACTAATTAAGCGTAGAGCCCAATGTTCAGACATAATTTAAGGGAAAGACCTAGGCTTTAGTTAGGGCTGAAACTGATGATTTTGCAGTTTCATAAATCTCCCTTAATAGGTACACGTTCGACGGCAATGAGCTTACTAAGAGGCTGGAGCCCCTCATCAGGGCAGAGGCTGTGGGGCTTAGTCTCCAATTATTTGGTAGGTACGATGTGATGACAGCCTGGGTTTGAGCAATCAGAGATTTTGAAGGCCGACTCTGAAAGTTTAAACACGTTAATCGACGTTCATTCCCTTCGTGACATTAGTAGAATGACGATCAATTTCCAATTATTGTATTTTTTTACGTTGATACTTAAAGGCATCTAAAAGATCTATTAAAAAGATCTAATGATCGAGCGTTGCGTGCGGCTCAAACGCTCGTGTGCATGGTCGCAGCGGTGTAGGCGTGCGATTAGGGTGCTAGTCGCGTAGTACCAAATCCCACATTTAACGAGAATTCGGCGAACGATTTATGGCTGCCAGCGACCCGCATCCTTACGCACTGGAGCTACTCACAGCTTCACTTCCTTGCTTAAACGATTTTTAGTTAAACGTGACAGTTATATCCTCCATTTGGCAACAGGCAAATAAAGAACAAGAAAAACAAAGCAAGAAAAAGGCCCACTTTTTTCGCTAAAATTTGACTAACTTAAATTCAAAATTCTGATAAAAAATAATGATAAACTTTTATCAACTTTGTAACAAGTAATACGAACTACACTGGCCTGCAAAACTGAGTACTACAGAGGTCTTTTTCATACAAACGAGGTAACTTTGAAGCATTGGTTTTCCGCCCAAGATTAAACGTGGTGTGATCTGATGATGGCCATCCAGGGAGTGAATGGAGAAGATTCAGATCCCCATATACACCCAATAGATCTGATCAGCATTCTAAGATCTGTTTGGATATGTTTAAAAAAACCACGAAAATAGCATTAAAATGTATGGAAATGCTGTAACTGATAACTCTTATCCTTACAGCTCTTAGAATGCTGATCAGATCAATTGGGTGTGTATGGGGATCTGAATCTTCTCCATTCACTCCCTAGATGGCCATCATCAGATCACACCACGTTTAATCCTGGGCGGAGAGCCAATGCTTCAAAGTTACCTCGTTTGTATGAAAATAGACCTCTGTAGTACTTAGTTTTGCAGGCCAGTGTATATGGATATAATAGATCCCCTTGTTTTCCCAATAATTATGTTACAAATTTTAGTTTTTTGAGTGTATAAGTGTTCCATGTGTGTCGAGTAAAATTGTTGATTCAAGTTTAGTATTTTTTACAGTTTTCCTCTTTTTCATTTCTTAGACAAGGCGGGGAATTTTATAATTCCAGCTCCTGAAACAACTGTGAGTACAATACAAGCTCTTATACTTATTAACTTGCATATGATATTTTTGTTGTGTTGACTTTTGTTACCTCAAACTAAGGAAGAGTTTTGAGCTAATCTTATTGTTATGAACTTGTGTCTCAAAATAAGTTCTTGACAGAAGCATCTCATTCATTTGTCTTGCTTTTCAAGAAATTTCTTGGGAACTGCTGCAGTGCTGACTTTACGAGAATATAGCTCAGTTTATTACCTACATGTAATGTATTTCTATGCTTGCACAGAAAAGCGCGATTTGCGCTTGTTTCTAAGGGCGTTCGCTGCGTTAAGCGGGATCCCGGCGCGGCGGGTATACGGCTCGGGAATATAAATTGCTAGTTTTTTGAAGGACAAATGCCTACAGTGCATGAGTAAGCTCTAACCTATGTGGACCCGCGCGCATGTCCCGCTTAACGTAACGGACGCCCTAAAATATGTGTTCTCTTTTTCGGTTAATAATCATATGTTTTTTTGTGCCATTGGATCATGGGGAGTGGTTGGCATTAGCGGGCCCGTCGCCGTCGCGTTGGTTCACTTGCCTCGCTGTAATAACATCTTATCTGCGACAGGCTTTCATTTCGATGGCGGACACGTCCCAACCACAATCGAGTTATTAGAGACGCGAGCGTTATCGTGCCCGTCAACTCGAGATCCACTTTAAATATTAATTGAACACCGAAACGAAGTTCCTAACTTCGGTTGACAATCCACTGTTATTTAAGCGTTACTTTGTTTTCAAAGTGAATTTGGAAACGTAATGAATTAACAATAGGTCCATCTTTAAATTTTGCATTAATAATTCCTTTTAAATACGACAAGTAGAATCGCGGTTCCTATAATTGGAATTTGGAATGCAAGAACAATATAAAGTTGATTGAGATAAAACTTCTGTTTATTCAAACAATTTTGAAAGGATAATTATTTAAACAATCATCGTTCTTTTAAGATGACGCGATACCAATTTAAACCCTCCAACTGCGCTACGGCACACAAAGTACGATAATAATCTTTGACTACGAACTCGCTACGAATACGTAGTCTTCGTAGCAAAGTTTTGGTTTGAAATACTACATAATGTTTATACTTATCTGATAATGACAATATAATCTAGGCCATCAAAGAAACGTAACCCAAATCACAGAAGAGATAACGCAAATATAATTTTGGGTTGTTTTTATAATATTAACGAGAAGATTACAAAAATAAGTACTGATACCGTTCAGTCTTCTGAAATGAACAAATTCTCGAATAGCACTTTATTAATGAAGTTTTATGTCCATCACTTTTATTTCAATAAACCAAAATGGCATGATTGTAACTTGATAATGGAACGGCATTTGGCCCGAGGATTCCCTTTTTTACGATCCTGAGGGCCCTTGAGTTGAAGTGGCGGCGGTCAGTCGGGAGCTCCATTCAGGGATACACGGAATTTGATATTTTATTCATGGCGAGTTGCATTTCATTTGCGTTGTGTACCTACTTGTTCTGTTTCGTTAGGAGAAAGGTTGCAATCGGCCAGCAATGAGAATAGAAATATAACGTGAGAAGGAGTATTTTGTTCTGTTTCATACTAAAAAAATATTTTATATTTCCGCTTTATTCTTAGGAGTACTGCTTTCTTTCACTTTATAATGTACTAGCTTCTGCCCGCGACTTCGTCCGCGTGGATATTAGAGAAAATCTTTAGGGAACCTTCAACCAGGATCCGGTCAGCCGTTTTTACGCCATTAGGCGGGTCCCCACCAAGCGCGCTGCCTTGCGAGGCAAGACGTTTGCCGCGTGTGGCGGGCCTCGCACGGGGCTGCTCGCTAGGTGGGGACCTAATCGCGTAAAAACGGCTGACCGGGGGCCCTACCGCCTAACTCAAAGCTTTAGCCAGAGCGATAGCTAGACTATATCCATCCTTGTCATATCATAACACGATGACAAGGACGGACAGTGCACTGACGTCATAAACCAACGCCAGAGTCAAAGCGAGAGAGTTAAGCGGTCCAGGGGCGGATCCTGGTTGAAGGTTCCCCAAAGATTTTCTCTAATATCCACGCGGACGAAGTTGCGGGCAGAAGCTAGTTTATTACAATAATTAAAATTGGGTCCAGAGATATTAGTATCCCGTTCCCGTTTCTTTACCCGATCCCGTTCCCGTTTCTTTACCCGATCCCGTTCCCGTTAACGTCCCATTCCCGTTCCCGTTCCCGTTCCCGTTCCCGTTCCCGTTCCCGTTCCCGTTCCCGTTCCCGTTCCCGTTCCCGTTCCCGTTCCCGTTCCCGTTCCCGTTCCCGTTCCCGTTCCCGTTCCCGTTCCCGTTCCCGTTCCCGTTCCCGTTCCCGTTCCCGTTCCCGTTCCCGTTCCCGTTCCCGTTCCCGTTCCCGTTCCCGTTCCCGTTCCCGTTCCCGTTCCCGTTCCCGTTCCCGTTCCCGTTCCCGTTCCCGTTCCCGTTCCCGTTCCCGTTCCCGTTCCCGTTCCCGTTCCCGTTCCCGTTCCCGTTCCCGTTCCCGTTCCCGTTCCCGTTCCCGTTCCCGTTCCCGTTCCCGTTCCCGTTCCCGTTCCCGTTCCCGTTCCCGTTCCCGTTCCCGTTCCCGTTCCCGTTCCCGTTCCCGTTCCCGTTCCCGTTCCCGTTCCCGTTCCCGTTCCCGTTCCCGTTCCCTTTCCCGTTCCGTTCCCATTTCTTTCCCGTTCCGTTCCCGTACCGTACCCGTTTCGTTCCCGTTCCAGTCCCGTTCCCGTTTCGTTCCGTTCCCATTTCGTTCCTGTTTCTCTCCCGTTTTTTTTCCCGTTCCGTTCCCGAACCGTTCCCGTTTCTTTCTCGTTCCGTTCCCGTTCCCGTTCTCGTTCCCGTCTCGTTCCCTTCCCGTACCCGTCTCGTTCCACTTCTGTTCCCGTTCCCGTACCCGTCCCGTTCTCTTCACGTTCCCGTTCCCGTTCAGTTCCCGTTTCATTCCCGTTTCGTTCCCGTTCCGTTCCTGTTCCGTCCCCGTTCCGTTCCTGTCCCATTTTTAACCGACTTCCAAAAAGGAGGAGGTTCTCTGTTCGGCTGTATGTATGTTTTTTTTTATTTTTTTTTATGTATGTCCACCGATTACTCAAAGACGGCTGAACCCATTGAAATAATTCAAACGTTATTAGATCAGGTTTGTTTCCAAGTTGGTCCCATTTTTTGAAATTTTGAAATCGGTTCAGTATTTTTCAGGAAAACTTGAAAATACTGTCGTTTTCGTTACCATTTTATGAATTTATACGGATGATCGACCATATCTTCTTTGTTTATGTACCGATTTAGATGATTCTTTTTTTGTTTGAAAGAGGACACTTTAGTGATGATATCATTTTGATTTCATTGTTATTGGACCTTGGATTTTAAAGATACACAAGGGAACTCTTCAAAATCAAATAGAAACTGTGTAGTGATTGAAATATTGCTAGGATTATGACAATCTTAAACAAATTAGGTATCTAACTATGGTCAAGGACGTTTTGGACTAGACTTGAACTGTGAAGGAACAACGGAACTCCTTAAAAACAAACAGCACGAACAGTCGAAATTGAGTTTTTAGTGGTAAGTATTACACCACGCAAAAGTGTGAAATATAAAAAAAAATACATAACATCATCGCTTACATTTTAGGTACATACTTTGGGTAAAAGGTGAAACTACCCAATACAGAAGGTACTTACACTGAAAAGAAAAAAATAAAAAATTGTTTAAAAACAAAAAAACCGACTCCAAAAAACCTGAAAATAAAAACAAAATTAGCTTCAAAATTAAATACCCCTAAAAAGCAAGAAATAATTTTCAAATCATTAGATACGCATATCATTGTAATTAAACACGTATAATGAAGTCGGGTGGGGCTGGAGAACAACTTCTTTTTTTATTCTAGAAGCCCCACCCGACTTCATTATACGTGTTTAATTACAATGATATGCGTATCTAATGATTTGAAAATTATTTCTTGCTTTTTAGGGGTATTTAATTTTGAAGCTAATTTTGTTTTTATTTTCAGGTTTTTTGGAGTCGGTTTTTATTCCCCGTTTTGATTCCCGATTTAATTCCCATCCATTGGTCCATGATGTGTCATGTCCACCACGTTGGACTTCAAAATAAATCCCATTTACGCAATCACCATCCCATAAAACCTCAAGAACGACATCCATATCGATTTTTATATTTACCCCCTAAGGGGTTGATTTTCAAAATAACAAAATATATATTTGCCTATTTATTTTTAGACGTGCTCCTGCTAAGTTTAAAGTTGTAATGTCTATTTTATATTATTTTTCCATAAAAAAAATTGAACCCCATTTTTACCCCTTTAGGGGTTTTTTTTTTTTTCAATTATGCTTTAGCTCCCCGCTTTTTGGCAGATCTTTTTTTGAAAATTTTTTTTTTTTTTACTTTTCCTTTTTTTTCTTTTGCTTTATAAGCAATTTTCGTTTTTTTTTTTTAGTTACAGGTAGGTATGGTACTTATTTACAATCTACTTTTCGTTTGGTTTCTTACTTTTACAGTTTTCTTTCTTATAGTACTAATAGCTTAAGGCAAATTACATTTTTCATCTATTTACTTATACTTATCATTTTCAAAACTTATTTCTTATATTTAATTTTATAATAAAATTGTTTTCTTTACATTTATTATTCTTTGTATCTTTCAGTCTCTGTTCCTATTTATTACTTTCTCAGCCACTAATTTCGCAAATTCCATGAATAATTTTCTTTCTCTTTTGTTTCTTATTATCTCTTTCAGGGTGTCTTTGCTCAGTTTTGTGTCTAGTTTCTGTTGTAGAGTGTACCTATCAACGCTGTGCAAAGGACAGTCTAGCACGATGTGGAAAATGTCCTCGTTCTCAACCGGGTCGCAAACGCACGATGGGCTGTCCCTACGCTTGAATCTGTGCAGGTATGCGCAGAACCCACCGTGACCGGTCAAAATCTGCGATGCCAAGCGATCGATGGTCATCTTCCTCACCACGCTATATGCCTCCACCCCATCAGGAAAAAAGACCTTCGTGGTCTCCCCCGTGCTTTCGGATTTATATCTGCTGTCCCACTTCTCGATCGTTTCCGCGCGAATATGCTGCTTAATTAACGAGATGGGACCGCAGTTATAGTCCGATTTAGTTGTCAACTCCAGAGCCGCCTCCTTCGCCAGTTGATCCGCCCTCTCGTTCCCTTTCACTCCGACGTGGGCCCTAATCCAGTAAAGAGAGACTAGTTGTTGGTTGTCTCTCAGCGTCTGTAGGTTACCCTGGATTGCCTTCGTGATTGGTTGCGATGAGTCCGGATCAAGTAGCGTCTGCAGAGCGGATCTTGAGTCACTGAGCACGGCAGTTTCCTTAAATTGTTTGCCAATTATAATTTCGGTTGCCTGGAGGATGGCATACAGCTCGGCTTGGAAGACTGTACAGTATGGCTCCAGCTTAAACTTTTGGGTACTGGTTTCATTCAGCCCTTCCCAACAAGTCAGGGCGGCTCCGACTTTCCCCTCCAGTTTGCTACCATCTGTATCTTCACTAAACCTTCTGCCAATTTGCCATCCTCTTCCGCGTTTTCCAAACAATTAAATTTTAAATTTAGCATCCTGCTGGGGTGGCTGTCCCTCATAAAGAAGACGCGCTCTTCGACCTTTCTGCCACCTAGTGCTGCCTGGGGTTTCCCACGCTTTGCCTCATAAAGCAGGGAGGCTTCTTGAACCCGAAGATCCAGCGGAAGCAGCCCCGACAGCACTAAAGCAGCATTAAGGGATACCGTTCTGTTACCTTTTATAATCTTTTGCGCGAAACCCCTTTGCACAGCGTTGAGAGCTTTCCTGGAGATTGCTTTTGTTACCTCTTTAGACCATACACTAGATGCATAGAGGATAATCGGCTCTATAACTGCCTTATAAATGGTTTTTATGATTTCTGGATGCAATCCCCAAGTAGCTCATGCCGTTCTACTGACGCCCTTGTAGATATTGATAGCTTTCCTACATATGTACGAGATGTGTTTATTGAACGTTAACTTATGATCTATTATGACGCCTAAAATCTTTATTTCCTGTACGAGTTCTATGGCCGTCGCTCCCATCTCCAGTCTGGGTGTGTCGAATTTAAGTTTTCTGGTAATTACCATAGCCTTGGTTTTTTGTGGCGCAAAATTTAATTTGTTCGACACTCCCCATCTCTGGACGTGGGAGAGAACTGCATTGGCCTTTCTCTCTACTTCGTTGGCCGTGTTGCTTTCTATAATTAAGATTATATCGTCTGCGAAGGCTTGGCAATAAATTTCGGCGACAGTGAGTTGGTCGAGCAGGGGATCTAAAATTAAGTTCCAAAATAAGGGTCCGCCAATCGAACCTTGGACGCAACCCTTATTAGTTTCTTTGCTGTATTCCTCCCCTGCGTATCTCACCGTCACCTTTCTGTCACTCAGATAACCATCAACAAGCCTTCGCAGATTTATAGGGCAGTTTTTCTTTTCAAGTTGGCAGACTATCTGGGGCCACCACGCGTTGTCAAAGGCCCCCTCTATGTCCAGCGAGATCAGGGCCATAATCTTCTTCCCGTCCAGATTATGTCTGATCTGCTGGATCATGTCATAGAGGGCGTCCTCGGTGCTGCGCTGCGGAACGAATCCGTATTGCCTGGGGTTCAGTTTGGGCAACACGTACCATTTAATGCGTCTTATCATAAGTTTTTCTAATATTTTCCCTAAGATTGCCAAGAGCCCTATGGGTCTGTATGATTTTGGGTGCGTATAGTCGTCTTTATTTGGTTTTCTTAGAAGTATTATGGTGGCTATTTTCCAAGGCTTTGGAAAGTGGGAAAGTTCCAGGCACTTGTTATAAATTGCTAGGGCGAGGGGTAAGTCTGCGTTAATGGCCGCTGTGCATATATCGGCTGTGTAGCCATCACTACCCGGAGCCTTTTTGGGGTTGAATGAACCAATCGCGTGAAGAAGTTCAGCCTCCACGAATGGAGGATCGCAAAGTTCATCTTTGTGACTTTCATTTGCTTTGGCTGCCCTTCTTCTTACTTCTTTGTGGTCTTCATTTTCCCCCATATCGGTATCTTCCGGGTAGAAGCTCTCTGCCATTATGCGCACCGACTCCTTAGGGCTGGTGTTGATGCCATCCTTAGCTATTGGCAAGTCCTCATAGCTGTTTCGAGATCTTCCTATCACTCTATATACGCCTTCCCACATTGTCTCCCTCTCCTGTGTGCCACAAAACTCTTTCCAGCTTGTGATCCTTGCCTTATCCATCGCTTCTTCATATTCCGCTTTTGCTGTCACATACTGCTCGACGACCCATGCTCTACGGTTTGGCGCCGCCCATTTTATTCTTATCTTCTTCCTGTTCTTTTCCCTTTTCATTTCTTCTAACTCCTCGGACCACCAAGTCAATTTAAATTCGCATTTTGCTTTCTTCTGTTTTAGGTTATCAATGCATGTTTTTTCTATTGTCTTAATGTATGTATCAATTTTTTCCTCTAAATCCTCAACTTCATTGATTTTGTCTATTTCTTCCTTGGCCAGTTTTTCTCTTATTAATACTGATTTGACCCCCTTTAGGGGTTAAATCATGTCCGCCGTGTTGGACTTCAAAATAAATGTAATTTTTGCAATCGCCATCCCACAAAAGCCCAATAACGACATCCATGTCCATTTTTAGGTTTTTTACCCCTTTTCACCTCCATTTCATCCCCTTTGGGGTTGAAAGGGGATTTCATCCCCTTTGGGGTTGAAATCCTAACAAAAACAATAAACGATTTCCATCCATAAGCCTAAATTATAAATTTAGCTATTTTTACTTCGAAAATGAAGGATTTTCTTCAATTCACAACTTCATCCCCCTTTTCACCCCTTCGGGGGTAGAATTTTAAAAAACACTGAGACCCGTTGTTCGGGGAAAAACTTGGAGATGCGAAATAAAAGATGTGACTTGTATGAAAATTACTCAGCAGAAGCCATTTAATGAAAAAAGGGTACATTACATGGCGGGCTTTCCGCAATGTTGCCACATATAAAAATTAAAAATAAAATTGCTAGGACGATTGATCGAGGCGTTGGTTGGCTTGAACATGCCCCCGGGCGTTGAAAGTACTGCTTTCAACAGAATTCCGGTCATCTTCTAGCAAAGGGCAGATCTTGCTGAAGGCTCTTCGGATTATGCCGGTAGATGTCTTCACGTCTGCTACTCTATTAACACCATCTTGGCCAGGATATAGAGCGACAATGCGACCCATTTTCCATTTCAATGGAGGAAGGTGGTCTTCCTTCAAAACAACTAGGCTGTTCAACTTTCGGTCACACGCTGTTGACTGCCATTTAGCCCTTTGCTGTAATTCAGTAATGAACTCCTTACTCCAACGACTCCAAAAATGTTGACGCAACTGCTCGATCCGTTCATATCGAGATAAACGAGAAGTATTAAAATCTTCATAATTAGCTGTCGGCAACGACGTAAGCGGACGTCCGATGAGAAAGTGTGCGGGCGTGAGTGGTAGCAGATCATTGGGATCTGGTGACAGAGGGGTAAGTGGACGCGAATTCAGCAGCCCTTCAATCTGGATCAGCACGGTGTTAAGTTCCTCGTACGTTAAATGACAATTTCCCAATACTCGATATAAATGAAATTTGATGGATTTCACACCTGCCTCCCAAAGACCACCGAAATGAGTAGTATAAGGAGGCGTAAGATGAAAGCTTATACCCTCATTAGCCGCATCTTTAGACAGTAAATTACAATTAGCCTTTAAAAATTTACCAATTTCGTTGTAGGCACCGACAAACGAGGTACCGTTATCGGAGAAAATATTTTTTGGTTTCCCGCGTCGCGACATAAATCTTCGCAGAGATGAAAGAAAATTGTTACTCGTCAAATCACCCACCAGTTCTATGTGAATTGCCTTGGTAGTGAAACATATGAAAATAGCAACGTAAACCTTTACTAATCTGCAACCTCTTCCAGGACGATTAGCTGCTAGGATTGGTCCAGCATAATCTATGCCTACACTTTCAAATGGGTAACTAGATGAAAGACGTTGCTTAGGTAAGTTGCCCATTATTGGAGCAACAATCTTTCCTCGCATACGTTTACATAAAATACATTGACGAAAACTTAATTTAGCTAAATTTCGACCACCGATTGGCCAAAACTGTTCTCTGATAGCGGCCAACAATAACTGTGGTGCAGCATGCATTAACCTTTTATGCTCATAATCAAAGAATAACTTTGTAAAGGGATGAGTGGACTGTATTAGTAACGGGTGTTTCTTTTCATATGGAAAGTCAGAGTTTTCTAGGCGACCACCCACACGCATTAGATTATTATTGTCTAGAAAAACATTAAATTTAATGAGTGGACTCTTCCTTCCTATTGGCTTTCCAGCAACTAACAGATGGTATTCTTGAAATGACTCTAATTGACTTATCCTTACAAGTAGATTTAACGCTGACTGAAGTTCGTCATTGTTCAGATGATTAGTTTTAAGCGGCTGTTTTTTACAACGCAAAATGAACCTCAAAACATAAGCCAGACAACGTTTAAGTCTTGAGAAATTTGAAAACCGGTCAAAGTCAATTAGAGTTTGTTGGCTGTCTGTAGTAACCAGTAGTGATAATTCAAGCTTAACTTCAGGGAGACATTCAATTTCTTTTGTTTTTGAAGGCCAACAAGAAACATCAGATTTCAAAAACTCTGGGCCACACCACCATAGCTCAGACGACTGAATGGTACCGGGTTCGACTCCTCGGGATATAAGGTCAGCTGGGTTGCTATCAGTGGGGACATGCCTCCAAGTGCAACAACTGGTGATTTCATGAATATCAGCTATACGATTTCGGACAAAAGGTTGTAATTTATTAGGGTTCATCTTTAACCAACCCAAGACTATCATTGAATCCGTCCATAAGTATGTGTGATTAAATTTAATGCGAAGGGAACTACAAAGCTTCTCGTATAATCGAGTTCCTACCAACGCTCCACACAATTCTAATCTGGGTATTGTTGTAGGTTTGATGGGTGCTACCCTGCTTTTAGCTAGAATTAATCTTACTACTATATCTCCACTATTGTTAGAGCTTTTTAGATAAGCACAAGCCCCATACGCATCTTGAGATGCATCTGTGAAGATATGCAGTTCTACAAATATCACAAAGAGCTAATCTTGGAATGCGTACTTCGTTTAACACCGGTAAGTTTTTAATAATTCTAATCCATAACTGCGTTATTTCTGGTGGTAGATCATCATCCCAAGACAGCTTGCACAACCATAACTTCTGTAACATTATTTTAAATGAAATTACACAAGGTGAAAGAAGACCCATCGGGTCGAATATCTGACCGATTAAAGAAAGTATACTTCTTTTTTTATTAATTTATAAATTTTCAATCGTCAGCCTAAACACAAAATTTGAAGATTCTAGCTTCAAAAATGAGGAACTTTCATTCAAACTTTCATCCCTTATTTCACCCCCTTAGGGATGGAATTTTCAAAAATCCTTTTTGGCGTAGGTACTTAAATGAAAACTCGATGTATCAGAAGGAATGAAGGAATGAATATTTATTTTCTCACACCTTATTTTAAACAATTTGAAATATTGCACTTAGACGCTAATTAGAGATTTCCAAAATTATTATGTACCTACTCCAATTATATAAAATAAAATACCGACGGTGTGTTGATATCGGCTATACAGTTACGCACACCGTGACAGATATTCTTCATATAAATACTGCGCGTGAACAGCTGCGGCTCAGTCGCAAGGAAAACAGCGTTGACGTCGGATGTATGTCGCTTGCAGATCACGCCGGAGCTCGCCATATAAATATTTCGTGCCGGCGCAGGCCCGGTCAGTCGGCGCGCGCGCTCCGTGCGCGGCAGATGTTTTTATGTATGACAACGTGGTAGGTGTGTCACTACATTACTCCCCCGCTAGCGAAGCGTACCGGTGGTTTCGATACTCGGCCCGATCTCGTTATGTGTTGATCGATGTTGCATCTGTTTCTTTCTTCGCTCGTCGTTAGTTCGGTGTTGGTGTAGAAAGCCGGTTTCAATCGATCTATTGATGTGTTTACAACTTTGTTTGGTAGCTGTATTGCGTAGTGCTTCTCATGTCTCTCGATGACTCGATACGGTCCGTTATAAGTAGGAACGAGCGGTTTCCTGTGTGCGTCGTTGCGAATGAAGACGTGTGTGCTCGACGGTAGCTCCTTGTGAATGAAAAAAGCTCGTGATTGCGCTGCGTTTCTTTGCGTTTGCGCTTTCTTTAATGCTTCGCTGAGGTCGAACGTGAACTGTGATGACGCATCGGTTTGTTTACATTTTTCTCCGTAGAACTCGCCGGGTAATCGTAATGTTTGTCCGTATAGTAGTTCGGCGGCGCTCCTCCCGATGTCTTCTTTCATACTGGCGCGAAGTCCCAATAACACAGTTGGTAATTCGCGTACCCAACCGCTACAGTTTAGTTTAGCGGCTAAAGCGGCTTTGAGCGATCGGTGCCATCGTTCTATCATGCCATTCGCTTGTGGGTGGTAGGCGGTTGTTCGAATGCGATGAATTCCCATCCTCTGCATTAAGTGGTTGAATAGTTCAGATTCAAATTGCCGGCCTTGATCAGTGGTTATAATGGCGGGGCAACCGAATCTCGCAATCCATCCGTTGTAGAACGTGAGTGCAACTTTTTCAGCCGTGATGTCTTCCATAGGGTAGGCTTCAGGCCATTTTGAAGCTCGGTCGATCATCGTCAATAAATATCGGTATCCATTTGACAAGCTTAGGGGTCCAACGACATCAATTTGGACGTGATATAATCTATCCACTTCGCTGAATGATGCAATCGGCGCTTGAGTGTGTTGTTGGATTTTCACGCGTTGACAGGGTACACAGGTTCGAGTCCAGTTCGTGACGTCACGGTTCATCGACGGCCAGATGTAGCGGGCTGATACCATACTTCTTGTAGTTCTTATTCCCGGGTGGCTAAGATCGTGAATTGCTTGAAATGCCGTTTTTCTGAATTCTTGAGGTAGGTATGGTCTGATCGTTCCAGTACTTGTCTCGCATACGATCTTCGTGTTTACGCCGGGAAAAGATAAACTTTTGAATTGAAGTCGCTTGTTATTTCGCAGGTTCTTCAATTCTTCATCTTTTTCTTGTTTTTTTCCCAGTGCTTCGTAGTCGATCGGCGATGGACAGGCGATGGTTTCAATACGAGATAAGGCGTCTGCGACTTGATTTTCTTCCCCACTTATGTGTTGTATATTTGAAGTGAACTGGCCGATGTATTCTAGGTATCTTGTGCGCCGCGGTGTTTCGTTTTTACTGTTTGCAGTTAATGCGCCAATCAGTGGTTTATGGTCAGTAAAAATAATTAGGTCTTGTCCTTCGAACATCCGACGAAAATGCTTGACTGCCATATAGATAGCTAACAGCTCCCGGTCGAAGGTACTGTATTTCTGCTGCGCTTCGTTGAATTTTTTTGAATAAAATCCAAGTGGCTTCCAGTGACCGTCGCCGGACGTTTTCTGTTGTATTACAGCTCCAGCACAGGCATTTGATGCGTCCGTCATTAAGGCGAAAGGTTCGGTTGCCGACGGGAATGACAACAAAACGGCGTTCTTGATATCTTCTTTGCATTGATTGAAGGCTTGAATTGACTTGCTGTCCCATGCTATTTTTGTTTTGTCATTTTTCTTGCTGTTATGAAGATATTTGTTTAGTTCTTTCTGATGTTCGGCCGCCTTAGGAATATTTTCTCGGTAGAAATTAATCATTCCTAGGAATCTTCTCAGGTCTCGGACAGTTTGTGGTTGCGGGTAGGATGTGATGGCCACGATCTTCTCTTCAGTGGGTTTGATGCCTTCTGGTGATATCGAGTAGCCCAAAAAATCAAGGTTTGTTTGTCCAAATAGGCATTTAGCGACGTTAATCTGTAGACCGTGGTCGCGGAGGCGCTTGAATACTTCTTCTAGATCTCTTCTATGTTCTTCTTGGCTACTGCTTGATACCAAAATGTCATCGACGAATGGAAAAACTGGCAGGCCTCTCAATGTGTTGTCGATGTGCCGTTGAAATGTTTGGCCAGCGTTTCTCAAACCAAAGCACATTTTCGTGAATTCAAAAAGGCCAAATGGAGTTATAACTGCTGTCTTCTTTATATCTTCTTCACGATTTCTGAGCTGATAGTATGCTTTGTGCAGGTCTATTTTGGAGAATATTTTCTTGCCTCGTAGGTTGAGAGTGAAGTCGTGGAGCCGGGGGATGGGGTACCGATCGGGTACCGTTACAGAATTCAGCTTTCTATAATCGCCGCATAATCTGTACTTTCCATCTTTCTTCAGTACCATGTGAAGTGGGCTGGCCCATGGGCTGCTCGAGGGACGACAAATGCCTTGTTCCATCAATGCTTGGAATTCTTCTTTGGCTATCTTGAACTTGTGGGGCGGGAGCGGTCTGGCCTTGGCGTGAATTGGGGGGCCGACGGTTTCAATGTAATGTTCGACTTCGGAGTCCACTTGCTTTTGAAATCCAGGCCGTGTGATTTCGATGTATTTTTCCAGCAGGTCGTGGTATGGTTGGCTGTCATCTATGGTGCGAATGCTTCCGATTGTGCTGGGTGTGACGCTTCCGGTGACGCATAAATCAGTGCGTTTGTCGATTAATTTTCGCTCTCGCAGGTCGACTATGAGGTTGTGATGTCTCAGGAAATCGGCGCCTAATATCGGTCGGCCGACTGCCGCTATCACGAATCTCCAGCTCAGTGGACGTCGAAGGCCGATATTCAGTGTCATCGTGCGTTCTCCAAATACTGGTATTGCTGTTCCATTGGCGGCGTACAAGTGGTTACTTGGCGGTTTCTTTTTTTCAGTGGAGCGTGCGGGTAAAACTGACACGTTCGCGCCGGTGTCGATAAGGAAACGTAGGCCCGTGGTAACATCCTTGATAAAAAGACGGTATGATATTTCGTCGACTGCTGCCCCCGTCGTAGCTTCAGTCTTCATTAGTTTTCCGACTTCTTGTTAGTATCGAAGTTGCACGGTGCTCGGCATCGGTACGAATCTTGTCCGAACTTGCGATGGAAATAACAAATCGAATGTTTCTGTGTTCTTGTGGACGAACGTGAGCGGGAACGACTTCTATATCGTGGCTGCCGGTAACTACGATGATTTCTTGATTTTTCCATCCTTAGGGAGGCGACTTCCTTCGCGAGCGCGTCTATCCTACGGATGACGTCATTATCGGTTGATAACGGAGCGGTCGACGACGACGGAGCGGGACTCGATTGGCAGGAACATACGGAATGGATTTCGCGTACAGTCTCGTTCATCTTGTCTGCCATTGCTGCTAGTGAATCCAGTTTTGTTTCTTCACTAATCGACAAAACCGCTCGAGTTGAGGCTGGTAGGTGTCCCATCCATAGCATCTTCAAAGTTGTATCGGGAATTTTTCCGAGGGCCAGGTCCTTCATCCGGCGTAGCAGTTGTGATGGGCGTTGGTCACCGAGGTCCATGTCGTTGAGTAATTTCTGAAGTTGTTTGTTCTCCGACTCCTCGTACACCGAAAGTAATCGCTCCTTAATTGCTTCGTAACGGCCGGTGTTGGGCGGCGACATAATAATATCGCTTATTTGTTCGACGTCGATCTTCTCCAGTTGTGTCACGACGAGTCCGAATTTGTTTTCATCGTTGAGCTTCGAGCCAATAATCATCGTCTCGAACTGCGCAAACCAAAGCCGCGGCCTATCGCGCCAAAATAATGGAATCCGCGACTTGAATGATAGCGCGCCGATGCTAACTTCTTCATTTTGTTGTTGATCGTCCGGCATAGTCGGGGTCACCAATTTGGCGTAGGTACTTAAATGAAAACTCGATGTATCAGAAGGAATGAAGGAATGAATATTTATTTTCTCACACCTTATTTTAAACAATTTGAAATATTGCACTTAGACGCTAATTAGAGATTTCCAAAATTATAATGTACCTACTCCAATTATATAAAATAAAATACCGACGGTGTGTTGATATCGGCTATACAGTTACGCACACCGTGACAGATATTCTTCATATAAATACTGCGCGTGAACAGCTGCGGCTCAGTCGCAAGGAAAACAGCGTTGACGTCGGATGTATGTCGCTTGCAGATCACGCCGGAGCTCGCCATATAAATATTTCGTGCCGGCGCAGGCCCGGTCAGTCGGCGCGCGCGCTCCGTGCGCGGCAGATGTTTTTATGTATGACAACGTGGTAGGTGTGTCACTACACCTTCCTTAGTGGATGCCTACACTGTATAAGGTATCTGTATGCAAAATTTCAAGTCTCTAGGTCCAGCGGTTTGGGCTGTGCGTTGATAGATCAGTCAGTCAGTCAGTCAGTCATTCAGTTTACGATTTTATATATTAAGATTATTTGATATTTTAAATATTAATTTTCATTGTGTTTTTTTTATTAAATGTGATTTCCAAGATGAAGGATTTTGATGTTATAGTTGTGTCGAGTTGCAGTTCTGTTTAAATTTTTTATCTTTACCGCTTATATTTCTTCTTACGAGTGCAGTTTTTGTTGTTCTATTTTTTTAATGACGACCCTCCGTGGTCGTGTGTCTCGTACACAGGTTTTCATGGTGACGCCATCTCTCAATGTCACGGGTTCAATCCCCGGCTGGTTTAATTTCGAAAGCGATCTTTTCTATATTGTCTTCAATCCCAGGTGTTTGCCGTATCGGAGTTGTGTCTTATTTCCATCACAAATACATCGCTATAGCTATTTACTTTGAAATAGTGACAATGTGTAAGTTCTTGGTAATATATATTATATGTCAAACTATAAATACCGATTATTATATATTACGTTTTCTCTACTAAATCTTATATCCATGATCATAGATGATGGATGGCTAGAAACAACATATTCTTTATCGTCGGCCGGATATCACAGGGCCAGTAACGTAATTCTCAACAGTGAGAAATGAGCGCGACCGGGGCGGGCGGCGCGAGATATCCCGGCGTTGTCCGGCGTTGCGCCGAGAATAGCCCCTTTGTGGCCGCCATTGTGCCACTCGGGGCTACCACGGACCCGGATATAGAAATAAAGCTTTGGAATGCAACGAAGGAACAATATCTTTAAGGTTTCGTTTTGTTCTTAAGGGTCCATGATAGGAAAACATGATTTGCGGGGGTCATATTTTTATATAGAAAACGTAAAGTTGTAGCCACAAAAAAAACATACGTCAAGCTAAAGAGATTTTCTAGTAACTTCTACAAATTTTAAATAAAACTTCACAGATGATTGTAAAAATAAATTTGAATATCATCAAAAGCGCTTGCGTAGGGTCATATTTTTGCCGTAAATAATAGCGGAAATGTATTTGATTCTACATAAAAATACACTTTAACGTACTGTGAAGTAGGTCCAATAACTTTTTTTCAATAAAGATAATTGTGCTAAAGATAATGATGAAAAAACAAAAAAAAACATCGAAAAACTGCAGAAGTGAGGCTATTTAAACACTATTTAAACACGTAAAGAAAAAGACAGAGACAAATGTTTCCGTATAACCGAGCCTTAAGCATAGCGTTCGTCTTTTGTCGTAAAAAGTCCTTTGGCGTTCCTTTATGTGATTAGACGTACTAGCTAGTAACATAGAGTGTAGGTACCTATAGTAGTAAGACTAGTTATATAGTAAATATTGTACCGGATGAAAGTAAAAATCTTACCAACATTGCCTACATAGCTAGTGATATAATTAATTAAATTTATCACTTACTAGTATACTAACAATAGAAGAAAAATAATAAGTCTATCTTAGTTTATTTGGTCAAAGCAACTTCAATAATAGTAGGTAGGCTATCTCTTACCTAAAATGGTTGATTGAGATTGAGACCGATCGTTAGCCGACTATGACACATGCTATCGACTTTTCCTCTGTCACGGATCGACATTAAATGAATGGAAGCCGTCGCTCCAATCGGGCAGATGAAGTGTGCAGCGACACCATGTCAGTTGGCGTTATCGCGACAGGCCGCGGACCACAGTCAATTCTAAGCTGTTTGGCAATAATCTTATAACTTGGAATATGGTAGGTGACAGTGGCGAAGGGTCCATAGGCGACGCCTACACATACACACACAGTAAATACTGAAATCCATCAGTATTTAATCAGGGGCATATATTACAAAAGATTAGTAAATTAACTACAATAATTTACCATTGTTGTAATTGGGGTAGAATTAGGTTTCTTATTAATTCTAAAACGTAATTCTACCCCAATAACAACAATGGGAAATTATTGTAGTTAATTTACTAATCTTTTGTGAAATATGCCCTTGATTAAATACTGATGGATTTCAGTATTTACTGTGTGTGTAGTCGTCGCCATACGATTCCCATCGACTTACCTTTTAGAAATCCCACGCCACCGATCCACTATGAAGATCATAACATTTTTCTAGAACGGCATAATTGCACTATAATTTCACCTCTCGCCACTGTAGGTAGGGGTACCATGCATACCTACAACCTTGTTTTTTTTACACAACAGGATAGTGCTTGGCCTTTATCTCACCTAATGTTAGATGACGATAAGGCCGAAGGTGGAATCGCACTACACCCGGAATACTGGCTATCTTACCTCTAACTGCCGGAACACAACAATTTTTAAATTGTTGTTATGGCGTCAGACTTAGGTAAGATGGTGGTAGCTAGCCAGGCGGACTTGAAATAAGCCCTACCACCAACCAAACCGAGTACAAATTGTACCCCCTCCCTGGGAATCGAACCCGGGACCTCTGCGTCTTACATGGGTGGGCAAACCACTAGACCACAGAGGCGGCTAAAACCTCAAAAATTACCACATGGCTGAGAAATTTTGTCCCATTACAAAAACTAAATTAACACTATTTTGGTCTAGAATTAGTACAATGCCAATTTATCATGAAAAGAAAACAATTGTCAAAAAAGTGGTGTTTTTCAGGGTTTATAATAATTTTCCGGGGTTGTATTGTATGCACAGTACTCTACAATAGTCGAATTTATAAGGGGATTACTAAACAGCCTGTATAACCAAATTAGCATCGTAACTAAACCACATCGAGCAGTGTTGGTGCTCTTTGTAACTTCTGGACAGATTCAATTAAAAAAATGCGTGGTGTTAAAGTGTCCAACAATAGTCTCACTAGGAACAAAACAATCCAGATACTTGGAATATGACCAGATCATAATCGAAATTCAAAAAAGCTTCCAAAACTTTCGGGCTTTAATAAACTCAACTCAAAAAATAATGGTTAATGGGCAGCGCTTGCTCAACGCGGCATCCGCGACTATCTTCAAACAAAGTATCTTTAAGGCTTTAAGGTATCAACGCGCTGTTTTAAGGCTGTTTTGAACGATTGCAAATGTAGTTATGTTACTGCTTAACCTATGTATTTTCTTTGGAGTGACACCGGACTCGCCATCCCCCCACCCGCCCTCACCTCACCCCGCCCGCGTCACGGCCGAGAGTAATTTGTGTAATGGGCCTGTCACATCGCTTCTTATTGGGCATCCAAGATTACACGCCGCTGTGTGTATACTATAAATTCTGTGGGAGAGTAAATAAAATATTAAGTAAATTTTGAAGACCTTTGTACTTATATTATTTTTCACGGTGAATTCTGATATATGGATTGTTACATATACATACTGATAATCTGCGTTAGTTATCCATAAGTTATTTTCATTTATTTATCAAAAAACTGGGTAGACAAAAAAATATCGAGTCTGCTCACAAAATTTCATGAAAATCAGTTGAGAAATGCGACCTGTAGAGGAGAACAAACGGACAGACAAAGATAATACAGACATGAATGCATTTTTGCCCAATTAGAAGCAGATAGTAACGGCCTCTGTGGTGTAGTGGTTCGCCCACCCGTGTAAGACGCAGGCCCCGGGTTCGGTTCCCAGGGGGGTACTATTTGTTCTCAGTTTGGTTGGTGGTAGGGCTTATTTCAAGTCCGCCTGGCTAAGCTACCACCATCTTACCTACGAGGGTGGTTTGATAAGTCCATGACTTTGAAAAGAAGAAATACTTTTTATTCATTATTTTTATTTTTTTTATTTTTGTGTCTTAAAAAGTAACTCCTTAAGGCGTCTTTACACTACATTTTTTTCAAATTCGTCAAAAGATCATACTTTTGGAAACAAAAAGCTCAAGCGACTTCTAACTTTTCTAATGACCCTGTCAACCCTCTCGGCGGCACTCATGACATCAAAACTCATCGAATGAAGATGCGAATCCTTCCTATTCTCTAGATTCAACCCCAGTGAGATTTTTTCTCCTACCAAACATGAATAAATGTCTTGGCGGGCAAAGATTTTCATCAAACCAAAAGATGTCTGAAATGGGCCCTCATTTCAGTTACCAGTTTTCAGGCGATGAAGGAAAAAAATAATGGGTTAAAGAGGTAGGAGCTTCGTTGTACTGAATAAGCAGAGCTACAATAAGATTATGTAGAGAAATAAAACAAAATATTCCGAAAAAAGTCTTTCTTCATTAAAAAGTCATGGACTTATCAATCCACCCTCGTAAGTCTAATGCCATAACAACAATTTAACAATTGTTGTGTTCCGGTAGTTAGAGGTAAGATAGCCAGTTCCTCAGTGATAAGAATTCCGGTTGATATGCGCTTCCACCTGAGGCCTTATCGTTACCTAACATCAGTTGATAAAGTAAGTCGGTAAAGGCCAAGGCACTATCCCGTCCAGCATTAAAAAAATGCTCTGCTCGCTCGGTCAAATTAATGCTCAACAGATCATAATTTCGCATTCTTATCAAAGTATCGATAGCTATAGGTACTTAATGTATTTTGAAACAATCTCGTCGTCTATTGTATATCGGCAAACTGATTAATATTCATAGCTATTGAAATATTCATTTTATTAATCCGTGATCGTGCGGAAATACCCGGTCTTCGGAACTCCCCTCGTAGTAACGGCAAACTACGCATATTAATAAATTCGTTAAACAAAATCAAATTGAAGATAACAACAACAAGATTAAATGATTACGGCTTGATAAATAAATAGTAAATAAATAAAACAAATATTTAAAAAGTATACACTTACGCCATAATGCAATTATATTTTTTTTTACAAAATTATTTCGTACCAAGCAATATAAGTTAATTATTAGGTATTTCAACAAAACCTAATTAACTAGTGGCTCCGTGAGCTGTAGAAGTAGCTCAAATTGTAATATAGCAGTTAGGTGTTAGTAGGTACAATTTGTACAATTATATATTCTGTGGTTAGGTTCTGTCACAAATATCACAACCCTATTATTTTCTTTTGCTTTGGGCAGACATGTTTGAACCAATTAACTTTATGGTTTGAACTTATGAGTCTTCTAAAAATATTTATTTTTGTTAGAGGTGAAACTTTTAATAAACAAGTTTTGGTATATTTTTATAATTTTTCTAAACGGCTGAAATACTAATAATAATTTCTACTTGCTCACAAAATTTCACGAGAATCGGTTGAGAAATGCGACATGTAGAGGAGAACAAACGGACAGCCGGATGGAAGGACATTCGGAAAGATTTTTTGCCAAAGCCAAAGCAGAGACGCTTCACGGTTGCTCCGTCAAAAAACGGCCTGGTTCATTAAACTTCTATGTCCACGTTTGAGGATTAAAGCTTGAGTAGTGAGCATGAACCCGAAAAGAAACTTACGAATGTTTAAATAACCCTTGGATCGGCTATTATAAGAATTATTTTTAGAGAAAACCTTTTAAGTATTTCAATAATAAAAGTTAACGAGCTGTTGCAATCTGAAACTCGGCTATCTCAATTTATTGAGAATTTTTATTATGAAAACTCTAGTTACAGCTGAAAATGTAAAACAAAAAAGTTGTTAAATTATATAAATAATCTGCTATGACATAATGCTATGAAACTGTTTATTTACTTGTATTTAAAACGGCCTGGTCCACTAACAAAAATGGTCTGATTTTAATAGGGATGAATAGCAAAGGGCCGCCTATTCACGGAGCGTTACGCGCGAAGTGCATGTCCCGGGCTAAAGTTAAATGAAGATGGATGATAGTTGAGTGGGGGCTTTGTGTGGACGGCGCTTCGCTCGAGGACTTTGAGGGTCTCATCCGCCCCGCACACACCCCGCAGTCGCCCCGCTCATACTCCGTAATCGCCCCGCAACCGCCCCGCGTGCGGCGGAGACGTTTAAAAGACGTGCTTTAAAATCTAATCCTACTATCCTACTTCCTACTAATATTATAAATGTGAAAGTTTGTGGGTTTGGATGTTTAGATGTTTGTTCCTCAATCACTCAAAAACTACTAAACAGATTTGGTTTAAATTTGGCACACAGATAGTAGATAGCCTGGATTAAAACATAGAATACTTTTTATCCCGATATTCCCACGGGAACGGGAACCACGCGGGTGAAACCGCGGTCGGCCGCTAGTTCATAATATAAGAGTGTTTTATTGGCTGTCCTCAAATTTCACGAAGGTAGCTATTCAAGTCGTTTTAAATGGCTTGAACGCATAGTAGTGCGGTAAAATTTCTGATGTTTAGCATAAAACTTGGCGCATTCAGATCAAACAATTTTATAGACAATTCAGCATACCGAATGCCCTAAGGTTCCTTTTTAGAGTTCCGTACCCAAAGGGTAAAAACTGGACCTTATTACCAAAGCTGTGTTATTTCATTTCTAAGTCTCGACTGTCAGTCTGTCTGTCACCAGGCTGTATCTCATGAACCGGTTAGAGAGTTGAAATTTTCACAGATGATTACAACTCAGATGTTTCTGTTGCCACCTATAACAACAAATATTAAAAACAGAGCCTTTTTTGGCCTTTTTTAGTCGGTACGCGAGTGCATTGCCATATCTGTATGAAATTGAATTTAAAAGAGAAAAATATATCGTCAAAGTGTTTTGCGAAGACGTCCGCTAGAATGTGGGAACCGCAAACCCAATAACAGCTGATCGAATCAGCTCATTTCTTCGGCAAAAGCGCAGCAATAAAATGGTGGATTTTAATTAAACTCTGTACTTACCGATTACTATCGATGTTTTGATTATTCTCCTGAAGTCCTGATACAATATTAGTAAAACAGACTGCAATATCTAACGACTACTATTCACTAAGAACTTGCTTTTGAATTGGACATCAAAATAAGTACTAGTCCATCAGCCATTTTTAATGTCCCCACTGCTGGGACAAAGGCCTTCCTTATGGGTGGTAAGGAGGATGGGCCATAACCCACCATGCGGGCCCAATGCGGATTAGTGGGTGTTAACGACTGCAAATGCAGCCGGAACCAACAGCTTAACGTGCCTTCCGAAGCACGGATAATAAATTTTTGGTCACCCATCACATGACCGACCCTTGCGAACGTTGCTTAACCTCCGCAATCGCTGGGCCAGGTGCTAAACCACTGCGCCACCGTGCTCCTCAATAAAAGTAAGTACATTAATCCAAATTTAGTTTACTTACAAGCGTAAAAAATCTGCTGTTTCATACAAAAAATTATAACGAGAGTATCAAAATGTACGAAACAGCAGATTTTTTTGAGATTTCAGAGTTGGTCCCATAGTAAAAGATGTTCGGTTTTTGATGGTCATATGGATGATATATTCGGCATTATGGAATATTTTGTTTTTTTGTTTTGTATTTTGCGTTGTAAACACTGAAAAAAGTGTTCAAAATAAATAAAATACTGTTGAAAATAATATTATCAAGTTACATAAATTATATTATTATAATAATGTAAGTTTAACGATATTTCGTTCGTTACCAAATATTTGCTCAATATTATATTAACAAGTTTCCATTAAACAAAATAGGTACCTACCTACGTTAATGATATTTTACAGTGGTTTGAAGTCAACATTAATCGAATAACAAAAAAATAAAATAAAAAACGGAGCCGGCATTAAGTGGGGCACAACAAATTCGGTGGACAAGAAATACGGGCGGCCCCTAATTTCCGGGCGGAAGCGACGGTCCCTGATGTATAGATACTTCAATATTAGTTTAGTATTGTTGTCCTGTAAAATACGTTGAATACTTTGGGTATTTTCGATTAAAATGAGAATGAAGTTATAATAACAGAGGCATAAATAAAGTTCATTTTGTGAATTGTGTTAATAATTGAGTCTTAAGTACCTACCTATACAAACTTATGATTCATACTCTATTCCTATTGTTTGCTGTATTTTGTAGGTAATATTGTTATTTATGCTCACAGTTATACAATAAAGTTAAATGCCTACTTATCGCTGATCTTGCATAACTTTCTCCAACCATCATTTTGTTTTTGTAGTTACAAATGAAAAATTCCTCTGGTCTATTGTAAACGTTCTTAAACTACTTTAAATTCCCACGTCTTTCATATTTCGTTTTATTATACATTCCAAAGCGAATCACGCTCGCTTGCCGCGCTCGCTGTTTCTTATTTTCAGTAAGTCCTATGTTCTCCGGTGTTCATCGTTACGAGAAACCACGAAATGAGAAATTTTACGCTTTAATAAAACTGGCGAAATTCCTCTCAGTGTACCTACATGTTTCTGTGGGCCCGGCGAAATCTGGCAGTTCCACTGCGACCCTTCGTCACGTCCGCTCAAAGCAGCTGCGTACGTATGTACCTACAGTTTCATTAGCCCTTTTTATACATAGAGGCATACATATTAACGTTATGATCATTGGCAAGCCGACTAGGTTCCTAGCGTGAAATACAAATGGCCATTGTAGAAGTGTAGCAATACCTTTTTTTATGCGCAACGGGATGTTAAGTGACGATAAGGGCGAAGGAGGAACTACACCCGGAATCCTTATCACTGAAGAACTGGCTATCTTACTTCTAACTGCCGGTACACAACAATGTTTAAATTGTTGTTATTGCTTCAGACTTAGGTAAGATGGTGGTAGCTAGCCAGGCGGACTTGAAATAAGCCCTACAACCAACCAAACCGAGTACAAATGTATCCCCCTCCTGGGAATCGAACCCAGGACCCCTGCATCTTACACGGATTGGCACACCACTACACCACAGAGACAGAACCTGTGAGCCAGAAACTTGTATGTATGTTTAATTATGATTAGGTATTGTGCGGGGCCACAGAATACATAAATATGGTGGGGCGTCAGATAGAAACAAACTCCAAGCATGGTAGATACTAAGTTTGATCTCAAGGAAAGGGAAAAGGGAATCAACGGCTGAGAAATAGCTGTTGTTTCTTAACCGGATAGTTGTAAAAGTATCTCAGATTTTACAAACGGTAACAAGTAGAAAGTAAAGTTACCTATTCATATTGGTCGGTCGGCTTCTGCTGTATTATTCACCGGCCCTGGGGCAAGATCTGCGGCTTTCACTTACACTCTTCCGCTTTATTTATTTACCCTCGAGGTTCCGCTGCATATTTAATGGCAGTCTTGAGCCTGCGTAAGATATGAATTGTGATTATTAGGTAAGCACTTTAAAACGAGCGCTTGGTTCGTGTAATGAGGTCCGTGGGAGCAAAGTAATGCTGCGAAATATAAAGTAGACAGAGGAGGGGAACACATTGTGGTTTTCCGTCCATGCACATACATTTACATGACAGGGTAATCTCAGGCCAAGCAGGCTATAATCAGTACTGTAGCTTACTCTTAATAAATAAATAAAATAAACATGTGTAGAGTAGCCTATAATTGGTGAAGGTGCAAGGTGTGTTGCTGTCTTGCTAAATGCAGGTATTGTGCACTGATATTTTGTGATGTGCATGTGCATATTTTTGCGGGCGGGCGGGCGGTGTATCTTGCATATATTGTTTGCGGAAGTAAGCTACATATATTTCTTTTTCAAAATGGTTTGGGACTTCCGCCATGTGACGCCTGATTCAATCAAATAAATAAATAAATTTTAATGCTTGGACAATTTCACACTAATCTAGCCCCAAACCAAGCAAAGCTATATATGGGAGCTAGACAATTGATAACACTACTTATACAACGTGTTACAAAAATACCCCTAATGCCGAATAAAAAAAATGCTTTTTTTTGGCGATTTCAGAGTTGGTCCCTAATAAAAGTTGTTCAGCTTGATGGTCCCTATCTAGTATATTCGGCTTTAGGGGTATTTTTGTAACACGTTGTATACTTTTATTAAAATTCATCATTTCAATTTCTGCCCGGCCGGGAATAGGGCTTGCAAATATTCGGTGAAATTCAATATTCGAATATTCGATATTTTTTAAGGAGGTATTCGAATATATTCGAATATTATTCGAATATTTCTCTAAAGTAAAACAGATGGTAGTAATTACTAAATATTGTTTATTTTCCAAGTTTTTCAAGTTCAACCAAAGTGAAGTCCGATTTTTATACTTTGTAGTTCGTTTTTAAAAGGAGTTATTTCGATTTTTTTGTCAGTAAATATTTATATTCTGCTTGTTAGTCTTAACTGTGTTTTTTTTACGTGGTTTCTTTCTGGCGTCGTCATCATACCAGGGTCTAACACTATCTCCCATCAGTATACTTGTCAAAACGAACCAAACGAGCGCAAACTTGACGGGGTTGTATGGTATCATTATAGAGTTCAGAAGAGTGGAACAGGCTGCCTGCCGATGTGTTTCCCAAAAGCTATAACTTGGGCCTTTTCAAAGCTAGCGTTGAATGCTTTATCTAAGTGAGCATGCTCCATAGTCCGCATTATTACTTAACACGTGTGATTGTGGACAAATGCTCACTTATTTTCAATAAAAAAATGAGTTCCTGGGACCTACTTCCAGCTCCATCATCAGACCCTGGACTTTATTTTCTAACAGAGTACATATCAAGACAAATCAATCGAGCCCAAACTCTATGGAGTTGTATGGTTTAATTACAGAGTTCCTGTGGCCTTCTTACGACTCCATCATCAGAACCGGAAAACCTCTCCCATCAGAGTACTAGTCAAGACGAATCAAACGAGCCCAAGTTAAATGGTGTTCCATGGTTTTATTACAGAGTTTTTGTGGCCTTCTTTCGGCTTCATCATTAGACCCTGGACACTATTTATTTTCACAACAGAGTATTTGTCAAGACGAATTAAACGAGCCAAAATTTGATAGATTAGTATGGTTTTATGGAGCTCCTGTGATTTTCTTCTGGCTCCATCATCGGACCTTGGATACTATTTCCCAACAGAGTACTTGTCAAGACGAATCAAACGAGCCCAAACTCGATGGATTTGTAAAGTTTAATAACAAAGTTCCTGTGGTTTTCTTCCGGCTCCATCATAATACCCTGGACACTATTTCCCAACAGAGTACAAGTCAAGACGAATTAAACGAGCTCAAACTCGATGGATTTGTATGGTATTTTTACAGAGTTGCTGTGGTCTTCTTCCGGCTCCATCATCCGACCCTGGCCACTATTTACCAACAGATTACTCATCAAGACAAATTAAACGAGCACAAACTCGATGGGGTTGCATGGTTTTATTAGAGAGTTCCTGTGGCCTTCTTCCGGCTCCACCATCAGACCTTGGAAACCATCTCTATTAGAGTACTAGTCAACAAATCAAACGAGCCCAAACTAGATGGGGTTGCATGGTTTTATTACAGAGTTCTTGTGGCCTTCTTTCGGCTTCATCATCAGACCCTGGACACTATTTCACAACAGAATACTTGTCAAGATGAATGAAACGAGCCCAAACTCGATGATTTGCATGGTTTTATTACAGATTTCTTATGGTCTTCTCCCCTTTTCATCGTCAAATCAGCTCAATGACATTATGATATTTCATTGACTTCCAGTTCTAACCTATGTTTTAAGTTTCAAGTCTTTTGCTCATCAGGAAGCTAGATTAAAATTGTTTGCAATTTGTGGACAAACAAACAACATACGTAAACAAATAAATAGACGAAAATAAAGCTTTTTAAAAAAAGCACAACCTTCTTCAAAAATCTTAAACACAGCTCTATAAAAAGCAAGAAATAATGTTCAAATCGATTACCTAATTAAAATACGTCTATTGAAGTCGGGTGGAGCTGGAAGTATTTTTTACTTATTGTATTGTTTATATTCTAAAAGCCCCACCCGACTTCAATAGACGTGTTTTAATTAGGTAATCGATTTGAACATTATTTCTTGCTTTTTATAGAGCTGTGTTTAAGATTTTTGAAGGAGGTTGTGCTTTTTTTAAAAAGCTTTTTTATTTTAAACTTTTTTGTGGTCTGGTAAGTACCTATGTAAGAGATGATTTTATAAAATAAAACGTTATAATGTTTAAAATTTTTCAATGGTATACCCCGAGTAACTCAATTTCCACGAGTTCCGTTGAGCCTTTGCAGTTCAACTCTAGTCGAACGTCCTTTACAATAGATAGGTACTTAACTTGTTTTTGATTGTCATAAACCTACCAATATTTCAATCACTGTACAGTTCCTATTTGATTTTGAGGAGTTCCCTCGTGTATCTTTAAAATCCATAGTAAATACCAATGAAATTAATATGGTATCATTCTTAAGGTGTCTTCTTTCAAACAAAAAAAGAATCATCTGAATCGGTTCATAAACAAAAAAGTAATGGTTGAAATCCGTCTCAATTCATATAAAACGGTTACGAAAACGACAGTATTTTCAAGATTACTTGAAAACTACTGAACCGATTTCAAATTTTCAAAAAATGGGACCAACTTGGAAACAAACCTCATGTTATAACGTTTAAATCATTTCAATCGGTTCAGCCGTCTTCGAGTAATCGGTGTACATACATATTAAAAAAAAATATACGCGACGAATAGATAACCTACTCCTTTTTAAATTTTTGAAGTCGGTTAAAAAGTGAACATTCAACGCTTCATTCTATGCGCACTAACGCTTTTCGGGTATTTAATGAACTGACGAAGTAGAAAATATTCGAATATTCGAATATCACAGGCTTAAGTATTCGAATAGCAAAATGAAGCGAATATTCGAAGTATTCGAATATTCGAATTGCAAGCCCTAGCCGGGAATCAAACCCGGGACCTCTTGCGTGGTAGGCCGCCATGTTGACTACTGTACTACTCAGGTCGTCAATCACAACCGTTTCCAAATACGACGAGTTGCGCTTCTGTCTGTGTATATTTTGTGGTAATGCTGCGTATTTTTGAAAAGCGGTTGGTTGCAGGTAGGGGGATGATTTACGCAGAAGTATGTAAATTATGCAAGCGAGTGCAGATGACAGTGAATAACGGACGCAACGTGGGTAAAGCATGGGGTGGTGCGATGAAAGACAATTCATTTTATGGTGTGTTTCATTCATCACAATGTAGGAATATTCTCGTAACTCGTAGTTTTGTTTTGAATCGAAAGTTAATGCACAGATTAGCTTGACAGATTTTTGAGAGCTTTACCATTTAGCAAAACTAAGTGTAATGGCGTAAGTGCAGAGCTTGAGATATGTAATAGAGTTAACGAGGTGAGGTGAGGAGTCAATGCTCACTGAGCCAAGTCCGGCAAACGCGCCGACTCAGCAAATGCTGAGAGTCGCCTTTATTTGAATTTAGTTGGCAAACTGTTATTGCCAGCGTAGCCATTATTATTTTATAACTTTAACAGACGATCCTAGAGAAAGAGCGTGTAATCGCTTATTGACTATTTTAGTGGACTCTAAGGATGCGACAGTAATATCAAACGCAGAAAGTAACTAATGTGGTATTTACATGAGTCGACCTGGCAGGCAAATTTTGCAGGCTACTTTAGTCCTTTACCCATCGATTTTTATCGACAATCACTTGTAAAATCGAATCGCCACCTCATTGAAATTAAGTTTGCGCCAGCCAAGTCACTCCATGTAAACCCCATAAGTGCCTGCTTGGGGGACACCTAAAAGTATAGACAATCTTTACTTTCGATTTATAAATAATACCGTATTTTTTTATCATCAATAATTAGTAAATTAGAATTTATAACACTATAATAATATATTGTGTTATCAAATTAAATTAAGAATTAAAGTTACAAATTTAGAAGGCACGTAACTAAATTATTTCAATTTAGCACGTAGTAACTAATATTATTAGTTCATGAATCAGTTTCTATTTGTAAACGATGGGTGGAAAAATTAACGGTGCTACAAATATTAAGTCTTGTTCTTCAATTACACAGAAATCTGGTTCGTTGTTCAATGCTCACATTAAAAGATCGTGATTGTGTACAGCAAAATTGGCAGCGATGTCGATCGGTGCAAGCGGCGTGCATTATTCACCGTCAGGTGTTGGCCGAACAAAGCTGATGCAAAAAGAGTGTCGGCCAATAACGGTGCCGTCCACTACGTCGACAGCCGGGACAGCAAACAAACAACGATTACAGACTGTCTTCAGATTCACGATTATATTGAAAATTTCAGCGATTTTTTTGCCTGTGTTTTGCGTTAGTACGTGGATACTGAAGGTGTTTTAACGTATCAGCTTCGATCAAGAATACCCTAGGTGTAGATAGGTGGTGTAGGTCAGAGTCTCAAAAATGCAATAACGCCCTACTTTCAAACTGGGCGCTTTTTTGTACAAAGTAGGTACCTATTCGCTTCTTTGTTTCTTATTTGGAATAAAATATTCATGTCGGGATTCGACATGAACATTTTGAAATTAGGTTTGCGATTAGATTTTACAAGCGATTGTCTATAAAAAGTGCTAATTCACTAAAATCGCCTGCCAAGTCGCTCTGTGTAAATACTCTATTATGGCCAATTATGGGTGTTCACGGACTTTGACAAACTGTAAGAAAAAGGTGATAATCCATATGTGAATCTCACTTCTTTCGCCCTATATCTAATTGAATCAATAGCTATGTAGTAACTATAGCCGTAACCAAACGCTAGGATGACACAGTTATCTAACTGAAAGCTCTGAGTTCACACCTGTCGAGTACTAGTTCCTAACAGCTGAACTCTATCATGTGAAGTTAGCCAGAGTTGTGCCGATACACAGAGCTTGCACACGGACCGTTAATGTGGAACGAGCCCGCCGGGGAATTAGTTAGAAGTTGCGCGATGTGTCTTCGAGTGTCATTAAGCGCGACACCGGCTGACTACACCTCCTACTCTCAGGCTGCGTTCAGACGATAACACACGACCGGACTTCAACTCATACTCAACTGAAACTCACCTCAACTGCAGCCCACCTTGAAACACATTTTTGTGTCTTATGACTATAATAATAAGCTCTTGTGTAAAGTTTAAGTGAGTTTGAGGTGAGTTCGGGTTGAGATTGAGATGAGTTTGAGTTTGAATTGAATTCGGGTTGAGCGCGGAGCGTGTGCAGTTGCATAGACAAAATATAACGGAGCTTATTAATCCCTACATAACATTAAACAAAGTGGCTTCCCGCTGTCTGTCCCTATGGATGCTTAGATCTTTAAAACTACGAATCGGATTTTAATGTGGTTTTCTTTAATAGATAGAGTGATTCAAGAGGAAGGTTTATGTGTATAAAAAAGGAAAGAACTAAAGCGAAGCAAGGGCGGGTCACTAGTGTGTTGTAAAACTCAAAATTGTAAGCAATATATTTTAAGGAGTTGGTTGCGGTTGAGTTGAGTTGTTGAGTTCGGGATGAGGTAGGGTCGTGTGTTATCGTCTGAATGCAGCCTAGGGAGGAGTGACAATTAAGCGAGAGTGTCGCGATCGACGGCACAGTCAGTGCGGCACGCGCCTGATGGCATATCAATCACACGCCGCGAATGGGCCATTACAACCGCCGAGCGCTCGGCGCGTAAATAGATAGCTCGTTCTATTGTTTACAATTCCTGACTTTAGTAATTTGCCACAAGTTGGACTGATTGAATTCCGCGCTTACAAAATGGTGCAAGTTTGGATGAATTCTTTTTCATAACGACTTTCAGGGATTTTAATGATTACAAGTTTGAATGAATCTTAACCGCTGCCAAGTTTATTAAACAAAAGTGCATGTTTGTCCCAATTTACCTGTTATTAATACATTGATGACTAAAGCCGCACTACTTTTTCCGCACGTTAGTTATAATATATTCTGTGCCGCAATCGACTGTGTAAATAGCAATTCGGCCTAGGCTACAGGTGACTGAACAAAATTATCTGATCCAGTGGCCAAAACTGGAACTACGTTATTACATAATATTGTCAAGTTTGTAAATATCGTTACTTATGGCTGTTACAGCTGATAAGTTTCTTGCGCCCGTTCTTCTTGTCAGCTAAAAAAGTCTGGAACGGGTGGTAGGAAAATATAGACGATTCAAAAGTACTTAATAATTAAGTTTATTTGAATAAAGCTTATTTGACTCTGACTTTGACTTTGTCACAGAATGATATTGTTACCTAGGTTACACCATCAACCAATGGTTTTTTTTTTAATTCTAATATCTTTGCCATCATACAGCGACGCTATCACCTGCGATTCAATTTTGGAAGCGACTTGCAAGGTGACTAAAGTTGACCGTCATAGGTGACTAAAATCGACCAATGTAAATAGCCCTTAACTAACCGAACATTTAAGTTAAAATGCGTTTACAAAAACAAGTGAGAAGCAATAAGAATGATTCACGTTGCAATCTGGCGCGTTCCGTCCAACGAACTAAAATCTATGGAAGTGTAATTGCAAACAAATATTGCTTAAAAGTGGCACCACGGGACCGAAAAAGTACAACCCGCTCAGCTTTAGCTACGCACCCGGTGACTGACGTTAACGTTCTTTACAATAATTGCAGTTTGTATTGTAGAGAAAAGGGACAAAGAGAAAGTTTATTAGAAATGACGTCCTGTAGTCAAATGGTGTAAGAGACTCAAAGAAGGCAGTAAAAATAGGCAGAAATAACGTATCATATTTTTCGTTTAAGAATAGCAAACATGTATATGTTACAGTCAAAACTCATATCCGGTCAAAACCACTTTTGACTGCAAAAATCAGGTAAAAGTGGTTTTGACTGAAGCTCTTAGTCAAAAACAGTTTTGACTGATTTTCGCAGTCAAAAGTGGTTTTGACCAACGTTCTTAGTCAAAAGTGGTCACATTAATGTATGAATGAATTATTATTTATTTTATACTTTTACCCAAGTATTCAATACCTAATGCACAGCCGGGTGATGTGTGTAAAAAACGAGAGCAGGAAAGTTTCATATTAATAAAAAATTACCACTAATGGTACCACCTTTTTAGGCCTTGTGCCTCAACAAGATGAAATCCAATAATATTGTATTATTTTTACATTCCTAACGATATATTTGAAACTATTTTTCGTTTCCTGAGATTAAAAACAATTTTATTGAGTAACTAATTGATTTGACTTATCTCAATCAACGTCCGCCATTCTATGTCGTCCACAAAACTTTTTTAATGCGTTTTATGGTAAACTTCAAAACGGTAGCTACTCAAAGAGTATGTAAATAAAAGTAGAGTTTTAACCACGTTTTAATGGTACTATAGAAACCATGGAAACCGTTTTCAATGAACCAAAATACTAATATTTATACTGTGTCAAACACAGATTTTTGACACAGTATAGATAATAGTTTTTGAACAAACATATCCATCCTGTATTTTTGACGTTCATTCGATCTTGACGTGAACTCGATCCCGTCAAAGCTCGTTGGTGCTGAAAAACTATCGCATATTCTTTTTTTTCTCTTACGTTTGATGTGAGAAAATTGGACTCGTAGACTAGTATTCTGTGATAATTTCCAAGTCGAGCTAACCTCAAAATGCTACAGAAAATGTAATAAGTATAATAAGCAATACCAGGAAAAGAAGAGAAAAACTAATTACTGATTATAGCTACAGACCTTTCTAGCCAATCACGAGGGCACAAAAATCTTTAAAGCGATACTTTTTGGCCTTAGAGGGTGGTCAATCTCCTTTATTATGATTTTACTGTCGTTCTAGAAAGAATGCGTCTTTATTTATCGTAGCGCCTAGACGAAAATGTTCTGTCTATTAAGCGGTGGAGTATCTTTTATATCATCAGAAGACCACTATTGATAGTAAATTTTACAAGAACTACGTTTCTGGCGTTTCGTGGGCTGTTGACTAATACCAAAATCTATTCATTTTACACATTGCCGGTCAAAATGGTTTTGACCAACGTCCTTATAGTCCAGTCAGTACTGGCACTCATGTATGGCGAGGTCAAAATTTGTCATTAGATGAATTCACTTGGAACATATGTAGCTTAGGTAAAACTGAGCTGATTTAGCCCGGTAGCCATCAGCCACCTCTTGGCAGGTAGGGAGGGGTGTCATTTAAAGTTTCACGCCGCCGCACTTCAGAAAAAAAATCATATCTCCTTCAATATACCTACCACCTCGAGTGTGATATCATTTTATAATGAATTAGAGATGATGAATTCATGTTTAAAACTTTTAATGTACAGTGTCATAGAAAAAAGGTAAAATATTGACGATAGTTTAAAAAAAAAATTGCTATTTTTTTATTCAACAGTCAGTATCTGTAAAAATACAAATTTTTTGCAATGAAATTTTTTTTTATCTAAAAGTACATTTATTCAGCTTTTGAAAAATATATACTTTATGTATAGTTAT
Source organism: Agriphila tristella (assembly GCA_928269145.1). Lineage (NCBI taxonomy): Eukaryota > Metazoa > Arthropoda > Insecta > Lepidoptera > Crambidae > Agriphila > Agriphila tristella. The sequence continues at coordinate 1,656,653 of OV743440.1, read as the reverse complement.
CGTTCAATGTATATCTGAAAAAAAATCGAACATGGTATGCGACGCTGTTTCCAAGCGAAGCGTCTACAATTAATAAGTTAAGTACCTAGGTATAAGTTGTTTTTTTCAATTAAAATATGATAAATCTAAGATGTGTTTTTTATTTTTGGTACAATAATGACACCCTTTCATTTTCATATACATTTTGCAATTCCCGGGAATTCCCAGGAATCGGGTATTTTCGACATTTTGGTACCATAGAAGAAGTTGTTTAGTTTGATGGTCCCTTCTACCGTATTCGGAATTATGAGTTGTTTTTGTAACACCCTGTAATATCAAAATAAGAGAATTAAAAAATAATTTTGTTAATGATTTTTCTTTTTGGTGTTAAATAAAACACTGCAAGCATTCGTTTGTTACGAAATACTTAAAATATTGATAATGATTTATGGACAAAAATTAAAAAGAACGTTTATATATTTAAATAAAAATATTTAATTTTCTTTTACTTTTACCTTCAATATCTTCATTGCTTTTGATTTCCCAGGTATGCAAAAACTATCCTGATGGTGGGCAGAATATGGAGGTCCTGGCTTAGTAAAGGGTCTTTTAATACTTGTCGTATTAGTTGTCTCTAAAAGCTTTTGTTTTTTCCCTCTGCTACAATTTACGGTCACAATGTCATTGATATTTTCTTGTTTAAATGTAAAACGAAACGCTTAAATAATATAATAGTTATTAAACTTTTTAACCGCAATATAAACTCCCGTCGTTCCGGGTATCCTGGCGCATATTTTTCGGGATCGGGTTTAAAAAACATCCCGGTAATTCCCAGAAATGGGAACCCAGGAACGCAACCCTAATCACAGTCCAATTTTCATATAAACGAGGTAACTTTGAAGCTTTTGTTCTTCGTCAGTGATTGAACAAGGTGTGGTCTGATGATGGTTATCCAAAGAGTGAATGGAGGAGGTCAAGATCGCTTAAGAAACCCAACGGATCAGAAGAGTCGTTTACACTAGAGACCGTCTGGAGCTTTTAGTGTTACATTTTCCATACTTCTTAATTTTCATTTGATATTTTTTTAAGTTCAACCCTGAGCTAAACCGCTCATCTAATCTGTTAGGTTTTTTTAGCATAATGAGCCTCCGTCATTCATTCTTTAATTTGCCATCATCAGCACACACCTCGTTCAATCCTGGGCAGAGAACCAAAGCTGTAGGTTTACCCCGTTTGTTCGAAAATTGGTCTGTGATTTAATTTTTCTGCTCACGAGTGTACAAAAAATACTCAATGGAAAATATTTTAATTTCTACGGTATATTTATATGCCTAGGTCCTTAAGGAACCTACCTATTAAAACTTTAAAAATTTTTGCACTTTAGTTTTAATGTGGTAAGACATTTTCCTCCCTGACCGTTCTCAGATCTAATTTTTTGACGTCACGACGCTTCGTCGTTTTATGACTTTCTTATACATAGATCAAGTCTGTCTATTTTTTTATATAGTCTTTATGACTCTCACAAAAAGATCTAAGTATGTATCAGACCGTAAGATAGTTGAGAGAGACTTTATGACCGTAAGAACATAAGCGGCAGTCGAACGCAAAGTTAAGTTTGTATTCCATACATGTTGTATGAAAAAACCAACTTAACTTGCAATCGCAGACATCTGGAAACACCGTCGCATACCATGTTAGATTTTTTTTCAGATGGAAATTGTATGATAACTATATATAAAGTTTGTATTAGTTTAAAGCTGAATAAATTTTCTTTAAGGTGGTATTTTTTCCTTTGCATAAAATTAGCATTTTAAAAGATACCCGACTGTTGAACAAAAACAATTGTAAACCGATTTTTGACACTTTGGTTAACATATTTTTTTTTTCAGTGAAACTATACATTAAATGTCCCAAAAATAAATTCCTCATGCCTGCTACAAAAAGAACTAAATATGCATCAAAACATAAAATAGTTAAAAGAGACTATAAGATCGTAAGACCATAAGCGGCAGCCGAACGCAAAGTTAAGTTTGTACTCTATACATTTTGTATGAAAAAACCAACTTAACTTTCAATCGCGGATGTTTGGAAACAGCGTCGCATACCATGTTCGATTTTTTTTCAGATAGACATTCAAAGATAACTATATATAAAGTATATATTTTTAAAAAGCTGAATAAATGTACTTTAAGACAATATTTTCTTTCATTGCACAAAATGATTATTTTTAGTAGATACTGACTGTTGAATAAAAAAATAGCAAACTTATTTTTAAACTATCGTCAATATTTTACCTTTTTTCTATGACATTGTACATTTAAAGTTTTAAAAATGAATTCCTCATCCTTGATTCATCATAAAATGATATCACACTCGAGGTGGTAGGTATATTGAAGGAGATATGACTTTTTTTCTAAAGTGCGGCGGTGTGAAACTTTAAATGCCACCCCCCCCGTACCTGCCAAGGGGGGGCTGATGGCTACCGGGCTGAATCAGCTCAGTTTTACCTAAGGTACATATGTGCCAAGTGAATTCATCTAATGACAAATTTTGACCTTCTGCCACTAATTCCCCAACTATTAGTTAAAACCACTATTGACTGAAGAGATATGTTAAAAGTGGTTTTGACCAACGTCCTTAGTCAAAAGCACTTTTGCCTGATTTTTGCAGTCAAAAGTGGTTTTGACCGGTAATGAGTTTTGACTGTAACATATATAAATTATGGTCGCTAATAAGCAACCAGTGCTCAGACGCTTTGTGCTGCATAATTAAATGCCAGCACTTATCTCCATCCACTTAGTTGTACTTTTTGTGTGGTGCCAATTTTTGAGCGCAATGTTTGTTCCATCGATTTTAGTTCGCTGGTTCCGTCCGACGCGGGCGTGCATTCCGGCGGCGGTGTGGCGGCGTGGCGATGGCGGCGCGCCAACTCCGCGCCGTCCGTCACGCCACGCGCTGAATTACCTCCGCGCCGATAAACTAGCCACCACCACCCGGGTTAGTTACAGCTGCAAGACCGCTAAATGTGGCCAATTGGAACGGTTTTAATGTCTTACACTACAGTACGAGCTCGAAATGTACTGCCGAGATTCAATCGGGGGTTGGTGGGAAATATCCTGTTTCTTTTATTAAAGCAAATTGATGTCACTTTTATAGAATGATTACATGTAGCAGAGATGAAAATGTTGAGGTGGATGTGTGGTGTGACGCGAATGGATAAAATAAGGAATGAGTATGTCAGAGGAAGTCTGAAAGTAGCACCAGTAACAGGAATGCTGAAAGTGAATCGTCTGGCTTGGTTTGGGCATGTTATGAGAAGGGATGAAAGGCATGTTACTAGAAGAGTAATGGATATGGATGTTGAGGGCTGGAAAATAAAAGGAAGACCACAGAAAAGATGGATGGATTGTGTGCGAAATGATATGAATGTGAAGGGAGTGGATGAGGGGGGATGACGAGTGACAGGAAGGAATGGAAGAAAAAGACGCAATGTACCGATCCCAAATAAACTGGGATAAGGGTAGGGTAAAAGGGATGATGATAATGATGATTTAGTTTTTTTTATTTAACGTGTAAAAAGCATTATTGCTTTTCTTTTACCTATTATGTATTCTGTGCTTTTACTATACTTTTTACACGTAACAAATTAAATATAAAAATTGAGATACTCTACTTTTACACTTATCTTTATGAGTGTCTACATTCAAATATCTACTTACTGAGTTTTAGTAAAACACGCCTTCGTTTATCCCGGGTGAACTGAACGAGAGATCTGAGAAAGGCTGACGTTATTATATTCAAAGTTCGGAAACTTTTAATAGGAAGGAATAATATGATTCTCCGATACTGAGAATAGTTTTATAGGAACTTAGGTTAGTACGTTTCTAGCTTCCGCCCTCGTCTTCATTAGCGTGGTATTCCACTTGGAATGGGAATTAGGGATTGTGTAGATTTCTAATTTGTAAAACTTTTTTTAAATCAGATCAGTAGTTTTGGAGATCATTACCTTGTATATTTTAAAACAAAATTCGCCTCTTTATAATTATTTTTGATTTGTGTCCTACGCCTACCACCTATTTTTTTAGGACAGAATAAGATTTTGGATTCACTACTACATTTTAAAAGTTAAGTGATAATAGCATCCGTGATATTTAAATAAGGGACAATTAGTGTTATTCAAATCATTAATTTGTTGGACTAGATCTTCCATATAATCACTCTTTATCAACGTAAAAATACACGTAAATATTTTTTACTTGTCAAAATAGTGTAGCAAGTTCTAACATATTGATTTCGTTCAGATGGTAATCCCAAGGATTTCCAAGATATGAGCGACAATCTGCGGGAGCGGTATTTAAGCCCAACCCTTCCCCCCGCCCCACTCGCGGGATCTCAAGGATGTTCACCTTGGGCCACAACTATATACTATTGACTAGTCTCTTCCTTTAAGTTATAAAACTTTATCCTAAGCCACTTATTGTAAAAAGAGAAAATAAATGCTTTTCATTATTATTATTATTATATACTTAATAGCGAATACACTACGACACTACGTCAATGATATCGTAATTGTTGACCGTCTCATCATTGAAGCGGAAACTTCAGGTAATAATGTTAGTGAACGGAGACTACCTATTCAAAACCTGAATTATGTATCCGTAGTATTTATAAGTGGAATACGGTGTATTAGGTGTACTTATCCAAAGTTTTATCTTTTTAAAGATTTTCTATTTTGCATTTTTAATTCACAATTTTATTGTAAAACACTATTAAACTTCAGATTTTATCCCATTCGGAAACTTAGCATATTTTGGGGCTCGTAAAACTGACTCATTTTATTCCAAGCTTAAAAGATTCATTTGAGTGTCTGGTTTCATTCGATTTTTATAGTACTCTTATTATTATATACTCTCAGAGACTGCAATCTTCGAAGTAAAACGTGGAGTATAACTTCGGGCTTTAATTACTCAGTTAAATATAATTGTGCGTCGAGGTCACGGCACTCCCGTTATCTGACGCGGTAAATCTTGAGCTTTATCTCAAATTGCTGAATCAACTTGCCGCCTTATCATTGGGGTGCTTATTTGTAGACAATAATAAAGATCACTTAATTTTGAGGTTATAACCCTAACTTCAAAAACTCTTCACCTTAGTCAAAATATGTGGCTTGGCCATTTCGCTACATGGAAAAATGTATTCACTGTTCTACAATAATAGTTCTTGTACTAACGAAACGGCCAAGCCACATATTTTGACTAAGGTGAAAAGTTTTTGAAGTCAAGGCTTGTAGAGTTAGGGCGCGTAGAAATAGAAGCTTGGCTCTACATGAGGTCTGATAACTTTTGGACAGTGCAAGCCAAATGTTTATGGTGGGATTTTTGTATTTCTTGAATTGGAGCAGCTGCATTGATGCTGAATCAGTCCAGCCAGACAGACACGCTAACTCAAACTTTACTAAGGCCCGTATTATAGAATCAAACTAAAACTCAAATCTCTCTTAAGTATAGTAGAAAGAGATGTTGATATTCAACGCATGTAGCGCCATACCTTTCTAACTGTACTCAAGCAGAGATTTGAGTTTGAGTTTGATTCTATAATACGAGCCTAAGACTCAGCTCGAATGCTCCATCCTGGCACTACGCATGTAACATTTGCGATAACTTTAGTTCTTAGAGTATACTTAATTCATACTTATTAAAAAAGTTACCCTAATTTTGCCTTAGCGTTAGTTAACTTGGTCGTTGAAGACGGTCTACAGAGGTCCACTGCAAATGTTTTTCTAACCAAGAGCCTGCAGATCCAAAGGGAATATTTAATGAATGGCTAACATTACTAACGGGTGGCGTGGGGTAATTGCAAACGCTTACGACAGACTGTCAAGTTGGATACGACTGCGTTGGCATGTGTCTGTATTTCTCTGGGAACAAAACTAGAGGTTCATTTATGGGGAAAGGCATAGCCTTTATTAATAAAGTTCCACAACAAGTGATTGATCTTCCTTTGCATTAATTTAAAAACCATGTTAAAAAAACGCTCATGGGTAAAGGTTATTATAAAGTAGATGATTATCTTAAAGATCTAAATGCGTGGAAATGATGTAACACATAACTTGCTAATAAGTACTTTGTTGAAGTAATATAATAAGTTTATGTTGTTGCCAATAATCCTGTCACCCTGTTGTAATTATCTGGTAACGATATATTCAAGTTTGTAAATATCGTTACTTATGGCTGTTACAGCTGATAAGTTTCTTGCGCCCGTTCTTCTTGTCAGCTAAAAAAGTCTGGAACGGGTGGTAGGAAAATATAGACGAGTCAAAAGTACTTAATAATTAAGTTTATTTGAATAAAGCTTATTTGACTTTGACTTTGACACCAAAAGCGATTTACACATAAAATTGTTCTAAAAGACTAGGTACAGCATATCTTACTTCTTAATAAAATCGTAGTGAGGTTAAATATAAAGATGGGAAATTATGAATAAAATTTAGAGTAAATATAGAGCGAGAAGAAAAAAGAAAGTAATAATTATAATTAGTCATTGTAACTTTGGCAGTTGTTAAAGAATTTAGTACTCATTATATTCACATTAATTAAGTGGATATATTACCAAAACAAAATCAGACATGGTTCTGTTGTACAATTATGTCTCCTCACTCTACTAACTCAGATTGAAAACTGAGCGAACCTTCTGTATGACTCTGTCGGGTGCATCACCGTCAACCATCGCCGGATGGCTAATGACTGCCGCCGGACGGCGCGCGCCGGATACCGCTCCCGATACTGATGAGCCATCGACTTAAATTAATCACGGTGCAACTCGATTAAACGTTCTATTCGGGAAATCAATGTAACTCCCTGTTTTGACCATACTTTTTTTACATTAAATGAGCTTACTCTTGGCCACATTCAAGAACCATAAAGCTAAGAAAAGGCCGAAGATGAAGCGAGCTTGCCCAGAAGAAGCCTATTCACTCGGGCTTTCAATATCGCTCGGTTATATGCTTGCGGGAATACAGACGCAGGCAGGGAATTCCACTCCTTGGCGATACTTGTGAGACTCGCGTCGTATTCATAAATTCTTAGAGATTAATTGCTTTCTGACAGTTAATTAATGTGAATGGAGGAAGTTCACAACTCCCGACGCAGTAAGGTGGAACGTTTACGAGCCGCTCAAGTCGCCACCTCATTCGCGTCGAGTTTCACAAAGTTGAAACGAGCATTTTCCATTTGACGGTTTGGCAGTTATGAGCAAAACAAAATTCTTTATCCGAATAAAATCTAAACGAATTTTTGCTTCGAAAGCGCACCGCTCATCGTGTTCGTGTTAATCCAGAGATGGTCACTTGTTAATCTGATAATATATTAAAATGGTTTCACGCTACGAATTAACCTGGGCTAAAAATAATGTGTCGGCACTGCACAGAGGCGCGGTTCGGGAAGGTTCGCAAAGAGATTACACTAGGTTTATAGTTGGATGCAGAAGCCGGTAGGGGGAGGGGGAGGGGAGGAGGGGGGCGGTGCCACTCCGCGTAAAAATGCAATTTCATGAACGAGGCGACAGCTCTTGTTAGTAGCACCGAATATAGCTCTTGACTTCTATCGTCCCACAATTTTTTTGTAAAGCTATTTTTATTGCGCAGTTAGGTTAAGTTGGTTTACAATGAGGCTTTCCTCGTCTCGTGAGTAACAGTATTTTGTTTAGGACACAGTAGTGTAGTATACTGATTTGCCTGATTAGTTTGACAAACATAATTAAGATTTCTCTCATGCCAAAGAAGGCAAACAAGTTAATGGTCATGTCTGGGTTTTATGGTCAAGCAGGTCATTAATGCAGAATTCATGAAAGAAAATGTATTGTCATTTATGTTTCCATTTCTCACATGATGCCCCATTTACCCTGGCAACCGCATTCACCCAAAGTAATACCACGGGATAAAACTATTTTTGGTAATATTGCCAAACAGTACTTTTGACACCTGCTATCGCGAACTCATACAATGTAGTAGGTAATATTGTTTCTTTGAGTAAACAAACAGTCATCGACTCCCTCGGAAAAAGGGGAATATTTCTGCAAGACTGGTTTTCACGAACACAATTTTTATTAAATTAGGTAGTAGTTCTATTTTGAAAAGAAAGTGCTTTGACTTTTTTATGTTCTATCTATCCTGTTTGAAACTAAAACAAAACTAGAAGTTATACGCTGCATTTTGAAACAAAGTTTAAATTCAACAGAGGGTTCACCAGTAGTGGAGCTAAATGAAAACTTTAAAAAGACAGTGAGAAGTGATCCCCGCAGCCGGGGAGAAAGTAAACGACTCGTGCGCAATGAATAATTCAGCAGGTGCACCGCCCCCGCCCCCCGCGCCCTCTCGTCGTAATGAACATTACGGGCTGGAGATGCTGTAAGTGATGCAGCTGGACAGCAAAGCATCTTCATGTACAGATATAGTTCAACCCACAACGTGAGCCCCTCTTGTTTTGTTTTTTATGGACAATGGGATAGTGCTTGGCTTTCACCTCACCTGGTGTTAAATGATGATAAGGCCAAAGGTGGAAGCGCACTACACCCGCAATATTGAGGAACTGATTATCTTACGTCACTGCCAGAACTCAATAATTTTTGAATTGTTATTATGGCGTCAGACTTTGGTAAGATAGTGGTAGCTAGCCAGGCGGACTTGAAATAAGCCCTAACACCAACCAAACCGAAAACAAGTTGTACCTGGGAATTGAACCTGGACAGTCACAGACCTGAGTCTTATATACACGGGTGTGCAAAACACTACACCACAAAGGCGGTTTTGTAAAGGTAATAAAAAATTAAAAACCCTTTCTGCCTTTAAATGAAACCTTGAAGAAGTTTCATCTGATTCATCGTTAAGTAGTGTGCGTGCGTATGCACGCTTGCTCGTCTGGCTGGCTGGACTGGTTCAGCATCAATGCAGCTGCTCCAATTCAAAAAACACAAAAATAACCTCAAAATTAAGTGTTTTCGAGGAAAATGTTCATAGTATAATAATATAGTTATAGTAGAACAAGGACCGAGATAATTGATGACTCCTCTTGATGCCACTCGCACTGGCACAGAACAAAGAAAAAAAATCCTATGTTCTGGGCGCACGGCATGCCTTTCAATAATTTGACATGTTAATGAGATATTTTTTTGTACAGTGATCCTAAATTATAGAGATTATTCTAATTAAACAAATGTCTGATGATTTCAGGCCTCCCTTATATGGATAAGGAGTGTGAATCAAAGACCCAACCCAAAACAAATAAAAATTATAAATAAAATGCTATGAACATTTTCTCAGTACCTACGATAGTAAAAGATCCTGATAGTGACGCATTCAGTTAGAACTTTGCTTTTGTGCTCAAACTATGAACTACCTATGACCGAGTCAAAGGGTCGACTATCACTCAGACGGCTGGGTATTTATTATGCAAAGATTTATTGCACCGCGAGGTGGATTAATTATGCTTCAAAAGGATCGTATTGTAGCCTTTATTACCTTTAGGGTCATGTGACCCATGACCCTAAACGACTTAATAATATTGTATGAAAATTACCTCATTGTAGGGTCATGCATGTATAGTCCTACATACTAATCCTATCCTACTATCCTACTAATATTATAAATGCGAAAGTTTGTGGGTTTGGATGTTTGGATGTTTGTTCCTCAATCAGACAAAAACTACTGAACGGATTTAGTTGAAATTTGGCACACAAATAGTAGATAGCCTAGATTAAAACACAGAGTACTTTTTATCCCGAAGTTCTCACGGGAACGGGAACCACGCGGGTAAAACCGCCGCCGCTAGTATAAAATAGACATGATCCTACAATGAGGTAATTTTTATACAATATTTTTAAGTCTATACTTAATTATATATTGTAGATGGAGTTAAACACCAAAAACAAACAACCATTATTTTTTATTTTTACCTTATAGGTACAGTCAGTAACGAAAGCGCTTAACACTTTTGTACTACAGCTTTTTTGACAAAAGTCCCACAGTTTGGAAACATTGATTAAAAAAGTTGCTACGACAAAGTACTAAATTGTTAAGCTACTTTCGTTGTTGACCATACTCATAAAACAGCCCGTAGCACTGAAAATAATAATCACTACAAGGTGTTTGGTAAAATCCTTATAAAGCCGAAAATGGTAGATAGAGACCATCAAACTGAACAACATTTACTATGGGACCAACTCTGAAATCTCAAAAAAAACAACTGTTTCATACAAAAATTAATAAGAAAAAGAAAAATATCAAAATGTATGAAACAGCAAAACATTTTTTTTTCGCGATATGCAGAGTTGGTCCGATAGTAAAAGTTGTTCAGTTTGATGGTCCCAATCTACCATATTCGGCTTTATAAGGCTTTTACCATACACCTTGTAACGCATACCCGAAAAGCAAGAAATTGGCCCCTTAGACTCAAAGAAAATAGAGAAAGCCCTTGAAACAACAACAGACAGCATCAAGTTAAATGTTATTTTTTTCTAGTTTTTTATTTCATAAAATAGCGTTGGGAACGAGTTGATTTTTCAAAGTTTAACAGGGATACCAGTTTAAGTTCTCATGTTAAACTTAAAAAAAAAACAACATTGTATAGTGAGCCTGGACAGATGAACCTAAAATACAGGTAGTTCACGCAATCTACTCTTTCACTATCTCTTTAGTTAGAATATGGTTGATTACTGCTTAGCTTTAATTGTTGCTTCGCCAGTTTGTCAAAATTTAGTACATTTTTATTGATTTCTGGAACACTGGATCATTTATTAAAAATCTCCTCGGTTATTGTGTTAGATCAATAAAAAAGCTATCACTTTTGGATAAAAAATCATAATAACTGTCGTTTAAAATTACGAAATCTGACGATTGAAAATCTATTTTTATTAGTGTTTTTATGGTGTGATTCGTGTTTTTTTTTTCTAGAGTTCAAGTCATTTTTCAATATTCTGTTCAGTTATTGTGTTCATTTATTTATTTATTATCACAAAATCCACAGCACTTAAAAATTTACAATAATTATTTATTTAACAAATTTAGCTTAATGCCAATAACGGATTTACATTTTATTTATTGTGTTTCTTTGTTTCTTTTTCAGCCTACAGTAATTTTCGTAAAGTAGAATTCTGCATCAGTTCTTCACATTGGAAGCTCAAAAATCATCAGATCGTGAACTGACCTCGCCTTAACCGCAATTCAGAACTAAATACTCAAAATCTAAAAAAAGAATGAAGAGTGAGTTACCGTAAATCATAGCTTTTCATTCGATACAAGAAAAGGCCATAACAATAATAATAACCGACCAGAGAGTCCCAATACAGTATCGGCATCGTTTCCGGTGTCCGGCGTCCGGCGGCGTCGTCTTTGACCCGCCGCAATTATGTAAATGGTGCATCCGTTCACAGGCCCGCCGCTGCCGCGCCAAGCGACGCATCAAGGGGTTGAAATGAGTGACAAATATCACATAATTACTTTTACCTCCTCACACGAAAACGGAGTCAATAAATGTCAAAACAAGCACGGAACTGACTATGACAAATGACTATTTTGTAACCCAGTCTAAAAATAAGTCTAAAGCAACGTGGAAAATAATTAATAACTATAACAATAACTTACCTAGGGAACACATTACCAGTGTAATAAGTAATGATTTAGAGATAACTGAACCGACAGATATAGCGAACACATTTAATGATTTTTTTACAAAATCAATAAAAACTGTTGATGGTCATAGGCCAAAATCAAATTCTGTTCCGCATAGTCAACTGAATTCTATATTCCTTACGCCAATTGTTATGTTTGATGTTCTCAAAGCTATACATTCACTTAAGAATACAAATAGTGTAGGTTTTGACGGTGTTTCTACTAGGATTATTAAGGCAGTCGGAAATATAATAGCACCGATCTTATGTTATATTATAAATTTATGTTTGGAACAAGGAACATTCCCAGACATATTAAAGTTGACAATTACTATTCCAGTATTTAAAAAAGACGATAAAAAACTTTTAAGGAACTACCGTCCCATTGCATTAATATCTATATTTTCAAAGATTATTGAATATATCATATATAAAAAATTGAATAATTACTTTGAATCTAACAACTTATTTTCAAAGAACCAATATGGTTTTCGAAAAGATAAATCGATAAACATGGCAATGTACGAATTTTTGGAAAAAATTGTGAGTAACGTAGACAAGCGAAAGCCCACTCTGGCTTTATTTATGGACATGACTAAAGCATTTGACAATATTAATCATAAAACACTACTTGACAAACTGGAAAAATATGGTGTAAGAGGCAACGCCCTTAAACTAATTGAGTGTTACTTAAGTAATAGAAGACAAATTACGCACATAAATAGAATTGATGCTGAGACTGGTGTTAACACTACTTATGCATCGAAAGAAAGGTCAGTATGCTATGGTGTACCACAAGGAAGTGTGTTAGGTCCTCTACTTTTCATTATTTATATAAATGACTTTCCTAATGTGACCAATCATCAAATGACTATATTTGCTGACGACAGTACTGTTTTATTTACCTATGACCATTCAAATAATATTAAATTTGACATAAATATTACATTGACATCTTTAATCAAGTGGCTGACATTAAATAATTTGACAATTAATTTGACGAAAACACATTTGATAAACTTTAAGCAAAGGAATAACGATCCACTAGATTTTGACATTGAATACTCTGGAAACTCAGTGAAGGAAGTGGACACTACTAAGTTCTTAGGTTTGACTATAGATAATAAGCTGACATGGAAACCTCACATTGACATTTTAATAAAGAAATTAAACCAGTTTTCATATGCTCTCTACAAATTGAGGAAGTTTGCTAGTGTTAAAACACTTTTGACAGCTTATCACGGATACGTCGCATCAGCTTTGAGATATGGGATAATGTTCTGGGCTAACACTACCGACAAGGAAAGTGTCTTTAAATCTCAAAAAAAATGTCTCAGATCCATGTTTGGTCTAATGCAAGATGACTCATGTGAACCCTACTTTCGTAAGTATAAAATTCTTACATTGCCGTCCATGTATATGTTACCGGCCAAACCCGATTTCAGGACAAACTAGTTTGGCCTAGGCTAAACTAGTTTGTCCTAAGCTCGACAGGATAAAACAGTTTAGCCTAGGCCAAACTAGTTGATCCTGATATGAATACGCACATTCCAGGATAAACTAGTACGGCCTAGTCTAAACTCATTTAGCCTTGTCGAAAGTAATGAAATAGAATAATCCTTACTAATATTATAAATGCGAAAGTCCGTTTGTTTGTTTGTTTGTTTGTTTGTTTGTTTGTTTGTTACGCCTTCACGTCGTAACTACTGAACCAATCATCATGAAATTTTGCATACACGTTGTCAGGGGTGCAGAAAAGGACATAGGGTACCTTTCATCCAGAAAAAACGTACAGTTCCCGAGGGATAGCAAAAAAACTGTCCACGCAGACGAAGTCGCGGGCGGCCGCTAGTTGAGATATAATTATTGTTTCTTAAACATAAATAAATATTCGCTATTTAAAAAAAAAATAGGTGATTTATTTCATTAAAAAATCTTTAATATTTGTTATAAATTATTGTTGTTTAAAAAAAAAACACTTCATTATTTCGTTATTAGCTTTTGCGCAACTTCATTCGCGTGGATATTTTAGAAAATCTTTAAAATTCTTAAAATGCTGTAGAAGGCGTTCCCGTCCCCGTTTCCGTTCAGAATAGGATCCAGAGATATTTATTATCCCGTTCCTCTTCCCGTTGCCGTTGCCGTTTCCATTCGCGTTCCCGTTACCACTTTTCACTTGTCACCTGTCACTTGCCACTTCACTTTTCACTTCACGCTTTTGCCGCTTTAGCTTCCGCTTCCACTTTCAATTACCGTCACCGTGACCATCAATCTTCCTTTTCTTTTTAATGCACAACGAGATAGTGCTTGGCATTCACCTCACCAGCAGTGCAATTCTCTAAGAGACGCTTTATGGCTGCGTTGATTGCTGTGATCACAGCAGTCACAGCCGCAGCATCGTCTGCTGTGATCACGTCATGTTATCACGGAATTCACTAAGCTCTGTTAGCTCACTGACGATCTCTAGGCCGCGTGATCGCTCTACTGTTCTCTCGGCTGGGCTAGAGTGGTGACAAAATTTTGTTTTTAGAATCGATCAATTCTCGACTAGTACATTTTGGCTATTTTCTTGCAATAAAAGTAATATTAATAAACATTAACGTATGATAAATGTAAGCAATGATTGAATATACATTATTTAAGAAAAAAATCCATGAAAATTACGAAAATACAGTAAATATGAAAAAAAGTTTGCCGGCAAAATTAAAAAAAAAAGTCACTGTAAATAATTATACTTAACAGCAAATAAACGAACCACAGTACTTATCACTTAAAATACCTTTAGCAGGTCAAATCAACACTCAAAATGTTTAGAATATGTATCACAAGCAAAACGGGCCAAAAAAACTCTGAATTTTCAAGTGCTATTGGACTGGATCGAGCGACCCACGCCAACCACTTGAGTTTATTTACGAAATGTTAGACTTGCTGTAAATATTCTACTTCCACGTTCTTTGTAACTTTGTTCACATTCGTATCGTAACAACCAAAAAGTGTGCAGTGATTTGATTAAGTTGTGAAATATACAAAAAGTAAGAACTAAGGAAGTAAGTGTATTTTTGCTATTTAGGTTATAATATAATATTTGGGCTTAAATACCCTATCGCTAAAAATAAAAAGTTGTGGGTTTACATTTGGTACTTACCTACCTATCTTGTAAAGTTATTAAATAAAATAATTATTAAGGTTCCAATACATACATTTATATAAGTAAGACCATGATCAAAATCAATGTTCAAAATTTAGTTACTTATAAATAAAATTATTTGCTTTCAGTGGCCCCTCGTAATGCAGCACCCTCTTCAGCCGCCAAACTGATTGGGATTTTGGAAACAAAGTCATATTTGACACTGGACATGTGGAATTGTGGACAATGCTATAACCAGGATGTAAAATGGTTGGACAGAAGTCGCTAGGATTTTAAAAAGCGATGGCAATGGGTGTGTTCAAGATTGGAATCAGTGGGCTATAAAGGTAAGGCAACTTGATGTAGGTAGTTGTTTGTGATTAGATGATTATATTTATACCTACCCAATTAATTAGGTATACCAACTCATTAGATTTTACTTTACTTTTCGGGTTAAGTAGGTATTGAAAGGACAAAAAGCTACAATAAAGTGAAAAGCCAATATGCGAAGGCATCTAGGCAGAGGACAGCTGGTAGGGTTGATGTAGATATGGTGGAGCTCACTGAACTTGAGCGTGGGATTCTCACCATTGCTGGTGGTCTAAACTTTGCTACTGGTAATACAGGCACCTCACCATAAATCTATTTCCAGTGCCTATGTAGTATGTACTTACATAAACAATTATGATAAACAACATAGGTACTTACCTGCTTAATAAGCTGTAATGAATTTCTGTATTTAATGTGGTTAAAATAAAATATGTAATCTTTTTTTAGTGCCACCAACATGTATTATTCTGTTTTTTTATATTCTATAATAAAAATAATAAAATATACAATTAGTCGCTAGACTATGTAGGTAATTATGATTTTGTGCTTTTCACGTTAAAGAGTGAAGAAAGAAATGCTTCAGCCTCTCTTAGTCATAAAACTAATTTCTTGTTTTTTTTTATTTAAGCAATTAGGTATAATATATGCAACGTTATGTTGTAATTTTTAGGAACATAAGACAATACTATTCCGACATCGACAAGACAGTCTAATAGTTTATAGCAGGCGAGAAATATTTTTTACCAAAGTATGCCTAGGTTAGGTGTGTTTTAATTAATGTTTCTTTCAATAAATTTTGTTTTTCTTTTTCAGGGAAATCTTGGACCTTCCACATATTTCATGATGGTCACAGAAGATGAACCTTCGCAGAGCAATCTTACATATTTGTGAAAACTATTTTTTAAGTCATAAAGAAGGCTTTTACCCTGATGGGTTCAAACTTAAATTAATTATATACACTTTTTTATCTGAGTTATATACCTACATCAGTAACAGTTTACCTACGTTAACCGTGTTATTCTCAGTTCATGTTCATAGAAGACTAGGGCTAGGGCTCAAATAAGTGTGATATTTATTAAACGAAGTCACCAACATTTCTGGGTGTCTTTATAGTTTATTCAAACTAAATATTGGAATCGTGAGATTATATTTCTGGCTATAAATTTTCCAAAGAGAACAATATCGTGCGATGGCTAGAGAATTTCATGCATCATGCTTTAAAATTAAACTACACGAATTTTGACAGAAAATGTATGAAAAATTTGTTCTCTTTTTTTCGAAGAATGTGTAAGTTTCCCTAGCCTTCGTACTAAGTTATTTTTATCCAAAAAAATTACTCAAGAATCTCCTACAAATAAGTGCAAGTTTTTTTTAAATGATGACACCTAGAATTACCTTTAATTCTAGGTGTCATCATTTAAAAAAAACTTGCACTTATTTGTAGCCTAGTCTTCTATCAAAATATACTGAGAAAAACACAGTGAACGCAAACTTTTATTTAATGAATGTAAGTAGTCTATTTTAATAAAATTGTAATAAAACAATAGGTTTAAAAATAAAGTATTAAAATTTATTATTTATGATATGATATAGGTACATACTTACCAGAATCTAGAGTGATGACAAGTCATGTGTGTTGGTTTGGGTGTAATATTTCATTTTATGCATAATATGCATACCATTCCCCCAACTGTGAAATACCTAGTTAGTAAGACCCCAATCTGTGATATACCTAGATATAATATATCTAGGTATTTCACAGTTGGGGTCTTACTAACTTATTCGTTTTCTTAGTTTGCAATCTGACATCTGCAAAACCTTTTCTTGATTGTACATTGTTGACCCAGTTATTTTATGTACACCTGTACACATATTTTATTTTATATTGGACCACTAAATTAAAGATTATAAGTATTGAAAATGAGTTTTTATTTTTAAAAATACATGTCTTTCGCAAATTGAACTAGGCAGGCATGGGTCTGCAGGCAGCTGGCTGTCTATGCTGTGACACGAAGGAATTTCCCTTACACCTAAGTTTTGATAACTCCCAGTCCCAATAGCCAATTAGGATAAGTATCATTATGAATTACACAGAATCTGGAAAAAAGAAATAGAGTTTAATTTTGGTAATCCAATTATGCAATATTGTTTCTAAAACAGGTTACATTATTATTTATTTAGGTATCCTCAGGTATCCTATTGATATATGAAAACCAATGAAAACATAGTTGGACATTGACATAAAATTATTAATTTGATTATCAAACAAAGTCCTCTAACTATTCCTTGATTGACTTGCACCTTGCACTTATCTAAAATCTTACAATATTTTAACTTGCAAGTAATTACCTATGAGTATCTTTTTATTTACCTTGGTAAGATGTCAAACTCCTCAATCTGTTAAGTTGCTTGCCTGTTGTTATGAGCTTATGAGACATAAGTAGATCGCGTCTTATAATCAAAGGGTCGCGTAGGTATCCTACGACCCTGGCAGACGTCTTTTATATACAAATTGGCTTCTTCCATTAAGACCAACGTACTAGAAAGTCCAGCAGGCCCTGTAAAGATATCACATTACATTGTTTCTTACATAACCTTTTTGGATGATGTATTTTTAAAATTCACATAAGTTTTTGGTCCATAACTTAAATAAAACAGTTTGAACTTACATATTTATAATTTAATTTGATAATTCATTTCAAATTTCACTAAAATCCTTGCGAACAGCCACCAAATACAAGCTTTTGTTTTGACATTAAAAAATCTAGGCGTTCGTCGAGGCTGCAGAGCGAAGTTAGCGCTGTTTTGCTTAAAGAATTCCGATTTTCATACTTGAACTGTCAAATCAAGTAATTCTGTATCACGCCGTCTACAGCCTTGTGGCGCTGGCATCGAACAGCGGAGGAAAACGAATTAGAGAATTCCAAGCTAGTGTTCATTGCTGTCACAGCCACTGCCTTCAAGGCTTTTACAATATTTGAGCTTAGAGAATTGCATAGCTGATGCTTAGTGACGATAAGGCCGAAGGTGGAAGCGTACTGGATGAATCTCCGAATTTCTTACTTCCTGCGTCATTGCCGGCACTCGAAAAGTTTAAAAAATCCAATTCATCACAAGGAATATATCAAAAATATGCCATCATTTACATTAGAGTACAGTAATAAATTGTACATTGTAACACTTTTTTTACGTAATCTAAGTAATTCCTGAAAACAAATAATAATTTGTTTACTTTTAATGGTTAAGTTCAATGACATTAGTTGAAAGGTCAATCTGTCACTTCATTTTGACGTTTTGCCCGTTCCGTTCCACGAACGCTTTGAGATGTTTTGATGAAATCTTAGTAATCCAAACATTATTTCTTAATTAACAA
The DNA here is from genome assembly GCA_928269145.1 of Agriphila tristella. Taxonomy (NCBI): domain Eukaryota; kingdom Metazoa; phylum Arthropoda; class Insecta; order Lepidoptera; family Crambidae; genus Agriphila; species Agriphila tristella. The sequence continues at coordinate 1,638,183 of OV743440.1, read as the reverse complement.
CTTTCGTTTATTCGTTTTCTTATAAAAGAATATACAATTAAATAAGTAAATTAAACTACATTAGTTCTGCAGTATCTTTCTTCTAAAAAACATGAAACGGAACAAAGCACCGTGTCACAGATAAATTTCTGATCATAACCCTTCTAATAGATTAATCGATTAGTAATCGATGACAATCGATTAGTAATCGCCTTTAGAGTTTTAACTACAAAATTATGATTTTTCGATAAAAATGTTAAATTGAATAGTTTTATCGCATGCAACTAACTTATAAATAAAATCTTTCACGATTTTAGTCTCGTTCTGGTATTTTCAGCGTTTTACTTTGAGATTTGGCAAATCGCTAGGTGTCCGAAGCTGTTAACTTTTTTTTATCGTCTGACATGACATGATCATGCACTTTTCTCTTGTTTTTTTTGGCTCCAAACCATGAAGTGAAGGAAGCAAAATTATCCTTTTTTGAGTCTTAATTTGTAGGGCTGCGGCCCATTTTTATAATTTAAAATATCTTGAAAACCCATGCAGTAAACATGGTAAGAAATCCTTTTGGAAATAATATCATTTCATGAATTGCGAACACTGATCCGTCATGTGCTAAACCGCGTGTTCTTTTGTTCCAGGGTTCCTTTTTTTCTTTGTTCTTATGTCTGTACATAAGTTTTAACACTGTTTAACAGCGCCTTTTTTTAGTTTTCTGGTCTAACCCTTAGTACCAGCCTCATCTTTGATGTAATCAAACCTTGAATTACACTCAACTTATCATGATGGAGATTGTCTCATATCTTCCATCGCCAATATGAAGTGGTGACCAACGCTTCATACTTCAAGCATCCTGTACTGTTCCGTACCTACTCAAGATGGGAAGTTGTATTTACTGATCAACGGCCTTGACACCAAGAAAGGGACGAAAACCTCACCGATGACATCCTTGGAAAGCTCTTGAAAAGGTGGAGATTCAGCAGTAACCAACCATTCTACTGTATGTACGGTAACTTTAAATATATTTCTTAACTTAGTGATAAGTTTTACAAGTTAATCTTTTGACCGTAAGCGGGATATATGTAATAAACGATAAACTGTTCTGAGAAATAAAAGTAATTCTTTAAATTCAATCTTTCTCTTTATTTATCTCTGAAATCGCTTGCTGCAGCGTATAAGGCGCCCTTATCTTCTATAAATTCTAATACGCTGTACTCCAGGTGCGGAAGAGCCGACTCCCTGAGCATGCTCAAGCCTAACTGAGTAAGCCGCATTTCACTTGAGCTTAAACTATAACACCGAACGCTCACCCTTTAACTCTCAATAGTCGCCCTGTGGGAGAAAACCGTTACAGTGGCGTTCCCAACGTTTGGCCTGGAGATTTCAGAGAAAAATAAAGCTTTCTTTTTAGTGAAAATATTAAATTTCACTTCTGTTAAACTTAACTCATAATGTGTAACTTTTTGTATAGAAAACAAGAAGTAGAATCTTTTTATAATACTTAGTTAAGTAATAGCATGTCTTTGCTGTATTCTTTTTACTCTTAATACTTAACCAAGCAAACGGTTAAATAGTATGTAAGTCTCTGAGTTATCTACTCACTCTAAGCTGTCTAAGCTAAAATAATACATAACCTAGATAATGGTTAATTGTAAACTTTGTTCTTAGGGCTACTTGCTCACTCTAAGCTTAACTAAGCTAACTTATATCACACTGTGATACTTTAATGCTACAAGCTTATAAACTTGTCTTAGCAAATAACTTTATTTTTATTATTGTATAATTTAAAAGTGTACAACATGGATTTTGTAACTGCCGGTTGTCCAATAGAATTCTTGCACAAAGATGAACTAGTGTACGAACTTAAATTACGTCATTTACCAGCTGAACCTACATCATCAACCGATGATTTGCGAAAACTTTTACGTCATACTTGCAAACTTACTCGACGTGGTAGTGTAAAGGCTATTGATCAGTTTGTCATTGACCAAGCTTCCGAATTAACCATATGCACGCCGAAGGTTGCTGAAATTGAAGCTAGTAGTAAAGATTTAACATCCAGTGAACGCTTGGTAAAACGTTTAGTAGCTCGTTGCAATTACATTCTTTGTCGCCTCTCTAGAATTAGTGATCCTGAAGAGGGTATCGCTAAACTTAAATCTGCTCTGATTTGTCTTCTTATGCATCTTGAAAATGATGCAGATGAACCCGAAGATACGGGTGTATCATATTCTACTCCTGAAGTGAATCATGTTGAAAACCCTATGTGTGTTCAACAGGTTCCAAAAACTTATAATTTGAATTCTCTTAATTTAAAATACCGCGGCGATACTTGTGTCCGTGTCTTTATTACTCGGTTGGAAGAACTTAGGGTTGCTAGAAAAATTCCTAATGATATAATTTTTGATGGATTTCCAGATATCTTAGAAGGTCCAGCGTTGTATTGGTACAGAGCAAATAAAACCAATTTCTCTTGCTACAAGGACGTGATCCAGTCTCTAGGAGATGACTTCGACATCCCAGATTTGGACCATAAATTGCTGGCGGAGATTCGGCAACGGACCCAAGCAAAAAGTGAAACCATCGTCGTTTTTCTATCTATCATGGTAGGTATGTTCTCTCGTTTAAGGAAAACCCTCTCCGAAGATGAACAACTTGATATCATCTTAAGGAATATTCGACCCGAATACAGCATGGAATTAGCTCTCCATGATATTACTTCCATAGACCATCTTAAACTTGTTTGCAAGAAACTAGAACTTGCGAAGGCAAAAGCCATTGATTTTAAAGAACCGGTTTTGACAAACGATTCACTTGCTCCTGACTTTACTTATTCTAATAAATCTAGGAATTCTACTCCCAGACAACTAAATACTAATTTTGGAAATTCAAAACCAAAACCAATTGCCTCTTTAAACTCTAAAAATAATAAATCTTTACATTGTTTCCGCTGTGGAATGAATAACCACAACACTAACAAATGCCTGAAGTCTAGAGAACTAGTTTGCTTCGAATGTGGTGACAAAGGTGTTAAGACTCCGGAGTGCACTAAGTGTAATCTGCCAAAAAACGAATAGGCTCTGTCTCCTCATGTTCCAAAAGTAGTCCCAAACATCCCACTACAGAAGAGACATATTTTGAACCTCCGTCTGATGACTACCGACCTTATTTATCCGTTGAAGTACTTGGCCTTAAAGTTAAGGGTTTGTTGGACTGTGGTGCTTCTTGTTCTGTCTTAGGTAATAACTGCCATTCTTTATTTTTAAATATTGGTATTCCGTCTTATAAATTGGATATTCCAATAAGGTTAAGTGTTGCCAGCGGACAGGAATTAATCTGTAATGAATATATGTTACTGCCCATTTCTTATAAAAATGAGGTGAAAATTCTTAAATTTATTTTTCAACCAGAAATAAATATTCCTATACATTTTGGAATTAATTTTTGGAAAGCTTTCAACTTAGCTCCTGATATATTTAAAAATGATTGTCAACTAGAAAATAAAAATAGTTTGTCAATTTTCTCTAATCCTTCTGATAACAATACCTTTGATTCTTTAACCTCTGAACAACAGAAGCAAATTAATGAGACAAAATCTTTGTTTAATACCATTCATACCGAAAAGGACATTTTAAACTTTCCTATTCCTAAAGATGCAAAAGACATCAAAAAGTTTCTTAGTCTGGCCGGTTGGTATCGTCGGTTCATAGACAATTTTTCTAAAATATCTCGTCCTTTATCTCGCTTAACTAGCAAAAAGATTCCTTTTACATGGTCATCTGAAGCTGATGAAGCTTTCAATAAACTTAAAACAGCATTGGTCTCTGCACCAATACTGAAAGGTCCTAATTATGATTTACCTTTCAACATACATACTGATGCTTCTTCTTACGCCATAGGTGCTGTACTTACACAAACGATTGACAATGTTGACCATCCCATTGCTTACTGCAGCCGCACTCTTGATGCGCGGGAAATAAATTACTCAGTCACTCATAAAGAAATACTAGCGGTGATCTATGCTTTAGAACAGTACCATTCTTACATAAAAGGTAAAAAATGTTTTATTATTACTGACCATTCTTCATTACTTTGGCTTTCCAATCTTAAAAACCCTATTGGTCGTCTTAAAAGATGGGCCTCAATTCTCAGTCATTATAACTTTGAAATTATTCATAGAAAGGGTAAAGAACCTATCATTTCCGATCATTTATCCAGTATTAAAATTAATTCCATATTTGACACTCAGTCAACTTCTGATGAGTGGTACAAATCTCTTTATGAAAAATGCTCTAAAACTCCATCTAGGTATCCTAATTATAAAATTGAAAATAATAAGCTATATAGACTTTCTAAAAATAAATATAATTCTGTTTCTCAATTTGAATGGAAACAAATAATTCCTTCTGAAAAACGTCTTGAAATCTTACATAAGTATCATGATGATCCAACTGCTGGTCATCTTGGTGTTGCAAAAACTCATAAAAAGATTTCTAATTGGTTCTTTTGGCCATCTCTCTTTCAAGATGTTAAAAACTATGTTAAATCTTGTGACATATGCAACTGTTACAAGCCTCTAAATGTCAAACCTGCTGGTTTAATGGGAAATCCTAAATGTGTATCTCAACCAGGAGAAGCCTTATCTTGCGACATTCTTGGACCTTTTCCACCTTCTTATTCTCAAAACAAATATTTACTAGTATGTTGTGACTACTTTTAGTAAATATGTGACTATTTATCCTTTGAGAACTGTGACTGCCAAAAATGTGGTCAAATGTATGGAAAAAGGCATATTCCTAGTACATGGTGTGCCAAAATATGTTTATGTAGATAATGGTCCACAATTTATAGCTAAAGAATTTAGAGAATTGATCAGTAAATATCAGATTCCTCACTTATTTTACAATCCAGTATATCACCCCCAAACTAACCAAACTGAGAGGGTAAACCGTGAAATTGTTAGATCCATTGCTTCCTATGTGCGTTCTGATCATCGAAATTGGGATAAGAACATATCTGAGGTGCAATGTGCTCTTAACACTTCTGTTCATGAAGGTACCAAATATACCCCTTTCTATCTATTACATGGTAGGGAAATGATATTGGATGGTTCATTTTATAACCTTGACCAACCCATAGACAGTGCTAACATCTCCATTGATCATACTTACTCATTCTCTGATTCATTAAAAGAGCTAAAATCTATCTTTGAAAAAGTCAAAAATAACCTTAAAAAGGCACATAATAAAAACTCTCATTATTATAACCTGCGTAAACGGCATGTTGAACTTAAAGTAGGGCAATTTGTTTTCAAAAGATGTTTTCCTCAATCAAATGCTGCAAAACACTTCTCTGCTAAATTAGCCCCTAAATTTGAAAAATGTGTCATTTCTGAAAAATATTCACCCTTGGTATATGGTTTAAAATCCTTATCGGGGAAATTTCTTGGCCGGTGGCATATAACAGATATTGTACGCCCTGGTGATTCTGTTTCTGACTAAGAAACACATTTCTCTAAAACTTTCTAATTGTGTGGTAACAATAATAATAAAGAATAGAACCTTGTCATAACACTGCGTTCATTCTCCTAGTTAATAATCTCTCTAATAGTTAAACTTAGTTTTATGTTATTCACATTGAAGTCTTAACTTCAACTTAAAATACTTTGTCTTATAAGTATCTCTTTATTCCCTAAGAAAGGAATAATATTCTTTAATAATAATCTATTTAAATAGTATGTCTATTCTAGTACATATTACTCTAAGCTTGGAAATTAATTTTCCTATCCAAATAAATAAGTTTTAATCTTTAAACTTTAATGTTTGGTCATCTCTTTGTATTCCAACAGAGTGTCCAATAACTAAATCTCATTCATAACTCTGAATGAAGGTGATACTATATCACTTACCTCTTTGTAAATAAACAACAAATCAGTAAAATACGTTTATTAACACAAGTACTTTTATCTGAAAATAAAATTTAGGTATTCTATTTTAACCAACAGATATAACCATAGTAATTGGTAGGTTTTATGTCTGTCTCGTTACATGTTAGTCAGTCTTTGTTTTGCATGAAACAACATTAGTTGTTAGTTTTTTTTATCATATAGACTTAGCCGCACGGATAGGTGATAGGTTATTTCTATAACAGTTTAAGTTATGTAGGTGTAGTATAGGTATTGTTAGGTGTTAATGATATCCACTAGTTGCTAGGTAGCTAGGTACACACTTTCTTTGTAGTATTTTATGGTTTCAACCTTGTCACAAGTTGAAAATTTTTTCCCTTTTGTCCGAGGAATTTTTCTTCGAATTATTTTATTTTAAAATTTTTAATTTTAAAATAAAATAATTCTTACCACCTAAAACGGTGCTGTAACACTTTTTTTTACGTAATCTAAGTAATTCCTGAAAACAAATAATAATTTGTTTACTTTTAATGGTTAAGTTCAATGACATTAGTTGAAAGGTCAATCTGTCACTTCATTTTGACGTTTTGCCCGTTCCGTTCCACGAACGCTTTGAGATGTTTTGATGAAATCTTAGTAATCCAAACATTATTTCTTAATTAACAACTTTCGTTTATTCGTTTTCTTATAAAAGAATATACAATTAAATAAGTAAATTAAACTACATTAGTTCTGCAGTATCTTTCTTCTAAAAAACATGAAACGGAACAAAGCACCGTGTCACAGATAAATTTCTGATCATAACCCTTCTAATAGATTAATCGATTAGTAATCGATGACAATCGATTAGTAATCGCCTTTAGAGTTTTAACTACAAAATTATGATTTTTCGATAAAAATGTTAAATTGAATAGTTTTATCGCATGCAACTAACTTATAAATAAAATCTTTCACGATTTTAGTCTCGTTCTGGTATTTTCAGCGTTTTACTTTGAGATTTGGCAAATCGCTAGGTGTCCGAAGCTGTTAACTTTTTTTTATCGTCTGACATGACATGATCATGCACTTTTCTCTTGTTTTTTTTGGCTCCAAACCATGAAGTGAAGGAAGCAAAATTATCCTTTTTTGAGTCTTAATTTGTAGGGCTGCGGCCCATTTTTATAATTTAAAATATCTTGAAAACCCATGCAGTAAACATGGTAAGAAATCCTTTTGGAAATAATATCATTTCATGAATTGCGAACACTGATCCGTCATGTGCTAAACCGCGTGTTCTTTTGTTCCAGGGTTCCTTTTTTTCTTTGTTCTTATGTCTGTACATAAGTTTTAACACTGTTTAACAGCGCCTTTTTTTAGTTTTCTGGTCTAACCCTTAGTACCAGCCTCATCTTTGATGTAATCAAACCTTGAATTACACTCAACTTATCATGATGGAGATTGTCTCATATCTTCCATCGCCAATATGAAGTGGTGACCAACGCTTCATACTTCAAGCATCCTGTACTGTTCCGTACCTACTCAAGATGGGAAGTTGTATTTACTGATCAACGGCCTTGACACCAAGAGGGACGAAAACCTCACCGATGACATCCTTGGAAAGCTCTTGAAAAGGTGGAGATTCAGCAGTAACCAACCATTCTACTGTATGTACGGTAACTTTAAATATATTTCTTAACTTAGTGATAAGTTTTACAAGTTAATCTTTTGACCGTAAGCGGGATATATGTAATAAACGATAAACTGTTCTGAGAAATAAAAGTAATTCTTTAAATTCAATCTTTCTCTTTATTTATCTCTGAAATCGCTTGCTGCAGCGTATAAGGCGCCCTTATCTTCTATAAATTCTAATACGCTGTACTCCAGGTGCGGAAGAGCCGACTCCCTGAGCATGCTCAAGCCTAACTGAGTAAGCCGCATTTCACTTGAGCTTAAACTATAACACCGAACGCTCACCCTTTAACTCTCAATAGTCGCCCTGTGGGAGAAAACCGTTACAACATAAGTATATTAATTTGCATATTTTTTATTAAGCATCTGGTGAGGTGAATGCCAAGCACTATCCCGTTGTGCATTAAAAAGAAAAGGTAGATAGATATAAAGATTGATGGTCAAGGTGACGGTAATTTAAAGCGGAAGCGGAAGCTAAAAAGGAAGCAAAATCGTGAAGTGGCAAGTGACAGGTGACAAGTGAAAAGTGGTAACGGGAACGCGAATGGAAACGGCAACGGGAAGAGGAACGAGATAATAAATATCTCTGGATCCTATTCTGAACGGAAACGGGGACGGGGACGCCTTCTACGACGAAGTTGCGCAAAAGCTAGTAACAAAATAATGAAGTATTTTTTGAAAAAACAATAATTTATAACAAATATTAAAGATTTTTTTATGAAATTAGTTACCTATCATTATTTTTAAATAGCGAATATTTATTTATGTTAAAGAAATAATAATGTATACCTCAATTATTTTATTTCATTACTTTCGACAAGGCTAAATGAGTTTAGACTAGGCCGTACTAGTTTATCCTGGAATGTGCGTATTTATATCAGGATCTACTAGTTTGGCCTAGGCTAAACTGGTTTATCATATTGAGCTTAGGACAAACTAGTTTAGCCTAGGCCAAACTAGTTTGTCCTGAAATCGGGTTTGGGCGGTAACATATATATCTGAGATAGCAAACTTTGTTCGAAATAACCCAAATAATTTTGAAATGAACCCTATAGGTAGTCGTCGTGAAGGCACACTGAAAGTAGCTCATGGGTGCAAAACTCTTCTTAGACGAATGAGTGTAAACTGCATGGCGCCTATAATTTATAATAAAATCCCATTTGTTATAAGATCGATCAATGACAATAAAAGATTTAAAACTGCGCTCAATGGCTTTCTTGCTGAAAAAGCTTACTATGACATAAGAACATTTTTAAATAATAAAATAGATACAATGTAAGTAATGACTTAAAAAATGCAATAAGTACTAGATTTAAAATACTGACATTCTGCATTTGCTTACTATAATTTTATTAATTATGACTGTAATTAATTTGATATAAGTTTAATGATAATGTAATAATAATAATAAATAATTCTGAAATTTCTAATATTTTAGCATGTTAAGATGTATTTACCTATGTTCATATACCATAAGGTGAAATATGGCTGTACTAAACCATTCTCTACCTAAAATCTTGTTATACCCATATTTATGGACCAATAAATGAATTTGAATTTGAACTTATAGTAAGCTATTCTTAAAAGTTAGATAAATTATTATTCTATCACGGACTTTTTGCAGATCTATTAAAGAGGAATAATCTCACCATACATTGTTTTGTTATATCTCAAAGGGATTATAAGCAGCGGTTTTGATGAAAGCTCCCAGGCGGATTCACTTTTTCTGACACTTCCAATAATAATTGTTATATTTCAACCAATTTACACAAAACCTTGACAAATTATAAACTTAAACCTTCCTAATAAATCTCTCTATCTATTGATGAAAACCGCATTACAATCCATGCAGTAGTTTGTGATTTTTGCGATCAGACAAACAGAATGACAGACATTAGGACGACAGACAGACAAACGTGACAGAGGACTTTGTTTTATAATAGGTAGTGATGTTGTTAGTAATCGAATAGAATCTACATCAACTTGGATTGACAAGGTTGTACCTACATATAACAAAACTAAAAGACAGAAACCTTACCTACAGAAACTTGAGATAACTGAGAAAACTAACTCGGCGGGATCTGATTCAGTTTAGATTGAACTTCTCTAATTGAAAAGTCCCACATACGTAGGTTTCACGACAACAGTCTTTATTTACGCAGAACTTGAAAAAAAAGCTAGGACTCATCCTTATGAGTTATTTCTATGAAAGCAAATAATTCGAAAAAATCTATTGTTGATTGTGAACATACACGATCTAATAGTATTCAGCTTGTGCGTTATTTTAATTACAATTCAGTTGTTTAATTCATACATGTTTTATCATCATAATTACCTAGAAGCTAGAAGTACCAGCAAACTAAAAGTTGAGCTATTGAGTTTGAATACTAGCGCGGTTTTATATTGAAAGTATCCGTTAGTTAGTGTTTTAAATTTTGGACCTAGAACTCATATTTTCATCTACAGTTGTATTTTGTTTTTGTATGTACAGGCGATGGATGAGCGATGGTTGCCATACCCATTATTGCCAGATTTTCATTTGAATCGATAAAAGTTCCAACTCTAGTATCCATACAATTTTTAATTCGCACTGAAAATCTGACTTCTGCGTTTAATTTTAAATGTAAATTTTACTAGAAACAAGTTCCAAGTGAGGTTTGCACAAAAAGGGATTGTTATAAGGTAAGTACTTTGGACTGAACAAAGAAAAGATAAGCGATGGCATTTTCGTGAAGCGAGCGCTCGACGGCATCAGTCGTTTAATGACTGATGTACCAACCACAGGGAAAGTAAGCTGTTTGCTTCACCTGCTGCCACGCCTTATGACGCAAATGCATAATAGTAAACAAACTATAGTGACTAAAAATTAAATAACAAAATGTAGAATGTTTGAACAAAGTTGATTTTAGTTTCTGTTAATCTCATACTCATAATATTCTTCACTAAGGGCATTATTTAATTAATTATACTTTTTCTTACACACCGCTTTTTCACAACTAATAATGAGAACAAGTGCATAAAACGAGCCGAGAGTGGATAGTCAAGTCGAGGGTAAAATGGGTTTTGTGTACGAGTTACACTCTGCTTTTCACTTCGATTGTGAGGAAATTAATCGGCAATATTACACAAAAATATCATAATAAAAATGGATTATGATAAAAATGAAGAAATAATAAAATAACAAGTTTATTTAACGAAGTTTAATTGTGACGGGCTGTTTACCTGACGACCTTTGTCTTAGAAAATTTTACTTAATGCACTAGAGCATGAAAGGCGATTTTATGCAGCCTATACCCAACTCAAAGTCGAACTTTACGAGCATGAGAAGTGAAAAAGTGCTATATAGCTACTTATTTGTAATCAGAGCAATGTTTGTGATATTATCTAATAAGTATATTTATTTTACAACCAGGTTGTTTAAATAGGCTTTATCGCCAAAATTAAGTGAGTTTATTGTTCAAGCCAGTATAAACATACAATCTAAACAATAAATACAGAAAGTCCCCGATCAGCACAATAAATTTGAACAGAAATGTTGGAACATAAACAGTGGAAAATGAAAAATGCGGACGAGTCAAGTCAGCGGCGACGGACAAACAGCGCAGAGCCACCTGCGCTATGTCCCTACTTTTGGCAAAACTACGAAATATATCTATGTATTATCTGATAAAACATCGTAATTATAGTACCTATAGAGATAGATACAGTTTGCCTTGTGTAAACACCTTAATTATTAAGTAACGCGCTGTGGAGACACGCAGATTAAGGTATAATTACTTTATAAATGTATAAATGTAATAACTTAATAAATGTTTGTTGAAAAGCTCTGTTCACTCGCAGCGGATCGATCTATGGAAATTGTATAAGAAATAAGGAATAATCCCGGTATTTTCCACCTTTCGATTAAATGTTAATTTGCGACTTCGGCGAGCAATTTACCGTTCCATTTACCTTGCAAGATAGCGGCACAATAATTGCTTTCGTGCGCGTGCAGGCGTGGTGCAGGAGTGGGGTGTGACGGCGTGCGTGTCGGTGTGTCGGCGTGTCGACGCGCCGCATGGCAAGCGGTGTCGGCGTTGCGTGTCGGCGTATCGTGCAGTTATCGGTCCGCTCATTCGTTCGCGTCGCGCCGCGCCCGGCCCGCGCCGATAACGTACAAATTACCATACTTTTACGCCGCGGAACTGCTAAACGAGCCACGCTCCTGCGACATAAAAAACCCCTGATAAACGTAGCTCAGGTGCCACATGGCGTGAAACATATAACACCACATTATTGACATTCAACGCTGTATTTCTGCGAATGTTATCTACATTCTCAGTATGTTAGACGAATAAAATGTTTATCGTGACGTATTTCTCAGGCCTGTCATAAAATGGAAATCTGAAGGGGTTGCGGAGTGTCTTCTTTTAAAGTAATAAGTTTTATTGCTAGCGAAGCGTTTTATTTGATGTCCCTCAGCGGAGAGCACGTGACATACCGTTCGCAAGGTCGCAATATCACCACTATTATACAACGTGTTACATAATAACCTCTAATGCCGAATATGATAAATAGGGCCCATCAAACTGAACAACTTTTACTATGGGTTCAACTATGAAATCGCACAACAAAACAGCTGTTTCATACATCTTGATATTTTTGTTTTTAATTTTTTTTTGTATAAACAGCAGATTTTTTTCGCGATTTCAGAGTTGGTTCCATAGTGAAAGTTGTTCAGTTTGATGGTCCCTATCTACCATATTCGGCATTAGGGGTTTTTTGTAACACATTGTTTATTCTGTGATATCACTGTCAATAGATTTAGTTTACAGGAAAATGTCGCAAATGTTAATTCACAGTAGGTAGAGTCTGCGCATGCTTGATAACATGAAATTTCTTATCTTAAATACCTCACCCGGGTAAGAGCCGATTTTACCGCTTAAATTGAACGCGCTCAATTCGAGTTAACCTCAGCTCACGCGCTTAAACTTTTGAATTTGGTTTCAGTTTCTGAACGGCCGATTTACGACGGTTAGCGTATTTGAACTTATCTATGGTTTGAACACGTTCAAGAACTGTCTGTCATCTGTCTGCCATGATGTCTTCTTCTTCTTCTTTTTTGTTTTGGCAATCTACTTTCCTCTTGGAAGTAATTTTTGCCAGTGTCAAATGTTGAATAGTTCAGTGGTAGATAATATTGTTTCATTGCCATGATTGTGGAGTAGGTATGTACGTTGAACATGTGAGAATTGATTATTGCATAGAAAGAAATAAGTAGTAGAAAGAAATATTCGTATTTGAATAAAAAAAAGATGAATAGAGCCTTAGCTAGTGCCAATGCTCTATTCAGCTTTTTTCTATTCACCTTTTTTCCTCAACCACCTTTCTTAATTTGCCATCATCAGATCAGAGCCCCTTTAATCCTGGGCGGAGAACCAGATCTTCAAATTTACCTCGTTTGTATGAAAATAGGCCTGTTTGGTGCGATTTTTCTGCTCTCGAGTTTATTATGTTTTGAATTACGAGCGGCGCCTTTAAAAACAGTAATTAAACACCCATTATAATAATAAGCGTTCAAAACATTATGAATCCAATGCCTAATAATGTTTTATAGGCACCGTAAATCAAAACATAATAGAATATTGTAAAGTACACTTACTTATGAATAAATAATGAAAAATATTAGAAAAAATTTTCATTATTTATTCATCTTAATATAAAAGTAGCATTGTGAATGCAAAAATCTAAAAGTTTACACTTACTTACCTATGACCTACCTAACTTTTACTATTATGCTAGTAGATATCCCGTTAACTACGTACCTAGTTCGTCTACATACAACTAATAATAATAAAGAAAAAACGGACAACAATTTATTTCACTGATTTATTACCTACCATGTAAAAAAATCACAATTCACAAGTTTCACGACACTTACTTAAATAACATGTATTCAGTACCTAGGTACTTAAATTATTATATCCACAATCCGTTCGAAATAAACAATTGAGCAAAATATTACTGCGGAAAATAAAAATACTGCATAAAACTCAAAAATATCAGATAAACATTGTTTTAAAATTGACAAACTGACAAAAACAAATTCCATAGAGAAATTTGACAAAAATCAAAGAGATTATAAGTCAGTGTTTCCACTACCAAGTTTTAGTTTTAGCCTAAATAATTTCGATCATTTCAAAATTAAAAATTATACTTGGGCCAGAAAGAATTTTAATGGAACTAATATTTTTAAGTACAAAAGATAGTCAATGTGATTTTGAAGTGTTGACCTATGCAAAAGAAAGTTGTTACAAATTATTGGAAAATAATAAAAATTGTAAGTTATTGAAAAATAAAGTGGCGACCTTTTTTGTCAACTCTTTACATGCTGTTTATTGTTCTAAATTTAAAAAGACCGCCGTAAACTTGACATCAAATTTTTCATTACTTACTTTTGTTTTTGACGTTCTTGACAACTGACCCTGAAATTTATTTTTTGCGTAGGTAATGAATGAATAAGTGCGTAGCCTATTTCTTTAAATTCACTGAGTAGGTATGTTTCACAGGGTTCACACCACGAGTGAATGTGGTTTGCGCCACGAAGAATATCATGATCTGTATTTTTTTCCCATTTATGTAGGGAAAATTTCTTTAATTGCAATACTTTGAACGCAACTTCATTCTTTGTCAAAGCTGAACTACGGTTATCAAAATGAAGACGGTGAAACCGGTGCAACGTAGACCGCGATCAAAACGAATTTCTGAACTCGCTTAAGTAAAGCCAAGTTCAATTTAACTCGGTTAACGGTGAAATCGGCACTAAATCATTTATGAGGGTCAGAATCTACGGGCTGCTGGCAACATAACCGGAAAGTACTGTCTATTAAGCGAGCTTACACTGAGCTTGCTGTGACACTAACAAATTTGTAACAAACACAAGAAAAGTGTGAAAAGGCGAGCGGCGGCGGCAAGTTTGCCAACTCTATTATTTCACAAGGAGCAAGTTGCGGTGCTGTACCTATATATCGGCCACTGCGGACTTTTTAGAGGTTGGGTGCAAGTTGTAACGCAATGACTCGTCCGAAGAGTCCGGGTGGGGGGGGGGCTGCGATCTATTACGGGGGGTACACACTCGGCCTTACCACAATAGTTATTTATGCAACTGTACTATAATGAGGGGTATTAAAACACGACGTGTGATAATAATATCACATGAGTGTTTTAATACCTAATTATGGAGAGTTGCATACAAGACTTTATCTACCCGCTCATAGCGGACCTTGACAGATCACGTTTGTTAAGCAATGCTCAGTTCGGCCAGTTGTCGGATGGGTGACCGTTAAGTGACATTACAACTGAGCGCTTCCGTGCTTCGGAGGGCACGTTAAACCATCGGTCCCGGCTGTTGTCATCTGATAATAGTCGTTAAGCCAAGTTAGAGGCCTTACAGGCGGCTTGATAAACTCTTAACACCAAAGGTGGCCACTATTCCTCATACGATAAGAAGAAGATCTACACCCATTTATTATATTATATTTTTATTTGGGAAACAAACAATATTTTAATTCATATGGATTAAAACACCCATATGATATTTATCTACAATTTTACACCCATGATATGTATCCTCTATAAAGGGTTTTGACTTTGACTTTCCTCCGCCTCCTCGTCATTTTATCTTCCGAAAGTGTGTTATAATGTTGCGGCGCAGCAGGACCAGCTCTCGCTCGGTATATTGTAATTAATGATGTCAGTAAGCTAACTGTTTCAGAACCCTTTACAGAGGATTTAAAGCATGATTGGAGATAAAAGATACACGGCGCTGGAATATAGATTGCTGGTTTTCTGACGGACAGATTCTTGGAGTGCACTAGTAAGCACTAATCTACATATGTTGACCTGCGAGAGCTGCGACCGTTGCTTCAAGACTAAGTTTGGATTCGCAAGTCACAAGCGGGCTAATAATAGGAAATAGCCAGTGTGTCGCCGGCGACGGACACGTCGAGGAGGACATCATCATCATATCGAGCCGCGCGCGTGTCCCGCTTAACGCAGCGGATGCCCTAAATGTGATGCCATCACTTCCAAAAAATATTGTCCAAAAAGTAACAATTTATCCTAAATGAGTACGAGAACGTACTAATATTTAGGGGAAGCCATTTGAGCGTTTTGTAGGTTGCAAGTACGCGAAGCGCGAGAGGCTTGAGAACATTTAGTGTGTACACACCTTTAGAGCTTAATGCATGAAAGAGGATTTATGGTTGTTCATCAAATGATCATTAAATCTTTACCTATTATGCCAGAATTATGCAGCAGTGACTCATTTCTGGCGGATGATAATTTAATAGAGAAGGAATGTTTTTTTACCACTAACACAAATGGCTTTATAAAGGCCTTCTACATTGATAATAGTTGTTAATTTTCAGCCGAACACCTTAATAAAGTGGCACAGAGACGTATAAATAAATCTATTCTTAAAATCAGTAAAAACACTACCTGAGGGACTCAGCTCAGTGTTGTTTTAAAATTTAAATCGGCTTTCAGTTATCAAAGTAGAACCTCCATCACAAATGCCAATTTACTGTTTTTTTATACACCGTTATTTTTTAAGTATATCTAAAAATGAAATGGGGATTTCAGACCATGTTAATGAACAACTTTTACTATGGGACCAACCACGAAATCTCGAAAAAAAAACCGGCCAAGTGCGTGTCGGACCACGCGCCGTAGGGTTCCGTAGTTACCGTATACCATACGATATTTCATACTACTATTATTTTTCGTCTGCAAAAATAACTTTGTTTTTCACAGTGTTGGTATGAATGACAAAGTTATATTTGCGGTTTTGGAAAATGTGCTATATCTTAAAAACTAATTATTATATTTCGTTCAAACCAATTTTCGTTGAAAGTGTTTATTAAGATCCACAGCATATTTTTTTTTTACTCTCTTATTTCAAAAGTTAGAGGGGGGGGACAGACATTTTATTATACTCTTTATTGCACTAACAGAATCAGTTACACAAAAATAAATTGAGATGGGACTTTTTTACCACTTTGGCAGTGCTTAACTTTCAAACAGCTGACTTTGAAAAAAAATCGTCTTAGAAACCTCAATGCTATTTTAAAAGACCTATCTATAAAAACCCCACACGTATTGGTTTGAAGAAAAAAAATATTTTCAGTTTCAGTTCCATGTAACCCCCCCTTAATCTTTTATTTTTTTATTTTTATATTAAATTCGGTAAGCGGTTAACAGAATACATCTACCTACCAAGTTTCAACTGTGTAATCCTGATACTTTCGGAATAAAGTGGCTGTGACATACGGACGGACAGACAGACAGACAGACAGACATGACGAATCTATAAGGGTTCCTTTTTTGCCATTTAGACTACGGAACCCTAAAAAATCAGCTGTTCCATACATTATAGTCGAGTCGATGTTGTACAGTCGACCCAACTGAATCATGACCCACTTTGCTGATAATTCCTTTGAAACCATAAAAATTGCTAGGTTTTCTTTTTCATTATGTACGTTGTACTTAGTACGTTTTGACGTAATTTTCTATGGAACAGCTGAAAGTTGTTAAGTTTGATGGTCTGATCAACCACACGAGAGGTTTTGTATTAACTAAAAATAACCTTGTATATAAAACCATAAGTGTCATGGTTTAATGTGAACGAGGTAGGTACCTATTTGATGATGGCAGGGATGTCTGATACAATAATGAGCATCTGCGATCAGCTGACGCGACACGGAAACTGTATTAGCGGCGGAGACAGCCGACAGCGCACGACGCCGACCGATGGCCGACCGTTCGTTTATTTTCAGCTTCTCGGCCAATCATTAAGTGTAGAATGATGTTCGGTTTCAGTCGGGACACTTATTAATTTATTTGCTCTAATTGCTTTTTGTGATTTTCGAATTCAAATTGAAGTAAGAAAATATGGTTTGTCAATTAGGTTTTTGTATCAGAAAGCTTATTATAGTATCGTGAAATAGAAATAGAAATAATTTTATTTGCTTATGATTGGGGTACATATTTTTTAGGTCTTAATTAATTACATTTCCTCCCATTCAGCCCACAATAGTAGCATGCAAATTTATAAGTTATAATTATTAAAATGATTTTATATATTATTGGGTACAATAAACTATTTTAAATTACAATAAGTCATAAAAAATAACCAAATAAAAACAAAACAAGAAAGACAAATACAAAGGCTTTATGATTTTAGTCCTTTCGCCATAGCAAAGGGTTTACAAAATGTCAAATAAATTGTCTATGATAGATGTCAATATGGTCGATCATAGCCTTCTATATCTTCCAAGCCCTGAAGTTGAGCAGAACGGCAACATCGCATGTGGTCAAGCACATAGTATAAAATTATTTTAAAAAATATTTATTATTTGTTTTTCCTATATTATCTATGTTTAATTTAGTTGTAAATTGTGATGTAAGATTATTTCAATGAAGTTTTATATTTATTATTATTATTTATTTATTAGAACATAAGGTTTGAGTCAAATTATTTGAACTTTTCGGGGGTCCTTTAGTACGATGAGCATTTTGATCTAAGCCTCCTCTAGCAATAAATCTTACATGATTGGAAAGGTATTTAAATTTGAAGCACTTTATTGTATTACTATAAACGTCAACTATTAGTACTTTGAGAGTTATAACGCTCTAAACTTGACCAATTTTTTTAACATTAATGACCTAAAACTCCGAAAATACTAACAATTAATAGAAAGTATGTTTGCAGCAAATAATTGTCATATAAAAACCTTTCTTATGATATATCACTAATTTCAATAGGTGTGGTAGATCAACTCCCAAAGACAATAAACCACTTTTATCCTTTAATAACCTTTAACTCCAAAAGTATTAACAATTGATATTAAGTATATTAACAGCAAATATTTGTCTTTAAAAAACCTTTCTAATGATATATCATTTATTGCTAGAGGGCGTGTTAATCAACTCCCTGCTGAAGAAAATCAACAAAAAAGATGACATCTTTGACAGCCATTTTTTCCTGGTTAACATTGATATGTTTCTTATTGTTTAATATACAAAGCATTTCAATAAAAGAACTGAACTATTTTCATATTTTAAACCTCACACGATTACTATGAAAAAAAATATCGACCTCTTAAAATTGAAATATTCCCATACATTTAGTATGGAGACTGGTGGACGACATGACCACAAACTGACAGTAACAGACGTTGCCAAACTTATGTTCACGGCTTGGAAATGAAGAAGGCTATGGGTCGATGCATAGCCTTCTATAGAAGGCTATGGGTCGATGTCATGGCAATAGAATTTTCCACTTTCAATAAAATCATGGCAAAGTGGCGTTTGTGTCGTCCATTTTAGAAAACTAATGAAAAGTTTTAAGAAGATAAGTTTGTTAACATGTCAATTCTGAATTATAAATTTATACGTTATGTCAGGTGAGATACAATAAAAATAAAGAAAAGAAACAAAAAGATATATACACCCAGGCTATACAATTTGCGCAGTAAGTACATAATTTCCCAATACAAAATAACCTGCTACAAGAAAATTTTACCTTATAAAATATACTTAACATGATTCGCAATGATTGTGGTTCAAATAATCTTTCACCGAATAAAAAACATGTGCGATAAGCCATTTAAATAAACTGCTTAAGAATTGTTTAACGTTAAGTTCCTTAATTCTTACAGGCAGATGATTGAAAATTACCATGCACATCCAGAAGCAATTCTTTTTCAAGCGACTACTTCTTGGAAAAAAGTCTGACACCAATTTGCTTCCATTTCTAGTGTTACGTGGATACACATCTTTTGCCTGTTTAAAGTAGTGGCTGTTTATTTTTGACGAATTTTGAGATTTCAAAAATATACATACACGGAAGAGGCAAGACATTCAATGACTTAAATAGCGGTGCACATGGTTCATCTGGTGCAGTAAGTACCACAGATGGCCCTTATACATTTTTTTTGTGCAATGAATGCTTTATTCACATCAGTACTGTTTCCCCAAATGATAAGGCCGTATCGTAGGATGGACTCGACATAGGCAAAGTATGCTGTGAGGGCTGCACTTTTTGAAGCTACTTTGGTCAATTTGTACAATGCATAAGCAAACCTATTTATCCTATTACATAATTTTTCAATTTGCTGTTTCCAGTCCAACCTATGATCAACCTCTATACCTAAAAACTTAGTTACGTTTGCACAATTGAGTCTCATTCCCTGATAATTTATGTTTAATGTTTGGTTTAATATGTTGTTGAAATTAATAAAATAAGTTTTTTCAATATTAATTACAGTTATTGCATTGTAGCCAGTTTATTATTAAATTCATAGTGTTATTGATGTCATTAATATGTTCATTCAATGTCAAATTTTTGTCAGTCGTCACAATAATAGAAATGTCATCAGCAAATAAGATGCAGCGATGCTTTGTCAAGAAGAGGGCCTAATACACTCCCTTGTGGAACTCCAAATTTGTTCTCCCTAAACTCTGACTGATATCTTTGCGTGTCATTTTTTGAGTCAAGTTTTTCTATTTCAACTGCCTGCATCCTGTTACACAGGTAGGTTTTGATCCAGCTTAGTGCTGGGCCTCTGATCCCATAGTGTTCTAGTTTTTTTAGTAGTTGAGAATGGGAACAAAAATCGAAGGCACATGACATATCGAGGAAAAGAGCTGTTGTATACTTATTGTCATTAAGGCTATTTAGTACTTCATTTACTAAATTAAATATTGCCTGTGTTGTGTATTTGTTCTTTTGAAATCTTTTGAAATTGAGGTCTTGGTTCAAAATGTCATATTTTTCAAAGAAAATTAATAGTTTATTTAGCATGACTTTTTCGTATATTTTAGAAAGAATTGATATCAGGGTAATTGGTCTATAATTATCCATATTACTTTTTTTTTCCTTTTTATGCAAGGGCTTAACCAACGAAGACTTGAGCCTGTCCGGAAAGGTTCCCGTGGACATAGACAGGTTTATCAGAAAAGCTAGTACAGGAGCTATTTCCTCATGACATGCTTTAAGAACCTTCGTTCAGATATGGTCATAGCCCTCCGAGTTTGTGTTATTTAGGGATTTAATTTTTTTTTAATATAGTATTCATCAATAGGAGTCAAAAAGATAGAATTACTTAATATGTCCTTAGGTGGTTCATAATTTAAATTAGCATTAGATTTATTTGTCAGATTTATGAAATGGTCATTAAATATGGTGGCAATTTTTTTTGGGCTATTAATAATTTGGTCATTACATTCAATAGTTTCAATATAATTATTGAACTCTGGTTTGTTATTTGTCTCAGTCTGTATTATTTTCCAAGTGGCTTTACATGTATTTTTACTTTTTGAAATATAGTTGTTATTTGATATTTTTTTTGCTTGTAATATACACCTTTTTAATAATTTAGAGTAGGTTAGGTATTTTTTTTTCTTGTGTAAGTCTTTTTTTTATAGTAATCGATTTTCAGTATTTTTTTTTAATAATTCTTTACTATTCACTCTAAATATCTGTTTATTTTTCGTTTATTTTTTGCTATTATACGGCCGACTTAACATGTCATATTCTTAAGTAAACTTTTTTGGTTAAGCCAGGTACTTAATCTTCGTTTATTAGTAAGAACGATAGAGTGCAATTTTATTTTAACATTTTCCCCTATTACTTGATAAATATTTATATTTTATTGTTACGCATTTTAATTTTCGTTTGGTCTTTGCTAAGGAAGTTTTGGTTTCTACTGATTTGGGAGGGAAAGGCAACTGTGAAAGTGGCGCTACGTACGCTGTTCCACAAAAACCGTCAAAACAAAGGGCTTTTACTTTAAAAATCTATATTTATATATATTTATAGCTTTAAAATGACCAAATTCTATGTAATAAGCTGTAAAGGATTATGCCGATTTTTCTATACAAGCTAGGCCATGATGCGCTTTGATGAAATTACCAATATACTATAGTAGTTTTATACTGATTGCGTGGGAAGAATGTCATTAAAATATAATGCGGGAGAAAAGAGAAATCTCAATCTCAAGGAGCTGTTTACAGTTATAATTGTTTGACATTTTCCTATTATATGACATTTCAAAGTCAAAGTCAATGAGATATGTATGGTTAATGCGCATCATGGCCCAGAATCCGGCATGATCATTTGGATATTAGGAAAAAAAAATAAAAATTCAGTAAGAATAAAATCGCCCTAATTTGGCTTTCAATTCCAGCATTTGAATTGTAGAATAGTCTTTTATATCCATTTTGGGTCAATGGGTACAAAACGGTTAACGGTAAAAAAATACCACTAAATAAATATCTATTTTCCTATAGATTTGTTCTCAACGTCCACTGTCTTAGAAACAATTCACGTTTGTGCGAAAAAAAGTTTTACTAATGAAGATTGAAATATAACAGATTGTTCAAAAAAAATTTTATGAGACTTAAGCAAATCAAAGTCGAAGTCAAAATATCTTTATTCAAATAAACCTAGTAATTAAGCGCTTTTGAATCATCTATATATTTTCCTACCACAAATAATAAGAAATCCGTACTCGAAGGCCAAACGGAGCTGCTGCAGTGCAATTGCTGTCGCTCACGTGTCCGTCCTCTTATCCCCATTTAGTACGGAGTCCTAAATGTGCAAAGTGATGGTATTTTTGCTACTATTTCGTTATAAAAAAGACAATTGGTTATAAAAATCCCGCCATATGGCACGTGGACACTACAAGTGTAATCATTTGGACGTGCCAATAAAATGAGACACGCGATAATAAAATCCATCTTGATAACATAAACGGTACAGGCTCGGGGACTCCCCGGAGACAAATGGATGAGAGCCGTTCCTTTTTTGATTGGAAAATAAATAACCTTCATCCCCCAGACTATGGCAGAATTGGGGAGATTTATACGACACTGTTTTTCTATTTGTGGGACACTTTTATTGGCATTGGAACTTTCTACAACACGTCGCGTGTCAGATGTTTTGGTGGGTAACACTGCGCTTGATGCATTTGTAATTTATGTAAGTACATAGTTGGCCGGTTGCTTTTGCTTAGGTACCCAATGTAAGTAACTGGGCTGGCGACTATTGCAAGTGTGGTTGAGTTCGCAAGCTTTCTTATAAATTCTACCGACTCCATGCTTGTTACCATAAAAGCTTGACTTCGGGAAGCTGGTGACCTCACCAGCAAATTTTTGTGCAATTTAATTCGAGGTCAAACGACGAAATGATTATCCATCATTCATCTAGAATTTCTATAAGTGTGCCAGTTTTAATCCGTTCTACCTGTAGTAAACTACTCCAGTAATTAGATTTTCGCAGCCCTCGATTTTGTTCGTCCATTTTTTATCAAATACCTACTAAATCGGACAGTGAACTGAAACAATTCATAGATCATCGCGACATATTGAGCCGAACCGTTGTGAAACGCGTTTAGAATTAAAGTATATGAGATGTATTATGAAATAATGTTGATTCTAATTTTATATCGCGCCTAACTAAAATACCTGATCCGAAAAATGTATTTGAAGGGCACACGGGAAGATGGGGGTCATCGATATTTTTGATGAATTTGAACTAACAATTGCATTCGATAGCCTTTGAACGGGTCTTTCAAATGAAATTTTCAAAACAAACTAAAAA
This sequence comes from Agriphila tristella, assembly GCA_928269145.1. NCBI lineage: Eukaryota > Metazoa > Arthropoda > Insecta > Lepidoptera > Crambidae > Agriphila > Agriphila tristella. The sequence goes on along the minus strand of OV743440.1, from coordinate 1,614,988 downwards.
ATGGCCCCCCATTTGTCGTTAAATCGTCTCGGTAAAAATAAAGTAGATAAGTAATAACATGTTTTATTAGAAATCTTCTATATAAACTAACAATTGCATTTGATGGCATTGACATACTCAAAACAAACTGGATGGACCCTCCATTACATATTTAAAACAAACTAAAAGAGTCAAAAGCCCATTAATTTGCGATTAAGAAGAAAAGACAGCGGCGGAACAGAACAGCAAGGTGACGCAGCACGACTTGGGGTCGTGGTCTGGCGTGGCTTCGTAGCAATATACGGACGGGTCAAGGGAGTGCCATTCTTTATCTTACCCATCCTCTTATCTCAGACTTCGATTTGTTGCAAAAAGTGTCTTTGCTGCCGTTTCGCTAAAAAAATTAATTGTGAGCGGTTTTGCAAATGTAGGTATCAGTGGCGAAGGGTCTGTATAAGCCGATTCCCATCAGCTTACCTTTTAAAAATCCCATCCCTCTGATCCACTATGCAGATCATAACATTTTTGTAAAACGGCTTACCTTCGACATAATTTCACCCCTCGACATTGGTAGGTATGGATTTTTTTTACGAACTCGCCATGCTGTTCTTGCGTCCACGAAAGTTTTAATAAACAATGAACCCGCCGGCGGGACATTGTCAATTGTAATTAATCCCGAACTAAGTTCGCCGACAAGTGCACACTGTGCGCATTGTTCGTTGTTTTCAACTTATATTTAATTAAGAACTTCCAAGACTTCAACACCACTTAATTAAGTATGACAGCTTTTATAGTCGAATGCCACTGAACTGTTGGCATAGGTACTTGACAGAATGAAAGGTGACCTTAGGCTAATCAGACTGATTGTACTTCGGGAAAACCTATGTTAAACCTATGTTGTGCGTTAACGTGTTCACTAGAATGATCTTTTATATACTAGCGGCCGCCCGCGGTTTCACCCGCGTGGTTCCCGTTCCTGTGGGAATATCAGGATAAAAAGTATTCTATGTTTTAATCTAGGCTATCTACTATCTGTGTGCCAAATTTCAACCAAATCTGTTCAGTAGTTTTTGCGTGATTGAGGAACAAACATCCAAACATCTAAACATCCAAACCCACAAACTTTCACATTTATAATATAAGTAGGAAGTAGAAAAGATATTTCATATGGTAATGCGATTTAGAAACAAAGATAAATCAATACGGAAAATATGAAGTACTTAACTAAGTACAAAAATCATGCAAAAGCAAAGCCGTCGGTCGGTATATTTTGACTAGTGACCGTACGCACCAGTCGTCTGCGTGGAAAGTTTTTTGCTTTCCCTCAAGAATAGTACTTTTTTCAGGATGAAAGGTACACCTTATGTACTTCTCTGTACCCGTGACAACGTGTATGTAAAAATTTCATGATGATCGGTTCAGTGTCGTGAAAGCGTAACAAACAAGCAAACAAACGGACTTTCGTATACAATATTGGTAAGAAAGTAAGGATAATTATGCAGGTAGGGGTGTCCATTATCTAGAAGGATATTTTGATGGCTTTGTTCGTCCATAAGTATATCATGAGTAGAAATTTTTTTCAGTGCTCATCATGTCAAAAATGTACGGGAAAACGCAATTCATTTGTTTCTTTCTTTAAAAGGTAAGCAGAGATACAGCCTCTGTAACTATCCAACCAGTGAATTTTCGTTTTACGTATTTATTTTATATCAGAACGAGTAGGTACTTTGAATCTTAAAACCGCATGGCTAACATAAATTTAACAAGTCTAAATGTGGTGTATCAATAATGAAGTGGGTTCTGGTGATAAATGGCAATACGTGACCGGCCTGCATGCAGCAGATCTCATTCCAAACACAAGGCTGGGTTAACTTTGAGTTACAATTTTTTATATCACTTTAACCCTTATAAGCGCGGCGTCTAAAACGCAAAATGCCTTAGTAGCAAAATTCCTAAAGTACATTAACAGTCACTAAATGAGACATTAAGTAATTTAATGATTATTCACCTTGCTTCGATTAATTTCCAAATCTATCGCAATCGCTTTCAGTTAGATAGATGTGACACATTGCTACATTTCTTTAGTAAGTTTTTATATGTGCCAAAAATAAGTATTCATGAATGTAATAAAACTTTACTATAGTAAAACGCTAGTTTTTTTAACCGACTTCAAAAATTTGAAAAGGAGGAGGTTATCTATTCGTCGCGTATATTTTTTTTTTATTTATGTATGTACACCGATTACTCGAAGACGGCTGAACCGATTGAAATGATTCAAACGTTATAACATGACATTTGTTTCCAAGTTGGTCCCATTTTTTGAAATTTTGAAATCGGTTCAGTAGTTTTCAAGTAATCTTGAAAAAACTGTCGTTTTTGTTACCATTTTATATGAATTCAGGCGGATTTTCAACCATTACTTTTTTGTTTATGAACCGATTTAGATGATTCTTTTTTTGTTTGAAAGAAGACACCTTAAAGATGATACCATATTAATTTCATTGGTATTGGACTTTGGATTTTGAAGATACACAAGGGAACTCCTCAAAATTAAATAGGAACTGTACAGTGATTGAAATATTGGTAGGATTATGACAATCAAAAACAAGTTAAGTACCTATTTATTGTCAAGGACGTGCTGGACTAGGGTTGAACTGCGAAGGCCCAACGGAACTCTTGTGGAAATTGAGTTACTCGGGGTATACCATTGAAAAATTTGAAACATTATAACGTTTTATTTTATAAAATCATCACTTACATACCTACCACAAAAAAAGTTTGAAATAAAAAAAGCTTTTTAAAAAAAGCACAACCTCCTTCAAAAATCTTAAAAAACAGCTCTATAAAAAGCAAGAAATAATGTTCAAATCGATTAATTAAAACACGTCTATTGAAGTCGGGTGGGCTTTAATAATATAAACAATACAATAAATAAAAAAAATACTTCCAGCTCCACCCGACTTCAATAGACGTGTTTTAATTAATCGATTTGAACATTATTTCTTGCTTTTTATAGAGCTGTTTTTTAAGATTTTTGAAGGAGGTTGTGCTTTTTTTAAAAAGCTTTTTTTTACATTCTCTTTGATCTATAGTGTAAAGAAGGATGTCTGTCACATCCTGAAAGCGATTGCGATAGATTTTGAAATTAGACAATAGATGGGCAGGGTGTTTAATTTTATTTCATTTCATAATCTATGGCAGATTACACACTGCTTTGTACCATGCTGCGTGATCACTGTCCGCTGATTTTTTTGTAACTTCATAAAGGGCCAATTTTGCACGCTCGATACCATATAACAGGAAAAAGTTACCCAGGTTATTCTGGCGTTCGTTCTGAACAAGAGTAAGCTACTGTCAAAAGTGATTTCCAACAAGTTTTCTGTGATACTTGTGTTCAAAAGTTTACTCAGTCTAAGTGAAAAACAACACAATATGCGAGTTCAAAATAAACAATATAGAGACGGGGAAAAGTTTCTTCATATTTCGTGTACAAATTTTATATGCGAGCGAAGGAAAACTGCATCTTTCTTTTCTTGATGCTATTTTTGTGGTTTCCACCCGGAAAAACATTTTTCTTTATAAATGAAGTTTAAGAATAGAAGGTTGTGGGTCATTTGTGGGGTAAGTAAGTTAAGTTAACGTTGGTTATATTTTTATTACAATTACAATTTGTGATTCTTCAGAGGTTCACTGGAACAGTGACTGTGAGTGAGTGTCTCTAAGCCTGCATGTTATCCTACTAATATTATAAATGTGAAAGTTTGTGGGTTTGGATGTTTGTTTCTCAATCACGCAAAAACTACTGAACGGATTTGGTTGAAATTTGGCACACAGATAGTAGATAGTCTGGATTAAAACATAGAATACTTTTTATCCCGATATTCCTTCGGGAACGGGAACCACGCGGGTGAAACCAAGGGCGGCCGCTTGTAATAAATAAGTTTAATAAACGCTCGATTGCCTGATTTTAAACTTTAAATGAGATGTCCCAGCGTTGCCCCAGTATCATTTTATTTAATTACTTTCATAATAAAAAAAATCTAATTACATTTTATTTAGGTATAGTATCAGTCAAGAATTATTTATATTTATCTAGCTTTTGTAATCCTTTCTGCGGGAGGAGGCTGGTGACCTGTGGTACAGGTTTCTGCGAAACCTATTTCGGGCACCAGTCCTTCACAAATTTAGGTTATAAATGCTTTGATCTATGTACCTACACATCCATCCATGTATTAAGTTTGTGAAGTGACGAATAAAAACATTTTATTATTATTATTATTATATATTTAGAAAAACAATTAATAAAACATTAAGTTGTTTTCTGAAATATTTTGTGAAAAAATGTAAGTAAATAGTACTCTAATGATAAAAAAATGTGATTTAAAAGCGTTTTAACTTAAAAATCCCACTTTTTAATGCAGAAAATAATTATCAATCTGATTCTAGAGTAAAATACCTACTCTGACATACTACTTTGATTAAGACGCGATAGACTTTCATTTTTTGCGAATGGTGGGGCAAATGACATAGGCGCGATGGGACATGTCCTTTTTATACCACTTTTTAAAGAACTTTCAACTCAATGACACGTTGAAACACAAACAAACTGAACTAACTGGTTTTGACGCTGAAGGTTATTATATAAGCAGTCTTAATTTGTCGTGTCTCTTGCTAGATAATTGGCCGGGCTTTTGCGTGCTGCGCAACCACTTTAAGGCAATGTTTATTTAAGCAGCCACTTCCTTGCAGAGTGTTATTTATCGTTATAGACCCCCTCCCCTTGACCTCCCATTCCCCCTCTCGTGAGGCTAAGAGGCGTATATAATGAACTTTTTTCGGAGTAACGTTAACTTTAATTTACATAATTCGGGAATCCTAGGCTCGTATATAGGTAGAATCAAACTCCAACTCAAATCTCTGCTTGCATACAGTTAGAAAGGGATGACGCTATATGCGATAATAAACACCATCCCTTTCTATCTGTAATCAAGCAGAGATTTGAGTTTTATTTGATCAAGTGAACCGATTTCATCAAAAGTAAGTTCAACATATTATAGTTTACCACGAGTCGTAACCCGTTTTTTGGTTATGAAGCAAAATAAAAATCTCTTGCAATTGATTTTAATTCCGGTTTGGGTCAGTTGACCATTATCTATTCGATTACGATTGTAATTTCATTTTAGTGGTTTTCTAACATCCCAAGGGCGCATTACTGGCAAAAGATTGTCAGAACAAATAACAGAAAAACAGCCTCGAATAAGTAATAATCTAAATGACAATATAGACGATTCGAAAGTTTTTTCTATTTCTTAATTTATTTCAATAAAGATTTTTGACTTTGACCTATAAGCACCGACCATACAACAAGTACTTAGGTCTGTGCCTATAAGTCATAAAACCAAGTGAACAGGATATTCTTTATTGCAGCAGACATTGAAAACGATTACTTTTAGTGTAAAAAAACCTTATAATACAGAGTTATAAAATTATTTGACTGCATTGAAACAGGCGATGCATATGCAAACACCTGCAGACAAATTAACAGCAAGACACCTTGCCTTTATTTACACCAACTTCTCTGTACGTGTTTTGCCGCTACACGTAGCATTATTGTATTTGTTAGAACCTGCAATGCAAATCACCAACTTTTAATGACTCACAGTTTATAATTTATGCAAATTTTTACCAACCAACGTTTTATACACAAAATTGGAAAAAAGCACAATAATGTTGCGGCAACCCTAGCGTACCGCCATGCCAGCCGCACCGCACCGCAGCCGCGCCGCACCCGTCAATCAAACAACATTAGCCTGTTCATTAGCTGCCTCTTGTCGACGGCTCGGCTTTCATTTGAAATACAATGCAGAGATCTATGGTCTAATCATTGTGCAACCTTTCGGAGATTTAGAAAAATGATTTACTTTTCGGAGTTTAGGAAACAGAAAACGGTAAAAGGTGACCGCATCAAAATGAGATTTGAATAAACTTCTGACGATAACAATGTTCTTAATTACTTTTGTGCAGTATTTCATAAGGTGGTTCTTTGAATAATCATATTGATTATATTTTAATGAAAAAGAAATTCAATTCTAATAAAATCCAAGATTCAAAATAAGATTAAATCAAATTATTAACACCGGTCAACTATTCGTAACATTGCATTATGTAAACTTAAAAGCTCTCTATTGATTTACGTGTCGGATTTAAATTGCAAATTTATTGGTAATATTAATGGGTTAATTCAGCCGAATCGGGTGTTCACACAACTGCGGTATATTCATATCAATTGCTGGGCTAAATCCACGTGAAAGGTTCCGATATCCCTTTGTCCGGTTGGTGATTGACGAGGTTACAAACAAAGCCGTATTTATTAATATTAATAAGAAAGGGATAAGCTGGTATTCAATATGCCGCCACACCTTAATATCGCTTGGCACGTCCGTCTTTTCCGTATTGAGGAAAATGTAATCTAAGCCCTTGGCGACCCTGTGAATAAAAACAACCGGTGGTGATCATTAGTTAAACAAATGCGTTAAATCCATGGGCAAAGCAATATCTCAGAAAGTCTCTCATCCTAGTCTGGTGGTGTCTTTGAAGAAATTATGGAACTTTTGACCGGTCAAAGGTTCCCTTTAGAGATTTTCCGAATGTTCACGCGGACGAAGTCGCGGGCATCTACTAGTAAGTAAATAATATTTCCGAAAATTCAAAGTTCATAATTTCTGGCAACAACCCGTTGAAATGCTTAAAGACGGCACTAAAGCCCATTCTCCCATTCTTATTCACTTACAAATATCTTGTGCTTTTGATTCAACGACTTATTCGTCAACTCGCCATGTTTTCAATGTTGGTTTTCATAGAAATGTTAACCAAAGTCGCTATCGAGGGTGGTAACCGTAAACTCATAATATTCTTGCTGAAAAAAGACCCTGGTAGACCATATTATAGGATTCGAACTCGGATACCAGCCCACTCGACACCCGTTTGGCCAATTATCAAGAGCCTGCTTAACTTAAAACCGACCAAGTGCGTGTTGTGTCGGGCCACGCGCAGTAGGGTTCTGTAGTTACCTTATACCATATTTAATACCACTATCACTTTTCGTCTGCAAAAATAACTTTAAAAGTTATATTGTAATCCTAATAGTTTCGGAATAAAGTGGCTGTGACTTACGGACGGACAAACAGACAGACATGACGAATCCGTAAAGGTTCGTTTTTTTGTCATTAGGCTACGAAACCCTAAAAAGGGTTGTGGAACTAAAATAATTTGAATAACAGCACTTACAATGTGTTATTAGGTTTTTGCTTAAATATTTACTGTTAGTACATAACTGATACGTAGTATAATTTTTTTTGCGAGCATTTAATTAATGTTATATTGTCTATTAATTTTACTACATTGTTTTATTTTCTTTTGTTTCAATGTTGTTGTTAAACAACAACATTGAAAGGGAAATTTCACCGTGTCATATTTATTAAGCCGTTACTAAACACATTTCATAATTTATTTAAGCAAAATCAGTTGATTTTGCCTAAATAAATTTTGAAACGTGTTTAGCGTAAGTTAACACGTGTGGAAATAATTTGTATTCACAACCTTTGAAATGTTTCACTTAATTCTTTACTTAATATGTTAGAAATACAATCATTTGAATTAATTAAGTTGATATTATTAAAATTTAAATATTTTTTTACGCATATATAAAACTTAATAAAAATACCATTGTTCCCAAGTAATCGTGTTTTACTGTGCGTGGCTGGATGCGAGCAGCGCAGGACCGATCGTCGTGGAGATCCTTGGGGCAGGCCTAGGTATACCCAGCAGTGGGTGTCGAGCGGCTGATATGATGATGATGATGTGTGTGGGGATTATCAAGTAGATTCTGATTTTCGTTCTGTCGATAAACAAACTTTGTGAACTTTATTAGACGTACTGAAAATATTCGATTTTCGAATATAAAACACAGTTCAAATAACTACCACATTTTGCTACGCGTCTACGCCGTAGCACCTACGACTACGTGACATGCTACGAAAAAAACTCGATAAAGGCCATTGCACAACGACCAACCCACACGTATTACACACTTCCATTTCCGCGAATCTTATTAACTTCCATTCCATTGTTCATGTTCTCCTCTTAGCGATGAAGTAAAATACCGTAATAAGACACAGGATATTCTGTTACAAGGCAAACAGTTACGTTTTCTTGATTTCTCACGGATGCTTCACATATGTAGCAGTTCCTTCACGCACGTTTGAGGATTGGTCACGATCACAAGACTAAGTTTTGGGTTTAAGGAAAATGTTTTCCAAATTGTATTACGAGCCCCCAAGGATGCCTGAAAGAAATGGGGCTGTATTTTCAGCAAGGAAAACTTAAAAAAACAGTTAAGTTTATACCAACTTGGTATGTGATAAACAAATGTTGAAATCAGTTTTGAAATGTCATCCAATAGATCTTCGAAGTTTATTCATGTAAGTACACTGTAGATTATCATAATAATATTTGTTTTCTCTCATTCAGCTATTAACAAACAGTTACGAACGTATACGCTTAAATGTTTCATAAGTAATTCAAATTAAATTGGGTAGGTAAGCTTTTCCAAAACTGATGTGAATTATATATTTACTGGTAGCTTTTAGCTTTGGAGTCAGGAATTACCAATTGCGGATTTTTTATAATACTTCATTTTAATTTAAATAATAATTTAAAATTAAAATTCTAACATAGAACACTATTACGGCTGTATGCGTAGGTAGTGCTTTTGCTCAAATAAAAAAATGAAAAGTTTGGCTTTGGCAATGTCAACTAGTTGTCATGTCAGTCAGTCACAGTCAGCTAAAATAAATAAAATAACTCTTTTGTGAGTAAATTTGTAGATATATGCCGCCTGTTGCGCTCGCGCCTACCTCTCGCATTTACTTTTTCACAATTCGCGCGAAATATAAATATATTATATGGACTACTTTTTATTTTATTAAATGGCTTCCAATGAGTTGTCTATTTATTTTCAAAATGTGAGAGGTCTGCGCACTAAATGTTTGGATCTGTTTAACAGTATACTACGTATGAATCACGATGTACCTAATGTTGTTTGCGGAAACCTGGCTACAAAGTGATATATTGGATAGTGAACTCTGCGATGCACGTTATGATATATTTCGTTGTGATAGAAACCTACCCTTATGTAACAAGTCGTGTGGTGGCGGAGTGATGATCTGTTGTCGTAAGGAGCTTGAGGCTGAGTTATTAACTGATTGGACTACCGACACCGCTGAATCTCTTTGTGTTCGTGTACCTGCACACTCAGTATCATCTCAACATGATTTATACATTGTTGTTGTATATACGCCTCCTGAACTGTGTGATATCTCAGTACGCATTGATAATATCACAAACAATATTTCTAAGTTAGTCGATAAATGCTCTAATTGCAACCTTTTGATAGTGGGTGATTTTAATTTTCCTTGTCTAAGATGGGTCGAGGGAGCTTATACATTATTGCATCATGGATGCGTCGAAACACAAAACTGCGCTATTAATCTTGCAGATCAGATGCTATTCCTTGGGCTTACACAGTATAATCACATCCCTAATTCCAAAAATAATATTCTCGACCTCTGCTTCTCTAATTTGCCACTCACTGTTACTCGCTCACCGCAGCCTCTGTTGAAGGAGGATAGTTACCATCCATCGCTTCTTATTACTATTTCCGATTTAAAATGTAAACAGCTGAATGAGAAAAAAACCCAACGTTTTAACTTCCGTAAAGGTAATTACGATGAAATAAATAAGTTTTTACTTTCTGTTGATTGGAACGGATTTTTATCTTGTTTGCCAATGGAGGAGGCTGTTGGTCTTTTCTACGATAAAATTGAGGAATGCTGCACTCTCTTTGTACCTCTTACTAGCTCCTCTAATGCTAAATCTCATTATCCTGTTTGGTATAACAAATCATTGATTAAAGTCATAAATAAAAAAAATATGATACATAAAAGATGGAAACGTTTTGGTAATCCACGTGATTACGATGAGTTTTCCAGGCTTCGTGATAGTGTCAAACGTATGCAACATGACTGCTTACACGAGTTTACGGTAAGAGCTCAAATAATTATAAAGCGTACACCGAAATATTTTTGGTCCTACGTTAAATCCAAGAGGGGTGGTTCCAATTATCCGAGAAATTTTAATTCCGGTGATCAGGTACTTTCAGATGGACAAGATATTTGCAATGCCTTCAATAGGTTCTTTGAGAGTGTTTTCACTGCACAATCCTCATCTGTCACTTCACCTATTAACACGTCTAATAGCCAAGTAAGTGATACACAGTCCCAAGTGTATATTTCTCCTGATTTGGTCAAAAAGCATTTATCTGTCTTGGATTCTACAAAAGGCGCCGGTTGTGATGGTATACCTCCCTTTTTCCTATCCAAGTGTGCGGAAAGCCTAGCTCTTCCGCTATCTATTCTTTTCACTAAATCATTGCGTGAGGGTAACTTTCCAAACGTTTGGAAGAGAGCCTACATTGTCCCTGTGCACAAGAAGGGTTCTAGGTCTGTCATCTCCAACTATCGGCCTATCTCAATTCTTAATATTGTAGCCAAAGTATTGGAGATTATTGTCTATGACCTCATTTACCCTGTTATTTCACGCGGTGTCCCGACATCGCAACATGGTTTCTTAAAGGGGCGCTCTACTGTATCCAATCTGGTCCTATTTACTAACTATGTCTTAGAGCAAATGGAGGGAGGTGGACAGGTTGACGTGATCTACACAGATTTTGAAAAAGCTTTCGATCGTGTGGATCATGTCATCCTGCTCCAAAAATTGGAATCTTTGGGTATACATGGTGATTTGTTACGGTGGATTACGTCATACCTATCGAATCGATCGCAGGCGGTTGTAGTCGGCGGTTATAGATCAGATTACATCGGAGTACCCTCTGGGGTTCCGCAAGGTTCCCGTCTCGGTCCCCTGCTCTATAATGCTTATCTGTACGACATATATACATCTTTCAGCCATTCAAAACATCTTTTATATGCTGACGACAAAAAGATTTATATGCGTGTGGACTCCGAATCTGATTGTGAATTAATTCAGCAGGATCTTAATAATTTATCAGCTTATTACGCTATGAATAATATAACTGTCAGTATTCCTAAATGTCATTGTATTAGTTTTACGAGAAAAAGAAATCCCATATTATTTACCTATAACTTCAATAACATTGCGATAGGCAGGGTTGAACTTGTCCGTGACTTGGGTGTCTGGCTCGACTGTAAGATGACGTTTTCGGATCATGTCGATACTGTGGTTAGGAAGTCATATCGTAATCTTGGCTTCGTGATGCGTACGTGTAAACCATTCTCTGATTTCTTAAGTCTGAAGGTTGTCTACTACGCATACGTGCGTAGTGTGTTAGAATACGCATGCCCAGTCTGGTCTCCGTTTTATGCCTTATACAAAAATCGTATTGAAAGTATTCAAAAGAAGTTCGTTTATCACCTCAACTTTAGAGCTAAAAGAAAAAAATCCGAATATATTAATTATAAAGCTAACTGTAAGGAGTTTGGTCTGCTGACTTTGGAAGAGCGTCGCGTTGTTACTGACATGGGTCTGTTGTTTGATGTGGTTCGTGGTCGACTTGATTGTCCTGAGCTAGTTGAAAGAGTGTCATTGTGCGTGCCAGGGCGCCGTACCCGACACACCTCATTATTTGCTGTCCCATCTCATGAGACTAGATATGGTCACAATGCAGTGTTGACTAGAATGTTCGAGACTTACAATAAGATTTTCTCTAGTTTAGACCCTTTTATTGAAAGCAAGAAATCTTTCTTAAATAAAGTAAAAAAAGTAATGGAATATAGTCTCAGTGACTGTTGTGACAGTGATACTTAATTTTGTTTTATATTATTCTATTTTTAATTACACATAATTTATATAATATATACACATAATTTTATACTATTTATATGTTTTTAGTGTCTACCTTATATATATTTTTCATTGGTAAACCACATAGGTTAGGTACAACATTATATATATATATATTTTATTTTATTCTAATTTTAATTCGTTTTAGTTTTATCTATTTTAATATCGCATAGTATGGTGATGAATACCTACTTACTTTTATGTCATAAGCAAATACCTCCTACAGCTGTACTGTCTTTTGTTTTAGTTGTTGTGTCTTTTTCCTACTATTTGTGAAATTGTGGATAACGTTTTTGGCCTAATAAGCATTGGTCTTTGTAATTATTTATATACTGTTTTGTATACTAGTAATTAAGTTCTTGGCTGTTGTTGTCCCTGAACCAATAAAATAAATAAATAAATAAATATATGTATATTTACGTGATCATCACAACCGTATAAAGCTCTCTGAAGGCAATTCCTGTTTAATCCTCTGCACCACGTCTCTTTCAAATGTATGGGAATTGTACAAAATTTGTTCTGCCGATGGTCACATCTATATTTCAAACAAAACGGAACAAAGCAGTGTAGCTACTTCATCGGCGTAATAAGCTGGATAATGGATTTCTTCAAACTGATCCATTTCCCATAACTGAACAAGGAAAACACTAGAAAATCACAATAAATAAGCTGAAAAACAGACAACAACATTAGGTTGTGATTATCCCCGCGTTCCGAATCACGCTTACAGCACTGTTAGCGTATAATCCATTAAATTAAGTAGGTACGCAAATACCGTATTAAGTGTAATATTTTGTGACTTTTTAATTTGGTCGGATTCGCGCTAACAGCGCTGTAAGCGTGATTCGGAACGCGGGGTATAATGATTACCAATGAGTAAAATAATTGGATTACTCTTTGTCACTCTCTGTCAAATCTGTCCTGTCAACCAGTTTTTTTAATCAGTAAATGCAAGGGAACTTCGTGTTCAGCCGTTCGTTTGATATTTTATCGCGATAATAATATAAAAATATATATTTAATTAACAAGGTAAAATAAAAAAAAAACATAATATTATTTTCTTTATTCTTAAAACTTGTGCTATCAAAAAAAATATAAAACAATTATCTTCGAAAAAGTTTACCAACCCAATTGCAAATTATCCAAATAACTTTATAGGTTTAAAAAGTGAAGTTCATTGTCAATTTTAATTTTTGAACTTAAATACCAACACTCTTCAATGTAACTTTGATTCCAAAAGGGTAAAAGCAGACTTCAGCTCACTTGTAAGTTGTAAGTGACAGTGTAATGTGATCCTTTGTTTAAAAGTATAATCATCATCATCCTCATCATCATCATATCAGCCGCACGACACCCACTGCTGGGAATAGGCCTCCCCTAAGGATCTCCACGACGATCGGTCCTTCGCTGCCTGCATCCACTGGCTTCCCGCGACCTTCACCAGATCGTCGGTCCACATTGTCGGGGGCCTACCCACGGAGCGTCGTCCGGTGCGCGGTCGCCATTCCAGAACCTTTCCGCCCCAACGGCTATCGGTTCTTCTCGCTATGTGTCCCGCCCATTGCCACTTCAGCTGAGTTTAAAAGTATAGGTTATTTTATTTGCAACTCTTTAGAATATACACAGGCGCATTTTTTATATTTAATTAAAGTTACTTTAAAGCCGTTTATACAGAAATCTTTTTAATTTATGTTTGAATAAATAAAGCTACAACGAACGTTAACAGAATAATGATTTTAATCTAAAGTGCCCGCATTCGCCCGCTCATAGTTGGAGCGCTATGTAACGGCGCATGTATTATCTATACAGGGTGTTTCAGAAAATATGGTCAAGCGAAAAAACGGTTACAGTATGTAACTTTAAAACTTATGTCAAATCGTGAAAAAAAAGCCAGCTCTCCCATAGTAGGTAAGTATTACCACTTTGTATGACACAGCTGTTTTTTTTCGCAATGTAAAGTATAGACGTCTTTAAGTATAAAGGTCATGGCACACTATACTGGCACCGCAACTGTACAGCTGCAGAATTTAGACTATGGCAAGCTGCCAGCTCGCTAACTACGCGTCGTTTATGGCGCAAGCGCTCAGTCTGCGCGCTGGCCGCGAGGTGTAAGCTATTTTTCATTATGTTGTATCGCTGGCGACTCGGAGTCAGCGCGCAGTAAGCACGCGGTCCGATTGCTTGCAGCGCGCGGGTAGCGAGTCGAGTTGTATGCTACCGGCAAGGGCGCTGACTGCCCGCCGCCGTTGGCGTTTTCTTATTTACATCATAAAATATACTTTACGACACATGCTTTGATGCTCTAATTTGAATGACAAGTTAATTGCTGGCTGGCTGCGGTAGCGTTGCGGTGCCGCCATAGTGTGCCATGACCTGTTGGTTTGGTAGTACTGCTACCCCACTTCAGCTTGACCATTATTTTACATAGGACACCCTGTATATAACTGGTATACATTTTACATATTCATAAGGTTTCAGCGAAGTGCGCCGCTAAAAGATTTCATATTTTAGTCTGATTAAAAGACGCCCTAATGATTGCAGGACTGCGGTATGGCAAGTGCGAGGCTTATTGCAACGGTGTGGCAGTTGCGAGACGTAATTAAGTTTTTATTCCTATATTTTATTATTTTGGTTCATTTGAAACTTATTTGTATGAAATTTATTTAGGATACGCAAAAGTTGTTCAAAGAATAAGGTTGAAACTAAAGATAATTTCGCTACCCTTCTGTTCTCCAAATTCCAAAATATTATAAAAGCTTCTTTAAATTATTATTTAAGCCACCTCTTTTGATAATTCTATCACAATCGTATTATAAAAAAAGCTTCAAAATTAAAAGCTTCAAAATATAGTTATTTAAATATTATTTCTTGCTTTTTAGAGGTGTTTAATTTTGAAGCTTTTTTGTTTTTATTTTCAGGTTTTTTGAAGTCGGTTTTTTGTTTTTAAAACATTTTTTATTTAAGAAAATGCCAAAAGCGCTATAGGTGTGCCTCATTGACATTTATATACCTATTCCACTGGACTGGCTGCAACTGTTCAAACTGTTCTTGTGCCTATTTGATTTCCGCCATTTTGGCGCTGTAGGACGTAGCGTGAGCATAGCGTGAGGGACATGGTACTAAAGTCTGGAGTCTGGAGAGCTGCCGTGATGGTGGCAACCATATTCATTGTAGGTACGTCAAAATTAGTTCTCTAGACCTCACGCTAGAGGAGTTTCAAATAGGCACAAGAACTTTGCTGTCAAATCATACAGACAGCCAGTCCAGTTAAATAGAAAAAAAAAATCAGGTCAGTGGTGTGCCTATAATATTTGAAGAGTTCCGTTGATTTCTCCAGGATCCCATCATCAGATCATGATCTTATGACAATGGGACCAATCTGTAACTATTTGCTTTCAAACAAAAAAAAAATTTTCTAAAATCGGTTCGTGTTTGACAAAGTAATGAGGTAACAAACATAAAAAAACTCCTCCTTTTTCTGAAGTCGGTAAAAAAATAGGATCCTTTTTGTATCTATTGTAATAGACTCAATTCGTATTGTTGGGTTGAATATAAAGTTTTCAGTGAAATCAAAAATTGAGAGTTGTTAAACATTATTTTGCGGTGGCCGAAAACCAATGTTGCTATCCAAAGATGTATATGTATAAATAAATTACGCAAGACACAATTTTTAGATAATCATTTACAATAAATAGGATATAAAAAATATCATCATGACATCACTGTGCAGCTTGGTAAGGGGGGATGGGAGGGCGCTATGCGAAGCTCAATTTCACGCCCTTAACGCAATCTTTGCCTCTTTGTGCCCTTATTACATCGTTCACATGATGGACCCTTAGGTTTCGTTTACGATACAGCATGCCCGGAATAATAAAACAACAAGATATAAGTCGCTCTTCAGGATAAAAAAAATAAACCCTTATACTTTTCCGTGACTGTTGAATTTCATATGTGCGATGGAAACAGAGGTTTTAACAGCAGGTTTTAACAAACAAGGTAAAGTTGGTAATCTGCTCGCAGGTGCGGTGCGTGAGCCTCACTGATATCTCGGGCTTATGCGACCGCGTGTCACCCTTTTTTATACAAACTGGTAAATGTAAACAGAGGTGCGAAAACCTGGCCTCCCCTGCCTCCCTTGGATAGGGTAACCACACGCCAGTTTTTTTTTTCGGATTTTAAATTTGTCTAGACTTTCATTTTTTTACCACTTGTGAATTGACGTAAGCTAGTACGTGCTATATTTATATTTTATATTGTAATAATTGTAAGCTGCCCAAACTAAATAAAACTACCTTTTTTTAAGTTCCGAACTGTTGACCCTAGGGAATGGAATCTCGTTCTCGCGAGATCTCGGCCATTTTTAACGAGATTCCTTTCGGCCAAAAATCGTACAAGATCTCGCGAGATAAACGAGATTGTACAGGAGCATAAATACATGTATTTCCCGTAGCTTTTGCGATGATTCCTTCAACATCAGCTGCTACTAATGATGTTACTGATAATGATGATATTCCTTTTTCATTACTTTCCGAGAATAGCAAAGGAGGAAGAAACATTTAATTACAGGAAGAACTTAAATTATCTTTGACTGCATTAAAAGAGCCAATCTCGCGAGAACTCTTATGATCTCACGGCGAGATTTCGGCTTCGCCAAAATCTAGCGAGATTGCATTCCCTAGTCAACCCTACCCTTAGAGTGTACAGACAGACGGCGCGCAGTAATCGCGGTGAGTTCGCGGCTCAGCGAGCGCAACCCGCCTTAAAGCGACATCTGTCACGCTCAAACAATGCCTTATAATCAAGTCTACGTGCAATCTCAGAGGGTAATTAAGATTTGAGCTGCTAATTACGGATGAAAGTATTTCAGCTGTTACAGAAAGTCGTACTCGTATGTGTGTTACGCGAAACGCGAGTCACAGACATTATTATGAAACGAGTTAGCGTCGCGAATACGAAACACGGGGCTAAGGGCTTGTTACATTATGCATAGAGGCGCGCTCTATCGTATTCGGTGCGGGAACAGAATAAATCGTGACTCAGATGCTCAAGATGTTGCCGCTTCGGTTTCCTTTTACTGTAATGTAGTTGAAAACAGACTTACTTGACGCGGTATAGTAAACGGTCACCGAAGAAGGGTTAAAAAGTTGCAGTGGCCCCCCCGGTCTCACATTTCTTCTTGTACTTATAGTATTATCCTCGTTTAGAGAAATAAAAATGTATTACCTGACCAAGAAAACCACTTGACTGCTTCCACTGTCTTCGGCATCAGTGAGCCATTTGTCACAGAGATATAAAATTACAAAGCATTAAGAAATCCTATAGACTACTAAGTATTCTACACTCATAGACCTATTATTGAACAAAACGATAATACTTTACATTATATACTAAAAAAATACAATGTATTATAAAAATTTAGAAAATTGATAAGGTAAGTACTACAACCTTTTGAGGAGCTCGGTGGCGCAGTGGTTTAGTGCCTGGCCCAGCGATTGCGGAGGTTAGGCAATCTTCGCAAGGGTCGATCATGGGATGGGTGACCAAAAATTTATTATCTCGAGCTCCTCCGTGCTTCGGAAGGCACGTTAAGCCGTTTGTCCCCGGCTGCATTTGCAGTCGTTAACACCCACCAATCCGCATTGGGCCCGCATGGTGGGTTATGGCCCATCCTCTTTACCACCCATAAGGAAGGCCTGTGCCCCAGTAGTGGGGACATAAAAAAAATGCCTGATGGACTACAACCTCAGCTCTTTTAGCATGATTATAAACTATCAAAAGACAGTGGATTTTGGTAGCAGTTGAGTCAAAAAAACGCTATATCACGCGATAGGCTTAGGCGATAGGTACATTATCGTATCTACAATATCACAGATTGCAAGCGCCTAAACAAGAAGTTATTTTAATAGGAAACTTGCCGGCCATAATACCGCAGATTTCTTTCTTTATCCCATTCTTACTTTCCCGGCGACTTCTGATTAATTTCCACAAGAAAGTTGGAATGATCCCTCTCCAATGATATAATTTAATTCGTAAAGTAAAGAATCGCCAACGCCTTCTGTTTGTTTGTTAAACACCAACTTTTTGTGAAAGTTTCGTCGAAAATGGAAAGAATGGTGAGGGTCGCCCGAGGAAATATTATAATCAAAGGTTGGGTTGGGTTGCTGCTTTAATACGATAAATTGCTTTTTTACAACCTTTTTATAGGGACAAATCCATTTTTTTATTTATGCCAACTTAATTTTCCTTTCAAAGAAAAATAAACAATATAAACTTTCCAAATAAGACTTATTGAATAAGTAGTAATGTTAACTACTTCCAACCACAGAATAAATAATAAATCTACAACCTAAAATCCTTTGTTTGTTTTCAGCTCGCTCGCTCGACAGAATCTAAGTGAGTGAGATTTCTTTTTCCTTGAAATTAGAAATTAGAAACTTAGAAATAAAATATTTTTTATGGCTCCTCTCCATTTGCGCGGACACGTCGTGCGACGCGTCCGTCCGAATACCTGACGCCATATTAAAGAGAAACTTACTTTGAGACCGACTAACAAAAGTTCCTTCACGTGATATAAAAAAGATCTACATGTTTCTTCACACTTTGGATGCAAATGCAGTGCTATAAGCTGTTAATGACAGCAGCGAGCGCTGTAGTGGCTCCGGTTAAACTTGGGCGAGTTAATTGTAATCAGAGCGGTCTGTCCTCGCCTCGGGGCGAATCGCTAACGACGCTCCGCAGCCACCTCGAGGGGCGAACTCCTAACTACTCATATTGACTGTCACTAATTGCAGCGTCGAGTATGTGCCAAGTGCCACGTGGCGACTATCAGGCACTCGCTCGATTCCTACACATCCGGAAACGCTCGAATCTCCCGTCTTTTGTTTCGTTCAAAGTCCGATTCTATCTAGTTTGGATTAGCGAGCGCTTTGTCGATTGCGGCACAGATGAGGCACAGATGTGCCGAGGGCTTGCAGCGGGTGCGAGCCTCTCATAGCTCTCAAACGTCATCGATTGGCGGCGGCGCTCGGTCGAGTGTTTGCAATTAACATCTTCGACAAACGCATACGTTCATCTGTCTCTTGAAGGCGAATATCCTATAATTGCGGGATATGAACCAGCATTCCTGTCCGCGATTGTGAGATACGCAAAATGAGAACAATTAGTCTGTCCCCGGGCAAGTACCCGTTTATCCTAACGACGTGGAGCTCGTTAAGTTGCCGTTTTTATCCTGAAGGAGAATGTCGTCGGAGTTTTCAAGTAAAAGTTGGACCCGGTATTAGCGCATGTCGACTCGCAGCTTACCAATTACTGGCAAGTTGAAGTAACCATGCCTTGCGCCCCTCTGTGACGCCTACGCATCTGTTGTTAATGTGTGGAGTATATACGGTGGTACCAAATGATGAACTGAACTACTTTCTCCCAGGAACATAGCTCGAAAAACAAAAAAATATACTCCCATACAAAATGTACTTATTGGTCAGCTGGCCGACTTACTTTGGAAAGATGAAAAAAAAATCCTTTCTCGACCTCTGTTGTTTAAGGAAGTTGTTCAGTTTAAGCAACATTATCACCTGGTGAAGTATCATCACATCATCCCAACTTATATTGCCCATGTATTGAACTAGACTCAAAGGCTAAAATGAAGGTAGCTTTTTTGTGCATCCAAGCCAAGACCAGACTTATTTTTTTTCAAAGAATTCTAACGATAGATAATTTTCATGACCAACAGTGAACCTTAGTTTGCTAATAGAATTATTTAATCAATATCTCCTCCTTGTCATCAATATCTCCTTCTTATCCACCCCTTTTTTATAAACAACGGGGTAGTGCTTGGCCTTCAATAAGGCTGAAGGCGGAAGCGCACTACTCCCGGAATCCCCATTACTGAGGAACTGGCTATCATACCTCTAACTGCCTATCTTACCTCGAACCCAGGACCCCTGCGTCTTACACGAATGGGCGAACCACTAGACCACAGAGGCGGTTAAACCCCTAAGAACGGCCTGTGCCCCAGCAGTGGGGACATTAAAAATGGGTGATGTCGAATCAATTTCTCAATTGAAGTCGACAAACGTTTACAACAGAATATAAAAATTGAAGGCTGAAAATTAAAATGTACTTACCAATTCTCTTTTTGAAACAATTCGTCCCTCTAACACTCCAACAGGTAAAGTACTTTATAAAAGCTATCATACCCGCCCACAGGGACAGTTGTCCCTATTAATTAACAACGGCGTAAGTGAGCTTTCAAACATTTGCTTTGATATAACGTCGCCGACAGTGTAACGGTTGGCCGAGGGTTTCAATTACGGGGAGGGGGGATGGCAATCACCGCTGGGCGACACCTACACATTATTTATCATACGCTCCTGTAAAACGTTTACGTTTTACACTTGCACGATTATCTAAGGCACTCCGCTGCGTTGAGCGGGATTCCGCCGCGGGTACACGGCGCGGGAATATAGATTGCTGAGGGCCTAGCCAAAGTAACATTCGCAAATATTCGTTATCGCTTCGCTATCGAAACATGTATTATGGGATTGACATAAGGTTTCGTTATCAATAGAATTTTAAAACGTCAAATCCGTACATGTTTCGAAGCGAAGCGATAACGAAAATTTGCTAATGTTACTTTGGCTAGGGGGGCTGGTTTTTTGACGGACAGATGCTTGCAGTATATGAGTAAGCTCTAATCTATGTCGCCCCGCGGGCGTGTCCCGCTCAACGCACCGGAGAGCCTTAGGGTTAGAAAAACTTTTTTGCAATATCATCGTTCAAGATAAAAAAAAAGATCGCTGTAACAACGTTGACGTTGAATTCTCGTTTTTGGTTCTCCATTAAATCCAAACCAGGTTTCTACATTGGAGTAACAACGTTTTTTTCAAAATGATGCTAATGAAATAGTAAGTGAAGTTGACCTTGCATGATTCTGCTCTGGGATCACTCCCAAGTAACCATTGTAATGTATGAATTTTAAAACCTAGCAAATGTTTCTTGTTCGTCTTTTCCTGTACAAGATTTAGTCTAAATTCTTTTACTCACCATTAAATAAATTTAACATTCGATGTGTCAAGCTAGCATAAACTTAATAGCATAGTAATGGTCTCCCCACCGCGACAAATGACTTCGGAGTGTAAATCAATATGGTCAACCGCGCTCCATCATAGGGTGGTCGGCATCCAATGTGGCGGTCACCACACGATGACGTCACTTGATCAATTGTCAAATTTGTTTCCCGCGGTTTGTATTTCATACCATGACGGGACTTCTCTACTACTTACTTCTTCTTCATCTACTACTTACTGATCAGATTTTACTTCATTACGTACGGACAAGTTCCTTCCTTTCTGAAATTAGCGTTCGAATGAGAAATGTATTATTATTCATGAAAATCTTATATTCTTGTCTGCAAAAGTAGGCTGAGTTAATGCGGTTTCAATCTTATGAATGCTTTAAGTAGTTTACACAGTGTGTTCTAACCGCCTGACAATCAAACGGACGTGACATCATGACATGTTTTGTGGGACATATCAGCGTCAATTTTGTCTTGAATCTAGAGTTTAAGCCTAATGTAGACGACGCTATTTGCGACAGCGCAGTGGTGTTAATACTTAATATTCTATTAGAGCCCGTCACACCTGCACGAGAACGGAGCCAACTGAATTATTAAAATGGCGGCTGTCGCGCCCGCGACACGCCCGGCCCACGCCCGCGCCTCGCCCGATCCTCGCCCGCGATACTCCCCAACGAATAAATAACAAACGGAGAACATCTACATTTTACCTGCGTCCTTTTGTAAACAGAGATGACTGCATAAACTTTTAAAGGCCCTTTATTGGAATCAAAGTAACCTGTAAGGTACGTTGGGTAAGGTCGGACGGTTTTTCGGTTAGTTGAAGAGGTTGCAGCAAATATTTTTTCCCTAATTTCCTAAAAAAGATTTTCAAATCAAATTGAGCTTCTATTGTTAAGGATTAAATGTACTATCTACCAGCATTTTTCAACTTTCTTTTACCCTAAAAAAACAAATAAGTAGTTTCGTTACAAAAATTAAAGTTCTATTTCCATGCTAAAAATAGGATAATAGTATGTAAATCCTATCTTCAACCATAAGGGGCAAGATCGGATCTCAGCTTACAGACATCATACAATTGAATTTATCAGTTTTATGTAATCGCTACACGTTATAAAATTATTTCACATTCACAATATAAGCAGAAATATAATAAACACATCATAAAATTGAAAAAAGTTGCCTGGGGGAAGTCCGGATCTTCAATTGAGACACGAAAATGAGTCGTTTTAGTTTTTGCTCAAAAAACAGGTGTAGGTATGTCATCACAGTGACAACCGCAGACTGAGGGAAGGGGCAGAAAGAAATGGCGTTTCATATTATGTTGCCAGCAATAAAAAATATTGCACGTTTGGGAGTTATTTGAATTATCCGATCTTGACCCGATCCGTTCTTACCCCAACGTACCTTATGTAGCATTATCTTTTAGGGCGTCCGCTGCGTTAAGCGCGATCTCTGCGCGGGTACACGGCGGCGTTGGAATATAGATTGCTGGTTTGTTGACGGACAGATGCTTGCAGTGCATGTGTGCTCTAATCTATGTCGACCCGCACGCGTGTCCCGTTTAACGCAGCGGACCCCCTTAGAATGTTCTTTTTAACTAATCGATCTGATCTATAAGATTGGTATAAAATTCAGACTTCTTCTTGTTACCTTATTATTTTACTCTTTACTTGATGATCGCTAATGACTCCATTATTTGGTAATAGCTTACTAATCTAAGGGTTAATATTAATGGCCAATTTCACTCGCTTACACAATATTAAGACCGTTTTTCATTCGGTATTGACAAAGGTCGGCAATAACGTGTTTGCTGTCTTGTAATTTGCTTTTGCGCTGAGTTAATTATCCTGTTAAGCCTCCAATTACGGCGACTGATCCCTAAAATTAAAGTAGAGAGTGTTGCTGAGGGCCTATTACATGAAATGAGTTTCAATAATCGGACGAAGTTCGACTCATTCCGTTTCTTTTTTTTCTACCACAGTATTTCAAGAATCAAAAATTTTTTTGTTAGAATGCGATCGAATGAATCATTTGGCCTTCATCTTACCTAATGTTAGTGATAATTAAGGTCCAAGATGGAAGCCATTGAGTAAAATAGTGGTAGTTAGACATACGGACTGAAAAAAAGACTTACCAGCAAACAAACCAACATAATTTTTAGGGTTCCGTACCCAAAGGGTAAAAACGGGACCCTATTACTAAAACTCCGCTGTCCGTCTGTCTGTCTGTCTGGCTGTCTGTCTGTCTGTCTGTCACCAGGCTGTATCTCATGAACCGTGATAACTAGACAGTTGAAATGTTCACAGGTGACATATTTCTATTGCTGCTATAACAACAAATACTAAAAACAGAATAAAATAAATATTTAACGGGAACTTCCATTCAAAAAACGTGATTTTATGCCGTTTTTTGGTTCGGAACCCTTCGTGCGCGAGTCCGACTCGCACTTGGCCGTTTTTTAGGGTTCCGTAGCCTAAAGGCAAAATCGGAACCCTTATAGATTCGTCATGTCTGTCCATCCATCCGTATGTCACAGCCACTTTATTCCGAAACTATTAGGATTACACAGTTGAAACTTGGTAGGTAGATGTATTCTGTGAACCGTTTTGCGATTTTTACACAAAAATAAAAAATAAAAAAAGATTAAGGGGCGGCTCCCCATACATGGAACAGAAACTAAAAAAAATTTTTTTTCATCAAACCTATACGATATAGCTATAGATTGGTCTTTAAAAATCTCATTGTGGTTTTTAAGACATTTTTTTCTCAAAGTCAACTGTTTAAAAGATATACACTGCCAAAGTGGTAAAATGTGTGTGTGTGTGTCCCCCCCCCCCCCCCCTCTACTTTTCAAATAAGAGAGTGAAAAATCTAAAAAAATATGCTGTATAGATCTTAATAAACAATTTCAACGAAAAAGGTTTGAACGAGATATATTTAGAAGTTTTAGAGATATAGCATATTTCCCAAAACCGCAAATATGACTTTATCATTTATACAAACTCTATGAAAAACAAAGTTATTTTTGCAGATGAAAATGATAGGTAGTGGTATTAAATATGACATGGTAAATGGTAACTACGGAACCCTACTGCGCGTGGCCCAACACGCACTTGGCCGGTTTTTTATATTCATGCCTACACTTTATTACTTTATTTAATGAACCTACACCCCTCCTGGATTCTCCTCTTGGATAGACGAACCACTGACCACAGAACCCGTTAATAAGTTTCAAAATAAAGTAACAAATCTGTTCTAAAACGACCAAAGGAATCGAACGACGAACATTAATTTTTTTAAATTGGTTCGTGTGGGCATGATGAACAACAAGAGCGGGAAGTAGGAAGTGTGCGGGAAGTAAGTATTGAAATTCACTTCCGCACTGTTTATAACGAACGGGACCAAACGTGATCAGTACGGCAGTACCCAATGCAGCTACGTGACGAATCGCGAACGGGACCAAACACACCAAACGGATTTTTTTATAATAGGCCCTCGTACGGCTCGGACGCGGCGGCCGTACCGGACGAACAACTTCGAAACTCCTGCCTGCTCCAGACGCCTTGTTCTTGCCTCTTCCCAATTCATTTTTTACAACGCAATTAAATCACTTTGTTCCATTAATTCAGCGACTTAACCGTTAATCACGGTTCCGAAAATAAATTATACAATTAACGAAGGATAAAAGAAAATACGGAACATTTCATTTGTTCGGTTTAAAGGAACATTAAAATATATATTATGATTACGATGAAAATGTTTATTACATTTGTTTTATTAAAATTTTGGTGAACCTTTGAGGTGCCTGCCACAGCTACAACTTCATTTTATTATTGTGATATTTAATTTTATTAAATAGTTTTCGCACCATAAAAATAGGGCTGTCATCTCTAAAGCCTGCCGCCCAGGACCGAAAGCGTAAAAACCCTGGAGCCTTGACCCCCGGACATTTGATGTTTTTTATATTAACTTTTAGCTTGGTTAAAAAATACATTTTACCCAATACTTGACTGAAAAAAAATTTTTTGTGAGGTGCGCGATGCTTGTTTACAGTAAAAACAATAAACCGCGAGTTTTACCCGGACTACAATCAGAACCCCGTCCGGACGCTCCCCGGACGCCCTCCAAACTAGGACAAATCCAGGGAAACCCGGACGGATGGCAGCCTTACATGAAAACAACATAATTTTTGCCACCTTAGACCACTTGACTGAGACTTAAAATATAATAATAATACTACAAAGGTAATTTACCTGAACAGTCAAAGCCAAAGTCAAAATATCTTTATTCAAATAAACTTATTAAATAAGCACTCTTAAACCATCTATATTTTCCTAACACCTGTTCCAGACTTTTTTGGCCTGCACACAAACGAAACATATGAAACTCACGCCCGATTGCACTAAACTTAAGGATCGCCTAAGTCTTTTCCTAACTACAACACGACCAATTTAAAACGGTGTCATAAACTTAGTCGTCATGTAGCTGTCATTCGCCTAGTTATCTTGGTCGAGTTGTAGATAAGAAAAGACTTAGGCGATTCTTAAATTTTGTGCTTTTGCACCTCAAACTTCGAACGGTATTACAATAAAATCGACAACATTGTCATTAAAATGAATATCTAATGAATCTCTTTTATTACAAATATTACATTGTCCGAAGTAATATTCATTTTCCATACAAATTCCTTTCGATTAGATGCAAACTTCCCAACAACCTTCCCATGGGAAGCTCTTTCAGTATTTCGGTTATCGAAAGCTCATTCCAGCAAGCTATTACTTAAGGGGTCTCGCCGACATGATATTTTAAGCATTGGCTTATAGCGATTTTGCGATTGCCACGATGTTACATCGCGTTTTGGAGACTGCGTTCGACCGCGGTACTTATAAAGGCGAGAATTAGTGTCTAGAACAGACTAGCGATACTGCATCGCATTTTAGCGACTCAAAGTTGCTACTTTGCTGCTGCAACAGGCATTCAAACGTGTGCGAGGTGCTGAATTTAATTACAGTACCTAGAATCCAAAAAGTAAGCTTAATAGTCGATTCCAGCGAGCTATTACAGACGACCTCCGTGGTCGAGTGGTTCGCACGCCGGTTTTCAAGGCGTCACCATCTCTTGAGGTCCCGGGTTCGATCCCCGGCTGGGTCAATGTAGAAAATGAACTTTTCAATATTGTCTCAGGTCTGGGTGTGTGTCATACCACCGTTGTTTCTGATTTCCATAACACAAGTGCTGTATCTACTTACTTTGGGATTGGAGCAATGTATGTGATGTTGTAAATATTTATTATTTATTTATTTATATTAATTAAGGGGTTCCGCAGACACGACACTATAAGCATTGGCGAATAGCGATTTTGCGATTGCCACGATGTTACATCGCGTTTTGGAGTGTGCGTTCGCCCTCAGTACTTGTATAGAGGCGAGAATTAGCATCTAGAACCGTCTAACGATACTGCATCGCGTTTTAGCAACTCAAAGTTGCTACTTTGCTGCTCCAACAGGCATTCAAACGTATGCGAGGTGCAGCATTTAACCACTGTATACCTAGCTCCTCATTCCAGCGAGCTATTACTGGGGTTCCGTTTTCAAAACTTTTTATAATTCTGTATCGGATCTCATATGTTTCGATTTGTCACATAATTCGATGTACTACTTTGTGGCTTCCAATTGGATGAAATAACATCATCCGGAAGCTATTTTTCGAATAATCGGACAACATAAAAAATTTAATTAAATGTTTAATAAGCACGACCACATGCTAAACATCGATCTTTCTGAGGACCCATTTCCAGAAATCCCTACGGAAAACGAAATTCCACTATCGAATTTTAATAATTGAGCGTCTTTAAGAAAATAATATCCGAAGCTAAACAAATTGAATAATAGATTAGTTACTAGTGACTCGGCGGTGGCTCTCACACGGTTATTTCAGAGTGTCAGGAGGAGTGTCTCGAGAGTACTTCGGTGCCGAGAGTCGCGCCGAGTGCCTACCCTCCCTAGTGTGGAGCCCGGCGCTAAAACATCTAATTGAAAATTACTTATTCTGTGATATAATTTGCTTGGTGTATCTGTAGCGATCTTGCACCACACTATATACTACTCTACACTATATACCCTAGCCCTGTTTTGCGTTGAAGACCATTAGATATTTTTTCTCGAGTCACAATCCTCTTGAATAGTACTTAGTCATACTTTTAAAACCTTTTTTTTTTAACAGTTTCTAAATAAACTAGGGTAAACCTTTGCTACAATCTGATCTTATATGGGCGAATCTGATAGTGTGTATTGTGTACGTACGTATTTTCATGTTTACATTGATATAGTGTGTGAAATAAATTATTTTCAATCATTCAACTCGACAATGTTAGTAGGTGTAAGTACTTACGAGTAATATTCTTTTAATGCTGGGGTCGCTAGAGCTTTAAATATCGCCTTGAAAGTCTCACGCAGCGCAGGTGTCTCCGAGACTTTGTTTTACGATAAGTATCAACGACGCCCGCCGCTGCCATAAGCTCGACTTAATTTATTGAGCTTTATTCCATGTGGTACGATAAATGTTGACTCTTAAAAAAAAGGTGTAAATGTAATAAGTCAGATTTTACCTCTGCCAGATTTCGAAGGCGACTTTGTGCGCATGTGATTCCATTCCCACCCTTGGCGACGCACTTGTCTAGGTGTAGGTAGTTACTAAGTTACCTAAAATGCCAAATTTGAGCCTGATCCGAGCCAAAGAGCAGTACAATGATGAATTAGATAGGTAGTCATCTTATTTTTTTTTATAAAAATGGCAACTTTGTTCAAGTATAAACTAATAGAAAACTAGATTACGAAAGCTTTCAAAAGAGAGTGTTCTCTGCCGCTCAAATACTAAGTTTAACATGAATTCGCCGCCGGTAGAAAGGTATTAATAATTTCACTTCATTCCGATTGGAAAGTTAAGAAACAGATTGTATTTAGTTTTATTTGAAATTAAAGTACAGTCGGTCAGAATTCTTGTTGTTTGATATATTTTGCTGCTTGAAGTAATATGGGAAAGAAAATCTCGTATATGTATTCGGTGCTAATCGAATGAAGTCCCGATCGAATTCAGGAGAGCCCTTAAGTCGAGCTTCTAGGAGTGGTGCCCGAGATAGCGCCCAACTCCATTCAACATATGAAACTCGTGTGAGGTTAAAAGGGGGACTTATAACTGGGGAACTAATGAAAAACTATGGATTAAATAAATTTGAAAAAAAAGATTGATGAAAAAGTAATTTACTAAACTTTGTTGTTTTAATTAAGTGTTTTAGCGATACCCGAAGCCCAAAACGATATGTTACTATGTTTTTTTCCTGATGTTAAGTGATGATAAGGCTGAAGATGGAAGCGCACTATTCCCGGAATCCCGATCACTGAGGAACTGTCTATCTTACATCTAACTGCCAGAACACAACAATTTTTAAATTGTTGTAATGGCGTCAGACTTAGATAAGATGGTGGTAGCTAGCCAGGTGCACTTGAAATGAGCCCTACCACCAACCAAACCGAGTACAAATTATACTCCCCCTGGGAATCGACCCCGGAACCCCTGCGTCTTACATGGGTGGGCGATCCGCTAGACCACAGAGGTGGTTAAAATTTATTTAACACATTCGTTACTGACCACTCGTTCACGAACGAACCACTCGTGGTATTCAAAATTTTTATTTGTCAGTCGATAGCGATAACAAACGCAGTCATATTTATTGTGCGCACACATCAAAAATATAAGACAGTAAGCAAAGCAATAATAATAAATGATGATGAAGACATAATGCCAAATAATAGTTTTCACCCCTTACCCGATATTAGCTGTAGCTGACTAACTCGTCATAACTGCTTCGGCATGTTATGGGATCGGAAATGAGTTGTCGGCGGCGCCTCATTATGGCCGGTCGCATTAATCCGACAAATAGATCGCCGCTTTTTATGGACACTTAAACGGTATTGTCGTAAATCGTTCGGTACGTGACATGACGTGACGTGACGTGGTCGCGACGTGACCGCGACGCAGAGGTGTAGGTCATCATTATTTATGCATGGGGTACCTACCGACATTTGTTCATAAATCACCAGAAGTGGGCGTGGTTGAGGGTTTCTTGGTCTTGCATCTTTTGAAAATAGCTTTGGTAATTTCTCTACACTCCATCTTATAAGCCAAGAAATGAAATTTCCCAATACTGCATCTTAAGTAAATTAATCATCTTATGAGTTGACAAGATAGTTTCCATTCATAATCTAGATTCCTTTTAATTACACAATACGTCTACTCAGGGATATTTATACATGTTATAGTCAAACCCCGAAGTCCAGACGCTCCTAGGTTTGCCTAGTCAAACCTCAGGTTTGACAAGAAGGCTTAGTCAAAGTACAAAACTAAAGCGTATTTCGGGCTTTGACTAACGAATTTATGGCCAAACCTAGGAGAGACCAACTTTGAACCACTGCCAGCCTTGCACGGCCCTGACAGGTTGGGGAGACGGCCAAACTTACCCGGCCATCTCCCGTCGGAGAGGAGGCCTGGGCAGCTGGGCAGGCCAATGTGTCGCTGGGGAGATTACCACCGTGGACCCCCGTTAGCTTCGGCGGCGACCAATGGCAGTGAGAGGGTAAGTGCTAGGGTTTTTTGGTGGGTATTCCCTTCTCGCGAGATCCCGCCGAGCCACTCGGCTGGGTGGGATCACGGGAGGCAGTCGTGGAGGGGGCCGCAACGCTGAGTGTTGCGGTCCCCTCCTGGCGAGTCCCACATCCCCCTCCCCGATCACCTGCGGGGATAGTCAAACCCCGAAACTCAATACGATCAAATTGGGGTTTGACCAGTCAGACTTAAATTAGGGTCAGAATGTGTAATTTTCTATGTAAATATGTAAAAATACATTCTTTAGAGTGAAAATGTAAAATGTAACTAAATTAACAATCTTCCTGTGAAATAAAGATTTCTGTTGTCTGTTAAAAAAAAATAACCACGAAATTTAAGACGATCGCGAAGCGCAGCGGAACGATCGTCTTAAATTTCTAACCTAAACGTGACCTACAGGAGTAAGGCAGCTTTGACTAAATTTAACATCGGAAATGAATGCTGTTTCTCATACATATTTAGGTTAATCTTAGTCAAAGCTGCCTTACTCCTGTAGGTCACGTTTAGGCGGAGCGATCGTCTTAAATTTCGTGGTTATTTTTTTTAACAGACAACAGAAATCTTTGTTTCACAGGAAGACTGATAATGTAGTTACATTTTCACTCTAAAGAATGTGTTTTTCATACTTTTAAATACAAAAAAAACATATTCTGTACCTAATTTAAGACTGGTCGAACCCCGATTCAATCAAATGGCGTTTCGGTGTTTGACTGTCCCAAGTTAGTCTCTCCTAGGTTTGGCTATAATTGCGTTAGTCAAAGCCCGAAACACGCTATTAGTTTTGGACTTTGACTAAGCCTTCTTGTCAAATCTGAGGTTTGACTAGGCAAACCTAGGAGCGCCTGGACTTCGGGGTTTGACTATAACATATACAAGTTTTGAATTCCATTGACGTGACCAACGACATTATTCGAACAGAACATCATAGCAAGATTCAGTCGACAGTACCTATTACGTATAATGTAAAAGTCACAACTAAAACCTTTTGACCTTCGCTAGGAAGCTTCTTAAGACAAACATAGTTGGAACAATAACTTTGTTTATTTTCCTTGTTCGGAGATAAGTCCCGTAAGTCCCTGTCCTAACGCAGCGCCGTCGGTAATTAATTTACGAGCGAGGAGCCGCGACCGAATAAGGAATATTTTCTGAGTTTATATTTCATAAAGCGGACGGCGCAAATCGTCGGTTTTATCGTTATTGGCCGGATAAGGCATAAAGAGGATATTTGTCGGCCGGCCGCTTCTGCGTGGTGAAGGGAAGACTCACGCTCTCACGACCGAGCACGATCCCATAAATTCGTTTGTCTTTGCGTCGTCCGTTGCTCGGTGGACTCTTGATCGGTACAACAAGTGTATTGGATCGATCTTGGTCGGACTCGGTTCGAACCCGGCACAGTATAACGTGGATTATCTCAAATGTATGTAGCTAATCGTGCTCGTATCGGGCTTGGTTCGGACTCCATTCGTTCGTTGGTCATCCCAAATGTACGTATGTAATCATGCTTTGCTTGGAATTGGTTCGGAACCTGCACGGTTTAACGTGAATCATGACAAATGTACGGGATCGTGATCGGCTCGTACTCGGTTCGGACCAACCACGGTGTAGCGTGAGTCATCCCTAAACAGGGCATTTATCAGATGGCCGCTCCTGCGCGGACTAAGCCGCAACCCTTCATCGTTTTTGCTCGGGCTAAGGGCTCACAAACTGATACCCAATGTTTTGAATAAAGACCTTACTTAGGGTCTCGTGACCAAAGGGTACAATAGACCCTATTAACGAGAACATACACGTATATCATAGGGATCTATTTCAAAAACGGGTTGCGGTATGAAAAGGTGTCAGTTTTCAATTTATATCCACTCAAATATTTCATTTGTAAAGTAAAAAATAGTGTTAGGAGCATTTCAATATCGCACACACACAAACATATCCCTATTCCCTAATCCTATATAAATATTTCTATTATAAGGATAAAAAAATAACCTACGCCGGAATCATTTGATTGAATCAGGCGTCACTTGTAAAAAAAAGGAAATACGCAAGATGCACCGCCCGCCCGCCCACAAAAAATGCACATGCACACCACAAAATATCAGTACACAATACCTGTACCTGTAGTTGCAAGACAGCAACACACCTTGCACCTTCACCAATTAGACCACTCTACACGTGTTTCCGCCCCAACCCGGAGCATTTTCAGGAGTTATATCGTGGTAGGCCAGAATTAGCAGCTTTATAACGTTCGAAGTAATATCGAACTAAAAGCTTTGACGTTAAAGAACAAATCAGCGAAAGCTCTAGCGTTGTGGTTACACCGCATCGCGTTGCACGTAATCAATGAAATTTGGGGTTTTTCTCTATTTTAAAACCTAAGATTGAACTTAAAAATATGAAACTACTAAGTGAGTAATTATTTTTATTATCACAAAAACCGATTTTTAGGAACAATTAATATTGATTTGGTCAAATAACTTTTGAGATAATTGTGTAACAGTCTTATAAATCATCTAAAAGGGCATTTGGAAAAAAAAATATTGAATTTTAAATTTAATACTACTAATCTTTTTTCGTAATAGGTATACCAATAACATAATATTTTTTGAAAGACGTAATAATCTTTTCTTTCTTATCGAATGAGGATTAGTGGCCACTTCTGGTGATAGAGTAGGTATATCAAGCCGCCTGTAAGGCCTCTAACTTAGATTAACGACTGTTATCAGATGACAACAGCCGGGACCGACTGTTTAACGTGCCCTCCGAATCCGAAGCACAGAAGCGCTCAGTTGTAATGCCATTTTAACGGTCACCCATCCGACACCTGACCGGGCCGAGCGTTGCTTAACAAACGTAATCGAGTACGATCAGTCTGTCAAGTTCCGCCATGAGCGCTTCTTTTGAGGTGAATAGCTCCTAATACAGCTAATTTTGTCAGTCTGACCTCTGTAATTAACACTGCAACACTGCGATAGAACTTCGAAGTTCAAATCATGTTCTTTAATTTTTAGCAAAGTCAAAACTCTAAAACCCAATTATCAAAATATCATTCAAAGTCGGTTTACTGTAAACAAAAATGCAATATCGAAATGCGGGCGCGACATTTGATGACATTGTGCTATCTCCAGCACACAATCTTGGTGAACAAAAATTTTGTTTCTCGTAGGAATTTTCTATTCAGAGGCCCAATTTTATATATCTACTTAAGTTTATTGTTCAGAAGCAGTTACTTTTTCAGAATAAGAATAAGAAATATTTATTCTGCAAGTAATATGGTACACATACATAAAGTTCTTATAATAGTTAATATCCGCTACACGTTACACCAGTGTCAGGCAAGCAGAATTGAGGTCTCCTAAAAACTAAATTATAATTAAATCCATTTACATTTATATTAATCATGTCAAAGGCCTAATTCTAAATTATAATTTATTAAGTACATACTTAATGTCAAAAGGGATTTTAATGTCACAAGATAAAATAATAAATATAACTAATAATCAATAATTTACGTGATTCATTTATAATGCTTACTAGTACAGAATAAAGCGGCTCTGTAGAGCTGTAAACATCGCATTTGTGACATCTTTGAACATTTTTCGAAATGGCTGAAATATGATTTTTCCCCATATCTCCGCCGCACAGTTCCTGTTAAGAATAGGACTGACCCATCTCATCCCGTGGGTATCGTAGAAGGCGATAGAAGGAAGTTTTAGGGACCAGGTGCAGACCATCGCACAAAGGGTCACTCGAATGGCAGCCAGGAAACTGTCAGCAACAGCATTCCCAAGGAGGGTTGGTGTCAGGCAGGCGGCCGATCGTAAAACTTTGCCAAAACCTAATGCAGTATGTACTACATGCTGCGCCGACCCCAATAGTGGTCGTTCTACGAGCGCAAAATTTTATTTTGTGTAGACATAGCACTACAAATAAATTGGGATAAGGACAGAAGGATGATGATCTCCGCCATTATGTAAAATTTCGAAAAAAAATATCTATGGAAAAATCTTTAAATTTGAGATTTTTGCATTCACAATGCTATTTTTATACAATACTAAATAATATACTAGAAAAAATACGACTCGCACCAGATCAATTCTCGGACGGGAATCGAACCCGCGACCTTTGGATATCCGGTCAAATGCTCTGACCACTGGGCTACCGATTCCCGTCCGAGAATTAATCTGGTGCGAGTCGCATTTTTTCTAGTATATTATTTAGTATTATGGTAAAATCCATAATAATTATAGAACCTGCTTACAAAATTTCACGACAGTCAGTTGTGAAATGCCACCTGTAGAGGAGAACAGACGGACAGCCGGATACATACGAAAGCATTTTTGCCCAAGCTGAAACGTAGACGTTTCGCTCGCACTTCACGGTCGTTCGTTGCTCCAATTCCAAAACCTTTATAGACTAAAAGCCTGGTATTTTAATATCCCCCATACAAGGTCGCCGGCCGTTGATTAATCGCCTGCTGACAGCTGATCGCGGCGCTAATTGCCCCGCCACATTGATCGCAGTTACGACCTAATTAGATAAGTCTCGCGACCAATGGAGCCATAATGCGATCGACCGTAATGCACCCAATTGGGATCCAGTCGATGACAACGCACTTCAATACCCTTAGCAGTAAAAACTATTAATGACAAATCGAGGTCAAAAAAGATATGTTTGCTTTGAAATCTGAAATTGGACTACACAGTCGCGTATATTATTATCTACATAATGGGGAATGTCCGACAGCAGAATGGAGATTGTACCTTTGCCAACACCTGCCACAACTACAACATGGTATTAAAAAAAGTTTCAAGACAAAATGTCAAAACTTTTTTTTTTAAATACGTGTTGTGTTTGTGGCAGTTAGCGGCAAAGGTATAATCTCCATTCTGCTGTTACTTTCATACATTTGTGAAGTCGAAGAGCGTCGAAGAGAGTCGAAGAAGCGTGTGCTCGTTTAGTCGTGTTTGTCAAATGTCAACTTACTTTGATATTCAAAGCAATGCGTCGTAACTTTTTAGTCGTGTTTGTCAACTATCAACTTATTTTGATATTCAAAGCAATCATGAGTCATAACTTTATTTACTTTATTTACCAAGTTCGAATAAAATTATAAATTGAACGCAGCTCATACAGTACAAACTGCACGGTAGCCATAGATTTACACACACAGTTGCGCGTGCACAAAAATTCACAGATTTTACAGTCCCCGCAAGAATCGGAGCATTGAAAATGAACACAAAAATTTACAAATAACCAAAATCAAATCAAATGCAAAGTCCTATATTATATTTTTAAAGTTACCTAGGTAGTACCTATTTATTTTTACGATTGTGACACTCGGCTCCGCCTCGTGTCACAAAAGCGCCCACTGACTGGCTCGACGCGGCCGAAATAATATTAACCAACTTCCAAAATTCCAACGAATGCACTTCTCGTCTGCTTCTGCATCTTTTAACACTATTACCATGACGATCGGTCAATAATCATAGAAGCTACATCACTTTTTATGTACGGAAACAGCTGTTTTTCTACAATTTTAAATCTAAAGGGACCACCTACAGGTCACAATTATAAACCGATTTTCAAAATTATTTAGCCATTTGATAGCTAAACTAATACCCTAGGACCCTTTTTTTCATTTTTTCTTAAGTCGGTTTTTTTTTTGAAATATTTACAATTTAGTAAAAAAAACATCCCCCAAAATTCCAAAAAAAGTTACCAGTAGATTTTCAAAATTCAAACATTTACACGTGTCTTGATAAATTCCTCAACTTTTGGTACTATTTTCATTTCAATCCTCCCAAAATCTTCGGAGATATGGCCAAAAATACGTCTCATGCGATTTGCATCTGATAACCATTTTCAATGGTAAAACGTCATATGTTTATAATGGCGCGGTTGTATGGAGTGTCCGGGGTGTGGTTTTATGACATTTACAATCGCCATACTACGCCGTAGCATCTGTAGCTACAACGTGCTACGTAATTCCGTTACGAACCACTACGAGCCGTTTGACGACTACGAGACCGATACGATCCATCAACAAAATTGATACTCAATTTAATTTGAGCGCAATACGTAAAGTATCATAAATATGAAAAGCGTATTACGTGCCATTATCCAGAGCTGTTGGATTCTCGACGGAGCTCGGGAAAGGGCGAATTTTATCAATATACTCGTAGCAATATTAAATACTGTAGTAAGTAGCATCCCATACCGAAAAAGGTGCCCTCAGAGGTTTTTGTTTAGTTCATACAAAAGGATTTTAATAAAACGTTACGTGGATTTTTTAAGTTAGTCTAGTATGTTTAGAAGGTATTATTACATTCCCTTGTAGTCATTCGTAGAAATATTTAGTAAATGTAAAAAATGGCCACTTTTAGCAATGTAACGTGGCCGTGCGACCTCTTGCCCCAGTGTAAAAACTTATTTCTCAATTTTAAATTGGAAACTCTGTCAAATTTTCATTTTGTACCGAAAAATAAGAATTTAAATGGAACTTTAAATGTTATATATTCGCTGCCTTTAGACGTTTTTAACTCTCTGTACGTTAGTCCAGAAAAAAAGAGTCGTCAGCGAAATAATGCGATTACTAAATGGTGAAAAATTACTTAAATAAACAGTATTTATCAATTTCTATCAGTTTGGTGGCGTTATAAAGTTCAAATTAATGTGATTTACGAAGTAATATTAATAAAGGATGTAAGCTTTTGGCTAAAACCATGTAACAAAGAACCTTCGCAGGTTCTTTATTTTTATTTTATTTTTTATTTTTATTTTAATTATTTGGAAGACCAACAGCTAAGTTTAACACAGTAGGAAACTAAAATAACACTTGAAAGCCAATTACAGGTCCTCACCGATGGAATGATGAATGAATTTTGAAATACATTGGATAACACTGTGGAGCCCTGTTGTTTTATTGATCCACGTGATAGCATTTTTGCTATCTACTTCTAGAAAACGTAAAGTTTTATCAAAATTATGTATTTTAGTGTAATCAATAAATTAGAAAAAAAAATCTAACTGTTGTTTTTATTGACAATCCAAAGTATTGGGAAAAATTTACAGTAATGCGCCTTTCTAATAGGTACAATACAACCCGGTGGCTGCATTATTAGATCCGCTTGCTTCATTAGGCGGCGGGTCCTTTGTAACGACCGCGCGCCGCATGCAGATGAAGAGTGACGAACAAGCGGCAATCACTCGGGAATTCACTCTGCCCATGATTGGCCCATTGTCCCTACAATGCGACTACATTTCTGCTTCTTTGCGAATCACAAATAATCCATAATTAAATTATAAAGGACCAACTTCTGAAATTCTAGCATATCCGGCTATTGCTTTCAGTTTTACATACACTAGATACCTACATCAATTATTATTGCTGGGGATAAACGTAGTTTATCTACACTCACAACGTAATGTTCCAAATATGAATTCAAAAAAGGTAATATAAATACGTACTTTATTTTCGTGGATAGGTAAAATTAAAAAATAAACTCATTACGATGCAGTCAACTGCATCATAAAATAACTTTTTTTCTCATTACGATACAGGGCAAATCCAAAAAGAAGGCAGTGCCGTAACATTAAAAAAAACAACGAATATTTTCCCACATATTTTTCATGATTAAAATGTACTCTATGGTAATCGATGACTTTAGTTCGATTAGTTTGTTGAAATGCACTGATCAATTTTTTTTTCTAATGGAATGCGCGCCAAGCATTTCCGATAAAGTTTTGATTTCAATTTTTACATTTTGTTACACTTACTGAATTTTGTAGGTTTTTTTATTCTTGCTTTAAAATGTGAAAAAAAATTTACTCTGCCCGATATTTTAGTTTAGATGCAGCTAAGGAATTGACTTATTACAAGGTACCTTGCTAATACAAACAAAGTCTCTCTCTCTCTTTTCTAACGTTGATCTTTTATTTAGTAGGTTCAATCCCAAATGTATGAGTGTAGATAAAGTAGTGTATGAAACTGCACATAACTAGGTATTAAAACACTCGTGTGATACTATTAAAAACCTCGCCTACGGCTCGGTTTTTAAACACACACTCGTGTTTTAATACCCCTCTTTATGTGTCAGTTTCATAAACTACTATTATTTGTCCGAAGGCAAAACCAATTACAATAACTAAACATTTTAAAGTACCTACTGTATTTTTTATGAAATACCAAAAACAATAACAAATAACATTTTTTATTAAGACAGAGTAACCTGACCGAAAGAGCACCGCGATAAAGTATATAAATAGGTAAATAATATGGTAAACAAACCATTATGAAGTTGTAAAAGATTGATTGATTTTATCTCATTGAATAATACCTACATTAAAAGAAAGAGACAAAAAATCACTCGCTATACAATTTTAATATTAGTAATCAGTGAGCATGCTCCATCGTAGTCTGCATCATCACCTAGCACCAGGTGTGATTGTGGCAAATGCTCACTTTCAATAAAAAAAAATCGGATGTTAGTGTCACATTTCAACAAACAATGAGATGTAAGTGTCACATTTTAAGATTGTAACTGAGACAGGAAGCGGCAGTGCCTGCATTGGACCTAAACAAACAGAGGGACGGAACACGAGCACTCCACTCCAAAACTATTGAACAAAAAAATCTGTATTTGATATAAATGGACGTCCGTCGTCGATAGTTGGAATAAGATAAACCCAATATCATAAAGTATCGACTTGTGGTTATTACCATTTTGGTAAATCCCTCATATTTTTACGACCTTCGCTTAAAGTTATGGCTTACTTTTGCCTGTATTTTGTAACTATATTCATATAAATGAAAAGCTTACTTATATAAACGTAAAAAAAAGTTTGTATGTTTGTCCTCTATGTGTTCTTAAGCCATTCATCCGATTGTGATAAAAATTTGGTGGTTCTTGTGGTTTCAAAAACCATTCAATTCTATAGATGGCATTGCAATGTATGCCAGGGTTATCAGCTAGTTTAAAATAAAAATTCTAGGATGTTAACTTAAACCGTGGGGTGCACGTTTGCGAACCAGCCTTTTGACCAAGTTGACCAGTTGCCTAAATAGTGGTTTTCGACCAACATTTGAATCGCAAAGTGTTTGCCACTAGCGAGGTCACTTGGCCCCTCCGCACACGGCGTCGTCGTAGCGTAAAGCTAGGGTTTCCTAGGATAACGGTGCCGTCATATTACGGCCGTAATATAGCGTCGTTGAATGTTGTCTATGTAAACAATATGGCGACACCGTAACGTCAGAAACCGCGCCATATTGTTTACAAAGACAACATTCTACGCCGCTAAATGACGGCCGTAATATGACGGCACCGTCATCCTAGGAAACCCTAGCTTAAGCGTATCGTAATACGCGCGTCGAACTAGAGCAATACGAGCACGTGTACATGTTCAAAGAAGTCCGCACACGGCGTCATAGCGTAAGCGTATCGTATGAGATTTTATTGTCATTACGATAGTCGTAACGTACTGGCGTAAAAAAGCAAGCGTAGAAAATAGTTTCTAGTAGCTAGAAACTATTTTCTACGCTTGCTTTTTTACGCTGATTAGTGTTTCATGTTTAGTGATGAATTTCCGTCAACGTGAAGCACTAGCTAATATTCTGGAACAATATCTAATATCTACGCCTACGCTACGATTCGTGTGTAGAACTCTAATCGTATCGTACTAGTCGCGTCTTTACGATTCGCTTACGAGCCATGTGCGGAGGGCCTTTGTCAGGTGCCTGGGCCTGCAGTCTCGACATAGATAGCGATCGTAAAATTAATGAATTCGTTCGATATGTCATTTTAACAACTTATTTTCGATTTTTGGTAGTCTCTACAATCATAGATACCGATAATTTTCGGTACCGTATCGATTACCACAGAGGAAAAAATCACTACGTGTCGGTACTCTCATTTTGACACTCAACCATTGACACATATTTTATATTATATTAGATTTAATATATGCTGTGGCACTGGGTTCTGTCTAGTCAGTGTTACAAGTAATAGTCATTTAATATCCACCATTGCCCGGCCAAGCCAACACAAATACAATTTATATTAAATTGTTGCAATATGGCTGCAATTGGTGTCAATAGTATGGCCAACGATGCAGAATCCCAAATTTACATGAAAATGTTTTGACTTACCAAAAATATGTGGCTATAATTGCCGGGCCATACTTAAAATATTGCTTTAGTGG
This sequence comes from Agriphila tristella, assembly GCA_928269145.1. Taxonomy (NCBI): domain Eukaryota; kingdom Metazoa; phylum Arthropoda; class Insecta; order Lepidoptera; family Crambidae; genus Agriphila; species Agriphila tristella. The sequence goes on along the minus strand of OV743440.1, from coordinate 1,575,138 downwards.
TATTGCTAGCAAAATTGCCGCCTGCCGGCCACAGGAAAACCGCTAAAAATTGCCGGAAAATACTTAGAAGCATCTTCACAATATTTATAATTAGTTTATTTTATACCTATCTCTCTAAAGAAGGAATGTTATAATTATTAACTTATGATGAATAAAGACAAAAAAATAAAATAATTATATTTTTTGTAATTTTTTGTTAAACACGGGTAGTTTTTAAGTACCTACCTACTTACATCTAAAAAAGTTAAATGAGCGTATCTCTTTTCCCTTTACTAATCAAGTATCTACCTATGTGCAGTGAAAAGTTTTAATCCTTATCCTTATACTTATTCCTTATATTCCTTACTCTTTATTCCTTATATAATATTTATATTATTAAAATGTAAATAAGGCGTAAATAATTATTTTATTATGTTGTTTGAAATAAAACAATTTTTAACGGATACTAGCGCGGTTTTATTGAAAGTTCTTTGGTATTTAGTTGGTATTTGGTTTGATTTTTGGTTTTCCCGACGTTTCGGCACCTTTGCAGCTGCCGTGGTCACGGGGGACTGAAGCCACTCGTGAGCCTAGCCTCAACCGATGAATTTTTTTTTAAGACGTTCATAAATTAATATTTAACAAAAAATTTTTAATTGGTTTAAGTTAATTTATAATTTAATTTTGTGATTTAAATAATGCTAATAAGAGAGAATCTACTGAAACTACCACCATTTCATAAAATTGGGAGGCCCCTCCAAGAAAGAAATGGCGAAAGAAAACTTGGAGAGGAAAGCCGACCTCCGTCTTTTATATATATTAATTTATTTGCAAAAGGAACTAACCGTATCATTAGATCTTGCAGTGTGTGTTTGGGGCTTTAGCTTGTGAATGATGGGATCCCAAGCTGGTGGAATTTTCCAACCATCATCTCTATTGAAATTAGGATATTTATTTATTTCGATAGCCTCGCGGAGCATTCTAGGAATAAATCTACGTTCCCTAGCAAGGATTTGGGGTTTGTCAAATCTAATGTAATGGTTGGGCCCCTCAAAGGCATGATCACACACTGCAGACTTGTTATCGCGCCTATGTTTCATGTCAGCTATATGCTCTTTAACGCGGGTCCCTATGCTTCTCTTTGTTTGCCCGATGTAGGAGAGCCCACAGTCACAATCTAGTTTGTAGACACCTGCGGCTTGAAGGGGGATATTACACTTGACAGGTCGTAAGAATTGGTTGATCTTCTTCGGCGGCTTGAAGTAAGTTTTGATTGACGCTCGCTTCAGAATGTTTCCAATCTTGTCAGTGACACCCTTCAAGTATGGTAGGATGGCAGGTTGACGCTCTACTGTGGTACTTGAAGGGTGTCACTGACAAGATTGGAAACATTCCGAAGCGAGCGTCAATCAAAACTTACTTCAAGCCGCCGAAGAAGATCAACCAATTCTTACGACCTGTCAAGTGTAATATCCCCCTTCAAGCCGCAGGTGTCTACAAACTAGATTGTGACTGTGGGCTCTCCTACATCGGGCAAACAAAGACAAGCATAGGGACCCGCGTTAAAGAGCATATAGCTGACATGAAACATAGGCGCGATAACAAGTCTGCAGTGTGTGATCATGCCTTTGAGGGGCCCAACCATTACATTAGATTTGACAAACCCCAAATCCTTGCTAGGGAACGTAGATTTATTCCTAGAATGCTCCGCGAGGCTATCGAAATAAATAAATATCCTAATTTCAATAGAGATGATGGTTGGAAAATTCCACCAGCTTGGGATCCCATCATTCACAAGCTAAAGCCCCAAACACACACTGCAAGATCTAATGATACGGTTAGTTCCTTTTGCAAATAAATTAATATATATAAAAGACGGAGGTCGGCTTTCCTCTCCAAGTTTTCTTTCGCCATTTCTTTCTTGGAGGGGCCCCCCAATTTTATGAAATGGTGGTAGTTTCAGTAGATTCTCTCTTATTAGCATTAATTAAATCACAAAATTAAATTATAAATTAACTTAAACCAATTAAAAAATTTTTGTTAAATATTAATTTCTGAACGTCTTAAAAAAAAATCATCGGTTGATGGTAGGCTCACGAGTGGCTTCAGTCCCCCGTGACCACGGCAGCTGCAAAGGTGCCGAAACGTCGGGAAAACCAAAAATCAAACCAAATACCAACTAAATACCAAAGAACTTTCAATAAAACCGCGCTAGTATCCGTTAAAAATTGTTTTATTTCATGTCTAGTGAGCGCGTAAGATTGAGAAGTGAATATGTTGTTTGAGTTTTTGCCAGTTAGTCAAAAAGTGTTTTTTTTTGTTTTATAGGTATTTAAGTTAATAATAATGTATAATAAACTATAACTTCAAAGAAAGTTGATGATATTTGCTATAAAACGTTTTTTATTTTACAACTCGTAACTTTTATAGAAGAGAAATTGCAATTTGAATAAGTTTTAAACGTCGGTGTAAGACAGTTGCATTTTCGCATATTTTTTAAATTTCCCTAAATCGGAGGGACAGTAATTCAATGGCCACACAATGATTTCGGTTATAGCAATATCGGGGAAAATCGCTTGCCGTAACGATCGATAAGGCAAATGCAAGTCTCTACTATTACGTTATCGCACAAAATCGTAAAAATTTTAGTCGATAAGTTACCGAAAATTTTAAGTAATTGTGTGGCCATTGAATTGCCCTCCCTTTGATGAAGGGAAATTTAAATATTATGCTTATTAAAAAGCAACTACTTTATTTAACCAAAAATAAAAAAAACATCTCTTATTATATTTTCTTAATTTATCATCTGATATAAAATTCCTTCTTTTATTATTACATGAATAACCACTAAAAATATGTATCTGAACTTGTGGACATTACTATAATTTTACTTGTAACACTGTGTCATAGCCAACGGTTATGGCGTTGTCATGCCAACAGTCATATGTCAATGAAATCTGTGTTTACTTACGATTGATAACTAAAACTGTCAAGTGTATGGTGTTGATTTTTTAATAAATAAATTCATTAAAGAATAAAAAATCTCTATAATAGTGGCTTCAACTTAAAGGAGTAATAATTATTCGGTTTCGGGTTCGGTCCACTAGCTAGACGCAAGCTAAGCTGCTGTCTGCTGTGAGGAATATGCTGTAAGTACAAATACTTTTCTTTGAGTTTTCTTTGGATCTTTCAATATTTAATTATGTTTGTTATACCTTCTTCTTAGTTTTACATAATATAGTATTGAGGTCAAAAAATGTATTTTAAAATCTGCTCAACACGCGTCACATGGGTTTGGATGCTTGTGATTTCTTTGTTGTTTTCGATCTTTCATAGTCACATGTGATTTAGTTATTTACTTTATGCTCAATGCAATGAATTTGCTGATGTCCACTACTTACTTAAGTATTTAATTAATATCTGTCTCAATACTTTAATTTTAGAATCCAATTTTTCTAATTTAATTTATATTTTTTATTTCAGAGATTTAATCCAAGAATTCAAAGGCTCCCATGAGAAACGAGGCTGCGGAGACTGAGGCATCAATGGCGTTTGGCCCATGCATAAACTAACCAGTATATCAGTGATGACGTGGCATACAAGCGATTTTCAGCTCACTAGTAAAGCGGAAGTATTGTCGATAGTATCTATCCATGAAATAAAAGGATATGTTGTTAAAAATAATAAATACCTCAAGTTATTTGATTGTACTCTTTTATTTGACTAAACTAGCTTAAATAATTGCAATCAGTGTCAAGTGTAGAAACTCATAAAGTTAGATACGAGCGCTTACACTCTGCAACTGATGATCGTCCAGGCAGTAGTGTGTGATCTGTGAGGAATTCCGTCGTCCTCCAAATCAACCGGATTTCGGTTTTAGCGTCAGTTCTTCCCCATCTTCGATGCCACACCATAATTTTCTTGACTCTCGATAATAAGTGAATGCCATGCCAATTAGCTGCTGATGATGATGAACGAAGAGCGGTTAGTATCTAAAACAAACAGTAAAAAATAGAAAAACATGTAGTACTTAAAAAAATCCAAATGAAATTTTCATAAATGGGTTTGTTTTGATTATTGCGTCTATTCCTCGCCACTCTTCGATGCCTCACCATTTTAGCTCGATGCTTGAGAGCAACTAAATCCTACGCTAAATAGGCCTAGACCTTGCCATTTCTTTGCGCCTTTTGCGCCTTTTGCGCCTTGAAAAAAAACGCTTGCCGTAACGATTCCCTTGCAGTCTCGACGTAGATTTCTATGTAAAGTTAACGAATTCGATCGATAAGTCACAACGAACAATTATTCTTCGATTTTTGGTAGTCTCTACCATCATAATTACCGATAATTTTCGATAGCGTATTGATATCAACTGTCACCCAAACAATTTTAGCTGTTTAGTTTTCGGCGAAATTTGACAGCCCGCAAACTTTGCGATTCATCGTTACAGGTACTTGGCGGCCATTTAATGTTTTTGTGACACTGACTTATAAAATATAATTTACTTTTGTGGTGTTTATTATGTGTTTAGAAAATCCAAAATAGCAAGAAATGGCAAGGTCTAGGCCTATTTAGCGTAGGATTTAGTTGCTCTCAAGCATCGAGCTAAAATGGTGAGGCATCGAAGAGTGGCGAGGAATAGACGCAATAATCAAAACAAACCCATTTATGAAAATTTCATTTGGATTTTTTTAAGTACTACATGTTTTTCTATTTTTTACTGTTTGTTTTAGATACTAACCGCTCTTCGTTCATCATCATCAGCAGCTAATTGGCATGGCATTCACTTATTATCGAGAGTCAAGAAAATTATGGTGTGGCATCGAAGATGGGGAAGAACTGACGCTAAAACCGAAATCCGGTTGATTTGGAGGACGACGGAATTCCTCACAGATCACACACTACTGCCTGGACGATCATCAGTTGCAGAGTGTAAGCGCTCGTATCTAACTTTATGAGTTTCTACACTGGACACTGATTGCAATTATTTAAGCTAGTTTAGTCAAATAAAAGAGTACAATCAAATAACTTGAGGTATTTATTATTTTTAACAACATATCCTTTTATTTCATGGATAGATACTATCGACAATACTTCCGCTTTACTAGTGAGCTGAAAATCGCTTGTATGCCACGTCATCACTGATATACTGGTTAGTTTATGCATGGGCCAAACGCCATTGATGCCTCAGTCTCCGCAGCCTCGTTTCTCATGGGAGCCTTTGAATTCTTGGATTAAATCTCTGAAATAAAAAATATAAATTAAATTAGAAAAATTGGATTCTAAAATTAAAGTATTGAGACAGATATTAATTAAATACTTAAGTAAGTAGTGGACATCAGCAAATTCATTGCATTGAGCATAAAGTAAATAACTAAATCACATGTGACTATGAAAGATCGAAAACAACAAAGAAATCACAAGCATCCAAACCCATGTGACGCGTGTTGAGCAGATTTTAAAATACATTTTTTGACCTCAATACTATATTATGTAAAACTAAGAAGAAGGTATAACAAACATAATTAAATATTGAAAGATCCAAAGAAAACTCAAAGAAAAGTATTTGTACTTACAGCATATTCCTCACAGCAGACAGCAGCTTAGCTAGTGGACCGAACCCGAAACCGAATAATTATTACTCCTTTGAGTTGAAGCCACTATTAAAGAGATTTTTTATTCTTTAATGAATTTATTTATTAAAAAATCAACACCATACACTTGACAATTTTAGTTATCAATCGTAAGTAAACACAGATTTCATTGACACATGACTGTTGGCATGACAACGCCATAACCGTTGGCTATGACACAGTGTTACAAGTAAAATTATAGTAATGTCCACAAGTTGAGTTACATATTTTTAGTGGTTATTCATGTAATAATAAAAGTAGGAATTTTATATCCAATGATAAATTAAGAAAATATAATAAGAGATGTTTTTTTTTATTTTTGGTTAAATAAAGTAGTTGCTTTTTAATAAGCATAATATTTAAATTTCCCGTCATCAAAGGGAGGGCATTTCAATGACCACACAATTACTTAAAATTTTCGGTAACGTATCGACTAAAATTTTTACGATTTTGTGCGATAACGTAATAGTAGAGACTTGCATTTGCCTTATCGATCGTTACGGCAAGCGATTTTCCTCGCTATTGCTATCATTGTGTGGCCATTGAATTACTGTCCCTTCGATTTAGGGAAATTCAAAAAATATGCGAAAATGCAACTGTCTTACACCGACGTTTAAAACTTATTCAAATTGCAATTTCTCTTATATAAAAGTTACGAGTTGTAAAATAAAAAACGCTTTATAGCAAATATCATCAACTTTCTTTGAAGTTATAGTTTATTAAACATTATATTAACTTAAATACCTATAAAAACCAAAAAAACACTTTTTAACTGGCAAAAACTGAAACAACATAATAAAATAATTATTTACGCCTTATTAACCTTTTAATAGTATAAATATTATATAAGGAAAATAAGGAATAAAGAGTAAGGAATATAAGGAATAAGGATAAGGATAAGGATTAAATTTCACTGCAAATAGGTAGATACTTGATTAGTAAAAGGAAAAGAGATACGCCCATTTAACTTTTATTGATGTAAGTAGGTAGGTACTTAAAAACTATCTACAAATAATATAAGTATTTTGTTTTTGGTCTTTATTCATCGTAAGTTAATAATTATAACATTCCTTCTTTAGAGAGATATTTTTAGCGGCTTTCCTGTGGCCGGCAATTTAGCTAGCAATACCACTGAAGCAATATTTTAAGTATGGCTCGGCAATATAGCCACATATTTTTGGTAAGTCAAAATATTTTCATGTAAATTTGGGATTCTGCATCGTTGGCTATCATACTATTGACACCAATTGCAGCCATATTGCAACAATGCAATATAAATTGTATTTGTGTTGGCCGGGCAATGGTGGACATTAAATTACTATTACTTGTAACACTGACTAGACAGCACCCAGTGCCACAGCATATATTAAATCTAATATAATATAAAATATGTGTCAATGGTTGAGTGTCAAAATGAGAGTAATCGACACGTAGTGATTTTTTCTTCTGTGGTAATCGGTACGGTACCGAAAATTACCGGTAGTTATGATTGTAGAGACAACCAAAAATCGAAAATAAGTTGTTAAATCGACATATCGACCGAATTCGTTAATTTTACGATCGCTATCTATGTCGAGACTGCAGGCTAGAGTTGCCAGATTAGCTGGCGTCAATTCCGGGACTAGAATAGCCCCGGGGGTTGTCGTGGGGCAATGTTAAGAAAGAAAATATGCATATTAATTTATGTTTTTGGAATAGAAATTTACTTTTATTTATTCACATACATGAAAATAAACCTTAAAACAAAAACTACGAATAGGAACAAAATACTCTTTTTGTTGTCAGAAATTATCACTTTATTTCTTTTAACTTGGCCTAAACTTATTTTTATCGCTTACCCTTAGTTGGCATAATATTATAAGTTATCTTACTTTTTAAACATTTGTGCATAAAAGTTTTGAAACATTAGCGACTAGGGTTCATGGTTGTTTAATAAATTAAGAAAATGTTAGTATGGAAAATGCATTTTTTTTTATTCTCCATACAAAACACTAATTACATAGGTAAAGACCTATAAAATTATGAATCGTAACGTAACCTACTCGTAAAATAATGAAAAAAAATGTGGTAGATATTTGAAATCCGGGACAGTAGGGTGTAATTCCTGGACACGGGACAAGGCACGTAATTCCGGGACAATCCCGGAAATCCCGGGCGTCTGGCAACCCTACTGCAGGCCCTGGTTGGCGACCGTGTAGCCCACGCTTATACACACAATTTTATAGCACATGCTACACCGCTTACTTGGAATGCTGCAATCGACAAAAATATTTACAGATAATTATTAAATTTGATAAAGTTATAAGCACCGACAATGTATCAATTGCAGCTTAGTTTTACCATAAAGTTGTGCCAAATATCAGCGCGCCGCACGCGTCGCTTACAAAATGTACGACCCTTGTAGCACTCAACGCGCGTGTCACGCAAAAAGCTAAAAGTATATTTCTGTCGAGAGCTGGCTACATCGACATCACTATGCATTAAAGACGACATGACGAAATGACTAGTCGCAGGAAAATGTCGAAGTGAAGTACAATACCAACGTTTAAATATAATATAACTGTGTTTATAAAATAAAAGGAATACAATATTTTTGGTTGTGACTTTTATTAACATCATATTTGTACAAATCTTACATTCGTATATTGTAAAGGCTGTCTGAAATTGAAATAAGCACAACATGAAAACCATTACAAGGGAGTAATCATTACGAACTTCGTTTTGTACGGAAGTGGAGTTCAGTGTTACTTTTCAGGTTCTTTCATTGTATATTATTATGATCGTTATGTTTCAGACAATGCCGTTGAAATCTTCCGTAAAATAATCTCCGTATTAAAGTACTAGCTGATGCCCGCGACTTCGTACGCGTGGACTTCATGACTTTGGCATATGCATATAAATGAACTAATGTAGTTACATAAGAAAATACTTGTAGCAGTGTAATGGTTCTGCATCAGGTGTTCCAGATCTTCGATTTTTATACCTCAACAAAAAATGCTCATCAGGCTGAACAACTTTTGCTAAGGTGTCATTTTTATATTCCTTATAGTTAAGTTGGACCATTATGGTTCTGCATCAGGTGTTCCATTTTCAATTATACCTTAAGTTATGCCCAGGCTTAACAGCTATTTAACAAAAAAAGTTTCATTCGAATCCGTTTAGTATTTCCAGTGATTAGCGTGTTCAAACAGACAAACAGACACACTTTTTTTTCAAATTCTTACTCTATTACTATGTCTCCATCGCCCCAGATATATATTTTAAATATATATGTAATGTACAGACACACTTTTCTACTGTTTTATTATATGTAAGGATAAGGATAAGGATTATCCTCAAACTCTCCAAGGGTTGAGTCAATCAAACAACATTTCTTAATTAGCTGCGCCACTAAAACAATGTCATTCGCCATCTTGGAGACAATCAAACCCCTTAATCACCATCACCCATCGTGGGGTGATAAATTCCCGCGCGTTATAAAGCCGCAGTCCCATTAAGAGCTCAAAATACAATGTGATTTTAAAGGCACGTGACTATCTTTCAGGGTGTATTCAGTCCATAAAAGTGAACAACTTTCTTTAAGGAACATAGATTGAACTTTTCTACAGGGTGTAATTTTTTATTAGTGTCCGACCCGAAAGGGGACTGCTCACCTGCTCAGTGACGCTACGTGAGGCACTATTTCTAGGCAAAACTAAAAAAAATTGAGTAGGTATAAATAATATTATTGAGTCACCCATACAAAATGTGGTCAAATTACTTAACACATTGTACTAGAAGTTTTATTATCTTGTTATATATTTTTTTTAAATATCCAATATTTTTTATTTTACCTAACAATGTCACCGGACAACTTGGGTCGGACCATAGACTTATTATATTTTGAAATCATTGGGTCGGACACTTATTACCAAACACCATAATAATATACATAATAATATATTGTATCAGTTCTGTATGAGTGTATAACCTTTCCACTTCTGCGTGCACCAGTAATATTTCTATCATTCGGAAACAGTACTTCTGGATGAAAGGTGCCTTACGTCCTTTTCTGTATCCCTGAAAACGTGTATAAATAAATCATGACTATCGGTTGAATAGCCAAAGCGTAACAAACAAACAAATAAATGAACTTACATTCACATCCTTATCTTACTTACTTCCGTTTGTTTGTTTATTACGCCTTCACGTTTTAACTACTGAACCGATCATCATGAAATTTTGCATACACGTTGTCAGGGATATAGAGAAGGACATAGGGTACTTTCATCACGAAAAAAGGTACTGTTCCCGAGATATAAAGAAATAACTGTCCACGCAGACGAAGTCGCGGGTGGCCGCTAGTTTTATAATATTAGTAAGGATATCTGTCAATGGAAGCGCGCCCTAAATCCGAGAGGGCCGGAGTGATCACGGATAGAAGGGTAATGAAGTCACGGCCCTCATTCATGCAGATATTACACTGGCTATATTAAACTTGGACCAGATGCTATATAAGTTTGGCAACTTTATGGCAAAAGTTATCTCGGTTCTAGCTTTGGGGAACTTGGCCTGTAATCTAGCCTTGCCTATTCTAGCCTTGGAAACTATATAATTTGTCACTAAGTTAAATAACAAGTGTCATTGTAGTCGGGGGACCTCATTTATTAAAAATTGGTCCACCGACTGCAATGACACTTGTTTGTTATTTAACTTTGTTTTGGCAGAGTAGTCGTGTTTTTAATATTAAAATAAATATATTATTATCCTCTGGTCCGCATTCGTCGATATCATTTTTCTCAAAGGGTAACTAGTAGAGATTGCTACAATCATAAAGTCCGCCTCTTATACCGTTGTATTTGTACAAATACAAAATACAAAAATAAAATACAAAAATATTTATTCAAAAACCAGAAAATTTCATTTACACTGCCATTTATGAGGCCCTCTTTTAGATATAAAAATATCTGTGCCAAAAGACCTCGCTCCTCCATAGCCATACAATTACAATTTCCAGTTTAGGACTAAACAAAATATAAAAATTAAATCAGAGAAAGAACAACATGTTATTAAGCTAGTAAACTATAATATTTGATTTAATTATCTACTTAGTAACTTACTAATTGAATTTGAGGTGTGCTAGTGTGTGTGTGTGTACATGTGTCTGTGTGTGTGTGTGTGTGTGTGTGTGTGTGTGTGTGTGTGTGTGCGTGCGTGCGTGTGTGTGTGTGAGTGTATATCTGTGCGTATCTGAAATAAACAAACTTTTATAAAATATTAGAATATAGTGATATTGTTTTAAACATGATTCTTACACAATATATAACAGGTCTTCTGTCTCACTATAAGATAGAGTATTTAGTAAATCAGTTAGAATATTTTTAGCATTATATAAAGTTTTAGAGTAAATGTTAGTTAATTTATTTAATTTATTGTACAAGAGTGCTGATAATTTATCAAATTGACGTCTAGCAAAAGCCGTTTTGGATGGTTTTGCTTGGGCAACTATACTTCTCAATCTTTTCACTTGTTGAATTTGGACAAATTTTAATAACTTATGTCTTTTTAATACAACGTGTAGTACAAAAAGTTTTCTTACAGAGAGGACACCACTCAAAGAATAAAGTTCTTCAGTAGGGAATCTACGTTGTTTGAAATACATAACTTTAAGCAGAGACCTTTGAGACCTCTCTAGTTCCAAAAACTTTGTTTTAGTTGCCCCACCCCATATTGGAAGACAATAAGTTAACACAGATTGTACTAGTGCAATGTAAATAATGGTCAAAAGATTTTTCTTTTTAGTAGGTTGAACATTAGTAGAAGTTGGTACTCTTAGGCCTTTAAATATCCAGATCAATTTTCTAATTCTATTAGAAATCTGCTCTATTTGTTTGTGCCAAGATAATCTTTTGTTGTACAATAACTATATTTAACCGCCTCTGAGGTCTAGTGATTCGCCCACCGGTGTAAGTTCGATTCCCAGGGGGGGGGGTCAATTTGTACTCGGTCTGGTTGGTGGTAGGGTCTATTTCAAGTTCGCCTGACGCCTGACCAACTACCATCATCCTACCTAAGTCTGACGCCATAACAACAATGTTGTGTTCCGGCAATTAGATGTAAGATAGCCAGTTCCTCAGTGATGAGGATTCTGGGTGTAGTGGCTTCCACCTTCGGCCTTATCGTCACTTAACATCAGGTGAGATGAAGGCCAAACGTATTGTGCATAAAAAAATAAGCGTGTTTCACATTATTCACATCACAGACCTAAAACTCCAAGGCACCTTACCTACATAAAATAATACCTACTCGTGAAACTGTAAATGCGTAATGAGTTTCGTCTCACATAAGACGAGTAAGTATTCATATCTTTGTCACAAAAGACGTCGCAAACATACTGAAAGCATAATTTAATTAATATAACGTTACATTACAAGAAACACTAATAATGTAAAATGCCGGAGAACTTAAACACAATTAGCTTACTTAGACCCTACTTGTTTTGTTTAGGTTTTATAAATGCATTAATTTCGCAAGTTATAAATCTTTTCAATTCATAAAAGCAATATACTTATCTTCTTAACTACGTTGTTGACATTATTAAAATAATTAAAATAAGTATTCTAACGAAGGAACTACTAAAAGGAGAAAATCTTCCGTACTTGAGTTACATAATAATGTGGTAGGGCGAAGGGTGAGTGGAGGGTAATCGCAGCCTATTATTGTATGGCGAGTGAGACAAAACCTTGGGCCTTAATGAAAGGGTCCCTCGTAGGGCTGCCATGGCTATAAATTATACAGACTCTTAGATTTTTTGATCCAAACAACTCACTCTAATAATTTTGTCCCATTTTAATTTAACCACCTTTGTCGTCTACTGGTTCACCCACCCGTGTTAGACGAAGGGTCCCCGGTTTGATTTCCAGGAGGGTAATACATAATTTGTATTGTAGTACTAGGTGTAGGCGAAATCCTTCGAAATTAGACTCGCACGCCAACCACTATCAGTTGTAGGGCTTTTTCAAGCCCGCTCGGCTAGCTACCACCATTTTACCTAAATCTTACACCATTAACAGCAATTTAAGATAGCAATGTTATGGCAGTGAAATGTAGATGTAGCCAGTTCTTAAGTGGTTGAGGATTCCGTGGAGATGTGGTCTATTCCACTGACATTTCAGTTAGTAATTTTAATTTAGCGAACTTGGATAGAAATCAATACTGCAAAAATATAATTACACACAAAAGCCAACAAAACTTTTTTTTTTATAACAACTGAGTATCCTTTATTATGTCGGAAACAGCGTCCGCGGTCACGCGCTGCAGGTTTAAACAGCAATTAATTAAATGCGATGCCAATTCGAACAAATAAGTTTTACATTTTACGTCGCGCGTGCAAAATGTAATCCACGTGCGAGCGTCCAATGACCCACTACAGCAAACAACGCCACCCAGCATAGCATAAATCGTTTTAGATTCACATCTGTTTGTTTACGCTGCGTCAACACTGTTTCAAAATAACAATCATTCACGTCACATGATAAATAACAACTCCATTTCTGCACAACTACAAGTTATTGCTATCGGGATTAACAGTTAACCATTGGCCGCCCTAGCGCGACATAAAATCAACAGTAAACCGGCGCGACGTAAAAGCGACTTGTTTTATAGCAAAGACGTCAGCCTCATTACCGTTCCGGTCGTAAGTACGCGTCATCGTGCCTTCAAGTTGAGAGCGAAACACGAGCAATGCGGCCGACAATTGATTTAGATGAAGTGTCAAAGTTAACGTTGAAATAACACAATTAAAAGGCTTTCAGATAAAGTGTCACGCCACCCCACCCGCTGCCAAGTAATCAAATCGGGAGTTCGTTTGACGAGCCAATAACACAAAACATAACGAAATAACACAGCTTTCAGGTGATCTGCGAGGCACGTGGTCGGCTTTATTGCGTCAGTTAGTAAAAGTAATTTGGGGGATGGCTGCGGAGCCGATAAGCCCCGTGTGACATCTGCGCCAGATCTGTGCTCCATAAAATAATAACGATGGAGAGCTGCAGCTTAACGAAATATCAAATATACGACAACTTGTATGTTATTAAAATAATTTGGTTATAAGTGAACATGTACACGAACTTTTTGTAAGACCGATTATTACCGAATTCTTGTGTAAGTATACAATTTCAGATTATTCCGACTGTTACATTATACGATTTCCGATTGGTGCGGGATAAAAAAAAAACGTAGGTACCTATGCCACAGAATAACTAATTTATAGTACACCTATGCAGACACGCAAATTATATTGGCACAATTATTAGCACTTAGCACATCTATTTTCGAATCATTGTTCTTACGAGTTTCAACCATTCTATATATAGAATGGTTGAAACTCCAAGGGGTCGTTCAATAAAAAAATAGATTAAATGGCCACAAAAAACCCTACATCAAGAGACCTGTAAAACCTTTAAGGCTTTGAAATTACCCTGAAGAGATTAATTATTAAAGCTTCTTTTATTTCACATCCAGACGGTTCTCACAAATGGTTTTAAAACAAGCTTATTCAAAGCAGCTGATGAGAAAATAACCACTTTTTGTGAAATTATGCTTAAGTATTTTATATGATGAACATTTTCTTGACAAATTATAAAAAAAAACGAATTGAAAGCTGCTTGTTTAGTTGAGGTATCTTTAAGTATTTGGGTAGTATTTAATCGGGTAACAATAAATTCCCATTTTGAGTATCAAAAATACTAAATATAGCGTACTGAAATACTATGTGGGCGACGGACTGGGGGCGACTACAAATGTTAAAATTGGGTTGCTTTAAAATACAAATATGAGTAACCAGTTATTAAGAACGGGCGACCAAATTACTATTTGGGCGACAACCTTAGGGCACACAAAACATTTGGCATATATTTTATTTAAAACAGGTGACTATTATCCTAATCGAGATGACAAAAATACCATGTTGGGCAGCTTAAATCAGTTAATATAGTTACCTACTTGGTATAATAGTTTCCTACTCAGAATTATTGTCACGCATTTACAATTTTCACAGCTAACTTAAATTATTTGTCTCCCACATGTAGTCGCCCGTTATTCGTATCTTTTGTAATCCACAGTTAGTCACCCATTTAGTTATTTTGTTGCCCAAAAATAAACCGCTGCCAAGTTTAGTATTTAAGTATCCCATTAACAGTCGCCTTTAATTATTTCCGGTCACCCAATTAATTAATTCCCTAAGCATTTCTAGGAATTATGATTACGTATTTTTATGAGGAATGTTTCTTGAGTTTGATTTGCAAGCAACATTAGGAGAGGATAGATCGTTTTGATGCATTTCTTTTAACGTCAAATACAGAATGAAGAATGACAGAGCAAACACGGCCCTTCACCGACGACACGTAAGTGACGGACCTTTCGGTGTGCTTTGGGTCACGGATGACCAACCTACAACACTTTACACACCATCCGATACGATCTAAAGACCTAAAGATTTAAGATTATGATTAGAATGTCGGAATGATTTTTGAACACTGCACAAAATTTTGTGGTATGGCCAAGACCCTCAAACTGAACAGTTTTGTCTTAATCAGAGCAAAAAAATAATCATTTTGGTCGATCAGATATTGACGTTTTCTATATGGAAAATTTTTGATGATTATTTTTTTGCTCTGATTAAGTTGGTCGCATAGACAAAGTTGTTTATTTTGACGGTTTAAACCACATAAAATCACCCTGTATGAGGGCTTTTCAAAATGACAAAAAGCTGTGTAGGCTCGATAGATGGTGTTGAAAAAAATAGGGGATTCAAAGTATTTTTTACTACGCTTCGAAGAGTACTCAGGTAGTCAGGCAGATGTAACTGACCTCCTTGTATAATAGAGGTCAGTGCAGTACATGCTTACTTTCCTCTTTGGTACTCTTTGGTACGCCGTTTATTTTTAAAAGCCAATTTTGACTCACCTCTTACCATCAACGCCATCTAGTGAGGCAGATAGTTACTTTTCTTTTTTTTAATGTCAATTTGAAAACCCCTCATTGTCGCTATCGTTTTAATTTTTCAAGTAAAGGTTAAGCTTATTGCCAATAGACAAAAGATTTTTTCTATTAGATTTATTTTTTGATCTTCCAGCAATACTAACTAATTTATATGATTTCATAAATAATGATTTCATAAATAAATTCAACCTACTGTCTGACATTATAGCAAATTCAAATACCACACAACACATAAAACCAGCATAAGGATCTCATCAGAACTTTCCAAGAAATCGTAAGCAATCGGAACGTATGAAGCGTATCTAAACGAGAGGTCCGGTGAAACCATTCCATCATAGCAACAGATATGTTGGTCGTTCCCATCCGCTTTTTATCCCCACAAGTTTCTCAACATCAGCTGAATGAACCCGTAACGATGTGCTTCAGAGTATTTACAGATTTACGAACGACGAACGATAATGTGGCCCTGATATCGGGCGTTCAGCACTTAACGAGTTTATCTCCAGGACGATAAAAGCGTCTTTGTATGCATTTCGCAGAGCAAAATACTTTGTTGGAAGATTCCATTAACACGAAGAGATTTGTAGATTGTTTTCATTTGAAAAGGCTGAGTTGTGGGAAATGTTGCACGTGACTTTTGGATCGTTACAACTTGGATAATAATAACAAAGTCAGTAATATAGTTCTGTAGCTATAATTCTATTAGGCGTACTATTATAGTAGGTCGGACGGACCTTATTTTGTTTTATAGCTTGCTAGTTGCTAGTTTTATAGCATAGCATTTTCAAATCTCTCTGACTTTATATTCAACACAGACACGCGTCTGGACTGACTGATATAGCATCAGAATTTTCAAAGATTATAGTTTGGCGTAGGTAATAGAAGTTTAAATCTTCAAACACACTGAATAGAATTTACGAATTCTTATGCTGCGTTTTTAGTCACGTCCCTCAAGTGGCCTTTTAAATTCAAAGAAATTCATCCACTTGATGTAGTCGTTTTGTTTTATTTTTATATTTAGGAGCTCCGGAACCAGGGGCCGTACCGGCTAACGAATCGATTATCGAAAAGTCTGCTGGGTTTCAAATTAAAACTGATAAACCGAGCCCCAATTGGGCCAAAATGGCGAACCCCAATTCATGATGTCACACGAACATCGATATCTTCCAAATTACGTCAACTGAAAGTACAAGACGAAATTCTTAACTTTGATTTTTCTGTTTTAAGTTGAAACTCGGCAGACTTTTCGATAATCGATTCGTTAGCCGGTACGGCCCCTGGTTTGTTTTTACCACGTTTTTATTAGGTTACTTTCGCGTTTGTTTGTTTGTTTGTGTGTTTGTTTGTTTGTGTGTTTCTCCACAAAGTATGTGAACGATTTTATACTAGCTTCCCGATGAGCTAGACACTTTGAACATAGGTCAGAACTGGAAGGCAATGCAATATTATGGTGTCATTGAGCTGATCTGATGATGGATCAGGAAGAAGGCCAAATCTCTATGATGTCACCATACAACCCTATCGTGTTTGGGCTCGTTACAACCGTCTTGACGAGTACTCTGACGGGAGACGAGGTCCAGGGTCCGATGATGAAGCCGGAAGGCTATGCCACAGGAACTCAATATTGAAACAGTGCAACTCCATCGTAGTCCATCGTAATCCCAGAGGGGGGCTCGAGGGGGCTCGAGGTGGCTCGGGGGGGCTCGAGGTGGCTCGGGGGGGCTCGAGGGGGGGCTCGAGGTGGCTCGGGGGGGGCTCGAGGGGGTTTCGGGGGGGGGGGGGGCTCGGGGGGGGGGCTCGAGGGGGCCTCGAGGGGAGGGCTCGAGGGGGTTTCGGGGGGGGGGGGCTCGGGGGGGCTCGAAGGGGGGCTCGGGGGGGCTCGAAGGGGGGCTCGCGGGGGGCTCGGGGGATCTCGAGGGGGCTCGGGGGGGCTCGAGGGGAGGCTTGAGGGGGGCTCGAGGTGACTCGGGGGGGCTTGAGTAGGGCTCGGGGGGGCATGAGGGGGGCTCGAGGGGGCCTCGAGGGGAGGGCTCGAGGGGGGGCTCGAGGTGGTTCGGGGGTGCTTGAGGGGGGCTCGGGGGACTAAAAAGTAGAAAATAAAAATTATTAAAAAAATTTTTTTTTTTTTAAACCACCTTTTTAAAACAGATTATAAAAAATTTAAAAAATAAATAAAATAAATATAAATAAAAAAGTATAAAATAAAAAAATATATATGTCGGAGCGTCGAGCTCTCGGACGGCATCAAGATGGGTGACCGGTTATTATTTATTATCGGCTAAGATTTGTGGGCGAAAAGGAAACGCTAGCGAATGCTTAACAACAACATCAATTTGTTTAGATTATTCTATTTTGAAATCAACACTAAATTAATTAAGGTATTGGAACGGATAACGAATTCGTGGGCCCCGCTCGATCTGCACCACGTCTTAGCAAAGAATGCCCAGCTTCAGGGTTCGCATGTTCGAATCCCTGTTTATAATAAATGCCACATAAACAATTACGTCACAAAAGCGGGCCCACGACTACGTTCAGTGAAGTATGCAAAATCACCGTCGTTCCCAGACCATAAATCAAAATGATTTAATTAGTTTGACTATTCAAACATAGAAGTCCTATTTAGCCCGTCTCAGCATTTTGGGCAATAGGCTAAACTTTAATAACAAAAGAGTATTAAGAATTATTTCATTATAGGCGACAGCCAGGCGCCGACATATAAATAAAAAAGTATAAAAAAAAGTTTTAAAAAAATATTCTTTTTACTACACGAACGTTCTTTTTACGAACTTCACAGAGATTTGTCCAAGGACGATTCGTTTTACAATTACCTAAAACACGAACGTTCTTTTCAGCAGTAAGTATATTTACTTATAAACTGATGTAGGATTATAACCCTATACAGAAGTTTTAAAACGATAAAACGTGGGGCGCAGGCATGCAAAAGATAATTTAATGCATGAATTCATCATCAAGTTAAAAAAAAATGCAAATGACATGAACTATTATGCTTTCTCTCTCTAATACAAAATGCGCCCCACGTTTTTCGTTTTAAAACTTCTGTATAGGGTTAATAAGCTGGCCCCAGACCTACCGGTTCCGTTTCTTTGCTTTGCTGTGCTACCTTGCTTGAAAGACCGCCGGCCAACCAGGGTAATTTTCAATCTATCGCATTTTTGGACTATACCAAATTGGCAAGATAGCCATTAGCTTGGTTTTATCAAATATCATCGCCTGGATTGCGAAGTAGGAAGCTTTTAGGAGATATGCCACCCTGAACATGGACTCCAATCGTTAAAAATAACTCGATCGCTTATTTATACAAGATGTTTGGTAAAGCCTTATAAAACTGAATATGGTAGATAGGGACCATAATAAAACTGAACAACTTTTACTATGGGACCAAATCCGAAATCGCGAAAAAAAATGAACTGTTTCATACATTTTGATAATTTCGTTATTAATTTTTGTATAAAACAGCAGTTTTTTTTAAAACGAAAACTAAAACTTCTCATCGCACCCCAGACGACGATATTTGATAACACCAAACTAATGGCTATCTTGCCAATGTGGTCAGGTCAAAATATGCGATAGATTGAAAATGAGCCTCTTGGCCGGCGGTCCATGGTAGAACAGCAAAGCAAAGAAATGAAACCGGTAGGTCTGGGGCCAGCCTAATCCTACATCAGTTTATAAGTAAATATACTTACTGCTGAAAAGAACGTTCGTGTTTTAGATAATTGTAAAACGAATCGTCCTTGGACAAATCTCTGTGAAGTTCGTAAAAAGAACGTTCGTGTAGTAAAAATAATATTTTTTTTTTTAACTTTTTTTTATACTTTTTTATTTATATATTTTTTATTAATTTTTTATATTTTTTATAATCTGTTTTAAAAACGTGGTTTTTTAAAAAAGAAACTTTATTTGGCAGCGCTTGAACCAGCTTACTGTCAGTCTCGCGATTGTACAAGTAAATGGTATTGCCGCTTTTCGATTGGCAATATACCGCGCTGTTGAATACAATGGACAACGTTCCAAGCTACTGGTAACAGTCATTTAATAGAATAGCATCAGCAGTGTAGCTTGAAAGTGCTTGCAGCGCTGCACACGGGCCGGCGGCGGTTGGTCAGCCCTGACCGCGACAGCGCTGCAGCTGATTTATGCGACCGGCACACGGTCCCAAACACAGATACCAGGATTTATCGATTGAGCTAAATGTAGCGAGCGATTGCTTCACTTTCACCTATACATAGGTACTACATGGTAAACGTACTGCCTTCGGTGGAAATGCCCTTGTAAACAAAACGAAGTAGGTAAACAAAATGAAATCGTTTCCGTGGCACATTCTAATGCAGTCGAACAGAAAAACAATTTATCATTCATTACCATCATTCACATCTAACCTCATTTCCAAATAGTTAACATTACCTATGCATTTACACTGAAATAAAAAAACGATTAAATAAGCTCATACCACTTATGAATGTAACCTAATTGTAAGTGATATGCGTAGGCGTGGTATCCAGGAACTTGAAATGACAACACTGAGACATGTGTGGGTCTCCAGCTTCCTCATAGGCTATAGAGAAATTCTAAGCTTGCCATATTTTAAAGCATAATAGCAGCAATCAAACTTCCAGACAAAATAATAGCAGCCACCATAAGTTCGTTACCATGAGTTGTTTTATGTGTGTGAGCTGGCGACACGTGTCTGCAGCTTACACATCCCGTTAAGGCAAACCAGTGAGGTTACGGTTTTAGACTATAGTCAAAAATTTAGAGCCTAATTGCAGCAATAAGATCCAAAAAAACTAACCATCACACTCAAATACTGTTGTAACTACGAGCATAAAACTGTGTGCGAGCTGGAGACACGTGTCACTGGCTTGCACATCTGTATTTTCGTAATTACTTAAGCTACGATTATGTTATATACCTCAAAATTCTCAGCCGAATTGGAGCATTAGGCTCCAAATTTATCAAAGCTTTAACTCGAAAAGTTTTTGAGCTACGAGCCGATATCTATGTGTAAGCTGGTGACACGTGTCTCTGGCTGACACATGGTGAATTGCTGTAACTGTATATGTTAGAGTTTCGTTTTAAAGATCAAATAATACGTTATAATTGCAGCACACACGAGGCATAATTTCAAATCTCTGGGCCTCTTAGTTTCAAAATTATAAGCCAAAAACCGTTTTCCCGCCAAAAAATTCAAAATAATGGCTCGGAAGCGCCTAATCGCGCCGTTGCCGTTCCGTGCGCTACACTATTGCAATCGAATTTGAACCTAAGAGCTAGTATTATTTTGGTTCATTTTAATTTACGCTCTCGATCGTTTTAATTTCTGTACTGAGAATTTTAGTCTAGGAGGTAGAAGCCGTCTGATATAACTGGTTACCTAATTTTAAAGAAAATCAAAGTCTATTTATTTAGGAATATTTATATCGCTATGCTTAGTTATTATACAATTTTTTTACACTAATCTCACTTACATTAAAACTTCGAACATTTGTTTGTCTGTCTGTATGTTTGTTACTCTTGCACGCCGAAATTTGGCATACAGACAGATATAAATATGGCCTGGACTGGAATCGGGATTAACACAATCAAAAAATAAAAATAATCCTATAAACAGTTATAAACAAAATCACGCCATCTGTTCGCGCACCAAGGAATTAATATTATAGCCGTGTAAATATATCAGTGTGCGTGCGCTCTGTTTTATCATTAGCACTAGATGTGGTTAATAAAGCATCTAGCGCCATATTATAGCCCGCTATATTTACATAGCGCACATAGCGCGCTATGTAAGTAGACGCTATGGCGCTATGAATATGGCGCGTGGCAACAAGTAGCATCGTAGGCTGGACGGGTGCGCGGGCATTCATCGCGTGCGCACTGTTGCTACCGGACGCGTTACGCGCGTTTCTCTCGCAGCACGCTAGGTATGAGTATAATATCGCGCGCGACCTTATATTGTGTTAGTTCGATTAGGACTTTTATGACACAACGAAGTCAATTAGTAAGTATTATGTAAAAGCTATTTAGCTAAGCAAAGTTAGTGAACGCGAGATATGGTAAAACAACCGTATTTCAAACGTCAATAAGGTCAAAATCTCTTGCACCTGTTTTTTTTTAACTAGAAAACCTTGTCTAGTGATTACAAGTTAGAAAAATGAGTGCAAGCGATTTTCGACCTTATTGACATTTATCAAAATCACGGTTTTTAATAAAAGATCAAAGTTAGTAAACGAGAATACGGCAAAAAATTAACCAAATTTTAAACGTCAATAAGGTCGAAAATCGCTTGCACCTGTTTTTTCTTACTAGAAAACATTGTCTAGTGATCACAAGTTAGAAAAATGAGTGCAAGCGATTTTCAACCTCATTGACATTTATCTAAATCACGGTTTTTAATGAAAGATCAAAGTTAGTTAATGAGAATACGCCAAAAAACCAACCGAATTTCAAATGTCAATAAAGTCGAAAATAGCTTGCACCTGTTTTTCTTAACGATAATTTAAAGACGTGAAATACACCTAATTTTATCGACAAAAACACCCACATGTTGGGGTCTATCCCCACTCCTGTTGGAATGGCCGCCACTTTAAATTTGACTTTTTATTTTAGTATGCCAAATTTCGGCGTGAAAGAGTAAAAACATACAGACAGACAGACAAAATTTGTATAATAACTAAGCATAGCGATATAAACATTCCTAAATAAATAGACTTTGATTTTCTTTAAAATTAGGTAACCAGTTATATCAGACGGCTTCTACCTCCTAGACTAAAATTCTCAGTACAGAAATTAAAACGATCGAGAGCGTAAATTAAAATGAACCAAAATAATACTAGCTCTTAGGTTCAAATTCGATTGCAATAGTGTAGCGCACGGAACGGCAACGGCGCGATTAGGCGCTTCCGAGCCATTATTTTGAATTTTTTGGCGGGAAAACGGTTTTTGGCTTATAATTTTGAAACTAAGAGGCCCAGAGATTTGAAATTATGCCTCGTGTGTGCTGCAATTATAACGTATTATTTGATCTTTAAAACGAAACTCTAACATATACAGTTACAGCAATTCACCATGTGTCAGCCAGAGACACGTGTCACCAGCTTACACATAGATATCGGCTCGTAGCTCAAAAACTTTTCGAGTTAAAGCTTTGATAAATTTGGAGCCTAATGCTCCAATTCGGCTGAGAATTTTGAGGTATATAACATAATCGTAGCTTAAGTAATTACGAAAATACAGATGTGCAAGCCAGTGACACGTGTCTCCAGCTCGCACACAGTTTTATGCTCGTAGTTACAACAGTATTTGAGTGTGATGGTTAGTTTTTTTGGATCTTATTGCTGCAATTAGGCTCTAAATTTTTGACTATAGTCTAAAACCGTAACCTCACTGGTTTGCCTTAACGGGATGTGTAAGCTGCAGACACGTGTCGCCAGCTCACACACATAAAATAACTCATGGTAACGAACTTATGGTGGCTGCTATTATTTTGTCTGGAAGTTTGATTGCTGCTATTATGCTTTAAAATATGGCAAGCTTAGAATTTCTCTATAGCCTATGAGGAAGCTGGAGACCCACACATCACTGAGACGGATATTTTGCGAAAAGCTTTCGGGACATAAAGCGAGCGGGTGCTTTATTTAGGTCCGACACGGCGCAACTTTTGTACAAAAAGACGGTGCCTTCTCACACACACACGCTCATGCCCCTACGGCGTATTTATTGAAAATACTTTAACACATACATGTTTAGCAACAACTAATTAAGTTAACCATATAAAAAAATGTAGGTATTGATTTTACAACATTTTAAGTTTAATAGGTATCGCGTCGTCTACATTCTCCGCCCCATTGTCCGTCAAGGACAATCATCTACAGCAGTTGGCAACACGGCCAGACGAGCAACGGGTCTGGTGAGTATACCAGTCTTGGTTTTTTTTTTTTTCAGGTTTCGGTCATCCCACTTCAAATCCATCTTCCATGTATTTTGCAGAACAATTTTCGCTTTAATCGTAAATGGAGCGAGGAAGCCGAAAATGTTAAATATAGACATAACTATGCGCAGGAGTTCTCTCTTGGTAGGTATTTTGTGCGAATTCAGTATTTCCGCCGGAATGCGCTTGAGCGATAAGTCAAAAACCAATCTTAGTTTATTTTTATTCGGATTTTCTACACCGAAATGCGGCAAATACCAAACATGTTTTCGGTGCATTGAAATTTCATCGTCACTCAACTTTCGAGCGTATTTATTTTCAAATAAATGACTCATTCTTTCTTTATATCTCGCTGCATAACTTTCATTTATTTTCATTTTTTTCTCGACGCCAAAATATCGTTTTTTGGCGTTATCAAAGTTATTTGGTATTGCAAGCTCATTTTTCCAAGGTAAACAAACTTCCCAATGTCCATTGATTAATTTCGCAGATTTATCGATGCAGTCGATTGCGCGAAGTTCATCCTTATTTACTCGTGGCTTAGAGTTCACTCCAATCGCTTCAAATGCAAACGAACGACGTACTAAGTCATGCAGTTGTTTACATACCTCGTTATCATTGTTATCTGTGTGTGCATTTTCCTTCCAGGTTGAAACCCGTTGCTGCGTCGTAGACGGTGCGCCGGCGCATGTGTGCGTCTCCCGCTGTACGAGCTGGCTGCTCGTGGGATTAGCGGCGGAGAGGGGTGCGACGGCGGCGGGCGGTGCGAGCCGCGGCGGCGCCCGAGGGCGGCGGTGGCTCGGACAATGTCATAACGGACGCTTGCTCAGTCGTAAAGGAACGATGGCGAGGGAATGAGCTAACGGTAGTGGGTACAATTCCATGCAAGCACCACCCGAGTGGTGTAAGTGTCGCGCACGGTTCGTTTCTACCACGATAAATAGTCTTTAGGGAAACTAACAATTGATAATTGTCCTGCCCAATTAGTAATTTAGGCTTCACGTCACTACTGCACAAATAATGTTTTATGTTTCGTAAGTGTTCGTACGCGTCGACGTTAACTTTCGAGTAGCACTGCATAGGTAGGTCCAGTTCACTTATCTTGCGCGCGCGCACCTCGTACACTTCATTGTTATTGTTCGACAGTTTGAAGTTAACTATTTCACTTTGACACACGATATCGGAGTTCCACGCGCCACGGATACGTATGGTTTCGGGCTGACCGTTTAAGTTAATACAGTTCGCGAGATCAGCTGACACTAATGACACCGTAGCGCCATCATCTAATATCGCATACGTACTAATTACACCTGCAGGTCCATGAATGTTCACGCGCACTGACTTTAACATTACACTCGCGTTCGGTGACAAAATAGTGGTGTTGGTGACTGTCCCGTTATTAATTTCGTTATCACTTGATGTCACTAAGTTTGCAGCGGTCGGTACGTCGTCCTCGTTAGTGACGTCACTGGATGCTGGAGTTTTCTTTGCAGGCCAATGAAGTAAGCGATGGTGGGCCATACCACACTCGTCCACATCACACGGCGCGGCAGGGCAGGCTTCTTTACTGTGACCAGGCAGCAGGCAGTTGTGACAAAGTTTATTTGTTTTCACGATGCGCCACTTATCTTTCCTTAGTGCTCGTTTGAATTTTGTACAGCTTGAAAGCGGGTGGAATGCAGCTCGGCAGACTTTGCATTTGGCGCTCGGTTCACTGGTTTGCAGCACAGAATGACCTTGAGTCCTGCGCTCATCATTTTTCTTTTGTACTCTGTGATCAGCTTGGCAGTGAATGTAGCTTATTCCAGCGGAGGCTACTTTCATGGCTTCGTTGTGCAAGAAGTCTGCAAATATTTGTAGCTTGGCTTTGCTGTCATCTTGGTGTTCATACAAATAATCCACCCATTTGTTTATAAGTGCACTCGGGCACTTAGACACGACCGTGTTTAGTAATTCCGGGCTTCTCATGTAATCGGTTTGTTTAATCGACTCGGCGGCTGCAACGTAGTTTTTTATTTTAACAGCAAAAGTAACTAAATCAGTATGGTAAGTCTGCGGTAATGGTTGCAGTTTCTTTAATTGTGTAGCAATCTTGTGAATAATAAGCTCGGGTCTTCCAAAGCGAAGTTCTAGGGCTTCTATAATCACGCTAGGTTTTGTGTTACAAATGAGTAGCGAAGACACTGCCTCTCTTGCTTCACCACGCAGACTTTTACACAGCCGTGAAATATTTTCACTTTCACTAAAGTTACATAGTTTAGTTGACTCTTCGTAAGTGTTTTTATATTGTAGCCACTCAAACGGATCTCCAAAAAATAAAGGTAAGTCCTTAGGCGTAGCTAGTCTCGAAAGCAGGTTTGAATGTGCACTGTAGGTGACGGTGGCCATCTTCTCCAATGCTCGTGCTAAGTGCTGAAGGTCCGAAGAGGAGGTGGCAGCGGGTGGCGCCGGCGGCGGGGAGGCCGCGCGCTGTCGCTGGGACTCCTGTTGACTTTTATCAAGCCATTCTTCAACTTTATTTGAAGCTTCAGCAAGGGAATCTACTTTGCTGCACTGTGACTTCCGTGATGAGCCACTTTCGAGGGCGGCGAGCTGCGCTTCGAGCCTTTTTTCTATGAGCTGCTTTTCAATTTCAGCTTTTGCTTCAGCCGCCTCCAGCTCCAACTGTTTTCTGCGGGCCGACAAAGAAGATCTGCTGGAACCTTTCTTCGAGTGAACTGATGCAGCACCGGTAAGTTCCATCTTTAAGCTACCTTCTTTTTTCGGCGGTTGGTAGGCGACTTCTTTTTGATCACTTTTAGGCATCACTATGTCGGATTGCACTTTGCGTGAAAGCACATCACATTTATCCACAGCGGTATGTGACAACGTTTCTCGTACGAGAGCTCCGCGCGTTTTTACCATCGTGCGCGGCGGTGTGTTGAACATTCCTTTGTTCACAGCTTGCGGCTTCAAAATTCCTGGGAGATTCGGCCGAAGGACCAGTTGTAAGTGATATGCGTAGGCGTGGTATCCAGGAACTTGAAATGACAACACTGAGACGGATATTTTGCGAAAAGCTTTCGGGACATAAAGCGAGCGGGTGCTTTATTTAGGTCCGACACGGCGCAACTTTTGTACAGCGATCGAGTGATAAAAAACTGTGGCGGGTAGGCAAAATATCAAAAAGACGGTGCCTTCTCACACACACACGCTCATGCCCC
The DNA here is from genome assembly GCA_928269145.1 of Agriphila tristella. Classification (NCBI taxonomy): domain Eukaryota; kingdom Metazoa; phylum Arthropoda; class Insecta; order Lepidoptera; family Crambidae; genus Agriphila; species Agriphila tristella. The sequence goes on along the minus strand of OV743440.1, from coordinate 1,548,397 downwards.
TACGGCGTATTTATTGAAAATACTTTAACACATACATGTTTAGCAACAACTAATTAAGTTAACCATATAAAAAAATGTAGGTATTGATTTTACAACATTTTAAGTTTAATAGGTATCGCGTCGTCTACACTAATGAAATTGTCGAGCGACATAGTTGATTGCAAATGTTATGGTTCAAACAACCTTGGGTAACGTGGCTGGTACCAATAGAAGTGTTGTATCTCAAGATTGAATCACGTGAAAACGAAGTGGCCATAAAACAAAAGACGGGTATAACCAGTGCCGGGCGTCGATCGCCACTGGCACGCACGGCTTAATGTGGTATTTCACGAGTATGTAAAGCCGCACGGTGAAAATCAACTATGTAAATGGCAATTCGGCCTAGGACACAGGTGACTGAACAAACTTATCTGATCCGGTGGCCAAAATTGGAACTAGGTATTTTTACATTTTGTTACTTAGGTTACGCCATCGATATCGATCTATATCTTAGAGAAGGGAAGTAAGGGGAGCAGGTATAAACTGCAATAACAAAGCATTCGTGACGTCAGGCGCGTGCCGTGTCCGCCATTTATTGTTCCTGTCACATGTTACAATTTCAACTCTATGCTGTTAACATAAGGTGTATGTACACTAAGCTAAGCCGCCATGTTTTGTTCCATTACAATGGAGAACAATGAAGAAGGTATACACGCTTTTTTCGTAGGTATGCCTGCTCCCCTTACTTCCCTTCTCTAAGATCTATATAGACGACAGCGCCCCGTCACCGATGTGTTACCAGTGTTGTGATTCAATTTGACAAGCGACTTGCTAGGTGACTTTTTATTTATGCCAAATAGAATGCCATCTGTCAAATGAAAGCGATAACGATAGCCATGCAAGTTAGCCGGTACGACGGCGCCAGCACATGTGACTAAAATCGACCCATATATAGCCCATTATCAAAGGAGCCCTCTACCCTATATTAAGTTAGGTCTGTTATAAACAAGTACTATACATTAGAACTGCTCACTTTAACTATGAATATAAAAAATGCAGGTACCTTGGAGCTGGCGATACAATCCGATGATATGAATGAATGATGAAATTTTTTGGTAGGAATTGATGAAATTGCGTGGGGTATATAATAATAACCTCACTACACTAGAATGATTAGAACATCCCCTCACAACACACCAGCATCGCGTCGCCGTTGGCCATTTAAACAACTTATGGTAGAATATAACATAAGTGGCATTCAGTGAATGAAATTGACATTTTCAATCCCCGAAATAATAGTCTACAATATTAGTAAGCAAAATTTAACGTAAAAAATCTATTCGAATTAAAGAAAGTCTCTTGGCTGTGGGACTAGACCTTTACTTTAAATAATTAACACGCCCGCGCCCTTAAGCCCCGTTTCCCGGCCAAGTCCCGGCGATGATCACCAATCACGAACCAACTTCATTTAGCACATGAAATAAAACACATAATAGGAAGAGAGAGTCATAAACTATGAAAAAATATGTGCCAGAGAAATACTCGTAGCAATATTCTAAAACTCATCGACTCAAATCAATGTTTGTCGTGTCAAATAAATCACCATAATATTATGTCCTAAATTTTAAGAACTTTTTTTTTGGGTCTGGCAAAAGGTCTTGTAACAGCCAATACTGAATAAATGATTTTCGTTTGAGTCTGAGATGGGATTTGAAGCCTCAACCTTCAACTACGGAGTCATTAATGGTTTCCCTGTTGAGTTTTACAACAAAGACTAAGATAGTTCGACTGTTATGCGAGTTGGTGATAATAGTTGATGTGAGAAGGAACAGTACCCTGTTGGAAGTCTGAATAGGAATTCCCGGGCATATCTACTTAGAACTTAAGTTATTATAACAAGTCACCTCACAACAATGCCTACCACTAACGATCTATGACCTAGATCGAAGTTTTTGAACTTTGAGTTAGGTTAATTTCATTTTCATAGAATACATACTTGGTAAGATATTTTCATTTAACCCGGTGTCATGGGGGTCCAAAATAGGTTACGGACGTCAGGGTTGGGTAATTATTAACCGAATACTCCTTTTAAGATATTTCAGAATTGTTTTAGAAAAATAATTTGATTTGCCTATTGCTTAACGTCCTACTTAATTACGAACTAAAAAAATAACAAAGAAAGCCTCATTAACTTAGAAATATAAATAGCTACCTACTTACGTTTTAAAGGGTCTTATAAAATCACCCAAATGTATATATCTTATCCCTAATCTCACTTTGAATGTATTAATTTAAAAGTTCTTAAGTTTTAAATGATACTTTCTTTATATTTATATATATCTATGATAAAATACTTATCAAGAGATTATACGCCTAACCAAAAGGACTTGTAAGTACTTTCGTTCGCATGTATTCAAGCATACCTATCTATTATTCCGTATTCAACGCGACCACCCATGAGCTATCATTGAGAGTACATTAGCACAAAATAATAAGTCTGTTTGTTGTACTAGTACTATTTATTCTGTTCTGTGATTGTAGTACGTGCGAGAACAGTGAGATTATCCGTCAGTTTGCCGCCGGTAAGTAACGTTGATGCATTACGGCCCTGGGTCCCCGGGGCCCTCATATACAGACATCCATCAATTGCTCGCGGGCTTTCTTCGTGCCAATCGGCGGGTTTTTCACAGAGTTTGCTGAGAAAATATATTACTTTGTTCATTCATCGTACTTCAATAATTCAAGGGAAACTTAAACTTTTGACTACTTAGGGCATGGTTGTGGATTTTTTCAGGTAATAATAAAATAATAAATAAATAAACGTTTATTGTTCACTCCATTTACAAATTCAAACTTAACTTATAAGACTCAAACATATTAAAAAAATAGGTTAACGTTGGCAGCTGTATTAGTATTAACTGTGTCACAGCTGCCTGCGTCTTCCATCACACTATACATTATAAGCATTTCACTTTAAGTAGATGCACAATCATTTTTTTTAACAATCAATTCAAGATCTATGTAATTTACTATTTATTTTTCATACAAAAATGTTTTCCAATGTTATTCGTACTTAACCTGTGTCAAGTGCGAACCAAAATCCATAGTATATTAAGAAAGATGATGTTGTGCCTATATTTATTCTAGGAAGTGAAGGATCCGTTCCGTCTCATCATAATCCAAGTGCAGTAACCATTCTTTTATTTGTGTCTTGCAATGTTTCAGAGGTAAGTGATAGATGTCACATATCTTGTTAGCTACATTGTAAAGATGAGAAGCTTTAATATAGTAATGCTGACGTGCAAAAGCAGTCCTATGGCAAACCATTTGACATACACTCTTTCCTCTACGGGTGTGAGGAGTATATACAAGTTCTTTGTGTTTACGAAGAATACTATTCATCACAAAGAGTTGCCTGACTGTTAGTACTGCAGACTCTCTGTAAAGGAGGGACGTGCTGTACCTTCGCGGTTTCGCTGAGCCCTCTCCAAGGGAAGTAATAAAGTTACACCAACCCCACCCCAAGTGACAATGCAATATTGTAGTAGAGATTGGACGAGGGCATAATATACGCAGAACAAGGTTTCGGGATCAGCAGAACACCGAAGTTTACGAAAAATCGGAATAAGTTTTCTTATACGTCCTGTGAGATTATTAATGTGTAGTTTCCAGTTCAAATTTGAGTCCAAAGTCAGGCCAAGATATTTTAGAGACGATGCATATGTTAGTTCTGGACAGTTACAGCTATCGACTGATACGCAAATAATAATTAATATTTTAATGTAATAATTTAGGTAAATCACTTAAATGGTTGTATACTTTACATTCTCTACGTATTAGCATGTATATATTTTATATATATTTTCTCCTAATATCGATTATAGTATGAGGTATTAGGATGGGGAGGATTTTTTTTATCCTAATACAATATAAAACGATACAGTACGCATTCATCCTGTATTCCCGTTGTCCCCATGATTTAGTCCCCATAATGGGGACAGTGCCGTTATCCCCATTGTTAATGGGGACAACGGGAAGTAAACATTTCACCTGAAAGGGTATATTAACCCTTCTGAAACACTCGTTTTAGAAACAAAAATGTTTATACTAAAACAAGTCTAAGAAAGTACAAAACCAAATTTTAAAACATACCTAATATTATGTACGTAATACTTTTTGAAAGATTATCAAGGAGAAGCGCACTAAATGCAAAGAAATTGCCAACATGTGCAGTTATAGATAACCTGGACAAATAAATAACAGAAACAGAAAGATCTGACAGAAGCCAACTGTCTTTGAAAAACCTACTTAAGATTTAGATCCACTCTAGTCACGAATAAAATGTGTCAGCAAACTGACGTGTTTGCCTACTTAAACCTTTCGTCGAATGGTGTGCTATCGTATGACAGAACCCGTATCCTAATCCGATCACACTGGTTTCCGAGAAATCGCCATCTTACAAAGTGTACGTGCTACTCGGAATCTAACAATTCACTCCTTCAACTTAGTATAGATACTTTTTCATTTTATAAAAGTTGACATCAAAAACTATAAAAAATCCGAGCTTTCTCTCAGAACCCCATTCTTCCGAACTCTTTATACTTATTTAGTCCCAAACTAAGCAGAGATTGTCACATGATAAACACTTGACAAACAACGAATAGAGTAATTATCGACTATTTTTTCAAAAAAAATATTTTATTAGAAAAACATGATTTATACAAATTTTAATAGATGCAAAACGATCTTCCTTTAGCGGAATTTAAATCTGGGAGCTCTGGCACACAGCCTAATCAAAGGGTGGCGCGGTCACATCACTACACTATACATTAAACAAAAAAAATGTGTTCTTTAAAATAACAAATACAGATAAAGAATAAAAGAAACAAAAGGCAGTGTTTATTCTAAAGTTTCAATCGGAACTATTTGGTGCACATAGAACAAAAAGCTGCCTAATTTTTAATATTGGGTACATAATGAACGGGGCATTCGAACAAAGCCGCAGTGCCGTTTACAAGCTCACTGTAATATTCTTTGGTGCATAAAAGTGTTGCATTTTGGAACAATAGCGACGGTCTGTGCACTATCGAACAGAAACTTAGTGAAATTACAGTTTCAGAACGTAAAATAGTTATTTGTTATACAATTGACCATAGTCAATTTGTGTTGCGAGTGCCGACGTTAAATCACGAACTAGCGAAGTATTCTAGAATATTCTAATATAGCCTATTGAGCACAGTGAGTGATTTAAAGGCACGAGGCAGAACAAAACTTTGGTCTCGTGATATACATGCAACTTTTCACCTCTACTAGCGAGAAAAGTGTTATACTTAGGTGAGAACAGTTATTTTGACGTGACTTTGCTGGTAAAAATCTATATTCAGTATTAAAATTTGTTCTCTCAACTCTTTTGTAGTAAGAGAACTATTTCATACATTACGTAATAATGCCATCTAATTTGTGTGTACTTATCATTTCTGGTATAGGAAAAAGTATAGGGGTTTTAAGTGAGAAATTGCCGTTTTGTATGGCGAACCTTTCTGCATCATTTCTACTAACGAAAAAAGGAGTCACTTATATCATACTTTTTTAACGTTCAGGAAAAAACATCTGAAATATTTTTATTACTAATAGTGGGCCGCCGTTATGGTCATAATTCGAAATAATAAAAAGTAGGTAACCGAAGCATCTTTAACATCATAGAAGATATGAGACTTATGAGAGCCTCTGTGTGTGAGAAAAAAAAGGCAATTTCATACTTAAACCCCTAACCCCTTATAACCCCTATTATACAGGGTGGATTTTTGAGACAGGACATTAAGGGCAGGTACCTTAACCGTTATAGTTACAGGAAAACGTTCTTGGGAGACCTTCCATAACTTTTTAAGATATTTTGAACTGCATTCACAGATTTTGGACAAAAGTTACCGTTAGCAAAAAAAATGTTAAAATACAAAAAAAATATTTTATGCCATTCGATCCAATTTCATATGGAGATCAAAAGACTCTATGGGACCATTTAAAGTATGAGTACTAGAAACGACAGAAATCGCCAAAAACTTTTCCCATACATTTTGTACGGAAAAACGAAAAATTTAGGTACTTACTCGAAATATTTTTAGTGCCAAACGATCTTATTTCTTACTGTGATCAAAATACTCTTTAAGGCCAACTGAAATTTGAGTACAGAAACTACTTTTTTTTATCTCATGTTGTAAAAGATTGTGCCTGTGTGTGAAGACGATGTTGTGTATAACTTACGTAGTTTCTGTACTCAAATTTCAGTTGGCCTTATAAAGTATGTATTTTGTTCAGAGTAAGAAATAGGACCATTTGGCAATAAAAAATATTTCGAGATGATTTTTCGTTTTTCCGTACAAAATATATGGGAAAAGTTCTTGGCGATTTCTGTCGTTTCTAGTACTCATACCTTAAATGGTCCGATAGATTCTTTTGATCACCACATGAAATAGGATCGATTAGAATAAAAAAAAATTTTTTTGGTATTTTAGCTTGTTTTTGCTAACGGTAACTTTTTTCCAAAATTTATGAATGCAGATCAGAATATCTTAAAAAGTTATGGAAGTTCCCCCAGGAACGTTTTCCTGTAACTATAACGGTTAAGGTACCTGCCCTTAATATCCCGTCTCAAAAATCCACCCTGTATTGCTGTCTCTGTCCGTCGCACTTCCCCTGTAGCAACGCAGTTCGCCTGGCGGGGGTAGTTAGTAGCTCCGTTGTCTTCTTATTGCTGCACTAAAGCACTAAATAGCGCTGCGACGACGAACGGTCCCAGTTCGAAACTAGTTTAGTTAGTGAACTTATTGCCTCGCAGCTGCTTCCGCGTGTGGTCGTGTTTGAGGTTCGGGACGAGACGATCTCAAGAAAAGAAGCTGTTATGGATGTTTTAGTTTAGCGAAGTCATGAAGTCGCGGTCAATTTTGTAGGAAACTTTTTTGGTCTATTTATCATTTTCAAAAGTATAATCGTTCGTATAGATGGCACCAGTGAGCATCCGAAACTTAACCGAAGCCGGGCGGCAGCAGGACCTGAGTACAATAGAGCACGACCGGATCAAACCCGCGCGAGATACCGTGATAGGTACTTGTTTATAGGATGATCATACTCAGTAACAAACGAACACTATATATTATCAAAGGCGTTAACAAAGATAATGTAAAAACACGAAAGACCTGCCCCGGTCGAGCTTCGGTTCGGCTCCGGTGCCATCTAAATGAATGGAGGAAGAAATCAAAAAAAAATCTGACTCCTTGAAAGAGATATATCACTCGTTTCCATTCCTGACATGACTCCCGTAATGCATGCGATGCATGTGTGAACTCCATTTACACTGGTGAATTGGTGATACAACTTGTTTTAATATATCATTGGGTGATACCTTAGTTCGTTTTCGTTTTTCATCTTCCTTTTTAATGCGCACAGCTACAAAGTGGAATTCCCTACCTGCCCCCCTAGCATAACCAACGAAACACGATATTTATCGCGTGATATAGCATTTTATCGACACCCAACTGTCAAAATCCATTGTATGCGTCTGTATTCCTGCAAGCATAGAACCCAGCTATATTTGAAGACCGAGTGAATAGGCTTCTTCTGGGCAAGCTCGCTCCATCTTCGGCCTCTTCATAACTTCGTTCTCGAATGTGGCCAAGAGTAAATACACTCCTTTTTAGGCAGTCGTCTAAAAAAAGTTCTTTGAAGTTAATACGCAAACTAAAAGCAATTTTATGTTGCTATCAACTATATTGAAAGTTTTGTGGAAATTCTGTCGATAAAAACCAGGCGCTACATTCCGGAATAATGGATGTAAGTAAGAGAGCGTGCGATAATTTCGACAACAGATACTCTACATCGCGTTTACTGCGCGCGAGCCCGTATGATCTGTTTGCATCGAAAACACTTATGTGAAAATAACTTTAATACCTGTCACATTTTCCGATATAGTGACAGTATACTCGTCTTTGTTTCACGCATTGAGACAATACAATCCATCGCCTGTTCCAAATAATACAACAACCTCCGTATTTTCACCATGACATTCTTTAACACTGAAAGTTTTCATGTGAAAAAATGATTTTATACATCAATCTACTTCAAAATATTATGGTAATGCTAGGATTTATACATCAGATGGGTTAAGCTTATTTCCCAATATTGAAGGTAACAGTCACCAAATTTGAAGGGAATGATGTCATGTCATTTTTCATGTAGGTATCACAAGTCAAATAATATTATTACCCGAATACATAAGTACGAGTTGGCATATTATGCATTTATATTTTAATTTATACTTATCTCAATAAAACAATTGGTGTCCATTTTTTAATTATGTAGAATATTTAAATTAATGTTAATCGCTTCAAGCAATAGTGGAATGTTTATCATGAAAAATACCAGAGAGCGCGACACAACAAAAATAACGTACGTTACGTTACGTAAATAAAACGTATTTACGACCCACCTCGATTAATTACGTCCTGTTACAGAAACGATCTTGCGAATATTCACGTATAAATACACAAAGTAAACATTTAACTAAGTGAAACAATATTAATAGGCGTTAAATAACACATTTATATTATTGTTATTTAATGGAAACAAGTTTTGAATGACTAGAACATTTGAAAACATTATTTGAAATTATTTGGTTTTACGTAGGTAGTTAGTTACACACAGCTCGATATCAAAAGACTTATAAAAGACTCACAAAGAAAGAGCAAAGTATTTTTGCTGCGAGTGCTGATTCTAATATAGACTGAGCACAGTGAGTGATTTAAAAGCACGAGACATAAAACAAAATTGCTCTCATGTGAAACATACAGTTTTTCACTTCTACTATTAATTATGTATACTGTGCCTCTACTAAGGAGAAAACTCGCAGCAAAATGTGCTTCTATTGAGGAGAAAAGTCGCACCAACATTAATGTTGCTGCAAACGATTCGAAACACGCTTGCAGCAAATAGCACACCAAAAGCACCATTTTCGTGCTGGAGACGAAAAAATAAATTTTTCCCTATTCCCAAATGACTCTTTGAAATCTTATAACTTACTAGCTTTAACACCGGTATTAGCATGTTACCTTGATCTATCTAAGGCCTTTGATTTGGTATGCTATGACACTCTGTGGCAAAAGTTGCGTGATAACACGAGTGTTCCGCGTGAGATCGTGGGGCTTCTAGAACATTGGTACAGCCACCAAACTAATGTTGTGAGATGGGCGGGAGAGAACTTTCCGAGGAATACAGGTTGGAATGTGGTGTGAGACAAGGTGGAATCACATCTCCTCGACTTTTCAACCTGTACATAAATAAGCTGATTGTTGGACTCAGCAGTGCCAATGTTGGATGTCATATGGACGGTCTATGCATTAATAATATCAGTTACGCAGATGACATGGTGCTGCTGTGTCCAACGGTCAAAGGACTCAGAAAGTTACTCGATATATGTGAGAGATATGCTGTGGCCCACGGACTGAGATATAACGCTAGTAAGAGTGAGTTAATGATATTTAAAGCAGGCACCAATCGTTACTCTCACGTGCCACCAGTGACTTTGTCTGGGTCTCCTCTAAAAACAGTGGAAAAATTCAAATATCTGGGTCACTGGGTCACATCAGATCTCAAAGATAACGCTGACATCGAAAGGGAACGAAGGGCGCTATCTGTCCGCTGTAATGTGCTGGCCCACAGATTTGCACGATGTACAAACGAAGTAAAGGCGACTCTTTTCAGAGCATACTGCCAAACTTTCTACACGTGCAGTCTGTGGGGCAGATATACGCAGGGGACATATAGCGCACTTCGAGTCCAGTATAATAATGGATTCTGGGTGTTGTTCGGGCTGTCACGGTCATGTAGTGCCTCCGGTATGTTCGCGTCGGCGCGAATAAACGATTTTTACGCAATAATGCGAACACGCTGCGCCTCAATGCTTGCAAGACTGCGGGCCAGCTCAAACAGCATCTTGTCAACGATAGCTGCTAGATGGGACAGCTTAATATTGCGCCGCTGCACGCAGTTGCATGCCCGATAAGCTGCCTATTGTACCGTGAAATAATGTTACTAACACTAGTTATAAGTCATGATTGTTACTAACATATGATATGGACTATGTCTGAAATAAATGAAATTATTACTATTATTATTTTGTCCGCGACTTCGTTCGCGTGATTAAGATAGTTGTGCATTTATTTTAAAAGTCACGGATTACCAATATATCTAGGTATTTATCAGTAAACCTTATTTCACACATTTAAATTTTCCCATAAAAAATCATGTACAAACTGGAACACTCTGTAGCACCCTGTATAACGGGAATTTTCCAAAACCCTGTCTTAGTGCTTACCTACACAATGAAAGGAACCTACCCTCCAAAAATTGTATCTCTACCAGCAAAAATGGTTCAGCCCCATACAAACTGGAACACCCTGTAGCACCCTGTATAACGGGAATTTTCCTAAATGCTTTCTTAGTGCTCACTTACGCCATGAAAGGTATACCCTCCAAAAATTGTGTCTCTACCTTCAACCCTATACAAATTCTCATACAAACTTAAACATCCTGTAGCACCCTGTATAACGGGAATTTTCTAAAATCCTTTCTTAGTGCTCACCTACACCCAACAATCATTCAATCAATCAATTTAGAGTTTTATATGTATAGATCAATAATTATTATTCTTCGTCGAAAGTATGTGGTTTCAACCATTCCTATCATAATACTCTAAGCAACAGGGGGCTAATTGTCTAATTTCAAAATCTATCGCAATCGCTTTCAGGATGTGATACATTGATGCTTTTTTAGGCACAAATATAAACTTACCAAAGAAATGCAGCAATGTGTGACATCCGTCTGTCAAATGAAAGCGATTGCGATAGATTTTGAAAGTTAGACAATAAGTAGGCAGAAAGGTCTTGTGTAAAATTTGAAGCCCAATCTTGCTAATTTTAACGATAAAACCATAACTAAATCGTTACCGTTTCAGTTTCGTGTACAGATTAGAATAATATTCGCTTCAGTTTTAATTAATTTGTTGAAAGCTATGCGATGCCTAGGGAGCCTAGGATGCCAATCTTGGACAATTGAAATGAGAATTTTATAGCTAAACCAAAGATTTTTTTAAGATTTCTGTTTGGGTTTTATCGTTCAAAAATAGCACCGATAGCACGATTGTTTTGTGAACATTATTACTAAGAAAACATGGCGTTGACTTGAGAAATTGTACTCCTATTTCTATTCTATTCTGCCTGCCTAGCATGACCGATTTATATCGCGTGATATAGCATTTTATCGACGCTCAACTGTCAAATTCCTTTGTCTTTTTGACAGTTAAACGTGATAAAACGCTATATCACGCGATATAAATCGGTCATGCTAGGCAGGCTGAAATGGTATTCTTAATGACTCAATCTGTCACACTTACCGTTGATCAAGAACTTCTTTCAGCTATAGACGTGTCATTGAGTGCATATTAGTTCGAGTGGTATCAAAGACGGCGTGGGTCGGGCCTGATTTCCCCTGAGGCGGTAGATCACTTGAGTTAGCTCATCAACACGCAAAGCCCTTGCGGGACACCCCATACTTTAGCTGTTCTCAACTTTCATTAGGAAAATATAAAATACTAGCAGACACTTGCGGGGTCTACGATTTACTGACTAAGTTTTTGATTATTTTTATTATGTAGTCAAAATTTCTACAAAGTTGCCAAAATAACGCAACAACATCATTTAAGGTGTAAGACGAAGTGGCGGTGGTAAAATTTTGCAGCTATCGCAGAATTTTACCTGAACAACTACCCATAGGATTTTGTTTGAGGTGCGAAGTCTACAAAATAATATTATTATGATGTTGATTAAAATACAAATTTTAGGAGAGGTGGAAAAAAAATTATATCGGGTCATTTTGAACTTACCATGCAAATTTTGAGGATGCGTTCAGTCCATGAAACTGCACAAGTTCATCTAAGGAACACATGGCCAAATATGTAAAAAAATCGACTATCCATACAAATGACGACCTCCGTGGTCGAGTGGTTCGCACGCCGGTTTTCAAGGCGTCACCATCTCTTGAGGTCCCGGGTTCGATCCCCGGCTGGGTCAATATAGAAAATGAATTTTTCAATATTGTCTCAGGTCTGGGTGTGTGTCATACCACCGTTGTTTCTGATTTCCATAACACAAGTGCTATAGCTACTTACTTTGGGATTGGAGCAATGTATGTGATGTTGTCAAATATTTAGATTTATTATAAAAAATAAAAAATCACGTGATCAATTTAGTATGGGATGACCAAAATTTTGTGGCGAAATTTGACACCTATTTCTTAGATAAAGTTGTTTAGTTTCATGGACTGGACACATCCTTGATGGTAAGTTCAAAATGACCCGATATATAAGTACTTGTAATTTTTGGCTTTGATGTCTATTGGCCCGGCTTGAATTAACGAAACCATAGCTGCTAATATACAAAGGTTCTGTAAATGCTGAGATTGTACACAAAGCAATTTACATTATTCAATAGAACAGGCGCCGTTCGTCCCTCGGCGAGGTACGCTAACGAGTGCGCCGGCCGCAAGCCGCACCTGCGAGTAATGTAATAGTCCCCTACCTCGATACACTACACGCAATAATGCCACTCAAGTAAAGCGTCAGTCTGCATGACCGCGATTACGTAATCTGTTAGCTATGCTATTCTCTAAGCTTTAGGATGTCATGCTCACTTTAAACATTTCTGCGGTGGTGTTGTATGAGGCGGCTCGTTAAATACCCTCAAATATTGTTAAACGAAACGATGGCTGGTTCATGCGTCATGCTCGTGAACGGGTGCTGCCAGTGGGAATGGGTCTGCTTCTGTCTGCTTGTACTAAGGGCGTCGTATATTTATATATTTTTTCTGTTTAATATTATCAATATGTATGGCACTTCTTACTCAAAACAAAAGTAACTAAACCTTGTTTTGATTTCTCATTTTTTTAATTATTGTGATGGAAAATAACCTCACTATACAGGGAGAAAAAAGCAGCCCTTGACGAGTTTCTTGTCGGTTTGCAAACCGATGGCGTAGCTTCTATGACATTCACAAGTGCGTGTAACAACCTAGACTGAATAAATGATTTTGAATTTGAATTTTGAATTTAAAGTTAGCTGCATCGAGGTCGTCGCTGCGGCTGCGTTGCCTGACAGGTGTCATATTCCTATTACTGGTTAAACTCTTTGGAATCTATGGCATTTTGCCTAGTGACTCACAGGGCTTTATAACGTTATCAATTAACAGTAAAAATAACGTTACGTAATTTTCAATATGATACCTTGATAACGTTATTTTTTAACGATACCTAATAACATAACCTTAATATAACGTTAAATTAATATCGATAACGTTAAAAATAACGTTATTTTTAACGGTAATTTTATAAATATTACGTATTGTAGGTACCTCTACTACTACCTTGTACTAAGGGCGTCGTATATTTATATTTATTATTTTTCTGAATCATATTATCAACATGTACGGCACTTCTTACTCAAAATTTAAATTATTAACTATACCTTGTTTCGATTTCTCATTTTTTTTTAATTGCAATCATTTTGCTTTTTATATTCAGTAGTTTTGTAAGTAAAGGCCTATGAAAAGCTTTTGGATATTAGTTTTCAATTCGGTGCCTTAGGATCTTAGAATAATAACACCTAGAACGATAATTCCCTACAAAGAGCGCTGTCAAAAGTGAGGCAACAAAAACAGCCAAAATGGCGCCGTTTTCAGATTTGTATTGTCCATTATTAAATAATCATACCTAATAAGTACAAAACAGTTTCAATTTCCCTACCTTAAAGAGATTAATTATTATATTATTGGATTTTAGTTACGATTAGGTAACGTATGAAGGCTATAAATTTGAGAACTGAGCCATTTTAGCTCAGTATAAGTTGCCTCACTTTGCATACAAGGACACGGCTTCTAGGTGTAATTATTCTAAGCTTAGGATGGGTAGCCTAAGTATGTCATGCTCTCTTTAATCATTTCTGCGGTGGTGTCGTGTGGGGCGGGTCGTTACGTTCCCTCAAATATGGTTGAGCGAAGCGATGGCTGGTCCATGCGTCATGCTCGTGAACGGGTGCTGCCAGTGGGAATGGGTCTGCTTCTGAGTACCTATCTTAACGCATATTGAATTGTAAGAATTGTTTTTTTTTTAATTTTTTTTATGTCTTGTAACATGTGTTTTTTTTTTGGTAAATTTTGCCTACTTAGGTGCACTTTCGAGTAGCAGACACAGTGATTTCTCAACTAGTTGAAAGTTATTTACTCTCATTACGTATCCGATATCTAGTAGGTATTTAATTTCAACCTACCTACCCATTGTGTGCAAACTTTTATTTGTTTATTTGTTTATTTGGTTAAGGGAAACAAACAGCATACAATATTACCTTAAGAACTATGATTGATGAGTATTACAAAAGCCAAAACAGTTTCCACAACAGGATATAACATTTCAATCAAGTGAACTCAAATAAAATATTAGGTAGGTTGAAACCGAAACTAAGGTATTTTTTTTTTTTTTTACTAAGAGCAGTAACAACTACTTAATTTAAACAAAAAGGTAGAAAAGAAACTAAACCCAAGCATAAACGCTAAGGTAGGTACCAAAAGTTTACAACGAATATGGCTACAAAATAGATTCCCACAAAAAATTTACTTGAATGTGCTGTTGACTATACATTTGTACTATAAATAATGTTTTCAGAGACTGTACTTAAGAAGTTAATTAGTTTCGATATAACTAATTTATCATTCACAAATTGTTTTTTTAAATTTACGATATTCAAGGCCAAATATGTCAACATGTTGGTAAGTCTTATTATAAGTACTACATGATCTAATTATAAAGCGGTTTCTGGCATAATTGGTGCGACAACGAGGTGGTGCAAATGTTTGAGTAGATCTAAGACCTATCTTTTTACATTTATAGAAGATTTTACTCGTTAGGTAAGGTGATTCGACTATGCCATTAATTATTTTATATAAAAAGATTAGGTCGCGTTGATCCCTTCGCAGCTTTAAGGATGAGATGTCATCAAGGTTAAATTGGGGATACCTATATTTCAATCGCCTAATGAACCTATTTTGAATTTTCTCAATGGAGTCAATATGAGTTAAGTATTGAGGATTCCAAGCAGTTGAAGCATATTCTAATACGGATCTAACAAAAGCGTTATAAAGTAAAATCAGGGTATGAGGATTTTTAAAATCAACACTTTGACGAAAAATGAATCCTAACATTTTATAGGCTTTGGCGGTTATTTTATCAATGTGTGAAGTGAACAAAAGCTCACTATCCAGGAATACTCCCAGGTCTCTCAGCTCATTAACTCTTAGAAGATTTCTATCTTGTAGACGATAGTCAAAATATACAGGATTTTTTGTTAATTATTGTGATGGAAAATGACCTCACTTTAAATGTGGAGCTCATTTTTCAATGTTGACGACTCTGTATGAAATATACAGGGAGAAAAAAGCAGCCTTGACGAGTTTCTTGCCGGTTCTTCTCGTTAGAGTGTATTTCATGACTTCGACGACAAAACTGCGCATAACACGATCGCGACAACTTGTTACTGCCGCTACCGTGGTTGCGACAGAAGACTACTGCGCATATCGTCATAGCGACAGAACTCTACTGCGGTGCACCTTACTCCGATATAACGCTACTTCGACAATTCTTCTATGCGACACGGCTCGCCTCAGCGTCAATTATTTTATGCTGTGGAAATGCTGTGGTTTGCGAATGGCAATGTGACGATTGCATTTGAGTAGGGTTGTCAACTTTTTTGGATCAAATATAGTATGTTTAACATTTTATTATTTATAAATATAGTAGATAGCGAAAAAAATAAAAAATATGTAAGTAGTAGGTTTAAAATAGGTATTGTTTTAAATTGAAAATTCAAAGGAGAAATGTTTTTTTATTTTTATTTATTAAAATATAATTTAAGTAAACCTGTTAAGGTGGTTAGTGTTTGTTTTTCACATAATTTCAGTAAATCTGTTTTAGGTAGTAAGATGAACAACTTTTACTATGGGACCAACTCTGAAATCGTGAAATAAAATCAGCTGTTTCAAACATTTTGATATTTTCGTTATTATTTTTTGGATGAAACATCTGTTTTTTTTTGCGATTTCAGAGTTGGTCCCATAGTAAAAGTTGTTCAGTTTGATAGTTCCTATCTACCATATTCGGCATGTGGGGTATTTTTGTAACACGTTGTATAGTAGACATACAGTCAGTAATTTTATAATACGAGGTCTACATCATTTAAATCAGTAAGTATATAATTTATATTAAATTGTTTTAAATCGAAAATTCGCGGGATAAATGTTTATTTATATTATTTTACAAAATATAGTTTAAGTAAATCTGTTATACCACTGAAAGTGGTGCTCTCAGAGGTTTTTATTTGATGAGTTGTTAACAGAAAATGATTTTTTTTTTTTTTAATTTATTTGGCACAATAAACAACTACATTCACAAATAGTTTTAACGTTTTAAAAGTAATACATTACTATAAATGTAGCCAACCCCATTGTGCGCAGATTGAGTATGAAAACATATAGGGGGGCAGTGATAATAATAATTAAGACAGAAACTACACTCTAATCGTTTTAACGAGAGATTTTTTTTTTAAACAGATATCTAATTTAGATTTTGAATTTAAAGATAAGAACGACTTGTAACAATTTAGATAATTTATTCTTTCGTTAAAACGAGTACTAAGTATAATTTAGTAAGGTAACATAATTATTATAAAAGAGATTTAGCAGATTTTACTATTTGTGTAAGTAAATAATACAGAATGTTAAGCAAACGATCAATAAATCAAGGCAGTAACTAAGTAGGTTGTAATTAATAATTATTCATCTATAGGACTTTTCTCGTAGATACACTTAATGCTGTTTCTAAAAGTTGCGAGCGAAGTCGCGAAGATCTCGACATTGACAAAGTGTGTATTATATTGTTCCATTAGTCTGCGCAAAGGTGCGCGCTTACCAGCGTTAGTCTTACAAGGAGCTGGTGCAAATAAGTAGCGTTTGCGAGCCTCTCGTGTAGGATGTGATCTATACGGAATACGAATATATGTTTGGTTGACCAACTGGTTACAATCAAATTTGTTGTGACATATTTTATATAAAAGCATTTGGTCTAATAAAGCTCTTCTCAAGTCAAGGGCGGGAATCATGTATTTTTTTTTAAGCAAAACGTAGTTTGACTTAGAACGAAAACATCGATAGTGCATAGTCTTTAAAAATTTAGACTGTACTCTCTCAATCTGACTTTTATATTTGGTGTAGTGTGGATTCCAAACACACGACGCATACTCAAGTTGAGACCTAACCAAGGACTTGTAAAGGAGAAGGTACGATGCGGGTCTTCTAAAATGAGTAGACATTCTCATTACATACCCATACATTTTGAAAGCCTTATCGACGATGTGATTAACGTGAACATCAAAGTGAAGTTTACTATCCATGAATAAGCCTAAATCCTTTATAACTGATACCTTTACCTCTAAGGGGGTGCCCGATAGTGTATAAGTATGTTTAATAGTGTCGATTTTTTTTGTGAATGTTATGGATTTACATTTGGTCAAACTTAATTGTAGCTTGTTTACCCTACAATAATTTGCTAAGCGGTCTAAATCCTCCTGTAGCTTTTGACAGTCAGCTGGCGATGCAATTCTGCGGTATATTTTAAGATCGTCGGCGTACAGTAAGTATTTACTTTGATTTTAATAAAACTTTACGTGTAATTTTTAAGGGCCATGTTCTAGTATTTTTAGAAGGTATTACTTTATTCCTTCGTAGTCATACATAATAAACTATGTAATATGTAGTAAATTTTTAATAAACTTGTGTATGTATTAGAATTACAATATTAAATAAAATTCACCGCAGCGCCACTTTCGGTCATACAACCTCCTTAATATTTGTTTTATTTTTAAAATTATGTATATTTGTAAGATCAAAATAAAGAAAACATTTTTGTTTCATTTATACCTATAAACATGTTGTTTTTTATTATTATTTATATTTTTTTATGATTTTCTTAAATAATTTAAGTAATACTGTTTAGATTTTTTGGTCTTTTATAAATACGTAATTTTTTCTGTTAAATTAAGATTATAATAAAGAAAAGAATTGTGTTTTGTTAAGTACCTACATCATTTAAAATCGTTTTTATATAGTGATAATTTCGGTATAAAGATTTTTA
Source organism: Agriphila tristella (assembly GCA_928269145.1). Classification (NCBI taxonomy): domain Eukaryota; kingdom Metazoa; phylum Arthropoda; class Insecta; order Lepidoptera; family Crambidae; genus Agriphila; species Agriphila tristella. Next base: position 1,530,139 of record OV743440.1, on the reverse strand, counting down.
TTTGATAATATTTTTTTAATTAAAATTATGTGTGTAAGTTGTAGTATTTCTATCGTCTTTAATCTAAAAAAGTTGTAAGGTTGTATAAACAGTTCGTATCCTAATTAATAATGTAATACTCATTTCATTTCATTGCATGATAGGCTTTTATTTTGACTGCTATCAGCATAATTAAATTAAATCAATAGACAAATAGGTAGGTACTCGAGAATACCACGTCTGGATATTCCGATTCCACAAAAAAGTTTAGTCTATATATTATATAACATTCAAAGTCCTGACTGACTGACTGACTGACTGAGTGAGATATCAACGCACAGCCCAAACCGCTGAACCTATAGACTTGAAATTTTGCACACAGATACCTTATACAGTGTAGGCATCCACTAAGGAAGGATTTTTGAAAATTCCATCCCTAAGGGGATGAAATAAGGGATGAAAGTTTGTATGAAAGTCCCTCAGTTTTGAAGCTAGAATCTTCAAATTTTGTGTTTAGACTGATGATTGAAAATAAATAAATACGTGTCTCAGCGTTTTCAAAATTCTACTCCCGAAGGGGTGAAAAGGGGGATGAAGTTGTGTTTAGAAGTTAATCCTTTATTTTGGAAGTAAAAATCGCTAAATTTGTAATTTAGGCTTACGGATGGAAATCTAACGCAACGTATATTGTTATTGGTAGAACTTCAACCCCTATGGGGATGAATTGGGGGTGCAATGGGGTAAATAAACCTAAAAATAGATATGGATGTCGTTATTGGGGTTTTCTGGGATGACGATTGCGAAAAAAACATTTATTTTGAAGTCCAACACGGTGGACATGATTTAATTCCTAAAGGGGTGAAAATGGGGTTCAAATTTTGTATGGAAAAAGAATATAAAATAGACAGTACAACTTTAAACTTCGAAGGAGCACGTCTAAAAATAAATAGACAAACATATATTTTGTGATTTTGTAAATCAAGCCCTTAGGGGGTAAATGGGGTAAGTAAGTAAAAATCGATATGGATGTCGTTCTTGAGGTTTCATGGGATGGTGATTGCGAAAATAACATTTATTTTGAAGTCCAACACGGTGGACATGATTCGGGAAGCGGAACGGGAACGGGAACGGGAACGGGAACCCAATTCTGATTATTGTAATAAACTAGCTTCCGCCCGCGACTTCGTCCGCGTGGATATTAGAGAAAATCTTTAGGAAACCTTCAACCAGGTTCCGACCAGCCGTTTTTACGCGATTAGGCGGGTCCCCACCAAGCGAGCAGCCTCGTGCGAGGCCCGCCACACACAGCAAACGTCTTGCCTCGCGAGGCAGCGCGCTTGGTGGGGACCCACCTGATCGCGTAAAAACGGCTGGTCGGAACCTGGTTGAAGGTTTCCTAAGGATTTTCTCTAATATCCACGCGGACGAAGTCGCGGGCGGAAGCTAGTGTAAGTATAAGAACCTACTGGGGTTGCCAACCCTACTATATAATATAATACTATCCTACTTTAAGAGAAAAAATTAAACAAAATAATGCATACCAAAGCTGAAAAAAAACGATCTATTTTAAACCTACTACTTATATATTTTTGATTTTTTCGCCATCTACTAAATTTATAAATAATAAAATATTAAACATACTATATTTGATGCAAAAAAGTTGACAACCCTACTCAAATGCAATCGTCACATTGCCATTCGCCAACCACAGCATTTCCACAGCATAAAATAATTGTCGCTGAGGCGAGCCGTGTCGCATAGAAGAATTGTCGAAGTAGCGTTATATCGGAGTAAGGTGCACCGCAGTAGAGTTCTGTCGCTATGACGATATGCGCAGTAGTCTTCTGTCGCAACCACGGTAGCGGCAGTAACAAGTTGTCGCGATCGTGTTATGCGCAGTTTTGTCGTCGAAGTCATAAAATAAACTCTTCTCGTTACAAGGTCTCCCGCTTAGGGTTTGGGAACCGATGGCGTAGCTTCTATGACATTCACAAGTGCTTGTAATAGCCTAGACTGAATAAATTATTTTTGAATTTTGAATTTAGTACCTACCGCAGAGACTGATCACGTCACGGCGGCGTCAACGTCAATTACACATTGTTTTTAAATATTTTTATACAATAACGTTATCAAGGAACGAAAAAATAACGTTAAATTCTGTTTTCCCGTTATTAATTTTCCCGTATTATTTCCTTTTTTAACGTTACTAATAATTAAATTAAAGTAATGGGTATATGACATATCTGTCAGAAACTCGACAAAATGATAATTGACAGTGAAATTGCATGTTAGAGAATAGTATTGCATTTCTAGCTTGAGATAAAAATGTTCATCTTCGTCGTCAAAATATTGTGTTTGGCTTGATGCAAAAGTGCGATGTGCTGTGCCTCGTATATTCGCGCGATCCAGACTCACGACAACAATGATACAGGTATTCAGGTCAGAAATATGAGTCCGGTTTTATTTCTTAGCTTAATTTTCACTGTCGTGCAAAAGTGAACTATAAATTAACTTAAGGACATTTATAATTAACCTTTTATTAGTTTAGGAAGGTAAACTATTGTACTTATAAGTAGTCATAATTTTTAAATTGTTGTTATGGCGTCAGACTTAGGTAAGATGGTTGTATGTAGCCAAGCGGACTTGAAATAAGCCATACCACCAACCAAACCGAGTACAAATTGTAGTCCCCCTGGGAATCGAACTCGGGACCCCTGCGTCTTATACGGGTGGGCGAACCACTAAATCACAGAGGTGGTTAAAAATTAGTAAGCACCTAGTTAACAGACACGAGTTAGGAACAAGGCTTATTCTGTGGAAAGACGAGCAGAACCGCAAGTTAGTCTCAAGCACCAGCTTTTTGCCCGCCCGAGGCAAAAACACAGATTCCCCATCACTCATTCACTGACAACAACAAGATACTGATTTGATTGATTTATTCTCCCTTTTCGTCTCATTCTTAATCATTAATCATTCCTTCATTCTTTTCTACTTATTGATTAGAATGATTCCACTAGATATGCTTTATAATATGTACCTTTATGAGCGTAAGTGAAAATTTTATCCCACTGTGTATGGCACCTTCAATGGGTTGCTCCAGAGGTCGCACGGATACAATTAGGGTTGCCAAAACTACTACCTATGTAAAATATTAGCCAAATCTACTATATTTTCGCTCGGGTCGAGTTATAATTACAGCAATTTCCGTTCCATTTTTAATTACCGCGTTCGGAAACAAAAAACCCTTCGACTTAAGGACTTCGTAGGTCTAATAATAAAGGTTGAAATACTGTTTCTCATTAATAAGGGTTCTATATTTTTTATAACGGATACTGATTTTTTTACCCTAAAATATTACTATTTTGCTTCAAAATTTTTGGCAACCCTAGATACAATCGTATAATTATCGTTTTGCTTTCCTCAAAGCCCTCCAGAAACGTCAGGAAGCAATTATAAATCACTCATCAGTCGTGATTCCACCTTGGTAGTTATTTGTGTAGTTCTCGAGACTACAACCACGCCGCAATATCACCGCAGGGTGGTATCACGATCCGTATTGAGCGAGCGATCGTAAGCGATCGTAAGCGTTCGTGAGCCACCCACACACAGCTGTAATTAACTTGTACGCGGTTGTTGTTTGCCTCATAAACCTCGTACGCATAATTACGAATACAGACATTAATTGAATCAGGAATAATTGTTTGTGAGCCCTTGGTAACCGGAATTCCAATACGATTCAAATTGTATTTTATATTAGTACAAGCGACCCACCCTCGATTTGTTTCGGTGTAGTGGGATTTAACATTATACATATATCCCTTCCTGTTCTATTTAATCTCTATCTAATAAAAAAACCGCATTAAAACCCGTTGCGTAGTTTTAAATATCTAAGCAAACATAGGACAGACAGCGGGAAGTGACTTTTTTATACTATGTAGTGATGCTCGTTCACATACTATAACATATACAGTAGATTTTATTTATATATTTAAACAACACTACACTGCAACATCTGTAATCGGGAAAATCTATAACTTTTTTAAAATGTCTAAAAACTATTCGCAGTTGGGCAGTTTAGTTGAGCAGTGGGGAAAAAAGGAAAACAACGCAACATAACATTATTTTCACCCACGATTTCTAGCAATAATTTCAGTTTCTCGAAAAGGCTAAAGTTCGCAGTAACTTTTCAAATGGAGTGCAAAAATGACCTCGGATAAGGATTAGCTCCGTCCGGACACACCTTACACCCGTACTACAGTTTTAAGCTCTTCTTTAAAAGCTAGTTCATTCAGGAGCGGTAAGACGAAGTGGCGATGAAAAAACGTGCCGGGGACGTGACGAGGGCGGGGCGAGGCCGCGACGTGAGCCGCGTGCCGACAAGCCGAGCGGCCTGCCATCCACGTCACGTACCACTCTATGAATTCGAGCTACGAGCTACCGATAAAAAATATTCAAAGCCTTTTCGAATCAATATTAGAGGCAAATATTGTATTTCGCATTCTGTGAGCTTGTAAAATGAGATTTGGGTCAGAATCTGTTCTTGTCCATAGCGATATTATAGACGTTAAAAGTGTCCCAGACCTTTTTGCTGATAAAGCTCTGAATATTAAATGGCTAACTTATATAGGTTTTTGGTTTAGTTACCAACTAGATAGACTCAAAAACAACATCAGAAATGCATTAGCAAGGGGTCATTGATAATTGATCTTAGATAAGTCAAAAATGCTATTGCATATCATACCTCTACCCACAATAAAAATGAAACACTGACAGACGGATTCACATTGTCATGCAACACATCATCATGTCGTTTTAAAGTTATTCCTTGAGTTATTAGTAAAGTAACAAGCTTGCTTAGAAGCAATGCATAATAATTTAATTATTTCTTGTAAACTGGGCTGAACAGAGTCATAGTAATAATCATATTAACTTTAAATAAAGATTTTAAAAGAATTAGAACGAATACCTACAATTGAATAGATTACTAAAATGTTACAGTTTGTATTATCATATGCAGGGCTTCCGTAAAGCCTGAAAATTTAACTAAAACTTGCATTGATCGGGGCGAAGTGGAGGTTTATTGTCCATTAAAACAAGCAAGTTCTGACTTTATCGCCCAGTGCACCCAGTGTGCATAATTAACTGCAGGAAAGTAACCACCCGATGTACCTACATTGTGATTAAGTGCATCCATCTACCAACCTCAACGGCTGCACGCTTCCACTATCTACTCGAAATAACACTTCGGCCATTCTTGATAAGGCGTTTGTTAAATTTACCAGTGCCTTTTAATTGGAAACTTAGAATTCCACCTGATATCAAATTACGTAAGTTTCATTGGGAGGTGTTATAATGTCCTTAGTCCGTCCGCTGCCTTGAGCGGGATCCCGCCGCGGGTACACGGCGCGGAAATATAGATTGCTGGTTTTTCACGGACAGATGCTTGCGCAGTGCATGAGTATGCTCTAATCTATGTCGCCCCGCGCGCGTGTCCCGCTCAAGGCAGCGGAGGGCCTTAACATATTTTGACAATGACAATGGAGTTTTTGGCGCCATTTTATTCGGTTCAGTTCGGTGTCTATTTTAATTATTTGCAAATTGATTCACAGTGGATATTGTGTCTTAAAATCGGTGGAGTTTTAAGTGACTACGCAACTGAACTATATGTGGGATAATTGAAATAGGCGCCATCTTGGTTGTGTGAAGCTGAGACTTTTATTGTAGTGGTGGCTACCTCGGCAGAACTAACCGAGTAAACTGTCTTGATATAGGTACTTAGTGCTAAATTCTCCAAGCAAAATTGGAATGCGATGCACCCGCATTCTAATGAAAATTGAAACAATATCTACCACTGAACTATTCAACACTTGACACTGGCAAAAATTACTTCCAAGAGGAAAGTAGATTGCCATAACAAAAATAAGAAGAAGGTAATATCCGTAACTAATAGGTATGTCCATTATTGACTCCAAAGTAAGTAAAATATAATATTAATAGAGTCTTTAATGTAAATCTGAAAAATGGTACCGCTAATATCTAGAAGCATTCTTCTACACGAATCGCCAGCGTGTAAAAATGCGACATTGTTTTTCCAAGGTTTTTTAAGAGGATTGTTCCCTAAAGGTGCCTTCACACCATTGTGTACATTCCCTCCGTTTTCCTGCTGTTGACAGCGAAAAATATGTAGAGAGATAAAACCGCGACTACGAGCTCCGTCTGAAATAGAACAATCGATGATCCGATTGCATACGACCGCACATTTCTGCCGGCGACCGGCCGTAGGCCCTCGTTCATAAAAAGATTTTAATTTCAATATCTCCGGACGCGACTTCGATAAATCATGTCCTTCGGGAGGCGTAAAAATGTCTCCTCTCTGACTGTTATAAATGGCAAACACTTATCAAAGGCAGGTACAAAAAAGAGGATATTTCAACGCTTCAAAATTCATCGGAAGCATCCTTTGGAAAGCGCCCAAAACAATCATCGGATTGAATACAGAAATAGCTCCTTACAGTGTTCTAAGGGCGTATAGAGGTACGTGTGTAGGTAGGCAAACACGCCCGTCTCCGTAGGCACTGAACTGAAATAGAGAAATTTAATTCAAACGCTTTTAGAGGCGATCGCAGCGAAGTTTAAGGTGGAAATAAGGAAAAAAACTGTTTGATTGGATCGGAACTTTGCTTCTACCTGCACGAGTGGTTCGATAAAAGTGCTTTATTCATTCCTTTTAATTAATCAAAGTAGCCGAGATTTGTGATTAAGAATTCAAATTATACGCAGTCTTTGAGGCCGTCATAAAAAACAAAGAGAGTAATTTAACACCCGTATTCAAGAACAATGCTCAAACGATCCTTGCCTACGCGAACGCACTGCGTTGTAAAAGAGCTTTGTGATAAGTTCGTTTATTTTACGTATTACCACAGAATACATAATAGTACGTATTACATGTTTTGGTAGGGCCGCTGTTACATTTCTTTTTGTTGTAATTTTGTTTTTTATTGAGATGAACAACATTCCAAAACTCCTGTTAAACTAATTGGGTCTTAATATAGGCAATTAATATAACTGGATTTTTAGTGTCGCATAGACTGTGATTGCACTAAAATTTATGCTTTCTGGCGGTTTTCACAAAATTACCATACGATGCTAATATTTATTTTACTTATATTTTATTAGTATAACTGGATTTTTAGTGTCGCATAGACTGTGATCGGGTTAAAACTTTTGCTTTCTGGCTGTTTTTACCATACGATGCTAATGACTAATGAAATGTCATTAAGCTCTTATAAATGAATGAACATAGTGTTTCAGTTTGAGATTCTGTCCGTATGAGGATCGTTACAATCGCAAACGTGCGTGACCGCTAAGAGGATATAACGACCCATGACCCCATGCTATCTACCAGACCTTAACGTCCTGTCCAGGAAACATTACACTACAGTAATCAGTAAACATCTGAAAAATAACACGACAGCAATATAGGTGTTGCAGATAAAATTTATTAGTGATAACTTTTTTCATTGATTTTTTTTATAAATCAGAGGGTCAAGCCAAGGTTTTATTTAAAATATTTACAGCTGTGTAGCAGAAATCCTTTGAAAACATTAAATTAGCAAATAAGTAAGTGATTATTTATCTGAAATCATACTTGAGGTCGACTATATGATCCATAAAATCATTCTAAGATTTCTGAAATGAAACATTAACAACCGGGCACATGTTAAATAAAATATTCCCTTTTAGACCAACATATCGATGACTATGGCCAAATACTCAAACGAATCTGAAAGTTAAGGCCACCTTAAATTCAAAAAAGTTGGCAGATTTGACAGAAACTCTATGAAACTGAGAGCTTCTTTAAAGTAAGGGAGACCTTAACTTAAGGTTTTTTACTTAAGCCTTTGAGTGTTGGGCCTTAAATATATTAGATAGTAAAATTTAAAAGGGAGATAGATAGACGAAGACAGTTACAAGATAATAAAACATGAACATGGTTTTAAAGAGTCGAACGCTTCGCTGCCAAAAGGCACCCATTAGGACAGAATGGCCATTGTAATATTAAAGGGGCGCAGCGACAAATTAATTACATAGTTCCAGGTTTGAGGTTCGCTCGTGAAATTTTGATGGATGTTCTGGCACAGTTTAATTTAAACAAGTGATCACTGCTGTGGGCTGTTGGGGCCTATTGGTGCTGTGGATTTACCTGGCTAAATGGTACATGTTGTCGTAATTAAAGTGCTATAATGTTATTACAAATTAATATGGTAAGCTGCCTTAAAAACTTAAGTAATGGCTTTTCAATGTAGTACGATTATTGCGTAACTTTTTCGTAGTAGGCCCTTGGGTATTACTTATAACGGCTTACTTTAAGAAAATTATGTAATCCCACCAAATACATTTTCATTTGTATTGTTGCCAAGACTTCCATATGGCTCGCACTGTCAAAAAGTTATCAGACCTCATGTAGAGCCAAGCTTCTAACTCTACGCGCCCTAACTCTACAAGCCCTAACTTCAAAAACTCTACACCTTAGTCAAAATATGTGGCTTGGCCGTTTCGTTGCTACAAGAACTATATATCAGAAAGGTTTCCATGTAGCGAAATGGCCAAGCCACATATTTTGACTAAGGTGTAGAGTTTTTGAAGTTAGGGTTTGTAGAGTTAGGGTGTTGGCTCTACATGAGGTCTGATTACTTTTTGACAGTGCGATTACCTTTTCATCATAAAAACCATAGTCAGCTGACGCCTGTGGCCAGTGTTTATTTTGTGACCTAAATACATAATTTCCTTTCGTAAGAATTCGCACTTTAATGGATTAAGTTTCAGATTACTACTCCTAAATCGTTCTAAGACACTAACTAAGTTTTTATTATGGTCAAAAATTGAATTTCCTATAACTATGCAGTCGTCTAAATAAATAAAACATTGCCTATAATTGAGACCTGACATGGCTATAGTAATAAGCCTTGAAAAAACACTAGGACTTGTCTTAAGTCCCATAGGACAACGTTTCATTTGGTACATTTTATCGGTAGTAAAAGCAGTGTATTTTCTGGATTTTTTATCTAAGGAAAGTTGGTAATAACTTTGGGATAGGTCAAGTTTCGAAAAATAAACACTACCTGACAAAGAATCTAAAATTTCTACTATGTTCGGTAATGGAAACTTGTCGTCAACTATTCTGTTATTTAACTGTCTGTAATCGACTACTAATCTCCATTTTTTCTCTCCATTTTTGTCCGATTTTTTAGGAACAAGTAAAACAGGGCTAGACCACTCTGAAGTAGTCTCCTCTATAATGTCGTTATCGAGCATTTCCTGAATCTGTTTTTGAACCTCCTTTTGCAAAGCGTTTGGGATTCTGTAAGGCTTAACGTACACTGGACTCGTATTATCTTTTAACTTTATAGAATGCTGTAACAAGTTTGTAGTACTAAGCTTGTCTCCTGGCAAGTGAAAAACGTCAGCGTACCTAGCACAAATCTTTTCAATACTTAACTGTTCATCTTCATTTAAGTATGAACTCAAGTTAAGCAACCCAAACAAAGTTTTTACTCTATCGATATTTATTCTTTGTTTGTCGAAACTACATTCGTCGAAAAAATTTAAACTATGATATTCTAAACTTGATAAATCTATCTGTATCTCGCTATCATTAGTATTTAAAATACGTATGGGTATTCGACCATAGGTAGGTTTGGAAATCAAACCCGCAACAAATACACCTTTTTGTATTTCTTGCGCCAGTGTGACACAGTCATCGCGTTGACTGGTAGGGATGTATTTGATAATTTCACACCGTGGCGGAATAATATGAATAAAACTACTGTTATTATTATTTATAGATATCTCGACACTACAACTATTATGACATAATGATAAAACGTTATTCCTATAATTAATTATCGCTTTGTAACGCTGGAAAAAGTTTTGACCTAATATTTCGTCAGCATAACAAGTCAAATTCCTAAACACATAAAACTTTTGATTACAAACTAAACCATTAAAATTTAAATCTAAATAAATATAACCTTCCGAGACTAAATTTCCACTAATGCCCTTAATAGTTATTTCTTCTTTATTAATACTTTGCAATAAATCTGGATAACTTTGAAGCCATTCGTATTTTAATACGCATAAACTGGCTCCACTGTCTACTAATAAATCAATTAAATTATTACCTATCTTACAGTTAACTATGCTCGTATTGTTATAACTAAAAATGCCATAATTTAATTTAGGAACGAAAAAACTGAAACCGATTAGAATTATTATTGTATTGACCTACATTGTCATTATGTTGCACTTGGTGAATCCGCGGGGCAGGCGGGGCGTTTCGCGAGCCTCGCGCTGACCGCGCAAAATACTGCGTAGTGCGTTTACCTCTACCTGTATTATTCATAGCAGGTTGCGTCATATTATTTCTATGATTGTAATTATGACTTCGAGAAAAATAAATGTTTCCCTGACCACGATTAAAAGATTGGCCCCTAACCGAGGGATACTTACCTCTGTTGCTATTAAAATGGTGAGCACGATAGGGACGGTGCTCCTGCGAATAATGAGCAACCTGATCGTGTCCTGAAGCCAAGACTTGTTCATCGACAGCTGTTCTAATGGCCTCTGACAAAGATGAAAATTGCCTCGAAGCAATTATGGTGCTAAGCCTTGTGTCCGATAACCCATCAGCGAATCGCTTTATCGCCGTCTTCTCGTTCAGCGATCTTAAAAATTCGAACTTGCTATCATCATTATCTGCTTGCGTGATAGTCAAATTCACGAAAAGATCCTCGATTTCGGACCCAAACGATTCTATGGACCTACGTCCCTGTCTTGTACGAAACAGCTTGGCCTGAAGGGCTTCTGTCGACTTCTTAGGAAGTAAAAATTTTCGCATGTCTGAAACTAATTCTGCTACGCTAGCATATGCGGACTTTAATCTTAACTGAGCGCTAGATGATAGTCTCGTTTTTAAAACAAAATTTACGAGTAACCCCTGTGATTCCTCATTAATAATAGAGCTATACATATTAATACCATCGATTAATTTTTTCGTGGTATCCTCTTGTCCCGTCATGTTGGGTAACAAGGCAATGGCCGTTTTTATATCAAAACTTGTATTTGCCATTTTGCTAGATAATAAAGTCTTGTGGCCGCTTTCAATAACTTTATCTTCGGAACTATTACTACTACACGGCTCACTCACTAATTGCTTAATTTTACTATAAACTAATTTGATATCCCCAAGTAACGAATTAATTAAACCTACTTCGGAAGAATCTAATGAGACTAAGTTTAATTGCTTATTCAATTGAGACACAATATACTCAACGTTACTGTAAAGACTTTTCGCTTCTTCTAATTTTTTAAAACCTATTTCCTTCTGTCGTCTCTCTGGACCTAATTTAACTAAACTTTCGCGTATATAATTAAACTTTTCCAGTAATTCTCTTAACTGTTGAGACATGCTATATTACTTTAAACATTTAAAATTTTACTAAATTGCAAAAAAATATTAAAATCAAAAACTTTAACTCATATTATAGTATTTAAATAACTTAACATAAAAATACCGTAAATTAAATGTAAAGTGACGCAATAATGCATCGCAGCGATGTGGCGAGTCGGGGCGACGTCATGTCAACAGCTCGATGCACGTAGGCAGCTGGATGTAGGGCGAAGGTGGCAGCACGTGGCACGTCGGCAGGAAGTTGGCTGCTCGATGGTTGGGCCGGGCTATACCCTGGACTCCATGGGCCGGGATAATCCCTGGACTCCGCTCCAACTGGGCCGGGCTATACCCTGGACACCATCCTGGACCCGTACGCTTCTTTCTTCACGTGTTAAATTCTTCTATCTTCTTTAAATTGTTTTCAAAATTGTGTATCTTCTTATTTTTAGGCCTTCATATTTATACTTCTTTCTTCAAATAATGTATTTTTAAACTTCATTTTCTTGATATAATATTTCATTTTCTTTCTTCAACAAGTCCAAATTCTTAATGCAGGGTCGCCATGAGATAAGATGAAGTGTTGGCGTTTGGGGATGCTTCAAGTAAAACCAGTAGATTGTGGTAACATGTTGAATTGACGGGTGTTACAACACAAGAGAGCTATTATTACATATTACAATTTATTTAACTAAACTAATTAGTAGGTCATCAGCGACATACGTCATGTTGCAGAGCGTAACGTTAAGTTAAGGTGCAAGTGTTAATTCGGCTATTACACACAGCTATTATGAGTCATTCCTTATTTTACCTCTATTCCCATTCCCATGAACCTTTGGAAGCAAACTAAACAGGAAAGAAATGCGAAGAATGATGTATAATGGGTGCAACGTTGTGTAAGGCAGTTACTTTCGTAGGTGATCGTTCCAATTGGAGCGGAAATTATGTTATCGATCCCCTTCTTTTCCTTAATGCTAAAGAGACAAAAATACATCTTATTTCTAACACCGAATTGTCTCATACTATTAACCTGAAAGTACCTAGTCAATCAACTCTAAGATTCAAGAAAATTGCATTGGAACTTCATTCCTATTAAGTTTCTTCTCCGTTCCATTTACTGGAAAACGATGCTATTCATAAAGAGGTGAAACACGTCGCTCGTAAAATGAAATGAACAAGAAAATGTTTGAATAAAACAGCAGAGACGTAAGAAGGTGTTTCGCGAGACATGTTGTAAGCCCGGACGGAGGAAGTTGATGCACAGCTGCTGCATCGGACAGAGACGGCGATTTTTGGCGTCCGCTGCGTTAAGCGGAACATGCGTGCGGGGTGACATAAATTAGAGTTTACTTATGCACTGGAAACATCTTTTCGTTAGAAAAACAGCAATCTATATTCTCCCGCCGTGTACCCGCGCTGGGATCCCGCTTAACGCAGCGGCCGCCCTTATAATTATCATCCATTATCATCATTTGCAAGTTTTTGTTCCATTATAAGAGCAGAGGACTTCCTTAAGGATAAGGAACCATGATGCATAATGAGATGAGATGCCTGATGTACAATGAGAATTAAGGAAACTATTCTGTATAATGTAAAAGGAAAATATATGTATAGCCGCGCTAGTATCGGTTAAAAAGTGTTTTATTTCGTGTGAGCCCGTAAGCTTGAGAGGTGAATAAATATAATAATGGTCCGAGAGTACAGCGTCTAGAAAATCAGAGCCCTCTCAGTGCCGCTTATAAACGCTTTTAAAAGAAGTATTTAAAGCACAATTTATTTAAAAACATTACGAATTAATTGTGTAAGTGCTAAAGGCTTAGGTACTACAGACGACACTTCTAAATGTTGAGCCAAATCATATTAGGAGTTAAAGACGAGAATTCAGCTTTTCTGGTTTAGTCAGATGTACAAATAAAAAACCGGCCAAGTGCGAGTCGGACTCGCGCACAACGGTTTCGTACCAAAAACGGCAAAAAAATCACGTTTGTTGTATGGGAGCCCCACTAAAATATTAATTTTATAATTTTTTTAGTAAGTTGTTATAGCGGCAACAGAAATGCATCATAGCTATCACGGTTCATGTGATACAGCCTGGTGACAGACAGACAGACGGACAGCGGAGTCGTAGTATGTAATAGGGTCCCGTTTTTACCTTTTGGGTACTGAACCCTAAAAACCAACCAAGTTTTTGTCTCTGTTCGAATTCATTCTTGTTGTTGGCTGGAGCTTGAAGCGCTGGCTGCAGACGAACTTCAGTTCAAGGTGGTGGGGGTAATTTTATGTGTGCTAACTAATACCATGCTAGCCGCCAGTCGCGTGCAGGTGAACATTAGGGCAACAGCGAGCGGCGATCGATCGCCAACTCTCGTCAGCGTAAAAACGCCAATTTTCCCGGGGCACCTCTGTATCGAAAGCCTTTGATTTTTGCTTGCAAATTGGATTTTGTTTTTGATATTTTTTGCATCGCTGGCATTTTTTACCGCTTGTGTTGTTAAAATTGCTCTCGTTAGGTAGGTGCCACCTACACGAAATAAATAAAATACTACTTAATTGCTTCATAAAAAACTATGGAGCTTGTAATAGGGTTAAGATAATCATTATTGGGTATTTGGATAAACAATAAAGTTAATAAGCAATTAGGATTGGGAGACTTAGCAATAAATATTTTAACTCATCCCACGGTGGTATAAATTAAATCAAATAAAATATTAATAAAACTATTCAAGTAAGCTCACATAACAATCATTTTTAAATCGTCAATTCTTCTACCACCCATTATGACGTCTTTAATAAATAACTAACAAGAAAAAAAACCGCTCAAGTGCGAGTCGGACTCACGCACGAAGTGTTCCGTACCAAAAACGGCAAAAAAATCACGTTTGTTGTATGGGAGCCCCCCTTGAATATTTATTTTATTCTGTTTTTAGTATTTGTTGTTATAGCGGCAACAATAATACATCATCTCTGAAAATTTCAACTGTCTAGCTATCATGATTCATGAGATACAGCCTGGTGACAGACAGACAGACAGACAGACGGACAGACAGACAGACAGACGGACAGCGAAGTCTTAGTAATAGGGTCCCGTTTTTACCCTTTGGGTACGGAACCCTAAAAATATGTTTTCTGCTGACAAGTAAAAATTGTATAAAATTATAGCATTTTTACGGTTTCTTCCTTTTAGAACATTCAACAAAAGAAAACAGCAATTACAAAAACTTAATGAATCTAAACGAATTGTGTGATCTGGGTCTTGAGTAGGGACCTTTATTATTTGAATACAGGAAGTCGTTGAACAAAGCTCAGTCAAATCCATACAAATTACATTGAACCCACTTCAAAAGTGTATTTGATGTTACGTTATTTCATAAATACATCAAATATATTTTGGAAGTAGTCATAATGAAATAAAGACTGATTGATGTTTTCCAAGAAATAAAACGATTCCTTTATTACCTTTGATTTTTTCACTTTGCGTGGGTATTGGTTGAAATTAATTAAAAGGCAGGTGACGTGCCCTTTGACTGCGAAACCTTTTATTGGAAGTTAGGTACAGTTTAATTGATTGTATTGGAATACAAGGTGGTTTGTAAGAATTGGTTAACTTAGTAAGGAAAGAAAAGTTCCGTTCTTATAATTCTAAGGAATGCTTTGAAGAGTTAAAAATAAATTAGCAGATGCTAAAAAGAGATCACTTGTGTTTCATGTGGGTTTGCCTTTAGTATGTTTTTGTTATTTAAAAATAATAAGGTATTAAAAATGATCGAAATCTAATTCTGTAGATGTAAAGATACGCCTCCTTCTAAAACCTTAAAAAAACTCTAAAAATTAAAACAATACCTATGGCCCTTTATCGCCCTTACAGTATTTTCTTTGAAACAAAATAAAATACCTAAATTATAAGGTAAATAAACAAAAGGTTATGGTTGAACTCAGTCTAAATTTATGTGAAAATGTTAACGAAAACGACAGTATTTTCAGGGTTTCCTGAAACTACTGAACTGATTTTAAATTTAATTTTATTTGGGAACATACTTGATGTAATAACGTTTGAATTATTTCAATCCGTTGAGCCGTCTTTGAATAATCGGTGGAAAACATTGAAAAAATACGCGACAAAACCTTTTTAAATTTTTGAAGTCTGTTAAAAATGGTGCACTATTTTGCTGCTAGGACACTCTTAAAACAAATGGAGTTGAGATTCTCCCGTAGCACATGCACATGATTAATGAACGATGCACGGAAAGATGCATTTTGTCACTGCAGGGTTTTTTTTATTTTATTTTTATTTAACCATTTATTTCAGGCATCAATGGCCCATACAATAAATACCTTAAAGACTAACATACATGAATAATAAAACAATCTTAAAAATATTACACTTTATCACGTATTGACGGCGACGTGTTGCGCAATGCGCAACGCAGTGTCCGGTAACCGGCCGCGGAAACGACGGAACAGGACACCCTTCGGCCAAAAATCTTCATTCAAGAAGGTCTTCAGATGTTCGGTCGGCGCCCTCACCACGAATGAGTTGAAGTTAACATTGTGGCGAGACTCCAACCGTTGGACCCTCAGAGTATATTTTGACTTTATTCTGATGTACTCCACGAGATTTTATAGCGAATCTATATGTTACCGGCAATGTGTATAATCCGGTATTTTATACAATGCCTACGTATTATTATACACAAGCCTGAAACGTTCAGGTAATCAATATCTTTTTTTTTATGTATTTTTGTATGAAACAGCTGTTTTTTTCGTAGTTTCAGAGTAATAATAATAATAATAATAACGTTTATTCAATAAAAAGATGCTTTACATTAACACAATTAGGTAAAATAAATAACAAATTTAAAATCTAAATATAAACATATTTACCTGAACTAGGTTATAATAATAACCTGTATTTCAGGCGAATGAAGTCTTAATAAATTAATCCTTAACTATATAAATTAACAGTAAATAAACCTTTTATAGGTAAGTACTTAAGATAACAGAGACTTAATTTAACAGCGGAAAAAACACTTATGTTATTTTATTTACATATTTTCAGGAGCTCCTCAGTCTCGTCGTAAGACAAGTTAGATAAATAGTTATATAAAGCTAACTTACAATTGAAATAATTTAGAGGATATATATCTAGTGATTTGTTCAATCTGTTGTAAAGGAATGGACCTAAGAATGGGAAAAATCTCTTGTTAAAACCGTGTTTTGAGGTTGATTCCAAAGTATATACTATATCTCTCCGTCTTTTATTAGTAATGTCAGCATTATAAGGAAGCATTGTATGTTGTTTTAGTAATGTGTGCATTATGAAAAGTTGGCGTACAGTTAATACTTTGCAGGATTTATATAATAAGTATGTAGGGTATCGAAAAGGAAGGTGGTTGGCTACTTTTAGGATCGCTCTTTGAGCTCTTTCCAGAGGAATAATGTTTGTTTTTAATGCCCCGCCCCATGAAATGATGCAGTATTGAATTATGGACTGAGAGTTGATCCCATTGTAAAAGTTTGATGGTCCCTATCTACCATTTTCTGATTTAGTCATTAATAAAATTCTGTTACACTTAATTTACCGTACAATTATTTACCGCATTCTCCTATTCACTCACATTGTAAATAACTACCATTAATTTTGAATTTACTTAAAACGGAAATTAAAGATGTTTTAAACTTGGGCTGCCTTCGGTTAAAGTATTTTCTTACGAACATTGTTTACGTTCCAAGTAAGGGGTTGTGTGAATTATGTGTGGACGTGCTATCCTCACCATTAATCACACCGGGTTGAACCTACAAAGCCTAACTTGAGACAAAAATATCAACGCATTACCTAAAAAATAAATCTCATGTAATGAAAGAAGCAAAAAATTATATCATCATCATCATATCAGCCGCATGACACCCACTGCTGAGTATAGGCCTCCCCTAAGAATCTCCACGACGATCGGTCCTGCGCTGTCCGCATCCAGTGGCTTCCCTCGACCTTCACCAGATCGTCGGTCCACCTTGTCGGGTAGGCCCCACGGAGCGTCGTCCGGTGCGCGGTTGCCATTCCAGAAATTTTCCGCCTGAAAATTGATATAAGTAGTCAAAAATAATTTATTTCATTGCTTTTTAGGGTTCCGTAGCCAAAATGGCAAAAAACGGAACCCTTATAGATTCGTCATGTCTGTCTGCCCGTCCGTCTGTCTGTCCGTCCGTATGTCACTGCCATTTTATTCCGAAAGTATTAGGATTACACAAGTGAAACTTGGTAGGTAGAGATGTATTCAGTGAACCGCTTTAAGGTTTTCACATAAAAATAAAAAAATAAAAAAGATTAAGGGGGGGTTCCCAATACAGAAACTGAAAATTTTTTTTTTCGGCATACCAATACGTGTGGGATGTCTATAGATAGGTCTTTAAAAATTACATTGAGGTTCCTAAGACTATTTTTTCTCAAAGTCAACCGTTTGAAAGATATACACTGCCAAAGTGGTAAAATGAGTGTCCCCCCCCCCCCCCCTTAACTTTTAAAATAAGAGAGTGAAAAATCTAAAAAAAATATATGCTGTAGATCGTAATAAATACTTTCAACGAAAATTAGTTTGAACGAGATATAGTGATAATTTTTAGAGATATATCACATTTTCCAAAACCGCAAGTATAACTTTGTCACTCATACAAACACTATGAAAAACAAAGTTATTTTTGCATACGAAAAATGATAGTGGTATTTAATATGGTATTGTATACGGTAACTACGGAATCCTACTGCGCGTGGCCCGACACGCACTTGGCCGGTTTTTTTTTATTATGTCACTCCTACGAGTTGCTTTTTAAACTAAATTGGGAGTGCTATTTCGATGTTACCATGATTTCTTTATAAATAAACACCCACAGAGATAAATTGACCATCCGCCAATTTTTGATGTCCCCACTGCTTGGGCACAGGTCTTCCTTATGGGTGCATAAGGAGGATGGGCCATAACCCACCACGCGGGCCCATTACGTATTGATGGGTGTTAACGACTGCAAAATGCACCCGGGACCAACGGCTAAATGTGCCTTCCGAAGCACGGAGAAGCTCTTGATAACAAAGTTTTGGTCACCTATCCCATGACCGGTCCCTGCGAAACTTGCTTAACCTCCGCAATCGCTAGGCCAGGCGCTAAACCACTGCGCCATCGATCTCAGAGGTAAATTAGTAATTATAAAATTATAATCAATAAAATTGTAAATTAAGTCTGAAGTTAGTCCCGATATCATAAAAAGAAAATATTAATAAAATAATTGAGTGGAACGACAAAAACTATGGAGTCTGGTGAATATGAATAATTTATCCAGTTTGTATTAAAAAATAACGAGGTCGCATCCAATCGATTGTGCTCAAAGAGGTCAGACCACTTGAAATTATGATTTCCCCGGAGTAGTCACCGGAAGTCAATGGCAACTCTCAGCGCCATATCTCACTAAGACCACAGAATAGATAAAAGTACTACGTACAGAAAGGACACTCCCCACCCCGCTCTAGAATCAATTACCTCACCCAACCCCGCGAGCTCATGTGCCGAATCGTGTGCTCGTTTAGTCGTAAGTCTCAACAGCTGTCAACCGTAACAGCCCTAGCTTTACACACACAGTTGCGCGTGTATATGTATATAACGTCATCTGTTTAATGTCTGTGTAATAGGTAGTTATAACGAAGCGGTTGTGTGGAGTGTCCGGGGCGTGCTAAGACGGGTGTCGTATGTGACATCGAACGTTGGCTTATCGAGTGTCGCGATATCGACAACCGTACATCGAATGTACGCTATATCTACGGTACGCCACATTGACAAGTACGTCATATCGAAACTTGCAGCATCGAGGAACATGGCATTCAGTGTCATCATATCAATAATTTGGGGCGTAATATATCAAAAAAATCATATTAATCTCATATAAATAAAACGTATAAAGTTGTTTGGTAAGCATTTAACAAACTTATACAAAACATGTGGGACTGGGTAGTTGAACTTTTGTGCGTTCCTTCCATTTCACTAAAATCGCGCAGTGATATAATTTAAGTATTTATTTAATTATAGGTTTTAAATACTCGTATGAAATTGTATAGATTTTATTTATATGAGATTATATGAATCTTTGACATATTTAGCCCCAAATTATTGATATGATGACACTGAATGCCTTGTCCCTCAATGCTGCAAGTTTCGATATGACGTACTTGTCGATGTGGCGTACCATAGATATAGCGTACAGTCGATGCACCGCTGTCGATATCGCGACACTCGATAAGCCAACATTGGATGTCACATACGACACCCTGCTAAGACACCAATGGCGCGCTACCAACAAAATTATGGAGGGTAGCTCACACAAGTCTGCTAATGTTAACGTCAGAACCGTGGTTCAATGCTGTTTGAATGGTAATGCTTTTTGTCACAGTTCTTGTTTCTTAAACCCAAAATCGAGACAGAATGTGTTTCCGTTTTGGGTTTAAGAAACACAATGTGTTTCGGTTTTGGAAGTGAAAGTGAAAGTGAAAGTGAAATGATTTCGACTTAAACATTAGCAGAATTGACCCCCTGGTGTCCGCTTAGTTGCGCAACCAATTTGGGGGTGCTGGTGGCGGAACCATAGTGCCCTAGTGAGATAGTACCCTTAAATGTAACTGAAGGGCCTCCGCTTGGCAATCATTTTAATGCCGCGCCTTAAAATATGCTGATAGCGAGGGGCGAACTAAATGCCAAAATGGGATTTTTCATATCAGATGCTCTCTTCCGGAGTATCCCGGACTGAGTTTATTAATAGACAATAATTTAGAGGATTTTTAGATTGTCCGCCTAATATTATTGTGGTTAGGAATAAAATTCTCTTTTTCATGCTCACTACGTGAAGGAATACATTGTAATTATCCACTTATCCTACTTAATATTATAAATGTGAAAGTTTGTGGGTTTGGATGTTTAGATGTTTGGATGTTTGTTCCTCAATCACACAAAAACTACTGAACGGATTTAGTTGAAATTTGGCACACAGATAGTAGACAGCCTAGATTAAAACATAGAATACTTTTTATCCCAATATTCCTACGGGAACGGGAACCACGCGGGTAAAACCGCGGGCGGCCACTAGTATTCGTATAATTATTTTTCTTCAGCACGAGACAGTCTACTAAGGATTGGACATGGGCAATAGGCAACTGTTGTTTTTTCCTGTCCTATCAGAAATATCCACTGGCCAAAAAAGTTCCTATGCTTTTTAATGAACTGAAAATAACCTTGTACAAGGTTATTTTCAGTTCATTAAAAACCTCGTTCATTATGGGACCAACCTTGAAATCGCGAACAAAATCAGCTGTTCTGTTTCATACATTTTGATGGAGTAGGCATTGTACTTTTGTATGGAACAGCTGATTTTTTTCGTGATTTTGAGGTTGGTCCCACAATGAAAGTTTTTCAATTTGATGGTCTGATCAACACGAGAAGTTTTCAATAAACTAAAAATAACCTTGTATATTGTGGATAGATTATTTATCAATCAGTTTAACTTATTATATTACACAAGTGATAAATAAAAGAGAAATTAAAACTAATTGAACTCTACAATATCTAATCAGAGTGAGAATTTTGTGTTCGGTTTGGTTGCTGGTAATGTACTATTTTATTATTAATCTTATTTTATCATCTTTATATATAACAGGTGCTTAAAATAAGCATTCTCTGATAAAAAGAATTTCCTCCATCGACCTTGTCTTGTCATTTAACATTGATAAAGGTCACATCCTTATTGCGTGACAGAATAAAAACTTAAGGACTTACTATATACCTACCTTTTATATCACCATGTTTTCATTACAAAGTCAATTATACTACAATAAATTTCTTATTGGGTGAGTTTATAAGCATTAATGTATGGATAAAATAAAACAACTAAAACCAAATGCATTACGTCTACAATGTTTAGGCAAGGTAAATAATAAATTAGTTTAGGACGAACCAATTTGCCGTAAGGTTAATTGGCTTATCCGAAAATCGGTTTAGCCGGCACTCACAATGGACGCCTGATTAGTTCTTATTAGCCGTGTAACGCTTCTGCTGACCGTACAATTCAAGGACTTTTTGCTAAGAAAAATACGCAAAAATATTTGTAACAAAATACATAGTAGAAGGTTTTTATGTCGGTGGCCGAATACGACGATCACGTTCGGTTTAACTGTATCTGTTAGCTAATTATAAGCGAATTGGCCGGCAAGCTGATTAAACTAGAAACCATTTAGCGACCAGCAATAATTACGGAATCCTCGTTGTCAAACGACAGAAGATATCGCGAATTGGTCGCGGCCGCGTCGCGGTTACCGAGTTAGATAATACGAATTTTAGAGCATTTCCTTGCACAATAACTCAGATACCCGCGACGCGACCGTGACAGATTCGCGATTTCTTCTGTCAAACGGTTTAACAGCGACGATTCCGTAATTATTACTGGTCACTAAATGGTTTCTAGTTAGATAATCAGGCTGCCGGTTAACAACAGAGTTAAAAGCTCAAGTCAAATATTATATCAAAACGAACAACATTTTACACTACTCGGTGACTGAAATGAGCTGAAATTTGAATTGGGCCCCGAATGCGGTAAAGTCGGAATTATAGCTCAATGACTGTGTGATAACCGCTGTACAAATTGAATTACTGGAGTGAATAATTATACACAATTATTTGCCATTGCCAGATCACTATAACTGATAATTATGTTTAAAATTATCAGTTAGAGTGATCTGGCAATTATGATATAATCAATTGCTGTTCAATTAGTTAATGATTTAAGTGGCCGTTTTGGCCCGAATTCGGTAAGCATTTAATTGATTATAGAATACTGCTTTGATGCAGTTTTCTCACTCATACCTATAAGAGCCAAGAAAAATTAGGATTGTCTTGGACCCATAATAACTGCTCATCATTTTAATTAGTGCACACGTTTAAGCTTTCGCAATCCATCCTTCAGCAAAGACTTGCGGGTAAAAACGTGTTATTAAAAAGATAAAAACCTCTAAATAGAGATTCATTTAATAATAATAGTACACGAGAATTCGTGTAGCGTCATGGACGTCGTAGTTTTACCTGTCTTTTTCAAATCACAGTATTCTAGAATCGAGTTGATAGAACATTTAAGGTGCAAACACACTGGGCTTACAACACCCCACGTACGTGATGACACGCACGCCCGTCAGGGGACATCGGTTTCCATAGAAAATGTATGAATTAGAAGCACACTTATCTTATAACACGTCGCTGACGCAACTAAATCCCATTACGTATACGATAGAATTTATTTACGAATCACAAACAAGTTTACAATTCAGCTTAATTTAACAATTATATAATAATATAATCAGTACTTATTGTAAACTCAACGGTGTTGGTTACATCTTAAATCTAAAACTTAAATGAAATGCGAGACTCAAGTAACTAAAACTAATCACAGTAATCACACACTAATCATTATGATGCATGTGATGCGTCAGTAAGGAAGGATGCAAGGTGTAGGTAATAAAAATATCGAGTTACGAAACAAGCGAAAAGGTACTGTAACGTTCGTTTATTTTCTTTACACTAATCTTCACTCTTTCTCTCTAATCTCTAATCTAGACTACTAACAAAACAAATGTGAAATTAAAATTTATCAATATTAATTCCATAAACAAACGGACGGCGTAAAATGTTTCTTATATCGAACCGGTTCATGCGCTGAAGACGCTAGCGGGCGGCGCGCGGCAGGGGGGGTGCCCACAACCGCGCGCGGGGACGCGAGCCGAGCTGCGCTCCTGCGACAGGCACGGTCCAAGCTGCTTGTCGAGCACACGAGTGCATAATAATATCATCTTGTGAAATTTTTAGTCGCTCCTGTTGACGATTCTGTTTAAGGCCCGTATTTATAAACCGCTCTCAATACCGATCTCAAGAGCGATCTCAGCTGATACGCTCTCAAAATGTGAGCAGCATCTTAAGTTGGATATTAATTAATAGTCAAATGTCAAGAGCGTATCAAATGAGATCGATCTCAGCTCTTAAGATCAATCTTAAGAGCAGGATCTTAAGTTCACCGTGGTTTTTATACAGTAGGTAACATGACACTTTTGAATTAAGATTGAATGATTAACGTTTCGTTTAAGCTGTGTAGAATAATTAGCTCAAATAAAAAAATAAAAATTTTATAATTGTACTCTCATATTGCACATTAGTGCAAATCATTTTAGACAAGTGGTATATTTATTTATATTACTTTATTTTACTACGTCAGTTCAAGAAGACTGAAGTCTTGGATTTTGTATTCTGTTTCTGTGGCTGTATGATGCAAATATGCCTTTGCCTATGCTGTTTCATGATAAATAAACGGAAAAAAAAAATTGGCGGGAAATTGTAATTGTTATTATGACTATTACATTTCCTAATTTATGTAAGTAATATCGTAATCAATATCATCATAATGATTAATTTCCTTTATTAGATTTTGAAAATCTACAGTTTTATCCACGTAGATCCACGTACATAGGTACAAACACTACGTAGCAGATCAAAATAAAATGACATCCCTCTCTTTTTGCATAACTTTCCCGCGCGCGCACGCTCTCAAGTCACGGTTTTGCAGCACTTGGCGAACAAGCGCTCAATCATCATCTCAAGAGTGATCTCAAGTGCAGAGTTTTGTTTATTAATATGAGTGATCTCAGTTGATACCACGAACTTAAACCTGTACTTAAGTATGATCTATTAATTAGAACAGCATCTCGAGTATGATCTCAAGATAGCTCTCAACGTTGAGAGCGGTTTATAAATACGGGCCTAAGTTTCAATTCTATTTTGAAACGCGACGTTGTTCATAAGTCGTACATTACTGAGTGTTGTGTGTTCCCGTACTGGGAACTACGTCAGGGTTACTTAACCCATCCGCTGCTGCTAGCACCTACCTACGCTTCCGGAAGACTGAAAGAAAATCTACGGGTTGCAGCCCGGGTCGAAGAAGCCAGGGAAGTGCGGTTATATTGCACTCGCTAATGCGCCGGCCTCATACCTACCCACCCCCATTTTTTATTAGTCTCGCTCATACCGCTTAGTGATTATACTGTCTTAGTTTAAGTAAATCTGGTAAATTCTTACTTGTCGTTATTATTTATACCTATCACAATAAATAAAACGCGACAGTACTCTGACGATTGTCGCTTCCCCTTAAAATGTGATTAACATCGAATTAGTTCTAAGGCCCGAATCTGCTAATTTTTAACGTTGTTATAATCGTGTTTCAAACTTGTCCTGTCGCGTGGCGTGGCGGGTGACAAGTGTACTTCTAACGTGTCATCACGTGACGTGGCACGTAAGTCCAATGTGTTTCCACCTTTATCGTTTTCCGTAGTGCTGACGGTGCACGTTGGGCCGACTCCGACCGGACATCTTTCATTACGCTCCGACGACGCCGAGGAGGGCTCGGTGCGGTCCTTGTCTTGTTTTAGCTCTCTTTCCTATCGAGAAACATTCCGAAATCCCATCTAGAGGTCTTTTGACAAGCCTACTAAAATTATCCCGTTCCTAAGTTTCGGATAAAAAATATATAAATAAACTATAAATAACTTTGAAGCACTGCAATTAAATGCAAAATAAACTATAAATAAATATATAAATAACTTTGTAGCACTGCAATCATTATTTAAACTTATTTCGACACGTTCCGTGGTATTTGGATTTGGACAATATTTTTAACCACAATGGGAAAGCCCACAGTAAGATCAAGTTGGCTGCAATCTTAGATAACGATGTAAGTTTCTACGTGAGATTGCACCAATAGAGCTAAGTAGTATTCCGGAATAATAGTTGAGATCAGTGCTCATAACTGTTCTTATCCTCATACAATTTCAACTGAAATTCTGGTAAAACTAACGAAACTGTTTTGTTTTCGCTTCGGGTTTACCAGCTAATAAAGATAGTTAGTGCTAATATAGTTAAATACACTCACTAAGCTCCGCTGTGGCCTGTGCAGGGGTGTTCGCAACTAGTTGCGAGTTCCAAGTTTGCCGCATTAAAACTAGTCACGATGGACACGCCTCTGGTTCATCCATGCTGAGAAATTCAGTACTCGGCGTGAAATACTCCACTGAGTCGAAAAATTGCTTCTAGATTAGAAAAGTACCTACTTTATAATTTTCAAAACTGCATCCTATTTTCAATTAAGAAATAGAATTATAAAGAAAAATTTGTTTCTAGATTGGAAAATATCTTTAAAATTTTCAGAGCTGTTGCACTTAATAGAAAGATTTTCAATTAAGAAATAAAATGAGCAATATTGGTTAAATTATTTAACCAGGAAATATCTGACAAATTATTTTCAATCTACATCTTCGATCAAGAATACCCTAAATGTCCGGTGAGAGTCTTAAAAATGGTACTTACGAAATGGGTGCTTATTTTGCAGAAAGTATAAGTGATAAAAGATGTGATTCTGTACAAAATAAGCTTATTTTGTACAAAATAAGTGATATACAATGTGAGTTTGTACAAAATAAGAGGTGATTATGTACAAAATAAGCGCCAAGTTTGTAAGTGGGCCGCTATTTCGAGTTGCCGATTTTTGCGTACTATTTTAGTTCATGAAGCGTTATCTAGGATATTCTTGATCGAAGATCTACATCTATAAATAATATATACTGCTTTTGCTTTCGTAAACGTGAAATGGTGACATTCGCGAACGCGTCACACCATACGCGTACCAATGTTACTGGATGAGAATAAAACTTCGCATCGAGTCACACTGTCACGCGTAGTGAATTTTTTTCTCAACCAATCACAGTGTGACACGATTCAGTGTGACTCGATGAGAATGTAGGGCCGTTAAACTGTAAGCAGTGCAGAGCTAACGATTTCAGCCGTCTTCAACCTATTAGAAACAAAATTTTCTCTAAAATCATGTTCTAGGTCGCGTATCGAACCAGGTGCTCAGTACCAAGCAGTCGCAACTAGTGTAATCACTCGTGAAAAACGTCAATCTACGGAATTGGTTCCCTCCGTGTGTAACACAGGATCATCTTTATAATCGCCAGTCCCCGGGTGATTGACGACCTGCGCCCCGCACCCCCACCCCCTCCCTTCCGCCTGCCAACATCACGAAATAATGGGAATGTAATTTGTGAACAATAAAAGATTGATTCATTAATTCTACTGACATTTATTAAAAACGCACTGAGTGATGACTCGGCGTGATGGATAGCTGTCGCTTAGTTTGGATTTAGGCTCATGCCACACGGAAGCATTTAAGGACTGTCGGTAAAATCTCAGAACGTACCAGCAATCAGCATCCTATTTTTCTTCTCCAGAATAGTTTAGCCTTCAATCTAAAACAAATGAAATACTAAATGATAGATTAAAAAGGATTAGTCACCTGATCATTTTCTCAGGCGGGATTGAATCTGCGACCTTCGGAAGTCCGGTCCAATGCTCTTCCAACTGAGCTACCGAGTCACTAGTGGCATCGTCGAATTATTTCTAGCACTTGTGAATGCTTAAATCTCAAAATTAAAAAAGATAATCCAAATGAACTCAAATTACGCTCGAGTTCAAGCAGAGTCGAGGCAATAATTACCATGAACAAAATTAGTTCAATAAGTTATTCCAAATTGCATCCTAACATATTGTTATTTCATTACCGTTACTTGATATTACTATAGCATTTTTCACAAATTACCCAGAGTCCAGAACATTAATTATACTTTCATCATGAAAGCTTCTAACGAAATCCTACGTAGTGGAATGAAACAAAAAAGTTGTATAACTGTAAGCTACAGGCTACCTCTATGATTTTAATAAAACAACCATCGAAATGTAAACAACCATATCAAAAGCAGCAAGAAACCAATCAAAGAAACCAGATCCAATTCCAGCATCATGTTGTAATAGTTTTACTCAAGAATTTCCATAAAAATTGAATCAAAGAAATGTTATTTTAAAACAAAACACCGCAAGCTCAACTAACAAACCAGTATCAAAAGTTGTTGTAGCCTGAACAAGTCTCCGCAACTTTCGCCGACTAGGCAGCCGCACAGTTATTCTGCGAAAGAACGTGGTGGACTCAAATTTCAAACTCGATCCCGTCGTCCTATTAATTCTTCTTTAGCTTATGCTAAAAAGAAAAAGATGAGTGTCTCAATCTCTCTCATTGAAATTGAAAATCCCCTTTTCAAATAAACTTAAAAATTAAGTGCTTTTGAATTGTCTATAATTACCTACATTCGAGACTATTAATGGTAATCATAGTGGTGCTCTCAAAGAAAGATACCTATAGGCAAACACGGAAGATCAGCGTCGGAATGTCTGGGACACCCGACACATGCTGAGTAGGTTGCCTTTTTAGTGTCACATTCTGTATTTTATTTAAGCATGTACCCATGCATTTTGTGCCGCTAAATAAATCAATTTCTATTCTATTCTTTTCTATTCTCTCTTTTTCTGGATTGATTAAAACTCACTATCTAGTTAATTACGGATGTACCGCTATTATTTAGCTTAATCGATGAAAGTCATAGCTGGTAAAAAGCATAGTTGAAGTAGGTACCTCAAGTATTTTGCGTTTCATTTAGATTAATCCTTCAAGCCCCGGAAAATGAGACACGACAGATTTTCCATTGTTGTGCGGTCCGATCAGGTCGTTCTCTCGGACGGAAAGATGTAATAGATATACATTGTTTTTGGATATTTTCGTCGTGCGAAAGGTAAAGCTGAATACGTAATCGTAACGCAAGGAATATTTGAACAAACCGCTCATAATTACAATTGTGTAGTATTTGCCAGGGGCGAGCTAGTTCGCAAGTCGTTTACTTATGCAAAGGAGCGGCGCGCCGACAGCCCGGACACTAAACAAATAACAAACATCGGTTGCAAATTGCAAACAAAACGTGCCTACCGACCGTTCCATTTCATCGAATAATTTCCACGGTGACCGAACAATCGGTCGAAAAAAGTTAATTGCACTCGAAACCTCCACGAATGGGATGCATTTATATTGCGTCACCAACTATGTAGTTCCCACTCAGCGAACTGCGTGCGGGATAACTATTCAAATCACGTCTCTTATTGCAGTACTTGTACTATTATGTATTCTGTGTTGCAGTGTCATATAGGTATACTACGATCAATGATGTGCTGAACACTTTACTCTATTCATAACCATACAATCTTACTAATCAACATACAAACTGGGTTCACGTTATACTAATGACTTGATGAAGGAAATTATTACGATAAGGCAAAACTTACAATAAATCAAAAAGCGAAAGAGCTGCATAACTGAGAAATGTTGTTTAATGATTCATTATTGGGAGAAAAAAGTTACAATAATTAATTATTTATCTTGCTGCCTTTATACCTATGTACGGTAGAACTTATATCTATTTTGTGCCTATGTGTACCGATCCGATGCAGTCTTACGAACCTCTTTGCCTGTAGCACAGACTGATATAAGTACTGTTTATACTGTAATGTGGTGTATGTATGTATCATCACACCATCATTTAGGCGAGCAACTAAATACGTATAAAAAATAAATTTGCATTTGGCTTATTTAATGTGTTTTTTTTCCTTATAAGGAACAACGATCAAGTCGATTAGTCGGTACGGACGTTGTTTGTCAGCTAACCACAAAATGTTTGAGCAAGTAAGTGAATTTAGAACTCGAGTGTGCTTACAAGAACCGAAAGTACGGGGCAAATATTGAACGGTGCTTCACGCAAATTACATTCCGTTTAGCGGCTTTGTTCGGAATTTAACGTTTTTAGATTATGTATTTACTTAAAATTCCGAAGGTAGAAATGGAGCGGAACATTTCAGTTTCAGATAAGTAGACTAAATTTTAAATGTCTTTGACAAATTCTATTTTCATTAAATCTACAGAGCAACATATAGCGTCATATGGGAAAAACCTCGCTCAACATAAGCATTTGAAGGCGGTATGCTTAAAGTGCGAGGTACAACACAAAATAAGGCATTTAACTTGTTGTCCTTTATGCTTCTAAACATTTGGACCCATTTTTAGTGGATTTTGATCGCGTGTTATCATCAAAAATCTGGACAAAACTAATGGATCGTCGGAACGCGGGATAATATCATTGAAATCGGGACTGTATTTATACTTAAACTCTTGAATTTTCGCGGGACCCCTGAGAGCCTCTCACGGAACCCCAGGGTTCCGCGGAACCCCATTCAGGAACCGCTGCACTAACGTATTAAGACTTCGATTGAAATTTAAAAGAAACAGATTGATAATTAAATGCTATTAACTAACATGCACTTCCGCTATCAAAAAAATACTTTGACTAACAATACAGATTATTATCTTAAGCCTTCGATCAGCTTCCTGATTGTTAACACTTAAAACTGTCAAATTCCATTAATTTCAAATTGTTTTAAACCGGTTTAATCGATTTCAATCGATTGAAACCGTTGAAACCTTCGAGCAACGCCGGCTTCTGGTACACAAGTCCGTCTAACTCCAAGGTTGAAACCATAGAATTGTTAACAACAGAGTTACGTAATCAGGGGGTAGAAGTCTTAAGCCATTGCAAGTTCTAACTTTGGTTAGTTACGTTTTGGAGCTTTGCGTTACTTACGAAACGATTTTGCACTCGCTGTTTGGTACTGCTTGTGTTGAAATAATGCATACTGTAAATCAAGACTGCGCAAAAATAGAAGTCTGACTCATCGTTAATATAATCCTACTCTGAGGCTTTTAAATGCAGCGAGCGCAGTTTTTTCAGCAAATTGAATACACCTGCCAAGAGATATCCGTCTGGCATGGAGTTATTTTCTATTACAGCGCTAGCAAAATGTATCTGGGTTAGTGTGGCGCGGCGCGGCGTCCGGCGCTCGCCGGATCGCAAGCACAATAAAATGCAATTTTCCACTCAACTCGGTATCACGGTGGCCGCGCTTCCTACCGAACGCTTTAGAAGTTGATTTAAAATATGCTCTTAAACGAGTAGTTTCACTTCCTGAGCATGATCAATCGATTTTGACATTCGTACACTGAAAAAAAACTTTTGTTGTACATAGCTCAACTTCCGTCTACGTATAACATAGAAAAAGTGACTACAAAACTAAAGCAATACGTAACAAAATCTTGTTGGGTTATATTTTTAACTAAACTGTTTTGTAATAATGACAACACTATAATGTCTAAGTCTTACAAAGGTGTTTAGTTCAGCTTAGCAAATTTTTTTGTTACTTTGTGCTAAACTTTTAGTAATATGTAGGTCTAATAATATGCAACTAGTAAGCCAATTCTTTGTTTACTTTAGCCAATTCGTTTTGCTGCTATTAACTCAGCTAACTCGGTATAGTGTAACAAAATTCTTACTTTACTTATAACCTTATAATTAATTTAATTTAGATCATTTGATTTGTTTACTTTTACAAAACAGTTTGACTATTAGCAACAAAACTAATTGCTTGCTTTAGCTGTAGTTGTTTGTTTAATCTGGGTACTACAGTTTGAGCGCTTTAGCATGGCAATAGCGACATTGCCCTTTTGTAAATATTTCTCTGAAACATTCACAAAAGGGAAATGACCGCTAATTGCCACGCTAAAACGCTCAGACTATAATGTAGGAGCTAAATTAAACGGTATATAAATAAAATGCAGTTGATTTACAAATGTAATTGTTTAATAAAATTGATTATTCTTACACTGTCAAAGTCATATTACCTAACTAAATCATCATCATCAATCATCGTCATAATTACTTAAATAATATTTTTGCCATATTATTATATTATTCTAACATCCTTTGAATGAATCTCGAACAAAATCTATAGGTACAATACTTATAATCAATCATCAAATCAATATAATCTTAATACTAAAACGCTGTTCGAAGAGAGATGCCTCACCTCACGGCGACAGGCGCGCGACAGCAGCACTGCAACCGCTGTTTTGGCATATATCTTTGGCTAACTAATGGCCAGTTCTGGTATAAGTTGTCATCATACTCGGGATGAAGACTTTTAAAGTCTCTCATGAGCTGAAATCAATATTTATTTTGTAAGACACAATAAAAAACCGATTAAGTATAAAATAATTGTAATATTATGTTTCATCTATGAACGTATTAAAAATATTGAAATCCATCCATCCGAGAAGAAGTTTAAAACTATATGAAGCTCTCCGACTTGTATTGACTGTGGAGAAAGAAAAATAATGAAACTGCATAAGAATAATAATAATGAAACATATAAACTTACCAAAAATACACCGCCTGGCTGGTTCAATGGCTTAAATTTTTGAAGACATTCTTTAACTATAATTTTAGTTGTCTATTCAGTCGTTGACTCGGTACCGCTGCAAGTTGCTGATGATAGACGTCGTCTGGAGTATTCTGCAATAACGCCAGACTTGATGTACTCTCTCCTGCGTTGACGATAACAGTCTAATAATTTTCCTTTTGCAGTAGCCTTTTGCATAAAACTGATGCTCATGTAAGGTATGATTGAAGTAGACTGATGAGTTCTCCTTTTTGAATAATTTGGGTATTTCATATGCAAGTATGTACAGCCGTGCGCTAGTTATTCTTTTTTGGGGGTCGTCTTGCAACTCATTCCTTATAATTATATTACAAAGCCGTCTTCGGTCGGCTTTATTTAACAGGCCCTTATTTTTGTGTCTAAGAAAGAGAGATTTACCCTCCTTACATGAACTTAGAATTTTGAATAATTCCTGAAATAATTAAAAAATATTATTTGTAAGCAGAATATTTGTGTACCAGTACACATGAAACATAAAATTCTGGTATAAATATAATAACTTTGGTTTCCCGATAGTAAAATACAAAATAAATCTTACACATGACGAGTCAGGGTTTGAAGTATCTGGCTCTGGCTGGCACTGCTGAATTTCCAAATCATCCAAAGTATCCACTGGCTGCCAGACGTACCTTGTACCCTGTGACTGATCTTCAGATATCTAAAAAAGAGAAAACATGTTCGTTACTCGAGTGCAATGTCTTTAGGTACCTACCTACGAGTACATCAATACCGATGAAGTGATTAGGAAATAGGTTGCCTTAGATTAGTATTCAATAACTGTTCATTGTTAATATAGAAGGTAAGTACTTACTATTTCTATAGCCATTTCCTCCCTGGGTGATCTTCTTTGAATTGCAACAGACAAATTAAAACGGAGACGGTCAGTGTGCCCCGGTAAGCGCAAGCGGCAAAATGAACGAATCAACTTGCATGGCGTCGGCGTCGATCACAAGAGCGAGATGTCGTACGTAGTACCTAGTTCGACATCGCGTAAACAAAAGTGTTTGGTTACATAAAATCAAAATATGGCTATCGTAAGATAACGTTATGTCTAGCTGAAAAGATTACTTTGCTGCTAATTACATAAGTTTTGTTGAATAGCAGTTTTGTTTTAAATAACTGCAAAAATAAGGTATTTCTTTCAATCATATGTGTTAAAATAATCAACTTTATTTTGATAATAGTAGCAATTTTTTTTTCTGTTTAACAATAATAATTGTTTGATAGTAAAGTGTGCCTTTAGTAACGTATAGTCTAAGAATTAGCATAAATTAGGTAAACTAGTTTTATTACACTTTACCAATCTGATGTGTTGTCTTAATTAAGGTTATTCATAACTTAAACTTTGATTTTAAGTAACCGAACTGAAAATAACGAAACCAGTTTTGTGCTTCGTAAATAAAGCACTTTAATTATTTCAAATTAAGTTTGTTGGCGACTAACTAAAGTTTGGTTAAAAAGGCAATAACCGAAACAGTTTTGTTATTTATTTTTTTCAGTGTAAACGCCACCTCAACTTTAACCGTTTGGGATGTTGGTTTTGACGTATCCATAAAATCTTTAGCTATCAGACTATCGGTGACCCAACTATGACAAAAGAATTTTCCGATTATCAAGCGATGTTTGTTTTTGTACCTGTCGCCCGATTATCTTCGCCGTTCTGTCGTTAGATTTTTAGAGTTACTGGGTGAATCTACGTTGTCTATTACTTCCTGCGTCATTGTCTGAACTCGAAAATCCAATGCATCGCAATAAATAAATTAAAAATATGCAAATAAATACAATGTACTATTGTACTATAATGTAAATGATGGCATATTTTTGATTTATTCCTTGTGATGCATTGGATTTTTAAAGATTTTCGAGTTCAGACAACGCAGGAAGTAAGGAACAACGTAGATTCACCCACCTCCTCAGTTAACTCAAAGTAGGTTGCTTTAGATTTTTATGTAAAGTCTTACAACAAGCGATGCCTTGTCGCGTGCCTAGTCGTCAATAAGTACAATAAAACACGTAGACATCGTTTTCAAAGGGCGAATGTGAATACGAGAACAGCAGTACCTCCGGCGTGAGGGACGCGTCCATATCTCAGTTTTATTTGACACTTCAACGATTTATACCTCCCTCGAAGCCTGTAACTTTTATTTTGATGGGGACATTCCTTACCTTCGCATGTCCTCTTAGAAATGCGAGAAATATGTCCAATTCGCAATCGGAATGATAGGGGATCAAGAAAGAGTAGCCTTGTCAGATTGAGGCTATTAAATAGTTATTTTATAGACTTCAAAGCGCTTCCCTACGATAACTAAATGTAACAGAGTAAGCTTGTTAATTTTTTATTTTACAGAAATAAAGGCGAAATATTTTTTTACAGTAATGTAGGTAGGTATAAAAACTTATCAAGTTGAAAGTTTTACTGACAGTGCACTAAGAAACCATATTTTAATTATTTTTTCTTTAAATTTTGAAAAAGGGGCCTTATCAATTCTCTTTTATTGTATAACGTAGAATTTTATCAAACAAAGAATCTTTCTTTCAGTTCCTTTCCTCGCACTCATCAAATAAAACTAAATAAATACTTCTTCAGAAAAGGAGCTTTTGTACTTTACTGCTTAGCAGATAATCGTTTGAGAGACTTTACAAAGAAAG
Organism: Agriphila tristella; assembly: GCA_928269145.1. Lineage (NCBI taxonomy): Eukaryota > Metazoa > Arthropoda > Insecta > Lepidoptera > Crambidae > Agriphila > Agriphila tristella. The sequence continues at coordinate 1,495,741 of OV743440.1, read as the reverse complement.
GACAGATTAAATTGGACGTATATTTATATTTCATCGAATCTAAAAGATATTTAGAATAAGATAGAATTAAGTAAACACTATTTAAATTTATTATAAACTAGTGACCACCCGCAACTTTGTCTGCGTGGCCAGTAAATATGTGTTCAACTGTTCATTAAACGACGACTTGAAAATCTGACGAGTTGGAAACGAGGGTTAATAAAATTTCTATCCCCCGGGATCAGTACTTTTTTGGGATAAAAGGTACCCTTTGTCCTTTACTGTACCTCTGATAACGTGTATGCAAAAATTCATAATGATCGGTTGAGTAGCGACGTGAAGGCGTAAGAAACGAACAAACCATCTTACTTGCGGATTTATAATAATTAATAAGTATAAGTATTGTCTACGGGCCAAAATATGCTTCGAACTAAAGTGATAGTCAGGAAGTGAGTGTTAGCTAAAAGTGAGTAAGAGACAGCATCCTTTGCTGACCGCCAGAGGGCGTCTGACGGAGGTGGTCTTTATAATAACCCGGAAGAGTGCACACAAAACCTTTAACGGAAACGGACGCGTAGTTTGTCACGTTTAATGGCCACGTGCGTATAATACGCGACAAAACCGACAAAGACCGCTTACAATACGCAAAGGGGAAAAAGTTGAACGGAAATAAAATTCTTTGAAGTATTTATGTTTTTTTTTATTTTGTATTTTCCATACTTACTATAATCTATACCTACATATAAAACTCTAAATTGATTGATTAGTGATAGATTGATTCGTTGTTGGGATACGCCTAGAGTCCTAACGGCTGAAAGTAGAGACACCATTTTTCATTCATGCTGTAAGTGAGCACTAAGAAAGGATTTTGGAAATTCACCGCCTTCTAAAGCATTGTCCACGCGAATGAAGTCGCGGGCTAAAGCTAGTCTGTACTAAAATTGTGATTGTGAAAGTAACTCGGTTTTTAAGCACTGAACCAATTTTTATGCCTTTAGTGTAGAGTTAGATTGGGGAAGGACATGGGCTACCGTTTTGTTGAGGTCATGAATATCGATGGAAGTGAAATAATTTCATCCTCAATTGGGATGTTGACTAATGAATAAAATAACGAAATACTAATAAAACTCGTAAACATATTAAACTTTTAGAGTAGCTTTTATACCTCGTGGTTTTATATATTGCATATTATTTGTTTTATGGCCCTTCAAAGTTGGGTGGACAAGTCCATTTAAAAAGTATAAAATTTATTAAAATAAATGATACCTTTAATTAGTTCGTAAAATGTTTAGCAAATTTGTCTAAGAAACTATTTTGATAAACACAATATTTAATAAAGCTGCCGAACAAATTTCCTACGCGTTGCATACAAACTACTGAGGCGTGAGTCGTGACGTCATAACTCAGTAGCCGTTAGTATGGAGCGTTTTTGGGCGAGTCAATTTATGTGTATTTCACACTGTGATATCTCGGGCAGTTTTCAAGCTAGCGAAATAATTATTTTACTTATGTTTCTTTTTTTGAGAGGTTATTTATGTAATATAAAATAAAAAAAAGTTGTTAACATCCCAATTATTGAGAATTAAAGTTCGTGCTCGCGGGCGATGTTATACGGATGGCCGCTAGTATAGAGTATTTTGGTACTTATAATATAATTTTCCTATTTCCCCGAGAGCCGAGTGTGATAAATAACGGGGGTGCATAGTCAGCAGTTGCTGATCCCCCCGCTCGCTTACAAGATTAAGGAGCGATTTCACGAACACGACACAAAGTCTTCAATACGAATTTGCCTCCTTGACGGTTCTTCTTAGTATAATTATGGAAGGTCAACCCAACCGCCGTAGTCTTTGTTCCGATGGCGTACTCTTCCTACATAAGATCTTATGGTCTTCTTTAACGTAATTGATTCTTTGATTTGAATATAAGACAAAATAAATCTGGAGCTGTACCAATAATGATGGGTCGTGGTGGAACACGTCTACATTTGGGAGAGTATTTCAAGTTCAATTTTGTTCTGCTATATTAAGTACCTTTGTAAAGCCATAATTTAACATGTCCAGCTGTCCTGAAACTCTTGTGGACGTACTGAGAAAATATGTGAAGTATCAGTCACACTTAAGAATGTATGTCTTAACATAATCATCATGGCACTATTACCCTCCGCTATATTTAATAACTAGATACAACATAGAAGTCATTGGCTAAAGCTAGGGTTACCTAGGATGACGGTGCCATTATATTACGGCCGTAATTTGGCGGTGTAGAACGTTGTCTATGTAAAGAATATATGGCGCGGTTTCTGACGTTACGGTGTCGCCATATTATTTACATAGACAACATTCAACGCCGCTATATTACGGCCGTAATATGACGGCACCGCTATCCTAGGAAACCCTAGCTTAAGGCAAGCTCCATTGTAATCAACAAAAGTTCCTCAACATTTTAGAACTTTGTCATAGCATCTTTTTTGACAAAATGCTTCAAACTGTGAGACTTCTATCAAAGAATTTATAATGACAAAGTACTAAAACGTTAAATGACTTTCGTTGCTGACCGTATACTCATCGTCCATTTCTGAATTATTAATGACGCCTTCATTCTCAATAATCTGAATAAATTAAATTAGCATTATTATTACAAACCTGGTCAGCTTGCCTGTTATCGTTGTAATAAGCCACGAGCCATCGACGTGGCGAGTAGGGTTACCAGATGACAGGAATTTTCCTGACATATCAGGAATTTAAGGCATCCTCCAGGAAAACAGGGAAAACTGTAGTTGTTAGGGAATTTTGAAATCCCAAAAAGTGTAATTAATTAATGAAAACACATAATTTGTCAATCATTTGGGTGAGAAAAAATTATCAAATGTCAACTTAATTACGAATGTAGATGCGGGTGAACAAAGTATCAGGAAATTTACTGAAAAGTTAGGGAAAAGTCAGAAAGTCAGTTATTAGATCTGTGGGCCTGCTCAAATGGCCACTTTTCTATTCGTTCGCTAAATTAAAAATAAGCCAAAAAACTCTAAAATTTCGTGTCGTAGACTTATCAATTCCATACAATACAACAATGTCTGTGATCTAAATGAATTTGCGACGTGTGATTTGATCGTCTAATTGCTTATTTTTAAGCTTTAAGTTAGCGAACGAATAGAAAAGTGGCCATTTGAGTAGGGGGGCTGGTAACCCTAGGATAAGGCGACCAATCAACGTAACGAGGCGTCTCCGAGTAACGAGCGCCTTTCCTCGATTCCGTCAGGATTTGCACATCGATTTCTCTGCGGCCTAATAAGATTATCTGGCCAATCCACCCTGGTCTTATAATAGCCTTTATTCGGAACACGCTTCTATGAAACTACTGCTTTCTGGTGATGTTTGTAATAATAGTGCCGATTAAAATAGTTACGAACCAATTAATTATTGTTTCGGCCAGTTGTAGACCAGCTTCAAAGGTTTCCAATAAGTTACAATTTACTACTCGGACAAAATAACAATGTCCTTCTTACTGACTAATTCATACGCGGATAATCGAGCTAATATTTGGAATGTAGATTATGATTAGGACATTTGAAAGAGGTTTGTGAGGCGATTTCATAGTAATGTACTGATCTCGCTGGCCGCTGCGACCTGGGACCCTATTTTTGAATCGCTCTGCTGGCGTCGAGCGCTCGTTTCCACTGATTTTCGTTCGACAAATCAACTCAAATGTATGGGATGTCGAACGAAAATCAGTAGAAACGAGCGCTCGACGCCAGACGAGCGATTCAAAAATAGGGCCCCTGGCCGTCGCGGCCAAGCCGCAAGTGCGCTATTGCTCTAAGGCCAAATGACACGCCACTCGTAACTTCAAACTCAAGTCACTCATTTATATGTAAGTAAGAAAAATGTGAGAAAAATACGATTATTCAAATTGAGATCGATGAACAAACAACACGCACGGGCTTTACTCTTTAATTTTTGCATGTTAACCTGTAAATACGTGAGCTATCGCATTTTACATGATTTACGGATCCCCTTATATATAGGTACCCTTTGTTTACGTTTTTAATTTTAATTCCGTATCGTACGATTCAAGGCAATAGAGAATAATCGTCGCTTTACAACTGACAGTAAAAAAAATAGTGCTGATAGTAAGAAAATTAAATGACGTAAGAAAATTTGTAGTAATTTGTAGATAAATAATTACCTACTTTATTCATGTAAGGTACGTTGGATTCAATATAACATGAATGGAACCCCATCTTAAGTGTTACTTCTGTTGGATAGTTTGGTTGTGATCGGCGCTGCCAATGTCGTCTACAACAGCAACATAAAACTCAATGAATATCGGCATTTTGAGTGACAAAATATTATTCTACAATAAACTTTTTGATCTTTCTTTGAACAGGCCCAATACGACAATTACGGTGCCAGTTTCAAAGCCATGACTATAGCGAGTTACAGTTATATGAGCTTAAACACCCCAAGACGATATTCAAACGTGCCCTTCAAACAGGAATTAGGATTACAAAGTTACCGCGGGGCTCTTCCGATCAAAGCGGCTGCCAACCATAATAAAATAAAACTCAAACAAAGTTAAAAAACCCTCGAAACGAATCATCGCGGAATTGGCCGAACAGAAAATTGTTGCGTTGTAAGAAAGAAACTTTGTAAAAACAACTGAGGGAGCGAAGTTGGAGGGAGTTCGGGCCGGTTGGTCATACAATATAAAGTCTGTGTGTTAGAGACAGAAGCGCCACATTGGCCGTGTACGAAAACACTTTTGTCATTGACGACGTCGTCGAGTGGTTGCGTCTGCCGACTGGGCACCCGGAGCTCGGTGGCGCAGTGGTTTAGCGCCTGGCTCTGCGATTGCGGAGGTTCAGCAACTTTCATAAGGGTTGGTCATGTACTTAATGATGCGTGAGCAAAAATTTATAATCTTGAAAGTACGTTAAGTCGTTTTTCCCGGCTGTATTTGCAGTCGTTAACATCCACTAATCCGCATTGGACTCGCGTGGTGGGTTATGAGTACCCATACTCCTTATGGAAAGCCTGGCGACCTAGTAGTGGGGACATCAAAAAAATTGCTAATGTGGTAGTGCTTTACACGCCAGTTCTCATGGTGTCGCCATCTCTGAGGTCCAGGATTCGATCCCTGGCTGGGTAAATTTAGAAAACCAACTTTTCTATAATTATCTCAGAGTCAGGTCTAGATGTATGTGAATATATTTGATGATTTTCATAACAAAAGTGCTAACTTTAGAATAATAATATTAATAGAATTGGAGCAATTTATGTAATAGTGTCCAATATTTATTTGTCTGTTTAGCTTACGCTAGAGGAACTGTTGTGACAGTACTGACTATAATAGCCCCGTTTGGCTTGAGATTGCCTGTAAGTTACGCTTATGTGTGCGTTCACGAAAAACTGTTATTTGTTCCGTGCAACTGTTCTGTCTTCTTTATAATTCGTGAGTCGGTCGCCAGCGGCCGCAGCCGGCGCGACACGACAAATTGCCCGCCGGGAAGAGTAATACTTCACTGATACCTGGTGCCTTCCTCCCTCCGCCTTCCCCACCTCATGATGGGAGCAATTTTTGTTTGATCCCCAATTTGAATGCAGATGGGAGATTCTCAAGTTAATTTTCATTTAAATCGCAAAACAAGGGTGATTGGATTTTCAATTTTTGAGATGCAGGATTCGTTAACTTCGTTGGTTCTAACGATAACGTCAAGGCCATTAATCACTTTGATGAGAAGCATTTTTTTAAAACGACTGCCCAAAAAATGAAGAGTCTATTGTGTTTAGGTTTGATGTATGTATGTGGGTAGGTATGTGAGTTTCTTTATTCCACTATAACTTCTAAATCCCTGAACAGATTTGGATGTGTGAGGTATCGTCATATCACTTCGAGACACTCCGGGTGATAATGGCGTTTTTTTTAAATCAATGTCGCCATTTTGTAATGTAAAAAAAATCTAACTTCAATTATTTCAATATGGGTATCAAATGAAAAGCCCTTATGAGCACACTCAAAAACTTTATAGTTTGTTACTAAAATGTATGAAATAAAAGTTAATAATTTAATAAAAAAAAATATTAAAAACACGACTGCGCTCTGCCAAAAACGAACTAAAAAGTTAACATCAGTCATTGCAGTAGGGGGACCGTTATGTAACAATTTTTATTCAAAGAGATCCCCCGACTGCAATGCCTCTGCGTATTTTTTATTGATATATATTTTTTTATAATTACCATGAATTTAAAAGTTCAAATTCTAAGAACCTAATTGTCTGAATTTATGACATAGAAAGGTCACTCTAATGATACCAGCAACACATTTTTTTAAAGTATTGTATCTTCGAACGATATTTACAGTAAACCATCCACATCCAATAGCCCCGAATTCTGGACATAACAAAAGCAAAACTGAATTTTCAGGATAAAATACAGAAACTTCTTAAATGTTCTATTGCATGTAGAAGTAGTATGGAAGCTATATGAGTTAGCCTGCATAATCTTGGCAGAACGCAGCGAAATTGTGCAGACTTAAAGCTTAACGGGTGAAATGTACGCAGTGAACGTGCAGCGACGAAACACACGAACCGAAAGTTTTACTAAGGAAAATTTCAAACATAACGTCAATCTGCTTTTGGGATAATTTTTTTTTTATGCACGATTTAGTATTATCATTATTATTTTGTACTTATCCGATTTGTTTTGTAGTGTAACAACAGCTTTTTGATTTAGTTGTCTATCGAATGAACGATTCAAGAAAAATAACTGACATCAAATTCCACATAGGCTGCAATTAATTCGAATCGTCTTTCATAGCCATAAAGCCTGATTCACATCATACATATCAGTGAAGTCACAGTTCCATTACAGTTCCATCCAGCACAGTACCACCACCGTGATAATTAGGTATTTATACATTTTCTATGAACTGGCGTTCACTGACACTGAGAGTGTCTGAGAGCACTGTCTCGTCACTGACACTTATAGGTGTGGACGCGTTCATAGAGAATGTATCAAATAACAATTATCACGGTGTCGATACTGTGCCGGAATTGTGACTTCACTGATATGTGTGAATCAGACTTAACAACGCTCTAGCCCTGTAACGATATGGAGTAGGAAGATCCCCTCTCAACATTTGCCATTGTTATAACCAAGCTTATGTTAATCCAAGTTTTCACATCAGCTTATCACAGTAACATCGGCCTGGCAACAGAAAATATGCGCATTCCTCATCAATCACGCGCATGATGCAGCAGGAATGCCACTCAGCGGTGACCTTGGACTGCGCATCATCACACACGTATACATTAGTATATCAGGAAGATATAAAGCAGCCACATCTTTTGCCAAGTTACTATAACTTTTTGGTAAACAAGGACTCTACGAAAAATAGGTCAATGCCGAAAACAAAAGTGGACATTTTAAAATCTGAATAATTGATTCAATGGCTTTCGTAATCATTTTAATGAATACGACAAATAAAAATGTGATAGAAACAAGATTTAGTCCAGAAACTTAGTCAGACTGAAAAGAAATACACAATAGATACGAAAAGCGCTTTTAAAACATAATTTTAATGATAAAATTTTACTAATGTTATTTTAGAAAGAGAGAGAAAGAAAAAGTATTTATTTAGGGACCACTTAATCTATTGCTATGACTATAACTAAATGCTTAATATTAAACAGAGAGCGTAGAAACAGTATAACTTAAATTAAATAATAAAGTAGCCCTAAAATGGCATCCATTCAGCATCTGTCGGGAAGCCATTATGATATGACTCCTCGACGCTGGTCTTCCATGGACACCAAGGGAGAAACGCACTACTTTGCACACCAGTAATACATAAAATAAATATTGGCAATAAGATCTGTTTTACATAAAATAACCATCAATTAGTGTGTAAGCTTTCAAATATTATTATCATTTCAAATAACTAAAAAAAATTTAAGGAAATAAAGAACAAAGAACATCTGCGGCTGTCAGCTAAAGTGTGTGCTTGGCAACGAACAGGAGGAAAGTTCAAGCGGCTCTAACTGCGTCCACCCACCACCGTCACAACTCTCTGACCGACTACGTAATACGATCTACAGTTACTACGATCGCTACGAATTGCTACGACTGCGATATTTGCTACGATCACGCTACGAGTATCTTTGATTTCCTTAAAATAAAATAATACATTTAAATATTCCTAACACTTTGTAGAGATATTGGGCCCGTTTAAAGCTCGGTTACACTGGAATATTTGTCACTGTCTTTTTCTTTACATGTAAATAAGATTAAGGAAAATAACCTTACTTCTTCACCTTTTTGAGAGTGTATTTCATAACTTCGAAAGACAAAACTGCAGATAACACGATAGCGACAGTTTGTTGCTGCGACTAACTTGATAGCGACAGAAGATCACTGCGCTTATCGTCATAGCGACTGAACTCCACTGAAGCGAATACGAAACGATATAACGATACTGCGACGACTCTAAAAAGCGACTGGATAGTCCGACAGTGCAACAAACGGTAGGTAGTGTTTATAATCTGATATTCTCTACCTTCGGAGTGCCATCGATGTTTTCGTTGTTTTTCATAATTATCATTATTACAATTATCTTTCTTGAATAAAAGTAATTGAAGCAACTTCAAAGTACGAAAGTGTATTTTGATGTAGAATTCAATTCAATTTTCAATTTTCAATTTGCTATTACATATTAACGCCCGCCCGCCAAAAAGATGAACCTTCGCAAGCGCTTTTGGTGAAATTCTTTTTTTTTACAATTTTTCTGTGTGGTTTATACGAAATTTAATATTTGTAGCAACTAGAAACTCTTATTGTATTTTTTGAGGCTACAACTTTGCGTTTTCTACATAAATATAGAGTCTTCCCACACCATGTTTTCCTATTACAGACCCTCAACATGTTTTGGTTAAGTTCTAATTAACTTACTTAACAGATGATTTCATTGAAATTCAATTACATTGTAATGAAACCAGAACAAATTTATTGCTGACTGTTAATTGTGGAAACGTGGTATTATTTTACTCAAATATTCTAATGATATACTAGAAAAAATATATTCTATCCCAAACATAGTTGTGTTCCAATTCTCGATAGAATTCATTGAAAACAATAATAATTGCTTGACTTTGCACACATACACGAGCGTAAACCACAGGGACTGTTGCGCAAACATCCAAGAATAATACGAGCAAAAACAGTAATGTTTATGGAAGCAAAAACGTTTTTATTATGTTTAAAGACAAATACAAATATGGGTAACTTGGATTTACGCAACAAACCCATGAATTGTTTGTGTCTCAAATCAGGAACTTGTTTTCATAGGCCAGAAATGTCTGATTATATTCTTACAAAGTATCTTTTCAAAAGTGTAGATCATCCATCCAATTTAGTTTTACATTGAATTCATTAAGCCAGGATCAAACCCTTCGTGCTTACAGCGAAGATCCATAACTATACCGTAAAACGAACATCGCTAACTTTGAAGTTAAAAGACACTGTCTTAAGAAATTTACGCGCGCTCATAACTCGAGCGGAACCGCACAAAGCGAAGTTAAATTGGAAGATTTAGTCCGCTCCAGCGAGTGCCCGTTGCTAGAATAAGTACGTATATCAGTGCCATTGTGTGATGCATCCTTAAAATTTTTTGGTTGTTTACTTAGAATAATAACACTTACAAGATGAGTCCTTGTATGTATAGTGAGGCAAAAAAATCATATAATCTTTACCAAAGAACATGTTTGCTTAGGTGTCAAGGGGAACGCAATAATCTGCCACGAGGACAATTGCAGCTGAAATCGACGGACTTACATACCTTTTGATGCACTTTGAATATGAGGATAGTAATCATTTTGTTAGTTGCATTCGATAATCGATCTACTTAAGTGATTGTTGTTTCTTCAGTAACATTAAATCTAACCGCTCATTTAAGTCTAAGTCAGACTGGATTACCGGATGTATATTGTATATTGACAGTATTTATGTCACACCGAATGCCGCGCGGCTGAGCTGCTCATCAGTCGCGAATTCGGTGTGACCCAGGCCTTAATCTTGAACAATGTTCTAATATTACAGTATCATTCAGTAACAATACAGTTAAACAGATTATTATCATGACCTGTTGTGATTTTTCATTAATGAAAGATCCAAACGGATACGTGCTTCGGGTCAAGCGTGGGTCCTGACCATCCATCACGCGATGAGCTATTAGTTAATTGCCGCCGCGACACAATCGCTGTCACACCCAACTCATTACATAAAGGCCAGGCGGGACAGAGACGGATATCGGTAGCCAGCTCCTCGGCGAAGGTCCTCGGATATTTTGTCGGAACTGCACCATCAATCCCGTAGATTACCGGCGTCGCGCGCGAGGTCATGTTTACCTTCGAATAGCAATGAAATATTTTTATGGCTTTCGTATCGCGCTGGAAAAGGGCCATAAATTCGACAGAATATAAGCAGCAGGAAGTTTAAAGGTCGGGTGAAGGATATAGACTGGAAAATGGGTATGATAACATAATGTTGCGACAAGCTACTCGTGCTTGTCACTATGAGAAAAGATACACTTCATAGTGAAAAGTGTGGAAAGCTTGTTTACATTGTTGCATAAAACTTGAATTTTTGGTAGGTAACTCGCTTACTGATATTTTTCCCAGAATAGGACAAACTCCAAAGTCATAACAAATATTACCATTAGATTTGATTGATTTTTGGACATTTGGATCTGAAATATTTAGTGCAGTACTATATAAATACCAATGGCGATGGTGTAAGAATATCGATATCGAGTTATGCTTCAGTCTTTTATTTATTTATTATTTATTTATTAGGTACCCCAACAAAGTACATACAGAAACAATCTTAAAAGATACATTTGCAATCTTTGGCCTTTGCATGACCTTAATAACAGGTACACACAGCATTAATTTTTTATTCAGTTTTGAGAATTTTTTTCGTGTTCAGAATAGCTGTAATCAAATAAACACCATACAGCAGTTTTCTTTACATGTACCTATTCTACGATACGATATACTGCTCAATGGGTTCGTAAAATAAAACCACATTCCATCTAAGTTGTAAACTTACTGCAAAGGAATTTACCAGCTTTAGGTTTAATTTGATATTGTTAAGCGCGTGATTAAATATCGACGTTTATTAATATTGGCGCGGCGGCCGGCATCGGCATATCGGCAATCTAATCGTGTGATAACCAGGCACGCGCCTCGACCACGAAACGTACGCGCGACGTGAAACCACGTTAATTACTGATCATGCGATAAACAACCTTACAGCGGCCAATAAAACTGGAAACGTTCGTTCACACGACCGATATTTCACGGGAAAGCTTATGGCCAGGCCATGAGGTAACTATTCCCGTGGATCGTCGTCATCGTTTGTGCAAACACACAGCTAAGAAGTCATGTGACATGGAACGTCGTCGGCGGTAAAAATATCGCGCGTTGAAAAAATCGCTCGTGTGAACGATCCCTAACTCGACTGAAATTCGTGATGGTGTATTCGTGAATTCCTCACCAATGGGATAGCGTAGGAAATCGAGTTGTCAGCATTTATGTAAGGGGCGTCCATTAATTATATGCAATTACTAGTCAGGCATTGAGGCATTTATTGGGGGGAGGGGGTCGAGCCAAATATCTCACCAAATCTCACGGAAAATATAACGTTTGTTTTTTCAGTAGAAAGAGTGTAAAATATTGCGAAAATAAAAAAATACAAACACAGTCGAATAAATTAAAAACCTTTGACGCTAACCGTACCTTCACCGTAACGTTTTTGACGCTACCACATACCGCAAGGAAGGCTGGCGCATACTAGGGTGAACCGCACCGCACCGTAACGCAGCGCTTTACAAAAACCTGCCGAATAATTCTCATACATTTTAAATATAAAATTATACTAAAGCGTTGAGCGACATCTAAGGGCAACTGTATACGTGATACGGATCCATAGCCCCCACGCAGATCGCAGGCTCAGCAGGCGCCCTTCTCCGAACTCTTGTTTAACTTTGCTGCCGCAGTTCGCATGTACGACCTCCTCATTGCTTCACGACCAATGATGTGTGTTACTCTAGATACTACTCTAGATTTTCAATTACTTTATGATAAATATTTGACCTTAATAGAAACAACACCTGCAACGGGAAGCTTACGTTGTTAGGCAGCCATTACATGGTCATGCAAGCGTCAGTCAAATTCCATCAGTCATGAATTACGTTTGACTGATTGACTGATGGAAAGAAGAAATCACATCATGCAACCATCAGTCACTACATTACACGGTAGGTTAATCGTCAGTCACAGCCCGTGACTGTGGTTAAACTGACAGCAAAACCTACCGTGTAATGGCTGCCTTAGCCATACCCACGCCATATAGAAGACTTAATCGGCATCTTTAGAAAAGCTGTTTCGCTGCTACATTCCTGACGCTTGATAAAAGCAAAGAAGCAAACTCTTCATAATTTTTCACGCAAAAATAAATCCTACAGTGGATTTACGCTAAGATATATTATTCGGATCACGTCTCATTTTTAACAATACAAATGATCAAAACAACTCTGCGCAAGCCGTAATGAGGGCGATCTTTGAAAATTCCAATTTAATTATTAAATAGATAATTATATGGATATACAAAACACGAAATACAGTCAAATGATTCATAATTCTTAAAAAATGTCTCTAATAAATCTTTAAATAACAGTAAAAATAGGGTCCCATTTTTACCCTTTGGGTACGGAACCCTAAAAAACATGGTCAAGTGCGATTTGAGCATTTTTTTAATATTTTATTTTCTATGTATAAAATCTTTTTTTTTTCTAATTTTCTCTCCATAGTGCACTCCTTGACAATACAAACAGTAAGTGAAAAAATAAATATGACTCGTATTTTTATTTGTTACAGCTGAAACTTTTGTGAAAAATACTTCTGACCAGCAAACTTGAAATTCCACTCGAACAGATTGTTTTCGTTTATAATACCTGATAATTTATTATGTTTTTCTCTCTATACGGCACAAATTTAAGAATTTTGCTTATTAAAACTAAGGTTGACATCAATAGTAATGCCAAAGCTTTACTGTGGTAATGCTTAGTAAGATAACTTCTTTGGAAAAACGCTAATTTCTTTGAAATGTGAGTATACAGCCTTAAGCTTGTAAATCTCTGTTACAATTTGTTGCTTATTATAATCAAAGGATTTGACAGACACCCATCTAGAACAACACGCATCATTGTTCAAAGCACACATCATTTCCTCAGCAGGGCGGGGACCTCAAAGCAAGTTAAACTTAAAGTACAGCTCGCAAGAATGTAATTCCGTATTCATATTTGCCAACGTTCCTAATCTTGGCAACTCGCGAAAGCCGTCACGTATTGCTCACAAACCCTTCTTCTTATTATTATTTGGTTGAAACTGGAATACCATTTTCATCGCATCCTACGTCAGATATAAACTCATATTTTTTAAAGGCAAACGCAGTAATAACCAGTGTCTTTGTAGAATAAAAATTGTACCCAGATTTACCCCCTCTACTACCCTCTTTTTTTATGCAGAATGGGATAGTGCTTGGCTTTCAGCTCACCTGATATTAAGTGACGGTAACGCCGAAGGTGGAAGCGCACTACACCCGGAGTCATCACTGAGGAACTTGCTATCTTACCTCAACAATTTTAAATTGTTGTTATGGCGTCAGACTTAGGTAAGATGGTGGTAGCTAGCCAGGCAGGACTTGAAACCGGGAACCAAACCCGGGACCCCTGCATCTTACACGGTTGAGCGAACCACTAGGCGGTTAGGTCAAATTATGATCGTGGCATTTTTGGATACCTATGCGTTAGTAAGACAGTCATTTGATGTCATATGCCGATATATCAACTTCAATTCATACGAAATACCTAGGTACATAATATTGTGAAAAGATGAAAGTACCCTGTGATGAGTTACGAAATGAGTAAAAAATACGTTCGGGGGATAATTAACTGGGGACGGTCTAATTTACAATGTTTATATTCGGTGGGCACGATATTTCGGACACCTTTGACGGTGACATCGAGACGAGGCATTAACAGTACGCCGAGCTTTTAGGTACAAAGGTACCTAATAGCATTTATATTACATTAGCAATTTAAAGTCGATGGCGCATTTTGTGGAGGCTAACATAGTTTGACATATAAATAAGCTAAATGAGTCAAATACTGCTGAAAATTGTTCGCCACCAGAAAACATCGTAATAATTGGTGGGTGTCGAACTTGGGACCTCAGAGATAGCAAAACTATCGGTCTTCTAGCCACTTTACCACGGAATTGTCAATAACAGTCTTACTTAAATTTAAAAAGGAAAAGTTGAATAATAACACAGTAAGTTATCGTGATATAAAACCAGATTTAACAAAGTTTTAATTGAGAATACTTGCTGATAGAATTATAAACAGACTGAATAAATAGATTGCATCCAGAGTTGGGCGGCGCGCCAGGACAACTTCGTAACGGGAAGTGTGACCACTGGCCTGCTTCGAAATTATGCCGCGAGCATTCTAACTGACGCATCGGAAAGAGAACTGCATAACTTAAAATACAGATTCTTATCTTTTCTTCTTCATTCTTTCTTCATTAGGTACTGCACTCGGTTCGATGACCACACACGATCAAGTCATGTGTTAGGAATTCCGGAATTCGCGTGTTGCTTTGCGATAAAAAATCGATAGAAACGATAGAAAATCTATTGTGTCTCATTTTCCGACTATTGGTATTGGTATTGGTATTGGTGATGGGCTCTTTTTCCGCATTTAGACTCTCATTTGGTCCGTTATGCGTGAACACAGCATTGGTGTGGCTAGTCAAGCCATCCCAGCTCCTTCCAGAAGCGCAGAAGCCTCCTGGGGCGTTCACAGGCTTCTAGGAGCGACCTCACGTCTTTGAGGATTTCTGCCCGGTGTGCGGCCAAACCCACGCACTCCAGGATCACGTGGGCGGCTGTTTCCTCTGCGTCCAGGCATCCTCTACATAGGGGACTGTCTGTCGCATTCATGATGAATAGTTGTCGGTTTAAGGCAAGGTGACCTGTAAGTGTACCTACAACTATTCGGAGGTCTGGACGATTAAGGCTGAGCAGTCTACAGGTCAACCGCGGCGAGACTGCGGTCATCGCCAACTTGGACTGTCTACAGCTTGTTAGATTTACCCAACGAGTATTATGTGCAGCACGAGTACGTTGTCTCACCCATGAGCGCAGTTGGCTGAACGGGAGTGGCAGAATGGGTAAGGGTCCTGCCATTTTTGTGGAAGATCCCTTTCTAGCCAGCTCATCGGCGGCGTCGTTCCCGTGTGATCCACTATGCCCTTTAATCCATTGTAGGATTACTTTGTTTTTGGATGCTAAACGATCCAAAACTTGGTGGCATTCGTAGACGATACTGGAGTTGATCGTGTTGGCCTCCAGTGCTGTTAGAACGGCCATGCTGTCTGTCAGTATGCGGATGTTTAGTTCCTTCATACCTCTAGACAGGGCCGTGGTAGCGGCATTTATTATTGCAACACATTCGCATTGAAATATCGAACTGTGTTGGCCTAATGCTTGTGATATTTTGATATTTAGGTCTTGTGAGAATACTCCAGCACCAGTGCCAGTCCCCATCTTGGAGCCGTCCGTATAAATTCGGACTTCATGTATGCCGGAGTAATCTCGGTCACTTTCAAATAACTGTATCTGATATTTCTTTTCGAAAATGTATTGTTTTGGGATCCTGTCGCATGGGGCAGCGATTAGTGGCTCATGTTTCACTAGATTATTCCACAATGTGGAGTGAGGACCCTCTTGGTTGTACCACAGACCCAGGTGCTTAAGCCTTATAGCAGCCATGGAGGCTTCCTGTTGTATAAACAGGTCCAGTGGTGTTAGGTCCAGAGCTACTTCTAGGGCGGCTGTGGGGGTAGTTCGCATGCAGCCGGTTATCGCAGAACATGCCAATCTTTGGAATTTCTGCAGCTTGTTGATGACGGTGCTTTGCTCTGTTTTGGACCACCAAGCAACGGCTCCGTATGTGATTATGGGACGTATAACGGTTTTATACAGCCACATTGTTATTTTCGGTGATAGCCCCCAGCTTTTGCCGAGTAGTCTTTTACATTGGCAAAAGATGATGGTGGCTTTGTTTAGTTTCCCTTCGAGATGTCTATTCCAGAGGAGTTTGTTGTCTAGTATCACTCCTAGATACTTGACTTCCTTGCTAAGGGACAGACTGGTGTTGAAAAGTTTAGGTAGTTTGAGATTGCCTAGACTTCGTTTGTTTGTGAACATAATTAATTCCGTCTTTGTTGGGTTCACTGTTAGATTGTGTTTATTGCACCACTGTTCGACGACCTTCAATGCGGACCTCATTCGGTCACATATCACACTCTCAACTCGTCCGCTGATGAGTATGGTCAGGTCGTCTGCATAGCCTACTGTGAGGAAATTGCGGTCGTTGAGCCAACTAATCAGCTCATTGACCACAATGTTCCATAAGAGAGGTGAGAGGACCCCCCCTTGGGGACATCCTTTAGCTACTACCCCTCTGGTAGTACCATTCACAGTAAATTGTATAGCTCTATCTCTTAGCATGCTGTCAATCCACCCGGCGATAGTGGGATCGACACCATGTTTAGAGAGGGCCTGGCTTATGCTGGTAAAATTGGTTTTGTCAAAGGCTCCTTCGATGTCGATGAAGGTGCCTAGTGTTGATATTTGGTGTTTGAGATTGCCTTCTATATAAGAGACCACCTTATGTAGGGCAGACTCTGTTGATTTGCCTGCAGAATAGGCATGTTGGTTTGGATTTAAGGGGTTCCTGACTAAAGCTGTGCCCCTTATCTCCTTGTCTATTAGTCTCTCCAACACCTTTAAAAGGAATGATGTGAGGCTAATTGGTCTGAATGATTTAGGTTGAGTGTAGTCTCCTTTGCCGGGTTTAGGAATAAAGACTACTTTGACTTCCCTCCATTTCAGGGGAATATAGCGGTGTGCTAGGCAGCTTCTGTAGATGGCTACGAGGTGGTCAATAAGACCGCCGTCACTCCATCTCATCAGCCCTGGAAAAATTCCATCTAGTCCCGCTGATTTGAAAGGGAGGAAGCTGTTGATTGCCCATCTTACTTTTTCCGGTTTGACAACCTTGTGGGCGGTGGTCCAGTCGGTTTCAGCAGGTAGGTACTCATCTTTTTCTTCCCATGTTCGACTTTCCGCTATGCGGCATCCGGGGAAGTGAGTGGTCATTAACAGTTCTGAGGTATCTTGATCTGTTTTGGTATATGTTCCGTCAGGCTTTTTCAGGAAACCAAGATTGTGTGTTGGTTCGCTGCACAGGATGTTTTTCACTCTGTTAGCCTCGTTGTTGGTTTCAATGTTGGTGCAGTAGCGTCTCCAGCATTCTCTTTTCTTGAGGCGAATACGCTTCCTGTAGTCGTATTGGGCTTGTTTGTATGCGTCCCAATGGTGCGGTTCCCGAGAGTTCTTTGCTTTGTTGAACAACTTCCTTACCTTGCGGCGTAGTTTCTCCAAGTCAGGTCCCCACCAGTGACACCTGTTGCCTGGCCGGGAGCTGGGAGTAGAAAGTGGGCATGTTTCTTCAAAGCTAGTAGTTAGTGTTGTTGTTATGCGATCAACATGGTTATCAATATCCGCTTTTACCGCGTGAGTTGTGGGTGTGTCCAGACACCTCAGCTTCTCTGCGGTCAGAAGCTCATACTTACGTCGGTCCATCTTACGTGGATTACGTCTGGGCTTAGGCGGTGTGAGAGTCGTATTTAGGTTGTACTTGACCCAGCGATGATCGGCGCACGACGCCTCGTCCGATACATGCCAATCGGAGATGTGATGAGACGCGTGTTCGCTCGCCAGAGTAAGGTCAATGATTGTCTGGGCTCGTGATGTTACGAAAGTCGGTTCAGAGCCCCTGTTGATTAGGTTCATATTAGTCGCGAGTAAAAAAGAAACGAAATCCTCACCTCGCGTGTTGTTTTCCTTGCTGCCCCATAGCACATGGTGTGCGTTGGAGTCAACTGATATGATCAGCTCCAGTCCCTCGCGCTCGCAGTGTTGCACCAGCGCGGCCAGTTCAGGGGTGGGGATGTCCGCGTCGCCCGGCAGGTAGGCGGACGCGATCACCACGTCAGGCAGGCCTGGGGAGGGGTCATTTCCGACTATTGTGTCTCACTTCCGACCATTATGTCTCATTTTCCGGGCGTTGAAGTTTAAAGTAATACTATCCCCGTCAATTGGTAATGCGCTGGAACCTTGTCAAATTAACATACACATCATCGTCATCCGCAACTAAAAATGACAAAAAAACAGTAAAATTCTAATAGGTAATGTAATATATTAATTATTGAATTCTTATTTTCAATACGAGTTAGTCTAGGTATATGAGAAAATTACAATTGTCTTTCGTTTTTGAGGTTAAAATCATGGCCGCCAGGCGCATTACCAATTGACGCGGATAGTACAAACCTAGAATGCCAATTTTCTGATCGAAATGAGATAGTCAGATTGAATAATAATCGGCTCCCATATTATTACGGGCCTTACAGTTTTCATAGTATGTATTTTCCTGTTGTAAGCAATTTTTTTGTTTCACAAGACTAGGTAACTGGGGCATTAACACGGATTTTCCAGGCGGCTTGCTAAGGAACTTTAGTCGAATAAGGCTTTTATCGGCAATCGCTTGTGAAATCGATAAACTAATTTAAATAAGGTGGCGATTTGATTTTACAAACGACTGTCGTTTAGAAACTCTAGTCGACTAAACTCGCTTGGAAAATCAACACGAGAAAATGCCCCATAAGACACAATGAGTTCTCTTAATCCATAGCAATCACTCACTGCTAGCCCTTTAAATAGCAAATAACAGAGGAGACATGGAGAGTCAAGGTTAGATACCTCTCCAAGCAGACTCTCTAAAGCAGGGGTGCCCATAATTTTTCTTTAGGAGATCGACCTAACAACAATTTATGAATAAGAGATCGACATTTTGACAGTTTTTGAAAAAAAAATGCATAAGTAAAACTACATTGGGTGCAAAGAGTCAAATCTGTAATCCTTGGCGATCGACTTTAAAACCTCTCGCGATCGACTGGTCGATCGCGATCGACCGTTTGGGCACCTCTGCTCTAAAGCTAGGGTTTCCTAGGATAACGATGCCATCATATAATTTAGCGGCGTAGAACGTTGTCTATGTAAACAATACGACGCGGTTCTGACGTTACTGTGTCGCCGTATTGTTTACATAGACAGCATTCAACTCCGCTATATTTATTACAGCCGTAATATCCGACGAATAACGACACCGCTATCCTAGGAAACCTGAAATTCACTCTAATTCAAACATAAAATCTGTTGCGCCACAACTCTCAACCCCTTGTTGGATATCATGCGTATATCAAGACACGATTCACGTTAAGGGTTAATTAAACAATCCGATCAATTTCCGACGAGCTCCATTTAGATTAACGGCACGCAGGCGGTAATCTCCGTGCCGCCCATGGAGTTATTAACGGATACTACCTACTTAGCACAAATATTTGATACAGAGACATGCAATAAACTGACAATAAATATTTGGATGGTTTATGGATAAGTTTTGAGAATATTATAGTTGTTAACAAACGCTGTTGTTTGATCGTGATTGGATACAGATAAACGTTTTATTATAATCGTAGTCTTGAATTTGGGTGCTTTTGTCTTTCTACTGAGCTCCTATTTAAATTATTATTTAACCAAATGAAAATGTATATGTTACGGCTAATACCCGAAGTGCGGCTAAACCTAGTTTTAGCCAGCTAAAACTAAGTGTAGCCGCTAGCTGTTGGCTAAAACTAGGTGTAGCCGATTTGCTCGCGGCTAATACTAGGTGTAGCCGGCTAAAACTAGGTGCAGCATGGGATATAAAGAAAGTTTTTCTGTTGTCTGTTAAAAAAAAATAGGAAAATGTTAAAAATAGGAATAGGATATGTTAAGAAATTTAAGGCTCACGCTCCGCTGCGCTTCGCGCTCGCCTTATATTTTTAACCTAACCCGGGACCTACAGGAGTAAAGCAGATCGGTTACACCTAGTTTTAGCCAACAGCTATCGGCTACACCTAGTTTTAGCCGGCTAGAACTAGGTTTAGCCGCACTTCGAGTATTAGCCGTAACATATATAAGTACTTAATAAAAAAATACATAATTATCAAAAATGTGTTGATAGGTAATTAAACAATACTTCAATTGCTCATACCATAACTAGACGCGGCGTACACGTATCAATACGTTGATACGTGTACGTCTACTTAAATACAAAGGTATTGTAGTAGATACTTAAGTAATACGTCAGTCAATCATCAATTTAAAGCCAAATCGGCAGCCACGAGGTTATTTTACTTTTTATGCAAACGTTATAGCTAATATTAAAAACAGCTTGACAAAGCTTTTAACACGATCCTCTAGTTAAAATAGACCTAACTCTCGTTTACCGGTGTCCGGCGTCCGGCGGCGGAACTGACGTACGTTTCAGATTTAATTCAACCGCGTGTCGCGCCTCTTTTTTTGTTGCGCGCGGGGGACCGCTCAGAACATTCTGTCAGGCTAAATTTTTCCGCCGGCACCTAAAGGTTGTTTTGGCGAGCAGCGGTATTGTTAACAGGCGTTTTTATAGTCGAGAAAATGTCGGACAGTTTTGATTACTTTTTGAAAAAAGGTGAACGAGAAATTTTAACATTGAGTTGTAAGAATCTTTTCAGAGAGAGCATTCTAAGTGGCGTCAATTATTTATTTTAAAACTTATTCAAAAGTATAGTAAGACCGCCTGTTAAGTGAACGGCGTAAGAGATAAATAATGGAATGAAAAGGACGAGAAATGGCGGACAGGTTTGACTATTATTTAAAAAAAACGCGAGAAACAAGGCTAAGTAACTTTTCTAGAGAGAAGATTGAAAAAAAGATATTAATCATTTAAACTTTTATGTAGGTATGAGTATTCAGTATAATTTTGAAGTATAATTGATAAGTATACATTACGCCGTGATTACCAAGCCATTGGGGGAGAATTATGTATCACGCGATATATCAATCAAGTCGCGTGACGCTGCGAAACATCTCCGATGAATGGGAACCTTCAAGGATACACCCAAGACCATGAATACTACTCAAACGGCCGTAGCTTGTTCAGAAGTGCAATTACTGAAGATTCCTGAAATATTTTGTACCTATAGCTTTGACATACAAGGTGCATTTGTAACCACTCTCCAAATTTTAAGGATGTGTTCAGAAAAACAGAAACTCAACAACTTTCTCTAAGAAACATAAGGTCAAACGTAAAAAAACTGCCTTTCATACAAATCAAAGAGATCACGTGATCAGTTTAGTATGGGATGCCCAACATTTTTTGGCGTATTTTGACACATGTTTCATGGAGAAAGTTGACTGAACACATCCTTGAAATTTGGAGAGTGGTTACAAATGCACCTTGTACCTAGATCTTTGCCTTGTACAAAATATCTTTGTAAGTCTAAACTTTTATATTTTACTAGCATCCGCCCGCGACTTCGTCTGCGTGGAAAGTTTTTTTTGTTATCACTCGGGAACAAATATTTTTTGGGGATGAAAGGTACCCTATGTCCTTCTACGTACTACTACTACGTACCGTACTACGTACCCCTGACTACGTGTATGTAAAATTTAATGATGATCGGTTATTAGTAAGTAAGACTTGAAGGCGTAACAAACAAATGAACTTTAATAATGCGTAACAAAAAAAAGGCGCGTAAAAGGCGGTAGGTACTGTGCGGTAGATCCCATAAAATTAGACCATCGAATTTATCACGCGCGTTTTTTTTCTCGATATCTGTTCATGCTACGGGTACAGATTCAATTTATCGAATCCAAATTATGTATCTATTAAAAATACACTAGTAATATTGTATTTTTAATATGTAATATAGTTTATTAATTTATGTGTAAATATAAACTAAGCATTTTCTTGGTGGGGTCGTACACACAAGTGGTACCTAGGTTCAAGTTTTAACCACCTACCTGCTACCTACATGTTTTAAAATTTTCTTTGAATCCTAAAGATTTAAAAACGAATAATCTAACACAGCAGTCTAAACAGAAATGTTACGGCGAACAAGTGAGAATGACCAAATTTTTTATGATGGATAAGATCTATATGTAACATCTCAAACCACGGATGAGATCGAGACAAAACCCAGATTAACGAGAAAGAGAAACAAATTCGGTGAGCGGCATCAAAGTCAAAGAAAAGTAATCGATGCCGCCCCCTCCCCCCTTACCCACCCGCGCCCCCCTGTGGCCCGAGCGAGTTCGAGTTTGAGTTGCGGAGTTTCCCTCACATATTGTGTGTGCAGGTCCTAACTTTTTAAGTGACTTTTAGCGCCAAAATAATAAGTAACTCATAAATATGCAAATAAGAAATTACCCATTCGTTGTCGACGTTTAAAACATTCAGTTTTTTTATTACGGTTTTTGGGTCTCATTAAATATTGTAGTATAAGTTTGTTTTTCCTTTTAGATAAATATATTTTGTCTACTTACAAACGTTTATGATACTTGCAAAAATCTGCGTAGTTGTGTTTCCAGTTTGTTATCTCGTAGCGATGACTACGAGGCTGCTACGATTACAGGTCTACGGAAATAATACATTACAAAATAACCCCTAATACCAAATATGGTAGATAGGGACTATCAATCTGAACAACTTTCACTATTGGACCAACACTGAAATAGCAAAAAAACAGCTGTTTCATACATTTCGATATGAATTAGCTTAATTCGTTATTAATATGTTACGAAACAGCTGAAATATTTTTTTTGCGATTTCAGAGTTGATCCTGTACTAAAAGTTGTTCAGTTTGATGGCCCCTATCTACCTTATTCGGCATTAGGTTTATTTTGTAACATGTTGTATTATGTAGCTAAAATAATGTTTCAATGCAAAAACTACACAAAAAATAAACATTTAGTTTTTGCATGGAAATATTATTTTGAACATTATTTTGAATAAATTTGACTGGAACTAGAATAAGGTATCCGGAAGAGGGCGCTGATTACTGAGATACAGGTATTTTACCTAGTTCAGGAATCAGAGACTTCATTATGTCTGTGTATATGTTTTTATGTCAATAAAGTTATTATTATTATTATTATTATTTGACTTAAATGTTCATTTGAAACTTATTTCCACCACTTCTATTAAGTTATTCATTTCAACAATTAAGTAAAATGGTCTTAGTAATAACTCAACTCTTGAGTGGTCAATGGTGGGTGTTCTTACCACAATTGGAAAGCTCGATATATAAATCCTGCCGCTTCAAGCCATCGTAATAAAAACAGTCTGCAGTCGGTTTGTTTGTAACCACAGTAGTGTGACGTCTTGTTACTTTTACACAGTCTAAATACTTAGTACCAGTATCCTAAGTTCATACAAACCGGTCAAAAGTGCGCCAAATAAAGTAACATGATAAGGAGTCACGGCATATTTTGTAACACAATAGTCAAAATTGTTACGTACTCAAAAAGAGTATGAGAAGAGTTATCTACGTGAACTAGTAGCTCTGTGAGCTGTAGATCTCGCTTTAACATTTCTCCGCCATTTTGAAAAACTTCGAGAAGCGGAATTGACAAAAACCATTGAACCTGCTCACAAAACAGTACCTCTACCATGGACGAAAATATATTTTTTCGTCCATGCCTCTACCATGAGTTAGTACAGTAAAATTGGCTGACGTAACTAATGTCGTTACGTAAAATCCGTTTCCACAATAGTAAACGTTAAATCGGTACCATGGGTTTCACTTACGTTTTATGTTTAATGTCACGTGAAAACCACACTGATTACAGTAAAAGCTAACTTCAGTGTAGTTAGGGACGTAGTCTGTGGTGTGGTATCTACTCTGTGATATAGATCATTGACAAGTGTTTTAGTTTATTTGGTCTGTGATACTCGAAGATGAATGCAATACGACAAAATTAAAAAGGTTATTTTTCTGTTGCATATTGCAAGAAAACACGTAATTCTAAATTTGGCCGTTAAACTTTATTGATGGACAGAACGTCACCGCTGTTTTGTTGGTTTGTTTGTGCTGCCTATATGTATTATTATAAATACTATTATAGTAACGCAAAGTAAAGCACATAAAACCTGAAAATGTAGATCATGATCTTGGTTTGAGTAGGTTTCTCAAAAACCCATTTACCTTAATATAACCCTACCAACTTACTTTTGTTTCCAAGGATACCCCTTGATATGATTGTAAATCGCAATTTTCTCTGCGAATATAACAGAGGTAAGCGAAGGCTTCTTTCGATAACCTATATAGTGCTTTTGCATTTTTTTTTTTCACTTTTGTACACGACAATATACTTGTTTCGCATAGCCGCATCATGTTCTCTTAGTATAGAAACTATTTTTCATAAGCCGCTTTGGCTTCGGCAAACATCCTCCAAGCGAAATATTGTCGAGCAGACATTTTATAGAAACGTAAAAATACTTCTCACTATAAAAAATTCAGTGAGAGAAGTAACCACATTAGTTACAGTAATTTACTGTGACATCTGTCAAATTAGTGACTCATGGTACCGATTTGTATGCAAAATGCTACGTTAACTACACTCTCTACGTAAACTGAAACTAATGTGGTAAAGTAAATTTTAGCCTTCAACTCATGGTACGGATTTTAGTTCGGCTACTGTCCAATAGAGGCGCTGTACAGATTCTCATACAAATTGTTTTACGTTTACTGTACAGTAAACGTAAAAAGAAACTCATGGTAGAGGTACAGGAGAATCGGTTGAGAAATGCGACCTGTGGAGAACAGACGGACAGCCGGACGGACATACGAAAGCATTTTTGCCCAAGCTGAATAAAAGAGAGAGGCTTCGCTCGCGCTCGCGCTTCACGCTCGCTGGGTCAATTATTTCGGTAGCCATTTTTAATGGCTGAGGCATGCGTGTTACGAAACACTAAAGAGCTCGAAGAAGTACATTCATTTCATTAACGAACCTTACGAAAGTTGCTTAACTGACATACTCACAGCGCAAATGCACTGTCACCAAGCTCCTCCGAGAGTTATAATACTGTAACCTTACTCTGCACTATTTCTTTATCTTGGCGGTCGCTCGGTGTGAGTCGGCAGTGCTCGTTAATTTCTCGCCGCTGACAGTTGGTCGGACTTAGTCGCTATCAACGTTCCCCTTATCCAGGAATTTGTCACGTCCTTAGGTCACTGCCCAGCGACCTGGACCTTCAGTGGTTACGACTCCGTATTTTTTTATTATTCACGAGCGGCTTCCCGCAACTTCATCCGTGTGAACTTTGAGTTGCCTTCAGGACACTGAATAAATAATGTCTTACGACTGAAATTTTTATTTCATAATTTTAAATCAGAATAACTTTATCTTTATGTCTTTGGCAGCAAAAAATATAGGATTTTTACGGTAAACTTTTGAACCTCCTTAATTCGTACTTTGTTAAAATAACAGAAAGTAAATGCGTGCAACTATGATAGGTATTTTCACACCTACCTATTTTCCCGACGTTATTTTATTACCGATCGGCCGTGGTCACGGGTTGAATTAATTCGGTCTTGTTTTTTCGTTCCTTCTTCAACCTATAAACTGCCCACCTCCAAACGTCAAATATTTATTGATGATTTCGTGTTTGTTCATTCATTAATTCTTCAAACGTTTAAATAACAAGTTTTAAATTAAAACATGTAAGTAGTTATACCAACATAAAGAGCATTGTAATCTTCAGCGCGAGAAGCTGTAGCCACATTAAACGATACAGTTGTAGACCCGTCACAGTGACAATGCTTGAATAGCTTCTCGATAAAGCGGTACACCACAATGAAGGAAAGGAAATGGCGTCTTGCAACAATGCAGCGGGACAGACAGCTGGGATAGAGATACTAGCTATCTCGGATAGAGCGGATAGCTGTGGACGGATAGCCGGGACGGATGACTGGGACGATAGTTGGCGTGGACAGCCACACAAAGCGCGGTGCTGCTGGCTTATTTATTAAGCTCTTTGCTCGTCTGTAGTTGAACAAGTTTGATAAATTACAACTTACAGTGTTAATAATTTAATTAATTTTAGCTAAGTTTAATAACTTACATTGTTGGAAAAACTGTTCGACGGTGGATGAAGATTCCACCGCAGAGAAGGAGGCCTAACACCGCAGCTCCAGTCAGCCCGTGACCACGGCCGATGCAACTTGGTCGAAACGTCGGGAAAAGGTAGATGTTAAACCTATGGATCGACGATCTGGTGAAGGTCGCGGGAAGCCACTGGATGCGGGCAGCGCAGGATTGATCGTCGTGGAGATCCTTGGGGGAGATAGGCCTCCCCCAAGGATCTCCACCCAGCCGTGGGTGTCGTGCGGCTGATATGATGATGATGAAATCTGTGTTCAGGTTAAACGCGTTTAATACCTGTGTTCTTAATGTAACTTACATTGTATTTCTTTTCTTTTTTTATTATTAAATTGTACAGCTTTCTTTACAATAGTACATTGTTCACCGAGAGGAGAAAGAGACCGATTACCGTTTGGCACTGCGCTCGTAGAAGGCTGTGGTGGGTGCCAAAGAGGCAACTGGCTGCTGAGGGGCATCTGGCATCGCCGCGCTCGTTGATAGTTGAGGAGATTAGTCTTGATGAACATTAATCGATCTCGATATTTGGTTATTTATTCATGTTTTGTTTTCTACGGAATACAGCTAGTGGCCAGTGTCCTTTTTTCTGTCTAAGCACTAGGTATTAAGATAAGAAAAGTGAAAGGGAAAAATGATACGTGTACCTTTGAAGAAGGACAACGTTGAAACGTGGTAAATGGGCTAATAATTAGAAAAAGTATAAGACATAAGCATATCGTAACTCCTTGTGTTTTTATTACGGACAGTAATTGAAGTTATAAAAGACGATTCGGGAAACAATGCCGGCTTCCGCTCCGTATGTGCGGAACAATAAAACTTTTACGGCGGTTTCCGAATATTGGGCGAATGAAGTATCAAGAGATGGTGGGGGCAGAAATCGGCCATTTTCACCCGGTCACCCTGTTGTGTTAGATCGTTGCTTTACAGACAACATGCCAATTTGTCGTTACCGTTATAATGGGAACGCAGAGGTTCGATCACTTTGACTTAAATTCAGATTTAATTAAGTAAGAGATTTTTCTATTTTACTTCGTCATTGATCCTGTTACGAGTAACAGGATCAGTAAACTCGGGAGCTTACTTCGGATAGAAGCGCTCATGGCGGAACTTGACAGGCTGATCGTACTCGGTCACGTTTGTTAAGCAACGCTCAGTCCGGCTAGGTGTCGGATGGGTGACCGTTAAGTGGCATTACAACTGAGCGCTTCCGTGATTCGGAGGGCACGTTAAACCGTCGGTCCCGGCTGTTGTCATCTGATAACAGTCGTTAAGCCAAGTTAGAGGCCTTACAGGCGGCTTGATAAACTCTAACACCAGAGGTGGCCACTATTCCTCATTCGATAAGAAAAAAAAGAGAACTTCGGATTGGAAATTATCATTTACCTAACTGTAATCTTAATATTTTTAAGCTTGTTACTTAAATAGATATTTTACATTAGCCCCCTCTCTATAAAACGATAGACTGGTAGGCAGTCGTATTTTAGTGCCAAGCTAAGTTAGTAAAAAGCTTAGTTTGAACCTTGCGGTTCTATACTCTCACCCATAATTCGATGCAGTAGAATGACACTTCGAACTGTCAATTCATAAAATTATGTTGCCACCTCATGTTTACTATAATGATGTGAACAAAATCAATTGAATCGTGTTCAATTGATTTGTTGTAGTAAATTTTTGGTCGTAGTAGTTTAGTTAGTTTAGTTATAGTCAGCCATTCTTAAATAAAAGCGTACCTTATGTATGTGGGTAATAACTTCTGTAGTTCCCTCTCGTGACAGAAGGAAAATTCCCTTTCTCTCGCGCATAAATGGAATCGTTTCCAAAACAAATTCCCCTCCGAATACTCGGCGACGTAAACTTCTTATTCGAAAAACATTCTCACTTATCTCGGGCGGTTACACATGCCTTTTTATGTTTCAGTAATTCGCTGGAAAACGATCCTTATCTTTTAACAAAGAAAACAGGTGGCGAGTTTACTTACAGATGAATACTCAAGTATTGTGTTATGTGAAAATCGACAATTATGGCAACCTTATACTCTTTTTCCCAAAAACGGTAGATCAAAGTGGAAAAGCAATGTATAGTATAAATATTTTTAAATCCACGTTTTGCTGTAAACCGGTGGATCGAAGAGAAAAATAAATATCCTGCGATCCAGCGGTGGAGCCTCGTCGGTGGATCGTAGAAGAATTAGGGATTTTAGGTTGCTTTCTCGTTTGTTTCTCCACAAATTTTACAAACGATTTTATGCTAGCTTCCCAATAAGCTAGAGACTTGAAACTTTGAACATAGTTCAAAACTGGAAGGCAATGCAATATTAAGGTGTTATTGAGCTGATCTGATGATGGAGCCGTAAGAAGGCCACAGGAACTCTATGATAAAACCATACAACCCGATCGAGTTTGGGATCGTTTGACTCATCTTGACGAGTACTCTGTTAGAAAATAGTTTTCAGGGTCTGATGATGAAGCCGGAAGAAGGTCACAGGAACTCCATATTAATACCACACAACCCCATCGAGTTTGGGCTCGTTTGATTCGTCTTTACAAGTAAATACTCAAATATGATATGGTATATTTTTTTTTAGTTTTAGCTCATCGTATCATCATCATCATATCAGCTGCACGACACCCACTGCTGGGTATAGGCCTCCCCTAAGGATTTCCACGACGATCGGTCCTGCGCTGCCCGCATCCAATCGCTTCCCGCAAACTTCACCAGATCGTTTTTGCTCGTTGACTAAAAAGCAAGAAATAATAAATTACTGAAAAAAAGTGTTTGCGTTGTGAAATATTGATATGTGCTTCCGTAACTCGAATCTTCTTTGCTTTGCAGATGACATGAAAATTTACGCTAAAATACAGACTATAAATGACGCTCTGTCTGACACTGCAAAGTGACTTGGATCGACTTGAATCATACTGCAATGATCATAACTTAGATCTTAACCCTACGAAATGCACAGTTATGACGTTTAGTCGGAAAACTAATCCAGTAACTTACAGTTATGCGTTATGTCAGCTTAGCTTAAAACGTGTCTACTCTATGCGAGACCTTGGTGTGACGCATGACTGTAAGTTGCTGTTTGATGAGCACATAAACCTTGTGATTTCTAAGGCCACTAAAGCTCTAGGATTTTTAATTCGAAATTGCAAAGACTTTAAAAATGCTAAAACCTGTAAAATTCTCTACTGTTCACTTATACGAAGTCACTTGGAATATGGTTCTCAAATATGGAATCCAAGATACGCCACTTACATTAATAGACTTGAAAATATCCAGAAAAAGTTTATGAAGTATTTATGTTACCGCATTGGAATGCGGTACCATTCTAGTGATTATCTTCAACTATGTAGAAATCACCATCTTTTAACTCTGGAAAGTCGTAGGATCATAGCTGACATCACTTTTCTGTTAAAAATTGCCACGGGTGCTGTTGATTGTCCCGAGCTCCTATCTTTATTGAATCTGAATGTTCCAAGTAGGAATCTTCGTCATTTTAAACCAATTCACCTACCACTGTCGCATACCAATTATAGACGAAATTCTTTCATTCTTCGTGCAGGCAAATGTTTCAATGAGTTGTGCAGCAAACTTGATATTGATATGTTTAAAACTAGTTGTGAAGCTGTAAGGCGTAATCTTGCAATTTTACTCTCTGAATATTGAAGTGGGCGTGATTTAACTATGAAATCTATTTATTATGATATATTATTCTGATATTTAGGTTTTATGGATTTGTATCCATAATATTAATTAGTGTTATTCTCAAAAATACAAATAATCTTTAGATAAGTATAGGTATTATCTTTTGTATAACTCTTGGCGATCGATGTTTTTGTGGTTCAAATGTGCATTTTTATTACCTTACTTTTTATTTGTGTGAATCTGTAAATGGTTTTTTGATGTATACTAAGATTGCTATAGTTAACATAATAACTGTTGATTCACCTGTGAATATAAAATAAAATAAAATAAATAAAAAATCGTGATTTCCGTAACACATTGCCTTTTGCTAAGACGTAAGCACTCTATTCAAATGTCCGTGATGGATGAAGTCCAATATTAAATTCTTCGCATTAAAATCAACATTATGATACGCATGATTACTTAATTTAAACGAAATCTGGCAAACCGATAATATAAATCTCTTGATCCCTGAAAATTAAATGTAAATGAAATCTTTTCAAGCATTAACCTTCTTAAAAAGGCTCTATAAAACCTTATTTAAATTACTCGGCTGAATACATTTCGCAGACTCACGATTTTCAGATGGATAAACAAACGGGTAATTTTAATCAGAGTGGGAAGTAGGTTAGGACACATTTCATAGATAATCCTCGCGTAGTGAGTTCGGAACAAAATGATAATACACTCGGGAACAGCGAGCGGGAAAATCTATGGAAGTGTAATTGCAAACAAATATTGCTTAAAAAATGGTATCACGGGACCGAAAAAGTACAACCCGCTCAGCTTCTGTCGAGCCAGCCACACACCCGGTGACTGACGTTAGCGTTCTTTACAATATTGCAGTTCATATTGTAGAGAAAAGATAGAAAGAGAAAATTTATTAGAAATGACGTCCTGTAGTCAAATGGTGTAAAAGACGCAAAGAAGGCAGTAAAAATATGCAGAAATAACGTATCATAATTTTTCGTTTAAGTATAGAAAATATCTATGAGTATACAAATTATGGTCGCCAATAAGCAACCAGTGCTCAAACGCTTTGTGCTGCATAATTAAATGCCAGTATTTTAAGCTCCATCCACTTAGTTGTACTTTTCGTGTGGTGCCATTTTTTGAACGCAATGCTTGTTCCATAAATTTTAGTTCGCTGCTCGGGAACATCCTTTCTGCAGATCGGAGAGACTTAAATGTATCTGTCAGGCTTGAGGTCGGTTATCAGTTAAAATATACTTTAACCTTCAGTCCCTTATTACCCGGAGCTGAAGGCAATGTGAACCAAAAGGATTTTGAATGCATCGGTGTGAAAAAATTATTAGGAAAAGGTTAAAATTAATAGTGAGACTTAGTGGCGCTGTTGTGATTAGATTGTCTAGAACTCGTTAATATCGTCCCAAACTAAGCTAATCTTGTACCTTATATGGTTATTTAATAGCGGTAGAAAAACATGTATTATATATAAGAATAAATATTAAACTTCCGTGACTTTGGAACTAAGAAAATAATTTCCAAGATTAATAATTTAACGTAAAATAATTAGAGTAACCGTTGCGTCGTTTGGTTTCGCTATGAAATTAGCGCGAGTTAAGTAAAAGTAGCAATGATCGAGATAAGTGAAAATGAGCTCGGTTTCCTTCTTAGAAAAGGCTGGACTCAAGACGATGTTGCGACTTAGGGCCGGTCCGCACGACCGACAAAACGCCCACGCCGATCGTAGTTCGTGCGTGTCTTCGTGCGGGTAATCGTTACCTACCATTACTCAAAGACAAACTTTGACATGTCATACATCATTATAAAGAATACGATTCTAAGTAAACAAGTTTACTACATGAAAAAATAAAAAAGTAGGTATTTCACATCCTTTCTTCTCGAGCAAAGGCTCTAAAGGGAATAAATGACGGGTTTAGTTTGTTTGATAAAAAACTGGCCAAGTGTGAGTCGGACTCGCGCACGAAAGTTTCCTGGTGACAGACAGACGGACAGTGGAATCTTAATAATAATAAAAACACTTTATTGCACACTAAGACAGGACATATTACAAAGAAAAACAATAAACAGAGAAAGCACATAAAAGGCGGCCTTATTACTAAATAGCAATTTCTTCCAGGCAACCTTGAGTAATAAAGTGAGAGAAGAAGAGGACAGTGGGTGCAAATATGGGAAGGAGAACAGATATAGATATACACGAATAGAAAGAAATGAAGTTTTTCTAGATTACCTACTTGAAATGATAATGAGTAGAGGAAATAAGTTAAATAGTAGAAAGGAAATGTCTTCTGACTTGATCGCGAAAGGAACTCAGAGAATGAGCCTTCCTGATACCCTACGGGAGTAAATTCCACAGACGTACAGCATGCACAGAGAAAGAAATGAGAGGAAATCAGTTGAGTGGCGTGGGATTTCTAGAGTGAGATTGGAAGAAGAGCGCAACGTGCATTGTGTGGATGAGGAGCGGAAGGAGAAATAAGGTCTTAGTAAATAGGGTCCCGTTTTTTATCCTTTGGTTACGGAACCCAAAACACGATGATCGGCTTAAGTTTGTTTATCGGCAGTTGTTTACGGAATTATATTACTTTTCTTTAACAAAACACAATGTCGATGAATATGTTAGAGAAAAATATTTGTAGAGACTCCTTTCTTTGCTATTTACCTATGACAAGGGAAAGGGACCATGTGGAATTTTGATTGGAGTCCGTCCCCACATTTTCACAATCGTATGATAGACACAGGGCGGGGCAGTCTTTTTTATTCAAATTATTAAAAAATCACAATTATTACCTCTATACATATCTGTAAATAGCTTGTTAGGTATTTTTTTTGCCGTGTGCATTATTAGTACATTTAAAAAAACATCACAAACATTGTTAAACTCCAAAGTAATTATGGAAATAAGAGACAACTGTGGAACTGCAAACACCAAGACCTGAGCCAATATAGAAAAAATCGTTTTCTAAATTGACCCAGCCGGATATCTAACCCTCAGAGATGGCGGCACCTTGAAATCCGGTATACAAACCACTCGACTACGGAGGTCGTCACTTACTGTCGAGTATTACATTGCTTCATCCCTAAAAAAAGTCTAAAGACAGATGAACTTATCTTTAATCCTCGTGTTTTTTCAGCTGTAAGAAATCTATCAGATAAAGTGCAATCTGGCATTGGTCCACGGTTGAAAACAATTTGTTCCCGATATCTTCTCTGTGCAAAGAGATGAAAGTACATAGCAGAAACTCGATGGTAAAAATCAAATTGTAAAAAGTAAGGTAGGTGTATAAAATTGGTGAGAAAAAAAAAATATTAGACACGGATATAAAATTGGTATTACATTGATAATGCTGAATTATGTCACACTTTTTAGAATAAGCAACATATTATTGCGACCATCAGCCATTTTTATGTCCCCATTGCTAGGGCTTATGAGGATAAGGAGGATGGGCAATAAGTCAATAACCCACCAAGCGGGCCCAATTCGGATTGGTGGTTGTTAACGACTGCAAATGCACCCAGACCAACGTGCCTTCCTAAGCACGGAAGAGCACGAGATAATACATTTTTGGTCACCCATCCTATGACTGACCCTTGCCAAAGTTGCATAACCTCCGCAATCTCTAGGCGCTAAACCACTGGGCCATCGAGCTCCTCAAGCAACATATATTCTACTACATAATTATTTATTACGAAACCCTTTTGCATGACAGACAGAGACAGACTAAGACTGAAAAAAAATGTTATTGGAGCAGTGTGTGAATTTTCTTTGTAAAAGCACTTTTGTCTCAGTGTACCTGTACCTATCTTTGTTGGAGGGATCGCGAGCCGATTTTATAAATCGCATTAGCAGCGCTTTGTCAGTACCTGCCGCGTCCTGTGGGACCACCCCGCCCTAGGGTTGGCAACTTCTTTATTGGTCTTTATTCTTTATTGCGAAGTAAACAAGGGTGAATTTTGCATTATTATAGTATTTCCAAGATTATTACATGTAAAAATATTAAAGTACATATTTTTGCTCCTTTGCGGTATGCACAACTTGCTTAATAAACATTCATGCTACTTATATTGTAAATGTGAAAGTATGTTTGTTTGGACGTTTGTTACTCAATCACATAAAATCAGTTAAACAGATTTGGATGTTTGACACACAGATAGTTGATAGGTTTTAAAATATACTTAAGTTATTTTTGATCTCGGCCAAAGGTTCCCTTGGAATTTCACGACTGTCCACGAAGTCACGGGTGGTAACCAGTTTTTTATAAAATATAGTAGTCAACAGTAATTATAAATTCTTATAAATTCTCTAACAAGTTCTAAGTTGGCTGGAAGAGATCTCTTTTAGAGGTACCTTTGCTCATAGTTTTTGTAACGTGTATTGACGTACTCACTTTTGAAGCATACAATTTGTTTAGTTTGATTAGAGGATCCGACAATAAACTGTTTTGATCATACACATTCCGTTTTCATATCTTGTTTTTTCACTCGCCAGACAGCCACACAACCGCTAGTCGTCCTACCCTCCCGTTGACTGCCTCGATATTGCCATACGCCCGTGTTGACATATGTCAAAGTCAATAAATCTACTAATAATTTCCAATTTAAAAATAATCTGTGAAAATAAAATACAAATTAAGCGGGTTACGCTAACAGACGGCCGTCCTGGTTTTGGAATGTCCCTATTCCAACCCGGCCATTCGAGTAGGTAGCCACAATAATATTGTGAGTCTCTATATGATCTAAACTAACAACTATATTCACAACTAAAACCACCTAGTCTAGTTCGATAATCGTACGGAAATTACAGCTATTGTAATACTAATGAATTTCATTGTTTATCATTATTATTATTAATTTCATTGATTATTCTGTAATCTTATGGTGGAATAATAACTATTAAAACATAAAATTAAGTAAATACATAATAGTAGAAACAACAATGTTTTTGATTTCATTTTGAGAAAACTGTTAATATGTAACATATTACATGGCAAGATCATTCATAGATTTATCATTATTGCTTATACAAAAGCATTCAAAGTGAAAATTATTACAATTACATACATCTTATAACTTCCCATGTATGCAAATAAACTCATTGAAATATAAAGGTACTTTAGAGATTACGGATCAAGAAACTATAAAGAGTAGGATAGAGGAAATACATAGGTAGGTGATCCTCGGAAACATAATAATGACGATCCGCATGGATCATAACTATGGTTATACAAGATGTATCCTGTTGTCAGATCTTAAACAGTTTGTGAAGGTTCAGTTAGAGCATTAATTAGGTGCAAATGACATTGTAATATTAACGTTAGGTGCAAACGACAGAAACCTTATTGTTCTTCCAACAATGTGTCGCATTGTATAAACTACATAATTTTAAGATATATATTAAATATTTAAAAAAAGAGTTATTCAATTACAATATAAAATTATTGACAAAATATGACAATTGCATATTTTATAATCACACAATGACAGTTATGTAAACAATAGACATTTATAAGTGATTTGCTTTTTTTTGATAAATGGAACTTGATTATTTACAATATATGTCTAATTCCCCAGCATCGCACAAAGTAAAGGAAATGCTTAGCAGAAAGTGTAGCTGCCGAAGTAAACTGTGTAACACTAAAAAAAAGAGGGTAATTATAAAAAGCTTAGTAACTACAGAAAACAATAGGTATTTTTCCTTTCACCAAATCAGACTCTAAAATCATAAATGCTTATAACTTGTTTTTTTTTTGTTTTTACATAACAAAAACATTAGACTGTGTTCTGTCAGAGCGTAACAAGTGAAGAAGACTTATTTACAGTTACTATAAGTGAGCTTACTAAAGAGGTAGGTGAGGTTAATGTCATTTGCCTCACCGAAACATTTATTGTTTTTTCCTGTAAGAATTTGTTACAATTAGTTATAAAAGAAGTCAAACTTCATTAAATTGTAATGTCGGCAAACCTTTTCAATAAATAAATAAAGAATAATTCAGAACAACACCTTCATATACCCAACCATTAAGTTGCGGCAAACTGTTGTAGAGAGTAACAACGTAGGGATCGTTCATGTATATACTATTAAGAAATAGGACGCTTGACATTCCGGTGGCCACTTTATACACTTTTGAATGATGTGCAGTAAATGTGCACTATAGTTAACATTTATAGAACTACTACAAAAATGTAGGATTTCTTAATATGAATAGAATCTTTACTGATACGGCTGTCTATAAAACGAGATAAAAATATCATAGGCACTTTGCGGTGATTGGAACTTTAATAATTGTTGCTTGATAATATACAAACTATAAAACATAACTAGTCTTCTGTTTAATAGTAATAAAAATAAATAAATAAATAATAAGCTAAGTATATAACATAAGCATCTCGAAAAATATCTGACTGGATTTAATCACCGAAAAGTAACATTAGAACGATTAAGTTACTGATCAAAACGTATGGGATATGAGTAAGGGAAACATAGAAACATTTAGAGAATTTATAAGTTCTCTATAATATAATGATGTACTTGGAAGACAAATTGCGGATATGGCCATCAGTCACTTTTGCAAGGCTATTCTGATATTTTCCATAAGTCAGAACAAAATAAATAAATAAGTTAAAAATAAAGGGCTAACTAAATGTGTCTGAAGATGCTACATGAATAAAAGTCCTAAGTATCTAATATCTCGACTCACATTGTCAAATTAACCTTTTCATCTATACTTTACACTTAGAAAATATATCTCAATCACAGAAGCACAATAATATGCGTTATATTACAAAGTCTAACGATGTATGAAAAGCAGCATCGTAGAATATTATTAGAAACGTAACCAGTACAAATATTGAATTATTGAATCATTGAAATTCTAATAAAGGCTAAATAGAATTAGTAAAATAAAAAATTTTCATGTAGTAATCCAAATGACATTCGCAATGAATTTAATACATTTAATAAATATTGACGAGTAAAATTAATCTTGATAATGATTACTAAAGACGATGTTATAACTGATATACAATTTCACAGGTCGACAGATAAAAAAAGGGAGTTTACAACATAATGATGGGCCTTGAAAATACTTTACCTATGGGATATGATGGTATAACTAACCAAATGATAAAGGTAACGCTGTAGGGTTTATAGTCATCCCATTACTACAAGTTGTAGAATGTATATGTTCCCCAAGGTTATTTATTTCCCATCTCTATTTGATAGAGTATTCGGTCATTGAGCCACTGTACCTAAGTGGACCGAAGGAAGAGTTAGTAATTATAGACGATTACCCTAAAATCAGTACTCTCAGAAGTATTTTGAAATAGTACTTGCAGACAAGTTATATAACTTTTCTAATTCTAATACCTTTTTGAAATCAAGGATCCATAAAAAGATCCATAAAATTGGCTTACTTTCATCTTATTAAGAAAATCACGGAGAGTTTTAATATGAGGATGCATATTTTAAAGTAAAGTTATCTAAGGGACGATCGACAATGAGTGACGATCTCAAATATCTAAAAATAGGGGACATAAACTATTTGTAGGCGTACAGTATAAATAATGTGGGAGTACCACAAGGAAATGTATTAGGCCCTCCTACTTTTCTAATCTATATGAATGACTTTTTGACAAAGCAGCAACGTATTCTTTTTGCCGATGGCACAACACTTATTATAAAAGGTTGTGAACTTGTGAGAATCTAAACTGAAAGAAGTCGCAATCACTATCCATGGCAGGTTATTAAATGGTTGAATAATAACAACCTAAAATAAATATAGATAAAACAAAATATATGACATTTAATTATAAACCATAATTTTAAGAAATAACTTCTACATTAATTATAATAACGAGAAAAGTTATGAAATAACCATGACAAAGTTCTTAGGTGTCATAATCGATGACGAGTGTGGTTGGAAAGTTTGATAGATTTGATGGTAAGCAAAATTGACAGACTCCTCTTTGGGTTAAGGTGAGTAAAAGAAACAGCATCCAAGACTGCAGCCTACCATGACTATGTAGCAATGGTGCTGCAATATGGAATTATTTTATAGGATTACTCTGTTGGTGTGGATAAAACCTTTAAATTACAAAAGAGATGCATTAGATATGCATGCGAGGCCGGTGACTTGGATTCTAACAAGCCCTTATCCTGGGACCTTGGTATTCTTTTTCTACTATATCAGAATACGTATTTAGGAATTGGCAATTTCTGCAATATAAATGTAAATAAAGTTCTATTTATTGCTAAAATAACATTGCCAATCACCTACATGCGACGAAAATTCAAATGTTGTGTATACCATCTCAAAGGTTAACATTGTATTAAAAATTTTTTTTTGGCAATACGTATTTATAATAAGTTGCCAGAAACCCTTAAGAACTTGTCATAACAAAATGGAGCAAAATACGTTGTTTCTGTTTATTACGGATAACGCAAACAACACACACCATGAACTTATAGTTCTGAGCAGTATGTGTTCATAAAAGATCCGATCATTATAATATGGTAGGTCTAGCTATATACGTTAAAGGAAAACTTCATTATAGCTTCTGAACGGCTACTACCATAGACAATAGCTTTTGACAATAGCGCTGCGCTATGCTCCACTCCGCGTTCTTGCGTATGATACTGCCTGCACTTAGCGC
This sequence comes from Agriphila tristella, assembly GCA_928269145.1. Taxonomy (NCBI): domain Eukaryota; kingdom Metazoa; phylum Arthropoda; class Insecta; order Lepidoptera; family Crambidae; genus Agriphila; species Agriphila tristella. The sequence continues at coordinate 1,457,231 of OV743440.1, read as the reverse complement.
ATTGTTTTTTTTTCTACAGTCACAGATTTATATGTTCAATGCATGCAGTCTATCCACAGACTACCAAATGAGGATAAGTCTGCGTTTTATTAAATATTTTTTTTGTCTTTTGTGTTGTTTTTTTATTTTGTCATTTTATTTTACTTCTTATTTTATTATATAGCTACATAGCTACACAGTAAAATAATAGCTACAGCTACATTCTTGTAGCTCTTAAGATTCACTCAAATTAAGGATTTAAAATATAGTTGTTACAAGACAACATCTCTGATTTGGAAAGTTTTAAACGAAACACTTTACCACAGCTAATTATTTGGAACAATATTATGTGACAAGATTCCTAATCCAAAGATTCCCATCAATACGTTTGATTACCAAGTCCAGCTTGTACGGCCGTTTGGCCATCCTTCAGAAACAGTTGGATTCTAACAGATAAAAATGTACTCACTACTACCTATACAGTAAGTGATTTCTCAAATTATAAATTTTGTAGTTTATACCGAAATTACTAAATTTATACTGAAATTTTCTAATATTATTATTCTGACATTTTATTGTAGTATGAATCCTTTCGGAACGTTCAATCCGTTTCCCAAAACATCCGATCCAAAATCATAGTTTCCTAAAACAGTCGTTTGACTAAGTTTATTTCGATTTATTTATTATGTGTAACATGTAAGTTATAATTTTGTGAGAATTATTGAAATAATCAAGAAGTTACCACTTCTTAAGTTGATTTAAGTTTCTACACCAAAATAACAGTAGAATGTGAGGATTATAATTTCATATTACAAAACATCAACCGTATTGACCATATTCAGATAAATAAAGAATTTATGTTAAATTAAAATGATTATAAGGATATTCTAGTATTTCAACTATATCCTTATAAATCTCTTATTATTAGGTTTTTATTTATACAATATATTCGAAAATTATATTTGTGTCGTATACAAATGAGTGTGTTGTATACCTATGTCATTGTCATCACATGTCAACATGTGTTGTATAGATATTTAAGTCAAATAAACATTCACTTTTACCTATATATTAGGTAAAAGGATTAAAATAATAATTTATTATATGAGTGTGTCCTGATTTCACTTAAATAGGACATTTAGCTGTCAGAAAGAAACAAAGGTACCAATTGAAAATCAGCTTAGGGTCTCTTGAATTGAAAACTATTTCTAATGTTTTGTTTTCTTTCTTGAGATGTCTAACTTGAAACCCCTTTTTATTTTACTGAAGTTACTACTTACACATTCATATTTCTATTCAAAACAACCCAAATGTAAGCTTATAGTAAATGTCGCTAGACTTATCACTACATATGGTATTATATTTCACGATACATGCAAAGCACTACACAATAAGTAGTATCTTTGTTAATAAAGAGAATGAGCATGTAGCGGCATCTACCGTACCGCCGCACATACCAACACATGGTTGCAACAAGATTCATCACTATGTGACTAGTTGGCGCTAGTACCTCGTAGTATGGAGAAACAAATGGAGTAACCTACATTTCGCTAACGGAGTTATGTCAGCGAAGCAGCATATATAAAGCAGCATATATACAACTGCCAACCATCGTCGGTTGTGGACCGCGATCCCCGGGCTAATACTACCCAGCCCGGAGGAAGATCTTCCACTTTGGCCTTCCTACTAATGGCTAACCTCCTCCACATCATACCATACTACCATACCATACAGCATCCGAACAAGCACTACACTTATAGTAGTAGATCTTTTTTTCCATGTAATTAGTGGATCACTACAACAGACAGAATACTTCCTGTATAAATAGCGTGACCATTGACCACCACATTAAGTAGCTCATTTCACTGGTTGGATCACTGCATTAATCGATCTTTCAGCTCACTAAAGCCAACATCAGATGCTTCATAGAGGAAAACATTGTTAAAGTAGCTCATAAAGTGTTTTAACGTTACTAATCTTATAGAGATGTAAATCTGATTTTTATTTTTTTATATATATATATATATATATATATATATATATTTCTTAATTAGCATTGATCCTGTATAAACGGGTGATCACTACATTAAGCAGCATATCTCACTATGCGGATCACCACCTACATTAAGCAGCATATTTCCTGTATAAATAGAGTGATCACCACATCAAGTAGCATATTTCACAATATGAATCACTACAATAAGTAGCATATTTCACAATATGAATCACTACATTAAGTAGCATATTTCCTGTATCAATAATAAAAATAAAAATAATAAAATGTTTATTTATTTTCCCTTCACAAATAATAGAAGTTAAGTCTAGTGGCAACCAAGCTACCACAAAGGTTTCTATAGTTGTGAGAAACTGGGGCTCAAAATAGGTTTTAGAATAAAAATCTATGTTACAGTTCGTCAGGCCCACCCACAGACAATAGTTTTGCCTATAATTATGTAAGCTTGATACACCTAGTTCAAGACGGCAAAATTAAGCATAGTATCGCAGGTTAAACATGTAAACTAAATTGCAGCAGATAACCCAAAGCTTAATTTAAAATAGTATAAAAACAACATTTATTATTGCATTAAATTATGCTTACAAACTTATAAATGGAGTGATCACTACAGTCATTAAGTAGCATATTTCACAAGTGGATCACTACATTCAGTAGCATATTCCTTGTATAATTAGAATGATCACTACATTATGTAGCATATTACCTGTATAAATAGAGTGATCACTACATTAAGTAGGATATTTCACTATGTGGATCACTACATTGAGTAGCATATTTCCTTTATAAATAGAGTGATCACTACATTAAGTAGGATATTTCACTATGTGGATCACTACGTCATTGAGTAGCATATTTCCTGTATAAATAGAGTGATCACTACATTAAGTAGGATATTTCACTATGTGGATCACTACATTGAGTAGCATATTTCCTGTATAAATAGAGTGATCACTACATTAAGTAGGATATTTCACTGGGTGGATCACTACATTCAGAAGCATATTTCCTGTATAGGCGGAGTGATCACTACATTAAGTAGGATATTTCACTGGGTGGATCACTACATTCAGTAGCATATTTCCTGTATAGGCGGAGTGATCACTACATTAAGTAGGATATTTCACTGGGTGGATCACTACATTCAGTAGCATATTTCCTGTATAGGCGGAGTGATCACTACGTTGAGTAGAGTAGTGTTTAGGCGCACTTGGTCCACTTCTCATTTGGTCCACTTGCCGAAAAACACCTCTTTCGCATTTGGTCCATTTCCCAGAATAGCCGTTTCGCATTTGGTCCATTTCGCGGAACGTCCATTTTGCATTTGGTCCATTTCGCGGAACTTATATTTCACTGGATGACTAGTAAAGAATACTATTAACATTAAGCCCGCCTTTTGTACCATTATATTGTACAATAAAGACAATTAAATCAATAAAAGTAAGAATTATAAGCAATAAAAGAAAGTAGTATCCCACCGAATAACTAATTTGGAAATTGTGAGAAAATGTCTTCAAAATAATTCCACAAGATAAGTTAATTCATGGTTAGAATTATACTTCCTGATATCTAATGTAGGTACTACCATTATGAATGAAATTAATCTGTTACTTTATGTTTACTTTCTCAAGAGGTAAATTTCATTAATAATTCTTATTAGCAGTAAGTAGAACTTTAAAGTATTGTGCGAATCATGAAAAAATATATTTATAAAGCAATATCGCCTATAATAGTCTACAGCTACAAAGTTGTACAATTATTATCTATGTAGATTCTAATGTATGTACACCAGAAAATACTGTCATAATTACCGACAAGAAAACTTATAATTTTGTAGTCAACAAGTCAGTGGTTATTCCACTATAACACAGTGAGTTTTTGTAGTAAGCAATTGATAACCTACTAGTTTTATCTTAGAGGCATCTTAAGTAAGTTTTGTTTCACAGCAATGTAAAGGTTACAATTGGCACTAATACTTAGGCCGCAGACTAATAAGCGCTTACTCCTAACAAGTATTACAACTATTTTAAGAAGTTTTAAAGTTGAACTTTAAAGTCTTTCTTTATTATGTCGAAGGTAAATACTGGATTTTAACCATAGAAATTATAAGTTCTAAAAATAACTCATGCATTTCTAAATTCAATGGGTTGTGTTGGCTTTAAATATTATATTTATGTGACTTTTCATATTGGGCAGCTCAATTTGAGCCAGCCTAAAGAAACTAGCTTAATTGTATTTAAGAAACATACCTGTGGGCCAAGATGTTGGTTCCCGCTTCTGAAATTATTGACGTACTCACTTTTGAAGCATACAATTTGTTTAGTTTGATTAGAGGATCCGACAATAAACTGTTTTGATCATACACATTCCGTTTTCATATCTTGTTTTTTCACTCGCCAGACAGCCACACAACCGCTAGTCGTCCTACCCTCCCGTTGACTGCCTCGATATTGCCATACGCCCGTGTTGACATATGTCAAAGTCAATAAATCTACTAATAATTTCCAATTTAAAAATAATCTGTGAAAATAAAATACAAATTAAGCGGGTTACGCTAACACGTGTATGTTTAACTATGTTTTTAGTGCAATAAAGAGTATATATTAGCAGGATATTTATAGTAGCCCTACCCCGCCCCCGCCCCCCGCGCCCCGCCGACGTGTCGCAACCCGCTGATATGCTCCCTGAACAAGGGTATATGTCACTCGAATGACACTCTAATCTCCTTCCCTGAGCGATTAAATATTTATAACGCTGTCCTCCTAATTTCTATGATAATATCCAGCCCTAAATCCCGTCCTGTGAGAATTGTCTCCATAATTATTATTTACTAACCTCTCTGAAATGTTCTGGAATTTAATTATTCCCATGATAAAGTTACTAATAATATTGTCAAAGTTAGCACAAAACATACTGATGTTTCCGAAGTCACATTTTAACATATTTGTCATAACATCTGTGATAATAAACTCGTTTAAGAAGTTGTCTTTTCGTACGATAATTTGCTTTTACATGACAGAGGGAGGTTTTTAATCCAATCCGAGACGAGGCGACGTGCCAGCGGATAATACGTTAATGCTTACAGTAGAATTTCCCGGGGGGCCCAGTAAACCAATTCACTAAGTACTGGCGCGCGATAAATTTCATCATGTTAATTAGTTAAGCGGTAATAACAGAGGTAACGTCAATTTGGAGCCAAATGAGCGGCCCGGGCGTTTGCGATTCATCAGCGAGACACAAATAGAACCCGCACCCTGATTATCTAAAAAGAAACTATTTAGCGACCGGTTGCATTTGACATACATTGCCACTTTTCTTTGGTATGTTTTTTTTAACCCAAAAAGAAGTAGCAATGGATCACGATCATCTGTGAACTGCAACCAGTCGCTAGGTGGTTTTTAATTAGATAATCAGCCCGCCGGGAGAGTGCGTCGAGGCACGACGAGGCGCGGACAGCGGCGGACGAATCTAAACTACATTACGCCAATTATGCCGCGCTGAAAACGCCCGGCCTGCTCCGTTTGACATCGTGCGACCAGCCGTAACATATCAATCAACTGCTCTCCAAAACACTAGTTAGAGTTAATAGTCTTATTCTTGCACTAGATAATAATACATTTTAAGTAGCAACATTTCCTGAAAATCTGCGCGCACCTTAACAGGACGTGATAACAATGAGATCGCAGAGATTACTTAATCCTAAGGCAAAATGATGAGCCTCCTCTAAACCAACAAAGAAAATTCTCTAAGAAAATACTGTTAAATGAAAGTAGATAGGTGTACCAAAATCTTGTTGAATAAATCATCTGTGTGACATACAATCAAATCCGTAGTAGAGGAGCTGTTCTCTATTTTTCATCTAACTAAACGAAACAATAGGACAGCGAAGCAACACAACGTTGAACCGAAAACGAAAAAGTCCAAATCCTAACACAACGAAACGAAACTCGGGGACACTCGTGTTCGAATTTCAGTATTATTTCGTAGATAGTTCGCTTGCATAGGCCAAGGTGATTATCGCGTTTTGAAAATAGGGGAAACCGATATGGGCTGAGCGCCAAGCGAGCCGAATCGATAGGTTGCGGTGCGCGGTGCGCTCGGCTCGCACCGCACCGGCCCGCGCGCAATCGCACCCGACCGCACGATGCGTCACTACAGCCTGCCGTGTTAATCATGATACAGTTCAAACGTTGAAATTTAAATTAAATTGAGCGGAATGGGTGAGCTAAATTGAATGGACAATGAGTTTTGAAATCGGATACGTGGCAGCGTTAACTGCCTCGCTGCACTGGACCAGTTTACTGCACCACAAACACTTGATAGAAATGTCGATAGTTTTGGCACTACTAATGAAATTCGTGAAAGCGACGGGCGTGTTTGTTGGCAACAGAATATTATGTTATAAATTGCTCAGACCTGAGACGATAGAAACAAGCAAATACATAAAGCCGATAACCCTACCTCTTAATACTTAATAGGGATTGTTTTCTTCCTTACAAATTATTCTCTACGGATGCGGACTTTGTCAAACCAATTTATAGGAAAATATTAAAACATTTTACAACCTAACTTGAACGTAACATAAACTGATAATAGTAAGACTATGAAAAGCAGCCATAGACAGATTTAAGACAAGATGAAAATGGATGGACTTTATCTGGTCTTAAATCTGTGTATGGTCACTTTCCATAGGCTTACTATTATTAGTGGCAATCAAACAAAGCTGTAGAACACGACAATAGCTAAACCATGTGGTAAACCTCGAAAACTAAAAAAATATAATTTTTGGAGATATACAAATATAGGTTACGGCGGGTTGCGATCTGTAAAACTTTGGGTTAAAGGATCTATAATTTCGTAATAAATAACTATATCACAACGGCGAGCGGTAACCTTTTTGATAATTTAAATGTATTACGGGCTACAGTAGTATTAAGGTAACTAACGTATTTAATTTGATAAGGATTAATACTGTATTCTTCTAAAAAGCTTTCCAAATTACCGCGTTGTACTTGACCCTATTTTTAGAAGATATAATGGGTAATATGCCATCGCGGACTTTTTTGTAGATTTATAAAAGAGGAACAATTCCATCATTCATTATTTTGTTATAGCACAAAAGGTTTTAGCTCCGTTTTCAATGCAAGCTCCCAGGCAGCTTAATTTTTGTCGACCTCTTCAACAATTATCGTCATATTTCTACCAATTTACATAAAACCTCAACTTATCATACACATGAACCTTTCTCGGGAATCACTCTATCATTTAGTGAAAACTGCATGAAATCCGTTCAGTAGTTTTTGAGTTTAGCGCGAACAGACAGACAGACAGACGTGGCGAGGGACTTTGTTTTATAATATGTAGTGATAGTGATAAAAATGTCTTACTTAAGCTAGGGTTTCCTAGGATGACGGTGCCATCATATTATGGCCGTAATATAACGACGTTGAATGTTGTCTATGTAAACAATACGGCGACACCGTAACGTCAGAAACCGCGCCGTATTGTTTACATAGACAACGTTCTACGCCGCTAAAAGACGGCCGTAATATGACGGCACCGTCATCCTAGGAAACCCTTGCTTAAGCCAATCATATGAAATACGCACAATAATAAAGCCCTTTACCTACACTACAACATCATACCACAAAGGTACTAAATGTTTGACAACTCAAGTACAGACATTTCATCAGGACAAACATTTTGATTGACTGAATGCTGTCCTTATTGAAAATAGATCAGACTCTCTTTTTGTGCCCTAAATAGATTGGCGAGGTAGCGACAGAGTCGGCGGCCGGCGGCGGCGACAGGGCGGCCTGAATGATGGATGAGAGTGAAAGCTTTTTCTCAGCCACTCCAAACGCAAGGTCCGATTCAGGCGCCATTTCATATTCCTGACAAACGTCTTCACTCGCTGTTTATTTATTAAATCCTCGTTGAATGAATAAAACGGTGCCTTTGCCTAAATGAATAGCTTCCCTTGAGGATTAGTCGATTGTACTTTACATTCTTACGTTTTCGAATGATAAAAACGTTTATAAAACCTGTATTTTTATAAACGTTTTTATCATTCGAAAACGTAAGAATGTAAAGTACCTACAATCGTACAATCATTTTGTATTCACCATCCAAATTTTGAGGATGTGTTCAGTCCATGTAACTGAACAACTTTCTCTAAGGAACACATGGCCAAATACCTATTATGTAAAAAAAATATCGACTATCCGTACAAATTAAAGAGATCACGTGATCAATTTAGTATGGGATGACCAAAATTTTGTGGCGAAATTCGATAATATTTCTAAGAGAAAGTTGTTTAGTTTCATGGACTGGACACATCCTTGAAATTTGGATGGTAATTTCAAAATAACCCGATATAAATAGGTACGTAAATAAATAAAAATTTACGCACGGCACGTCACATATTAGAAATAAGATATGCGTACGATTCCTTTAATTTTTACATTTTCTTCGTTACAATGTTTTCATGTTAAAACATTTTACCAAAACGGAAGACGAATTGAATATCTTGAAATGCAAACAAGCAAGGGAGTCATTTCCCAGCATCGGCCCGACGAGACTGCGAGCCGGCGGGCGGCGGCGTCACGCCGGAATTATGCCGAATGCCGCCGAATTAATGCGCCGCCGCCGGACTGAATACAAATGAACCAAATCTACAATAATGACCACTAACTACCAACTACGTATGACCATAAAGATCACGATGGGTTACTTACTCTACATGAGGAGACATCGTAACGTATCGTCACAGTACATATATAAGTTTTTCAAACAGCTTCCAATTTTATCATCCGTACCGCTAGAGAGTGGAACTCCTTGCCCGAGTCTATATTTCTTGATAGGTACTATGGGCAACAGCGTCGCTTAACCAGTTTGCAACAAAATTCGTGTGCACGCGTATCGCCCCTGCACGAACTAAACGCGTCGCCCACACGACATACTGACGTATCTTACATTTTTGTCGTAACTGAACTGAATGCAGTAACATACATAATTTCTATTGCTTTTCATTGTCACAAAGTGTCGCATCTGTAGGTAACATAGTTTCAGAGATATACATGTTTAGGAATGACTTATCTTCAATGAAATAATTTTTTTCGTTTTACTATATGACATATGTAACTTAAGACATTTTATAAAATAAAAAAATAAAGCTTCTGTTTTTATCTGAAAAACGTAAGTAACTTACGACGGTTAGTGGTGTAAAATTAATGAAATTATTACCATTTACGACTGTTCGATTTATAAAAAGTGCAAACAAAATAGTGTTGTATCTAGTACAATTTAGGTATCATAATGGAATATAAGTAGGGAATGGGCATTTCTACTCCGACGACACCTGTGCACCCCCAGCACCGATGGCTACTACACGTTGCAATACTTGCAATGCAACAAGAGTGGCAGTCGCTATTTACAGTTCACTGTGAACGTACATAGTGATGTTTGCTGGATACCTACACAAAATTGGTAAGTTCCTTATTGTTTATTTGATAGATAGGCAAGCGCTTGCCCGCTATCACGCCTGATGGTAGATGATGCGGTCTACAATGGAACGCGCTTACCAAGGAGATACCTATTCACTTGCGACTTGAAGGCCCCCAGATTGTATCTATCGAGAAACACAGATTCAGGTAAGGAGTTCCACTCTCTGGCGGTACGGATGATAAAATTTGAAGCAAATCGCTTAGTGCGAGTCTTTGTTATATCCACTAAAAAGGGTGGCGCTGATTCGTACATCTGGTTGTCCGATGGAAGAAGGGAGATGGCGGAATTAGGTTGTGTAATTCCACTTCACACTCCCCAAAATGTATCCAATAAAAAACTGATAAAATTTGCGTCCTTGCGTCTAAGCTCAAGACTTTTGAACTTATTACAGAAAAGATTATCGTTGCCGATGAGCTTCCTGGCCCTCCGCTCAATGGATTCAAGCATCTAGAGCTGGTATTTGGCAGAGCCATCCCAAAGATGAGAGACGTACTCCATACATACACGATCGAACTTGCGCTTGGTAAAGATTTAGCAGCTGTTCCAGCGTCAAGTATTTTCTCGCCTTTGCCAGAACGCCAACCTTTTTAGATGTCAATTGTGCTTTATTCTCAATGAAAGAGCCAAAATTGGAGTCAATGATCTAGTTGTTCAGTAATCGGCACGGATACACCTCGAAAAGTAAGAGTCAGATAGAAACTACTCCTTTTATAAGAAAACAGACACGCCTGGGTTTTTGCCACATTCGGAGACTGCCTGCAGTGACAGGTTCATGCGTATGACCATCGCCTCCCTAAGACATTGGACTTGTTCTGCGCTGGCTCGAGCATCAGATATGTAGCTCTCACAAGGGTGATGTCGTCTGCGTACCCCAAAATACCGGGTTTTAGCAAGTCATATAATAGCAGGAATTAAAAGGCATATAATAGCAGGAACAGCGTTGCAGAGAGTACCGATACCTGAGGGACTCCGGCATTGATAGCCAACTAGTCGGACGAGCAGCCATCAATGACAACCCGAATCGACCGATCCTTCAGGAAGTCCGATATCAGACACGCAAACCGGTGGGAAGTCCGTATCATGAAAGCTTGCCAATAAGGCTATTATGCCACACTCTGTGAAAAGCCTTCGAAATATCAAGAGAAATGGTGAGTACCTCTTCATACCTCTCGATAGCTTCGCTCCATTTGTAAGTGGCGTATGCTAGAAGATCTCTAGTAGACCGGTTTTGCCGAAACCCGTATTGGCGGTCAATGAGCAGGTCGTTTGCTTCTAGACACGACAGAAGCCTATGGTTCAGTAAACGTTCCATTATCTTACAGAGAATGGACGTGACCGAGATGGGCCTGTAATTGGCAGGGCCGGCTCAACTGCCCTTTTTAGGCATATAGGTTGCACGTTGGGCAGCTTCCATGACTTTTGTAATTGTCCCATTGCCATACAAGCGGTACAGGCGTGTTAATACCGGAGCTAAATCAGGCGCACAAATCCTAAGAACGTATATGTCTGGAATACCATCCGGACCACTGGCTTTATTCACGTGTCGATCACGAAATGCTTTTCTTACTTCGGTCTGTCTGATGCGGATCAGGTAAATGTCGTAATCGCCACGCTTGGCAGGCGGGTTGGCGATCGCAGTATGTTGGTAAACTAACTATAAAATAATAAAATAAAAATTCATTTATTTCAGTAATCTTAGGTACAAAACAAGGAACTACACAAGGAAACGCTGCTACATATCCTCTAGTAATTGATCCCTGCTCGGAATGAGGGGGTGATGCTATTCTTGGCCGACACGTCAAGAGGGGAGGCGGGAAATATTTTTTCTACACAAACTTTCTCGATGTTTGATTGATTTTTTGATTCCTCCTTGATTTTTAACACAAAAATGTTACTTGTTCTATGTTTCTTTGTATTTTTTTTTCGAGAACTTGTATTTCCATGCAACTAGAAGATTTCAAATATGCCAAAAAACATAATTAAGAGTAGTCTTATTCAAGTTGATTATTTATAAGGTAAAAGTGTTGTTTTTTAACTATATAAAGTTGTTAACTTGTGTAAGTCTGTCTACTGACTTAATAATGTAATTATAATATTGTGCTGTAAAACTAACGAACTAGTTACAAGATTATGAGCCTTATTTTAGTTTGGTCATTTTTAAAATGCTAGCTATTGATTTATGATTAAAAAAGTTGTCGATATTATGATAGAAATAGTAGGAAATACAAATCTGTTTATTTGCTTTTGAATAAGGTGATTAAAAGCTAATTCATTTGTATAAAATTACTTTCTATTACTTTGCGAATGTAGTGTCGTAACTACATTTTTGTCCCGCCTACAAAAAACAAAGTTATCACAAAGTGTCCTATCTGTTTTAAAGCTGTATTACACAAATAATATAAATACATATTGATAATTATATATGCACAAATAAAGAGAAAAATATACTTAACTAAAGTATATTATTGATTTCCTGATAGGATTTATAATTAAAAAGTTACATCGTGAAATATTGACACCAAAACCGAAAATACGTTGCTGTGAACATTTTGATTGATGTTAGTTACGTCTTTATGTCGAATGGGCGACGGTATGTGACAGCCGGCGCGGCGTGCAAGCGATTTTAACCTTAGCAGTGATTAAGCGACGCTGTTGCCCATGGTACAATCTGGGGGCATTCAAGTCACGAGTAAATAGGTTACTTCTAGGCGCTTGACTATCTACATTTAAAAATATTTCTCAATCTCAATATCACGAGTGAATCTTATTTATTTTAACTTTATTTAATACTTTATTTGTTTGGGAGAAATCTAAGCTGCTGCACAGATTGAAAATAGAGATGAGAAACCGGCACAATACTTACTTTATTAGGCGCAGCGAATATTTATAAAAATACAGACTCCGCTCGGTAAGATGATCGTAGTTTTTCATCCTGTATTAGTTAAATATTAACTTAACAAAAATACCATTGCTCAAAATGGTATTACTATCTTCTTGTCTTGGCAACTTCGGAATGTTTTGACACCTTAAACGCCACCATACAAACATATTTTTTACAATTCATGAATGAAACACCAAAAATTAATTAACAAAAATAAAAACGTTTGAACGAAAAATTCCTTTGGGGAAAAAGAAAATTAAAAGTTAATTTTAAAATTGTGGTCACCCACCGGTGACCTACGCGGCGTTTAACCTTAAAAGCCCTTGATCGAGATTAAAACCCAAACAAGTTTATTTAATATGGGCCACAGATCGCTTCATGTTTCATTTCACCTACGTGACGGAATAACTCTTTCACTCATGAATTTTTCATGAAAGATCAAATGGTGGAAATCAATAAAGGTCGAACAGCTTCCCTGACGACCCGAAAGTTTATGATTAAATTTTAAATTAGGTAGTGGTAGGAAAGGGTCGGCGAAATTAAATAAAAGTACCCCCACGTTTGAGCCGAGGTGTATGTCTGGGGCACCCGCGTGCGTGGATGCAGTAGGTATGGACGTGAGCGCGCTGCCAAACACTCACAAAACTTACTGCCGAGTTTCCTAGGTAAGGTCGAATCGAATGCCTTAAGACCTTTAACTATAAAATATTGACATACTTCAATGTTTTGTTGTTTCTGAGTTCCCCTTGATGAACATTTATACCGAGCGAGCACGAAGCGCAAGTGAAGCTCTACATGTCGCATTTCTCAACCGATTCTCATGACATTTTACGATAAATTAAATGTTTTTTTTTGTCGATTCAGTTTTTCGTTGTTTTTCAAAATCTCCCGGAGATATGGGAAAATCATATTTCAGCCATTCTAAAAATGATGGCCTATGTAATTAGAAACATAAAACCCTGATTATCATAAGTAAATGATTTCCTGAAATAGGTACCGTAGAGAGCAATTCACCAATAAATAGAATGATTCATGAGGAAAGTTGAGATAAATATTTTTTCTGGGTTTAAATTATTAATTAAAATACAGATTAAAAAAACGAATTCCGCATCTTTTAAGTTAACAGTTCGTAAACAAACAACGAGGAACCCAATTTTTATTAAACAATAAGTTTACGAAGAACACAGGAATGTCTCGAGTTATGAAGAGCCCAAAGAGATTACACTTAATTACTGGAGTTATGTCTAGTCGAGGCAGCTGAGGCAATCCGATTGTTGTCGCGGGGGGCGGGCGAGGCTTTGTGCCTGGCGCCTCGACACGCCTCTCACAACCTCACAATCACCAAGTTCGTCAGCTCGAGATAAAGTCTCTCCCAGCGTTTGAAGTGAGCCTTACACTGACAATTTATCACAATTAGAATCGTGTACTACTCCGAGCGCCGAGAGGAAGCACTTTCAATGGGAAGTGGAAGCTGGAAGTTCGATACAACGGGGCAAATGTTATCAATGGGTATACTATACATAGGTTAGAATATGTCTGTACGCTGCGTTTTGTTGAATTCTTAATGAGTTAGAGCTTGTCTACAACATACATACATAATAATTTAACATTAGTCGCTTCAAGTGCGGAGACATGGAGATTTGTGAAGCTTACGAGCGGAGATGAGTGGCCCTTATACAACGTGATGAATGAACCCAAAATTGGAAAACCGTTTCTTTGGACCATCAAACTGAACAACTTTTACTATTGGACCAACTCAGCTAAAAATTCAGCTGATATTATTGATATTTTCATTATACATTTTTGTATGAGACAGCTATTTTTTTTCGGCATTTCAGAGTTGGTCCCATAGTAAAAGTTGTTCAGTTTGATAGTCCAAAGAAACGGTTTCCCCATTTTGGGTTCATTCATTAACACGTTGTATATTCCATCATAAGCACAAAATTTTAAGTTAATGGAACAATCTCCATGCACTTAAAATTCACATGTGCATATACATTTCGTACTTACAGGCCATTTCAGGTTAACACAGCAGACTATATTCAGTACCAAGGAGTTCCTTTACCGCATCAAAACAAACGACACGGCAGTATTGAACTTCTGCCTAGATCACACAGAATTCACATTTTGTGTCATGTATTGCGTGGAGGTGGGCCCATTATTGCGCGGAGGTGGACCCGTAAATCGTGGATATCTCGCACGCAAATCTCACGCTGCAGCTGCAGCCTGCAGACGGCATAATTCCTGCTGTAACGCGAACAGATTAATTGCACGTTACAGGATTTATGTCAAAGGGAGATACGAAATTACCATTCGAGAATATGCTGAATAATAAATATTTTTTGATTTATTTTATTGCTTTTTTCGGAGGATGCGTCACTAATGTCTTTGATGGTTCAAAGTCAACTGAAAATAAATCAAGTAGGCATAACTTAATTTGTGGCTTAGTACAAACGAAAATAAAGATGTAACACATGAACCTAAATTTAATCAGCCCCACACAGCCAGGTAAACGAGATTAAGCTCCACCTTATATTTCAGTTGTCAAGATTAGGCCGTCGGCCGACGCGGAGATATTGCAGGCGGAGGGCGCTATTACGAGATAATCGCGCAATTATTACCCGGCGATGGGAAAGTAGCCAATTACGGGTCGTCATGCTCGCGAGCACGGATGGGAGCCCGACGGGACCTATCACGCACTTGTGTATGCCACTTAAGAATCTGTTTATTATCTCACACGCATTAGCGTAGCGTAATTAAGGAAAAGGTAACCACAGCTTTTCGTTTCAATGTTAACATAATCTGACAAAAAGAAATAAAATCATATCAATTTATATTAAGGATTCAACTTTGGATGACTTGATGAGAATTATTGTTAAAAAAACATTTAATAAAAACACTAATTTGATAATTTTGATAGGAAATAGGGGTAATGTGAACAAACACCAACTGATAGCTTATTGTAATTCCTTATTGTCTTTAAAAGTAAAAAAAGTGATTTTGTTCACATTCCCTTATTGCAAAAGTGTGTCACAAATGGAAAATAACTTTAGGTATCAGTTGAACGTAACATTGAATACGGTAGCATTTCATAATAGTGAACAGCTACACATAATTGACATCAATAAATTATTTAATAATAGTTTTTACTTGACAAAAGATAAGTTCTATCTGCCTAGTTATTTTAGGAGACAAATAGCATTATCGCTATCTTTTTATTTTAATAATTTAGCCAATAATCTGGCTAGTAAAACAACTGCTTTTATTGAGCAGTCAACTATTGACATTAGTCATTCAACTTTGGAATCTGTTCCAAATAAAAATAATTATAACATTTTATAGTTCAAGTAATAATAATTTTTCACATTTAAATTACCATCTAGGACAATAGAGGCGTCCTCTAGCCCTGACTTAACAATAGAAAAGCCAAAGTGTTTAAGAATTGTACACCAAAATATGCAAGGCTTTTCTGGCAAAGATTTAGAAATAAGCTTATTCTTAAACTCTGAAGATATTGATGTGTTATGTGTTACTGAGCATTGGTTGAAAAAGCACGAATTACTTTTAAGTTTAGATAATTATAAAGTTGTTAGCTCGCTTAGTAGGAAATCTACTATAAGAGGGGGTTCACTTATTATTCTACACAATAGTTTACAATGTAAAGAGCGTAGAGATGTAGTATCCCTCTCAATTGAACGAACCGTTGAGTTATCGTGCGTGGAACTTGATCAAATAATTATAGTATGCGTATATAGACCCCCCAAAGCGAATTACTCTGAGTTTGAGTCCACTATGGAGGAAGTTTTAAAAATAACTTGTAGGAAGAATAAAAAAGTCGCAATTTGCGGAGATTTTAATGTCGACATCTTAGACCCTAAAATAGCCAAACTGTCGAGTAGGTTCATAAACCTATTTAAATCATTTAATTTGCTACATATTTTTAATGAACCAACGCGTATCACACCCACATCGGCAACCTGCTTAGATAATATTTTCTGTAACTGTAATGTCATTGAAAAATCAATTTTAAATTGTATTAAATCCGACCATAGTGGACAATTAGCCTCCATTGAGCACCATCATGTTCCGCCTAAACGGGAAATAATGTGTAGGCCAGTAAAAAAACACTGTATTGAAAAATTCAGAACCAATGTCACAAGTAAAATTGAAACATTACCAGAACCAAATTTTGAAGCCAATAACCTATATAATCATTTATTTAGCATAGTTCAAACTGAATTTAGTAAAACTTTTAAACAAAAAGTCATCAAATGTAATGATAGTACGAAATTTAGTGACTGGGCCACACCCGGCATATATAAGAGCAGAAGGAAATTATACGAACTTTATGCAGAGAAAGCTACTTCTAGTGATCCTAACTTCATTGAATTTGTCAAGAAGTATTCACAAACATTCAGAGAAGTCTGTATCTTAGCAAAGTCCAAGTACTTTGCAAATAAAATTAAATTAGCTGACAATAAAATTAAGGCTACTTGGAATATTATTAACAAAGAAACGGGCAAATCAAAATCCAATATAAATTCCTTCTGTTTAAAAACTGGTGATCAAACTTTTGAATCTGACAATGAGGTCGCTAAAGTTTTTGAAGATTTCTTTGCTAGAATACCTGTAGAAACTACCAGTACCCTTAGTGCTTGTCCCAACATCGCTGTCTCCCTTCTGGAGTCTAGTGTTGATAAGTGCAATGAAAGTTTTTCCTTTAAATATATAAATAGTGCAGATATCATTAAAGCTTTTAAAACAATTAATGTTAAAAAAACAGAAGATCTTTGGGGCATGTCAACAAGCATAATTAAATCAATAATTGATATACTAGCCCCTTACTTGGCTTTTATTTTTAACAAATGTATTGACGAAGGGGTCTTTCCTGATCTAATGAAAAATAGTAAATTGATTCCTCTTTTTAAATCTGGGGATAAAAGTGACCCAGCTAACTTTAGGCCAATATCTATACTACCAGCACTTAGTAAAATATTTGAAAAAATTATATATTCCCAATTATTAGATTACTTCACATACAATAATATACTTCATAAAAATCAGTTTGGTTTTTCCAAGGGTAAAAGTACTACTGATGCTGGAATTGCACTTCTCAAACATATTCTTGATGCTTGGGAAGAAAAGCAAGATGTAATTGGCATTTTCTGTGACCTTTCTAAGGCATTCGATTGCGTTGATCATCAAACACTATTAAAGAAGCTAGAACATTATGGTGTCTCTGATAAATCAGTTAGTCTTATGAAATCGTATTTGTACAATAGAACTCAGAAAGTAGTGATTAATAGAACTGAATCTACTGGAGCCCCCATCAATATGGGTGTGCCACAGGGATCAATATTGGGCCCATTGCTGTTTCTAATTTATATAAATGACCTTCCCAACTACGCGAATAATTTATGTGAAACAGTACTATTTGCGGATGATACTTCTTTAGTTTTTAAAGTAAACAGAGGTAATAACTGTTCGGACGAAGTAAATAGTGCCCTCTCTAAAGTTTCATACTGGTTTAATAGTAATAATTTAGCACTTAACCCCAAAAAAACTAAATGTGTTAAATTCTCATTACCTAATGTTGAGCAGACAAAATTAAATATTAATTTGAATAACGATGAAGTCGAGTTTATCGAGAGCACAAAATTTCTAGGTATCACACTAGATTCTCGACTGCAATGGGATCCACATATTGAAGCCTTGTCAAGTAGACTTAGTTCAGCGGCATTCGCTGTTAAGAAAATAAGGCTTTTAACTGATATTGAAACGGCAAGGTTAGTATACTTTAGTTATTTTCATAGCGTAATGTCGTATGGACTGCTATTGTGGGGCTCAGCTGCCAGTATTAAAAATATTTTTGTACTCCAAAAAAGAGCTGTTCGCGCCATATACAATCTACGGCGGAGAGATACCTTGAGAGAAATGTTCAAAGAAATAAATATTTTAACTTTGGCAGGCCAATATATTTATGATAATTTAGTTTATGTAAGGAAACACTATGATTCATTTGCTAAGAACAGCAATATTCACCAGTTCAATACAAGAAATAAAGATAAACTTGCCGTTCCAAGATTTAGGCTTGCAAAAACTAGAGGTTCATCTATGGGGAAAGGCATAGCCTTTATTAATAAAGTTCCACAACAAGTGATTGATCTTCCTTTGCATGAATTTAAAAACCATGTTAAAAAAACGCTCATGGGTAAAGGTTATTATAAAGTAGATGATTATCTTAAAGATCTAAATGCGTGGAAATGATGTAACACATAACTTGCTAATAAGTACTTTGTTGAAGTTATATAATAAGTCTATGTTGTTGCCAATAATCCTGTCACCCTGTTGTATTGTAATTATCTGGTAACGATATATTCAAGTTTGTAAATATCGTTACTTATGGCTGTTACAGCTGATAAGTTTCTTGCGCCCGTTCTTCTTGTCAGCTAAAAAAGTCTGGAACGGGTGGTAGGAAAATATAGACGATTCAAAAGTACTTAATAATTAAGTTTATTTGAATAAAGCTTATTTGACTTTGACTTTGACATTATAGTTTTTTTTTTGGGAATTTATAAGGTAAACGTAGCCCTATGGATTTGTTCCGAATTCGTCATGTTCCTGATTCGTCGTAATACAGTTTCGCCGTATTCCAATTTTACTGATAATTTGTCCATTTCAGTAGTTTATTTTATTGTGAGACCATTGCATTCCTGACATGCGCTACGTGATGGCGCGGCGTGCAAGCAATTTTAAACTTAAAAATATTAAAGCGCCAGTGTTATCTATATTGTATGTATTACGACGAATCAGGAAATCGGCGAATCTGGAATTCGGCGAGTCTGGAATACGACGAGTCAGGAACATGACGAATCCGGAACAAAATGGCGTCCAGCAGAATAAATAGCACAACCCATAGATTAATGTTGTACATTTTTAAGAGTGTCATCAAAGCAGTGGGTTAAGCTAGGGTTTCCTAGGGTGACGGTGCCGTCACATTACGACCGTAATTTAGCGTCGTGGAACGTTGTCTATGTAAACAATACGGCGCGGTTTCTGACGTTACGGTGTCGCTGTATTGATTACATAGACAAAATTCAACGCCGCTATATTACGGCCGTATTATGACGGCACCTCTATCCTAGGAAACCCTAGCTTTACTCCCTACGATGCGATCAAGAATATTTGGATCGAGTTGGAATCGAGTAAACGTCAAAACGGTAGGTACTATGGAAACCAAAAAAACAGTTTTTAACCGAAAGGAAACAGATTTTTGACGTTTATTCGACACTGATGTGAACTTGAACCAGTCAATTCCAGTCGAGAGTAGGGGGGGCAGTTTTTTTTTAATGAACCGGCTCAATATTGGGATCCCCGACCCATCTTCAACTATGACAACATTCACTCACTGGAGAGGTCTAATAATCTGCCGGATGCAGTGGATTATATTAATGGGCTGTTAATATCTGGAACAGCCCATTATCAGATGCTGATGACAATCTGCTTGTGATGTTAACCTTATAACGGTAGCTGCAGTAAATACTGTCTGAACTAGGAGACCTGTAACTCAGGAGCATACTATACATGTATTACATATGTTATAGTCAATCCATAGTTTGTAGTTTCTAAAGGCAATACCTCACTATTTGGGCTACAGACGCGGCAGACACGGACGTAATTAATATTCCGACGCAACTCAAACGACACGTTACTCACTCGTAACGAGCGAACTAAAGTAGGTCTCACAAAGCAATTAGTTCGCGAAGTAAACAAACGGAACACACACGCTTTGACTTACAGCTATTATTATACTGCTGGATAAAAACAAACTGAGATGATACGACGCCATTATTCCACTCTGATTACGCCGACTATCGGCGATGGTACTTGCTAGCAGAATAACGATTATATGACACCTTTTAAAATTAAGGTGCCAAAATGACATTTCAGTCACTTTAAACTTAAAGAAAGTAAGTAACTTAGTGGTAACAAATGGGACCCACAGCCAAGTCAACTGTCGCTTTTCACTTTGAGGGGCTATCACCTCTCCAAGAACACAAAGTTAAAAAAATATAACTTTCTGAGAACACTTCGGTAACTAATAAACCATTAGGTTAAACTAGTGGTGCGTGGGGTAAATTAGTTAAGTCTTTTTTAGAGTAGCCTCTCAATGTTCCCATTTTCCTCAATAAAGAAACCAGATGCTTCCCAAACTTTTGGAATTAGATTGGTATTAAAAGCTGTTCGCAATGTGGTCATGATTTCAATGGTTGTTGCGTTCTTTCAGTCTCTGTAGCATGATAAACTCAAAGAGGGCTATTTTCTAAATTGAAACGTCGAAATAGAGATCCCGATGGTAGACAACCAAAATAGAGATTCCGGTGCAGCCGTTAAAAGTGATGTTTCAATGTGGACAGCTTTATTAGAAATATAATAAATTTTGTGGGGTTTGTCATGTCATGACTCATCATGATTCATGATACGCCTGCTGGTTTTAAAAGGAATCTAAGATTATGAATTGATTTACTAATTAAAATAAGTAAACGACTCGATAGTTCGCGTCTGCAAAATTAACATTCTAATCAAAGTCTCGAATCATATGGCGTCCATAAAGCTACCGAAAAAGCATGGCGCTTACAACAAAAAAGCTCAGTACATAATTCGATTATGTACAGTTGACTTCGAGGGGCATAGACGGGTGCCGTAGTACCCCCGTGGCATGGCGTTAGTCAACTGTGATGCACTTTGGTGTTTGGTCAATGACTTATTCAAGGGCTATGGTCACAGAACAGTGAAATTTTTATGTAGACGTTTACGTACACGCTGATTTGTTAATTTTTGTTGTATAGAGTTGTTTATAATATTGTGAAAATTGAACTAACCTACTATTTTTGATAATGTGACCGATGCTAACTAAAGTATTTTTCTCATGAAAAACAAAAATGAAAACAGGTAAACTTAGGTATAATGTAATGAAATAATCTTTAAACAGACTAATAAATTAGTATAATACATCAGGTAGGTACATTTATTTAGAATTTTTGTAGTAGCACGGTATGATGAGGCTAACGGGCAAACGGGCCGACGCCTGTGCTGTCCATCGAGGCAGTGGAGATGGGTCATTACGCGGCCAGTGACGCGCAACTTGCTGGAACTCCATTAACGTGGGTCAATATGTATTAGCGACCCTCAATAATTAATCGAGCTTATTCTAAAGCATTGTTATAGGATTTTGATTCAGTTAAGAACCTACGACATTTTGACCCGTTATTATCGATTTGAGGAGCTAGATGTAGTGGTTTAGCACCCGACCCAGCGGAGGTTAAGCAACTTTCGCAAGGGTCGGTCTTGGGATGGGTGATCAAAAATGTATTATCTCGAGCTCCTCCGTGCTTCGGAAGGCACTTTAAGCCGTTGGACCCGGGCGCAATTTCAGTCATTAACACCTACCAATCCGCATTGAGCCCGCGTGGTGGGTTATGGTCCATCCTCGTTATCAACCTGGCCTGGGCCCCAGCAGTGGGGACATTAAAAATGGCTGATAATTATTATCGAATTGGTATAATTTTCAGCAGGATTTCGTATGCAATTTTAATATTTACCTAAAAGAAACTCGGCAAAAACATCAAGTTCTTGCGGTTATCGTCAAATCAAGCCAATTACCAGATGTTTCTATATGTGTTGCAACAAATAATCAATTTATATATCTATCAATAGTATTCAAATCTAACGATCTAACATAGCAACAGAGAAATGATCGTCATTTTTACAATAAGAATATAATTTTAATTTATTCGATAAACGGACCGAGCCCATTTGCACAGAGTTGTTGTTGGGCAGAACTGGGTCACGGCCATTGCGCAAGGGGGAGATTTCACTTATCACGGCCGCCGTCCCAGTTCCAGCGTGTTCCGCGTCCCAATTCTGTCGGTGTCCCGTGTCCCACGACGCTGCCGACAGACTGGGCCTGCGTAGAGCATATTCATGGAGCACATTCGTTTATCAAATGCATTGCAAACATTGAAACTTCGGTTAAACTCAACATTACATTATCCTACCTAGGTACTTAAAGAAATGTGTATTCGTGCCCTACATTTTACATTTATAAACAGTTAATGTAATTTATGTTACATCATTATGTAGATCGCGCATTTATTAATAATTTGCATAATTAAAGTGACTGGCATTTTGCATAGATGAGTAAACCTCTGATCATGGGCACAGAATAATGAGGGTGTCTTAGCAACAACTGTTGATAAATATTTATCAGTATTCCCGACTAAACACACTCGGTACTAAGCATCGGCAACCAACGATTTTGTTGCTTTTCGAAAACAGACAAAAAATCGACTCTTCATACAAAACTCGACAAGCCCGGGACATTTGTATGGAAATGGAAAGTCGTTTCTTTTCTCTGTTTTCAGAAAAGACGTAGAACAAACATGTCATGGCACGTCAATTTTTCAGGAGACACAAAAAACAAATTTCAAAAAAAGTTAAATAGAAATTGCTTTGTATTTTAACTATATTAGATAATTTACATTAAAATACATAATTTAAAATGTTTTTTTGGTACTATAATACTGTGTAGTTTGCGTAATAATTAATTAAAAGCCATTGACTTGTTCCTTTTCTTAACCAACCGCAAAGAAGTAAGGAAAAATAAGTACTAGCATTATACTACTCTACTTTATTGATCATCATTTTCATTATTTCCACTCGTGTTAGGCCAGTTTTCTAATATGTTCACGAAAAAATCCTTGTGTGTGGGATGAAAATATTGCAAACTACATGTTTTAGATCTTCAACTGTTTTGATATCGATGGGCATAGGACCATTATAATGCTTTATGTTCTGGTAGAGTTGGAATAGCCGATCGGTTCCTTATCTAATCAAATGTGTTAACTCGAGCAAGGTTTTGGATAAATGGGCGAGTTACTACTACACATCCTTCTGATCTAAGAATACTAGAATTCTAAGAATTGCGACACGAAAAAGTGTTGTTTTTGATGCCGCGGGACCTGCAGTGTGATTCTGTAAGACCTCATTCTAAACTTCGAATCTGAATCCGCGGTGAATTTCTTGATTGGCATTCTATAAACTCGGTTAATAATTCGGATTTACACTAGCGCTGCCCTTGCGAGCGTGTCAGTGAGTTGAACTAAGTTTATCGAGAGATAAAGTATGAGATGACGTAAGAATTGGCATTCTGTAAGGTAATTCCCCCGTCACTTCGACGCTCACTTCGAACTCGAACCCGCTTCAATGTGTCAGATTATAAGCATCTATTTTACGAGTGAAAATAGAAGAAATCCTTTAAAAATAGTGTTAAAAAACAATATTTTTGTCTCAGTGTTACAAATTAGTACTATAACTATATACTTTGTGGTTAGAAACTACTTTTGAGGTGTTTGTGTAAAGTTTTACATAAGTGATAACGATGGCAAGAATATATTTGTTGAAATCTTTATTAGAAGAGGCTCATGCTTTGGATAAAAGATAGAAAGAAAAGCGTCGACAATCTAACCAAATTCGAAGTTTATCAAATCAAATTAGAAGATTTAACCAGAGATGACGATTATGTATAGATTGTCAAAGGAATTAATTGACATGTTTTCATTTTTTACAAGGTACCTTAAATCGAAAACCATTTCGAGGTTTTTCAGTTTCTGACACCGTACATAATTTTTCGGGGCTATTGATCAATTATTTAACGAAATATGTGGAAAAAACACTGTATCATCAAGATAAAGGAATAATCAAAATTTAACTCCTTTGCATAAAAAAGTTGTGTGAATTTATCTTAAAAAAATAATAATCATAAAAACTGTCGCTGTCAAGTTTACAATGTATGTCAAAGTCTGTGTCAAGAATCAAAATATTTTTCACTTTTATTCGTTTTGTTTTGAATGTATTCATGATATTTTTAACTTAAATCAGTATTTTGATTAAATTTAACATCTATCAAAATATAATATCAAGTTTTCTGAAGGATTTTTGATAGCAGACAGTCGCAACCTTACCAAAGTGGACTTCATCATGCTGCTGAAGCTGAATTCTTTTGCGAAACATATTATTTTTTAGAAATAAAAAGATATTGTGTACGTTTGAACTTGTTTAATAAATACAGTTTGTTTTGAAGTGCATTAATTTCAATTTCCATAAAACTTTAAAGCAACACACCACCTGTAAACGTGTAGACTTTGGTTTGGCACGTAAAACAGTGTTTGTTTGGGCATTCATCACAGTATTTTTGCAGGCAAGAACTACACATGAGATTATGGAATCTATTTTACGTATATATTTATTTATTATTGTTGAAAATAAGGTAAAAATAGCGACAATAAAGGAAAACAACCTCGAGCAAAAGATGAACAAACAAACGTCATTAGCGTCCATAGATTAGGTTGGCAGGTTGACGTCAAAATTATTTTTTTATTCATATGGGCAAAGGATAATGTCCGCCAGAAATCCTTTAAACGGCACTTACGCTCTTTTAGAATAAATAAGTTTTCAAATGAATATTATGTTGACTTAAAATAAAAATTTTGGAAAAGAAAAAAATACGTGTCTCTTGTTTTCATCAGTAATTTCTAAATAACAAATAAAAAAACAGGATAAAAATTTTGAAATGTTGTCAATTGGCCAACTAGCAAGACTTTAGCTGCTAGAGTATGAGTTACTGGCCTGCCTCTGATAAAGACCACAAAACGTCGAGGCAAAGGACTCTCAGCTCGTGTAAAAGTAAGTGTTTCATTAAAATGTTTTGTTTCAATGTTGTAATTATTTCAATGTTGTATTCCTACTAATATCCTACTAATATTATAAATGTGAAAGTTTGTGGGTTTGGATGTTTAGATGTTTGTTCCTCAATCACGCAAAAACTACTGAACTGATTTGGTTGAAATTTGGCACACAGATAGAAGATAGCCTAGAATAAAACATAGGATACTTTTTATCCCGATATTCCCACGGGAACGGGAACCACACGGGTGAAACCGCGGGCGGCCGCTAGTTATTACTATTTGGTATTCAATAATTAGTCTTCTAAATATATTTTATATATTTTTTTTCAGGTAACAGATGCAGATCTAAACATTTTAAATGTGGATCCAACATATGTTGGAGCTACTCGTGATAGCTTCATTTTTATTAACTATGGTGTTATAAAAGCCCACTTAGAGGCATTAACAAATGCTGGTGAAGAAGTTATTTTGCACGGTTAGTTAATCCCTCCCTACCCCTACTTCAGAATATGAGCCTAATTAGGTATAAAAACTACATAACTATTTGATACTTATTAATTTTCCAGGTGATTCAGGATATGCTCAGCGCGCCTACCTTATGACGCCAATTAGTCGTGCTGAAGATAATTCCCCAGAAGTTTTCTACAATGACCGTCACGGCGCGGCGGCGCCGCCGGCGCGATAATAAGTCTGCAGTGTAAAATTAAACCAAATCCAAACAAATCACCAATGGACTTTCAATAAAACTGTGCTAGTATCCGTTAAAAGTGATAAATTCACAAGTTAAAGCCCCACCCCAAATTTATTTACTGCACACACTGCAGAATCTAACCCTATAACAAGTAGATGTTTTTGTAAATAGATAAGTATAAAAGACGGAGGTCAACAACCCTTTCAGAGTTTTCTTTCGCTATTTCTTACTTGGAGAGGCCACCCAAATTGTGAAATGGTTAGATTCAGTAGATTTCTATTTTTAGCACATCGGGAAATATATCGGGTCATTTTGAACTTACCATCCAAATTTTAAGGATGTGTCCAGTCCATGAAACTAAACAACTTTCTCTAAGAAACATGTGTCAAATATCGTCAGAAAATTTTGGTCATCCCATACTAAATTGATCACGTGATCTCTTTGATTTGTATGGAAAGTCTATTTTTATTTTACATATTTGACCATGTGTTCATTAGAGAAAATTGTTCAGTTTCAAGGACTGAACACATCCTCAAAATTTAAATGGTACCTAAGTTCAAAATGACCCGATATGAAATCAATCCAAATCCAAACTAATCACCAATGGACATTCAATAAAACCGCTCTAGCATCCGTTTAAAAGTGTTTTATTTCAATATTTCAGCCTCGACTGTTACAAGCACTTGTGAATGTCATAGAAGCTACGCCATCGGTTCGCTAACTGGATATTCTGAAACAACAGAAACAATCATAAAAAACCGGCCAAGTGAATGTCGGGTCACGCGCCGTAGGGTTCCGTTCCGTAGTTACTTTATGCCATACCATAATACCACTATAATTTTTCGTCTACATAAATAACTTTGTTTTCACATTTTTGGTATGAATAACAAAGTTAGTTATGCGTTTTTGGGAAATGTGCTATATCTCAAAAACTAATTACTACTTATATCTCGTTCAAACCAATTTTCGTTGAAAGTTTTTATTAAGATCTACAGAATCTACCAAGTTTCATTTATGTAATCATAATACTTTCGGAATAAAGTTGCTGTGACATACGGACGGACAGACGGACAGACAGACATGGCGAATCTATAAGGGTTCAGTTTTTTGCCAGTTAGGCTACGGAACCCTAAAAACCGGCCAAGTGCGAGTCGGACTCGCGCACGAAGGGTTCCGTACTATTAGTAGTTACTCGAATAATATAACTTACATAAATTACCATAGCTGGTGGTTCCTCTGTAGGCGCCTGCCTCTGTCGTTGTTGTGATACAGGAACCTATGAACCTCTTTATTTAAAAGAGATAAATGCTAGATATGAGTATATCATTAATTAATCACATACAATTATGAATTAAATTTAAATATCATACATTGTCGATATCAGCATCTTGTATTTGTTGCGCTTCATGTGATGGAGATAGAGTATCATTTTCCTGAAACAGGTAATAACAATAATAACCAAATAATTCAAATAAAAATTAAAAATACACTTTACATTACTTTTAAAAGAGAGATTGCACAATTCTTGGCCACCACCAGCCAGACAGGATTGATGCAAAAAAAATTGTACCTACCTACCTACCTATTGCATTTCTAAATTTCTTACCGGAAAAGGCTGTATGCCTAAATGTGCATCTCCTGTGAAAAAGCTTTCACCACCACACAAAGGAACAACCCTTTATTCAAGCTCTGACAGCTCCACTTCAACCTCCAGTGTTTAGTTAAACAGTGTTTAAAAATCTTTTGTATTATGTTTGCTGTTATAAATAAATAAATGAAATATCTATGTTTCAAACTATACATATTAAAAACTGCATTAACTTATAATTAATACCTAATCATTGATTGAGTAAAATTAACAATAAGATAAAATTTATGAAACCAAGGAACACACACAAGATTCCAGAAACAAAGATTCGTCGCACATTTGAAGTGGTTTGCTTTGGAGCCGAGGAATGTTAAGTGGTTCTAACGTGTAGTAAAAAAAGCGATGCTTACCTTGGTCCACTGTTTATAATTTTTGGTTGTATTCAGGCGCACGGCTAGTTGCTTCCACTGACGTCGACTTCGCTCTCTGGCATTTTGAGTCCTCAAGAAACCCTTCACCATGGGAGGGTTTCTTTCCATGAACTCTACCAGAGTTTCTAGCTGAGGTGAGAGGAACGTGTCGTCTCATTTGGACTGAAACATTATTGTTGGATTAGGAAACAAATTAAATAAATACTTAGGTATTTTAATTCATATCGCTTATAAATTTCATAAGCACAATATAAACTTACTTCATGATTATTTCACAATTATTTTCGGTACTGAAAGAACGAACAAAATACAAACAAAACAACACAACGCACTGTCGCACTCACTCACTATCAAAATATTATTGTGTCTGTCTCTGTCTGACATTTTTTTTCGTAATGGAAGCATAGATTATATTCATGGAGAGTTTTCTGTTTTTTTACTTATTAACTGTCTAATTTTTTTTAAATAAAGGAATTTAATTAAAAAATCATGAATTAGCTAAAATTCTGTGCCAAAACCAAGCCAAAACTCAATAATTGTGTCAAAAAACTGCAATCGATAAAACTCGACTAACATGTTGTTGAGTGTGGCCGTCACTAGTACAACGTTGGTCGCTTCGGAGCTCACTTCACTTCGCAAGTGACGAGGTGATGCTTACAGAATGCAAAATCAAGGTCATTTTGAACCTTATGCGAAGTGAGAGTGAATAGCGAGGTGAGATGCGAGTTGATGTCTGAATTTTACAGAATCGACGTACTGCTGAGTTTCAGTTTCAACAGAAATGGCATCTCTCTTATAAATCTTAGTCCACTAACCCATAAAGTTCAATATGTCTCCAGTTTTGACCATCAGTGTTATCCTACTAGAATAATGATCGGTTGAGTAAGGAACAAGTCATTCGACTTATTCCTTTTCTTACCTTCATGAATTTGAAAATTTGGTGCCCTATAATTTTTAAACTATTGTACTGACGTATTCCGTTTCTTGACTGTTATGTCTGTCTTGCCACAGAACAAAGAAATTTGTCTTGCCCTAGAGAATCGAAATCCATAAAAATTTCAAAATGGGAAAAAAGGTGACATGTTCCCTTTCTTAATTAACCGATTCGTTAATGTTGTTGTTTATGATGTTAGTAATCTACTCTTGCAAAATTTTTTTGGTGTTTTACAAATAACCATGTATAATATTATGCTACACGCGTTTGAACGCCCGTTGCTGCTTCTGATCGCTAAAATGCGATACGGCATCGGTATACAATCGCAGTCGCGTTTTTCAATACTTGATCGAAGTGAGGATGCACAAAGTATCGTGTCTGAAGTGGCCCTTATCAGCAAGTTTATGCATAATCAGCTGCCAAAAATCCAAACTTGTATAATGTTAATGCAGGCTGTTTATCACCTTTTTTTAGTTAACCTTAAGTTTAGTAGGTAGCGTGTAGAGATCATATTGAGATTTCCAGGCTTCCATTACAGAATAATTTACAAATTACTGGTGTAAGCGTATAGAAGATATTTAATTACACACTTGTTACTCTGTGTGCTTGTATATTTGAAATGGCTGAAATATGTCTTTTATTTTATTTTCGAAAAACTGAATCGACATCAAATCTATATAATTATCGAAGTCTGTCTGTATCACGGGCTCTATGGACTCCGAAACGACTGAATGAATTCAAATGAAACTTGGCATGATTTTAGTTCATATTACGAGGAAGGTCAACGTATACTTTTTATCCCGAAATTCAGCACGGTTCCCTTGGGAGTGGGGATGAAAATCAAAATATGTAATTAGTTGTAATTAATTAACGCGTAGTAGACAAAATTTCGCGATAATTGATTGGGAAATGCGATTGTCAGATTGTGCATTTGTGTAAACCCGCTGTAGAGGAGGAAGGGCGGACAGACAGACATTCGTAAGCAATTTTGCCTAAGCTAAAACGGAGATGCTTCACGCTCGCTTGCTCAATAAAATATGTCTCTATCCCCTTGCGTGTGGAGTGTATTCTGTAAAATGTAAATTGAGTTTCTATACATGATTTCCCTAACGTACTAGATGCTTCTATTCTGTACAGAGATCACAACAGAAGGTAGCGTGTCTTTCTTTCTGAAGCGATCACAGCTTCGAAAGGACCACAATCAAGATGTAACCAGTATTTTAAGTCACAAAGCAGCCTTCTATTTTATTTACTTCAAAGATAATTAGGTACTTAAGTAATGTATGTAGATACAGACTTTGAAATAAAACCTACTACGCCGCTCTTACAGCATTCAAACGCCGCTACATAAAGCATTCAAAGTACGCAAAAATTTATGTAAATATGAAGGCCTGTTTCTGGACAGCACCTATTTTCGGCTTTCATTAAAAAAATAGAACAGAATTTCTTTGAAAATAGCTATCTATCAGGGGAAAAAAGCCATATTTAGTTGGGCGTCCCGGAATCGGAGGGTACGGCTGACGCGGACGGAGCGTCGTCGGCATGGATTTCTATGGCGCGGAAATGCCGTTGCAGCGCACGCAGTGCCATAAAAATTCATACAAATTCCGATGCAGTAGACTCACACCTTTTATCTGAAGCGGAGCAATCGCGATTATTGCGTCCCGAAGTATGTACACCTATACCAACGCACTTTCGGCCGGTTTGTATGTGAAGATGGAATACTGAGTACTTATTTATACTGCGGCAAAGCGCCAAAGGAATGCAGTTGAGTGCAGTCGTGTTAAGTCAGTGCAGTCGGAGCGGTTCGGGTCAAGGCCCGTCTCTACCGACACACGTATCGCATTACGAGACGTAGTTATAGTTAGTATTCTTTGACGAGACGTTACTTTGTCGAGCAAGTCAGCAAAGGTTCACAGATACAAAGAAATTCGCGAGACACATACGGAAGTCGACGTGAAAGTAAAAGTGAGCATGAAAAGATGTCAAACTGTCAACGTTATATGGTTTCTCAGAATTTTGTCAGTCAAAGAAAATAGATTAATTTATTCTTAAATTGTCGAATAGTCTTAAAATATGCTTCACTTAAGTAAACCTTATAAATTAGGTTTCTCTATTTCAAGATAGGTAGCTTTAGCTTACTTGATCAGAAACCAAAAAAGTACGTGAATATTTTTCCCTGAAAGATTTCAAGTTTTCATTACTTTTGGTTACTTTGACTTTTGTTGGTATGCGTAAAATTGTAAGTATATTTTAATAAGACATCCTTGTCGTTAAAATGTCGTTAGAATGTGATGAATGCCAATTGTGTGGAATCTATATTGTATAGAATCGCGAATAGGAAGAAACACGTTTGTGTAAAATTGAAGACAGTGCAGAATAGAGAATGTGATCAATTGCAGTTGTGCGGAATCCATATTGTGTAGAATCTCGAATAGGTAGAAAAGAGATTGTCAAGAACGTCGATTAATTCGTTAAAACCTTGCAAGTTTCATAAAGTTAAAGTTCACAAACAATAATTATAAACGTAACGGTAATTAAAAGAATAGAAAAAACATACGAGTATTTATAAAAAGGGACTAGAAAAACCGAGTAAAAAGTATAAAATAATATCTTCTGTAAAGATTTACAATAATAACACTAGAACGATAGGTAGTTCTCTACAAAGCGCACGCTGTCAAAAGCGAGGCAACTGAAACAGCCAAAATGGCGCCGTTTTCAGATTTTAATTTTCCATTATTACCTAATCATACCGAATAAGTACAAATCAGTTAAAATTTTCTTACATTTATTAGATTAGTTACTATATTATTGGATTTTAGTTACGATTAGGAAACGTATGAAGGATATAAATTTAAAAACTAAGCCACTTTGGCTTAGAATTTTTTGGCTATTAGTATTTGTTGCCTTACTTTGAAAACTCTAACTGATACACGGCAAATAGGAGCAATTAATTAAAAGGAGTAAATTCCGCAAGTTGACTATTACAGCTTTCAAACAATATTAAATTCAAGTAAAATCAGATTGAATTTATGTGAACAAAACTTTTAGAAATTAGCTCGTTTGTGTACTATATATATGTATGTACTTTATTTTAATTTACTGCTTCAAATCTACAAAACTAAAAATGTTTTTGTTTGAAATTCGACTTTTTTCTAATTATTTAAGAAACTATAGTATTTACAATAACTATTGTAGTATAAAATATGTTGCTAAGGATATTACCTATCATATGACAGCTTATTTGTTTAAATCGGACAAGTGGTTGTTGAGAAAATTAACCAATTCCCGATACTCGACTTCCGCGGCTTTTCCGTCCCCCCCTCCCCCCTCCACCACTTTATAATGCGACAACCGCTGTATTCTTGTTCAGGAGATCATGCTGAAGACAATGGTACCGGTTGTCGGTGGAGCACTCTCTTGTCCGACGGGAATCGTAATGAGACGACTTTCGTAAAAGTGGCTTCTCCACTATTTGAATAATAACACTTAGAAGCCGTGTCGTTTAGATGAGGACACGGCTTCTAAGTGTTATTATTCAAAGGGTTTTCCACACAAACGAGCTAATTTCTAAAAGTTTTGTTCACATAAATTCAATCTGATTTTACTTGAATTTAATATTGTTTGAAAGCTGTAATAGTCAACTTGCGGAATTTACTCCTTTTAATTAATTGCTCCTATTTGCCGGGTATCAGTTAGAGTTTTCGAACAATATCAAATTCAGATGAAATTAGATTGAATTTGTATTTAAAAAAACCTTTTAGAAAATGGCTCGTTTGTATAAAAAACCAAAATGAGGATCAGTAACAGGTTTGAATCCTTTAGTTTTATTGATATACATAATAATAATAATAATAATATAATAATAAAAAGTTTATTTCGGAAAAACATCCATATGTGTTAGTAACATGAGAGCTTATATCTAGTGTTAGTGATTAATCCTAAGTCTTAACTACTTATATTATTTCGCTAGTAATTCGCCACCGGTGCGTGCAGGCGCACCCAGCGCATCAGCAGTGGCGAGTCCCAGCGCTCAGCTAGCGCACACAGGATACTGTTCGGGCTGGCGCGCACGCGCGATAGCAGCGACCAACTGCGCTTACGCATTATTGCATAAAAGCAATCCGTGCGCGCTTCGGCAAACATTGTTGATGCGCTACAGTATGGCGCCAGCCCAAACAATATCCTAAACGCGTTATTGTATTGGACGCGCAGAGCGCCATATGCACGTTGCGTGAAGTTAACCCACAGACTGCACGTGTAGAAAGTCTGACAGTATGCTTTAAAAAGTGTCAGTTTTACTTGCTTACTACACCGTGCAAATCTGCGAGCCAACATGTTACAACGCACACTTAGCGCTCTGCGTTCCCTATCAATATCAGTGTTGTCTGACAGATTATCATTTAACCAGTGACCCAAATATTTAAATTTATCAACTTGTTTTAATGCAGTGCCACAAAGAGTCACTGTGGGTACGTTTTGGTAACTTTTTGATCCAGCTTTAAATACCATCAACTCACTCTTTGTGGCATTGTACTTGAGCCCATGGGCCACTGCATAGGCCTCACATGTACTTAGCAATCTACGCATTGCACTGATCGACGAGCTCAGCAGCACCATGTCGTCAGCGTAACTAAAGTTATTCACACAGAGACCGTCTATATGACATCCAATACCAGTGCTACTGAGCCCCTCGATCAGACGGTTCATGTACAGGTTGAAGAGCTTTGGAGACGTCAACCCCCCCTGTCTCACTCCGCACTCCAACCTGTACACCTCCGAATGCGCACTTGCCCATCTTACACTATTGCGCTGGTTCTCGTACCAGTATTTAAACAAAGAACAGAGTTCGGTTGGTAAATTAGTTTCACTCAACTTTTTCCACAGTATATTATACGAAACCAAATCGAATGCCTTCGACAAGTCCAAAAAACAGGCATATATCGGAGTTTTCCTGGCAGTATAATATTGAACAGTCTGCTTGAGGCATAAAATAGCACTTTCTGTTGAGAGGCCTGGTTTGAAACCAAACTGCGCATCGTGTATATCAAGGTGCTCACTCAAGTGCTTATCAAGCAGACTGTCCAACACCTTAGCTATCACTGTCGCCAAAGATATAGGCCTATAATTGGACAAGTCGGAGGCATCGCCCGTTTTGTTTTTGACAATCGGCACTATAACAGTGTACATCAGTTCATCTGGCAAATAACTATGACTTATACATAAATTAAAGAACATCGCTAGCAGTCGTGGCAAATGCACACCCGCGTATTTTAGATGTTCAATACTAAGGTTGTCGTAGCCAGGAGACTTTCCTCTAACCATTTTTTGAATGACTGTAGCAACTTCCTTGGCAGAGAATTTAACAGACAGGTTGACAGGTAACTCAGCATTAAACACTTGTTGCGCCTGTGACAACGGCGATTCAACTCTAAAGTGGCGTTGAAAGGCATTGGCAATATCTAAGGGCTCGTGCACACCCGCCACACTCACAGGAATAGTCGGTTTGGGGTTGAGTTTGTTGGTATTTTTCCAAAATTTTGCAAATTTTTTATCACAATGATTTTTCGTAATTATGTCCATTTTAATTTGTTGTTCATTATCTTGACAATATTTTAACTTCGATTTAAATGATTTTCTTGATTCACACATTTTGTTATAAATATATCCAGAGACCGGTTTACCATATAACAACCAATACTTATACCAAAGCCGAGCCTCCCCGTGAGCGCCGCTTACGTGTTTATTCCAACCAGTAATGTGTTTATATTTCCTACGCTTAGAGCCTTTGTGACTGCACACTGCAGCTTCCTTAATTATTGACACAATATTATTATACATTGAAGTGAGAATAGTTCGGTGACTGTGATCAGAACACGGTTTGTCAGCGCAATTACTAAAATCGCTTGGAAAATCTAACTGACGTAGTTTTGAATGACAGAAATCTAAATACCGCTGTATCTGTTCACCATCTCTTTCTCCCCAAATAATTTGGTTGTTAGTTTGACTAAGATTCACAATTTTAGGTTTTATAAGATGAATATTACATTCTATTAACAAAGGGATATGGTCAGACCAATAAGTGTCATATAAAATTGACGCATCAACGACTATGTTCCGCGCTGCGCTCGTAACCACGCAGTGATCGAGCCAGCGGCGGCAACCGTGCGCATCGCTTACATATGTATATGAATCAGGTGGTAACAAATCTAAATCGACACATGACCAAGTTTGATCAGTACAAAAGTCCAACAGTTCAGAACAAAAAAGCTCACCGGGGTGCGCGTTGAAGTCTCCCAGCACTAACACAGTTTCCACATTATTATTTTCAATTAAAGCATTAATTTCACTTAATAAATCCGTAAACTCACTAAGGTTGTCAACTGACGCAGTTGGCATGTACACTGAGATTAACAGAATTGAACTATTGGTATGATCAATTTTAATAGCCGTGAGACGTACACTATTACACTCTATCACCCTTACGGACGGAAACGCAGACTTTCGCCACAGTATGGCCACCCCTCCGTATGGCCTTCCTCGAAGAACTCCGTTCGATGTGTCGACCGCCGACTTGCCGGTGAAAGCGAAGTTATCATCTATTTTCCCCAGAAACGGTATATCGTGTGGTAACAACCATGTCTCCTGTAGTGCAATGATATCGACCGAGCGACAAAGTCGCCTTACACAGTCTACCGATCTTACTATATTCTTACAATTGAATGAAACTATCTTTGTTGTACTATCCATTTTTTTGAGTATTAGATTTCATGTTCAGTGTATGTACACCGCATTGTTTCTTTTTATTAAAGTCATAAAACCTTCGATAAGCAACACCCGATGGCCAAAAATCTTCTTTCATAAATGTGTCCAATTTACTTCTCGGGACATACACTTTATAAGCATCATAACCTTTTTCATTGTATATACTTATTTTTTCAAGAGTCACAGTCAACTTAGCCGCTTCTTCAATGTATGTAACAATATCACAAGCATTCGTTTCCTTCGAAACATTGTAGATATACATCGGAATATTAATATCGGCAGCTTTAAAGTTTGAATTTGAATTAGTTACTGCTATTCCTCTATTTCCCATTAAACGTTTTTTGTTTCTCTTTTTATTTGCTACGATATTCCAGTCGTGATTGTTGTCCCGTGGACTGACACCCCCAGGGCCCAAACATTCGGAGTATAATTTGTTTTTACTCGGCGACTTGGTGGGTTGCGCCAGTGACAGTGCGTCGCGAGACTCGTGAGTCGATGCCGCGGCAGCCCTAGCCGGCCCGACGTCCGCCGTACATTCATTCTGTGCAACAGCTGATTCATTACATTGTTCGAGCGTTGCCGTTACGCCCGACCGTCCCGCTATCTCAGACACTTTATTTATCGTACTACCCTCCTCCGGGTGCTGATCACTGTAGTTTTTAATAGGTGATGGCTTCGAGGGCGAAGGCTGCATTGTTATTTCTTCTTGTTGACTTACAGGCGGTAAACCCATAGGCCCACTATCATAATCAAAACTTTCCATCAAACAGGCACTTCTTTTAGAGTTAATATTATTACATGTAAAGTTATTTACTATTGATGCCTTCTTAAGGTTATCAAGCTCCGATTTCAATTCCTCTAATTGATTTAAAGTGGCGTAATCTTCCCTTATTGCTCCAATATCACTACGCATTTTGACAATATCTTTGAGAATTCGGGTTACGTCTACATGGTCAAATAGCACTGGCGGTAGTTTTTGCAGTTCTCGTGCTACAAAAATTGGCAACTTGTCAGGATCAGTCTCTTTCAGCAAACAAATTATGTCATCTATATCCCTTAGAGTCTTCCCACCTCTCCGCCGTAGTTTAATTAAGTTCTTCGACACCGATTCATACAGCAACCGTTTTGCGGTTACTATTTCACTTTCCGAAAACGCACTGGCACAGATGCGACTTAGGCTTTCCTCATCCATGACATCCAACTTATTACACACAAAGGCAAGGACTTCGTTAATCACAATCTTACATGTCGAACATATCGATATATTCGCCATTTTTAACAATTAAAACTGACTGATACACAGTGTAGCGCGACAACGACCTCACACTACCGTGCGCGCGGCCAGACTGATAATATGTTTAACATAAGTTTTAAACCCAAAAAACGTAGGCCGCACCATGTAAAAATTCTTCCGTCTTCTTCCGGCTCCATCATCAGACCCTGGAAACTATTTCTCAACAGAGTACTCGTATAGACGAATCAAACGAGGCCAAACTCGATGAGGTTACATGGTTTTAATACAGAGTTTCTGTGGCCTTCTTCCAGCTTCATCATCAGATCAGCTCAATGACACCATAATATTGCATAGTCTTTCAGTTCTGACCAATGTTTACAAGTCTTTAGCTCATTGGGAAGCTAGATTAAAATCGTTTGCATATGAACAAAGAAACAAACAAACAAAATAAATAAACGAGAAAGCAACCTAATAAAAACGTGTTAAAAAAGCAAGATCGGCGCGATTTCGTAGCACGTAGCATACGTAGACGACTACGAGATCTGCTACGGTTCTACGGCCGTAGAGCCACCAGCAGGGACGTCGCGCACAGCTGTACAGGGGTTATTAATAGGGTTACGTAGATTTCGCAACTGAAAAACTGAAATTTCGCATAAATATAAATTAAAACACCAAAATTTCGCATTTATTCGCATAAACAAACGAAACTTAAAACTCGTATTTATTACCATAATCATTAAAATAACAAAATATTGATTACAGAAAAGTTTGTTTTAAGCACCTAATATCGTGGTTATCTCTATATTTTCTTGCTTAAGCCTTTGCCTTCGGTCATTTATGACGTCTACTGCAGCATCTACACTGTTGACTGGCTATGAAGACTTTGTATAGCTGCATTCGCGAACCTCAAAGTAAAAGTTCAATCAAATAAGGTCATATAAACGCGGGCGGTGCGCGTTCGCAATGTGCGTGAGGAAAATTAGCTCGTAATATTAGAAAATTCATGTGTTTATTTCGTTTAAAAATGTTTGTCTTCGAAATTTCGTCAAAAAGTATGAAATATACAAAATATTATATTTCGTATTTATCGCATAAATTACGTGAATTTCGCATTTATCGCTTCAATTTCGTAAAACCGAAAATTACGTAGTTATTAATAATAAAGGCCTGCGCACAACGCATTACCGTTGCAGGTAACAAACGGCCGCGATTAGCCCTCCTCTCTGCCCCTTAATAATGGATGTTTCTTAAACTACACGCCGCTTTTATAAGGAAAATTTTCCTCTTGCGAAACCAGCATAATTCTTTTTTGCTACGACACGGCCAGGAGCTGTTTTATAATTAATGCTTTTTAGATTAGGTTCTTCCATTGAATTTTGATTGCTGTTTATTTTGTCTAGTGGTTTGGTGCAGTTTACAAAAGATAATTATTATAAGTTAATTTAGTAGTTTATTTAGTCTATGTAGATTATTTTACGGATATAGTCTACGTCAGTCAGTCGTCTGACTGCCTACGAATGCTACGTGCTACGAAATCGCGCCACTCTTGCTTTTTTAAATGTACTATTATTAAGTCAAAGTCTAAGTCAAATAAGCTTCATTCAAATAAACTTAATTATTAAGCACTTTTGAATCGTCTATATTTTCCTACCACCCATTCCAAACTTTTTTAGCTGACAAGAAGAACGGGTGCTAGAAACTTATCAGCTGTAACAGCCATAAAACGATATTAACAAACTTGAATATATCGTTACCAGATAAATACAACAGGGTGACAGGATTATTGGCAACAACATAGACTTATACATTACTTCAACAAAATACTTATAGTAGCAATTTATGTGTTACATCATTGCCACGCATTTTGATCTTTAAGATAATCGTCTACTTTATAATAACCTGTACCCATGAGCGTTTTTTAACATGGTTTTTAAATTAATTAGGTTGCTGGTTTATTTATTTGATTGTATACTTATTTATTTCTTTGGCCATTAATTTTGCAAATGATTTTAATCTAGTTACCTGATGAGCTAAGCTAAAGACGTGAAACTTTAAACATACTAGGACGGTCCCATGATGACTTGGTCTGATAAAACCACCATAGGTAGACACCTTAGGACACATGGTAAAAGAAATGGGTAGTATACTTTTAACATACACTCTGTGTATTAAAGATGAAGTATAAATATTTTGTTAAGATAATATGAAATAGCGTGTGAGGTGGATTGTGATAATGCACGGTGCGGCGGTCTGTCTAAGACAGGGGTGCCCATACTTTTTCTTAAGGAGATCGACTTAGCAAAAATTTATGACTAAGAGATCGACATTTTGACCGTTTAACCTACCAAATATGTAACAAGAAAAAAAATGCATATGTAAAATTACATTGGGTGCAAAATGTCAAATCTGTTATCCTTGGCGATCGACCTTAAAACCTCTCGCGATCGACCGGTCGATCGCGATCATTGGGTGCAAAATGTCAAATCTGTTATCCTTGGCGATCGACCTTAAAACCTCTCGCGATCGACCGTTTGGGCACCTCTGGGACCATGCAGTCTGTGAGGAGTATACGAGTAAATAGCAGCTGTGCGCCGAGCGCAATCAGATATACAGGCAGTTCGTATTCTTAAGAACTGTTTTATTATGCATACAAAAAAATGACTCTGATTCGTGTAACGTACCGTAGGTATTCTGGCTCACAATTGGATTGGATTTATTCTGGCCCACAATTGAAAAAAAAACCGACTACAAGGTCAGGTGGGTAAGTGAAAGTTTTCTTACTTTTATGTAACTAAATTAAGTAAAAGTATAAATCGCAATTTAATTAGAAGTTAAGGCAAAATTCCTCTGAAAAAAATATTGAAACTCTTCTTGATTATACTTCACTAATTAATCAGCCAGTAACAGTTACAACAGTGCCTACTCATTTAATCAGCTATTTAATAAATAATTATACTTATTTCATTAAATATTATATATTTTGTACATATATATAATATTTAATGAAATAAGTATATGCTAATTGCGAACGCTCAACGCACGCGTCAGGTTCTTGTCCAGTTTACCCTTTTTGACAAAAGGAAAATGCTTGACTTTTGAAGTGTAAAATTCGCGTCGTAATTTCTTTGTGTCGTATATTTTGTACGCGACTACGCGTACGTGATCCAAGTGACAGCGTCGAGGAAATGAGCTCAACTGTCCGCGCGGGAATAAGTAAATTCTGGATGAAATGAAAATGATTTAATACTAAAATAAATTATTTGTGACCTATACTTGACTTCATGCTGATAAAATAAAGACAACTGAGGTCTTAGAGAACAATTTTACATACAGCACCACTTCTTGGGCCATTTATTTCCTTAATCTAAATATAAATGTTATAAATTGTGTAATTAGTCAGATAATTATTTCAGTAACTATTCATAACAAAACAGTATTATACAGTGAACTAAAAAGAACAGCTCTGCGTGCCCCCGGCCGGCTCAGTGGTCGTGGTGCAGTTAGAAAAGCGACAATAATCATAATTCCTGCCGGCTCGGCGGAGCCAACTTGGTCAGTGTTGCCAACTTCGCCCGTTCCGGTGATGTAAGGGATTTTGGATATTTATGAGTTCACTAGCTTTTGCTTGTGGCTTCGGTCTTTTCGTGTGTTTCTATTGCGCTTGGAGCTTTTCGTTTTCCGTGGGAATTTCGGAAATAATGATAACTATATCCTTCTCCATCACTTTCATTTCATTTCTTTATTTAAATTCATCAAAATTGGTTAGGCGACTTTATGCGTGAAAACTTAAACAAACACTTTCATAATATCACATCAGTATGGAGAACGTTTTAAGGAAATTGTTTTTGATAAGTACAGTCGCAAGAATTATGCATGATTAATATTACGTTATAATGAAAATAGAACCAGTTAGTATTTTAAACATCATTATTCAAATGAGAAAAAGTAAATTAAAAAAACCACACGCAACGCAACTAATGCCAAATAATTTCAAGCAGGCAGGTTTTTGGCACAAATACAAAACCGTTTAAAACATTATCATTGCTTAACTGATCCCGACAGAATTACTCTCAGATTTTGTTTAAACCAACTTTTACGACAGATAAATGTAAAATCTTTTATTCTCTGACATCGTTGGCAATTCAGTTGTTAGCTAAAAATGATCGTAAAGGTGTCCAAGTACTATCGGAGATTTATGCCACTTTATGCTGCCGCCCCTCCCCGCTCCCCTAGCGACCCCGCACCCCGCCCGCATCTTGAAATGGCGCCAAACTCCGGCGCTGCGACGACACTTCTCAACTCTTCCTTTTTACCTAAGTATTTCACTGGAAATCGTAAACTGACTTTAGGATACTTATTTTCGGTTGTAAAAGGAAGCCAAACCTCGTGGAGTGGACCATGCGCTATTAACTACACTACATGACCGCAGGTTACTTTGAAATCTGCTTGAGTATTTGCTATAGCAGCGCTGTCTCATTTCGGTGGTATTGATGGAACGCTCCTATACCTATTTGGCGTTCGTTGATACCTCCCGATGTACTTTGTGTATCTTTTGATATTAATTCCTAAACAATAATTTGTTGCATGTTTCGGTAATGCTTACAGAGCGCTTCCTTTCCTAAAAACTGGCCAATACACTGATTCTACCTGATTAGGTGGTAATAACTTCAAACCATTTCTCATAACAAAGTTGTCCAATCCACTCAATCTCAACACTTGATTTACCTTTAAAAAATCCAATAGGGAATATGCATAAGTCACCGATTTTGATGAATTTGAGCTTGATCGCTGCGGACACTTATAAAAACATGATGGAACAGGAAAAAAAATAAAAAAATGTATTATTTTAGTTTTATCACACGATGAAATCAGGGGAAAATAACGATATTTTTTTTTCATTTTCGGATATAATGCACTTTACAGTCAGATAGAATATCGAATAAGAAATAATATTTTGTATGACACATATGTACTTAAACGCAAAATTTAGGGAGATAATTGAAGATTATTGGCTAACTCCATATTAAACGCGCCGAAACACAGCTGAAACGTGATGTGTGATGTCACC
Organism: Agriphila tristella; assembly: GCA_928269145.1. Lineage (NCBI taxonomy): Eukaryota > Metazoa > Arthropoda > Insecta > Lepidoptera > Crambidae > Agriphila > Agriphila tristella. The sequence goes on along the minus strand of OV743440.1, from coordinate 1,415,394 downwards.
GTTTTGTATGGAGCGTTTTCGGCGGGTGCTGCTGCGCGATAACTTCAAGTAACTATATCACGAGAAAAAAACGCAAGAGAAATGTTTTAATATTGCAGTTAATTTTCTCAAGCATTATACTTTTGATTAAGATTAAAAAAAAAATATGCATATTCCCTATTAAACACCACAAGCAACGATCAAAGGAGATCAAAGGAACACCCGTCAATATTGTATTTGGCACTTAAGCGCTTAATTACTGCAAAAGTGCAGGCAGAGTCAATTAGTTTTTCGCAGTTTAGAGAAAGCGGCGCGCGGCGGGTTAATTGCAGTTGGCGGCCGCTCACTCGCCAATTACTTAGAGCTGCTTATGCATCGGAAAAGTGCAGTGTCATTCAGAAACCAGTGACAAACGCCGCCGCAACACGACGATGAGTCTGCCAACGGTAAAATCATCATCATCATCATCATATCAGCCGCATGACACCCACTAAGGATATAGGCCTCCCCTAAGGATCTCCACGACGATCGGTCCTGTGCTGCCCGCATCCAGTGGCTTCCCGCAACCTTCACCAGATCGTCGGTCCACCTTGTCGGGGGCCTACCCACGGAGCGTCATCCGGTCGCCATTCTAGAACCTTTCCGCCCCAACGGCCATCGGTTCTTCTCGCTATGTGTCCCACCCATTGCCACTTCAGCTGAGCAATGCTTCGAGCGATGTCGGTTACTTAAGTTCTCCTGCGGATCTCCTCGTTTCTGATTCTAAAACGCCGATCATGGCTCTCTCCATTGCACGATGGGTGACCTTGAGCCTCCTTATAAGACCCATAGTTAGCGACCACGTTTCATAGCCGTAAGTCATCACTGGCAACACACACTGTTCATAGACTTTCGTCTTGAGACACTGAGTTAAATGACTTTCGTCTTGAGTTAAAACGGTAAAATAACAATAGATAAATAAGAAATGATGTAGGTAAAACCACACAATGATGAGGCCAAGTCTGCCGGGCTTCAAATTAAAACAGATAAATCGAGCCCCAATCATGCCAAAATGGCGAACCCCAATTCATGATGTCAAACAAACATCGATATCTTCCAAATAACTTCGGCAAATAGAACAATAAGAAATTCCGGACTTCGATTTATCTGCTTAAGTTGAAGCCCGGAAGTTTTGCCGAAGTTCGGAAAGTTAGCCCTGAATCAAATGAGCGAAAAAGGTTCATTACAATGAAAAACAGGATTAAAATGCAAAAAGAAAAGAAAATAAATAGGTAAGTAGAAGTTTAGAGTCTGGCCAACGAGTCGTGTCATCTGAAACTAGCGGCAAATTTAAAATTTTGAAACTTTAATCACTCAAAATACTGCGAAATAGCAATTTTAGACTTTCATCAAATTTTTTTAGCTTGGATTTTTGTCAAGGTGTATGTACCTAAGATAAAAATGATATTTCGCAGTATTTTGAGTGAATAAAGTTTCGAAAATTTAAATTTGCCGCGCGTTTGAGATGACACGACTCGTTGGCCAGACTCTAGCAATTAATATCTAACTAAGTCTTCTTATTGTATTCCAATCGCATTTATCAATCGATTAAATCGCATGACGTTCCAATTTTCCGCGCAATCGCTCATATAGCGAAGAGTTTGTGCCACATACCGGGGCGCCGGCGGCCGGCACGGCTCGTCAGTCTCGAGACGTACCATGACACGTCACCGTCCTTAATTGCAGGCAAATTCCTCGGGCGCATGCGATATTAGGGTGGGTATCCATCCACTTAGTTTCACGAACCTCCGCTCTCCGCGAACCTGCAACAGTGCGCCAGGGTGGATCCCCACTTAGGTTCGCGAACCTCGTGCTCCACGAAACTTTGTTGCAGGTTCGCGGAGCTCAATGTGGTCGCTATTGGGAACTTCTACTTGCTCCCCCTTTGTGTTCGTTCGTAGCAGGTTTGCAGAGCGCGGAGGTTCGCGAAACTAAGTGGGATATCCACCTCCATAGTGTGTACGTGTGCGAACCTCGGTGCACACTCCGCATTTTGCGATCCGATGCGAACCAACACAAAGGAAGAGCAAGTAGGAAGTTTGCAATAGTGTCAACATTCAACCGCGAACCTGCACCATAGGTTCGCGAAGCACGAGGTTTACGAACCTAAGTGGGTACCCCCCTTTAGACATAAGATTAATAGACTCGTGCACTTTGCATTTTGTTCTGTGACAATGCGAATGAGGAAAATATTCCAATTTTCCAATCAAACGTGCTCTTTATGAACAAATCAGCCTTCCGGACGGAGATCAGACGGAGGTCGTCAAGAATGGCCATTTGAGTAGACTCTCAAGGAGGTTTAGTGTACATTCACTTGTATCTTACGAGTACATCATCAGCTCCAATGTTTTTGTACAGTCAACACCATATTAACTCGGTTTGATTCATAGAACAACCTTATTAAAAATGCGTAACCTAACTACAGAACCAAATATACAAATTGGTTTGAATGATGATGGTCATAATAACATAATATTGAAAATTAACACAAACAGATGGCTCACATCAATATGAACGAAATGAAGTAAGTCGTAATGAATATGCTCACTCTCCGGCCATATAATTTCGTTGATCACCCGCTCCTTCGGTGGACTATTGAATGCCGCTCGTACCGAGACAGCGCGCGTTATTGCGCTCACACGACGCAGGGGCTCATATAGAACCAGAGACTAGTACAAATTACAGCTTTAGCTTTGCTTGTTACGAAAATAATGGGTATTATTGTCCATCAGACATTTTTAATGTCCCCACTGCTGGGGTACAGGCCTTCCTTATGGGTGGATAAGGAGGACAGGCCACCCACCACGCGGGCCCAATGCGGATCGGTAGGTGTTAACGACTGAAAATGTAGCCGGGAAAGAAAAAATATGTTTTTCTTTCTTTCTTTCTAGCTCTATAAAAATTGGAACTTAAGGGGTCGTATACAAACCGTACAACGTCAAATACACATTTTGAGCAAAGATTTAACACAGTATTACTTGCTTGGTTTATCGGTCCCATAAAAATAATGTAGAAAGTAGATAAACATGATTTTCTCGATAGAAAAAATGCCTTTTAGCATCGAAGATAAGTGTGAAATCCATCAAAGTAACAGGTACAATGCGAAGTCGTCATAGCTGCTACGGCGCGGCGTATAGCACATTATACAGATTTCAGAAATTCACCGTCAGGAATAATGATTATCAATTTATTTGCTCTAATGTATGTACAAAATTATGAATGCAATACACTTAATTTTTTTTTCAGACAACACCACAAAATACAATCGTGATCTCTGTTCGAGCATTGGCACCTGTGCTCACAAATGGGGTGGGGGCTTAATTAAACGGTGGTTGTTATCGGCCACCGCCTCCGACAGCGTCACGCTATCGACATAAACCTACCCTGCTCCAAGATATTCGATATCACCGGGGACATTATTCACTGTACCTTCTTAATTAAACGGTGGTTGTTATCGGCCACCGCCTCCGCTGCTGCCTCCGCGAGCGTCACGCTATCGACAGAAACCTACCCTGCTCCAAGATATTCGATATCACCGGGGAAATTATTCACTGTACCTTCTAAATTAAACGGTGGTTGTTATCGGCCACCGCCTCCGCTGCCGCCTCCGCGAGCGTCACGCTATCGACAGAAACCTACCCTGCACCAAGATATTCGATATCACCGGGGAAATTATTCACTGTACCTTCTAAATTAAACGATGGTTGTTATCGGCCACCGCCTCCGCGAGCGTCACGCTATCTACAGAAACCTACCTACTCCAAGATATTCGATATACCGGGGACATTATTCACTGTACCCTCTTAATTAAACGGTGGTTGTTATCGGCTACCGCCTCCGCTGCCGCCTCCGCGAGCGTCACGCGATCTACAGAAACCTACCCTGCTCCAAGATATTCGAAATCACCGGGGACATTATTCAATGTACCTATTCTTATCGTTTAGGATAAGATGATGTGGTAAGAATTTAGAAATTAGTCAATGGCGAGAGTTACTCAGGATTATAAGTATTACTTTTGCGTACTTTTTTATTAGTAATATAATGCTTTACCTGTAATAAGCAGCCAACACAATTAATGTGCTACTTAACCCAGTTTATAGATATCAGGCTTGACAGGAATATTCCTAAACTTACCTATATTGTCAATAGTAAACAGATTCGGTGATACTTAAAATTATTCCAAAAATATAGATAAATAAATGTACCATTAACTCGTTTACAAACTATTTACCAGCATTGACAATAATATTTTCTTTTAGGAGAAAATGGGACGATTGAATCAACGTATCCAAATTCAAGGAAAAAACTTGGAAACAAAATAACGTAAGAAAAATATGCGACTACGTGATCCCGGGGCGAAAGGTGGGAAAAAAATCCCTGTCGGCAAAATGGGGAATTGTCCCGACACGGCCGAACTATTTAAGATTCCACCCGTTTCATCTATCATTTTGCCGCGCTTTGTAAGGAACTTTTATAAAGGAACACTGCCTATTGTAATCTTAAAAGAAGCATGAGTTAAGATTGCTGAGAGCCTCCTAATAAAAGGGGTTAAGTTATTATAGAAACTAAATACTTAATACTATTCTTTCTGGCGAACCTTTTATGTTGATATAACGTAAAAAGATCCCAACTATTGAAATCTAATCTAGGCTCCCGCCGCATAAATGGGACAGTTACCTTGCCATTACGTGCCAACGGCGCGGGCGAAACATGTCCGATATTCGCTCGAATGGTTCATAAACACTTATCTGTCCCGATAACCCAAGAATCTGGGCCGTTTATAAGCGAAGCCGTCTACCAAGTAATGCGAGGTGGTCGAGAGCTTGCCTGCATTCCGTGCGCGCTGCGAGAATAGTTCACCGACGCCGACGGCTCACGTCGAAGCAAATACTTTTCCACATATTCTATCCATTACTGATCCAACCTTAGTTTTTGCTACTGGACTGCAATACAAACAGCATTGGACGAAGTTACCAGCGATTCACACACGGAATCAAATAGTATTAAGCCGCGGGATGACGTCAGTTATCAGAACTGTTGAAGCAGTTACGCTAAGGCACGAATACAACACCTCCAGTGTACGAACGCCCACACCCTCCACATTCTAGTATAATTTAGCTGTACCGGCCGAGGCACCACTTATATATCTTGAAAGCTTAACCAAGTTTCCCTTAATGGGAACATTTTTCAAATAAATGGGTCACTAACTTGTAAATTTTAATTTGGTGACGTCGCTGAAAGCCGACAGATGGAAGGCTTAACTTCGCGATTTAAGGGACACAATCAGTCATCTCTTTCTTGGGAGTAAATGGATGCGCACTGGCGGCGTAGTTCAATTCATAATTTCATTCATTTCTGACAATTCTGACGCACGAGTGCTCCTTAGCACGCAGCGATGTTGCGTCAACTGAGCCGGGCCTATGCCAAACTTTCAATTAAAGGAATAGGTTCTCAAGTCGATGGTATTTTTTTGTTTGTATGTATGTTTTACTAACTTCGCCAGATGCTAACCGATTTAAATTCTTTTTTCATCTAAAAGAACATAGTTCATGTAGGTACCTAGTTACGTGGTTCCTTCCATAAAATTTTATAGAGATCTAGCTAGTATTTTTTTCATAAGTAATCCTGAAAAATATAAATTGTTTAGCTTACCATCGCACGAGTTTTTTTTTACTGATTTTCAGTCATAACTTCTTTCTTTACGAAGCGATTTAGATGATTCTTTTTTTGTTTTAAAGGGTTATAGGTACCTCATATCAAAAGTAATCTAGGTATTGGATTGACATTATAAGTTTTCGCTAACAATCTATTAAAGCGAAGCGATAGCAAAGCAAATGCGACTTTCTTTGGAGCTGAGCCTCTGGAAGAGTTCCTATACACTGAAGCTTCGAACCAAGTAAAACGAGTCATTATTTATGGTCTGGTTGTTACTAGGAAAGTAACAAAGAACGTCGCTTTCTACACATCCTCGCTCCAAACTGCGACACAACACAATGTACAAAGGATGTAATTAGCGCAATGATCATAGCATCTCATAAGTACCTAGCTAAGATACACTATTATTATCCAAGTTGAATATGTACTGCAGGGTTTTGTGGAAAGTAAAAATCTCTAAGAGGCTGTATGTTATTCTTGAATAGAAACTATGAATTCCAAAATGGGTTACTACCACAATCATGATATCACCAATATCAAGTACGTTTCTGTAACGCTTAAAGGTAAAGGAGCACAGACCATACTTATTAGCTAGCACTACCGGATTTAAGCATAGGCTACATAAGCTGAAGCCTAGGGGCCCGCACCACAAGGGGGCCCGCACGCACCACATGATATTTATTTTTTTTGCATTTTTGAATTACGCGCATGAAACCACAGATTACAAAACTAGTGTATGAACCTAACTGAAAATCGCGCTGCGCCGCCGTTTTTTTTTACTTTAGACATGCAAGATCACAAGATTAGTGGATGAAACGTGACTATAAATCGCGCTGCGCGGCCTTTTTTTACTAAAGATAGGCAAGAGTACAATATTAATGTATGAAGGGGACAAAAAAAACGATTATTGGCTGAAACTCACTAAAAATTGCGCTGCGCGGCCGTTTTTTTCCTAAAGATAGGCATAATTATAAAATTAGTGGCTTAAACCAGTCATCGTAGACACAAAAATCGCGTTAGGTCGCAAAAAATTTAAAGGTTGTGTGTTTTTGGGATGTTGTTAGGATACATACGAATAGTGTAAATCCAAATTTGCAACCCTGAAAGACCTGTGCTAACTTCGTAGTGCGCGAAAAACCTCGACGTTTTTCAGTTTTTGGCTCACAACTTCTAAAAAATACATTCTACAGCTAAGTCGTCTATGACATCTTTAAAGAAGATAAAATTACAAACAATTTGAGTGTAAATTCAGCTCTGAGTGTCATATGTATCTTGAGATACATACTTCAAAAACGGGCCATTTTTGACAAAAACTTATAAATTTGTAGTAAAGCTAGTCTTTCGAACAAAACATCGTCTAAAATACTCATTCTACGAGGAAAGATATAAGAAATAAAGTTGTAGAACAGTTATTTAGCTTTACTTTAAGAGTAAGAAAAATGCTTAAGAACCAATAATTTTCTTGTCATCAAGTAAAAGAAAAATATTAGAAAATCTGATTTTTCAAGAAATTGAGCTTTGAATGTAAATTGTTATCAACATTGCACAGTTATCTACTAATTATTAATTTATTATCTATTTATACACCTTTTTGTTGTAATTTATCAATAAATAGTAGGTAATTGACGTGTTGCGTGTTTCTGTCGCAGGTGAAAGCTGAGGTCTCTCCATCACTTCGCCACTGTGACATTATTAAGAAATAACACATTAATATTAATTGCGTTCAATTTTATTTTATAGGATAAACAATTTAACGCTGATTGGTGTATTTCTTACCATTTAAAAGAGTCCTACAATTCATCAGGCTTCTTTTTTTGAAATTTCCAATTTTTCATTTTATTTTTTCCTGATTTTCTTAGTCTTGAATTAAAGTTAAATAACTGTTCTAGAACTTTTTTTTCATGTCTTTCGTCGTAGAATTAATATTTTAGTCAGTATTTTGATCACAATACTAGCTACTATAAACATCAAACTTTTTTTGAAAAAATTACCCAATTTGAGGTGTTGTATCTCAAGATATATATGACATACAGAGCTAAAATTGCACTCAAATTGTTGATAATTCTATTTTCTTATGAAATGTTTTCATAACTTTGCCATAGAATGCATTTTTTTAGAAGTTGTAAAAACTGAAAAAAGACGGAAAATTTCGTGGTTCCTCCATCATTTTGCCACTGTGACTTCATTATTGAGAAATTAGCAGCCTACTCAGGCTTCGCTTCGATTTCTTCCCTTGTTTTACCAATTACACCTTCCATAACCCCTAAAAAGAAAACAAATACCTTCCAGTCGGCACCTCCATTCGCGCCAAAAGTCTGTTAATTATAGGAGGGTATTCGCTCGGCTAATTTTTTATTTCAACTAATTTACATAAAACCTTAATAAATAATATACTTAAACCTTTCTCATAAATCACTTTATCTATTATTGAAAACCGCATGAAAATCCGTGCAGTAGTTTTTGAGTTTATCCGACAGACGCGGCGGAGTACTTTTTTTTAATAATGTGAAGTGATTACACGTTAACATTAATTGTATTTAATTTTATTTTGCATATTATACAGTTTTCCGCTGATTGTCATCTTTTTTATCCTTTAAAAGAGTCCTACCGATCGCAGGATTTTTTTTTTTCAAAAATCAGATTTCCATAGTTCTTAAATCCGGCCCTGCTTATTAGAAACAAATAATAAGGCCCGTATTTATGAACCGATCTCAACGTTGAGAGCTTTCTTGAGATCGTGTTTGTGATGCCCTTCTTATAGGAACAGCATTTCAGGTATGATTTTAAGATAGCTCTCAATGTTGAGAGCGTTTTATAAGTACGGGCCTTAACGACCCCAAGTTAAGAAAAAAAGGAACGAAAAAGCGAAAAACTTAGAAGCAAAACAATAGCTGTAAAGCATTTCATAAACTTTTTCATTAAGCTTTTACGCACGATGCTCGCACGGCCGGAGAAAGGCCACTTTCCCGAAAGATAAATCTAAGTATCGCTTTAAGGGAAGTTTTCTCACCTGGCCCATTTACGGGGAGGGCGCGGTGCATTATTGATGAGGTGTATTGGAACCGATCCTCTTCGGGGAGCCCCTGTATCTACGTGAGCTGCTTCTCATCACCGACTCACTCACTTTGCAGCTCCAAGCCTGCAAATCAGAGTGTATAGAGAAAGCGTTACCGATTCAATAAAAACGTTTAAAACGTACCTACGTATGTTAACGTGACACACGACATCGATGACGTATGCAACTGGAAAAGACACCTTAGTTCATTACTGTTGATAAAGCAGAAGAAATTTTTATTTTTTATTTTATTATGTTCGGAATACCAACAGCAGTAAATACATTGTATGGAAACAATTTCTTAAATCTACTTAGCTATTAACAGGTATTCGCATATGGATTATAAGATGCGCACATAGACTACATTAAGCTATTTACAGAATAGTTTTAGGAGCAACAACGTGGGGCGCATTTTGAAAAAAAATATCATCCATATTGTCTTTAGCATGCGCCCCACGTTTTTTTTAGGTTTAAAATTTCTGTAGGTATAGGGTTATTAATATTTACAGAAAATTTTATTTGATACTTTTTAGTCTGTTTTTACTAGTTAGTTTTAATGTTTTAGTCCGATTTTTTTGTAATAATTTAGTCCGTTTTAAAAACGTGTTTTAAAAAAAGTTTTTTTTCAGTAAATTTTTATTTTCTGCTTTTTACTTAACGAGCTAAGACTAAAAAGACTACCATCTCCTATTGGAGCACTCGTCAAGACGATTCAAACGAGCCCAAACTCGATGGGGTTGCTTGGTTTTATTATAGAGTTTCTATGGCCTTCCTCTGGCTCCATCATCAGATCCTCGGACACTATTTCCCATTAAATTACTCGTCAAGATGATTCAGACGAGCCCAAACTCGATGGGATTGCATGTTTTTATCACCGAGTTCCAGTGGCCTTCTTCCGGCTCCATCATCAGACCCTGGACACTATTTCCCAACAAAGTACTCGTCAAGACGATTCAAACAAGCCCAATCTCGATGGGGTAGCGTGGTTTTATTAAAGAGTTCATGTGTCCTTCCTTCGGCTCCATCATCAGACCCTGGAAACTATTTCCCAACAAAGAACTCGTCAAGCCGATTCAAACGAGCCCAAATTTGATGGGGTTTCACGGTTTCAATATTGAGTTTCTATGGCATTGTCTTTCGGCTTCATTATCAGACCCTGGACCTTGACTCCCATTAGAGTACTTGTCAAGACGATGCTAACAAGATCAAACACGATGGGCTTGTATGGTTTCATCATAGAGTTCCTGTGGCCTTCTTCCGGTTTCATCATCGGATCAGCTCAATGACACCATAATATTGCATTGCCTTCTAGTTCTGACCTATGTTCAAAGTTTCAAGTCTCTAGCTCATCGGGAAGCTAGGATAAAATCGTTCGCAAACTTTGTGGAGAAACACACAAACAAACGCGAAAGCAACCTAATAAAAACGTGTTAAAAAGCAATAGCAAGATAAAAAGTTTAGTTGGTATATTTTTAGGTTTTGTTCTTGGACGAAGTTGCTTCGTCCAAGGTTTTGTTCGAAACAGTTCTAACTCGCTATGCTTTTTGATAGGTCGTTGAAAAGGTTACTTGCACGGATGAAGAAAGAGTTACGACGATAATTTGTGTTACATCTATCTAGGTATGGCTAAAGGTTGGTTGATTACGTCTTACTGGTAGTTTGCGTGGCACCCATATGTTAACTTGCTTTAATAAAGCTGGGCAGTCAATAACACCACCAGCAATTTTTAACAGGCAAACAATGTCAGAAACCTGCCGTTTCTTTTCTAGAGGTAGGAAGTGATACCTAACACTTATGGGACTCAAGCCCAAACTGTTCGAAATAATTAGTACTCTACGTTTGGTAACAAGTAAAGGCTGTGGTATTACCATATTACCACAGCCTTTACTTGGTTACTTTTTTACCAAGAGCAATGATGAAACACTTTTGTACTTGGATTAACAGAAGTGGTAATTTAAAAGCGAGTTAAATAACAGCAAACTAAGTACCTACTACTACTAGTATAGTATTATATTATCTGTGCTACTACTTAGAAACGGTCCAAAAATATTTTCTACGGCTAAGGCATTTTTTTGGCGCGCCTGTTTATATTTGCCGGCATGTGATACAGGAACAGGTACTACTTATGTTATTTATTCGCATTCCTGGCGTTCTAGACTTCCAGCTCCCTTTCTTCCAAGAGGTTCTACTAAAAGGGTTCTACAGAAGAAGCTCGTGGAAGTTTTCTTCCAAGGGGTTCTACTTAAAGGTAAAGTAGAACTACGAGTATTTGGAATTGATTGAAAATCATCTCTACCTACTTACTTTATTTATAGAAGTTACACTTCTTTAGATTTACGTGACCCTACACTATTTTACTTTGTATTTTAACCGACTTCAAAAAAAGGAGGAGGTTCTCAGTTCGGTTGATTTTTTTTTATGTTTGTTACCTTATATCTTAGTCAATTATAAACCGATTTTAGAAATAATTTTTTTGTTTGAAAGTATATAAGGTCCTTCTTAAATAGTGCACATAATTTTAAGGGGTCAAAGTACTCATGCATACAAACAACTTTTACTATGGTACCAACATTAAAATCGCAAAAAAAAATTAGCTGTTCCATAGAAAATTTAAAATCGAATAGATCAAAATGTATGGAACAGCTGATTTTTTTTTCGCGATTTCAATGTTGGTACCATAGTAAAAGTTGTTTGTATGCATGAGTACATTGACCCCTTAAAGTTATGTGCACTATTTAAGAAGGACCTTATATAGTTACAAATTGGTCCCATTGCCGTACGGTCAGGATCTGATGATGGGATCCTGGAGCAATCAAGGGAACTCTTCAAATATTATAGGCACACGTATGGCGATTTTGGTATTTTCTTAATAATTGCATTTGCATTCGGAGAGTATCATTTTGGTGAAGTGGAACTGATGATGAAGACCATAGATGATCATCGGAACTATTCAATACCAAGTTTCACCTCACAGCTCACACACATAACTTTGTAATTGTAAACCAATTTTAAAAATTCTTTTTTTGTTTGAAAGCATATGAATTCAAATTGATTCCATTAACCTAAAGTCAGGATTTGATGATGGGATCCTGGAGAAATCTAGGGAACTCTTCAGATATTAAAGGCACACCTATAGCAATTTTTGTATTTTCTTAAGTAACTCGTGCATTTCCTTTTGGGAAGCACCATTTTGGTGAAGTGAAACTGATGATGAAGACCATAGATGATCATCGGAACTATTCAATACTAAGTATTTCAGTGGTGCGATACGATTACTTTAATATGGTTACTAGGCTATTTATGGTCGTCATAATGCATATGGTGAAGTGGAGCTGATAGTTAAGTACCAGGAGAACTCCTCAACAGCTAACGCCTCTGCGTCGGGAAAAGCAGTATTTTGTAAAAGGTGATGAGCCATTGACGTAAGACTATTGCAACTTAGATAATATCGTCGCTAAATATATTTACCAGAAAAAAGCTAATAGATATGATAATAATAAACTGAAGTAGGTACCTAATTATTTACATAATACAGAAGGTACTTACACTTTAAAGATTAAAATAAAAAACAGTTTAAAAAACAAAAAAACCGACAAGGGCTAAAGGACTACTTTTATATTATAAAAGCCCCACCCGACTTCATTAGACATATTTTATTATAATGATAAGCGTATTTAGTAATTGGAATATTATTTCTTGCTTTTTAGAGGTATTTCCTTTTGAAGCTGTTTTTGCTTTTATTTTCAGGTTTTTTGAAGTCGGTTTTTTGTTTTTTTAAACAGTTTTACAGTGTATGAAACTGCACATAACTAGGTATTATCTGCATCAGTTTCATAAACTACCTACCATTTTCTACACCCATGCTTTAAATCGGATCGGTTTATTAGTTAAAAAAATCCGTATATTCATGCAGAAAAAAAGCTAGGCTTATCTTTCAAGATATTATTATGACTGCATCAGATCAGCGTGGCTATACCTAGTATAACATTTTATATTAATTCGTAATCAGTTATATTCACTATTCAAGCTTACGCGCTCACTAGACATGAAATAAAAGACTTTTTAACGGATACTAGCGCGGTTTTATTGAAAGTACTTTGGTTTTGGTACAAATAAAAACTTATCAAAGAAAAGTAGCAATGTATTACAACCATCTGTCAAATGAAGCCGACGGCGAAGTCACAGCGGCGGCACTCCCTGTAGGTGTGAGCTTGGCGCCAGTTTGGCGGCGGCTGCGTCGAAGTCGTGACGAGTAGTCACGACTTGTGATAGGGTTGTCTATTAACATCATTAACGCAAGGAAATTATAAAACGATAGTTTGGTGAAGTATTGATTTTATATTAATTTTAATATTAATACATTATACTATATTACGATTAAATACAATACAAGGTGATTGGTAAGAGCCTTATAAATCCGAATATGGTAGATAGGAATCATCAAACTGAACAACTTTTACTATGGGACCAACTCTGAAATCGCGAAAAAAAAATAACAGCTGTTTCATACATTTTGATATTTTCATTATTATTTTTTGTATAAAACAGCTGATACGTTTTCCGCGATTTCAGAGTAGGTCCCATAATAAAATTAGTTCAGTTAGATGGTCCCTATATACCATATTCGGCTTTATAAGGCTATTACCAAACATTCTGTAGATCAATAAATTAATACAATTTTTGATTTGCGACTTTTTCTACGTTTATTCTTCGTTTGCGAAAATAGTTTTTTTCATTACAATTAATATCAACTTATATTCTTATTAATTACAACTTAAATAGTGTGTGGGTACTACATTTTAAAGAACAGTATTTATTTTAACCTAATCTCTAAATAAAATTACAAAAATGCAAATATCTCGGACACGGTGCGTCGGAACCAAAAAATTAAGTTTTTTCGACCCCCCTTAAAACTATGGAGGTAATAGATGAGAGGCATAAATAAAATGTCAAAAAACGGTCAAGTGTATTTTAATATTTTTCTATACTTACAAAAGTACAAAAACTTTATTATGTGCAGTGTCTGTGTAATAGATATATAGTGCGGGGTGAAAGGCAAGACACCATAATTAATTATTGTAGCTATTTCAATTCAATATTATTTTAAGTACTTATTTATTTATTTTCTGTAGTATAAAGCATATGTATTACTCTGAAGAAAGTGCAATTATTACCACTTCACCCCTCAATGTACAATATTCTATTAATTTCCTCACATTTCTTGAGAAAAGCAATAATAATGCCCTGTCTTGTATTTATAATACGAAAAGCAAATTACATTGCCTGAACGATGAATGATTAAGGCTGGCCCCAGACCTACCGGTTCCGTTTCTTTGCTTTGCTGTGCTACCTTGCTTGAAAGACCGCCGGCCAACCAGGGTAATTTTCAATCTATCGCATTTTGGGACTAGACTAAATTGGCAAGATAGCCATTAGCTTGGTTTTATCAAATATTATCGCCTGGATTGCGAAGTAGGAAGCTTTTAGGGGATGTGCCACCCTGAACATGGACTCCGATCGTTAAAAATAACTCGATCGCTTATTTATACAAGATGTTTGGTAAAGCCTTATAAAACTGAATATGGTAGATAGGGACCATAATAAAACTGAACAACTTTTACTATGGGACCAAATCTGAAATCGCGAAAAAAATGAACTGTTTCATACATTTTGATAATTTCGTTATTATTTTTTGTATAAAACAGCAGTTTTATTTTAAAACGAAAACTAAAACTTCTCATCGCACCCCAGACGACGATATTTGATAACACCAAAGTAATGGCTATCTTGCCAATGTGGTCAGGTAAAAATATGCGATAGATTGAAAATGAGCCTCTTGGCCGGCGGTCCATGGTAGAACAGCAAAGCAAAGAAACGGAACCGGTAGGTCTGGGGCCAGCCTAAAGCCCTCGCATGCGGCTCTACACTATCACTTTAGTTTGTCGTATAGTCAGTGGCACGAATCATGAAAAATTTTCGACGGAGTGGGGATAAGTTCGCGCATGTGCTCTTGTGAGCGACCAATAGCGCGCGCCCCTCTCCCGCCGCCCGCGCCCCTCACCCCAACGCATACCCAAAATACGCGTTCCGCGCAATCCCCACCCGATTTCATGATTCGTGCCACTGACTGTACTTGCCTGTACTATTGCGCGGTGCGAGCGAACTAGGCAAGCCTGATAGCACGTGCCTCCGCGGAGGAGATTCCTCGCCCCGATGGCGTCGCGGCACCCCCGCGCTCGCCCGGCGCACTCACACATAGCCGCGAGCAATTTTACAGCACCCATGCGCAAGTGTCGCTTCTTTTCACGTTAGTGTATATTTTCTTTGGCGAAGTCGACGACACTTGGGCAATAGACCCACATGTACCTTAGGCTTGTTGAAAAAATATAGATACATCGATATATCGATATTTTTTGTTCGATATATCGATATTTGTAGCCGATATATTTCTAACCGATATATCGATACAAAATAACCAATATCGAAAATCGTATCAAAAACGATATATTTTTGGAACGGAAAAAACTTATCTGTACATGAATAATAATTCATAGTTTATTTTAATATTAAAACATAATATTGTATATGACTGGTATGTTTTTTGTGCTGCGTTGAATATCTTATGTGATATATATATGCGCCTGATTTTATAAATTATCTTCGTTTTTATTGAGATTTTCATACATTAAAGTAAAGGTTTGATTCCGATGTCAGCAGCACTGCTGCGCGACACTGCTGCCTGCCGCGCCCATTCCGAGCAAGGCAGCAGTGTTGTGCCGTTGTATTGAGTAGACAAAATGTCGATTGATGACCAACTTTTATGCATATTGTTGGAATAGGAAGAAGATGACGATGATTTGTTGTTGTTTTATGCCTAAAAGTAATTAATTATTACGATAATTAGCCTGACTGCTATCGTAAAGGGCTGGGAATATCACATACTTAATTAATTGTTCCTCTGCTGAAATTTAATTATCAACATTCACGTAAGTGTTGTTGCTGTGACATCGGACAAGTAACTTTTTTTCATTTATTTGACAACTAATTTTCCAAACAGAGACATATTTTTAAAAGTGACCAGTGGCATTTATTTAAATGTCGTACCTATTAAAACTTTGTGTAAGCCGGAAAATTGGAAAATGTTTACCAGCGTTAGTTCTGCGTTGGGTGGGGGGTTTGCAAATAGTGGACACAAAGATCTACTGTGAGTTCTAGTGGGAATTCTATAATGTAACTTGTCTATCAAACGACTGCAATTTTACCAATTGTGCAATATAAACATCAAATAGGTTTAAAGCGAGTCTAGTTTTTAACATTTATAATTGTTATGTTATGAACAATTAAAAAAAAATACCAATGTTATAAAAATAACAAAATAATAGGTCTTTACCTTTGAAATTGCCGTATTGCAGTACAGACTTTTTCAAACAAAAAAAAGTTTTGATTGGCTATGAATTCTAAATTCAAATTAATTTTGTTTTAAAAATATGACATTCTATTTACAAAACCAGTCTTTTATTTATTGATTAGCGTTGTATTTTCATTACATTTCAACATTTTTCCTCATAATGGATACTTCGAAATTTCGTGTAATTATGGAATATGAGTTCCGTCGTGGCACCAACGCGGCACAAACGACACGTAACATCAACGACGTTTACGGAGAGAACTGTACAAACGAACGTACAACCCGTTATTGGTTTGCTCGGTTCCGTTCTGGGAATTTTGACTTGAAAAATGAACCTCGTGGTCGTCCGGAAACTTTGGTCAACAATGATGAATTAAAGGCGATTGTGGAAGCAGATGAATCGCAATCTACAGCTGAGCTGGCAGCAGCTTTTGATGTTAGCATCAAAACAATATTGGTCCATTTGCGACAGATTGGCAAGATAAAAAAGCTTGATAGATGGGCGCCCCACTGCTAATTCACGACAACGCGCGACTAGGGCTTGCAAATCGAATATTCGAATTATTCGAATATTCGCCTTATTTTGGTATTCGAATACTAAAGTCGGTGAAATTCGAATATTCGAATATTTTCTACTTTGTTAGATTTAGGCAGAAGACATTAATTAAAAACCCGAATAGCATTTGTGAGCATAGAATGAAGCGATCGTTAACATTCACTTTCTCGTTTATTTATTTGTTTAGCTATGTTGTTTGTTTGTCCACAAATTGCAAACGATTTTAATCTAGTTTCTGATGAGCAAATTACTTTAAACTTAAAACATAGGTCAAAACAGGAAGACAATAAAGTATTATAGTGTCATTGTGCTGACCTGATGATGGAACTGGAAGAAGGCCACAGGAAATCTGTAATAAAACCATACAAACCCATCGAGTTTAGGTTCGTTTGATTCGTCTTGACACGTACTCTGTTGTAAAGTAGTGTCCAGGGTCTGATGAAGCCGAAAGAAGGCCACAAGAACTCTGTGATAAAACCATGCAACCCCATCTGGTTTGGGCTTGTTTGATTCGTCTTGACTAGTACTCTAAAAGGAGATGGGTAACGGTTTCCAGGGTCTGGTGATGGAGCTGGAAGAAGGCCACAGGAACTCTGTAATAAAACCATGTGACCCCATGTTTGTGCTTGTTTGATTTGTCTTGATGAGTACTCTGTTAGGAAATAGTGGCCAGGGTCGGATAAAGGAGCCGGAAGAAGACCACAGGAACTTTCGCGTCCAAAGTGTTCCTCCAGTTTTCATAATATCATCTGCCCATCTTTTGGTTTGTCTTCCTCTTTTCCTTTTCCGTCTCTCTGTTATAATTTTGTTCCATTTTTTCTTGCTTTCTCTTGCCATATGACCCGCCCATTGCCATTTTAACTGTCTTATTTTCCTTATTATATCTTCTACTTTCGTTTTTGTTCTCATTTCCTCTGATTTTGGACGGTCTTTCAGCGTTACACTTATTAGGCTTCTTTCCATGTTCGTCTGGCATGTTCTGAGATTCAAATAGTGTTTTTGAGTCAGTGCCCATGTTTCACACTCTGTAATAAAACCATACAAATCCATTGAGTTAGGGCTCGTTTGATTCATCTTGACAAGTATTCTGTTGAGAAATAGTGTCCACGGTCTGATGATGGAGCCGGAAGAAAACCACAGGAATTCTGTATTAAATTCCACCCTCTCACGGGCTAAGCGGTACTTCTCAGTTCTCACCCAACCAACTGCTTCTGTTATATAACGCGCAGATTCGTTCAATCATGGAGTACTGTTGTCACCTGTGGGATGTTTCTGCTAAGTATCAGCTTAAACTTCCTGAATCAATTGAAAGCCAGGAGGCTCATCGGCAACTCAAAATTGGCCGCGGCGGAACTTCAGAGCCTTAGTCACCGTCACAAAGTTAAAGAGTGTGCGAGGGAACTGCACAAGCTTGTTCCTCTAGCCCCTTTCCACCATCGGGGTACAAGACGCAGGTTAGCATATCACCCTTCCTTACATAGTGGATGCTACAAGGGTCCGTACCAAGCACTTTGCCAATACATTTGACTGCTGAAGAATGGATTGCGATGCTACTCATATGTTCCCCGATAGTTACAACCTTTGTCTCTTCAAGGTAACAGTGAATAGGCATTTCTTGGGCAAGTGTGCTACACCTTAGACCACATCCTGTTTACCAAGCAAGATGGTAGTCAAATGCCTGCCCAGTTTCCGATAAAAAAAAGAAACCATACAAATTCATCGAGTTTTGGGTCGTTTGATTCGTCTTGACAAGTACTCTGTTGAAAATAGTATCAAACCCCGGTGTGATGGTGAAGTTGGAAAACACTAGAGAAAAAAGCACAGATTAGACTAAAAAGCAAAAAATAAATAAATATTTATTTTTTGCTTTTTAGTCTAATCTTTTTTTTTGAAAAAGACAGTAAATACTGACAAAAAAACAAAAAAAAAAACGCGTTTTAAAAACGAACTAAAAAGTATATAAATCGGTCTCAAGTCAAAACATACTTATAAAAACGGACTAATAAGTATAAAATAATTACCCACGTAAAGATTTATGGCCCTATAAAGACGTTTTAAACCTAAAACTGTGGGGCGAATGCAAAAGTCAATTGATGATAAATCTTACAAAATGCGCCCTATTAAACGAAGCATTTAACGTTGGTTTAGTTTCAAAAATAAACAATATTTAATAATTACGACCACCTGTTTTACTTTACAGAAATATTCGAATAATATTCGAATATATTCGAATACCTCTTTAAAAAAAATTCGAATATTCGAATATTGATTTCGTCGAATATTTGCAAGCCCTACGCGCGACCCCATACTGCACAACAGACCGTCTCTAAGCTGCATAAGTTGGGTTTGCAAGCTCTCCCTCATCCGCCATACTCACCAGATCTTGCGCCTACCGACTATTACTTTTTCCAAAATTTGGACAACTTTTTAGCGGGAAAAAAATTCAATTCCCGAGAGGCAGTACAAAACGCTTTTGAAGAGTTTGTTGTCTCCCGTCCAGCTGATTTTTTCAAGAAGGGCATCCATAAACTGCCACAGCGTTGGCAAAGATGCATTGATTGCAGGGGCGATTACTTTGAATAAAAGAAATAAATAAGTTCGAAAAAAAAATACTTTAACTTTTTTCAAACAAAACGGCAATTTTATAGGTAAAGACCTAATAATATTAAGATGAATAAATAATGAAAAATATTAGAAAAAATCGGCTCACCCGTAGCAACTTAGACGGGATGCTACGGGTGAGCCGATTTTTTCTAATATTTTTCATTATTTATTCATCTTAATATAAAAATAGCATTGTGAATGCAAAAATCTAAAAGTTTACCTAATAATATATAATGTTAAATAATGTTATGAGTATATAACTTTATCGACATACTTGACGCTCTGACCTCATCACTACTGGTCTGTTGCGGCGGCCTGGCGACACTGCTGCGCAGCAGTGCTGCCGCAGCACTGCCGCGCAGCAGTGCTGCCGCAGCACTGCCGCGCAGCACTGCCGCGCAGCACTGTCGCGCAGCATTGCTGCGTGACACTTCTCCGGTCACTTCAAATTGAGCCGCCTTTCGTAACATTACGGTTCAATTTGGAGTGCACTGATGCGGCAGAACTGCTGCTGCTGCCGAGATCGGAATCATACCTTAATGTGTGTTGTCTGATAAAATCTATTGTAATTACTGAGCTAGACTGAAATAAATACAATGTTATTTAAAAACCGCAAACGTTCTTTGAAAATGGACCGATATATCGATATATCGATTTTTTTTCGCGATATATCGAGGCCGATATTGATATTTTTATAAATATCGATGTATCGATATATGGATATCTTTTTTCACTTTCGACATCCCTAATGTACCTATCAGCCGCGGCAGTAAGCTGCGTCCATAAAGGTGTAAACAAATTATCGGACGCGACTGAAGGTCCAAACAAATTATCGGACGCGGCTTACTGCCGCGGCTGATCTGAGGTGTGCAAACTATCGGATACGTCCGCGACCTACTACATCCGATAGTTTGCACACCTCAGATCAGCCGCGGCAGTAAGCCGCGTCCGATAATTTGTTTGCACCTTCAAGGTCCAAACAAATTATCGGACGCGGCTTATGGACGCGGCTTACTGCCGCGGCTGATAAGTGTGCACACTCTCATAACATCCTGCGTGCCAGATAGCTATCGGACGTCCGATGACGTCATATTAGTCTATGGTTACGTCCGCGACCTACTACATCCGATAGTTTGCACACCTCAGATCAGCCGCGGCAGTAAGCCGCGTCCGATAATTTGTTTGGACCTTCAGTCGCGTCCGATAATTTGTTTCCACCTTGACGTTCGGTGCATTCCAGCAGGCTAATCGCTGACAATCGTCTTACTTCATAAAAAAATCATGTTCGTCATTTCGGGTGTACCTTACTCCTTCTGGCTTGTGAGCTATAAAATCCTTCAGTGACGGATAAACAATTTCTTATTTTAGTATTCAGAACAAACGTGACGCTAGATTTTATGAATGATTTACGATTGAACAAGGTCCTCACGAAATGACGCTGCAAATTATGGATGCTGAAAATAACAAAAACTAGCTAACGAAAGTCCAGTTTCACTCCCTGGATACTCAGTGACGCAAAAATAAATAAGATTTAACACACAAACATCATTCAAAACAGAACAGATCTCATAAAATCGTTGTTCAAACAAGGGCCACACGAAACTGTGTGGCCCAAATTTCATTTGTCAAAATATCGACAATTATACCATTTGGAGTCATATAAAGCAGTCTAGCAGCGTCACGTTTGATAAGTGACAGTATACAACACTTTGAATCCGTTCGCATAACAACACATCAATAGAAAAAGCAAAAACAATATTTCGACCCATCAGGCTGTGTGGCCCTTATTCAAAACCGTCACTTTACGTGAATTTAGCGTCACGTATGTTGTAAACCACTTAATAGTAAAAAGAATTTCCGTCACTGAGGATCTAGCTTTACCTGGAACCAATCACTGCAGTACTTACGATGCAATCCATGATAAAATTTGTATGAGATTTTTAAGATAGGGTGACAACAGTGTACGTACGTTGATGGACAGAAACCCTATAATTGTCCTGTTACTAATATAACTTAAGTTACTAATATAATGCATGTTCAATGAAACCTGCGAAAGCCCGTTTGTTTGTTTATTTTTTTGTTTGTTTGTTACGCCTTTTTAAATTTTGCATACACGTTCTCAGGAGTACAGAGAAGGACATAGGGTACTTTTCATCCCGAAAAACAGTATTGTTCCCGAGGGATAGAAAAAAAACTTTCCACGCAGACGAAGTCGCGAGCGGCCGCTAGTAGGGTATAAGACAAAGATGAGACAAAACATGCGCCGAATTTGGTGTTTGTAGCTACTGCGCATCTTTTGTCACGTTTTTATCTTGCCAAGTTACGTGCAGGGCCGTATACCTTTCATCTTGAAAAACAATGAGGATCCGTAACGATTTTTTTTTAGTTGCTAATAAGAAAGCTAATGCCACCACATGATTAACTGTAAAAAAAATTTACGATATCTCTTAAACTTGAGAAGTTATAAGAGGTAAAACACTGATTTTTTGGGGGTCCTTATGACGTCGTCGCGACGGACGCGAACCTTATGTCGTACGTGATAAAGCACATAATTGCATTGAGCTTGGCATTTCCTTCAAACCCTTTTAACTCAACCATTTCTAAACGGATTTCAAAAATTCTATCACTTGGTTTCATAGATATCAATATGTGTTTATATTATATCAATAAAACTATAGGATTCAAACCTGTTACTGATCCTTATTGTTCCTGAGGGATAGCAAAAAAGATATGATTTTGTATAGATATATCGGATCAAAATATTTTATCCGTTAAAAACAAATCCGTTAATCGTTATTTTTTCAACAAGCCAGGAATCGTTCGCACGAGCGCTTTTTTGACGTTTCATCGCGCGGTTTTTTTAATGCTTCGAATGGAACATAATTGTGACATTCCACGGGAAAAGGTACCTTATGGCCTAACCATAAGATACCTTTTCTCTTGGAACGTCACATGATTTCTCAGCTAAGTATGTGTTCGCACGGACAGACGCATAGCGCTAGCTTATTTTTTGGGGAAAAACCTTCAAAAATTCTAAAGTTCGTGAAACATTGCTTTTCATTGACATAGCATATAAAAAGTTTATTATTTTTGCGTTTTGTGTCACATCTTGCCGATCCATTTTTATTAGAAACTAGCGGCCGCCCGCGGTTTCACCCGCGTGGTTCCCGTTCCCATGGGAATATCGGGATAAAAACTATTCTATGTTTTAATCTAGGCTATCTGCTATCTGTGTGCCAAATTTCAACCAAATCCGTTTAGTAGTTTTTGCGTGATTGAGGAACAAACATCCAAACCCCCAAATTTCACATTTATAATATTAGTAGGATTCGATTATTTGTGGCGGATATAAATAATTGAACTCAGAACTGACAAAATTGATTTAAAATGTTAAAAACTCAATTTTATTGTATGTAAGATAGTTTGCGTAGTGTAAAAACCTAGTTTCTGTCATTTTCGTCCATTGAAACTGACTTGGAGCCAGTACATTAAAAACATTGTCTAAAAATATTACAATTTAAAAGACTAGTACTAAATACCTCAGATCACTTAAAAATCCCTATTAAATTATCGTCATCATCATCATCATCAAAACATTTATTCATATTGTGATTGGACTGTGATATCTTTGACATTACTATTGTCAACTTTTTTAATGTGTCACACTTTAGCGTTAATAAATCACAAATTGTTGAATCATTTTTTGCAGTTTTATATACTTGGTACGTCCTAATGCTACGATAGGTACGCTCGCTACGTACAGTCTCAGTAAACTTCAATATGATGTCCGCAAAAAATTACTTCGTGGTCACCCTAGCTTATTTACATACTAATTTTGATCTCGAATTGCAACGTAAGTACTACAGTGATTGGTTCCAGGTAAAGCTAGATCCTCAGTGACGGAAATTCTTTTTACTATTAAGTGGTTTACAACATTCGTGACGCTAAATTCACGTAAAGTGACGGTTTTGAATAAGGGCCACACAGCCTGATGGGTCGAAATATTGTTTTTGCTTTTTCTATTGATGTGTTGTTATGCGAACGGATTCAAAGTGTTGTATACTGTCACTTATCAAACGTGACGCTGCTAGACTGCTTTATATGGCTCCAAATGGTATAATAGTCGATATTTTGACAAATGAAATTTGGGCCACACAGTTTCGTGTGGCCCTTGTTTGAACAACGATTTCATGAGATCTGTTCTGTTTTGAATGATGTTTGTGTGTTAAATCTTATTAATTTTTGCGTCACTGAGCATCTACGGAGTGAAACTGGACTTTCGTTAGCTAGTTTTTGTTATTTTCAGCATCCATAATTTGCAGCGTCATTTCGTGAGGACCTTGTTCAATCGTCAATCATTCATAAACTCTAGCGTCACGTTTGTTCTGAATACTAAAATAAGAAATTGATTATCCGTCACTGAAGGATTTTATAGCTCATAAGCCAGAAGGAGTAAGGTACACCCGAAATGACGAACATAAAAAATCTACTTTGATTTGTTATTTTTGTTGTTTGTCTTTTTGTTTATGTTCAAAGTTGACTCTGAGAAATCGTCCACTAACTTTATTTCTCTAGGTTGTTTAGCTAAAATCCGTCAAAACTTCAAGCAAACCCAACACATCCCTTAGAAAAATGCTAAACTTGCATGCGATTGAATAAGGTCTTCAAATAGAGCCACTAATATCTGCTACATAAAATCAAGTTCTTTCTTATTTTTAGCGCATGTAGAAAAAAAGGTATTAATTTATGAATATTTTTTTGATAATGGAAACACTACAGGAACAACGACTCATCGAAAAATGTTCCTCTATCCACATCAAATATTCAAAAGGAAGAAAAATAACTATGAAATGTAAAAACATGGCTGCATAAACCAAAATTTCTTTACTTTTTTCGAAATTAATGAATTGAAATGTCAACTTGATTTCAATTTGGTATTGACAGCTGACTTTTGGTTGTCAAAAACCACAGATTAAGTGAACAAGTACAAGCATTAAGGTGCGGGCACATTTGTCTAACGCCACGCGTTAACACGCCGTCAGATGACATCGGTTTTCAAATTAAATGTATGCACTAGGATCACACTTATAACACGTCCATATAAATACGGCGTGATTTAACACGTGGTGTTAGACAAATGTGCCCGCACCACCACTATTATCTTATAATATAACATTTCCATATAAATATGGCGTGTTAACACGTGGTGTCAGACAAATGTGCCCGCACCTTTATGCTGAATCACAGATTCAAAAGTTATAATATACAATGAGGGCTTTCTTTTGATAAAAATGTATGTGCCACTCAATGTATTTTTTTTACTAAGCTTCGAAGAGTAATCAGGCAGATGTCAGCCAGCAAGCGCTTACTTTCCTCTTTGGTAAAGGCAGTTTATTTTTAAAAGCCAATTTTGACACTTCTCTTTCTATCAACGCCATCTAGTGAGGCAATTAGTTATTATTTTTATTTTTTAAATGTGACTTTGAAAAGCCCTCATTTTAGAATAAAAACCTCTTAAAAACAAATAATGAGGGCTTTTCAAAGTGATATTTATAAAATAAAAATAGTAACTATTTGCCCCACTAGATGGTGTTGATACTCTTCTAAGCTTAGTAAAAAATCCATAGACTTAGAAAATTTTTCGCTATGAAAAAATCACATTGACACACATTTTTATCAACGCGCAATGCCATCTATCGAGCCTACAGTTTTTCTTCATTTTTGTCATGTGAAAAGCCCTCATTACTTTCAGTTTAATGTATGTTGTGGTGTGGTGATCGGTGACTTAGCGATTGGTCTGCTGGAGTGCACCCATTGACAGCGAGGTTTGCGATATTCTGTTTTATAATTTTTCGCGGTTGTTGCTAGAGAAATGCCATTTTTAATGACATTCGCTTAATTTTAAAGCACTGTTACTGTTATAAATTAAAAACCGATTACTGAAATAAACAATTCAAGTGAGTGTTGTTTAATAAATAATGGTAAGTTTTTGTCTACAGTTTTCTGCTTAAAAAAGTATGATCGTCACCTTGTATGTGCCTTACTCCTTCTGGCTTGTGAGCTTTAAAAACCTTCAGTGACGGATAAACAATTTCTTATTTTGGTATTCAGAACAAACGTGACGCAAGCATTTATGAATGATTGACGTTTGAACATGGCACGGACGAGATGACGCTGAAGATTATGTATGCTAGAAATAACAAAAACTAGCAAACGAAAGTCCAGTTTTACTCCATAGATGCTCAGTGACGCAAAAATAAATAAGATTTAACACTCGAACATCATACAAAACAGAACAGGTCTCATAAAATCGTTGTTTAAACATGGTACATACGGAACCGTCTGTGCCAGTTTTCAAATGTCAAAATATCGACAACTAAACCGTTTGGAGACAAATAAAGCATTCTAGCAGCGTCACGTTTGATAAGTGACAGCATATAATACTTGAAATTCGTTCGCGTAACGACACATCAATAGAAAAAGCGATAACAATATTTCGACCCGTCACACTGTCTGGCCCATACTTAAAACTGTCACTTTACGTGAATTTTGCATCACGCATGTTGTAAAGCAATTAATATTAAAAAGAATGTCCGTCACTGAGGATCTAGCTGCATCTAGAACCAATCACTGCAGTAGTTACAATAAAATCCATGATAAAATTTGTATGAGATTTTTAAGATAGGGTGACAACAATGTACGTACGTTGATGGACAGAAATGCTATAATCGTCCTGCTAGCACTATTATCTAATCTGTGCTGTTAGTTAGTTTTACCACGGACTTTGAATTCTAGCGACTTTAGTTACCTACCTAGATATTATCTTATACCTTTACATGAGCAATTCTTGTATATTTATTTATTTCTGCGATTTCGGAAACGGCTCTATAGATTTTGCTGAAATTTAGTAAATGGGGGTTTTCGGGGGTAAACAATCGAACTAGATTAGTCTTATGTTTGGGAAAACGCGTGTTTTTGAGTTTTCATGCGTTTTTCTTTCGACGCAGAATATGGTCGCTAATTTTTGAAGTCGCATGGTACTGACAAAACATATCTTTTTAATTCTAATATCATTGGTGATATCTATATGACAATCTTAATGTTAACAAAATATATTTTTTTGTTTATTTGTACACTAGCTGATGCCCACGACTTCGTACGCGTGGACTTTATGACTCTGGCGTATTTATATATTCCGCCGCATCATGTGTTCCAGATCTTCAATTTGTATACCTCAACAGAAAATGCTCATCAGGTTGAACAGCTTTTGCTAAGGTGTAATTTTTATATTTCTTATAGTTTAGCTGGACCATTATGGTTCTGCATCAGGTGTTCCAGATCTTCAATTTTTATAGATCAACAGAAATTGCTTATCAAGCTGAACAGCTTTTGTCATGGCGTCATTTTTATATTCCTTATAGTTTAGTTGGACTATTATGGTTCTGCATCAGAGGGCCTATCCAAAGAAACATTGGCAAATCTTCGTTATCGCTTCGCTTTCGAAACATGTATGGGATTGACATAAGGTTTCGTTAACAATCAAATTTTAAAACGTCAAATCCATTCATGTTTCAAAAGTGAAGCGATAACGAAAATTTGCAAATGATACTTTGGCTAGTGTTCAATTTTCCAAAATCAGTTATTCTCTAAACCAGCGATTCCCGAATTCTTTTTGCTACGGAACCCTTTTTGGTTCACTGTTTATAGGCGGAACCATAGCTCAAGTAAGAAGTAAACTAACTGTAGTATTTTTTTTTACGTGAAATCACACCGAACTGAGGCTTTTTGGCTTGGTGTTCGCATCTTGTAAGTATAGTTTGACTTTAAAGTTAGAACAAAAAGATATTTACTTAACTCTTGAATTTTCGCGGAACCCCTGAGAGCCGCTTATGGAACCCCAGGCTTCCGCCAAACAACATCGCTGCTCTAAACTATGCCCAGGCTTAACAGCTATATAGTAGTAGCAGCTCAGACAAGATTCGAATCCGCATCCATGGGATTCTGGCCCAATGCATTAACCAATTATAATACCAAGTCGCTAGTGGTTCACATTGATGAGATAACGCTGGCTTACAGCGGAAACGTAAAAAGTACTAGAAAATTTCGCCGCTCCCACTAGCCGAGTCGCTAGTAGCATAATTGGTTAGTGCATTGGGCTGGAATCCCAAGGGTGAGTCGATTTTTTCTAGTATTTTTTCAATTTATATTAATTCTCTTAGTCATTAATAATTATTGTACATTATTGTGATTGAACTGTGATATATTTGACATTATTATTGTTATCAAAATAACTTTTTAGTGTCACACCTTTGGCGTTAATAAATCACAAATTATTGAATTGATTTCCTGAAGTTTTATTTCCTTAATAAATTTAAAACACGACTGCCCTGCCAAAAACGAACTAAAAAGATAATTAAATAACAAGTGTCATGCAGTCAGGGGACCGTTTTGTGGAACAATTTTGAATCAAAGAGGTCCCCCGACTGCAATGGCACTTGGTATTTAATTAACTTTTTAGTTCATTTTTGGCAGGGCAGTCGTGTTTTTACAGTTTTTCAAATTTATTTAATTTAATTTCACACAGGCAAATGATATAGTTTTAGAATGTGCGCCTTTCATTTGATGCCCATATTGTAATAATTGAAGAAAAATATTTTTTTTTTCACATTTAAAAGTGGCGTCGTACAGTCGTCATATTGACTTTAAAAAAATATAGCCAGTGTCACTCGGAATGGTGTAAGACTGTAAGGATTCTAACGATACCCCATGCATCTAAATCCCTTAAGCCATTTAGAAGTTATGGCGGAATAAAGAAACTCACATACCTACAAACATACATGAACCCTGAACACATTATTATACACTGCTTTTTTGGGCAGTCGTGTTAAAACCTAAAAGTAATGTGCACATTACTTCTCTCTCAGTCTCAGTAAACTTCAATACAATGTCCGCAAAAATAATACTTCATGGTCACCCTAGCTTATTTACATACTAATTTTAACCTCGAATTACATCGTAAATACTGCAATGATTGGTTTCAGATAAAGCTAGATCCTCAGTGACGGAAATTCTTTTTAATATTAATTGCTTTACAACATGCGTGAGGCAAAATTCACGTAACGTGACAGTTTTAAGTATGGGCCAGACAGTGTGACGGGTCGAAATATTGTTTTCGCTTTTTCTATTGATGTGTCGTTTTACGAACGAATTTCAAGTATTATATGCTGTCACTTATCAAACGTGACGCTGCTAGACTGCTTTATTTGGCTCCAAACGGTTTAGTTGTCGATATTTTGTCAAATGAAAACTGGCACAGAGGGTTCCGTATGTGCCATGTTTAAACAACGATTTTATGAGACCTGTTCTGTTTTGTATGATGTTCGAGTGTTAAATCTTATTTATTTTTGCGTCACTGAGCATCTATGGAGTAAAACTGGACTTTCGTTTGCTAGTTTTTGTTATTTCCAGCATACATAATCTTCAGCGTCATCTCGTCTGTGCCATGTTCAAACGTCAATCATTCATAAACGCTTGCGTCACGTTTGTTCTGAATACCAAAATAAGCAATTGTTTATCCGTCACTGAAGGTTTTTATAGCTCACAAGCCAGAAGGAGTAAGGCACATACGAGATGACGATCATAAAAAAGTGCCAGTAAAACTATCACTTCCGTTTTATAACAGGAAAAGGAAGTCATGGCGGCTTGAATGAGGCAAAAGCCAACCTCATCTTGAAGTCTTGCAACATCCTTATCCTGTTAACTAAAATCAATGGAGATGGCGCAAAAACATAAACATTTCACTTCACAAACAATAATTTAACTATTGGCGTAACTGAAAGTTGGTTGAAATGAAAAAATGAACAGATTGCGACAACATGATGTAGTAATAAAGGTTATAATTGGATTTATTGAAATGAAAACATAACAAAAAAGATGGGTAGGTAACTAAAAATTAAAGAATTCAGTGTTATGAAGTCAAAAGAAGGTATTCTTGACATAAATGTGGTGGTAGTTTGAAGAATTGACCATTTCATACATTCTATATCAGATGTCCCCTCAAGGAGTTGAGATGGCCACAGACCTCTGCTCTGAAGATGTGGTCGTCCAAATGGCCCCTCAAGCCACTATTACTGTGAGTAATATTTATTTATCACTTAATAAGTCTAGTAAATTAATGTCTCAACAGTTACTTGCACATGAATTTAAGATTTTTAAGTGGTCTGAGGACCCCAGGTTCCATCTCCGGCTGGGTCAATGTAGAAAATGCACTTTTCTATATTATCTTAGGTCTGGGTGTTTGTGATACTACTGTTGTCTCTGATTTCCATAACACAAGTGTTTCAACTAATTTGGAATTGGAGCAATGTATGTGATGTTGTCAAATATTTATTTAATAATTTAGTCATTTACCTCGTCAACGCCCGGAAAACGACACAATATATTTTCTATTGTTATCCGGTTGCGGGAGTCTGCTCAAGCGTTGATGAATTAATATTGTTAAAATAACTTTTAAGTTTTTATTATGTTATTCTCTTATGTTGGTATGATTTGCAACAGTTGTACTAATTTTATTGAATTATACTTATTTGGACGTTTTGTCCTTCCTTGCCGGTTCAAATGTTGCTTGTGGAAATAATAGTAACTCACTCAACACTAAAGGATTTGTCACACTGGATGCATTCTGAGGTCCCGTCAACTCATACATATGGTGAATGCAATCGATCAAGCGGTCCGGGCCGCAGAACCCATCCAATGTGACAAATCCTTTAAGCACTGTTTGATCTAGGACACCTCTCTAGGAATTGTTAGAAGCAATTTAAGCTTTAGGACCAAGCTGATCCTATCAACCACACAATCTTGTGTCTATTGAAGCAGTAATGCTCCGAACCTGACTCTCCGACCATGCTAAGGAAAGAAGTATTTGTAAGCGATGCGTGGGCTAGTAGCTATGGTGGTGAGGGTGAGATACTTACATGGTCTTGGATTGTGTATAAAACCAATGAGTTGTATTAATAGATCAGTTTGTTGCCAAATGCTGCCTAATAGTGCTTTAGTAAATTTTATTAAAAGATACGTGGGGGCGATGGAGCTCGGCTGGAGACTGCTGCTCGCTCTGTGCTGGATCTCAATGCTATAACAGTATAATATTGCAGAGCGTCCAGGAGGGCGTGGTTAGCGTGGTGAGTGTGGGCCCGGGGCTGGTGGCGGCGGGGGCGGGCATACGCGGGGGCGTCGTGGGGCACTGCTGCTCGCTCTGTGCTAGATCTCAACGCTATAACAGTATAATATTGCAGGGCGTCCAGGAGGGCGTGGTCAGCGTGGTGGGTGTGGGTCCGGGGCTGGCGGCGGCGGGGGCGGGGGCCGGCATACGCGGGGGCGTCGTGGGGGCCATGGAGCTGGGCCGGAGGCTGCTGCTCGCCGCTCGGGTGGGGGACACCGCGCTTGTGCTCGATCTTATGGCTAAGGGCGCGCCGTTCACTACTGACTGGGTGAGACAATACTTACTTAAAGCCGTAGACTCTTATACAGCTTTACTATTTAGTCTACTTACTGGTTATTCCTAGTTTCCACCCCCAGCATTGCCCCCACCGGTGGCGACTGGGAATTTTTCTAATAAAATATCCCATTCGCCACCCATAATAAAAGTTAACATAAAAACAGACCGGCACAGACCTATGCATAAAAACTATTTTCTTTTCATCATTTGAAATGACAACTTTGTTAAAAACGTACAATTTATTTGTAGAATTGTGTTTTTAAATTGTTAAAGTTAATAGTAAAGTTTTAAAGATTTTAAGCACTGTGGATAGTTTTTAAAAACATAGTAACCGTTACTTTTATATAACGGTTTTTATGTTAACTTTTATTAAGGGTGGCGCATGGGATATTTTTTTATAAATTCCTAGTTGCCACCGGTGTTGGCAATGCTGGGGGGCGACTGGGAATAACCGCCTACTGAACTACTTTGTCACACCAAACTCAGACCAAATTTTTTATTTGGTCTGAGACTAGCTACCTGCTATCATTTTAGATAGTGATTTAGATAGGTTAGGATTAGATAGGTACCAGATTTTAGATTTCAAATTACGTAGGTACCTATGTAATTTGTGTAGGTACCATGGGCAACAGCGTCGCTTAACCACTCCTAAGGTTAAAATCGCTTGCACGCCGCGCCGTCACACGTTTAGTTCGTGCAGGGGCGATACGCGCGCACACGAATTTTGTTGCTAACTGGTTAAGCGACGCTGTTGCCCATAGTACCACAACAACCTGATTACTGAGGTGGCTAAATTCAGAAAGCTTGTTGAAATAATGTAGGTACCTATCTATACATTTTCTGTTTGCCATAAATTCTATAGTCAATTTAATCGCATTGTAACGTGTGATCTCCGTCCAGCTGGGCACGTCCCCGCTGCACCTGGCGGCCAGCAACGACCACGCGGACACGTGCGGCGTGCTGCTGCGCGCCGGCGTCTCCCGAGACTCCAGAACTAAGGTCAGAACAACTGAAACTCATCATCGTTTGAATTCTTTAAAGTTCTAAAACACGCATCTTATTCCAAAGACTAAAATTTAACCGGGATTATGACTACTGCCATTTCTTTCGCCATAGGAATTAAAAAAGTAATAGCATCAGTATTACCTAAACCAGGTTAATGCTGAGTACTTACGATATGCTTTGTCCATCGTCTCTTTGTTGTTCCGAGCCGCCAATAAGTTTGAGATGCATTTTACACGTTTTAAATTAAAGGTCTAAGTAGATGGTACCTAGCTATAAGTACAAGGTTATTTTAGTTAATACAAAACCTCTCTTAGGGTTGATCAGACCATCAAACTGATCAACTTTCATTATGGGACCAACCTTGAAATCACAAAAAAAACCGACTATTCCATACAAAAGTACAATCATACTCCATCAAAATGTATGAAACATCTGATTTTTTGTTGGTCCCATAATAAAAGTTGTTCAGTTTGATGGTCTGATCAACCCTACGAGAGTTTTTGTATTAACTAAAAATAACCTTGTTCTTATAGATTTTTACTTACACCCTACAAATTCGGGCTGAGTTATACATCAGCAGCACAGCTCTCAATGCTGATACCCAATTCACCCTTATGGCCTGGTCACGCAACAGAACGGCCAGCGGCACGACGAGCAAATTATGCCTTCATTAAAATGTTCGCCGCTCAGCGGTTAACTTACACCACACGCATTATAGCAATTCGCCTCACTGTCCCGTGGCCAAACTGTGATTTTATTTGTAATGCTTCCGCTGCGTTAAGCGAGATCCCGGCGCGGGGCGACATACATAGATTAGAGCTTACTCATGCACTGCAAGCATCTGTTCATCAGAAAACCAGCAATCTATATTCCCGCGCCGTGTACCCTCGCCGGGATCCCAGTTAACGTAGCGGGCGCTCTTATTGTGATGAGATACGGTAACACAGGTGGAGCGAACGCCCCTCCACCTAGCGGCAGCGGCGGGACACACATCCGTAGTAGCATTACTACTGCGGCACGGCGCCGCCGCCGACGCGCGGGACCTGCTCCGTATGACGCCGCTGCACTGGGCCGCGCAGCGCGGGCACGCGGAGGTGGCGCAAGCGCTGCTCAAGTATGGCGCCGACCCCAACGCCGTGTCCAAGTTTAACAAGACGCCGACGCTGCTGGCCGCGCGCGCCGGACATACCGATGTCCTTAAGTTGTTGGAAGACGCGGTGCGACTGCGAGAGACAGCCAAATATGTCAAAGTAGCACATGTTCCAGGTCAGTCTCTTAAGTTAGTCTTAACTCTCTTTTAGGATTTAAATCAGTCAGTATTTTATGTAGATGATTGCCATGTTCTCCTCAAGTTGCTAGAAATGCGCTACGCCCGAGTCTGCGAAGTACGAACGAGCGCAAGTATTACCTAACGTAATAAAAATAAATAAAAACCCGACATTTGATGCTTAAGCCTCGATTACATACGCCGATTTAAGGAACCAATTTAGAGTTGCCACTCGTATAAATAAGTTAAATTTTAACAGTGAATTTGCACAAATGACGGAAAGGTCAACATTCTTTATGATTTTTTATTTTCAATTCTCATCTCCAATCTTAAACAATGTTTACTTTTCCGTTATAGTGTAGATTCGATTTTAAAATCAAACTTATTCTACAATATTTTATTGTCAAGTACGGGTGGCAACCCGAAATTGGTTCCTAGCTAGGAAGCTAAATTGGCGTATGTAATCGAGGCATTAATTTGTATACCTTTTAAATTTTTTAATCTGTGATTCTATCTCCTCATTCCGAATCACGGTTACAGCACTGTTAGCGCGAATCCGACCAAAAATAGTCACAAAATATTACACACAATAGGGTGTTTGTGTACCTACTGCGCTAACAGTGCTGTTGGCGTGATTTGGTCCAGACACCGGAAAACCCCTTTTTTTGGTTAAGAGCCCGTAGCGATTTTGCCGCTGACTGCAGCTCTCTCGCTCGCACATTTCATGTTTTCTCAAGATTTCTTAAATCTGAATGCGCAATTGAAAAATGTGTCTCGGCCACTTTTCGCAATATAAAATTACAGACATTTTAAAATATATTTCAGTTTTTTGTTGCTAAAGTACAAAAAGTTATCGTTTCTAACAGTTATTTGAACTGGCAAATACGATAACTTTTTGTACTTCAGCAACTCGAAACTGAAATATATGTTGAAATGTCCGTAATCTTATATTGCAAAAAGTGGCCGAGACACGTTTTTTATTTACGCACTCAGATTTAAAAAATCTTGAGAAAACATGAAATGTGCGAGCGAGAGAGCGGTAGTCAGCGGCAAAATCGGTACAAAGCCTTAAGCCAAATGTTAGGGAAACCCAGCTTACCAAATGATAGGGTTTCCCTTTTGATAGGGTTAGTCGACGATATGCTTACCGTATTGATAGGGTTTTTGAAAACAATAGTCTATGAAATACTCAATCAAAAAACCCCTTTAACGGTAAGCGGTTCATGAAATACCCAATCAAAAGTCCTTTAACGGTAAGCGGTTCATGAAATACACAATCAAAACCCCTTTAACGGTAAGCGGTTCCGGTCCTTCGACCCAGGTGAGACTAGGAATAAATTAGTTGAACACGTTTTGAAACCCCTTCTTAAAGCCCTCATAGGGTTTCCCCGATAGGGTTTTCGGATTCGGTTAGTGCTTACCTCGTTTACCCTTTCGATAGGGTTTCCCTTTCGATAGGGTTACCGTATTGATAGGGTTTTTGAAAACAAGTCTATGAAATACCCAATCAAAAACCCCTTTAACGGTAAGCGGTTCCGGTTCCTTGTTTGGTACTTTAGCCTATGTATCTGTCAACCAAATGACAGAAATCAATGCCAAATCGAAGCCAAATTGACATTTCGTTTCTTAATTTCGTAGAAAAGCAAAAGAATTGTGGTTTGTGCAGTCTTTTTATCACATTTAACATGGATAACGGAACATTTTAGATGAGTTGTTGTTTTCGGTGGTGGCACCAATTATGGACACTTTAAGGGCCGATTCAAACATGTAATCCTATAACTTATTTATTAATTGAGTCTCGGTGTTGCGAATTTAGAATGTTGTAGTCAGATAATAAACACTTATTACCTGTTAACAGCTAAAAAAAGTTTAACGAATTTTGAGAAAAATAATAATAAAAACGATCAACTGAACAGACATCGAAATTCCAATAATGAACAGTCATAATACAGTAATGGACACCCAGTGATGGACATCCAACATCTAGTATTGGACATCCCAATTATGGACATCCCAATGATGGACATCCCAAAGATGGACACTTATTTGAGTTTCCGGTTAGTCTCATTCAAATGCGAAAAAACTCCTTATTACAAGCTTTGCCATTAACATAAGATTTTAAGCAAAGGTAGATTGATGGAAATAAAAATCCTGAAACGTTTTTTGTCACGTATGTATTAAAAACAGAAAATCTCTAAAAAATTTTTTTTTTTTAGTTTTAATCATTGGGATATTTCTTAGTCTTAGTACCTATACTATAAAACAGCGACTACAAAATCACAAAGAAGAGATAAACAGAAAATCTCAAAAAAATCAACAAATTCTTAAACTCAAAACCCCGAAAGCTTTCAACTCGAACTCCAAAACCACTTCGTAGCCCTTGAGAACAGCATAGATGTGGACGATCTAAACAACATGGTGGTGGATACTGTCCAAGTTCTTTAAGACCCGCCGTCCCAAGCTAAAGAAACTCTCCGACCACACACTCCTACTTATGGATCAGAGGCTCCAGAGCTCAGCGGATGATCATCGTTATCAGCAGCTCAATAGACAAATGTCTTTGACGAGCAACCTTCGCCAATTTAATACGAATCGTATTCAAGAGGCTATCGTGCGGAATAAAGGCTCTAAAGTGTTCGCGAGAGATCTGTCTATTGGGCAAAGCCAGATGACGAAGCTGAAAACTGACAGCGGTCGCATCATCTCATCAAAGCCTGAAATCCTGAGGGAGATCGAGTGTTTCTATGGGCAGTTATATACCACGCAGTCACCCCAGAGCCAAACTTACCCGACACTATACCCAAGATATCCCGGACGTCAGCCTGTACGAGATAAGTATGGCTCTCAAACAGCTGAAAAACAACAAGGCGGCGGCGGGTGACGATGAAATCACTACGGAACTTCTGTGAGCGGGCGGTAGGTTAGCCGATACTCAAAGTCCTCCGGAAGCTCTTCAATTTCGTCATCTTGGAGGGCAGAACGCCGAAGGCATGGAACATAAGTGAGGTGATTTTGTTCTTTAAAAAGGGTGACAAGTCCCTCTGAAAGAACTACAGACCCATCTCACTTCTGAGCCATGTCTATAAGTTGTTTTCGAGAGTCCTTACGAATGGTCTCGCTTGCAAGTTCGACGACTTCCAACCTCCAGAACAAGCCGGGTTTCGAAAAGGCTTTAGCGCCATAAACCACATCCATACACTGTGGCAGGTTATACAGAAGACCGAGGAGTATAATCTGCACTATGCTTGGCGTTCGCGGACTAGAAAGCCTTTGATTCGATTGAAACCTGGGCGGTGCTGCAGTCTCTCCAAAGGTGCCAAGTGGACTATATATCGAGGTGTTGAGGTACCTCAAGGATCAACATGGCGGCATTTTTGTATAAGTACTTATACAAAAATGCCACCATGTCGATCCGAGTACAGAACCAGAGCACAAATCCTATCCAACTGCAGCGTGGTTGAGACAGGGAGACGTTATTTCTCCGAAACTGTTCACAGTTTGTTCACAGTTGCGTCGGAGGACATCTTTAAGCTCTTGGACTGGAAAGGACTCGGCATCAACATTAATGGCCAGTACCTAACACACCTTCGTTTTGCCGATGATATAGTCCTTATGGCTGAGACCATCGAAGACCTGAACACAATGCTCGAAAATCTCCGTAGTGCTTCCCAAAGAGTGGGTCTCAGGATGAACATGGATAAGACGATAATTATGGCAAGTGCCCATGTTGTACGTTCTCCATTTCATTTTGGGAACACTACACTTGAAGTTGTTGACCATTACGTATACCTAGGACAGGCAGTCCAGTTAGGTAAGTCCAACTTTGAGAAAGAGAACTTTGAGAAGCTTCGAAAAATCTTCGCGTCCGACTTACAGTCGGACGAAAGTGTTTCAGTGTCTCAAGACGAAAGTGTATGAACAGTGTGTGTTGCCAGTGACAATTTACGGCAGTGAAACGTGGTCGCTAACTATGGGTCTCATAAGGAGGCTCAAGGTCACCCAGCGTGCAATGGAGAGAGCCATGCTCAGCGTTTCTCTGCGTGATCGAATCAGAAACGAGGAGATCCGCAGGAGAACTAAAGTAACCGACATCGCTCGAAGGATTGCTCAGCTGAAGTGGCAATGGGCAGGACACATAGCGAGAAGAACTGATGGCCGTTGGGGCGGAAAGGTTCTGGAATGGCGACCGCGCACCGGACGACGCTCCGTGGGTAGGCCCTCGACAAGGTGGACCGACGATCTGGTGAAGGTCGCGGGAAGCCACTGGATGCGGGCAGCGCAGGACCGATCGTCGTGGAGATCCTTAGGGGAGGCCAATACCCAGCAGTGGGTGTCGTGCGGCTGATATGATGATGATGATGATGATTCTGGCTGGGCACACCGAAGCTCTTCGCTGCAGACTTTTTTGATACGCCTTGAGATAGCACTGCCGCAACAGGTTGTGCCATCTGCTCCGGTGTATATTTTTTCTTCGGTAGCATCTAAACAAATAAAAAAACCCTGTTATGAACACCTCATTAATGGACAGTGTCCATGACTGGATTTTGGAACTTAAGCCGATACAATAATGGACACCCTCTCTCAATCTCTGAAATAATATTTTGTCACGTTAATTCCTTTGAAATCAAATGTTAAACTTCATAACTATGGGCTATGCTCAATACAAATTTATGTTATTATTGGAAACAAAATTCTATTGACACAAATATTCACTCACCTTTTTAACAATTTGGTTAAGAAAATCCCACATAATGAAAAAAAAACAGCACACACAACTTTGTTCGCTTCGCCATGTTGAAACAAAATGGCCGAAACATATGACATTCGGGGATATGACAAATGGATGTATAATGTCTATGGTTTGAGTGTTGCCAACCGTAAAATACTATGTGTGTTCTTATTTTTTGTGAAAAGAGGCAAAAGTGTCCAACACTAGTACCTTGTCCAACACTGGTGCCATCACTTACTTTCGAAGTTTCGATATCAAAAAATATTCACCTTTGAATATAACTCTTTTCTACGTGCACTAACTAAAAGGACAGGACTTGATTCATGTAATGTATGTAACGAATATTTTTGACTATATTTTAAGACCAATTTCAATCGTATACAAGCAACACATTTTTTTATGGAATATGCCGAGTCTCCTTTAATAAAGTACTCTTTTAGCCTCTTGTGCCCCCTGTGTACTATGGGCAACAGCGTCACTTACCCAGTTAGCAACAAAATTCGAGTGTGTGCGTATCGCTCCTGCACGAACTAAACGTATGTAGTGACGGCGCGGCGTGCAAGCGATTTTAACCTTAGGAGTGGTTAAGCGACGCTGTTGCCCATGGTACTTACCTAATTAGTACAATATACAATAACTTATTAATTCGCTACATTTAATCATATCTTTTCATTATAATTTATTTTTACAGAACCGTTGGACGAGGAACCCATTGAACAACCACAGCCACAACAGAAAACAAGAACTTACGCAACAATTCGAAGTAAAATATTCATTAACATTACTATAACAGTATACCTACTTTCTTTATACACGATGTAGGTAATAAATAACATTTTACTGTCTTGTTATTAGAAATAGGACCAGAAATAAGGACAACCATAGAAGTACCAGACAATATCCATGTAAAAGTGACCAAACCGAAGCAGAACCAGGAAAAACTGTCCAAATCAGAGGAAAAGGTAGGTAGCTAATACAAAAAAATACAAATGAACATAATAACTATTATTATAACTAATTGCCTCTTATTTTCATTTATCAAATGCTTCGTATTTCTTTTAAGTTTTTTTTCCAATAAGTAGATACCTAACTCGTTTTTTATCCGAATTTATGGGCATAAAGAAGTAGCCACGCAACAGAGCGACTGCGGCACGGCGAGCGTGTACATACTGTATGGTGAACGTTTGGGCCGCGCAATTTGAGGGATCGTCCTAGTAGCACGCGACTACGCGATCTTCGCAGGCTCGCGCGAATTTTAGTCGTACGAATCCGCGATCAAACATACAGGGACCCTATTTTTGGATCGCTCGTCTGGCGTCGAGCGCTCTTTGCTACTGATTTTCGTTCGACAAATCAACTCAAATGTATGAGCTGTCGAACGAAAATCAGTACAAACGAGCGCTCAACGCCAGCCGAGCGATTCAAAAATAGGGCCCCTGATGTCGAATAGG
Organism: Agriphila tristella; assembly: GCA_928269145.1. Lineage (NCBI taxonomy): Eukaryota > Metazoa > Arthropoda > Insecta > Lepidoptera > Crambidae > Agriphila > Agriphila tristella. The sequence goes on along the minus strand of OV743440.1, from coordinate 1,376,149 downwards.
TGTCCTAATTGGTATTCGCACACGATAATCACGTCGCGTTATCGGTACGCTATGGTCGCGTCGTTAATTCACGCGATGATCGTTCGCGTTCTATTAGGACACACATTTCTTGTCATCGCGCGAACACGCGATGGTCGCGTTGCTTACTCGCGCGATGATCGCGTAATCGCGTTCTATAAGGACGATCCCTGAGAATTACCCGGCGGCGTCTCGGGTGACGGTCGTTTATTGCATGGCCTATGGCCTGAAGGCTTACACCAAAAATTTACCCCTACCATGCGTTGATGCAAACTGTTTTCGCTACCGTAAACTATCATTTTCTTTCTTTCACTCGCATTGACTGTGAGCAGTATATCCGATAGTTTGCATCAACTCATGGTAGGGCCACTGTTCTACTTCTCGTTTCTCGGTTGAACCCCACTTGTCGGCACGGAATAGCATTTTTTCATACTCTAACCTCTTTTATCACTGAGGATCGTCATTTACTAGAGTGAAGAAGAGCGTGTTGCCGAGCGCATAGCCGATGCTGCGCGCGCGCGCGCGATCTATTCCAGCCCTTGTAGAGTGCGTCTTCAGACATAGGCCTCCTCTCTGCCTCTCCACTCTCGACGGTCTGCTGCCACGCTCATCCAGTTGATGCCAGCCTGTTGCCGGATGTCATTCGGCGATCTCTTGGGCGGTCGTCCTCTACTGCGGATGTTAGCGCGGGGTCGCTATTCGAATAGTCTTCTCGCCCACCGGCTGTGGTTCATTCTGGCAATATGTCCTGCCCACCTCCACTTTTTCCGTTCTATTTCTTCGACCACGTCAATAACTTAAGTTTTCTGCCGGATCCACTCATTCCGTTTACGGTCCATGAGGCTGATACCGAGCATACATCGCTCCATAACCCTTTGTGCGACACGGAGTTTCTCGGCAGACCTTTCCGTCAGGGTGGTGGTCTCCATTCCATAAGTGTTGGGAGATCTTTTTCGACTTCATAATTTGGCTGTTGACTGCAAAGGCTGCCCAAGCCTGTGCCACTTTTCGTTCGACTTCTGCTGTCTGATCTTCAAGCCCAAGAGTGATTTTATGGCCAAGATAGACATAGTGTTCAACTACTTCGACGGGAAATGTATGATTTTTCGCATCTGGGATGTTAGTCATTATCTTAGTCTTTGACCGATTCATTCGCAGTCTCACTTTAGCTGATTCATTTTGAAGTTCGTCTAGCATAACCACCATGTCATTGATGTCATCTGAGATTAGAACAATGTCGTCCGTAAACCGCAAGTTGTTAAGCCTCTCGCCGTCAATCAGAAGACCTTTTTCTCTCCACTCAAGTCTTTTAAAAACTCCTTCAAGGGCGGCGTTGAAAAATTGGGCGATATTGTGTCACCCTGTCGCACTACACGTTGAGAGTGAAATGGTTACGTTAATTTGTGGAGGTTGATTACAGCGCGCGCGATACCACTTACTTATTAAATTCGCTTGCCGCGCCGCTCGCTGCGGTGGCCTGTGGCCGGGCCGTTCCGCTATCTTTCACGCTCTGGAAAATGTCGATCTTCAGTGATAGAAGAGAAGGAAGATTAAAAAATTATATTCGTGCTGGCAAGTGGGGTTCAACCCATAAATCTAAAATGACGAACGTCGTACGGTCACACCAAAATGTTGTATATTTTTTAAGGAAAAAAGTAAAGTAGTGGAAGATATAACGGAAGAAAGCGTGGACCTTACTGAAGGTGTAGAGGACACGAATACAGGGGGAGCTGCAGCCATATTACGAAGACACGGCATCACTCTGCTGCCGCCCGACACCGGCGGGACCGTGCTCAGCGCGCTGCAGAGCGGCCGCACGGTGGTGCTGTCCGGTATGTGTGTACACTACACTACACTACACACGAGCCATACTACAGACACGGCATCACGCTGCGGCCGCACGGTGGTGCTGTCCGGTATGTGTGTACACTACACTACACTACACACGAGCCATACTACAGACACGGCATCACGCTGCGGCCGCACGGTGGTGCTGTCCGGTATGTGTGTACACTACACTACACTACACACGAGCCATACTACAGACACGGCATCACGCTGCGGCCGCACGGTGGTGCTGTCCGGTATGTGTGTACACTACACTACACTACACACGAGCCATACTACAGACACGGCATCACGCTGCGGCCGCACGGTGGTGCTGTCCGGTATGTGTGTACACTACACTACACACGACACGAGCCATACTACAGACACGGCATCACACTGCTGCCGCACGGTGGTGCTGTCCGGTATGTGTGTACACTACACTACACTACACACGCGCTATTAAACAATTCCAATGAAATCCGGTTCCATTTTTAATTTAGACTGCTTTCCCTTTACTGGTGTTTTCCAAATTTAACTTTCAAGAACCGTTACAGCCGTAAACTGGATGACAGCAACGGGGCAGCGGAGACAGCGGCGCGATCAAATGTATAGTTTTATATGGAACGGTCGGCGCTGTCATCCAGTTTACGACCTAACTTTTAGGAAACGCCAGTAAACAAGCGGCCTAAACTAGAAGATAGGTGATGCCCGAGCTTGTGAAAGAAACCCTTTAACATTTAGTGGAATGTTGCACAGACGCGGGCAAGCTGATGCTGCAAGAGAGCGTGCCCGCGGCGCCGCGCCCGCCCGCCGCGCCGCACGCCGCGCCGCTAGGGCCCGGCCCGCCGCAAACGGTGCTTATTGCATTATATTCCTTTAACGGTCCGGCCACAGCCGGTCGCCGCCCGCCACGCCGGGCGGGTAGCTGTAATTCTCACATCCAATGACAACTTGAGTACAAATTAATGACAAGGATTTTTAAAAAAATGTGTACAGAATAGGGCTTTATAACGTTACCAATTAACAGTAAAAATAACGTTACGTAACGTTATTTTCAATATGATACCTTGATAACGTTATTTTTTTTTAACGATACCTAGTAACATAACATTAATTTAACGTTATATTAAGATAGATAACGTTACAAAATAATGTTATTTCTAATGGTAATTTTATAAGTATTGCGTATTGTAGGTAGGTACCTCTACTACGTAGTACCTACCGCAGAGACTGATCACTTTACGGCGGCGTCAACGTCAATTACACATTGCTTTTAAATATTTTTACACAATAACATAATAACGTTATCAAGGAACACAAATTAACGTTAAATTTTGTTTTACCGTTATAAATTTTACCGTTATTAATTTCCAGTTTTAACGTTATTTTTTTAACGTTACTAATTTTTTACGGTATTTGAAGCCCTGGTACAGAATACTTGAAACGCTTGTTAAATGCAACATTTACTATTTCTCTCTTATTCATTTATTCATTAGAATTGGTTTGGTGTGGAAATTTCACTCTACTTCTTTCTTTCGCATGAACATTATCATGAAATACGTGGAGCGAGGAAAGGTTGCTCTGTGCACGCTGATTATTTCACTATATTTCGCCATAGTTATATCTCTTTTTCGCGGTATAGCAAATAAAAGAGACGCATTGATAGCCATTCAGAAAACTGGTTTTAAGAGGCCGTAGCGATTTTTCCGCTGACTGCAGCTCTTTTGCTCGCACATTTCATGTTTTCTTCAGATTTCTTAAATCTGAGTGCGCAATTTAAAAATGTGTCTCGGTCACTTTTCGCAATATAAGATTACAGACATTATAAAATATATTTTAGTTTTTTGTTGCTAAAGTACAAAAATCTATCGTTTCTAACAGTTATTTGAACTGGCAAATACGATAACTTTTTATACTTCAGCAACTCGGAACTGAAATATATGTTGAAATGTCCGTAATCTTATATTGCGAAAAGTGGCCGAGACACATTTTTCATTTACGCACTCAGATTTAAGAAATCTTGAGAAAACATTAAATGTGCGAGCGAGAGAGCGGCAGTCAGCGGCAAAATCGCTACGGAGTCTTAAGAGGTTGTAATACGTGGGCTGTTATGAATATGCTTCGAGCCACTAATCGCGGCTACTAAACGCGACCACTAGTGGGTCAGTCAAGCCACTAGACGCAGCCACCTCACGCAGCCGCCAGGGGTCGGTGGCCGCCGGGAAGAAGCCGGCTCCTGTGGCCGCGTGCGCGCGATGCGAGCTACAAGCGCGGCCACAATAGCGCGCGCGGCCGACGAGCGCAGCTTGTGGCTCCAACGCGCCCACTCGAACGCTCGGTTTGCGCCGATACTATACAAAATGTATGAAAAAACTCGTCCGCAGCTTGTGGTCGCGTTTAGTAGCCGCGACTAGTGGCTCAATGTGCAGCAGCTGTAAACTGTGTGAATAATCCTTGAAACGCGTTTAAAATTTATGGTGAAATTGGCAGTTTTCTGACTCAACATTCTTAAAACAGGTGAAACTAATCCAATTACCCGCCGAAGCGCGGGCGGCCGTCCGGCGAGTCGCCAACTCTGCTCCCACGGCCATCGGCAAGCCGCGCCCGCCCGTCAAGATCATCATGAACAAATCCAACTTCGAACGACTCGTCGCTGGCGTTCAGAAGCCGACCAAAGTTACTGCGGTCGAGGCGCCTGTTACTGGTAGTTAACATTTACTGTAACATTCGCATGCTATTTTAATATTATAATATGCCCGCGACTATCGGTAAAATGCAGTCGCCCGCCAAGATCATCATGAACAAATCCAACTTCGAGCGACTCGTGGCTCGACCAAAGTTACTGCGGTCGAACCGCCTATTACTGGTAATGAACATTAATGCTAATTTTTGTTACCTTATATTAAACTAGCTTTTCACCCGCGTGGACTACAAGTTATATCGTGCAGGTGCCCAGTAGTGGGATAAAAAGTAGCCTATGTCCTTTCCTAAAGGCCCATCTATATCCATAGCAAATTTCGCCAAAATCGGTCCAGCGAGACAGACAGACAGAGAGTTAGTTTTGCATTTTTTATATTGGTCCGTGTAGTGGGTTATGGATGAATAAGAAGGTACAAATGTCAACTTAGTTTAAAATGCCAGATTCTACAAATACCAACATTTAGTTCTAATATTTTCAAGATGGCCTTAACTTATGAATGGCCCATCCTTTTTATCCACCCATAAGGAACGCCTGTGCCCCAGTAGGGATATGACTTATGGTCATAAGATATTTTTTCAACCACAATACAAGTCTCAGTTATTATTACTAATTTATTAAAATAACTCTTGTTACACCCCGGACCCCGGACACTCCATACAAGCGCCCCATTATAAACAGATGACGTTTAGTACACACGCAACTGTGTGTGAAGTCTAGGGCTACCGTGCAGTTTGTACTGTATGAGCGGCGTTCAATTCATAATTCGAACCTTTGGTAAATAAAGTTACAAAGCATTCTTTGAACTTGCTTTGAATATCAAAATAAGTTGACAAACAACAAAAAAGTTACGACGAATATCAAAATATCTTGAAAGTTAACAAACACCACTAAACAAGCATACGATTCGGCATACGAACTCGCGGGGTGGTGTGAGGTATGATTCTAGGGCGGGGCGGGGAGTGTCCTTTATGTACGTACTACTAATATCTACTCTGTGCTCTTGTTACAGTCGAAGACGATTCTACAGACGAAATGACGTTGTTGAGAGCACAGTTGGCCGCCTCGCAGCGGACTGTGGCGCGGTTGACAGAAGAACTAAAGTTCTGTCGCGCTAAACTCGCGCAATATGAAGGACAGTGACTAAACTTGACACTAGTACAGTGAAATCTCGGTGCAGTGTGACTTTTTAACAGATATTTTAAAGTTTCTATCAAAGAAAAGTGAAAGTTGAGTGACATGTCAGAATCGTGGAAAAACTTTCAGATAATACTCCGATGATGGAATAACGGTGGTTAAAATAAAAAAAGTTAAGTGACATTCTCAGAATGAGGATCAGCGATTTTTGTTTAGTGGCTTATCAGAAAGCTTTGCCACTGCAAATTTGCAAATGCCACCACATGATTGACTTTGAAGAAATTTTCACGATATCTCTTAAACCTGAGAAGTTATACGAGCTAGAACGCTGTTATTTTGGGGGTCCTAATGACGTCATCCGCCACGTACGCGAACCTTACGTCGTAGGTGATAAAGCACATATTGCATTGAGCTTGACATTTCCTTTAAACCCTTATAACTCAACCATTTCTAAACGGATTTAAAAAAACTTTTTCTAGGGTTCATAGCTTTGAATACCTTTTTATATTATATCAATAAAAGTTTAGGATTCAAACCTGTCGCTGATCCTCATTGTCGATAAACTTTCAGATAATACTCGTATGATAGGACTAAATCCTAGGATTAATGAGACTATTCTAACCAATACTTATGAAACAGACATTTGAGTCATGCCGCCTTAGTGATAAAGATCATGAATATCACGATCAGATCACACAAACCTTATCATCGATCCTACTCATTTTTTAAATCGGTTACAATATACAAACATCATTGTAAATCGCCATTTTATAGTTTTGTACCTAAAATTAAGAAGAAATAAATGTTAAGTTCATACTTTACTACCTTTATAGTCTGTTAACTAATGTTAAGAAAATAAATAAAAGTTTATAATACAAATAAGTTTTATTTACATCGGTACTTACATATAATTTACGAAAAATTCACGCCTTTCCCACTCCATTCATTCCTTCCTTCGTTTATTCAACACAGACTCGCCATCTACGTCTTTTTCTTTAAGCGTTGTATCGCATCGCTTCAGTATCGCTTCGCCTCAGCACTTATGATTGTTTACGTGTTGTGTTGTCGCTGCGATCTCGCTTGCAATACATCTCTGAACTGCGAGAGGATAGCGTTTTCTCTCTTCGCTCGCTCCTCTTTGCTAAACGCCGCGAGCGCTCGCTTCTCGTCCGCGGAGTAGATTTGATTTTCTTTGCGGATACGGACAGCTTCCATGCGCCGATGTCTGAATAACAAAATTATGATTCGTTATTTTTATTTAAAGTAAAATTATTGTACTGACACGAGAGAAAGTGGTTTACGTAATATCTGAAGTCCCAAGTATCCTAAATGAAATTAATAATTAATATATTAATTAGTTTCAAGACTTAGACAACTATGGGGACTGTACAGTTGGCTTGAAGTTTTAATGTAGCCCGCACAGGGGCCGTAGCGGCTAATTTACATGGCTATCGTTATCGCTTTCATTTGACAGATGGATGTGATACATTGCTGCTTCTATTTGGCATAAATAAAAACTTACCATAGAAAAGCAGCAATGTAAGTATCACATTCATCTGTCAAATGAAAGCGATTACGATAGCCATGTAAGTTAGCCGTTACGGCCCCAGATAGCTATTGTAACTACATATGCAAATGCAAAAAAAATACAACTGTGACTTAGGCTTTATAAGGCTGTACAGAATGAGGCGAATTCGCTGCGCGATGCGGCATTTTGACCTAACCTAACTCAAAGCGATAGCCAAAGCAATGCTCTAGCAATTGCTTTGGTGATGGCTATGCCTATCGCTTTGAGTTAGGTGATCAAAATCCGTCAAAATGCCGCATCGCGCGCGGAATTCGCCTCAGTCTGTACGAAGTTTAAAAGTCACGTTTGTAAAATAAATTTTAGAAATAGGCTACGTCAATGTGCGGTCGTTACCTGCTGCCGCTCATGACGTAGCCCACGCTCTCGTAGGACGCGATCTCGTCGGAGGTGAGCCCTATCTCGCCGCGGCATGACCACAATAATGTGCGGTCGTTACCTGCTGCCGCTCATGACGTAGCCCACGCTCTCGTAGGACGCGATCTCGTCGGAGGTGAGCCCTATCTCGCCGCGGCATGACCACAATAATGTGCGGTCGTTACCTGCTGCCGCTCATGACGTAGCCCACGCTCTCGTAGGACGCGATCTCGTCGGAGGTGAGCCCTATCTCGCCGCGGCATGACCACAATAATGTGCGGTCGTTACCTGCTGCCGCTCATGACGTAGCCCACGCTCTCGTAGGACGCGATCTCGTCGGAGGTGAGCCCTATCTCGCCGCGGCATGACCACAATAATGTGCGGTCGTTACCTGCTGCCGCTCATGACGTAGCCCACGCTCTCGTAGGACGCGATCTCGTCGGAGGTGAGCCCTATCTCGCCGCGGCATGACCACAATAATGTGCGGTCGTTACCTGCTGCCGCTCATGACGTAGCCCACGCTCTCGTAGGACGCGATCTCGTCGGAGGTGAGCCCTATCTCGCCGCGGCATGACCACAATAATGTGCGGTCGTTACCTGCTGCCGCTCATGACGTAGCCCACGCTCTCGTAGGACGCGATCTCGTCGGAGGTGAGCCCTATCTCGCCGCGGCATGACCACAATAATGTGCGGTCGTTACCTGCTGCCGCTCATGACGTAGCCCACGCTCTCGTAGGACGCGATCTCGTCGGAGGTGAGCCCTATCTCGCCGCGGCATGACCACAATAATGTGCGGTCGTTACCTGCTGCCGCTCATGACGTAGCCCACGCTCTCGTAGGACGCGATCTCGTCGGAGGTGAGCCCTATCTCGCCGCGGCATGACCACAATAATGTGCGGTCGTTACCTGCTGCCGCTCATGACGTAGCCCACGCTCTCGTAGGACGCGATCTCGTCGGAGGTGAGCCCTATCTCGCCGCGGCATGACCACAATAATGTGCGGTCGTTACCTGCTGCCGCTCATGACGTAGCCCACGCTCTCGTAGGACGCGATCTCGTCGGAGGTGAGCCCTATCTCGCCGCGGCATGACCACAATAATGTGCGGTCGTTACCTGCTGCCGCTCATGACGTAGCCCACGCTCTCGTAGGACGCGATCTCGTCGGAGGTGAGCCCTATCTCGCCGCGGCATGACCACAATAATGTGCGGTCGTTACCTGCTGCCGCTCATGACGTAGCCCACGCTCTCGTAGGACGCGATCTCGTCGGAGGTGAGCCCTATCTCGCCGCGGCATGACCACAATAATGTGCGGTCGTTACCTGCTGCCGCTCATGACGTAGCCCACGCTCTCGTAGGACGCGATCTCGTCGGAGGTGAGCCCTATCTCGCCGCGGCATGACCACAATAATGTGCGGTCGTTACCTGCTGCCGCTCATGACGTAGCCCACGCTCTCGTAGGACGCGATCTCGTCGGAGGTGAGCCCTATCTCGCCGCGGCATGACCACAATAATGTGCGGTCGTTACCTGCTGCCGCTCATGACGTAGCCCACGCTCTCGTAGGACGCGATCTCGTCGGAGGTGAGCCCTATCTCGCCGCGGCATGACCACAATAATGTGCGGTCGTTACCTGCTGCCGCTCATGACGTAGCCCACGCTCTCGTAGGACGCGATCTCGTCGGAGGTGAGCCCTATCTCGCCGCGGCGCGGGATGCGCTTCCCCTCGGCCACGAAGGCCGCCATGGCCGCGCCCTCGCCCGGCAGCAGCGCGCGCCCGAAGTCCTGACCGACATCAATACCAATGTTAGGCCCGTATTTATACACCGCTCTCAACGTTGAGCTATCTTGAGATCATACCTGAGATGCTATTCCTATAAGACGAGCATCTTAAGTACTATCTCAAGATACTTAGCTCTCGACGTTGAGAGCGGTTTACAAATAAGGACCTTAGACAGCGTCGTTTTAATCATCGCATTAGGATCAGCAATCTAAATAGGTATAACTAATCCTAAAGCAGCAAAAGTATATACAAACACCTACTTAACCCGGCGATTCCCGAATGGTGTTCCGCAGAACCCTGGGAATCCGTAAGAGGCTCTGCGAAAATTCAAGACTTAAGGCTCGGTTATGCGGAAACATTTGTCTCTTTCTTTTTCTTTAGGTGTAAAAAGTATGGAAAATAACCTCACTTGTGCACTTTTTCGATGTTTTTCGTTGTTTTTTCATTATCATCTTTAGCACAATTCTTGAAAAAAGGATTCTTGATTATTGGAACAACTTTCCAGTACGTTAGTGTATTTTGATGTAGAATTCAATACGTTTCCGCTATTATTTACGCCAAAAATATAACCCGCGACAAGCGCTTTTGATGATATTCTGATATTTTTTTACAATCATCGGTGAAGTTTATACGCAATTTAATACTTGTAGCTACTAGATAATCTCTTTAGCTTGTAGTATGTTTTTTTTTTCGTGACTACAACTTCACATTTTCTATATAAAAATATGGCCCGCGTAAACCATGTTTTCCTATTAAGTACCCTTAAGTAAATATCTTTTTGTTCTAGCTTCATAAATATATTTATCTTAAAAAAATCCTTCTTTTAAAGTCAAACTATACTTACAAGATGCAGACACCAAGCCAAAAAGCCTCAAGTATGGTATGATTTCACGCAAGAAATTTATGTTACAGTTAGTTTACTTCTTACAGTACGAGGCATGTATCTTAAAATTTTCTCGACAGAGTGGGGATAAGTTCGCGCATGTGCTCTTGTGAACGACCAATAGCGCACGCCCCTCTCCCGCCGCCTGCGCCCCTCACCGCTACGCATACCCAAAATACGCGTTTCGCGCAATCCCCACCCGATTTCAAGATATATGCCTCGTACTGTACTTGAGCTAGAATTCCGCCCATAAACGGTGAACCAAACAGTTCCGTAGTCAAAAGAATTCGGGAACCACTGATCTAGCCTACATAGCATCATTACCAAAGCAACAAACACAATAATGCTATGCAATTTATCAATACTTAAACATCAAAATCCATGGTATGATAATATAATATAAAATATATAAATCGCTGTACGTATCGCTGTAAATCCACGTTTTGTTGGTCCTACTATGAAAAACCGATGTCCAAGACAGTTGTTCACGGAAATCGTCAATATATAAGTACTTAGGTTTCAGCACGTAAATAAACACGCCTACAAGATCTTGAATGAGTATCTCAATCTCACTCAAAACTTCAGCACATATTTAGTCGACCTCAATCGACTTTGACCTTTAAACAACATTTTCAAGTGGGTATGCATTACAATGCCGAAGTAGAAAAGACCTAATTTTACAAGACCTATGGACATAAGACCGAAAATTAAAAGGCCGAATGGTTGTTTGGCCGAACGTTTAAAATCCCGAAAGGACATTTTACCTAAAAGACTAAATCCCGAAGCTTAAAAAATCGAGAGTTAATATACCTACGTTCTGTACCCCGAAACTACTTAATACCGAATTAACGAATTAGTCAAAAACAACAAGCTATCATTATTATAAAAGGCTTTGGACTTTGCCTGAAATGCTTTATAGCAAATTTAGCTGCTGGAAAGGAGTCTAAACTAGTCTACTGGGACTTAGAAACCGTAGACCGTAGGTCACGAGATAGGTGCGAGGAGCGTAGCGACGAGCATGTTAGGTTGACATGAACCCAGCGCGCGAGCCGAGCGAGCGAAGCGAGTGTGCCGCGGCAGCGGCCGGCGAAGCGCCAGAAAACAAAACTATTTCTAACTCGATTTTTGGATTTTGTCAAAATGATGACCATTTTACAAGCATTTTTGAGTAAAACAAATTAACCGCAACATCTTCTTTTAAATGTGTGTGTTTATGTAGGTAGAGTAAGTGATAAGTATCGACATTTTAAATTTCGGGATTTCAAACTTTCGGGATTTCGAACTTTCGGCATTTCGAACTTTCGGTCATTTGATAATCGATCTTTCAAGTTTCGGTCTATCGGATATCGACATTTAGGATGTTCGGTATTTTGAAAATAGGAGTTTTATGCGTCAATGTTTCGGTCGTATGTATGTATTATGAATTTTCGACATTGTAATGCATACCCTTTTCAAGTATACAGTCATGTCACTCCCTGGATAGACATCATCAGATCACAGCTAGGATAATCCTTGGCGGAGGACCAAAGCTTCAATTTGATATATTTATCGTTCTCTATGCTTCTAAGTTGCCTCGTTTGTATGAAAATCGACTGGTGTATTTAATTATGTGACTGCCACTGTTTATTTAATCATATTAAAGACAGTTATAGATAAAGTAGTTAACCATACCTTGTGTCCGAGCGCGGGCCCGACGCGCGGTAGCGGCCCGTACGCTTCGCTGCACAACTCTTCCTCCCTGGTTGCCTGGCTGGACTTGGAGCTGGCTGCTTCCATCTCGTGCTCCTCTGTAATGTTGGATCATTTAATAGCCAGCTTTGAAAAACAAGTTCGGGACTGTTCTTCTATTCATTTGTCCGTTAAACTGTTAGCCAACACAACATTTTACTGGAGAATGTTTCTCTAAATATCTTTCACCTATTAATTTTTACTCTGCATTATCTTTTGCCAACGAACGTTTCGCCGGCAGTCTTTTCGACAGCGATCATTGGCTCCGTCGCAGAATGTCCCTTTCGCAAAACGTCCCCTGGTCGCAAAACGTCCCTTTCGCAGAATGTCCCTTTCGCAAAACGTCCCTTTCGCAAAATGTCCCTTTCGCAAAACGCCCCTTTCGCAGAATGTCCCCTTCGTTCGTATCAAATAAATATCACTCATGCCAAATTTCCATTTTGTTCGAAATGTTCATAAGTACCCTCTTAAATGATTATTATTACAATTTAGTTTTGTCAGTAGCTTAAAAATTCTCCCAAGTGGGTAGTATATTTTTGAGTTTCATAAAACATTTCGAACAAAATGGAAATTTTGCATAAGTGATATTTATTTGATACCAAGGGGACATTCTGCGAAAGGGACATTTTGCGAAAGGGACGTTTTGCGAAAGGGACATTCTGCGAAAGGGACGTTTTACGACCAGGGGACATTTTGCGAAAGGGACATTCTGCGACGGAACGTGATCATTTTGCCTGAGTAATATTTTGACAATGATCTTTTCATTGCCAGACGCATTACAATCCATACAGTAAACTAAATCTTCTTGAGTGGAGCAAGGATTTGCTATCAAGGAGCCTCTCTTCTACTACATACTACATTTTGTTACAGTATTGTATGAGAGGATTGTAATAATGTACCTAATCTATACTATAAGGAACCCATAGAAACTTCATTTTTTTTATAATTATTTAAGAATGTTAATGATAGATTAGAAATGATGATGTGAGATGTGATTCTATTGCAGATCATTCATGAGGGGTGTATTGTAGTGTCTGAAAGGTAACATAGAATAGAATAACAGATAGTTAAGAATCAAGGATATGATATCAGAATGACTCACTTCCTTTCTCCACCCATACTTCTTCTTCGTTAGAGCTAGAGTCGCTACTGGAGCCCTTGGACTTCTTCTTGGCTTTCTTGCGAGCTTTCTTCACCTGTTTTAGCTTTTTCTTCAACTTTTTTAGTTTTTGTTTTGTGTCTTCTTTGGAATCTTTCGACTTTTTACTTTTCTTTTTTTGTTTGCCTTTCTTCACACTGTTGGAATCTGATATTTCTTCTTCAGAGCTGCAATAATAACAACAGCCATTTATAAGTTTCTCAGAAAAAATTGTGTGCAGTCAGCTGGATATGAAACAGCAAGTGCTACATGCAACATTTTTGAGCTGATACTACATTATCAAATTTTAAATCTATGCATATAAAAACTCTAAATTGATTGATTGTTGGGATACGCGTAGAGCCTTATTGGCAGAAAGTAGAGACACCAATTTTGGAGAGTAGATACCCATCATGGTGTAGGAGAGCACTAAGAAAGAATTTTGGAAAATTCACCCCCCAATAAGGGCACGAAATAAGGGATGAAAGTTTCAACAGCATTTTAAGAATTCTATAGACTTTCCACACGAACAAACTTGTCAGCAAAAGCTACTTGTTTACAGATTTTTAAAAACTTTTAGTTGCTTTGAAAAATAACAAGGGTTAAACCTGTGTAAAAATCTTTCTTGCAGCAAAACCATAAATGAGAAAGTTACAATTTTATTATTTTCTGACTCAATCTTGAACTTTACTAAAATATGAATAAAATGATTAAAATCTATCCTCACTCTGGTCTAAGAGGAGACTTGCCCCATATTGCAGATACTCCAATTTGACCAATTCTCTCCCTCTCCTCCCTTCTCGCATCCAGAAACTCTTCCTCTTGCGGTTTATAACGTGACTTCGGTCCTGGCCCCCCTCCGAGGCCTCCTCCACCCCCACCTAAGCCTTGGATTAGAAATTAATATTTTGTTATATTTTAAACTTTCTTATTTGCTAACAATTATTAAAAACTAAAAAAATTGAATTAGATAACACAATCAAATTGCAGAAGATTCTTTTAATGACTAAAGTAACTTGATAAATAAATAAAAAAGAACTTTTTCTTAGTTAAAAGTTTTAAAACAAGTCGTCTCAATATGGTTTTTACCACAGCCTTAATTAACCTCAAAGAAGGCGACTCGTTTTAAGATCTAACCCAAGAAAAACATTTGATAGGTATAATTTGCTAATTTTGCAAATTTAAATGTAGCCATATTATGGTACTACTACCTGGGGCAATTTCATCCTAACGAATATGGAAACGCACATTATATTTCTATTTTTAAATATTATTGAATTGGAATGCTTTAATTCCTAATAGTACATCACTACTATAACCTAAAAAAGGCATAAAAACATACCTCCACCTAGTCCTCCTCCGCTAAATTCCTTTTGTGTATTTGGTCCTCTGCTTTCTCTGCTGAAAGTCTTCTCACGATCCCTGCTGTGGTCCCCATTCCTGTCTCTATCCTTAGGTGTGTCAGTATTGACCATATGACGGTCGGTCTCAGGCTCCTTACGTCTGTGCTCATAACGATTTCGATCACTGCTTTGCCGTCTCTCGCTACTCCTGTGTCTGCTTCTATGGCGTTCGCTGCTCTTACGTCTTTCCTTGCTCCTGTACCTCTCTTTACTTCTGTGTCTCTCATTGCTTCTGCGTCTTTCACGACTGCGACTTCTGCGTCTATCTACACTGCGACTCCGATGTCTGTCGCCACTGCGACGACGGCCACGGTCACTTTCGCCTCCCATGGCTTGCATTCAAAGTTTAAAATTTGTGGTTAAGTATTTACATAAAAACTTTTAGTTCACTACGCGTCACAAACACAGTCAACCAAGGCAACAAAACAATTAATTATTATGATTAATTAATTACAGTATACTACGTATTTATTTGTTTACTAAACACATATAACTAAAAAAAATTTGTGTCTACGCTTTTTCAATGCTTTTTCTTCATTAATTAATGCAGTGTTGCCAGACCCAATCAACACATTTGCCCACACAGGTTGTTAAAACTGCCCTTTCCGACACAAAATCGCCCATAATGGTTAAAACAACGACATGTAGGAGAAACTATCGTATAACACGCTTTGTACCCAGGGACATAGGTACATATTTTAAGATTCGCCGCCCTGGACCAATAAGGTATGCCGCACTAGGGTTACGTGCGGGAGGAAGAGGATGCTTGTGTATACCAACAAAAATGCCGCACAGCCCGATTTTTAATCATTTTCATTAAAAAGCCCTGTAATTTTGTAAATTTTCAGTAAAAAAAAGATTTTTTGTCAGTTCCATCCACTAATCTTGTAATTTTGCCTGGCTAATAAATAAATATTATGAAATCGGCCGCGCAGCGCGATTTTTGTCAGTTCTATCTACTAATCTTGTAATTTTGCCTGACTATAAGTAATAAAAATATCGGCCGCGTAGCACGATTTTTTGTGAGTTCTATGCACTAATCTTGTAATTTTGCCTGACTATGAGTAGGTAGGTACTTAATAACACGAATTTTTTGTGAGTTCCATGCACTAATCTTGTAATTTTACCTGACAATGAGTACCTACTTATTAAAAAAATCAGCCGCGCAGCGCGATTTTTTGTCAGTTTCATCCACTAATCTTGTAGTCTTGCTTCTCTATTGTAAAAACGTTAAAAAAAAGCGGCCGCGCAGCGCCATTTACAGTTAGTTTCATCTACTATGTAAAAAAAATGAAAAAAAAATCGTTGTAATTTAAATAAAAAGTAATTTAAATTGTTGTAAAAATAATTGTAACCCTTCTCACGAATAATTTCAAAAAGTGTCCCGAAGCTCGCAAGGGGCGGTTCGCGCCGCCCCTCGCAGCCTGGCGCCCTGGGTCATGGTCATAATAATTACTAATTCACAGGCTGCGTAAGTGTTTGTAGAGTTGTGAATCAATGAAATCCGAGTACTCACAAGGAATTTCCTGTTGTAAGAAGGTTTTGCTTGAAGCCCCTAATAAACCCCTAAAATATTCCTGCCCCTAAAAAATCTGCGCTTTCAATCGATTTCAAACGAGGATTGTTAGCAACAGACTTATGTAATCAACCAACCGGACTACAATCAGAACCCGGACTATAATTAAAGTCCGGGTTTCGGGTTAAACTCCGCTCAAAAAGTACTTTATTCATTCATCGCACGCGCTACCGGGCGCCTCACTTCACTACACGTGGCGCAGGCGCATCGCGCACCCCGCAAAAAATCGCGCTGTGCAGCCCATTTTTTTTAAATATAAACAAGCAAGATTACAAGGTTATTGAATGATTGAAACCGACTAAAAATCGCGCTACGCGACCCATTTTTTTTACTATAAACAAGCAAGATCACAAGGTTATTGAAGGAAACCGACTAAAAATCGCGCTGCGTGGCCCATTTTTTTTAATATAAATAACCACCGCGCACCCCGCAAAAAATTTATTACGGTCCACTCCTGACTATTTGGCCATTTATTTTGGCCCACTATGGTTGCAAAACTACTAAACCTGGACCCTGGCCCTTCACAAAATTGTGTTGGACAATGGAAATCCCGGCTCCACATCATAACTAGTAAAACCACAGAATACATAATAGTACTAACGTACAGAAGTCGGTCCGCGCGAGGACCATCAAATAATAAGCTACTCTCGCTGCACGGCAATAAAGTACAATTTCAAACCTACGAAGAAGAAAGAGAGGCGTCTCTTTCTGTCGCATAGCTCTGTCTCAACCGACACATTTCGGGGTTGCTACTCGCTAGTTACTGATATCATAGAAAACATTCGTTATGCCCATGAATATACAATGAAATTACTAATAGTTACCTACTTATAAAATAAAATAAATCTACCTAATAGGTGAGCTGAGCGTATTTAAAGAGCATAAATAATAAGTATTTCTAAGTAGTTAGAGAAGCTCGATGGCGCAGTGGTATAGCACCTGGCCCAACGATTGCTGAAGTTAAGCAACTTTCGCAAGGGTTGGTCATGGGATGGGTGACAAAAAAATAATTATCTCGAGCTCCTCCGTGCTTCGAAAGGCACGTTAAGCCGTTGGTTCCGGCTGCATTTGTAGTTGTTAACACCCGCTAATCCGGATTGGGACCGCGTGGTGGTTTAAGGCCCATCCTCCTTATCCACCCATAAGGAAGGCCTGTGCCTCTGCAGTAGGGACATTAAAATGGCTGATGGTTAAGTTGTTAAAATAAGTAAAGTAAGTAAGTACCTACCTGGTTACTTGTGAAAATAAGATTATTTAGGAGTGATGTCACAGAATATAGAAAATAATTGATTATGTAAGGTGATTAGTGATGGGCAGTGGATAAAAACTCAAAAGGTAAAAACTCGGATATTTATCAAAAATGGATAAATATCCGGTTTTATCCATTTTTATCGGATATTTATCAAAAATGGCGGATAAATATATTTAGACCTGTTTCTATTCACTAGTTTTGGCTTGTCCCAGGTGTGGCTCCGCCCCCGCTACCAACCCAACTACGACGACTACTGTACCTGGCAGCATATAACAAGCGCACATTGAAGACTGGCGCAAAGTCCCTAGGCTAGAAGGTGTCGTTTCAACGTCCACAAGTCCCTTGTCAACAACGTGATTACCATCGCAAGTGTGTTGACCAGGGTATGCTGGCCGACTTATGGAGAGAGAGAACCTCTTTACGATGAACTGTTTCTTCAGGAAGCCGGGATAATACCACAGCACAGCAGCCAAGACAGCGGCCAACTTTTTTGTTTTTGGCCCGATTTCGATGAAACTTTGTTTAGGGCACTATTTTTTAAAGAAAACAGCAACGCAGTATTAAAAATGTCAAAGATCTAAGATGGCGGCCAACTTTTTTATTTGTGAGCCGATTTCGATGATACTCGGATTTTCGTATTATTGTGACAAAAAAACAGTAACGCAATGTTAAAAAACCAGCCAAGTGCGAGTCGGACTCGTGCACGAAGGGTTCCGTACTAAAAAAACGGCAAAAACACGTTTGTTGTATGGGAGCCCCCCTTAAATATTTATTTTATTCAGTTTTTAGCATATGTTGTTAAAGCAGCAATAGAAATACACGATCTGTGAACATTTTAACTGTCTACCTGAAGTCGTTATCGATATGGAGCAAAAAACGGCAAAAAATCACGTTTGTTGTATAGGAGCCCCCCTTAAATATTTATTTTATTCTGTTTTTACTATTTGTTGTTATAGCGGCAACAGAATTACATCATCTGTGAAAATTTCAACTGTCTAGCTATCACGGTTCATGAGATACAGCCTGGTGACAGACAGACAGACAGACGGACAGCGGAGGCTTAGTAATAGGGTCCCGTTTTTACCCTTTGGGTACGGAACCCTAAAAATGCAAGTTGGCGGCCAACTTTTTTGTTTGTGGCTGATTTCGATGAAACTCGGTTTTTGGTTCTATTTTAACAAGAAAACAGCAACGCAATGTTAAAAATGTCAAAATCCAAGATGGCGGCCAACTGTTTTGTTTGTGGGCCGATTTCCACGAAACATTGTTTTTGGTAACATTTTGACAAGAAAACAGCAACGAAATTTTAAAAATATGAAAATTCTAAGATGGTGTCCGACTTTTTATTTGTGGATCGATTTCGATGAAACTCGGTTTAAGTACTTTTTTGAGAAGAAAACAGCAACACAATGCTTAAAAATGTCAAAATCCAAGATGGCAGCCAACTTTTTTTTTAGTCGTTTTCGATAAAACTTGGTTTTTGTACTATTTTGCCAAGAAAAGAGCAACGCAATGTTAAAAACGTGAAAAATGCATGGTGGCTGCCATCTTATTTGTTTGTGGGCTGATTTTGATTAAACTCAGTTTTTGGTACTATTTTGACAAGAAAACAGCAACGCAATGTTAAAAATGACAAAAATTCAAGATGGGGGCAAATTTTTTTTGTTTATGGGCTGATTTCGATGAAACTCGGTTTTTGTACTACATATTTTAACAAGAAAACAGCAACACAATGTTGAAAACATAAAAATATAAAAACAAAAAGTTTGCCGCCATCTTAGATTTTTTATATTTTTAATATTGCATTGCTGTTTTCTTTTAAAAATAGTGTCCCAAACCGATTTTCTGAAATCGGCTAAGAAACAAAAGTTGGCTGCCATCTTGGATTTTCATATTTTTAACATTGCGTTGCTGTCTTCTTGTCACAATAGTACAAAAAACCGAGTTTCATCGAAATCGACCCACAAACAAAAAAAGTTGGCCGCCATCTTTGATTTTTGACACTTTAGACATTGCGTTGCTGTTTTCTTGTCAAAATAGTACCAAAAACTGAGTTTCATCGAAATCAGCCCACAAACAAAAAAGTTGGCGGCCATCTTGGATTTTGACATTTTTAACATTGTGTTGCCGTTTTCTTGTAAAAATAGTACCAAAAACCGAGTTTCATCGAATTCAGGCCACAAACGAAAAAGCTGGCCGCCATCTTGGAATTGACATTTTTAACATTGCGTTGCTGTTTTTTTTTTGTAAATAATAGTACCAAAAACCAAGTTTCATCAAAATCGGCCCACAAACAAAAAGTTGGCCGCCATCTTAGATTTTTGTTATTTTTAATATTGCGTTGCTGTTTTCTTTTAAACATATGTAGTGCCTAGGGCTTGCAAATCGAATATTCGAATATTTGAATTATTCGAATATTCGCCTTATTTTGGTATTCAAATACTAAAGTCGGTGAAATTCGAATATTCGAATATTTTCTACTTTGTTAGATTTAGGCAAAAGACATTAATTAACAACCCGAATAGCATTTGTGAGCATAGAATGAAGCGATCGTTAACGTTCACTTTCTCGTTTATTTATTTGTTTAGCTATGTTGTTTGTTTGTCTTCAAATTGCAAACGATTTTAATCTAGTTCCCGATGAGCAAAAGACTTTAAACTTAAAACATAGGTCAGAACAGGAAGACAATAAAGTATTACAGTGTCATTGAGCTGACCTGATGATGGAACTGGAAGAAGGCCACAGGAAATCTGTAAGAAAACCATTCAAACCCATCGAGTTTAGGCTCGTTTGATTCGTCTTGACACGTACTCTGTTGTGAAGTAGTGTCCAGGGTCTGATGAAGCCGAAAGAAGGCCACAAGAACTCTGTGATAAAACCATGCAACCCATCAGGTTTGGGCTTGTTTGATTCGTCTTGACTAGTACTCTAAAAGGAGATGGGTAACGATTTCCAGGGTCTGGTGATGGAGCTGGAAGAAAGCCACAGGAACTCTGTAATAAAACCATGTGACCCTATGTTTGTGCTCGTTTGATTTGTCTTGATGAGTACTCTGTTAGGAAATAGTGGCCAGGGTCGGTTAATGGAGCCAGAAGAAGACCACAGGAACTCTGTAATATTTTACTTTATTGCTGACACTAAGCAAATAACACAAACATTTTAAACATTGGCACTAATAATTAACAAAATACTTTTTATCGTCTCTTCTTGGCGTTAGTGAGCATCGTGTCTTGCATTGCAACACATACGCCTCTTCTAGATGTTTCCATTCTGTTCTATCTCTTGCTTTTTGCGTCCAAAGTGTTCAGTCCAGTTTTCATAATATCATCTGCCCATCTTTTGGTTTGTCTTCCTCTTTTCCTTTTCCGTCTCTCTGTTATAATTTTGTTCCATTTTTTCTTGCTTTTTCTTGCCATATGACCCGCCCATTGCCATTTTAACTGTCTTGTTTTCCTTATTATATCCTCTACTTTCGTTTTTGTTCTCATTTCCTCTGATTTTGGCCGGTCTTTCAGCATTACACTTATTAGGCTTCTTTCCATGTTCCTCTGGCATGTTCTGAGATCCAAATAGTGTTTTTGAGTCAGTACTCATGTTTCACACTCTGTAATAAAACCATACAAATCCATTGAGTTAGGGCTCGGTTGATTCATCTTGACAAGTATTCTGTTGGGAAATAGTGTCCAGGGCCTGATCATGGAGCCGGAAGAAAACCACAGGAATTCTGTATTAAATTCCACCCTCTCACGGGCTAAGCGGTACTTCTCAGTTCTCACCCAACCAACTGTTTCTGTTATACAACGCGCAGATTCGTCCAATCATGGAGTACTGTTGTAACCTGTGAGATGGTTCTGCTAAGTATCAGCTTAAACTTCCTGAATCTATTGAAAGCAGACTGAAAGCCAGGAGGCTCATCGGCAACTCAAAATTGGCCGCGGCGGAACTTCAGAGCCTTAGTCACCGTCGCAAAGTTAAAGAGTGTGCGAGGGAACTGCACAAGCTTGTTCCTCTAGCCCCTTTTCACCATCGGGGTACAAGACGCAGGTTAGCATATCACCCTTCCTTACATAGTAGATGCTACAAGGGTCCGTACCAAGCGCTTTGCCAATACATTTGACTGCTGAAGAATGGATTGCGCTGCTACTCATATGTTCCCCGATAGTTACAACCTTTGTTTCTTCAAGGTAACAGTGAATAGGCATTTCTTGGGCAAGTGTGCTACACCTTAGACCACATCCTGTTTACCAAGCAAGATGGTAGCCAAATGCCTGCCCAGTTCATCGAGTTTTGGGTCGTTTGATTCGTCTTGACAAGTACTCTGTTGAAAATAGTATCAAACCCTGGTGTGATGGTGAAGTAGGAAAACACCAGAGAAAAAAAGCACAGATTAGACTAAAAAGTAAAGATTTATGGCCCTATAAAGAAGTTTTAAACCTAAAACTGTGGGGCGGATGCAAAAGTCAATTGATGATAAATCTTACAAAATGCGCCCTATTAAACGAAGCATTTAACGTTGGTTTAATTTCAAAAATAAACAATATTTAAAAATTACGACCACCTGTTTTACTTTACAGAAATATTCGAATAATATTCGAATACATTCGAATACCTCCTTAAAAAAATTTCGAATATTCGAATATTGATTTCGTCGAATATTTGCAAGCCCTCTAGTGCCCCAAACAAAGTTTCATCGAAATCCGCCCAAACACAAAAAAGTTGGCCGCTATCTTTGATTTTTTATAGTTTGAACATTACGTTGCTGTTTTCTTGTCAAAATAGTACAAAAACCGAGTTTCATCGAAATCGGCCCACAAACAAAAAAGTTGGTCGCCATCTTAGATTTTTGATATTTTTAATATTGCGTTGCTGTTTTCTTTTAAACATATGTAGTGCCCCAAACAAAGTTTCATCGAAATCGGCCCAAACACAAAAAAGTTGGCCGCCATCTTTGATTTTTCATAGTTTGAACATTGCGTTGCTGTTTTCTTGTCAAAATAGTACAAAAACCGAGTTTCATCGAAATCCGCCCATAAACAAAAAAGTTAGCCGTAGTCTTGCATTTTTGTAATTTTTAACATGCGTTGCTGTTTTCTTGTCAAAATAGTACCGAAAACTGAGTTTAATCGAAATCAGCCTATAAACAAAAATGTTTGCCACCATCTTGCATTTTTGTAATTTTTAACATGCGTGGCTGTTTTCTTGTCAAAATAGTACCAAAAACTAAGTTTAATCGAAATCAGCCCACAAACAAAAAAAAAGATGGCCGCCACCTTGCATTTTTCACGTTTTTAACATTGCGTTGCTGTTTTCTTGGCAAAATAGTACAAAAACCGAGTTTCATCGAAATCGGCCCATAAACGCAGGCAGATGATGAAAGATGCAGGCAGGCAGGTCGACGCAATATACACAGATTTTAGTAGCGCCTTTGACAGGGTAAGTCATGCAATACTCTTGTCAAAATTAAAAAAACAGTGGAATAGGCGGATCTTTGCTTCTGTGGTTTGGCTCATACCTAGCAAAAAGACCTCAAATGGTATCTGTAGCTGGATATGAATCTAAGGTGTACTATGCAGAATCTGGTGTTCCGCAAGGTTCCCATCTTGGTCCAATTTTGTTTTTAATTTTTATTAACGACGTTACTACTTGCATTAAACACAGTAAAACATCACTCTTTGCTGACGATCTTAAACTGTACTTGACCGTTAATAATTTATCTGATGCTAAACTTTTGCAATCTGACCTTGACAACATCAATAATTGGTGCATAAATAATGGCATGACTATAAATCTGGGAAAATGTTTTCACATAAGTTTTACGAAAAAAATTAACAGTATAAATACGGTTTACTTGCTAGACGGTAATACTTTGGCAAAGGTTGATAGAGTAAAGGATCTCGGAGTCATAATAGATAATAAATTAAAATTCAATTTTCACATTGACGCTGTTGTTAAAAAGTCTGCCCAAATGCTGGGTTTTTTGAAGCGTAATTTACAAGGGTTTAAGCGGCAAGACGCAAGAATCATACTTTACAACAGCCTAGTTCGAAGCAGACTCGAGTTTGCGTCTATTGCATGGAATCCAGTGTATACCAACTCATCTCAAAGGGTGGAAAGTATTCAGCGAGCCTTCACAAGACACCTAGCTTATATTTCACCGGGTACAAGCCACAGGGTTCCATACAATATGCGATTGTCATTTTTTGGCATGATTTCGTTGAAAAACCGTCGTTCAATTATAGACATGTCATTCCTCTACAAAATCATCAATCAAAAAATCTCATGTCCTGACCTGCTGGCCTCCCTCAACATAACTGTCCCTCGAAAATGTCCAAGAAAGCCCCTTTCAAAAACCTTTACGTTGCCCGCACACCGAACTAATCTTGGTCGTCACTATCCCCTTGCTAGAATATGTAACACATACAATAGCCTTAATGAACAATCACCTGACCTGGATATTTTTCACTTGTCACAAAATAAGTTTCAATCAAATTTGTTGAAACTGTTTGAATCTAGTTGAGATTGCTTGAATCTAATTTAAATATTCTTATATTAAATATTCCTATACTAATAAATTCTTGTTTTGGTCAGTAGGTAGGTATAATAGAATAAATAGAATAATAGAATAACATCTACCCGCACGCAACAATCGACAGTTCTTCCGTGATCATGGCGCATGCAACTGCGCCGAAATATCGGAGTCTCAAAAATAAACAGGTACATGGTGTAAATCCCGACATAGTTTATTCTATTAACGTCAATAACCATGGAAATTTAAAACAATATACAGTAGGTTGCTAGTCTCATAGTTCCTAGACGTAATGTAGCCTGCAATATTAATTTGTTTTTGTTTTAGTTTTCTCATATAGTTTCTAATATAGTTATGTTTACTTTTCTAAGAATGCTGTGTATACTTTTAAGTGGCTTACATACATGCCTTTATGTAACAAGCGACAATAAATTAAATGTTGTGTATGTTTAGCTGTAAGTATACCATAATAAATAAAAAAATAAAAAATAATAAACAAAAAGTTTGCCGCCATCTTGCATTTTTGTCATTTTTAACATGCGTTGCTGTTTTCTTGTCAAAATAATATCGAAATCAGCCCACAAACAAAAAAGATGACCGCCACCTTGCATTTTTCACGTTTTTAACATTGCGTTGCTGTTTTCTTGTCAAAATATTACAAAAAACCGAGTTTCATCGAAATCGGCCCACAAACAAAAAAGTTGGCCGCCATCTTTGATTTTTGACATTTCAGACATTGCGTTGCTGTTTTCTTTTCAAAATAGTACCAAAAATAGAGTTTCATCGAAATCGGCCCACAAACAAAAAAGTCGGCTGCCATCTTGGATTTTTTTACAATATTAACCTGGTTTCCGAACCCTGCGTGTCAAGTAAGTTTTGTCACAACCCTTCCGTTTTTGCGTAAAACTACGTACTACGTCCGTTGGGGGCTGGGGGTGATAGAGTAATGGAACATATTTTTCATTTATAATTCTGAAGTAGTTTGAGAATTTTCAGGATGTTGTTTTCATTCTTCTATTGCAGTTTTTTGGATTTCTTAATTATAATGCACTTCAATAGCACTTATTTTGTTTAAATTTTTTAACTACCTTTATTATAAATTCAAAATATCAAGAAAATGGTTATAAAATATTTATCCGTCCATTTTGAGTTTTTATCCGGTTGAAAACCCATCACTAAAGGTGATGTATAAATTTTTATTATTATTATTGGCATAAAAAAATTGAACTTTTAAAAAACCAACGTGTATTAAAAGATACCTCATTCTACATAAAGGAAGATTTTCCACGACAAATACTAGAAACAAGAAAGGCGTTACAAGAACAAATAAAGATCGAAAAAGACAAAGGAAATAAAGCTATAATCAAGTACGACAAACTAATCATATTGAAGAAAAAAACTGACTCTACACATAAAAGGAACTTGTCGATGTCACCTGAAACAAACTCAACTAGTCAAACTAATCACAAAACACAAGTTAATAAGAAAAATAAAATCATGCAGTCTCAAACGCTTTCGGGAAGATCAGCAAGCTTTTCTGAAGCAGCTTCTAAAACAGGCATGCTCCAATTCTTAGTTAATAAAAATGTAAATAAGAAAACTATGCAAAAGGAAAACAACACACAAACATAGCAACCAGCGCCCCCCTCTACATTAAGCGCACCAAACAACAAAATCAACAACATTAAACCACATCTTCCAAGCCGGCTGGTCACCGTGGAAGATAATGACCAAAACCCTTTAAAGAAAAATGACAGATACAAAGCTCTATATCCTAACGTACAATGTGAAAACTCTTTCTTCTTACGAAAAACTAATTGAATTACAAGACTCTATAAAACACGTAAAATATGATAGAATCACTCAAAAATAAGTGTCATTACAAAGTCGACTAATGCTTTACACCACGCTCAAAAATTAAAATGGAAGTGGGCCGGACACATTGCGAGACTTTAAGATGCAAGATGGACTTTAAACATAACATCATGGAATGGACCACACGGCAAACGCAGAAGAGGCAGGCCCCTGGCCCGCGGCACGATGGGAAGACGACATAACAAAAACAACCGGGCCCAATTGGATGGAGCTGGCAAGGGACCGTGATAAATGGCATTCTTTGGAGGAGGCCTTCACCTGTGGAGGGGTTCTTGCAAATTAATAAATTTAATTTGTTATGCATGATTAATTTTATTATGAATTAAACATAAAAAAAACTATTATTATTACAAATTCAAATCTATTTCAATTTTAATTAATGTAAATTTATTTATTACATATAAATTGAATTGTTTTAAAACTATTACTTAGGAATTTAAAAATTATTATTTAATCAATTATGTAAATTTATAGGTACCATGCATGCAATATTATAAAACAAAAAAAATGCATGATGAGCTTTACTATAATATTGAATTATTGTTTTAAAACTATTAAGTACTTACTATTTACAAATGAATTACAAAATTATTATTTAGTCAATAGATCAATTTAATTTTTCAAATTAATAAATAAATAAATAAATAAATAAATATTTGACAACATCACATGCATTGCTCCAATCCCAAAGTAAGTAGCTATAGCACTTGTTTTATGGAAATCAGAAACAACGGTGGTATGACACACACCCAGACCTGAGACAATATTGAAAAGTTCATTTTCTACATTGACCCAGCCGGGGATCGAACCCGGGACCTCAAGAGATGGTGACGCCTTGAAAACCGGCATGCGAACCACTCGACCACGGAGGTCGTCAATTAATGTGTTTAAATTATGTATCATGCATGCAATATTTTATTTTAATGTAAACTATGAATGAAATCTAATTTCTTAAGTATTAAAAATTAAACATTTTAAGCAATATTGCAATGTAAAATATTTATGCAAGAAATAAAAGGCTTTTTTATTTTTATTTTATTTTATTTTATTTTATTATACTTGTATGGCATTGTTCGTTCGTGTCGTTCACGCGCTGCGCCGTTTCGGTCGGCGCGATGATATCCCTCGACAATGGCCCTTTTGGAGGGGGCCGTGAGCAGTATAATAATAAAGCTTCTTTATTTCCACACAATTTCCATGCATTACATTTTTCTTAAAAAAAGTATTATGCTTAAGTAAATTAATTTTGTTAGTTGATAATTAAAGTTGCTAAAACTATGTTAGTGTTTTCTTAATCTTGGTGTAGTATGGACCCCTTCTGGGTGCCTCTTCCCTTTTATTCCACTCGTTCCTGTCTTGTGCCATCTCTACCCACTCATTTCCTGTCATGGTAGTTATGTCATCGGCCCATCGTTTCTTTGGTCTACCTACACTTCTTTTCCCCTGTGGACCTGACCATTTTGTTGTTTGTATCGTCCATCTTCCATCTCTCATTCTTGAAACATGACCGGCCCATTTCCATTTCAGTTTTTGCCGCGAGCAGTAGGCTAATATAAAAGTTTAAGCGCGGAGTGATACCCCCCTGGTAAAACTTACAATTTTATGCGAACAAAGGCTTAAAATTCCATTTTTTTCAGTCAAGTATTGGGTAAAATGTATTTTTAACCAAGTTAAAAGTGAATATAAAAAATCAAAATGTCCGGGGTCAAGGCTCCAAAGTCCGGGGTTTTTACGCTTCTGGTCCTACCGTCCTAGGCGGCAGGTTTTAGAGATGGCAGCCCTATCCCCAGACCTCACTCAGAATCCCCCAAAATAATAGTATTAATATGAAAAGACCTTATTATTTTGAGTGTCTAGATAGAGTTTGCGCTTTTCATGTACTAAACAAAACAGACCCATTTAGGTTGGTGTGCATTTTTAGCATCATCGTGTCCAAAGAGTAGTGTACCTACCCTTGTAATACCATTGTAATAAAAACTATGGCCGGATCACACTACCTACTTACAAGTCTTACAATGTGTGCGTGTTTTGATCATCACTGTTGGGTGATATTTTTTTCGACGCATTCGTAGCGTACTGTATACTCTGTCTATTTAGACAAAAAAAAACCCCACAACACCGATTTATTCCCCTCGAAAGACGAAAAACCCCCAATTTGGGGGGATTTCGCCCAATCTGGCATCACTGGTCCGAGGTAGACGTTTTTTGACAGGACTGACTGACAGGCAGACACTGACAGTTAACAGGGGCCCTACCGCCCAAGTGTCGTCGACTTCGCCGTCGGCTTCATTTGTCAGTTGGATGTGATACATTGCTACTTTTTTTTGGTACAAATAAAGACTTACCAAAGAAAAGAAGCAATGTATTACAACCATCTGTCAAATGAAGCCGACGGCGAAGTCGACGCTACTTGGGCGGTTGGCCCACAGTTCTTCTTCTTCTTCTATTTTTATTTTGGCAATCTACTTTTCTCTTGGAAGTAAATTTTGCCAGTGTCAAGTGTTTAATAGTTCAGTGGCATGGACTTGGAAAATTTTTCGAATATTAAGTTTATATGGTTCAGTGGTAGGTATTGTTTCAGTTTAAGTTTACATTAGCTTACAAGTTTTTAAGTTTACAATGCTGCTTGGACCCTTTTTTATTTGGTCTGAGTGCTTGGAGCATTTGGCAACAAGACATTAGACAAGTATATCAAGACAGTTTACTAGGTAAGTTCGGCCGAGGTAGCTACCACTGCAATAAAAGTCTCAGCTTCACACAACCAAGATCGCGCCTATATATATATTGGCGCGATATATTGTTCAGTTGCGTTGACACTTGTACCACAAAACTGCAACAATTTCAAGACACAATATCCACTATGAGTCGAATTGCAAATAATTGAAATAGACACCAAACTGAACCCAACAAAATGGCGCCAAAAACTCCGACAGTTGGAGTTCTTCTTCTTCTTCTATTTTTATTTTGGCAATCTACCTTCCTCTTGGAAGCAATTTTTGCCAGTGTCAAGTGTTTAATAGTTCAATGGTAGGTGTATTGTTTCAGTTTAAGTTTACATTAGAATGCAGGTGCATTGCTTTCCAATGCTGCTTGGAGCATTTGGCAGCAAGTAACTATAACAAGACAGTTTACTCGGTAAGTTCTGCCGAGGTAGCTACCACTACAATAGTAAAATAGACACCGAACCGTACTGGACAAAATGGCGCCAAAAACTCCCAGTTGGAGTTCTTCTTCTTCTATTTTTATTTTGGCAATCTACTTTCCTCTTGGAAGTAATTTTGACTGACCGTCAATGGACTTTGGGTGCATTCCAGCCTCTCTTTTTCATTTCAAGACATAATGGTAGAAGCATAAGAATAAATAAGTTTTATTTTTCTTATGGTAGAAGATCCACACCACAAACTCAATAATCATAAAAAGACACTGATTGTACAGCACAGCATATCAAGCTATACAAAACTGTCAAAAATCTATAATTAATTTTGAACCTTAAACTGTTCAACTTAAAGTATAAAAATGATTGAAGTAATTTGACACATTGTGGAAGCCCAGCATGCCGTTGACCGTACGTAATGAGGTCAAAGAAAAGCTTACAATTTTGTTACATTTTTTTTTGTGAAATAAGTACCTTTGCTGTGGGTGTCGTGCGGCTGATATGATGAAGTACCTTAAATTACTTTTCATGGTTAAGATTTACTCTATGGCAACCAATGACTTAGTGGTAAGTCTGCTGGAATACACGCACACTAAAGGTGCGCTAAAGACGCGGCTTACTGCCGCGGCTGATAGGTATCTGGGACTATGAAAATACACTGAGGTGTGCAAACTATCGGACGTAAGTCGCGGACGTAACCATAGACTAATATGACGTCATCGGACGTCCGATAGCTATCTGGCACGCAGGATGTTATTAGAGTGTGCACACTTATCAGCCGCGGCAGTAAGCCGCCTGCCACGTCCATCAGTCGCGTCCAATAATTTGTTTCCACCTTGACTGCATACATGTTGTCAGGGGTGCAGAAAAGGATATAGGGTACCTTTCATCCAGAAAAAACGTACAGTTCCCGAGGGATAGCGAAAAAACTTTCCACGCAGACGGTGTCGCGGGCGGCCGCTAGTTTTATTATAAATCAGACTAAATAGGCACGTTAAAATTATAACTAAGAAATTGACATTCTTTTCCGAGAGATTCAAAATTCAAAAATTCAAAATTCAAAAATAATTTATTCAGTCTAGGCTGTTACAAGCACTTGTGAATGTCATAGAAGCTACGCCATCGGTTCGCAAACCCTAAGCGGGAGACCTTGTAACGAGAAGAACCGGCAAGAAACTCGTCAAGGGCTGCTTTTTTCTCCCTGTATATTTCATACAGAGTCGTCAACATTGAAAAATGAGCTCCACATTTAAAGTGAGGTCATTTTCCATCACAATAATTAACAAAAGTTTGCACACAATGGGTAGGTAGGTTGAAATTAAATACCTACTACATATCGGATAGGTAATTGTGAGAGTAAATAACTTTCAACTAGTTAGGAAATCACTCTGTCTGCTACTCGAAAGTGCACCTAAGTAGGCAAAATTTACTAAAAAACACATGTTACAATGACATAAAAAAATAATAAATAAAAAAAAACGCAATTTTTACAATTCAATATGCGTTAAGATAGGCACTCAGAAGCAGACCCATTCCCACTGGCAGCACCCGTTCACGAGCATGACGCATGGACCAGCCATCGCTTCGCTCAACCATATTTGAGGGAACGTAACGACCCGCCCCACACGACACCACCGCAGAAATGATTAAAGAGAGCATGACATACTTAGGCTACCCATCCTAAGGCACTGAATTGAAAAATTAGCGTATAGTTGGCAGACTCACCATGGAATTAGAAGGTTTTGACTAGGTCAAAAAATTGTTAATAAATAGTGATAAATAGTGAACTATAGCATATAAATAGTGATACTATGATTCAAAAGATATTTGAGTATCTTGGTGAGGCTGCAAACTTGACGTCAAGTTGGCAGACACCTTAAGAAATACAGTTCGTATCAATATGATTTATATGCCAAAAAATTGTTAGAAAATAGTGAATCGTATACGCAAAATTTCAATAACATTGCTTCAATACAAGCCGAGATATTACGGTCTCTAAGTGGGCTGCTAACTTGACGTTTCAGGCGATAGCGATTCCAGAGAAACGGGTACAAGTTTTAAACAAATAAATATATCAAAAAATTGTTAGTGAAATTGTGATTCCTACGATATAAATAAAACAAGAATTCTTCATTGCTATTTTCTAAAAACGAATGTTAACTTTTACATAATACTCTGAATAAGCTGTCGATCAATATTGAACTTTGCTCTACAGTAATAAGGTTCAAACATTATTGCAATCGTGAGGTGAGTACTATCAAGCAAAAAAGTGAGATTTATATTTTTAGCCATGTCCTCCAATTATTATTACACTTGTTTTATTAATTAAGTGTTGGTATCAAACAATAACGATATTTATTAATAACAATCATAGCAATAGCGCCATCTCTCGGAAAAGATTGTCAATTTCTCAGTTATAATTTAACGTTAGGTACCTATTTATGTATTAGGTAGAATAAAGATATTATTATTATTATTATTATTTGGTGAGATTTATAGTAAAATAAGTATCAGTTGGTATGTGAGTAGGTAGAAAGTAATATAAGTAGAAAATATTAATAGTTTCTCCTGAATTATTAATATTGAATTAAGAGTAAGGTATTGACCACAGCAACAGCCTACTAGTCTTTATACAGTTGATCATCGCCTTTATTGTTGGCGCAAAAGCCACCGTTCGTAAAAATAGACAGTTGACGCAACGACTAAAAGTGTAAGGGTTGGCACGCTATGATTTGCCTTTTTGAATTTCAAAAATAATTAAGTAAAATAATACCTAATACATAAATAGGCACCTAACGTTAAATTATAACTGAGAAATTGACAATCTTTTCCGAGAGAGGGCGCTATTGTTATGAATATTATTGTTATTAATGAATATCATTATTGTCTGATACCAATATTTAATTAATAAAACAAGTGTAATAATAATTAGAGGATATGGCTAAAAATATAAATCTCACTTTTTTGCTTGATAGTACTCACCTCATGATTGCAATGAAGTTTGAACCTTATTACTGTGGAGCAAAGTTCAATATTGATCGACAGCCTATTCAGAGTATTATATGTAAAAGTTAACATTCGATTTTTAGAAAATAGCAATGAAGAATTCTTGTTTTATTTATATCGTAGGAATCACAATTTCACTAACAGTTTTTTGATATATTTATTTGTTTAAAACTTGTACCCGTTTCTCTGGAATCGCTATTGCCTGAAACGTCAAGTTAGCAGCCCACTTAGAGACCGTAATATCTCGGCTTGTATTGAAGCAATGTTACTGAAATTTTGCGTATACGATTCACTATTTTCTTACAATTTTTTGGCATATAAATCATATTGATACGAACTGTATTTCTTAAGGTGTCTGCCAACTTGACGTCAAGTTTGCAGCCTCACCAAGATACTCAAATATCTTTTGAATCATAGTATCACTATTTATATGCTATAGTTCACTATTTATCACTATTTATTAACAATTTTTTGATCTAGTCAAAACCTTCTAATTCCATGGTGAGTCTGCCAACTATACGCTAATATTGAAAACTAATATCCAAAAGCTTTTCATAGGCCTTTACTTACAAAACTACTGACTATAGAAAGCAAAAAGATTGCAATTAAAAAAAAAATGAGAAATCAAAACAAGGTTTAGTTATTAATTTTATGTTTTGAGTAAGAAGTGCCATACATATTGATAATATTAAACAGAAAAATACATTTATATATATATAAATATATGACGCCCTTAGTACAAGCAGACAGAAGCAGACCCATTCCCACTGGCAGCACCCGTTCACGAGCATGACGCATGAACCAGCCATCGCTTCGCTCAACTATATTTGAGGGAACGTAACGACCCGCCTCATACGACACCACCGCAGAAATGTTTTAAGTGAGCATGACATACTAAAGCTACTCGCATTAAGGCGTCGAGTCAAAAGCTTACAATAAGTTATAAGTAGGTAGGACATTTCTCTCAATATTCACAAAGAATAGAAAAATCTATCAATTAAATAATCTTTAACGGTATAGTATCCTTTTTTGAGAAGACAATTTTTTACATGAGTCTTAAAGTTTTCAAATAGTAAATTCAAGATATTACTTGGAATTTTATTATAAAACTTTATACCAAGACCTATAAAAGAACCACGGACTTTTTCATATAAATTGAGATGCTGCTGTCAATATACCGATCTCTTTGAATCTATCCCTAAGAGATGTTCTAGAACTTAGTTGATAAATAGCTCTTATTGCTCGTTTTTGTAAAACAAAAATAGCATTTATATCGGCTGCTGTCCCCCACAAAAGAATACAGTATGACATAATGCTATGAAAATAACTGAAATACACTAATATGGCAGTTTCTACATCTGTTAACTGTCTAACTTTTCTAATGGCATAGGCAGCAGAGTTGAGCTTGCCCGCCAGAACTGCGATATGCATATTCCATTGAAGTTTACAGTCAAGAGTAACACCCAAGAAAACTGTTGAGTCGAGCAAATCTAATTTCTCATTATTGATTACAATTTCAGTGGGATTCGCCGGTACATTAGGTAAAGCGAATTTGACACATTTGGTTTTCTTAGCATTTTAAGCTGGAGATTATTTAGATTAAACCAAGTAAGAACCTGCGAGAGTGCTTTGTTCACATCGTCAAAATCAGTTTTTTTCCTGTCAAATTTGAATATTAAAGAAGTACCATCCGCAAACAAAACAATATCACAGAACCTTTCTGCAAAAAAGGGTAGATCATTTATATATATTAAAAATAAAAAAGGGCCCAAAATGGAGCCTTGCGGAACGCCCATTTTTACATGAGAACCTGACGAACTTACTCCATTGATATTAACTGTTTGAGTCCTGGAACTGAGATACGACAGTATTAATTTTTGGGCATTATTTTTTACACCGTAATGATTTAGCTTCAACAGCAGCGTCCAATGGTCCACGCAATCAAAAGCCTTGGACAGGTCGCAGAAAATGCCAAGGGCATTCTGAGACCCCTCCCAAGCCTCAAAGACATGCTTCAAAAGCGCAACCCCAGCATCAGTAGTAGAACGACCTTTCGTAAAGCCAAATTGTTTGTTGTGCAGAAGTCTATTTACATTAAAATGACCTAATAATTGCTCAAGTATTATTTTTTCAAAAATCTTGCTTAGGGCAGGTACTATCGATATTGGTCTGTAATTGCTAGGGTCTTCTTTATCTCCTGATTTAAACAATGGTATTACCTTGCTAAACTTCATAAGATCAGGAAATATTCCAACAATTTTTAGAATCATTATTTAAAGAATCATAATTTCACCAACAATTTTTTATACATATTTATTTGTTTAAAACTTGTAACCGTTTCTTTGGAATCGCCATCACAAGAAACGTCAAGTTAGCAGCCCACTTAGAGACCGTAATATCTCGGCTTGTACTGAAGCAATATTATTGAAATTTTGCGTATAAGATTCACTATTTTCTAACAGTTTTTTGGCATATAAATCACATTTATACAAACTGTATTTCTTAAGGTGCCTGCCAGCTTGACGTCAACTTAGCAGCCTCACCAAGATACTCGCATATCTTTTGAAACATAGTATGAAATAATGACAAATGACATTGTAATTTTTTGTATAGATAAAATATGTCGGTCGGAGTGTTTTTTAACGACCGATTTCGGTGGTTAAAAAGATGCAACGCTCTGAACGTTTGGAACGAGCTTAGAGTAAGAGAGGCTTTTGTACAGTGACGAACGAAGCCTTCGTTGCTCGAAAGGAACGGGAAAGTTGTGTCAACCGAACGTCTCGCACTAATGTTTGGAACGCGCCGTTCAACGGAAGGTTGCACTCGGAGCGTAGGTTCTGAACGCGCCCCAGTATTACGCACGCATATCTATGACGTCACTACCTTGCTGTCAAAAGCGGTCGATTTTGATTTTTCCGTATAAGTGCTGCGAGCAAAGTTTTTTAAAATATAAATATAAAGACTGAATCACGATTGGCGAGGAAAATGAAGCTATCAACTCCTAGATATACCTGTTGTTTGTTTTTCCAAATATTATTTATGCTGTGCGATCTCTTCTTCAACTGCATGAGTTTATTTCCAAGAACTCGCGACGGTCTACTCGTGATTTTCATGTGAGTATCTTTAGAAACTAGTAAATAAATAAAATTATTGCCTAAAAATAATCTTCAATAATTATTCTTTTACACTTTTGTTGCAGTTTTCAAGATTTATTCCTAATTCTCTCCATGACAACAATGTTGATGACATTCTTTTCCACCTACTTATTTCAGGTGAGTAAGTTAAAATACTGTCTAGCCTTTTAAAAATTAATAATAATGTAAAATGAACAAGTTAAAACTCTGACTAAAACCACAGTATAGAATATTGTTTGAGAGTATTGTAACGTGTATGACAGGCGGGTTTGGTGGAAGTATTGATCCGTAAGTTTCGCGCGGCGGCGGCCGTGTGCGCGGCGTACGTCGCGGCGAGCGTCACGTTACACACTGTGTGGCTCCTGGAGAAATGGACTGAACAGGACTCCATCTCTACTCCAATGCTTATATTCCTCTTCACTGTGCAGAGATGCTGTAAGTCACCTATAGCACAATTTACTAACAGTCTTTAAGGATCATTCACACAGCTCCGGCGCGTCAACGGCGCGTCACCGGCCCGTCAACGTCAAAAATATAGTTACATACAAGTTGTACTACACTGTTCACACACATCAGTCATGGCGCGTCAACGGCGCGTCACCGGCCCGTCAACGTCAAACGCATATTGCTACGGCATGCCGGCGACGCGCCGGTGACGTGACGGCCGGCGCGTCACCGGCACGGCGCGTCGCCGGCGAGTCACCGGCAAGACAAACAGGGTTGCTACTTTTTTGTTTAAATAAATTATTGGTTGCTGTAATCGGTACAGAAAATTACACTGTGGTATGGAAATAAAGTATAATTTATTTATTTCAACTTTGAAAAACAATTATTTTTACTACTTTTGGTAATATATTGGTAATTAATTTACACCACCAGTCTAGGATGAGTATTTTTCGAGATATTCCTGTTTTAAGATTAACAGATGTCCGCTGTCAAACTTAAAACAGCAATATCAATAAAAAAAAATTGTTGAGATTTGCGTACGTCGCGGATGACGTCATAATTTATTTACAGATCACAAGACTATGTTTTCCTAGCTTCACTTGTTTTTACGACATTCATTTGTTTACCCGAAGTTCACTCACATTGTTGTATTTTTATTAAAATTCGAAAAAGAAATACCTATACTAGAACTTAGTGGAACAGGTGAATTAAGTCTCATAAAGTTACCAAAATATTAAGAGCCCGGTACCTATTTTTGAGTGATTTTGAGTTGTCTGTTGGGGCTGATTGGAGACAAACTAAATCAGTAACAATGTGTTATGATATCTTAAATTGAAGATTATTTCAATATCTAAAAAGTGGCCGAGGCAATTTATTAATTTTCATTGTATTAGTTTGTTTAATTGCAAATAACCTGAGACATGTTTCAATATTTTTCGGTGCGCGACGTTCGTGTCTTTGCTTTTTACACGGAATTTAAAATATGAAGCAGTTTATAAAATATACAACAATAAAGACACTGAAAAATCCTAAAAAGTGGCCGAGGAGTTTTTAGTACTTTTATTCAGAAATTCAAATAAAAACTTAGTTAAAATGGCCTTACTTTGAAGAAATTATAAGCAAATACGGCGTCGGATTTCTAGCACATACAACAGAGTTAAAAATAAATAAAAAATACATATATGAAGATTGATTCATGCTTAAAAATTTACAATAAAAAAAATATGTAATTATATATTTTATGAAATTAATAGAAAATTTTAAAGTTCTCTGAAATCTCAATTATATACGGGAGCGCAAACGATGTTACGGCAGACCGCGCGCCGCGCTTTCGGGAGTAGGACGTGTCGCTTTGCTCCGTCAGACTCACGCACACATACAAAGTTGACAGTAGATCACGCTCCATAGCACAGAATACATAATAGTACAAGTTCCATAGGCGGAATTATAGCGCGACTGATACTTTTTGATCTTGTATTTTTATTTTGGTACAATATTCATTTATATGTCATTATTTAGCTAGATAGCATTAATTTTAATAATGAAAACGCAGATTATGCTGAATCTTGCCAGAAACCAGACATAACTACCGAAGAATATGAGGCAGCCAAGGTGATGATTCAGTTATCTCAGCATCCATAATGAATTCCAGAAATATATACCTCATGTGTCATACATTTTTCAAAATGTCACTTTCCAGTTAGTGAAAAAAAATGTTTAAAAATACAAAAAAAACCGACTTCAAAAGCCTACGCTACCTCTAAAAAGCAAGAAATAATATTCAAATCACTAGATATGCATTATCATTGTAATAAAACACAATGATTTGAATATTATTTCTTGCTTTTTAGAGGTAGCGTGGCTTTTGAAGTCGGTTTTTTGTTTTTTAAAACATTTTTTTTATTTTTACTATAAGTAGGTACCTTCTGTATTAGATATACAAGGTTATTTTTACTTTATACGAAACCTCTCGTGGGGTTGATCAGACCATCAAACTGAACAACTTTCATTATGGGACCAACCTTGATATCGCCAAAAAAAAATCAGCTGTTTCATACATTTCGATGGAGTAGGATTGTACTTTTGTATGGAACAGCTGATTTTTTTTCGCGATTTCAAGGTTGGTCCCATAATGAAAGTTGTTCAGTTTGATGGTCTGATCAACCCCACGAGAGGTTTTGTATAAACTAAAAATAACATTGTATTATCTAGGTAGAAAAATCGGTTTGACAAACGTGAGATAATCGCGGACAAACATGCATACGGGTCAAACTGAGAACCTTATTTTTTTGAAGTCGGTTATAATACTAAAACCTCCTAAGTGTTATAAATACTTTTCTGAAAACCGCATCAGAATCGGATCAGCGAAACCAGCCAAACGCGAGATAATCGTGAACAAACACATACATACAAGTCAAACTGAGAAAGTCCTTTTTTGTTTGTTTTCAAGTCGGTTAAAAATTATCTTTTATCCCACTCTTATCTCAAATATTTTTTCTTAACTTTGTAATTTTTTTGTTTTTTTTTATTTACATACAACATACTTGGAGAATTTAAAATTACAAATTTCTGATAGAAATGCTATTGAAAAAGAAACTATATTGCAGGCTGAAAGTGCTTTATGGCTCGAGTTACGTCGTTGTCTAGTTACAGCATCGAATTTTGGCAAAATTTGCAAAAGGAGCTAGGACATAAGCTCTGCTCCGCTTGTAAAAACGATGTTATACGGTTACTCATTGGATCATGTGCCTGCTATACAGCATGGCAAAATCAATGAGTTGCCTGCGCTGAATCAGCTTGCTCGTCAAGAAAATATTTCTATAAAACGGTGCGGCCTGTTTATTGACCAAGATTTTTTTTTCTTGGAGCTTCACCGGACGGATCGAAATCGCCCTGCAAACAAAAAAGTTGGCCGCCATCTTAGATATTTTTGTATTTTTAACATTGCGTTGCTGTTTTCTTGGCAAAATAGTACCAAAAACCGAGATTCATCGAAATCGGCCCGCAAACAAAAAATTTGCCCGCCATCTTTAATTTTTTACATTTTTAACACTGCGTTGCTGTTTTCTTGTCAAAATAGTACCAAAAACCGAGTTTCATCGAAATCGACCCACAAGCAAAAAAGTTAGCCGCCATCTTGAATTTTTTACATTTTTAAGAGTGCGTTGCTGTTTTCTTGTCAAAATAGTAGCAAAAACCGAGTTTCATCGAAATCAGCCCACAAGCAAAAAAGTTTGCCGCCATTTTGAATTTTTTAATGTTTTCAACATTGCGTTGTTATTTTCGTGTCAAAGTTATATCAAAAAGCGAGCTTTATCGAAATCGGCCCATAAACAAAAAGAAAAGGAGCAAAAACTAAGTCACATTTTTTTCTATTCTTTATTTGAAGAGCATAAAAAGAAGAAAAAGAGACAAATTAAAAAAAAATTTACCTTTTAGAAAAAAATGACAATTTTTTTCAAAGAATATAACTTGAATTTTGAAGTACCAATCTTATTTTTCTTATTAATTTTTGATATTCAAAAAGGCAAATCACAGAGTGCCAACCCTTACACCTTTAGTCGTTGCGTCAACTGCCTAGCTAGACGAACAGCGGTTCTAGTAAGGGTAACATTTTTCGAATTTAAATGAAAATACAACAATGTGTGTGGATTTTGGGTAAACAAATGAATGACGTAAAATTAATTGAAGGTCAACAATTTCTATTTGAGATAGGTATTGCTGTTTTAAGTTTGACAGCTGTCATCTGTCAATCTTAAAACAGCAATATCTCGAAAAATACTCATCCTAGACTGGTGGTGTAAATTAAGTCTAATAAATTTACCAAAATATTACCAAAAGTAATAAAAGTAAAATGTTTTTCAAAGTTGAGATAAATAAATAATACTCTATTTCCATA
Source organism: Agriphila tristella (assembly GCA_928269145.1). Classification (NCBI taxonomy): domain Eukaryota; kingdom Metazoa; phylum Arthropoda; class Insecta; order Lepidoptera; family Crambidae; genus Agriphila; species Agriphila tristella. The sequence continues at coordinate 1,336,727 of OV743440.1, read as the reverse complement.
CCACAGTGTATTTATCTATACCGATTATAGCAATTAATAATTTATAAAAACAAAAAAGTAGCAACCCTGTTTGCCTTGCCGTTGAGTCGCCGGTGACGCGCCGTGCCGGTGACGCGCCGGCCGTCACGTCACCGGCGCGTCGCCGGCAAGGTAAACAGGGTTGCCACTTATTTGATTCAATAAAGTATTGGTTGTTATAATAGGTAGAAAAAAAAGTACATTGTGGTTTGGAAATAAAGTATTATTTATTTACTTCAACTTTAAAAACATTTTATTTACACTTTTCTTAATATTTTGGTAAATTTTATAGACTAAATTTACACCACCACTTTAGGATGAGTATTTTTCGAGATATATTGCTGTTTTAAGATTGACAATTGACAACTTAATACAACAATTTCGCAAAAAGAAATTGTTGACCTTTACTTGTTTTTCTGAGATTCATTTGTTTACCCGAAATCCACACACGTTGTATTTTTATTAAAATTCGAAAAGTTGTACCCTTACCAAAATTTAGTGGAACAGATGAATAAGGTCTCATAAAGTTACCGAAATATTAACAAAAGTTATAAAAAATGTTTTTCAGGGCTGAAATAAATAAATTATACTTTTTCTGTACCGATTATAGTAACCAATAATTTATTAAAACAAAAAGTAGCAGCCCTGTTTGTCTTGCCGGTGCCTCGCTGGCGACGCGCCGTGCCGGTGACGTGCCGGCCGTCACGTCACCGGCCGTCACGTCACCGGCGCGTCGCCGGCCGTCACGTCACCGGCGCGTCCCCGGCATGGCAAACAGGGTTGCCACTTATTTATTATAATAAATGATTGGTTGTTATAATAGGTAGAAAAAAGTACATTGTGGTGTAGAAATAAAGTATTTATTTATTTATTTCAACTTTAAGAACCTACTGTTTAAGTATTGTTTTTGGTAGTATTTTGGTAACTTTGTTAGACTTAATTCACCTTTACCACTAAGTTCAAGCAAAGGTACTATTTTTCGAATATTAATAATAATACAACAATTTCTGTAGACAATGTTTTCATGCCTTCACTTGTGTTCCGGCATTCATTTGTTTACCCGAAAATCCGACATTCGCATACGTTGTTGTATTTCTATTATAATTCGAGAAAATAATACTTACCTTTACTTGAACTTAGTGGAATAAGTAAATTAAGTCTAATAAAGTTACCAAAATATTTCCAAAAAACAATACTTAAACAGTAGGTTTTTAAAGTTGGAATAAATAAATAATTCTATATTTCCATACCACAATGTACTTTTTTCTACCTATTATAGCAACCTATACTTTATTAAAACAAAAAAGTGGCAACCCTGCTTGCCTTGCCGGTGAAGCGACGTTGACTTGACTGAAACGAGCCAGCGACGCGCCGGTGACGTGCCGGCGCCGGTGATCTAAACTGCTTGTTCACACATATTTTTGACGTTGACGGACGGGCCGGTGACGCGCCGGTGACGCGCCGGAGCTGTGGGAATGATCCTTTATACTTAGTTATCCTATTAAGGAAACAACTTTAAACAGTTAACCGAGCCAGGGATCGAACCTGCCTCAAAAAGGAGGGTGTAGAGAGGCTATGACTATAGCAGGAAGTATTTTCTTTACCGGCCTTATTAATAAACGAAGAGTAAGTTTACATCTGGTTTAACCAAAAATATTTCTTATCAATATTAACTACTCTTTACTTTTGACCTCTCAAAGCAACATATTCCTAAGCAAACTTTTTGGTTAAACTAGGTCTAGGTGTAAACTTAGTAAGTTTTTCATTTATTAATGAAGAATACGAGTTTAGCAATTTTTTTTACTAACATACATAAGGTCACATCTCTTCTTCTCACATTAGCCTTTAGAAAACGATAGGTAGTCCAATCAATGAGGATATTTGTTGTATGGCGACTTCCGAATAATTCTCCCGTCTATGAAATTTGGCATGTGATGAAGTTAGGTAATACAGATTACAGATGAACAATAATCCAATAAATTTTGTTACGAGAAGTTAGGTATTTTTACCTAAACATAAAAATCGCTTATATCTCTCTGTGAATATTTCCTCGGGCTAAAATACTTTCTGTATACGTACTTATGTATTAGTTAGAATAAGTATGTAAAGAAATCCAAAATTTTTTCGATTTCAGAGATACCCCAAATTTAAATTTTAATATTTTTCAATATATCTTCTGTTGAAAAATTTATTTGCTGATTATTATTTTTTTTAATATGTTTTTATACCTTTAATATATAGCTTTGTTCAGTAAGGCAATAAATTTTCTTCTTTAATCATTTTTTTTATATTTTTGGTCTAAAGAGGTAATGTGAAAAAATAGTCGGTCAATTTTTATACGTTTATGTATAAATATGATTAAAGAAGAAAATTTATTGGCTTACTGAACAAAGCTATATATTAAAGGTATAAAAACATAATAATCAGCAAATAAATTTTTCAACAGAAAATATATTGAAAAATATTAAAATTTAAATTTGGGGTATCTCTGAAATCGAAAAAATTTTGGATTTCTTTACATACTTATTCTAACTAATACGTAAGTACGTATACAGAAAGTATTTTAGCCCGAGGAAATATTCACAGAGAGATATAAGCAATTTTCATGTTTAGGTAAAAATACCTAACTTCTCGTAACAAAATTTATTGTATTACTAGCTTCCGCCCGCGACTTCGTCCGCGTGGATATTAGAGAAAATCCTTAGGGAACCTTCAACCAGAATCCGACCAGCCGATTTTATGCGATTAGGCCGGTCCCCACCAAGCGCGCTGCCTCGCGAGGCAAAACGTTTGCCGCGTGTGGCAGGCCTCGCACGAGGCTGCGCGCTTGGTGGGGACCGGCCTAATCGCATAAAATCGGCTGGTCGGATTCTGGTTGAAGGTTCCCTAAGGATTTTCTCTAATATCCACGCGGACGAAGTCGCGGGCGGAAGCTAGTTTATTACAACAATCAGAAGTGGGTCCAGAGATATTAGTAGTATCCTGTTCCCGTTTCTTTACCCTTTTCCGTTCCCGTTTGGTCCCGTTCCTGTCCCCGGTTTCCGTTCCCGTTCGCGTTCGCTTTCGAGCGATCGCGTTTGCGTTCCCGTTCCTTTCTCGTTCCCGTTCCCGTCCCCTGCGGCTGAATCATGTCCACGGTGTTGGACTTCAAAATAAATGTCATTTTCGCATTCCTCATTCCATAAAACCTCAAGAACAACATCCACATCAATTTTCATGTTAACTTGCCCCATTTACCCCCTAAGGGATGATTTTCAAAATAACAAAATATATATTTGCCTATTTATTTTTAGACATGCTTCTTAGAATTTCAAAGTTGTAATGTCTCATCATCATCATCATATCAGCCGCACAACACCCACTGCTGGGTATAGGCCTCCCCCAAGGATTTCCATGACGATCGGTCCTGCGCTTCCCACATCCAGTGGCTTCCGGCAACCTTCACTAGATCGTCGGTCCACCTTGTCGGGGGCCTACCCACGGAGCGCCGTCCGGTGCGCGGTCGCCATTCAAGAACCTTTCCGCCCCAACGACCATCGGTTCTTCTCGCTATGTGTCCAGCCCACTGCCACTTTAGCTGAGCAATCCTTAGAGCGATGTTGGTTACTTTAGTTCGCCAGCGGATCTCCTCATTTCTGATTCGATCACGCAGGGAAACGCCGAGCATGGCTCTCTCCATTGCACGCTGGGTGACCTTGAGCCTCCTTATGAGACCCATAGTTAGCGACCACGTTTCACTGCCGTAAGTCATTTTATATTATTTTTCCATACACAATTTGCACCCCATTTTCACCCCTTTAGCAGTTAAATCATGTCCACAGTGTTGTACTTCAAAATAAATGTCATTTTCGCAATCACCATCCCATAAAACCTCAAGAACGACATCCATATCGATTTTTATGTTTACTTACCCCATTTACACCCTAAGGGGTTGATTTTAAAAACCACAATATATATGTTTGTCTATTTATTTTTAGACATGCTCGTACGAAGTTTTAAGTTGTAAAGTATATTTTATATTGTTTTCCATACCAAATTTGAACCCAATTTTCACCCTTTTAGTGGTTAAATCATGTCGACCGTGTTGGACTTCAAAATGAATGTCATTTTCGCAATCGTCATCCCAGAAAACCCCAATAACGACATCCATATCTATTTTAGGTTTATTTACCCCATTTCATCCCCATAGGGGTTAAAATACTACCAATAACCATATACGTTGCGTTATATTTCCATCCATAAGCCTAAATTATAAATTTAACGATTTTTACTTTGAAAATTAAGGATTTTCTTCTATACTCAACTTCATCCCCCTTTTCACCCCATCGGGGGTAGAATTTTGAAAAACGATGATACACGTATTTATTAATTTTCAATCATCAGCCTGAATACAAAATTTGAAGATCCTAGCATCAAAACTGAGGGACTTTCATACAAACTTTCATCCCTTATTTCATCCCCTTAGGGATGGAATTTTCAAAAATCCTTCCTTAGTGGATGCCTACACTGTATAAGGTACCTGTGTGTAAAATTTCAAGTCTCTAGGTTCAGTAGTTTGGGCTGTGCGTTGATATCTCACTCAGTCAGTCAGGACTTTGAATTTTATATATATAGATTGTTCATCTGTAATCTGCATTACCTAACTTCATCACATGCCAAATTTCATAGACGGGAGAATTATTCGGGTTGCATAAGCCCCGTTGATTGGACTAAGGCAGCTACAGTCAGCAGCACTCTATTATAGTCTAGGTTCAACACAATAAATTTATTCTGAATCAAATTGGGGATTTTTAACACTTTTATATAATTTCTATAAATATGTAGGTATACAGTTTAAAACTTTGTCAGTCTAAAAGCTATTATTCTTTTGAACAGAAATCAATGACAAGTGGCAACTACAATAAAGTGACAAAGTTTTAAATTGTATACATATTTTTAGATGTGACTGTACAGAAAATACTATTTGTACTTATTTTACAGTGTCGCCCTGCTATTACTTCTTCTACAAGAGAGCTGCTCTGCGCATCAGCGACCCTCGATTCTATGAGGATATAGACTGGATCAACAGACAGCTGCAGACGCGTTGAACAGACGTCACACGACAGGACAGAGCTCGGTTAATGGTCCCCTTTCTAACTTTTTATAATCTATTGTAAGGGTTACGTATCACAAGGTATAAATTTGAAAGGCCTACGGTCATTACACCTATGGACGAAAGGCCTAATTTGAAAAACACCTAATGGACAAAATACCTAAGTTCATAATATATAATAGTTGAAAGTTACCTCGTCTGTATGAAAATAACAAATGTATCCCTAGACAAAGTTGATGTGTTTATAACACTGCTATAAGTATTTTCTTGTGTAACAACATTAGTTCTTATTTATATTAATACACCGGAGTCATAAAATCCACGCGCACAAAATCGCAGGCATCAGCTAGTATATTTTTAGTAAAAATTTAGATTAGAACCTTTAACCTATGTTATCTATGACTCAATTGAAGTGCTGTTCCATCGTTAGGTTATTTAAACTTAGGCATTTTAAACATAGGTCAAACAATGTATAGGTTTTGCGACGATTAGGCGTATTAAAAATTAGGCCTTTCGTCCATTAGGCATTATAAAACGTAGACATTTTAAATTTAGGTCTAACAACGATTAGGTTTTACGACGATTAGGAGTTTTAAAATTAGGCCTTTCGTCCATAGGTGTTATGACCGTAGGCCTTTCAAATTTAGACCTTGTAATACGTAACCATTGTAAGTATGGAATGTTCGAGACTTCCATGTGAGCTTAGTGACTGAAAAATGTCATGTAAATTTTGTAAGAGACTGTTTGAGGCCAATATGAATTTAAGGAAAATTAGCACAGGTAATAAATGTTACAACTTATTACTTTCACTAATGTTAAGCATACATAAAAATGTAAGTAAACTGAAATTCAGAGAACAAATTCTTACACCCGTATTTATAAACATTACTATGGGTCTCACAGTATGGCCGTTCTAACAGCACTGGAGGCCAACACGATTAACTCCAGTATCGTATACGAATGCCACCAAGTTTTGGATCGTTTAGCATCCAAAAACAAAGTAATCCTACAATGGATTAAAGGGCATAGTGGATCACACGGGAACGACGCCGCCGATGAGCTGGCTAGAAAGGGATCTTCTACAACAGTGGCAGGACCCATACCTATTCTGCCACTCCCGTTCAGCCAACTGCGCTCATGGGTAAGACTACGTACTCGTGCTGCACATAATACTCGATGGGTAGATCTAACAAGCTGTAGACAGTCCAAGTTGGCGATGACCGCAGTCTCGCCGCGGTTGACCTGTAGACTGCTCAGCCTTAACCGTCCAGACCTCCGAATAGTTGTAGGCACACTTACAGGTCACCTTGCCTTAAACCGACAACTATTCATCATGAATGCGACAGACAGTCCCCTATGTAGAGGATGCCTGGACGCAGAGGAAACAGCCGCCCACGTGATCCTGGAGTGCGTGGGTTTGGCCGCACACCGGGCAGAAATCCTCAAAGACGTGAGGTCGCTCCTAGAAGCCTGTGAACGCCCCAGGAGGCTTCTGCGCTTCTGGAAGGAGCTGGGATGGCTTGACTAGCCACACCAATGCTGTGTTCACGCATAACGGACCAAATAGGAGTCTAAATGCGGAAAAAAGAGCCCATCACCAATACCAATACCAATACCATGGGTCTCACAGTGCGGACGCACAGAGTCCCACCATCCAATCACACGTAATACGTAAAACAAACGAACCAATCACAGACTCTATTTCCACGCAGTGCGTTCGCATAGGCAACGGTCATTTGAGTATTGTTCTTAAATACGGGTTTTAGTATTATTGGCATTAAAAAAATACATTGTTAACATAAATAAAAATAGTACTTACCCAAAAAATTAAAAACAATTAAGTATCAAAATAACTATTATAGAGACATGAACCAGAAAGCAGGGGATAGATAGCAAGGATTGTATAATTAAACTTATATAATCGATGTTTTATCTTGATGTTGTGTAAAACAATAAGCGTGCCCGCAAACTAGAGACCAAATTGTCGGCCGATAGTTGGTTTTGTATGAAGAATCGGCCGATACCAAATCGTTGTAGTGTGCGCACTTGCATACTTCTTCATACTGATTCCAACTATCGGCCGACAGTTTGGTCTGTAGCATAGTAGAAACATGTCTGTAGTCTGCGGGCACGCTAAAAATTAATTTAAAAATAAAAATGTATACCGAAATATATTATTATTTGATTCAAAATAACATGTAATATCTCAATGTTAGAATAACTCCGACAATACTGTATCATCATTAATATCATCAGCTATCCTTGCTCTTCATATCTTCAAAAAATATACAACCAGTTAATGAATGATCCCAAAATGGGAAAACAAACAACAACTTTCACTATAGGACCAACTCTGAAATCGCGAAAAATAAAATCATACATTTTGATATTTTCGTTATTAATGTTTGTATGAAACAGCTGATTTTTTCGCGATTTCTGAGTTAGTCCCACAGTAAAAGTGGTTCAGGTTGATGGACCGAAAAAGAGTTTTCCCATTTTGGGTTCATTCATTAAAATGTTTAGTCAGTGTATCAAACGCGACACTACAAAAGCCTGTTGATTTCGGCCAAGTAACTGGCCGAGTTCAACAGGCTTTTGTAGTCTCACTTCTTCAAAAAATTTACTCCAATAACCTGTTGATTTGGAGTAAAATTTTTTACTCCATTTCTGTTTCAGCTTATGTAATCTCGCGTATCAAACTGGGTGAAAATACAAACAGTGTTAATAAGACAATATCTTTTATTGAACAAAGTTCCAATTTCAACATCTCTATTATTATTATTATGCTGTATTTTAATGATAAATCTGTGTCTTATAGTAAACTGTACAACGTTTCTGATTGAATGTGTTACTATTACAATGGAGTTTCATTAAGATATAAATAAATTTAATAAAAACAAAATGTTTTTTTCTTATCTCCAAATAGGCGAAACTAATTAATATTCGTGTGTTTGTGAATAATATGATAGCATTATTCACATACACATGATATCGCATAATGAAAAGTAGTAGCTATCACATTTCTTTGTTATAAAATCATAGAACATAGAACAACAAACGCAAAAATAAACAATTATTATTATAGGATCCTTCCATCTTTGTCTAATTATATCTCTGTTTTTCTGTAAGTATTTTCCTATGACTTTTACAGATACATTTAAGCAAGATATAAAGCGCGCGTAAAAGCAATTATTGTGTTGTTTGATTAAATTCTTTCGATTTGTTTCCATTATTTACTAAAAATAAAAAAGGTAAAAGATTGTGTTAAATATCTTCAATTCATTTCGAACTTAACACATAACGGCTTAAGGTTCAAAATCAGTTGGATGTTTTTGCAGATTTGTATAACCTGCTCCTTGCCCCATATACCTATAATATCATTTTGTTAATAAATTGAAACTGTCAAACTGCATTATATTTAAAATTATTTCAAATGTGAATTATTAGCAATAGTTACACGATCCAATTTAATTGCTGCGTTAATGTCTCAGCCTGTATAGACAATCTGCTTAAACTTGGCATTTTTTGTAAATTAATAAATAAATAAAAAAATTGACAACATCACTTGCATAAAATGAGCGATACGCGCGCTCAATCGCTTGCCTATGTACACTCCAAGACATGAGCACTTTATTTCTGTAGGTATGGCCAAAAATATGATTTTTATTAGTTAGCAGTTGTCAAGCTCTGTGTGGTGCGCGCTAGAAGGTCGCGCGGCACAGCGGGCAGTTCGTCCGGTGACTCGACGCGAACCATTTATGCTGGAATAATACAAGTGGTTAGAATTTGCGACATCATCATGTCACTTTTTGGGTACTGCTTGGGAACCTCAGGCCTGATTGGGAAAATCAGGCTAAAAGGCGAACCCCGATTCATGATGTCACACGAACATCGATATCTTTCAAATAACTTCGGCAAATATCATGCTAATTTATCTGTTTGAAGTTGAAGCCTAGCAGACCCGTCAAAGTTCGAAAAGTTAGCCGGATGGCCCTACCATTGAGTAAAATTTCGAACGGTTATTCTAAATCTGATTTATTGAGCGCGTTTAATTGTACAAAAGCACAACTCACGGATATAATTATGATATTATATAAGAAAGGTATGGAACAGCAAATTTTTTTCTCGTCTCAGAGTTTACATAAAGGTTTATGTTTCCATGGACTATCTTATGTTATCTTATGTTAAATTCTCAATTATTTCTTTTTTGAACTTCGAACAAATTGGTCCTTCGAGCCGGATAGTATAAGGTATAGTTACCAGACATGGCGTGTGGAACCGGTTGCGGCACTGGTGGCAGGGCACGCTGGGCAGGTGGCCGGTGGAGGGGTGCAGCCGGAAGTAGCAGATGTAGCACTGCGGCGACGCCTCCACGTGCGAGCTGATCGCCTCTGTCCACATCTTAATCGCGTTTAGGACTGTGCCGTTCTGGAACAATACAGTATGTGTGTGTTTGCTGTCTACAGGCACAGAATACCGGGTGTAACAAGACCCTCAAAAAAACCGAGGTCTACGTATTCTGCCCATCATCAGGACCATTTCTGTTCAAAATTATTGCTGGGAAACGATTTGTGAAGCAGGACAGCTCAGCTATTGAAATATCAGGTTTCTTTCGGTATCTTGCTTATTATTCAGAACGGCACAAACAATATCACAAAAAACATCAGATCAGTCAGCGAGCAACAAAAACAAACAATGGCCGACCTCCAAGGCCTCACACAGGATCTGCTCAAATTAAAAGATACTTATTTATTAACATTGCACAATGGGGAGGCGAAGGCAAAGTGAATTACAGATGGCGCTCAGTCTTTGGAACAATTGTCAGTTTGAGCTTATATTGTCTTGACTGTGTATTACGTGATTTTACTTTCTTAGATTGTATTTTTTTCGGTTTTGCGGACAAACAATGTATTCTATGCTAACTTTAGCTCATATAAAAGAAGAATTACGGAAAAGAAAAGCCAAAACAACAGGCAAGAAAGTTTATAGCAACTTACAAAAAATTGCTAACAAGCATTACATTTCTTTAAATTTCGTGTAAGATTTACAAGTGATCTTTTTATTTCAGATTAGAAGCATATGATTTAAATTTTAACAAAGCAACTGAGTGTGAATTTCCGTGTTTATAGTTGCCTGATGATGCCTTCTGTGCAATAGTAATTTCAGGTTTCTGTACTGGAATTTCTGTACCGTCCAAAATTACACGAACCGTTTTATCATATTTATTTTATTATTCTAAGTTTCTTGAATGACTCTGGCATATAAAATTCTATTAATTCTCTGTTTGGCCCCAATATTGGGCTTATTCCATATTTGATATACCTATCAAATTCATCCAAGTTATAAATATGTTAGAAACTGCTGAGGTTGAAATATTAAAGAACAAAGCTGTTATAATTCAAATGTTGTTTTATTTTGGCGAAGCTTCATCAAATTCATGAAACATTCCTTTTGATTTATAATGTTTCTCAGGCTCAGCAAAGGAGAAAATCGAGGGAAAAGCATATTTTTTTTTATTTTTTTTGCCCACTATTTTTTTTGTTACTGGGAAATCGATGAACTCCAATATTTTACAAGTTACATGCATAACAATGCGGCATTTTCTCAGTATAAAATTAAAAATGCAATACTCCAAGAGATTCCCATATGTTTTGACACTTTCTTTGAGGCGGCCGGGTACCAAAGACCAGACGCCACCTATCGGGATAAAATTGCGCTTTTCCTCCCCATTAATACTAATCGATGGTCTCTAAAGTCTTTAATATATTTATAAATTATTAATTAATCAAATAACTTTTATTAGCTTATTTATTACAGTCTTTTAAGTTAAAATTGGAAGTAGTAATGGTAACAATCAACTATTATTAAATAACATCTTTTAATATCCAATATCTGTGAACCGAGCTTCGCTCGGTTATTATTTATTGTAATATGGTGGTGTTTAGGTGATAACAAAAGTGCTTTAGCTACTTACTTAGGGATCAGAGCAATGTACGAGTATGTGTAAAACGTATCCGAAAAACTGTGTTTAAAATTTGTATCGGTAATTTTTTGTTTTGCACTATTGCTACACAAGTCTCAATAAAATAAAAACTCGAAAGCAACATTAACTACATTTTTAAACTTGTCTAAAAACAATAAAAATAAAAAAATATATAAACTTGAACAAACATATAAAAAAAAAGTAAGTCACCGAGCGGGATTCGAACTCAGAACACTCATTTCTTGTGGTCCGCGTCCTAACCCGCTGAACCAAATGGACATTGGCCGGCCGCGGACGAAATTAGCGACCATATTCTGCGTCGAAAGAAAAACGCATGAAAATGCGAAAATGCGCGTTTTCTCAAACATAGGACTAATCTAGATCGATTGTTTACCCCCGAAAACCCCCATATACCAAATTTCAACGAAATCGTTAGAGCCGTTTCCGAGATCACCGAAATATATATATATACAAGAATTGCTCGTTTAAAGATATAAGATACAAATTAATTTGCTATTTAAGTACTACTTTATATTAAAATAACAAACTTTATTAATTATATTATTTTTGTGGTGCTCACTACTTTTACTTAGTTATCTATTATTTAGTGGGATCTAATTGAGATATTAATTGTCTGTCTGGACAGGAAGTTGTAACAGATTTTAATTATTGGTGTTAAAAAAGTATTGCATACATCACCATGCAATGTAACGCGTACAACAGACCGCGCCTGCAAGTGTATGCTACACAGCTGCGTGCGGCCGAGTTGAAAGGCAACGTTTATGTGCGTGCTCATGAGATATATTGAGTGATGACGTTTTGAAGCCATTGTTTGTTACGAAATACTAAACATTTTGATAAAGTTTATTTGGATAAAATAGGAAATAAGGAATAAAATAAGCTTTCATAAAAAATACTTTGACCTTCAATAACTTCGTAGCTATTGGTTTCCCAGGTATAGTCTAAAAGACAAAAATGATCCTGATGATAGGCGGAATGCGTGGACTTCGGCTTCGTTCGTTGGGGGTCTTGTTACACCCGTTATACATTTGTTGTCACACTGTGACTGGTTGGGAAGTTTCTACTAATACAATTCCCAGCCAGTCACACTATTACCCGATGTGAACTTTTTATTAGAAATTTCAGTCACACTGTTACAGGATGAAATAAAATAATGAAAAAATAACAAATAAATTTGATGGTCCGAAGAAACTGTTTTCTCATATATTGTATATATGTATAGTACTAAACATACAGAAGCCCGACCGCGGGAGGACAATCATTAGACATTTAATAGCAATAGTAATCTACTCTTTCTGCACGCAATAAAGTACAATTTCAAATTGCACAGTGCCAGGTGCCTATTATTATAAAGTAAACACTTTTAAAGGGCATCTCTTTCAGTCGCGTAGCCTTGTCTCAACCGACACAACTCGTGAATCTTTAGGGTTACTAATTACCGGTTTAAAAAAAGTTTATCATATTTCTGACAGTTCAAATAACTTTCAGGCAGGCAAAGACTGTTGAGCTAAAAATAAGCAGAAATAAAACATAGTACACGTTTTGTGATTTCGGGGGTCTCTCTGTTCTTATGCCTATAACTCTAGTCGAAATGCCTTTACAAGTCTTCTCCAGTTTTCGGCACCTTGGGTCTTTCGTGCAAGGAGATGGGGCGATTGACCGCGATATAACAAACCGGATCAACGCAGAGTGGACGAAATGGCGAAAGGTTACAGGAGTTACATGTGACTCACAGATGCCACTTCAGGGCAAAATCTAAAGTCCGTGATAAGGCCTGCAGTCACGTATGGATCAGAATGTTGGGCTATGAAGAAGATGGATGAAAGGAAATAACATGTAGCAGAGTTGAAAATGATAAGGTGGATGTGTGGTGTGATGAATAGATAAAATTAGGAATGAGTATATGAGAGGAAGTTTGAAAGTAGTACCAGTGATGGCTTGGTATGGGCATGTTATGAGAAGGGATGAAAGAAGGGTAATGGATATGGATGTTGAGTGCTGGGAAGTAAGAGGAAGACTGCAGAAAAGATGGATGATTGTGTGCGGAATGATATGAATGTGATGGTGTGGATGAGATGACGAGTGACAGGAAGGAATGGAAGAGAAGGACGCACTGCACCAACCCCAAAGAAATTGGAATGAGGGTATAGGGATGATGATGAAATAACTTTCAGAAACGTCAATCTTTTACCAGCAACATAAAACTGAAATATGTGTTAAAATGTCCGAAATCTTATATTGCGGAAAGTGGCCGGAATACAATTTTTGATTACGCACTCAGATTTTAGTAATCTTGAGAAACATGAAATGTGCGAGCGAGAGAGCGGCAGTCAGCGGCAAAATTTGCACGGACTCTTTAAGACATCTTGAAAAAACATGAAATGCGCAAGCGAGAGAGCGGCATATCGTATATGGCCTCTTAAATTGAAATAAAACTTTCGTAGGTACGGCTTTCGCATTAAGGGCTTGACTAACAGGTGTCGTTGCGCGCTCGTCGCTCGCAGACAGCGCTTCAGCGCGGTGACACTCCTCGAGCGGTGGCTGGCCGAGTCAGCCGCGAGCTACAGGCTAATATACAGTTGGTCAGTTTGGTGGTCCAAAGAAAAGGTTTTCCCAATTTTGTTTTATTCATTAACATCCTATAGAGTAAGTAGACGATAATCGGTGAACACCTATATGCGAAAGGAAAAAGCACATTCATTAGAAATTGTTCAGAGGCCTTATAAGACTGACCTGGTAGGCGATATACATGGGTATCCAAGACACGTTGACCGCGGGGCGCGCGTACTTGTGGCAACGTCAGGGGGTATTCTGACCCGAACTTCACCCACAACTATAACCATTATAGATGCAGCGTTCCTCTAAACACTGTATATAGGGCTATGTTGTCGATGATGTTGATAGATCATACTTTCGCAGAATATAGACGAAAACTGATGAGGACCTTTATGCGAAAGAAAGCCTAGATAACGCTTCACGAATTAACCCAGCACGCAAATATAGCATTGACTGACAAAACTAGTAAATGAAAAAAAAGACCTACAGAGTTATAATAAGTTAAAGTTAACTAATTTATGCCTTATCTGCTAACTCTGAAGCGTAGTTTTGTTTGTATCAATATGCTCCTAATTTAAAGGCGTGGTATTATTTCGAGGTGCCGTTTTTGAAACTAACAAACTTTGACTGAGGCCCAATTCACTTTTTAGAACAGCCTCCTGATGTGGCCCGAAAGCGTGTCTCAAAAATATTTCAATTCAAAAAGTAACACTTTGCCTTGTTTTAATTTTCTTTATAGTTAGGTTTTGTGGCCCACTAATTCTACGGTCTATATGCATTTGGCCCACCAATAATTTTGAGTTTGACATGGCTGAGCTAGGGTATTAATGAGAAAGAAAAAATCACATTCATAAAGGCTCTATGAGACTGACCTGGTAGGCGATATACATGGGTATCCAAGCTACGTTGACCGCGGGACGCGCACACGGGGCGGTCACCTGCGGCAACGTCAGGGGGTACTCCGGCCCGAATTTCATCCACAACTATAACCATTATAGATGCGGCGTTCCTCTAAACACTGTCTATGTATGATGGTGTTGATAGATCAAAGATCATACTTGGAGCGTTAAATTTTCGCAGAATATGACGATAACTGACGAGCACCTTAATACGACAGAAAAAAGCCTTCGATCAAGGTTCGCTTTACGAACTAACTCAGCACGCAAATATAGTACCGACTGACAAATCTATTGAATGAAAAAATGCTCTACAAAGCGTTATAAAGTTTGAACTAATATGTTTTAAACTTTAAATCGTAGTTTTGTTTGTGTCAATATGCTCCCAGTTTTTTAGAAGTGGTGTTATTTCGATTTTGAGGTGCCGTTTTTGAGACTCAAATCATCATCATCCTCCTGTCCTTATCCCAATTTACTTGTAGTGCTATGTCTACACAAAATAAAATTTTGCGCTCGTAGAACGACCACTATTGGGGTCGGCGCAGCATGTAATACATACTGCATTAGGTTTTGGCAAAGTTTTACGGTCGGCCGCCTGCCTGACAATAACCCTCCTTGGGAATGCTGTTGTTGACAGTTTCCTCGCTGCCATTCGAGTGACCCTTTGTGCGATGGTCTGCCTCGGGTCCCTAAAAAACTTTTGAGACTCAAATATTTGTAGTAATTAAATAGTGTACTACCGAACGTCTACTATATTCTTGAATGAAGGAAAAGGCTTTATAGACTGACCTGGTAGGCGATGTACATGGGTACCCAGGCCACGTTGACGGCGGGGCGCGCGCAGGGCGCGGTGACCTGCGGCAGCGTCAGCGGGTACTCGGGCCCGAACTTCACCCACAGCTCGACGCGGCGTTCCTCAACTGTGTACTCTGCCACTACTTCGTGCGCCGACCACAGGATGCGGATCTCTACGTCCTGGACACGATAAAATCCTCTTAGAATTAACTCACATTGGAAAGCAGCGCATAAAGAAAAAAAACGCGAGTCGGACTCGCGCACGAAGGGTTCCGTACCAAAAAACGACAAAAAAAATACGTTTGTTGTATGAGAGCCCCCCTTAAATATTAATTTTATTCTGTTTTTAGTATTTGTTGTTATAGCGGCAACAGAAATACATCATCTGTGAAAATTTCAACTGTCTACCTGCTATCGTTATTAACATCCAGCCAAAAACTTAAATCTTATGTCAAGAATTACTGACAAATCTAGAAATATGTCGACTCGTAAAAAATATCCCTGTTTTACAACATACTCGTCCCCAATTAAAGGAACGACAATTTTATTATGAAATTTCGACTTGGTGAAATAGGGCCCTGGTAGTAGGTAGTCACCTGCAGCTTATGCGGCAGTGCGAGCGTCCGCAGGTGGCGGCGCACGAGGGGCGCAGTGACGTAGCTGTGCACCAGCCGCGCCAGCGGCCGCGCGCCGCGCCCCGCCGCGCCCCACCAGCCGCGCGCCGCGCCCCCGCCCGCGCCCGACACGCAGCACATCACCGCGTGGCACGCCAGCCAGCCCACTGCACCGCGCCAACGAGGGTCTGCACATGGAACGTAAACTCAAATCGAACAGAAAAAACTTCGCACTAGGACTAAAGATGAAACCTTCCAGAAAAGATTCCACTTCTCCTTAGAAGTACTTCCTCAAATATTCCTAAGAATTTCCAAAACTTCCAGCAACTTTTGGAAATTTAAAAAATATTTTTCTGCTTTCGATTAGGTGCCTACAATAATTTAATTACATCGAGATAAACAATTAGATGATGATGGTTATATTATGATGATGATTGATCGATATGATGAATAGGAACGCAAAAGAGACGCGCTGCTAACGTTTGTGAAAGACGTCGCAAGAAAATGTGGTCTGTCTTGGTCCATCGCGTGAAAATCTAGAAAGTGTAGACTTCAACGATCAACAATAGACTATTTGACTAATTTTGGAAAACCATTTTAAATTATTCCTTATTACGTAATAAGCGCACCACATTGATATTTCAGGAAAAATCAATGTATTTCATTAAAAAATCTATGTTAAAGTTTAAAATTTTAAAACAGCGCAAAAACGCTATGGCGCTGGACACGTGACTTGTTGACGTCACAAGCCTGTAAACATTGTAATATCCTTTAGCCATTTGACAGCCATCAATCGCGGATTCTAAGTCTATGGTCGTGTCAAACGCCTGAAGCCAAATTTATTTACAGGCATGTGACGTCATCAGTCATCTTAGAGCGTTTTCGCCACAGAAAAAAAAAATCAAAAATTATTGCATTTTTCTAGATGAAATTAATCAATTAATAGACTTAATTTAGTCCAAGTATTAGTTGAATATGTTTTTTACGCCATTATCTGTTAGGATGACCACAATTTGTAGTATATTTTCAATGTTGTCAAATTGTCTATTACGTAAGTATTATACATTTTATCCTTACCGCTAGCATCGAGCGCCGGCGTGGAGTGGAACATGTGCCTGTACTGGTCGGGCAGCGCCGCGCTGCCGGGCGCCGACGCTGCCGCCAGCAGCTGCGCGGGAATCAACCGCAAGGACACCGGCAGAAGCGTCTCTACGTACCGCGCGTCACTGCGTACACAACACAATACAGATTAAAACGAGCCTACACAAGCCGCCGACACTTGGCCACATTCGCGCGAACGCAAGTCGCCAACATGATAATCTCTCTAGTGAATCATTTTGGCGTGACATGATTCACTAGAAACGAAGAAACATCTACGAAGAACATCGTTAGTCGGTCGATCGAGATCGAACGTCGGATGGGTGACCGTTAAGTGGCATTACAACTGACTGCTTCCGTGCTACAGAGGGCACTTTAAACCGTCGTTCCTGGCTGTTATCATCTGGTAACAGTCGTTAAGCAAAGTTAGAGGCCTTACAAGTGGCTTATAAACTCTAACACCGGAAGTGGCCACTATTCCTCATACGATGAGATGGAAGATGATTAATTAGGGATAGGGACGACTTCCAGTATGCGGCGTACGAGCGACAGGCGCGCTGTAGCCACAACATAATATGCGCTTCCAGTCCAAAACCTTTTGTAAACAGGCGCATTCGCTAAACCTGGAGTCTGGACGCACCACCCTAAAATAACGCCACCAACACCAACCTGTCGGGCTGTGTGGTGTGGGGTGTGGGTTGGTGACTTTGATGTATAGTCTCTCTTTAAAACCATTAAACAAATCACATAACAAGTAGATTGTACGGGTAAGTAAATTGAACAAGAGACGGACCTAGACTGGACCGGAGCCTAGTGCAATGATATACCGGGTGTTAGTAAACACCCTAACAAAACTTTCAGGACATAGTCGACTCATGATTCCGAGATTTCTGAGTCTATCTAAAGTGGAATTTTCCGTCGCAAAATTCATGAAAAATTTAGTGTTTTATTTTTATTTTTTTCTATTACACAGAGTCTGTCTTAGTTGCATAGAACCTTTACAGTAATAGAAGTTTGTTACACAAGGGACGTAAGTGAGCTATTACAGAACAAGATGCAATTTGGCGCCCGTGCGAGCACAGCTCGCAAAGGGCGTGTAATAGCTACTTACAACCGAGGTAAGCATACTACTTATCATCATTCATGCGAGGTTAAATTAAGAAAAATTAAAATAAAAGTATAAATAAAAATAAACATAAAAATAAATATGAAAAGAAACATACAAGGTTATTTTTAGTTCATTGAAAACTTCTCGTGGGGTTGATCTACCATTAAACTGAACAACTTTCATTATGGGACCAACTTCGAAATCACGAAAAAAAAAACAGCTGTTCCATACAAAAGTACAATGCCTACTCCATCGAAATGTATGAAACAGCCGATTTTTTTTCGCGCTTTCAAAATGAATCTTATCGTTTTATGAAAAAGAATTGTTTGACCAAGGAGTTTTGCATAGGTTGAACTGAAATGAAATGGCAGTTTTAAATGCTTGAATTGTAAAGTGTACTTTACAGTTAAAGCATTCACCATGCTTGAATTGTAAAGTGATTTGAAAATGGAACGTTCTAACTAAACAATGCACTGTGTTGCACATGCCAACTTACACAGCTTCATACTATATTAGTAAATCCTAGTTACCGAGCAGTATGATGTAAAATTATTAAAATATTGAAATGGTATAAACCTGCAATGTACAACAACAGCTGTTTGCTAAAGTTCGTTAGGGTCGCTGACCTGACACCGCTCGGTCGGCCACGCTGCCGGCTGACGGCGGCAGCCGCGCGTTCTCGCGTTCTTATGCGTACGCGTACACTGTTTCTCAACGAAAAATCTAAATCTCAACTATGCATTTGCGACAAGTGGTTCCATAGAGAAAGTTGGCTAACTCTAAGGGTAGAATTATCCCTTAAAGTTTTCGTATGGGTGCTAGTAACACCCGGTATACACGATATACAGGGTAATTTTGCAATCTCTTTACAAAATCAATATAGGTTCAAGGAAGTAATAAAAAAATTGTGAGATAATAATGATTTTTTCTTTTTAAATTCACAGGTTTTAGCCACTTCTTATGTCCAAAAAATTTAGGCGCGCACGCTCACCCTCACGCAAGCGACGCGAGCGGGGGAAGGTGGGTGGCGGGAGGGGGGCTCGCGCGGGTCGACCGTGCGATGCGCAAACAGTGGCAACAATTTCAATTTGTGTAGGGAAAAGTTTGGGACAAAAAAGTAAAAAAAAATTGACTTCACAAATTGATTGTACTGCTGTAGTTATAGAATGACCTGACAAAATTTGAAAAGGGGTGCCAAAAATGACCGTGTAGTTCTACCCACGTACCGGAACATGTGCATGTAGTGGTGCGACAGCTGGTGGCTGGCGCGCGCGCACGTGCGGTGCAGCGCCGCGCCCAGCAGCAGGCGGCCTAGTGCAGTGGTACACCCACGATACAACACCAGCCACGTACCGGAACATGTGCATGTAGTGGTGCGACAGCTGGTGGCTGGCGCGCGCGCACGTGCGGTGCAGCGCCGCGCCCAGCAGCAGGCGGCCTAGTGCAGTGGTACACCCACGATACAACACCAGCCACGTACCGGAACATGTGCATGTAGTGGTGCGACAGCTGGTGGCTGGCGCGCGCGCACGTGCGGTGCAGCGCCGCGCCCAGCAGCAGGCGGCCTAGTGCAGTGGTACACCCACGATACAACACCAGCCACGTACCGGAACATGTGCATGTAGTGGTGCGACAGCTGGTGGCTGGCGCGCGCGCACGTGCGGTGCAGCGCCGCGCCCAGCAGCAGGCGGCCTAGTGCAGTGGTACACCCACGATACAACACCAGCCACGTACCGGAACATGTGCATGTAGTGGTGCGACAGCTGGTGGCTGGCGCGCGCGCACGTGCGGTGCAGCGCCGCGCCCAGCAGCAGGCGGCCTAGTGCAGTGGTACACCCACGATACAACACCAGCCACGTACCGGAACATGTGCATGTAGTGGTGCGACAGCTGGTGGCTGGCGCGCGCGCACGTGCGGTGCAGCGCCGCGCCCAGCAGCAGGCGGCCTAGTGCAGTGGTACACCCACGATACAACACCAGCCACGTACCGGAACATGTGCATGTAGTGGTGCGACAGCTGGTGGCTGGCGCGCGCGCACGTGCGGTGCAGCGCCGCGCCCAGCAGCAGGCGGCCTAGTGCAGTGGTACACCCACGATACAACACCAGCCACGTACCGGAACATGTGCATGTAGTGGTGCGACAGCTGGTGGCTGGCGCGCGCGCACGTGCGGTGCAGCGCCGCGCCCAGCAGCAGGCGGCCTAGTGCAGTGGTACACCCACGATACAACACCAGCCACGTACCGGAACATGTGCATGTAGTGGTGCGACAGCTGGTGGCTGGCGCGCGCGCACGTGCGGTGCAGCGCCGCGCCCAGCAGCAGGCAGCCCAGCGCCACGCCGTGGCTGTCGGCCGACGGGTCCATCGTACACGCTTCTATGCCCGGCCTAAGTGGATAAAGACTACATTACTAATCATTTTCCTCATCATTGAAAGCAGAGAACGCATTATAAAAGTGAAAAATATTTAGCAGTAGGCAGCCTGGCGCCATGCCGTGGCTGTCGGCCGACAGGTCCATAGTGCACGCTTCTATGCCCGGCCTACGTGGATAAAGACCGCATTACTAATCATTTTTCTCATCATATCAAAGCAGAGAACGCATTATAAATGTTTTTGCTATTATTTTCCTAAGAAATCATTAATTTTCAATAATTCACGTAACTGAACCCCCCGCCACAGTTAAAGCCGAAACGGCTTTTGTAGCGGTGTTTGTTTATTTTTATGTATACATTGTATTAATTTAAACAATAAATGAAAAAAAAAAGTAAGAAATATTCAGCAGCATAGGCAGCCGAGCGCCACGCCCCGTGGCTGTCGACCGAACGGGTCCATGGTGCACGCTTCTATTCTATACCTGGCCTACGTGGATAAAGACCACATTACTCATAATGTCCCTCATCATATCAAAACACGTTTTAAAAGTGGGAAAAATTCAATAGTAGGCAGCCTAGCGCCATGCCGTGGCTTTCGGCCGACGGGTCCGTCGTACACGCTTCTATGCCGGGCCTACAGGGATAAAGACCGCATTACTCATAATTTTTCTCATCATATCAAAGCAGAGAACGGAATACAAAAGTAAAAAATATTTAACAGTACACAACAGAGCGACGCCCGCCCTGTGGCTATCTGCAGATGGGTCCATGGTGCACGCTTCTGTGCCCGGCTCGGCCATAGTTTAGTGGGAAAATAAACCTAAATATTTTCGGACAATCACGAAATACGTGTTTTTGCTT
Source organism: Agriphila tristella (assembly GCA_928269145.1). NCBI lineage: Eukaryota > Metazoa > Arthropoda > Insecta > Lepidoptera > Crambidae > Agriphila > Agriphila tristella. The sequence goes on along the minus strand of OV743440.1, from coordinate 1,315,314 downwards.
AGTTTTCAAAAGTACTCCTACGAAGTTTCAAGTCGAAATGTCTTTTAATAAAAACAACTCCATACAAAATAAGCCTCATTTCACGGCCGACGAAAAATCATGGCCGACGTGTTGGACTTCAAAATAAATATCGTTTTCGTAATCTACATCTCATGAAACCTCAATAACGACATCCATATGTTTTCCCTAGAGCGACCGACGCCACGTCGCCGCGTCGCAGCCGGTTCAGAAATTTTCAGTTCGAATGAAATGACGTTCGATCGAAGTGGTCGAACTAAAAATCTCTGGAAATATCATAAAAATCATATTGGTCCTACAGAGGATCGAACCGAGACCTCTCGCGTTTAAGGTGAATAGTTGCACCACTGCGCCACGGTGACTTGATAGCTAGTGGAAAAATTAGTTATCGGTTGATGCTTTATGTCTCATCTCCGCCCGGGCGGCAGCCGAAACTTCCCGAGTGGATAACGCGTAGGGTATTTACTAATATGCGGCCTGGTAACGGTCTGACCATGCGGAGCGACGACCGTGTGATGCCGTGAACTGTGAATTAACCGCTGTGCGTGAAATGACGGGGGCGCCATGATTAAATTAAAATAACACAAACTCACGTGAACGCTGATAGCGCGGCGTCAGTAAGCTCCAGCGCGCTGTTGAAGTGCGGGTGCAGCCAGTCCAGCGACAGCGGCGGCCGTTCTTGGCTCGCGTCTGGGCCCTCCACGCACCAAGATGATATCTTCTCCTCTGTATAATAACGATATAATCATTGGAGGAAACAGGTGAGAAAGGTGTACGCTTGTGGTGGAGTAGTGTTTGTAGGTTAGCATCTAAGCGAAGAGCGAAAATCTATAGTCCGGCAACTTCGTGCGCGACCGTCCCGCGACGTGACAGACGGTGGCGGGGACGAGGTAGCGGGGGCGCGGGGTGGGAGGAGGGGAGGCAGATGCACGAGTTTTTCTTCCCCGTCCCCGCCCCCGCCACCGTCTGTCACCCCGCGGGACGGTCGCGCACGAAGTTGCCAGACTATAAGTGTGAGTTGCACCAAAACGCTGTCAAAGTTAAAGTTATCGTTAAATGATAATGTTACCTATTTGTCACGTCAAACTTGTCAAAGGACATCATGCTGGCTGGCAACTCTTGTTTTGGCCAACTTGTACTTAAGCGGTACTTTAACAAGCTTGTTATCGTTAAAGTTAGGTGGTGCAACTGAGCCTAAATGTTGATGGCAAAAAAAGGTGTAAGAAAACTGTATTGAACCCTCCAGCTTGCATTATTCCGTAGTATTCTCTCATTCTGTTGCGCAGAATCTAGTGAGGAGAAAATATTCATACTCAATGCACGAAAGAAAGAACAGTATGAAGAATAAAAGTGCGAGAGGAATATAAGAAGAAATAGGACGAAAGAGTAGCTCGCAAAAATAGACTCCAACCCTATGCTGGAGGAACAAGTAAAAAAAAACCTTACCGTCATAGTCAGCTAGCGGCGCAGTAAGCGCACACAGTACGTTGTACGCCACGCAGTGCAGCGGCGGCGCTAGCGGCTGCGCTAGGGCTGCCCCACAGGCGCTAGCCAGCACTTGCAGCTGCAGGGACGAGTTCTTGTGGGCCGAGTCTATGAGGGCCCAGTCGGCCACGCGGATGGCGCGCGAGAGACCGGTTAGCACGCGGGATAGGTTGTAGGTGATGGTTTTGGGCGGTTCTGTGGAAGCAAACTTCGGTGTAAACTAGATATAAAAAGTTTAGTAAAGACAAAATTAAACTAAAATACCTACGTGGGCTAAGGTGACCACAGATTTCTTAAACACAGCATGAAAATTCAAAACCTCATGTAAAATGAATATTTTTTGATATGGAAACACGGAAACAACGAGTCATTGAAAAACGTTCCGTTATCCACATTCAAAGTGCAGAAGTCATAATGATATTAGAATAAACTATATCGGGATAAAGTATGTAATTTATATGGAATGTTCAATATTTTAATATCCATGGTTAAAATGTAGGTACTCTATGGCGAACAATGACTTAGAAATATGTTATGGCATTCCGTTTTTTTTTTGGCGTGAAATAAAAAAGGTTTCGAGTTTTAGGGCAACACTCATTTCTGATGTATCAAGAATACGTAAAATTGGGAGTAATCGAAATTAATTTTGTATACGTTTAGCTTTCGTGCTGTGCATGAATTTAAGATTCACTTCGAATGATAAAAAATGCGTCTTCTGTTCCTTAGAATAGAATTAGTTTATTCGCAGAAAACATGGTACAATTCTCATCAGATCTCATCATATTATAAAGTTCCTACATGATGGCCGCCAAAAATTGTACAATAACAATCGTGAATTCATAACACACGGTAACATTCGTGAATGGAGGTAACACGTGTGAAAATTAAGCCTAGTGTACATTAGTAAACTATTCCTAATAATTACACGGAATAAAATAATAAAATGATTGTTATCACAAGGTAGTTTTTATTTTGGAATCTTTGGTAAGTATATTAAAATATAAACAATTTGTTCTTCGTAAAACACTTGATTCTTACAAAAAGGAAGGCCTTTTGATTTTAGATTCTTTAGTGTATGTACTACTCTTTAACAACCGATCACGAATGTTACGTAACACATTAGTAACACACGGTATCATTCGTGAATGAAAAAACTCGTGGATATGACCTAAAAATATTATTTATTATGTGACTTTTGAGTTTATGGACGCCGCGTAGTTTGATTTGTCAAAAGAATAGTCTTATCTACACACATGATCTAAAATAATATAGAAAATTTGCATTCTGACCGTGTTATTCTCACTTGAAAATATTAAAAACTCCCGAAACAAAACTACCGACTACGACTACTACCTTTAAGATGACTTTGACAGTATACAAAACGGCGTTTTTTCCTAAACGTTTGGCCAACCTGGAGCTGGGTGTTGCCATGACTAAGAAATATTATCACAGACGGGGAATCTAGCTAGTTCCGTTGTTAATCGTGGTAACTTACGTGAAGTAACATTCGGGAAAAAAGTAAGATACAGTTTCAAATTAGTTTTACGTATTGTTTTTTCGGGTTATATTATTAAAAGAATACATTAAAACTTAGCAAACTAACATAATAATTCAAAAGTGCTAACGTTTCAACGGATCACAAAAAATTTGTGCAATAATGAGACGTCATAAGTATGAGATGTCTTAGTGGGACACACAAAATTTGTATGGGAACCAAAATTAACTCTTTATCAAAAAACAAATTGCACTTGTAATAGGCAACCAAAATTAATTTAAATCATTCGCATGAATAAAAATGATACTGCGTAACAGAAAAAAATACAAGTTAAACTTTAACAATATAAAATATAGAATTTATAATATTCAATATGTGATGGACACATATTTTTTCCCAAATGTACAATTTTTGCCGGCCATACTCACATGTTTCCTGCTCTCTAGCGATATGCAAATATTTTAGTCGTCATGCATCTAATTAATCCTCACTAATATTATAAATGCGAATGTCCGTTTCTTTGTTTGATTGTTTGTTACGTCTTCACGTCCTAACTACTGAACCGATCATCATGAAATTTTGTATACACGTTGTCAGGGGTACAGAAAAGGACATAGGGTACTTTTTATCCAGAAAAAACGTATAGTTCTTGAGGTATAGCGAAAAAACTGTCTACGCAGACGAAGTCGCGGGCGGCCGCTAGTATTAAAATAAAATAAAATAAAAGAAACAAAATCAAACGAAATCAAATAAAATAATTATTAAACGAAAAAAAAATAACAAATAGTAATAAAATCCTGTTTACAATTCAAAATGTCCAAACGTCCATTTCCTTATAGTTTCTCACCTCGTAACAGCGTTACAGCGAGCGCGTACAAGTCCCTGTGCAGCGTGCACGCGAACACATCTTTCCACTCATTCATCAGCTCCGCCACGTGCGGCGACGGCTGCTGCCGCAAGCATCGCGCCGGGATCTTCGCGATGAAGTCTTGCACTAACAGGTACAGGCGGAACGTCGCGCGGGCTACCATCGCTACCTGCGTGGGTCGAATACAAAGTCATATAGTACGATGAGATTAAATGGCAGGCAGGATAAATTTCCTGATAGATACCAGATGCGAGGGGTGAAATTATGGCGAAGGTAAGCCGTTCTACAAAAATGTTATGATCTAAAAAGTGAATCGGTGGAGTGGGATTTCTAAAAGGTAAGCCAATGGGAATCTGCTTGTGTGAACCCTTCGCCCTTAGCTGATACACAAATCGTTCATCAGTCAGCCCACTACCACCGTTCACTTGTCATTTTGTTGTTTGCTATCAATTTTTGGATGTTGGAAGCAAATTTAAGTAAATATTTAATTTGTTTACTGTCCAACTTTCATAATTATGTATCAACCATTTTTAAACATATTGAAAAATAACTGGGAGCATAAACCACAAGCACACGTACAAAAGGTCTCCATCTACAGCAGCGCCACCAAGTTTTTTAAAATAATATAATAATAATAATAAGTATAATTTGAAACCCATAAAACCAACAAATCAAAAACGAAATAATTCTAAAATAACATCTTAATTAACCAATATACGCGCTGTAATCCGTAAAAAGTGTTTTATTTCTAATGAGTATAATTTAATTTGAAAGTTGCATATTTCGCAGGTAAATGTTTCCTTGGAAGATTTTAGATTATTACGATAAACAGAATAGTAAAAAAACAAACCTTAGTGGTATTGCAGTGTTTCCCAGCTTTCGCCAGGTTGCCCACGAGTGCGCAGAGAGTGACGGTGGCGAAGTCCCAGTGGTGGGACGGCGCGTCCCAGCCCGTCTTGTGCAGCACGCCCGTCACCAAGTCTATGATGGCAACCTCGGCCACTACTTCGCCCCACGGCATTGACAGTATGTCCCTGACACGACAACATTTTATTGACACTGAGATCAGAACTTTAATTCAAATGACCAATTTTCTATTCGTTCACTAACATAAAGCTTAAAAATAAGCAATTAACTCGAAGGGGAAACGCGAAGAGCTGCTCCAGATAGTTAGTACTTATAAAAACCCTAAAAACATATTTTTTCTTAAGTCGGGAACGGTGCCACCGATCTGTAGTGTAATAATCACAACCACTTATATGTTCATTCAAGTACGCCGATCTGAGGGCATCCAATAATGTACTCTATTATGGTCGTGTCAAACGCCTGAAACCATATTTATTTACAGGCATGTGACGTCATCAGTCAGCTTAAAATTATTAGATATATTAATATATCAGCTTTAATATGTTTTGACTTGTATTCGCATTAAGTTGATAAATATATTTTATTAAATATTTAGGTACACATTACAATAATTACTTACAGCAATATACTTATAATTATACTAGCTTTTGCCCGCGACTTCGTCCGTGTGGATATTAGAGAAGATCATTAGGGAACCTTCAACCACGATCAGACCAGCCGTTTTTACGCAATTAGGTGGGTCCCCACCAAGCGCGCTGCCTCGCGAGCAAGACGTTTATCGCATGTGGCGGGCCTCGTACAAGGCTGCTTGCTTGGTAGGGACCCGCCTAATCGCGTAAAAACGGCTGGTCGGAACCTGGTTGAAGGTTCCCTAATGATTTTCTCTAATATCCACGCGGACGAAGTCGCGGGCAAAAGCTAGTTTATTACAATAATCAGTCCCTCTCCATCTCTCCCTCTCCCTCGACTTCATATTAAATGTCATTTTCGCAATCGTCATCCCAGAAAACCCCAATGACGACATCCATATCGATTTATGTTTACTTACCCATTCACCCCCTAAGGGGTTAATTTTCAAAATAACAAAATATATGTTTGTCTATTTATTTTTAGACATGCTCCTATGAAGTTAAAAGTTGTAATGTCAATTTATTTCTTTTTCCATACAAAATTTGAACCCCATTTTCACCCTTTTAGGGGTTAAATCATGTCCACCGTGTTGGACTTCAAAATAAATGTCATTTTCGCAATCGTCATCCCAGAAAACCCCAATGACGACATCCATATCTATTTTAAGGTTGATTTACACCATTTCACTCCCATTTCATCCCCATTGGGGTAATATACTAACAATAACAATATAAGTTGCGTTAGATTTCCATCCAGAAGCCAAAATTATAAATTTAGCGATTTTTACTTCGAAAATGAAGGATCTTCTTCTATACACAACTTCATCCCTCTCATCACCCCTTAGGGGGTAGAATTTTGAAAAACGCTGAGATATGTATTTATTAATTTTCAATCGTCCGCCAAACACAAAATTTGGAGATCCTAGCTTCAAAACTGAGGGACTTTCATACAATTTCATCCCTTATTTCATCCCCTTAGGGTTTTTTTTTTCAAAAATCCTTCCTTATTAGATGTTTACACTATATTAGGCATCTGTGTGCAAAATTTCAAGTCTCTAGGTCCAGTAGTTTGCGTTGATTCGTCAGTCATTTTGGGCTTTTTTGCCCAAACTACCACTTAAAGGGTTGATTTTCGGAAAACCACGAAACACATGTTTACTTATTTGTTTTTAGAAGTACTCCTACGAAGTTTCAAGTTGAAATATCTATTTAATATTTCTTCCATACAAACTTTGAACCCCCATTTCACCCCTTTAGGGGTGGAATTTCCAAAAATCCTTTCTAGGTGAATGTCTACACTGTGTTTAGTATCTTTTTACATCATTTCAAGTCTCTAGCTTCAGTCGTTTGGGCTGTGCGTTGATTTTTCAATCGATTTTGGACTTTTTTACCCCATTGACCCCCCTAAAGGGCTGATTTTCGGAAAACCACGAAACACGTGTTTGATTATCTTTTTTAAGAAACACTCCTACGAAGTTTCAAGTCGAGATGTCTATTTAATATTTTTTTTCCATACAAACTTTGGACCCCCATTTCACCCCTTTAGGGGCGGAATTTCCAAAAATCCCTTCTTTGTAGATGCCTATACTGTATAAAGTATCTATGTACGAAATTTCAAGTCTCTAGGTCCAGTGGTTTGGGCTGTGCGTTGATATGTCAGTCACCCCTTCACTTTTATATAAGAGACTAGCTTCTGCCCGCGACTTCGTCCGCGTGGATGTTAGAAAAATCCTTAGAGAACCTTCCGACCAGTCATTTTTATGCTTCCCGTTCCGGTTCCGGTTCAGGTTCCGGTTCCTGTTCCCGATCCCGTCCCTTTCACCTCCCGTTCCCGTCCCATACCCGTTCCGTCCCCTTTTCCCGCTCCGTTCTCGTTCCCGTTCCGTTCCGTTCCCGTTCCGTTCCATCCCGTTCCCGTTCCCTGCATGTGCATGTCCAGGTCCAGGTCCATGATGTGTCATGTCCACCGCGTTGGACTTCAAAATAAATCTCATTTTCGCAATCACCATCCCATAAAACCTCAAGAACGACATTCATATCGATTTTTATGTTTACTCACCCCATTTACCCCCTAAGGGGTTGATTTTCAAAATCACAAAATATATGTTTGCCTATATATTTTTAGATGTGCTCCTACGAAGTTCAAAGTTGTAATGTCTATTTTATATTTTTTTCCATACAAAATTGGAACCCCATTTTCACCCCTTTAGGGGTTAAATCATGTCGACCGTGTCAGACTTCAAAATAAATCTCAAGGGGTAAATGGGTTACCCCTTAATACTACAGTAGCCCGTAATACATTTAAATTACCAAAAAGGTTACCGCTCGCCGTTGTGATATAGTTATTTATTACAAAATTATAGATGCTTTAACCTAAGTTTTACAGATCGCAACCCGCCGTAACCTATATTTGTATATCTCCAAAAATTATATTTTTTTAGTTTTCGAGGTTTACCACATGGTTTAGCTATTGTCGTGTTCTACAGCTTTGTTTGATTGCCACTAATAATAGTAAGCCTATGGAAAGTGACCATACACAGATTTAAGACCAGATAAAGTCCATCCATTTTCATCTGGTCTTAAATCTGTGTATGGCTGCTTTTCATAGTCATAATTAGATTAGATATAGAAAAAAAATCAAAAATTATTGCATTTTTCTAGGTGAAATTAATCAATTAATAGACTTAATTTAGTCCATATAATAGTCGAATTTGTTTTTTTACACCATTATCTGTTAGGTTGACCACAATTTGTAGTATATTTTCAATGTTGTCAAATTGTCTATTCAATAATTAATAATATAGAAGTAGCGTTATAATACAAATCCATATTGACAATGCTCACCTCTCTCCCAGCATGTTCGGGTCGAGTCTATGGTACAGGTCTACAAACGGGTCGAGGCTGAGTTCCATTGCGTGTTCTACGGCGGTGTGTTCGAAGGCTTTGTCCGCGGCCGGAATGCCCGCCACTACGCTGCGGATAGCCACCGCGTACAAGTAGCGTAACCGAGCTTCTGAGTCGTCGGTCCATTGTGTGTTAGCCTGTGTATAACACAATGAGGATCAGTAACAGGTTTAAATCATATATTTTTATTGATATAATATAAATACATATTGATATCTATGAAACCTGGTGAAAGAATTTTTGAAATCCGTTTTGAAATGGTTGAGTTAAAAGGGTTTGAAGGAAATGCTAAGCTCAATGCAATATGTGCTTTATCACGTACGACATAAGGTTCGCGACGTCATAAGGACCCCCAAAAAATCAGTGTTTTACCTCTTATAACTTCTCAAGTTTAAGAGATATCGTAAAAAAAAAATCACAGTTAATTATGTGGTGGCATGTACAGTCACATTGAGAAATTAACCTTTTTTGAAGTCGGTTAAAATTGTCCATACAAGGTTGGTAAAGTTATTTTCCACAATAATGTTATAAAAAGGTAAAATGTAGATGTTGGCGATAAACGGCCGATTTCAATAATCTATCTTCAGTAAGAGATAGGCCTACTATGGATCTGATACTATACTAGGCAGTTGCCTATGCTCTGTTCAATGACGGGAAATAATAAGACTCAGTTGCATCACCTTACTTTAATAATAACAAGCTTGTTAAAGTACCGGTTAAGCACAAGTTAGCCAAAAAAAGAGGTTGCCAGCCAGCAAGATGTCCTTTGACAAGTTTGACGTGGCAAATAGGTAGCATTATCATTTGACGATAACTTTAACTTTGACAGCGTTTTGGTGCAACTCACACTAACAGTTGCTATTATTTCCCGTCATTGAACAGAAATATCTAGGCAACAAATCTTTATATCACACCAATACAAAAGCTACTCTATTCCTAGGCCATCCATTAACTAAAGCAAAGGAATCACTAAGTTTTTGCCTTTTTTGTAAATGCTCTTAGTTTTGTAATACCTATATGAACATAATATTTTTCGTTATTTCGTTATGTACCATATGAGATGGAAATAAACAGTATCTCTATTTATACATATTTCATTTTAAAATATTCAAAGTGATCGTGACAACTGATAACGTGTGTTTTAATTTATCGGTAGTATTTTTAAAATATACTAGAAACATTTTGACAATGCCACTAGTTACTCGGTAGCTCAGAAGAGCATTGGACCGGACTCCCAAAGGTCGCGGATTCGATCCCTGTTTGAGAATAAGATCTGGTGCGAGTCGAATTTTTTCTAGTATATTATTTAGTTTTTAGTAGTAGTTCATAAAAGCATGAAGCTCACCTGTACACAGTGATAGTACCCTTTTCCATTGACCAACATTTGCATTTCCTCGTCATCATTATCTGTTACACATTTATTTATAAAGTCTTTTTTTAAATCATCCAATTTTGCTTCCTCTTTGTTATCAGGACTGGTAGCCGACTTGTCTTCCGAAGATTCGTCCAAAGTTCCTTCCAAGTTATCTGTAGTATGATAGTCGATATTATCAACGTTATAAGGGTTCGAGTCCAAGTCGCAAGCATTCGCAGCGCCCCCTTCAACTTTGACCTCATAGAACCTTCTAGCACAAGCCCAGTAGTAACCGTCTTCGGCCGCAAATTCTAGTAAATGGTCTAGGATGTCCATTCTAGTTTTTTCGACGGTGGCAGCCACTATGTCGTCTACAATAGAGTATAGTTTTGTCTTTGCTTCTTTAATTATGTCGTGGTGGAGCCACTGAAAATAAAAACTGACATTATTATTTTTCACTGCGAGGAGGTATATTTTTATTAGATTTTTTCAATGATCAAAATACAAGTAAAACAATATAGGAGAGAGGATAGATAGAGAGAGAGAGAGAGAGAGAGAAAGAGAAAGAAAGACAGAAAGAGAGAGATAGGAAATTTTACAGCATTAAGAGTATTTTGACGTTGTCAAATATATTTTTCTCTAGTTTTGTAACATTTGCAGTAAAATATGACACAAAGATATTGAAATAGCGTGAATTTTACTTTTATTGGGTTTATTTAATTTTAGCGAGTACCTAAACAATAGCAAACTTCTCAACAAAATATATATTTTTTTAAATTTTAAATTAAAAATATACTTACAAAACCATAAGCTTCATCCAACGAGTTGACGATCATACATTCTCGCAATAATTCACAGAATTGCTTTTGCACAAACTCGTTACTAAGCACCATATTGCACCAAGAGCTATCCTCACTCTTTTCCTCATCCTCATCGGTGTTCGCACGAAGCAAAATAGTTTTCAAAAACATCGCACGAAAAAGGATTTTATTAATATTAGGTATAAGGTTTGTTTTCGTAAGTTCTATCGGGTTGTCGTTATTAGCGTCTCGGACGACTGCTTTTATAATGTCGTTGTCGTCGTCGAATGGGCAGTTGAGTCGACCGACGACACAGTCGTGTCGTAAGGCGGGGATCTCTACTGAAGCTTCCAACTTGTAGTTAAGTAGTAAGTTAGTTAGTTGTACTACTTCTGTGACGTCATCTTGGGAGGAGCAACCGCTCAGTAAGTACGGGCAGAGAGATGTTATGTGCTCGATTTGAGGGACGTTCACTTCTTCTACCCTGGAATGAGGAAAGTGCATAAACTGTATTAAGAACGTTGATTCGTCACGGCATATCATACAAACTTTCAGGTACTAATTTTTTGAAATGAATAAACTGATTTTAATGAAACTTCATAAGCATAAGCAGGATACATAGGTCTAAAAAGTTTGATAAGAACATTTTTGAAATGCCTATTTTAAAAAAGATAATTGTCTGGTTTTATTGAAAATTTTAAATCGGTCTAATTCATCTGTAACACTATTTTTCGAAAATGTTTTCAAAATTAATTTTTAGACCAATGTATTATGCATATGATGTATGAAGTTTTATTAAAATCGGTTCATTAATTTCGGAAAATAAGGATTTTAAAGTTTGTAAAATGTGGTTGTAAATTTTGTGTAAGTATACAAGGTGAAACTAAAATCATTATTGTCCTTTGAGGTTTAATTTTACCAATGTGTCGAAAAACTAATGTTGAATCTCGATAGCTAGACATTCCCATTGCTCATACATATCTGACAGTTCTAAATATCAAATGATTTCGCCGACCTCCGTGGTTGAGTGGTTTGCATGCCGGTTTTCAAGGCGTCACCATCTCTTGAGGTCCCAGGTTCGATCCCCGGATGAGTCAATGTAGGAAATGAACTTTTCAATATTGTCTCAGGTCTGGGTGTTTGTCATACCACCGTTGTTTCTGATTTCCATAACACAAGTGCTATAGCTACTTACTTTGGGATTGGAGCAATGTATGTGATGTTGTCAAATATTTATTATTATTTATTAATTACTGACTCGAAATAAATATCCTAATTTAGATGTGTGGTGTAGAGTGGTAGCCAGATAACTAAGGGCACCGGTCGATTTTCATACAAACGAGGTAACTTTGAAGCCTTGGTTCTCTGCCAAGGATTGTCCTAGTTGTGATCTGATGATGGTAATTCAGGGAGTGAATGTAGGAAATTTAGATCCCTATACACATTTAACTGATTTGATCAGAATTCTAAAAGATAAGGGATATGTTAAAAAAAACTTCAAAAATAGCATAAACAATAATAGAAATCATGAAACTGAAAACTCTGCTCTTTAGATCTCGTAGGCCCGTATTCATAAGGCTGGCCCCAGACCTACCGGTTCCGTTTCTTTGCTTTGCTGTGCTTCCTTGCTTGAAAGACCGCCGGCCAACCAGGGTAATTTTCAATCTATCGCATTTTGGGACTAGACCAAATTGGCAAGATAGCCATTAGCTTGGTTTTATCAAATGTCATCGCCTGGATTGCGAAGTAGGAAGCTTTTAGGAGATATGCCACCCTGAACATGGACTCCGATCGTTAAAAATAACTCGATCGCTTATTTATACAAGATGTTTGGTAAAGCCTTATAAAACTGAATATGGTAGATAGGGACCATAATAAAACTGAACAACTTTTACTATGGGACCAAATCTGAAATCGCGAAAAAAAATGAACTGTTTTATACATTTTGATAATTTCGTTATTAATTTTTGTATAAAACAGCAGTTTTTTTTAAAACGAAAACGAAAACTTCTCATCGCACCCCAGACGACGATATTTGATAACACCAAACTAATGGCTATCTTGCCAATGTGGGCAGGTCAAAATATGCGATAGATTGAAAATGAGCCTCTTGGCCGGCGGTCCATGGTAGAACAGCAAAGCAAAGAAACGGAACCGGTAGGTCTGGGGCCAGCCTAAATCGCTCTCAACGTTAAGAGCCATCTTGAGATCATACTTCAGATGCTTTTCTTAAAGAAACAGCATCTCAGGTATGATTTCAAGATAGTTCTCAAAGTCAAGAGCGATTTACAAATATGGTCCTGAGAATGCCAACTAGATCAGTTCGGTGTGTATAGATCTGAATTTCCTTCATTCACTCCTTGGGTGGCCATCATCAGATCACAGCTGGGTAGACCTAGAAGGATAGGTCCTTGGCGGAGAACTAAAGCTTCAAATTACCTCGTTTGTATGAAAAGCGACTAGTGTCTTTTATTTTCTGGCCACACTGTATATGTTGAGTGTACTACTCACAGCGCTTGCAGGCGGTCCACAATGAGTGCGGCGGCGGGGCGGGCGCCAGCGCGGCCAGCCCGTCGTGCGGCCGCGCCTCCGCCCAGCCGCCCACTGTATATGTTGAGTGTACTACTCACAGCGCTTGCAGGCGGTCCACAATGAGTGCGGCGGCGGGCGCGCGCGCGGCGGGCGCCAGCGCGGCCAGCCCGTCGTGCGCGGCCGAGCGCGCCTCCGCCCAGCCGCCCACTGTATATGTTGAGTGTACTACTCACAGCGCTTGCAGGCGGTCCACAATGAGTGCGGCGGCGGGCGCGCGCGCGGCGGGCGCCAGCGCGGCCAGCCCGTCGTGCGCGGCCGAGCGCGCCTCCGCCCAGCCGCCCACGCTCAGCGACGGGTCTCCACGCTACACGAGATAATCACTATTGTAATCAGAATGAAAAGTATTTGACATTAGATGGGGTGAGAGGGCGTTAGAAGTGCAATAAAAATTAATCTGACTTTTCTGGGATGGGCACCAAACTGCCCCCCCCCCATCCCCCTTCTTCCTTACGCAAGTAATTTTTTTTCACTAGTATATTAATTTTAAGCTATATTTTACTTTTATGAAATAGCAATTTTAATATCATGAAACTTCTCCATTGTAACGACTTACCGGCAACCATGAGTCAAAACAGCAGCGCCACTAGCGTGGCGCCACTGTCGGCAGCCACGTGCTAGTAGTGATATACCGAGGAACTGGGAGACGTAATGACACTTCAGTTGTTGTTATGGAAGTATATTGAATTATCTTAACTATGGATTTATATATTATAATTATCATGCCTTATCGCATACCGATCAGTATCGGCAGTACAGACGTTATCTCATTTCCTACTAGGTACGTGCAGTAGATAAGTATGTGCTTAGCCGGCACAGTACTCCCCCCTTTTTAAAGAAAAACAATAAAACTTAAACAATAATAAAACGAAAAACACTTAATATACGAATGAAACATACATAATCATAGAATACAAAATAAATTACTTAATTAATATCACTAGAAACATTGACCTACAAAATGTTTGTTTTGCTAACTGCGCGAGACTTGAAAAATGCTGACGTCTGTTTTGATGCTCGATGTGTACGGGTTAGTGCACTCATATGTAATGGTTAACCTAGGTCAGGAACAGGTGGGTTATTCTTAATCTGCAATTTCGAATCGAACTACTGGTTTCACCATTCTTCCTGATCTTGTAACAAACGTGCTTTTTTCTTTGGTATTAGGTATTACATTATCTGTGGTATTCGGTACGTTTTCGCAGTCGCTATTCAGTAGGAATGCCGGTTTTAATCTATCTATCGATATCATGCTCTCTCTGCCTCTTATTTTAATTAAAAATGCCTTGTTCATTCGCTTAATAACTGGGAAAGGCCCTTCATATGGTGGGCATAAGCTTTTTTGTAGCCTATCGCAACGAACAAAGACATGAGAACTTTTATTAAGTTCCGGATGCACGAATATTGACTGTCTGTGCCCCTGGCGTTTCGGAACCGATGTCATTTTTGTAATACTTTCTTAAATGTTTCTCATGAACTCTTCGTAAGTGTTATACTTGCTGGATTGTTCAAAAAATTCACCGGGTAGTCTCATAGGCGTACTGATGGATATGCGGGCAGGGCGGACGAGTTAAAGAATTTGTTGCGTTTAGTCGGACATCTTTTTATTGAGAGAACTGTCACTTGAAGCGTGGGACGCAGCCCAGTGTTGCCAGAGTATTGTACCAACATAACATTCCTCCCTCTAGCTAGAGAACCTAGATATAGATATTAATCAACAAGTATACATTCTATATGAATTTTTTATAATCAATCATTTTTTTATAATCAATCCGGGGACGGTTACGTAACAATCTCTTCGACATTTGTTCCCTGTTAGTGTCATGTGACTCTTGTAATTCTTCTTCTGAATCTGATTGGGTATCACTAACTATGCTGCTGCTCTTGAGAGATATTTGGTTCGCTTAAATCTAAGTCTCTCCTCCCTCTGGCCGAACTTGCCTGAGGCGATTGTGTGACGGACAATGGATTACTGGGAGCTAACCCAGGCGACGACACAGAAGGCGAAGGCACCGGCGGCGGCGACACGGGCGACAGCGGCACCGGCGGCGATGTTGATGGTCCAGGTAAATCTATATTCACGATTCCTTTGTTACACATTTGATTGTTATCCGTCCCCTTAAATAAAAACAATTGGTTTATATGCCTTTTGTAACATTGTGAACTGAAATAGTCCTTTATTAAATACATTACTTTACCCAATTGTTTTACTACAAGTCCTTTACACCATTTGTAATCTTTGGCATTCACAATTTTTTTAAACATTACAGGATCATTTTGATGAAAAATCTTAGTTTTAGCTTTCCCATGTGCATTAGTTTGCAAACACTGTTTTTGTTTAACAACATTAGAAAGAGCCGGTGACGAGGACGACGATGGCTTTGGATTAATTAAGTCCAACTGTGTTCTTAATTTATGACCGAAAACAATTTCAGCAGGGGATAACCCAGTAGTAGTGTGAACAGAATTACGATAATCCATTAGATATCTTAAAAGTTTTATTTTTGCACTCCTCGCAGTATGGCTAGACATTAAACAAGATTTTATTCCTTTTTTTACAATTTTCACGAAGCTCTCGGCCTGCCCATTGCTTGCAGGGTGGTATACTGGTGAGGTAACATGTGAAATTCCATTTGACAAACAAAAATTCTCAAACTCCTGCGAGCAAAAAGCCGTGCCATTGTCACTTGCCAACGTTTTAGGTATACCATATCTTGACATGAAATCACAAAGCTTTTCTATTACTGCACTAGAGGAGCTGTTGTTCATCATATTATATACTTCTGGCCATTTGCTATAAGCATCTACTATTACTAAATAAACACAACCCTTAATCGGACCCAAATAATCAATGTGAATTCTATTAAAAACGCTTGGTGGAAATTCCCAATGAGATAAGGGAGCGCGAGGGGGTGTCGGCCGCAGCTGAATGCATATCTCACAAGAATTTATCATTCGCTCCAAAGCTTGGTCTATTCCAGGAAACCAAAACCTAGAGCGAGCCTCTGCTTTAGTTTTTACAATGCCTAAATGTGAAGAATGCAATTCACTTAAAACTTTCCCATACAAACTTGCTGGTAGAACGACTTTGTGTCCCCTCATAATGCAACCATTTTCAAATGACAATTGATCTTTACAAAGATGAAACGGTTTTAATTGTATATCACTAACTTTTGCCGGCCAGCCATTCAAAATATAGTTTCCTATTTGCCTTAGAATAACGTCGTTTTTTGTTTCCTCTTGTAGTATGCTTAAAGTTATCGGCATGCTACCATCTAACACAAAACAAACATAAGTAGCGCTATCACATGCTAACTCGACTTTGCAGTTTTGATCAAATGTGTTGGTGACCACGTCAGGCACACCAGCACGAGACAGATAGTCTGCTGCACTGTTATCTGAACTGCGTATACAACGTGGATATGACAATGCAACAATAATTGATAGCACTGTAGACACTAGTTCATAGAAGTATTTTGAAACTATCAATTAATTCCTAGGAGCGAAATAAAAAAAAATTTTTTTTCGAACAAACTAAATACCACAAAAACAAGTACGAAATTAAACACCCTTTGTAAATATTGGTTACTTACATATGGTAAGAGCGGCAACAGCGCGGTGTTAGATCACAGAATAGTATTGACAGGTGACAAGCCGCGAAATGAACTTTTGGCGCCATTTAATGCTGAATTAAAACAGTGTTTTTCTTGATATCTACGGCAGCGACTCGAGCTACTGCATCATGTAACAACGCTGTCCATACGGCAATTTTCATTGCTGAGATTTGATATTTTCCAAAACCATGGCAATAAATTATTATTTTTTTGCTTTTTACGGTGACTTTTTATTTTGATTTGAATACGGCTATCCTAAATTTGAATCCTAAATCACTGATTTAACGTTATTCTGTCCACTGAATACCTAGTCACAAATTGAATATTTCTTGTATCCTTTGGACAGCGGACAAACACAAGTGTTACCATAATATCTCTCTCGGTATATCCGTAGAGCTAAAGCAGCGACATTGTCTCGAAAACTGTGAAATTATAATAAGGCATAGTAGAAGTAATACTTATTCGTATTATATCAGATTTTAATAAGACTCCGTCAATGAGACGTCAAGACATCATCGACATGCTCTTTGGGCGTTTTTGTGTTGTGTTGTACAAAAAGTAACAGAACAAAAAATATTAAAAAGTCACAGACTAAAAATTATAGTATAATAGTGAAAACATTATACCATAGTTGAATGAATTTTCTCCACTACTAGCACTTAGAGAACAGATATTGTCATATCTGCTGCTATGAAAAATAAAAACCGGACAACGAGCATTTACAAAAAAAACTGTCGCTGTCAAGTGTCAACATATTTTCCGCCGAGTATTTTAGGTTATTTTAAAATAATATTAACTTATTCGAAAATAATATCAATTCTGACGGATTTGTAATTGCTGGCGTAATGTAACAGTCCCTAAGTGGAATTCATGATACTACTAAAACCGAAGTTTTCAGCGAAACATTTTTTTGAATTGCGAAATTAAAATCGATTTTGTTAACGTTTGAATCTGTTTAATAAAATACAGGTTGGTTTGAAGTGCATTTATTTCAATTTCCATAAAACTTTGAAGAACTGTAGGTAAACGTGTAGACAAGGTGTCGGACTTTGGCACGTAAAAAAGTGTTTGTTTGAAAATTTCATCAAAATAAAATTTTGGAAAAGGAAAAAATACGTGTAGTCTCCTGTTTTCGTAAGTAATTTAATAATAATAAATACTCATTTTTACACAGTGTTCACGCCATCTGGTGGATGAAGCGAGAGGCGCCGCCGCGCGCCGTTGGAGAAGGTCAAGCGACAGCGCGACAAAGCATCATCAAATTATTCTTTTACATGAACTACAAAATAGAGCAAATCAACACCAGGGGGCGCTGATTCAAGCCATATAAGGAGCTGCCGCTGAAGACGAAGACCACTCTTTTTCACTTTCGCGTCTCTCTCTCAACTCCCGATTTTTCCCCAATTTTTCATATAAATTTGCATTCGATAAAATTGTAATATTGAGACAATATAACAAACTGTATTCCATAAAAGTCGCAATCATTTAAAACCCAGACCCTGCTAGGAAAAAACATACAGGTACATTCGATCTGTACCACACAGGTAAAAGATTTCGAAACGTTGTCAACTTTATTGTTTGTTAGAAGTAGATTTTGTCTCTTTCGCACATTTTTAGATGACACGCAATTAAAAATGACTCTTACGGCTTGAGCATAAGGTACAATTTGGCAACATTGTGTTAATTTATACTGATGTAGGGGTTTTTAACTTGTCGGCAATAGCTTAGTAATAGATACAGCATGTAGAAAATGTTAAAAACGAAAAAAAATCTCTTGTGACTAAACTACTGGATATTTTTCATTGATATTTTACAGGCAGACTGGGAGCGTTACTAGATATACGAAATTTAATTAATTGTCGCATTGACCTCTCCACTTTGTATATTGTATTTTGTAATTATATCCAGAAAGAAACAACGCATAACGCTGGAGCCTATTTGCAGACACTTCTGGGATGCCTTTGTACGGACCAAATATGGATATCAAAGGCTTGTGGTCCGTTCGCAATATGAAAGGTTCTGTCTTACCGTACAAATATTGATGGAAACGGCGCACGCCATAAATTATAGCGGTAGCTTCTTTCTGAATTTGGGCATAATGTTTTTCTGCAGAATTCAAAGTACGTGAAGCAAACGATAGAGGCCTTTCAACGCCGTCTGAATCGATTTGAGACAAAACAGCACCTAAACCTGTAGGCGAAGCATCCACTGTTAATATTAACTTGGCCATAGGATTAAAGTGCGCTAAAACTTGGTCTGAGGTCAGAATCTCTTTAATCTTCCTAAAGGCCAAATCATGCTCAATATTCCATTTCCATGCACAATTTTTCTTTAGTAAATCATATAACGGACTAAGTATCATGGAAGCATTTTGTACAAAATTACGGTAATAGTTAACTAAACCCAGGAATGATTGTAGTTGACTGACATTGCGTGGAGTGGGAGCTTCCACCATAGCTTTTACCTTTTCAGGTGATTTTTTAAGTCCATCTTTTGAAATAATATATCCTAAATAACTAACTTCGTCCTTAAAAAACTCACATTTTTCCTTTTGCAGGGTTAATCCTGCATCTTGCAAGCGCTTTAATACTGCATTTAATCTTTCTAAATGCTGACGTCTATCGGATCCCGTCACAAGAATATCATCCATTAAACAGAGAACACCCTCTAAACCTGAGAGAACATTTTCAATAGCCCTCTGAAATATAGCAGGCGCCGACGCTAAACCCAAAACTAAACGCGTATATTTAAACAGACCTCGGTGAGTGTTAATGCTGACTAACTAACTGGTTATAGGCCATGTATAGGTCTAGCTTAGTGAATTGCTGGCCACCATGAAGCCTGGAGAATAGTTCGTTGATAGTAGGTAAAGGATAATGTTCAATCAATAACTGTTTATTAATGCTTACAGAATAATCGGCACATAATCTGACTGACCCATCACGTTTCAGAACGGGCACTATAGGTGATGCATAATCAGAATGCTCAGTAGGTATGAGGATACCTAATTCAACCAACCTATCAATCTCTTTTCCAACCTTATCACGCAAAGCAAATGCAATGGGACGTGCTCTAAAGAAAATTGGTTTCACATTTTCTTGTAACAATAATTTTACATTGTATTTGTTAAAAGTTCCCAACTTATCTGAAAATAACTCATTGTAATTTAGCTGTAAATTTTTAAGAATAGAATTACTTTCATGGCAATAATTTATTGACATCAATTGCAAACTAAATTTAGATATAAAATCTCTTCCTAAAAGCGGTGGCCCACCGTTACGAACAATATAAAAATCAATTTCGTGCATTTGCTTTTCATATGAAATGGGTAGTCGAATAAATCCTAAACATGTCAAATTTCTACCATTATAAGACATTAACTGTTTTTGTGCAATTGACAATGGCATGGCTTTGAAGTGTTCTTGGTAATAGCGTTCTTATTTTATTTTTATTTTATTTTATTGGATAAGGGAAACATACAGCTCAAAATTATACTTATGAATGGAAATCAATATGTTTTTACATAGGCTAACACAGTTTCCACTGAGAAAAATTAATGTAAATTGTTCTGAAATTACAGTAACTGCAGAACCACTGTCGATTTCAAATTTGAATGGAATCCCATTAATAAGCACTGTTTCGACCATTGGTTCTCCCCTAATTGAACGAATATTACAAATATACTGCTTACCATCGTCCTCGTCACATTCAGTTTCATTTGACTTCACATAATTTATTTTAGAGCACATTCTACGTAAGTGTCCTTTTGCGTTACATTTTCTACAAACATAGTTTGCATATTTACATTGATGTTTTATGATTATAAAAACCACACACGGTACACTTTTTACGATCACGATCATTTGCATTTTTTTCTATTTTCGAAATGCTGTAGTTATCCGATATCCCAGTAGCACCTGCGATAGACGCGAGGTCATTGCCCCCACTAGCAGCCGCTGTTGCGCGAACACAACTTAAGTTTTCTGCCAATTCCAAAGCCTTCGCTAAGGTAACCATTTAAGTCTTGTGAGTAAAGCTTCTCTTTTTCAAGACCATGACGCATTCCCAATATAAACTTGTCACGAAGCGCTTCTTCTACATTTATGAAGTTACAGTGAGCCGTTAATCCACGTAATCTTGCCGCCCATTGCGAATGAGATTCATCTGGCTGCTGTGACGCCGCGTAGAACTTCTGACGCTCGCCAAATCCTATGCGCTTTGGTGTGAAGTGGCAATCTAGTAGCGACAATATGTCTTCATAGGGAACTTCTGCGATATCTTTAGGCAACGCTAAATCAGTTGCCAGCTTGTAAGTTCCCTCTGCAAGTGCGCTGAGAAGAATTGCCCGTCGTCTTGCCCCCGTGGCATCGGTTTTTTCATCAATATCGTTTGCGAGAAAATACTGTGACAACCGCCCGTGATACGTTTTCCATGTTTGCACATTGTGATCGAAGCAATTTAAAAATCCGAACTGACCACTAGACATTATGGTTTTTAACTTTTCTGGATGTTGTGCCTTTAAAAACACGCGATTAATACGTCGCCAATGATGGATATGCGGGCAGGGCGGACGAGTTAAAGAATTTGTTGCGTTTAGTCGGACATCTTTTTATTGAGAGAACTGTCACTTGAAGCGTGGGACGCAGCCCAGTGGTGCCAGAGTATTGTACCAACATAACACGTACCATACACCATTTCAGCGGCGCTATAGCCTGTGTCATCGCGAAAACAGTTTCTCAGTCCAAAAAGTACTGAGGGAATTTCCTTTACCCAGTTATCGTTAGCGTTTCTTGCCATGAGTGCTGCTTTTAACGTTCTGTGAAATCTTTCTACCATTCCATTTGCTTGAGGATGATAAGGTGTGGTTCTGATTTTGTGTACTCCCAAAAATTTTGAAAGTGCATCGAAAGTTGCTGATTCGAATTGACGACCTTGATCAGTAGTGATGCGAATCGGACACCCAAATCTTGTTATCCATCCTTCATAAACGGTCCGAGCGATCGTCTCTGCGGTTATATCTTCCACTGGAAAAGCTTCAGGCCATGACGTACAACGATCCACTATTGTTACCAGCACGGCTAGCACAACTTAGCGCGACTCGAGTGAGAAAGAGTCGCGGGCGTGACATAAGCCTATGTCGCGTGCAGCTAACACAACTACTCGTGTGACATAATGTGAGTCATTGACATTATCTCGATTTTTGTCGCTATGGTTAGCACAACTATACGAAAAGCGATATCCGTGTCACTTTTTGACATAAAAAGACGACAGTTTGTCTTTTTTTCGCTGTATTTAGCACAACTTTACGAAAAGCGACATCACTTGTCACTTTTTGACATTAAAAGACGACAGTTTGTCGTCGAGGTATTCAGGCATGCGACTGACGCGACGTAACAGCAAAATCAATTAATATGTTATTATCACCGGCAAAATGGCCTATTTCTTTATAACTAATGAGGAAATATACAATAGGAAGATACAGCGCCGACATATAAGAGAAAAATCTACATTTATGACACAATAAAAATAGAACAATGAAAGCTGGAATAAGCGATAAAAAGATACAATATATTGTTCATTTAATTTCCGTAAACACGTAAATTTTTTGATATTACCAAAAAATAGATACCTCCACTCAAAGAGTAAAATAATACATAGGGAAAAGAGCGCCCACTCGTGGCAATTTTTTTGAAACACCGATTTAAACTACTAACAACTTTTTATGCTACTAACTCAGTGCGGAACTACTAACGTAAAATTATAATCACTAAAATGTGTTTTTTTTCTTATAATATACATTCTTGTCGTTTTTTTTATATTCTTTAATAATATTAATAAAAAGGATAAATCAAAGTAAAAAACACATAAAACAAAAATATGACCCTTTGGTTGATTTGATCATGCTGTTCACCGATCATTAGTAAAGTAATTTTACGGCCGGCGAAGGAGTGGTAACCGATACGCTACGGGGTTTTTAGTTCAAGTGTCGAATTTTATCATTATATTGTATTCGTACCATGACCATACTTAAAAAAAAAAGTATTTTTAAATCACTTTATACTGGGTATAAAGTAATTTAAAACAAAATAGTTTTTAAAAAGACTAAGTACCTTAATTTGTTCTGTCTTCTTTATTTACATTTTAATTTATTTTGAATATTCTATAAGTACGACTGCAGAGACATCTTTTGGCAAAGTTCAAGACTTGGTTGTGAAAGTTGATGGTTAAATACAGAGATGACGCTACTTTTTAAGACCGTGTGAATGACTTTTCACTAAATTTTAACTTAAAATTAAGTTGCCCATTTAGTTATTACTTAATCACTTGACCCATGTAAACAAAGTGTTTTCGTATAAGAATAATATGATAGAAATTATTTATTTTGTTCCAATGGTAACACATGTATGTCGCCGTCGAGAAAGCCATGTCGCGTAGCATTTGCGTAGCATCACCGTCGCATAGCAACGGTGATTTTCTCACTCTGTAAAGTTGTGCTACGAAAAGTGACAAACCTATGTCGAGTCGCGGTCTATGTCACTTTATTATAAGTTGTGCTAGCCGTGCTGGTATCGTTTTCCTTGTGACGTAGGCAATTTTCCAACAATGTCGATATGTAAATGTTCAAACCGCTGCGCGGGCAAAAAGCTTCCTAGTGGTGAAACTGTGTGCCACAGTGTGCAGTACTGTGTGTACAAGTGACACTAAAGCCCGTATTTCTAAATAGTTCTCAACGTTTGAGATCATAACTGAGATGCTGCACCTATAATAACATCTCAAATATGATCTCAATATTGCTATCGAAGTTCAGAGCGGTATATAAATACAGATCTATCAGTGGCAATCACCCGAACTAACCGCCTCTGTAATCTAGTGATTCGCCCGCCCGTGTAAAACGCAGAGGTCCCGGGTTTAATTCCCAGGGGAGGTACAATTTGTACTCGGTTTCGTTGGTAGTAGGGCTTATTTCAAGTCTGCCTGGCTAGCTACAAACCATCTTACTTAAATCTGACGCCATAACAACAATTTAAAAATTGATGTGTTCCAGCAGTTAAAGGTAATATAGCCAGTTCCTCAGTGATAAGGATTCCGGGAGTAGTGCGCTTCCACCTTCGGCCTTAACGTCACCTAACATCAGGTGAGGTGAAGGCCAAGCACTATTCCGTTGTGCATAAAAAAAACATACCGGCAGCCGCGCCACGAGCCGGAACAGCTGCGTCACTAGCGTGGCGCCACTGTCGGCGCGGCGGCGCGTCGCTAGTGCTGTGCACAAGTGCGCCGCCACCCACGACACGTGCTCCACCTCTAATCGCTCGCCACTCACCGGCAGCCACGCCACGAGCCGGAACAGCTGCGTCACTAGCGTGGCGCCACTGTCGGCGCGGCGGCGCGTCGCTAGTGCTGTGCACAAGTGCGCCGCCACCCACGACACGTGCTCCACCTCTAGTCGCTCGCCACTCACCGGCAGCCGCGCCACGAGCCGGAACAGCTGCGTCACTAGCGTGGCGCCACTGTCGGCGCGGCGGCGCGTCGCTAGTGCTGTGCACAAGTGCGCCGCCACCCACGACACGTGCTCCACCTCTAATCGCTCGCCACTCACCGGCAGCCACGCCAC
Source organism: Agriphila tristella (assembly GCA_928269145.1). Lineage (NCBI taxonomy): Eukaryota > Metazoa > Arthropoda > Insecta > Lepidoptera > Crambidae > Agriphila > Agriphila tristella. The sequence continues at coordinate 1,291,079 of OV743440.1, read as the reverse complement.
GAGCCGGAACAGCTGCGTCACTAGCGTGGCGCCACTGTCGGCGCGGCGGCGCGTCGCTAGTGCTGTGCACAAGTGCGCCGCCACCCACGACACGTGCTCCACCTCTAGTCGCTCGCCACTCACCGGCAGCCGCGCCACGAGCCGGAACAGCTGCGTCACTAGCGTGGCGCCACTGTCGGCGCGGCGGCGCGTCGCTAGTGCTGTGCACAAGTGCGCCGCCACCCACGACACGTGCTCCACCTCTAGTCGCTCGCCACTCACCGGCAGCCGCGCCACGAGCCGGAACAGCTGCGTCACTAGCGTGGCGCCACTGTCGGCGCGGCGGCGCGTCGCTAGTGCTGTGCACAAGTGCGCCGCCACCCACGACACGTGCTCCACCTCTAGTTGCTCGCCGCTGGACGGCCCGCTGTCCAGCCAATCGGATAGGGCTTCGCTCACTACATTCGCGATCTGGGATGCCGTCTCTTCGCTTATTAGCATTTCTGTAAAAAAAATCAACTTGTAACATAGCGTAAACAAAACATTAGGGAACCGTTTAAATACAAGACCGGCGAAAAAAACACGTTGAAAACGATAGGTCAATAATAAACCGCTTGAAATCTTATAAAAGCTGTTTGGACATGGCAAAGATGACGAACATTGTTTCTTTGAAATCGTACTAACATTTGCAAGTTTTTACCCTCGACTCGATGTTTTAACTGGATGGAAAAGTAAGTCAAGCTGCTTGGTTTGTAGTTCAATTTTTATACCGTCGAGTCATGCATAACATAAAACTTCATTACTTCAGCGATTGACTTTTTATTAATATTTTTTATAGAAAGACGTTATATAATTTTTTAGATAATAATAATTTTGTGCTTTCAGAAACAGTAAATAAACAGTGAATTTAGTGTTAAAAAGCTGTGTTTTAATACAGAGATACATTTCGTCGCTTATATTACAACACCGCGAATATGCGATTTCCTAACTTTACAGGCGAAACAAAAACAATTATATTTTCTGCGTAACAATGAAGTAAAATCAAATTCGCGGTGTTGTAATATAAGCGACGATTTGGTCCTTTGAGCCGGATATAAGGAATCAGTGAAAATTGTTCGTGAAATTGTGTAATAATAGTCGCAATTCAGTGTTTTAAGGCTTTGGTTGCGTTATTGTAAGTAATAGACTAAGAAAAGTGAACTTTATTTTCATATTAACTAATTAACACAAGCCTCGCATACTCACCGCCGCTGTCGTCGGTAGATAGGCACACGAGAAGCAGGTTGCGCGCGTTGGCGCAGCGCTGCTTGAGCAGCCGGCGCGTGATTGAAAGTAACACGGCGGTGACGGCGGCCGAGCGCAGCCAGCGCCGCGCCGCCGCCACGCGCCACGCCGAGTGGCACAGCGCCGCGCCCAAGCACCACTCCACTGCGCCGCAGCCCAACTAAACACGGAATACGACGTCAATGTGGTGGAGAGGGGGCAGCCGGCTCGAGGGCATAAGGTCTAGTAGTTCGTCTACCCGGGTAAGACGCAGGGGTACCGGGTTCGATTCCCAGGGGGGGTACCATTTGTACTCGGTTTGGTGTGTGGTAGGATTTATTTCAAGTCCGCCTGGCTAGCTACCACCATATGACCTAAGTCTGACGCCATAACAAAAATTAAAAAAAATGTGTTCCGGCAGTTAGAGAAGTGATGAGGTTTCCGGGACTAGTGTGCTTCCATCTTTGGCCTTATCGTCACTTAACATCATGTGAGATATAAAAAAAGACCACACGCTTCTGTCTCCACGTGGGGTCCAGGGTTGCCAGTCTTCTCCGAGCTGGTCTAATAGGGATCCACACGCAAATCATATCGTTCCTTTATTGATATGCTACGCAGTTCATTTAAAAGAAAACAACCCTAATTTCGTCAGAAAAGATTAGAGTACGCGATAGAAAGAGGCAACTTCTCGGTGGATATAATAGGGAATATGCATCAATTTTTTTTAATCTTAATCAAAAGTATAATGCGTGAGAAAATTAACTGTAATATTAAAACTTTTCTCTTGCGTTTTGTTCTCGTGATATAGTTACTTGAAATTAGCGCGCAGCAGCACCTGCCGAAAACGCTCCATACAAAACGGTGACGTCACACATCACGTTTCAGGTGTGTTTCGACGCGTTTAATATGGAGTTAGCCAATAATCTTCAATTATCTCCCTAAATTTTGCGTTTAAGTAGATATGTGTCATACAAAATATTGTTTCTTATTCGATATTCTATCTGACTGTAAAGTGCATTATATCCGAAAATGAAAAAGAAATATCGTTATTTTCCGCTGATTTCATCGTGCGATAAAACTAAAATAATACATTTTTTTTATTTTTTTTCCTGTTTCATCATGTTTTTATACGTGTCCGCAGCGATCAAGCTCAAATTCATCAAAATCGGTGACTTATGCATATTCCCTATTGTAGAAAATTGGCGACCTAAATTGAACTTTATTGTGTCGAAGCAAGAGTCGCTACTTTGCGGAGTGTCCCTTCTGTACTTCTTCTATTGGAAAGCAAAACTAAACGCAAGCAGGGGGGTCTCACTCCTCGCTTAAACTTTTATATTAGCCTACAGCTCGCGGCTCACTCAGTCGAGCCATGGTCGAGGGATATCACCGCGCCGACACGGCGCTGCTGTCAGCAAGCATTCCGTAACGTAAATCATCCCGGACTTTATACATCACCTTAAATTACTACGTGCCGGACTACAGCTGGGCCACAAAAAAAAAGTTGGAAATCTGACTTTTTGACTATGCCATGATGAAGTCGATAATTTGTCGGAATTTGTCGCCAAAAACCAGAATTTGTCGGTCTTGCGTTTAGGAAATACGTGTGGCTCAGCTGTAGAGACGTCTCTACAGCTGGGCCACATAGATCTCGAAAACGAAAGGTCGTAGCGAAAATCTGATTACTCATGTGTGTAGCCGGTAATTTGTCGGATTTTGTCGCCAAAAACCAGAGTTTGTCGGTCTTGCGTTTAGGAGATACGTGTGGCTCAGCTGTAGAGACGTCTCTACAGCTGGGCCACACAGATCTCGAAAACGGAAGGTCGTAGCGAAAATCTGATAACTCGAGTGTGTAGCCGTTAGTTTGTCGGAATTTGTCACCAAGAATCAGATTTTGTCGATCTTGCGTTTAGGAGATATGTGAGGATACGCTTACGACCTTTCGTTCTCGAGATCCAGGTAAAAAGGTCTCCACAGCGCATCCTCACATATCTCCTAAACGCAAGATCGACCAAAATCTGATTCTTGGTGACAAATTCCGACAAACTAACGGCTACACACTCGAGTTATCAGATTTTCGCTATGACCTTCCTTTCTCAAGATCCAGGTAGAAAAGTCTCCACAGCGTATCCTCACATATATCCTAAACGCAAGATCGACAAAATCTGGTTCTTGGTGACAAAATCCGACAAACTACCGACTACACATACGAGTAATCAGATTTTCGCTACGACCTTTCGTTTTCGAGATCTGTGTGGCCCAGCTGTAGAGACGTCTCTACAGCTGAGCCACACGTATCTCCTAATTCTGGTTTTTGGCGACAAATTCCAACAAATTATCGACTTCATCATGGCATAGTCAAAAAGTCAGATTTCCAACTTTTTTTTTTGTGGCCCAGCTGTAGTCCGGCACGTAAAATTACTCAACAATAATATCATTCTCATACAAGTAACTAAGTAAGTACTCACTTAATTAACTACTTGGAAGTACATAAGTGTGCTCAGGTCTCTTAGTAGCTAGATTTATGTTATATTAGTAATTTCATTGTATATTCCGATGAATATGCATAACGGATGTTTTCTATGATATAGGTAAGTAGCGAGTAGCAACCTTAAAGATTCACGAGTTGTATCGGTTGAGACAGAGCTATGCGACAAAAAGAGAGGCTCTTCGTAGGTGCTTATAATATTAGGCACGCAGCGCTGTGCAATTTGAAATTGTACTTTATTACCGTGCAGCGAGAGTAGCTTTTTATTTGATTGTCCGCGCGCGGATGGGCTTCTGTACGTTAGTACTATTATACAACGTGTATATGACAATGTAACAATAAATGATAACACTGTAGACACTAGTTCATAGAAGTATTTTGAAACTATCAATTAATTCCTAGGAGCGAAATAAAAAAAAAATTTTTTTTCGAACAAACTAAATACCACAAAAACAAGTACGAAATTAAACACCCTTTGTAAATATTGGTTACTTACATATGGTAAGAGCGGCAACCGCGCGGTGTTAGATCACAGAATAGTATTGACAGGTGACAAGCCGCGAAATGAACTTTTGGCGCCATTTAATGCTGAATTAAAACAGTGTTTTTCTTGATATCTACGGCAGCGACTCGAGCTACTGCATCATGTAACAACGCTGTCCATACGGCAATTTTCATTGCTGAGATTTGATATTTTCCAAAACCATGGCAATAAATTATTATTTTTTTGCTTTTTACGGTGACTTTTTATTTTGATTTGAATACGGCTATCCTAAATTTGAATCCTAAATCACTGATTTAAAGTTATTCTGTCCACTGAATACCTAGTCACAAATTGAATATTTCTTGTATCCTTTGGACAGCGGACAAACACAAGTGTTACCATAATATCTCTCTCGGTATGTCCGTAGAGCTAAAGCAGCGACATTGTCCATAAATTAAAATCATGTAGGAGTACTCGAAAACTGTGAAATAATAATAAGGCATAGTAGAGGTATTACTTATTCGTATTATATCAGATTTTAATAAGACTCCGTCAATGAGACGTCAAGACATCATCATTTTTTTTTATCTTACTCTATGCATCATCGACATACTCTTTGGGCGTTTTTGTGTTGTGATGTACAAAAAGTAACAGAACAAAAATAAAATATTAAAAAGTCACAGACTAAAAATTATAGTATAATAGTGAAAACATTATACCATAGTTGAATGAATTTTCTCCACTACTAGCACTTAGAGAACACATATTGTCATATCTGCTGCTATGAAAAATAAAAAACCGGACAACGAGCATTTACAAAAAAAACTGTCGCTGTCAAGTGTCAACATATTTTCCGCCGAGTATTTTAGGTTATTTTAAAATAATATTAACTTATTCGAAAATAATATCAATTCTGACGGATTTGTAATTGCTGGCGTAATGTAACAGTCCCTAAGTGGAATTCATGATACTACTAAAACCGAAGTTTTCAGCGAAACATTTTTTTGAATTGTGAAATTAAAATCGATTTTGTTAACGGTTGAATCTGTTTAATAAAATACAGGTTGGTTTGAAGTGAATTTATTTCAATTTCCATAAAACTTTGAAGAAACACCACTGTAGGTAAACGTGTAGACAAGGTGTAGGACTTTGGCACGTAAAAGAGTGTGTGTTTGAAAATTTCATCAAAATAAAATTTTGGAAAAGGAAAAAATACGTGTAGTCTCCTGTTTTCGTAAGTAATTTAATAATAATAAATACTCATTTTTACACAGGTAAAAGATTTCGAAACGTTGTCAACTTTATTGTTTGTTAGAAGTAGATTTTGTCTCTTTCGCACATTTTTAGATGACACGCAATTAAAAATGACTCTTACGGCTTGAGCATAAGGTACAATTTGGCAACATTGTGTTAATTTATACTGATGTAGGGGTTTTAAACTTGTCGGCAATAGCTTAGTAATAGATACAGCATGTAGAAAATGTTAAAAACGAAAAAAGTTATCTTGTGACTAAACTACTGGATATTTTTCATTGATATTTTACAGGCAGACTGGGAGCGTTACTAGATATACGAAATTTAATTAATTGTCGCATTGACCTCTCCACTTTGTATATTCTGTGACGCAAGTATAACCAAATTGTATTTTCGAAGATCGATGAAGAGCTTTTTACAATTATTTTATTGACTCCTCAATTTTTTTAACTCTCTCAAGAAAATGAAACTAACAGATTTATTAGCCTAGGTAACTTACCTTATCAAACGAATTCATAACAGTTTCTTGCTCCTGATCACTCAAATGCTTCATCAAAATAAAAACTATATCGACTATTGTTTTAGAACGCATCGTATCTCTCAACATCCATTTCATCAGAACTTTCTCGTAAAAGTCGTGCACTCCTGTAGCTGAGAAATGTCGGGCTAAAGCTAGGTACAGGTTTTTATTATCAAACTCGTTCAGTATACTAATCAATGGCATCAATATAGGCTCAGAAAGGTCATTTTTGTCTGCGTACTCGAAGTAGTTGCAACATATCTTTTCTACCGTTTCGTTTAAGTTGTGGTTGTATCTTTCTAAGGATGACGTGTCGATTTCTTGTGTAGGAGGTTTAACTTCAGTTTCGTTTGGAATGTCACCGTCGAATTTGATGCTTTGTACCTTTTTGGTTTCGCTTAGAAAAGCCTGTTTTAAAGTCTGCAAAAGCAGTATATGAGCTTCCACAATTTTACTTATGTCAGCACCCTCTGGTTTGTCGATTTGAGCCAAAACTGTTGAGCAGACGTTCTGCCAAAAGTTTCTGATCAGCTGATCGTATTTCTCGCTATTCGCCTCTCTAGATTGCTTCAGCCAATATTTGACCAAAGCTACCATACTGGTAGCCGAGTGTTTAATCAAGTTAGTTTTTAGCTGTCCTTCCCGTTCCGTAGACAGGACAATTTTAAGCCAATTTCTGTGCACTGATGTGGTTACTTCTATAACAAAGTCGTTTTGTTGTATTGCGAGATACCTCAAACATTCAGCTAGACTCGAAATCCAGTGCTGCCGTTCACTTTTCGAACTCAGTATACTTTTCTTTTCTAATCTGCAAGAAAAATTGTCATAAGTAGAATATGTGTTTTTTTTTTAAATATTTCAAGACGTTATATTATTTATTTTATGGTTTATCGTCTGGCCCTGAGATTGCGGAGATTAAGTTATTTTTGTAAAGTTCGGTCATGAGATGGGTGACCAAAAATTCTTTATTTTGAGCTCCTCGGGGAGGCAGGTAGATCCGTTGCTCCCGGCTACATTTGTAGTCGTTAACCCCACCAATCCGCATTGGGCTCGCGTAATGGGTTATGGCCTATCCTCTTTATCCACCCATAAGGAAGGCTTGAAAACGGCTGATATCAATAGTATACGAACCCTTTGAAAAACGAATTAAAGAATTCTTCGTAGAATTCCTTAGTAACCATATCTTGCGGCAAGTGAGCTAACAAAGGTAGGAGCATATCCGTCATTCTCTTGGCTTCACCCCACCCACCTAGTGAAAAAAAATCAATTTAGACATACAGAACAACAATAATTAAGTACCTACTATTATTAGAGAAAAGCTTATTACCTTTTTCCAACATATTAAGTATTCTTTTGGTGAGCAAGTCTTTTTTGTCAAGATACTTGTGCCATTCCTGTGAAAAAAAAAACATACAATCTCTTACGGCCGAAGAAAAACACAATACTTAGTAGAGTCAGAGAGAGAGAGAGAGAGAGAGAGAGTGGCAGAGAAAACTGAAGATTGTAAATTATCTCTCTGTCTTTATGCGAAGACCTGTATGAATTACTATTGTTATTACCTAATGCTATGTATTTGTTTTAAGCATAGTTATTTCCAAAAATATAAAAAAATATAAATAATTTGTTTCATTATTCTGAGTCCCGAAATGCTATTCCGTCATTCACGGGTTTCTCAACCTTTTTGAAGTCGCGCCTCCCTAATGAATTGCGAAAATCTTCACGCCTCCCCTAATAAAATTTAGGTAATTTAGCTCTCTAGTTCAGTCTATCATTTGAGCCTAGTAATTTATTATAGTAAATTATCAAATGCTTCGCGTCCCCCCCCCCCCCCCCCCCCCCACTGAAAACTGGCCACGCCTCCCAAGGGGGGCGCGCCCCACTGGTTGAGAAACCTTGCACTAGATAGTTAACGGGTTAAAGAATATCGTATTATCCTTACTTAATGTTATAAATGCGAAAGTCCGTTTGTTTGTTTGTTACGCCTTCACGTCTTAACCACTCTACCGATCATCATGAAATTTTGCATACACGTTGCCAGGGGTACAGAGAAGGACATAGGGTACCTTTCATCCCGAAAAAATTTTCGTTTCCGAGGGATAGCAAAAAAACTTTCCACGCTGACGAAGTCGCGGGCGGCCGCTAGTATGTAATAACTTACAGGCACGCTGTACATAAACTGCAGCAAGCAACCCCATATCTGCTGCGCGGGCAGCGGCTGCGTATCGTGCGCGGCCGCGAGCACAACCTTCAGTAGGCGAGCGCCGTACTGTTCGGCGAACGTGCTCGCGAACCGCTCCACTATCCGCGCCATCGCCGCGAACCACGCCGATCTATAGATACACGTTGTTGGGTCATTTTATTTCAGTTTGTGGCCCTTGCCATCTGTCGATATGGCAGCTGTAGCTGGTTGTTTATAAAACGAATTGAGGGATTGGTAAATAAGCAACGACGTTTAGGATCGTAAGTCAACTGTAATTTGAGTTACCTAATTGTACAAAATCGTAATCGTTTGTTACTCAATCATGCAAAAACAGCTGGACGGATTTGCATGGTCACACAGATATTAAATAGCCTGCATTAAAACATAGGATATTTTTTATCCCGGACAGAGGTTCTCAAGGATTTTCCAAATGTCCACGCGGAGAACGTCGCGGCCAGAAGCTAGTACAACATAAGGGCTCTTTTCGAGTAGGAAAAATGAAAGAAAAGTTACATTGTCAAACACAAAGTTTTTTTAAACATACACTAAATTTCAAGAGGTTTGGGGTTTTACTGCAACATTCGGCCGCTTCAGCGTTCTTCGGCATCAGCGAACATCATCTATTGCTTAGTAGCAAAAACGCATTGAACTATGGAATAATGCAATGCAAAGCGGCCTATCTATTGTCTAATTTCAAAATCTATCGCAATCGCTTCAAAAATCAAAAAACGCCAAAAAAAAACACGTTTGTTGTATTGGAACCCCTCTTAAATATTTATTTTATTCTGTTTTTAGAATTTGTTGTTATAGCGGCAACAGAAGTACATCATCTGTGAAAATTTCAACTGTCTAGCTATCACGGTTCATGAGATACAGCCTGGTGACAGACAGAGAGACAGACAGGCAGACAGACAGACAGACGGACAGCGAAGTCTTAGTAATAGGGTCCCGTTTTTACACTTTGGGTACGGAACCGTAAAAACTTACTAAAGAAATGTAGCAATGTGTCACATCCATCTGTCAAATGAAAGCGGTTGCGATAGATTTTAAAATTAGACAATTAGCTCCCGTGTCTATCTAAAAGGATTTTTGGGAATTCCACCTGTAAAGGGATGAAATGGGGGTTCAAAGTTTGTATGCGAAAAAAATTAAATGTACATTCAAACCTGAAACTTCGCAGGAGTAATTCTAATAACAAATAAGAAAACACGTGTTTTGCGGTTTTCCGATACTCAACACCTTAGGGGTAAATGGGGTAAAAAAAAAGCCCCAAATCGATTGAAAAATCAACGCAGAGCCTCAACATTGGACCTTGAGACTTGAAAATTTTCACCAAGATACTTTATTCAGTGTGAACACCCACTAAGAAAGGATTTTTGGAAATTCCACCCGTAAAGGGGTGTAATGGTAGTCAAAGTTTGTATGGGAAAAAAATGGACATTTCTAGCTGAAACTTCGTAAGAGTACTTCTAAAAACAAGCAAACACGTGTTTCGTGGTTTTCCGAAACTCAACCCCTTAGGGGGGAAATGGGTACAAATCCCAAAATCGATATAGGTGTCTTTATTTAGGTTTTATGGGATGTCGATTGCAAAAATGGTATTTATTTTTAAGTCCAACCTGGTAGACATTATTCAATACCTAAAGGGGTGGGTTCAAACTTTGTATAGAAAAAAATATAAAAGAGATATTACGACTTGGAACTTCGTAGGAGTACCTCTAAATGAAATAAGAAAACACGTGTATCATGGTTTTCCGAAACTCAACTTCATAGGGGGTAAATGGCTAAAATCGCAATGGATGTGGTTAATGAGGTTTTGAGGGATGTTGATTGCAAAAATGGCATTCATTTTGAAGTCCAACATAGTGGCCATGTTACAACCCCTAAAGGAGTGACCTCTTCAGGAGTTTAAAGAGGTAAAATGGGGTTCATTCTTTGTAAGAGAAAAAATGTGAAATAGAGATTACGACTTGAAACTTCGTAGGAGTACTTCTATAAACAAAAAAGAAAATACGTATTTCGTGAATTTCTAAAATCAACCCTTTACGGGGTTAATGGGATAAAAAAGCCTAAAATCGTTATGGATGTTGTTATTGAGGTTTCATGGGATGTTGACTACGAAAATGGCATTTATTTTGGGGTTTAACACGACATGGTGGATATTCTTCAACCCCTAAACCTCCGCTCCGCTGTACCTGAGGTGGTGGTCGGCGTGTGGGGCGAGGTGCCAGTAAGCTCACATAATAAGCATTTTTAAATCGTCAATTCTTTTACCCTACCACCCATTATGACGTCTTTTAACTGACAAGAAAAATGGGCGCAAAAAACTTGTCAGCTTTATCAATCAGATGGAACGATATTTACAAATATGTATATCGTTTCCAGACTTTATATTAACAAAGATTAACAAATAAATAACATTATTGAATTAGCTCATTTCTTGATGAGTTTCAAATTTCTTAATCAATTTACAGATTTTAAGCTAAATTCAAAGTTTGAACTTGTTATTCAGTCTAGACTGTTACAATAAATAAAAATAAAAGAAAAACATACAATTCAATATGCATTAATATAGGTAGTCAGAAGCAGACCCATTCCCACTGGCAGCACCAGTTCACGAGCATGACGTATGAACCAGCCATCTCTTCGCTCAACCATATTTGAGGGAACGTAACGACCCGCCCCATACGACACCACCGCAGAAATGATTAAAGAGAGCATGACATACTAAGACTACCTATGTTAAGGCATCGAATTGAAAATTTATATCCAAAAGCTTTTTGCAGCCCCTGCAGGCTGCTGGTCGCTAGCCGTACCTGAGGTGCTGGTCGGCGTGTGGGGCGAGGTGCCAGTAGGCGGGCGCGGCGAGCAGCGGCGCCAGCTCCGCCCACAGCCAGCCGCCGCGCCGGGTACTGCAGCCCCTGCAGGCTGCTGGTCGCTAGCCGTACCTGAGGTGCTGGTCGGCGTGTGGGGCGAGGTGCCAGTAGGCGGGCGCGGCGAGCAGCGGCGCCAGCTCCGCCCACAGCCAGCCGCCGCGCCGGGTACTGCAGCCCCTGCAGGCTGCTGGTCGCTAGCCGTACCTGAGGTGCTGGTCGGCGTGTGGGGCGAGGTGCCAGTAGGCGGGCGCGGCGAGCAGCGGCGCCAGCTCCGCCCACAGCCAGCCGCCGCGCCGGGTACTGCAGCCCCTGCAGGCTGCTGGTCGCTAGCCGTACCTGAGGTGCTGGTCGGCGTGTGGGGCGAGGTGCCAGTAGGCGGGCGCGGCGAGCAGCGGCGCCAGCTCCGCCCACAGCCAGCCGCCGCGCCGGGTACTGCAGCCCCTGCAGGCTGCTGGTCGCTAGCCGTACCTGAGGTGCTGGTCGGCGTGTGGGGCGAGGTGCCAGTAGGCGGGCGCGGCGAGCAGCGGCGCCAGCTCCGCCCACAGCCAGCCGCCGCGCCGGGTACTGCAGCCCCTGCAGGCTGCTGGTCGCTAGCCGTACCTGAGGTGCTGGTCGGCGTGTGGGGCGAGGTGCCAGTAGGCGGGCGCGGCGAGCAGCGGCGCCAGCTCCGCCCACAGCCAGCCGCCGCGCCGGGTACTGCAGCCCCTGCAGGCTGCTGGTCGCTAGCCGTACCTGAGGTGCTGGTCGGCGTGTGGGGCGAGGTGCCAGTAGGCGGGCGCGGCGAGCAGCGGCGCCAGCTCCGCCCACAGCCAGCCGCCGCGCCGGGTACTGCAGCCCCTGCAGGCTGCTGGTCGCTAGCCGTACCTGAGGTGCTGGTCGGCGTGTGGGGCGAGGTGCCAGTAGGCGGGCGCGGCGAGCAGCGGCGCCAGCTCCGCCCACAGCCAGCCGCCGCGCCGGGTACTGCAGCCCCTGCAGGCTGCTGGTCGCTAGCCGTACCTGAGGTGCTGGTCGGCGTGTGGGGCGAGGTGCCAGTAGGCGGGCGCGGCGAGCAGCGGCGCCAGCTCCGCCCACAGCCAGCCGCCGCGCCGGGTACTGCAGCCCCTGCAGGCTGCTGGTCGCTAGCCGTACCTGAGGTGCTGGTCGGCGTGTGGGGCGAGGTGCCAGTAGGCGGGCGCGGCGAGCAGCGGCGCCAGCTCCGCCCACAGCCAGCCGCCGCGCCGGGTACTGCAGCCCCTGCAGGCTGCTGGTCGCTAGCCGTACCTGAGGTGCTGGTCGGCGTGTGGGGCGAGGTGCCAGTAGGCGGGCGCGGCGAGCAGCGGCGCCAGCTCCGCCCACAGCCAGCCGCCGCGCCGGGTACTGCAGCCCCTGCAGGCTGCTGGTCGCAAGCCGTACCTGAGGTGCTGGTCGGCGTGTGGGGCGAGGTGCCAGTAGGCGGGCGCGGCGAGCAGCGGCGCCAGCTCCGCCCACAGCCAGCCGCCGCGCCGGGTACTGCAGCCCCTGCAGGCTGCTGGTCGCTAGCCGTACCTGAGGTGCTGGTCGGCGTGTGGGGCGAGGTGCCAGTAGGCGGGCGCGGCGAGCAGCGGCGCCAGCTCCGCCCACAGCCAGCCGCCGCGCCGGGTACTGCAGCCCCTGCAGGCTGCTGGTCGCTAGCCGTACCTGAGGTGCTGGTCGGCGTGTGGGGCGAGGTGCCAGTAGGCGGGCGCGGCGAGCAGCGGCGCCAGCTCCGCCCACAGCCAGCCGCCGTGCGCGCCGGGCAGCCGCCGCGCCAGGTACTGCAGCCCCTGCAAGCTGCTGGTCGCCAGCCGCTGCAGTTGCAGCGCCCGCTCCGATGCTTCTTCCGCCCTACACGCGAATTATTGATGTTACATTCATAAACACTAGCGGCCGTAGCCGCCTCTCGGTCACGTCGACGCATCGCCGGTAGCTATAGAATATCTCAGCACACATCAGCCGCGAAACAATACCAGCGAAACCGCAGTAGTTCCGCCACGAATTGTCTTCGATCGACGACGACCACGGGTCGGGAGAGGATATTATGACGATCACATCTACGTAGCGTCATGGCCGGTAATCCGGTATATATTTTGATTAGTGATTAGTGCGAATGGCTCGTTTAGTGTTGAGCAAAAAACACGTTCGGAGTCGGACAGTCTCTGATTAGTGTTAAGTAATTGTTTTTTGCTAAACACTAAACGAGCCACTCGCACTAATCAAAATGTATACCGGCCATCATTACTTTCGCAGAGGAGGTGTGCTAACGGTCGGAGCCGATCGGGCAGAATAGGAAATATGCATCAATTTTTTTTAATCAAAATCAAAGGTTTAATGCTTGAGAAAATCAACTGTAATATTAAAACTATTTCCTGCGTTTTTTGATAGTGATATAGTTACTTGAAGTTAGCACGCAGCAGCAACCGCCGAAAACGCTCCATACAAAACGGACATGAAATATGACGTCACATATCACGTTTCAAGCGCGCGTTTACTATGGAGTTAGCCAAGAATTTTCAATTATTTTCTAATTTTACATTTAATTTTATCTCCCTAAATTTTGCATTTAAGTACATACTATGTGTCATACAAAAAATGCTTTCTTATTTGATATTCTATCTGACTGTTAAGTTCATTATATTCGAAAGTGTAAAAAAAATCGTTATTTTTCCCTGATTTCATCGTGTGATAAAAATAAAATAATACATTATTATTTTTTATTTTCCTGTTCCATCATGTTTTTATACGTGTCCGAAGCGATCAAGCTCAAATTTATTAAAATCGGTGACTTATGCATATTCCCTATTGCGCGTGAAAAATAATAGGTCTTTACCTATGAAATTGCCGTATTGCAGTACAGACTTTTTCAAACAAAAAAAAGTTTTGATTGGCTATGAATTCTAAATTCAAATTAATTTTGTTTTAAAAATATGACATTCTATTTACAAAATCAGTCTTTTGTTTATTGATTAGCGTTGTATTTTCATTACATTTCAACATTTTTCTTCATAATGGATACTTCGAAATTTCGTGTAATTATGGAATATGAGTTCCGTCGTGGCACCAACGCGGCACAAACGACACGTAACATCAACGACGTTTACGGAGAGAACTGTACAAACGAACGTACCACCCGTTATTGGTTTGCTCGGTTCCGTTCTGGGAATTTTGACTTGAAAAATGAACCTCGTGGTCGTCCGGAAACTTTGGTCAACAATGATGAATTAAAGGCGATTGTGGAAGCAGATGAATCGCAATCTACAGCTGAGCTGGCAGCAGCTTTTGATGTTAGCATCAAAACAATATTGGTCCATTTGCGACAGATTGGCAAGATAAAAAAGCTTGATAGATGGGTGCCCCACTGCTACTTCACGACAACGCGCGACCCCATACTGCACAACAGACCGTCTCTAAGCTGCATGAGTTGGGTTTGGAAGCTCTCCCTCATCCGCCATACTCACCAGATCTTGCGCCTACCGACTATTACTTTTTCCAAAATTTGGACAACTTTTTAGCGGGAAAAAAATTCAATTCCCGAGAGGCAGTACAAAACGCCTTTGAAGAGTTTGTTGTCTCCCGTCCAGCTGATTTTTTCAAGAAGGGCATCCATAAACTGCCACAGCGTTGGCAAAGATGCATTGATTGCAGGGGTGATTACTTTGAATAAAAGAAATAAATAAGGTAGAAAAAAAAATACTTTAACTTTTTTCAAACAAAACGGCAATTTCATAGGTAAAGACCTAATATAACGTGCATCATGGTTGAATCTATGCATTAGAACAGACTGTTCCGAATTTGTTTCGCTTGTTGAACAACTGACAATTCATAGAGGAACCTACTACGGTGTTTTGCGGCGAAGGTGTGCTACAGGCGTAAAGATCCACAGCGCATTAGCCACTGCCACCAAGACGCATCAGCGATGGCTTTAGTGGCATCTGCCATTCAGCGGTAAAATACCACTTAGAAGCGGCAACATTGATATATCGAAGAGGGACAAATAAAATGTCAAAGTCAAAAACTGCCAAACCGTCGTCGTCAATAATTTCAAGACTTTTTAAATGACAAGAAGATTGATTGCAATGAAATAGGAATATTATGTAAGGCCGGCTCCACACGTTGGCCCCAACGTGTTGGCGCCAACGTGTGGATCGAGAAAATAGCGTTGGCCCCAACGTTGGGGCCAACATTGGTAGTTGGCCGGCGCGTGTCGGTTTCATCAAAGGAATCTGCGCCAACGTTCGCGATTCTGTCCACACGTTGGCGATTTGCTCAGTCCTGTTGCAACACTCGTCGAGTGCGTACGTCGAGTGAGAATGGCTTCCAGGCTTCCTCATCCACAAAATCGCCACCGGGGCGGGTCTATCGGCTACAATGAAGTTAATCTTAACTGTGTTTTGACAAAAAATTTAGCAATGTATCATATCCATCTAGGGTTGCCAACTTTTTGCATCAAATATAGTATATTCAAGATTATTACGTGTAAAAATATAGTAGATGGTGAAAAAGTCCAAAAAATATAGTACCTACTTAAGTATGAAAAATACAACTTCTTTAAAATACTCCATACAAAACTGGTGGCAGTTTTGTATGGAGTATTTTAAAGAAGTTGTATTTTTCATACTTAAGTAGGTACTAAACATTTTTATAATTTACTAGCTTCTGCCCGCGACTTCGTCCGCGTGGATATTAGACGAAATCCTTTTAAGGAACCTTCAACCAGGATCCAGCCAGCCATTTTTACGCGATTAGGCGAGTCCTCATTAAGCGCGCTGCCTCGCGAGGCAAGACATTTGCCGCGTGTGGCGGGCCTCGCACAAGGCTTCCAGTTCCCGTTCCCGCTCCCGCTCCCGTTTCCGTTTCCCGTTCCCGTTCCCATTCCGTTCCAGTCCCGTTCCCATCCTGTTCTCGTTCCCGTTCCCGTCCCGTTATATTCCCGTTCCGTTCACGTTTCGTTCCCGTTCCCATTCCCGTTCCGTTCCCGCTGCGTTCCCGTCCCGTAAACGTCCCCTAACCGTCCCGTACGCCTTACGTTTCCGTTCTTGTTCCCGTTCCGTTCCCGTCCGGTTCTTGTTCCTGTTCCCGTTCCCATCCTGTTCTATTCCCGTTCCGTTCCCGTTTCATTCCAGTTTCGTTCTGTTTCGTTCCCGTTCCGTTACCGTTACGTTCCTGTTTCATTCCCGTTTCGTTCCGTTCCCGTTCCAATCCGTTCCGTTCCGTTCCGCTCCGGTCCGCTCCGCTCCGGTCCGGTCCGTTCCGTTCCGTTCCGTTCCGTTCCCTTTCCGTTTCGTTTCGTTCCGTTCCGTCCGTTTCGTTCCGTTCCATCCGTTCCGTTCCGTTCCGCACCGCTCCGCTCCGTTACGTTCCGTTACGTTCCGTTCCGGTCCGGTCCGGTCCGGTCCGGTCCGGTCCGTTCCTTTCCGTTCCGTTCCGATCCGTTTCGTTCTTTTCCATTCCGTTCCGTACCGTTCCGTTCCGTTCCCGTGCCCGTTCCGGTTCCCGTTCCCGTTCCCTGGATGTGCATGTCCAGGTCCAGGTCCATATGTGTCATGTCCACCGCGTTGGACTTCAAAATAAATCTCATTTTCGCAATCACCATCCCATAAAACCTCAAGAACGACATCCATATCGATTTTTATGTTACTCACCCCACTTACCTTCTAAGGGGTTGATTTTCAAAATCCCAAAATATATATTTAGACGTGCTCCTACGAATTTTAAAGTTGTAATTTCGATTTTGTATTCTTTTTCCATACAAAATTTGAACCCCATTTTTACCCCTTTAGGGGTTAAATCATGTCCACCGTGTTGGACTTCAAAATAAATGTCATTTTTGCAATCGTCATCCCAGAAAACCCCAATAACGACATCTACACGCTGAAATTTTAATCATTTGGTTCCCGCCGTGGGGTGGTTCCACTCATGATAACAAGCAACTTTTACTATGGGGCCAACACTCCTGCTCGCAAAAAAAAATCAGCTGTTTCATACATTAAGGTCGAGTAGGTACTGCACTTTTGTATGGAACAGCTGATTTGTTTTTGCGAGCAGGAGTGTTGGCCTCATAGTAAAAGTTGCTTGTAATCATGAGTGGAACCACACCACGGCGGGAACCAAATGATTAAAATTTCACGCTGTATATCGATTTTTATGTTTACTCACCCCATTTACCCCCTAAGGGGTTGATTTTCAAAATAACAAAATAAATATTTGCCTATTTATTTTTATATGTGCTCCTACGAAGTTTAAAGTTGTAATGTCTATTTTATATTATTTTTCCATACAAAATTTGGACCCCATTTCACCCCTTTAGGGGTTAAATCATGTCCACCGTGTTGGACTTCAAAATAAATGTCATTTTTGCAATCGTCATCCCAGAAAACCCCAATAACGACATCTATATCGATTTTTATGTTTGCTCACCCCATTTACCCCCTAAGGGGTTGATTTTCAAAATAACAAAACATATATTTGCCTATTTATTTTTAGATGTGCTCCTACGAAATTTAAAGTTGTAATGTCTATTTTATATTATTTTTCCATACAAAATTTGGACCCCATTTTCACCCCTTTAGGGGTTAAATCATGTCCACCGTGTTGGACTTCAAAATAAATGTCATTTTTGCAATCGTCATCCCTGAAAACCCAAATAACGACATCTATATCGATTTTTATGTTTACTCACCCCATTTACCCCCTAAGGGGTTGATTTTCAAAATAACAAAATATATATTTGCCTATTTATTTTTAGATGTGCTCCTACGAAATTTAAAGTTGTAATGTCTATTTTATATTATTTTTCCATACAAAATTTGGACCCCATTTTCACCCCTTTAGGGGTTAAATCATGTCCACCGTGGGTGGACTTCAAAATAAATGTCATTTTTGCAATCGTCATCCCACAAAACCTCGATAACGACATCCATATCTATTTTTAGGTTTTTTTAACCCTTTTCACCCCCATTTCATCCCCTTTGGAGTTGAAATCCTAACAAAAACAATATACGTTGCTTTAGATTTCTATCCATAAGCCTAAATTATAAATTTAGCGATTTTTACTTCGAAAAATAAGGATTTTCTTTAATACACAACTTCATCCCCCTTTTGACCCCTTCGGGGGTAGAATTTTGAAAAACGCTGAGACCCGTATTTATTAATTTTCAATCGTCAGCCTAAACACAAAATTTGAAGATTCTAGCTTCAAAACTCAGGGACTTTCATACAAACTTTCATCCCTTATTTCATCCCCTTAGGGATGGAATTTTCGAAAATCCTTCCTTAGTGGACGCCTACACTGTATAAAGTATCTGTGTGCAAAATTTCAAGTCTCTAGGTCCAGCGGTTTGGGCTGTGCGTTGATAGATCAGTCAGTCAGTCAGTCAGTCAGTCAGTCAGTCAGTCATTCAGTTTACGATTTTATATATTAAGAAGATTCAACAACCATAAACACAACGCAATGACTTATGTGCATATAAGTAATATTTTTTGCTACTTTTGTTTAATTTTTTCACTTGAAAAAATGTAGTAGTTTTGTCTTCTATATATTTATTTCAAAAAATATAGTAGGCAAGCCCGCAATATAGTAGGTACTATGTTATGGAATTTATTTTTTTATATTAAAAAAATATTTTTCAGTTACAACTAGGTATAATGTAAAGCAATTTCCACTTCTGTAACGGACGTCCTCACATTGGCGCTGACGGGACAGAACTAGTATAGTAGCCAACGTGTGTACGCCTCACCAAACATTGGTCCCAACGTTGGCGCCAACGTTGGGACCAACGTGTGGAGCCGGGGTAAGGATGTATGCGGCTTGATTTTTGAATATAAGGGAGTGAAAGAGAAGATGACAAGTATCAGATGGAATGAAAGAGATGTCGTATGGCACCAACCCCAAATAAACACTAGGTTAAGAACAGAGTTGATTATATATTATAGATAGATAGAAGATACTTACGGTTTGATGAGAGTTTTCTGTGCGTTTCCGATGAGGCTGTCGATCAGGTGCGCCGTCACTTCCGCCTTGCAGTACGATATCACTTCCGGTAGCTTGTTCTCGGGGAATAATTTCTGCGAGTGAGTGAGATATTTAAAGAAGTCTTAATAGTTTTACCCAGTTTGGATACTTTGGATATTTGTACACATAATTTTGCAATGTTATGAGGAGCTTAGAGACAAGAAAGAGAAAAGCGGTAAGTGACACTGCGTTAAAAATAGGTAGAAAAGCACGCTTTAAATTCTAAAACAGTAAGCTTTTTACTAAACTACAAGTTCGTCATCTACGTTGTAGCGAAACAATTGCTTTGACACTTAATATTCCTCCGCTCTAGCTAGGACATAATATCTCCGCTTCGCTACGCACAGCTTTGGTGGAGACACCCTAGCTGAAAAACATTTCTTCTGCTCCCCGCTAGACACATCTCTTCTCGTCCCCGCTTTGGTGGAGTGCGGGTCACACTATCCCTATGAAGAGAAGAAATAAGGAGGCGGCACCAGCACAAGCCAGGTATATTACCCGTCTACCGCCCGCACAGGCCAGTTCTATTACCCGTCTACCGCCCGCACGAGCCAGTTATATTACCTGTAAGGAGGCGGCGGCGTGTGCGGCGGCGGGCGCGTGCTCGTCGTGCTGCGCCTGCAGCCACGCCGGCACCAGCTGGCGCAGCAGAGGCGCCGTCTGCCGCCCGCACGCGCCAGTTCTATTACCCGTCTACCGCCCGCACGAGCCAGTTATATTACCTGTAAGGAGGCGGCGGCGTGCGCGGCGGCGGGCGCGTGCTCGTCGTGCTGCGCCTGCAGCCACGCCGGCACCAGCTGGCGCAGCAGAGGCGCCGTCTGCCGCCCGCACGCGCCAGTTCTATTACCCGTCTACCGCCCGCATGAGCCAGTTATATTACCTGTAAGGAGGCGGCGGCGTGCGCGGCGGCGGGCGCGTGCTCATCGTGCTGCGCCTGCAGCCACGCCGGCACCAGCTGGCGCAGCAGAGGCGCCGTCTGCCGCCCGCACGCGCCATTTCTATTACCCGTCTACCGCCCGCACGAGCCAGTTATATTACCTGTAAGGAGGCGGCGGCGTGCGCGGCGGCGGGCGCGTGCTCGTCGTGCTGCGCCTGCAGCCACGCCGGCACCAGCTGGCGCAGCAGAGGCGCCGTCTGCCGCCCGCACGCGCCAGTTCTATTACCCGTCTACCGCCCGCACGAGCCAGTTATATTACCTGTAAGGAGGCGGCGGCGTAAGCGGCGGCGGGCGCGTGCTCGTCGTGCTGCGCCTGCAGCCACGCCGGCACCAGCTGGCGCAGCAGAGGCGCCGTCTGCCGCCCGCACAAGCCAGTTATCGCGCCGTGACACATCTAAGTAGAGGTTTAACTATCAAATTGGCGTTTTGTATAGAGAATAAAAAAAAATTGCACAACACAAGGGTGCATTCATATCTTTGTCGACGCGGGATCGGCGCGCGAGCGGATCGCACTATGTGCCGATTTCAAAGTAAGTATTCGTAGGCTGTAGCTACAACACTTGTGTTATAGAAATAAAAACAATAACAGTCTCACATAACATATAGGTACAGTATGCGTAAAATAAGTTGGTGGCTCTACTTCGCGCGGAACGCGGCGCAGTAAACGAATACAGGCGTGCGCGAGGATGGTGCGCGCGGGCGAAAGCTCTCGGAACTATGAAACTCGACATGAACTCTGCGCGAAATATCACTTGCAGTTAACTTCCGAGCTGCCAAGTTATTTTGCGCATACTGTACCACATTGTAACAAATTCTGAACATTTTACAACTATTTTGCAAAGTTTGGTAAACTTACTGACTGTACTGACCCCTTATTTAATACTTGCTTTCGCCCGCGACTTCGGCCGCGTAGACATAAGGAAAACCCCTCGGGGATTATTTGACCGGGATTAAAAGTAAAACTATCTGTGTGCCATTTCAAATCCGTCGTTTTTGCGTGATTGAATAACAAACATCCAAGCATTCAAACTTTCACACTTATAATATCAATAGGATATCCATATTCCGTTTCTAGGCTAGGAATATTAGGTTTTAAAAGTGAAATCCGTCATAACCAGCTGAAATTTTGCACACGTACTCAGAATACTGACTAAAATGACGTGCTAAAACTCCCCGCCCCTCCGACGCGTGCGTCTTGAGATACACCCCCGCATACCCCCTCCCGCGCATCCACTCACTATGCTGCATGATTTATGCAGCGCGTGCGTACAATCGGCCGTCGGAATTGTTTTGATTTAATAATCAAAACAATTACGCGTGACCATTTTACAGCGTTCCCAGTGATCACACTACCCTCAACAAGTATTTCATACTACCCGCAAAAAGTATTTACACTACCTACAACAAGTATTTCCGCTTTTACGCAGTATAATATTTCGTTTGTGTGCTGTTTTGTTGTTAAGAAACGAACAATGAGTGAATGTATATTGTGTAATATTTCGCTTGAAACTGGAAAGGTGGTAACAGTGAATCGAGGCATTGACACATTAATAAAGGCTAGCAAAGCCCGGGGAGATGGTCCAGAAGTGGCATTAAAACAAAACCACCCGCTTATTGTGCACGAACAGTGTAGAAAAAACTATACTCGGCAATCGTCTATAAAATCAAGCACTAAAAGCAGTACGGTAAGTCAGATGTCACATAATGTTTCGACTCGAGCTGGTGTACCTATATTTGACTTTAAAAAAATGTGCATTATTTGCGGAAATAAAGCTAATAGTGATAAAGAAAAAAAGCGTTCTCGGAAATACAGACGTACAGTATGTGAGATTAGAACTTTGGATATAATTAAAAAATTTAACTCCATTGCTGAAAAACGTAACGATGATTTGGGAAGTCAAGTCTGTAAAAGACTTTCAGGAATTATTGATTTTGTAGCAGCTGAAGGCCGTTACCACAAAGACTGCTATTCGAAATTTTTACAAGTTTCAAGTGAAGGTACTGCGGCTCCGTTAAATGAAAAAGAATTGGCATTTCAGAAGCTTTGTACTGAAATCGAAAGTAGTGAGGAATGTCAATATTTATTATCAGAAATTTCCGAACGCATGTCTCAAATACTTCATGGAGACGATGGATACGATATTCAGTATCTGAAACGAAAACTTATACAACATTTTGAAGAACACCTGAAGACCGAAGAAGCATTTATTCAATTTGCGTTTGATAATGCTGATTTTAATATACGTACCATAGATGGAAACAACACGTTTCACAATATGGGTGGTATAAAAATAGAAACCCCAAAAATACAAAAAACTGAAAATGTGCGAGTAAATAGGATAAATGAGAAACCATTAGAAATGAGCGGCCGCATGAAAATTTTAACTTACACAAAACCTCAAAAGAAAGGACTGACCCTAATAAATGTGAGAGACCTAGACATACTAAAAAATAAAGAGGTGTCAGTGCAGTCTGTAATTATGGATTATCTATGGATCTCTGGATATTGGCTTCATCTATCTTCAGTACCAAGTTGGAATGGTTACTTACATGCAAGTGGCTCTGCAGTCTCAGACTAATTATGAAGTCAGTAATGTAACTTTTCTTCCATTTATCGATTTGGATCCCAGCAATATGTCGTGCATATATTCAGCATTGAAATACGCTAGATCAGAATGCAATAAAATAAAACAAAATACATGTTTTGTTACATTTGACCAGCCATTATATGCTAAAGCCACAGACATAGTAGCAAGCTCATGCAACGATGATTTGAAAAATACAGTATGTATGTATGCTTAGATTTTTAAAACTACTGAACGGATTTTGATGCGGTTTTTTTTAATAGATAGAGTGATTCAAGAGGAAGATTTATATGTATAATACATGGTGTCAAATTCCACACCACACCGAAGCGAAGCGACGGCGGGTCACAAGTATTAAAAAAGAACAGTTTTCAAATTATTTTTCACTGGACTTTTAACACCCTGTATATCTCAGGACGCACGCGGGGGAGGGGTGGGGAGTTTTCACTAATAATTGATCTCTACCTAAACAATCAATATACCTAATTTCAGCTGGTTATGTTGCATTTCACTTTTTTGCTCAAATTTTGCCTAATATTCCTAGGCTATTCTGTTTGTCCTCATTCTCGCACCATTCCCGTTCCTACATAATTTGGACCTCAATTTCGGGCACTTTAGGGTTTGAGTTGGACTTCAAAATAAATGCCATTTTTGCAATCAACATCCCATAAAACCTCGATAACGATATCCATATAAATTTTTAATTTAATAAGTTTATTTACACCATTTACCTACGTTTGGAGAGGTTAATTTCCGGAAAATCACGAAATACCGACGTGTTTGCTCAGTTTTAGTACTACTACGAAGTTTCAAGTTAAAATTTCTATTTAATATTATTTTTCCATATTAACCTTTTAGGGGTTGAATCATGGCCACCGTGTTGGACTTCGAAATAAATGCCATTTTTGCAATCAACATCTGTATCCATTTTTGCGGTTAATTTACACAGTTACACCCTAAGACAGAGGTGCCCAAATGGTCGATCGCGAGAGGTTTTAAGGTCGATCGCCAAGGATAACAGATTTGACACTTTGCACCCAATATAGTTTTACTTTTGCAATTTTTTTTCTTGATAAATATTTGGTGGGTTAAACGGGCAAAATGTCGATCTCTTTGTCATCAATTTTTGATAGGTCGATCTCCTTAACAAAAAGTATGGACACTGCCCTAAGGGGTTGAATTTCAGAAAACCACGAAATATGTTTTTGCTTATTTGTTTTTAGAAGTACTCCCACGAAGTATCAAGTAAACATGTCTCTTTAAAAAAATAATTATATTAGTATACAAAATTTTCTATACTCCCCTTTAGGGATTGAATCATGTCTAACAAGTTAGACTTCAAAATAAATGCCATTTTCGCAATAAATATCCCATAAAACCTCAATAACGACATCCATACCGATTCTTTCGATTCATTTACCCCATTTTTATCCCTTGAGGGGTTGAGTTTCGAAAAACCACGAAACACGTGTTTACTAATTTGTTTTTAGAAGTACTCTTCCGAAGTTTCAAGTCAACATGTCTATTTTTATTCCATACAAACTTTGAAGCCTCATTTCACACCTTTAGGGATAGAAATTCAAAAAATCCTTCCTTAGTGGATGCCTATGCTGTAGAAAATATCTATGACTCTATGTTCAAAATTTCAAGTCTCTAGATCCAGTGGTTTGGGCTGGGCGTTAGTCTGTCAGTCATCCCTCCATTTTTATATAAGAAGAAGTTATAATATTATTTCTAGTGACCAACCAGTTTCAGTTTCGGCCAAAAAACTAGTTTGGCCACAGTTTTGGTTTCGGCCAAATATTAGCCGAACCTTTCGGCTCAGCCTAAACTAGGTTTCCGTGAATTTGTCGCGTGCCAATTCAGCTAATTTCGAAGTTCGGTTCCAGACGGCGGGCGTGAATCAGCGCGATCGTGTTGAGTTGAGGATACGTGGTTTAATGTTCCTTGTGCCTTCAGTTACTCGATTGATTTTAATTGTAAAAAAAGTCTGTTTATAACTCTTGCATAAATATGCATATGGTAAATACCAAACTATAACTAAGTCATCTCAAAGCTTTTTCTCTTACTGCGCATGCGCAAGGTGTTTAGTCAATTCAGATGGGTAGTACAGTACGGTAAAACACAACAAATAACTATTGTTATACAATAAACGACAACTATTGTTAAACAATAAATAATGTTGATTAGTAAAAAAGTTGCTTACAAAAGTAAGTTTTTTTAAATGCGTATTTGATTCTTTTTTTGGTATAAATTGTAGAAATAAAAACGAATTTTGTTACATACTTTCATTATTATTTATTTTATTTAACACAGTCATGTTAACTGTCTATAACTCTACATCAATTTAATGTCTGAAAAACTCTTTCGGTTTAGGTTTCAGTTTCGGCTGAAACTGGAACCAAAAGTTCGGTTCTGTTTTGGCTGGAATTCCAGTTTTGGTCAGACACTATTTTCTTCTGATTGTAAATTGTTATTCAATAATAAGTGATATTCATAACATAGCTCATGGTATTTATTTTAAGATTAACAATATTATGAAAATGTTTATACCTGTGCCATTTCACGAACTTTACAGTCAGTGTCAACAGACAATATTCTGTAGAAGTGCGCCCAACTGGGGAGCACCGATACAACATCTTCCACTTTACTATTGTTCACCAATTCTGTTAACTCTTGCAGTGCCTAAAATAAAGTAAAGGAAATCAGATGAAATTTCACTTTCACTTTCACTTACCACAGGGACCAAAAATTGGCCCACAGAAAAAAAAGTTATAAATAAAATAAAATAAACTAAAGCTCATTCAAACTAAATGTCTGCCTTCACCTGTTTACTGTGAGCTTGACTAATTTGTAGCAATCTTTGGTCGAGAGTGTGGTTAGTTCGGCAGACAACAATGACTCACTATTTTCTTAACATGAATTAATGAAGTGGGTGAAATGTTTATAAAGGACATAAATATAATAATTTACCTTAATTTTAGTGATAGGATCTTTCTTGTTAAGTTTCTTAATACACAGAGAGAATTCAGGTGGTAGACCATGGTCTAACGCTGGAGTTGCTAAAGTGGGGAAGAATGCTGACATCATTTTGCCTCCGGCCAGCAGCGAAGGGTCCAAGATTGCCGCATTGTTTAAAAGCTCGGCGCTGCGACCACTGCTTGATGGCTGAAAATTTTAATATTTTGTTAAATCATTACCAATTTAAGTAGATACAGAACAGCAATAATACCTACATGATATGTTTTGGATACTTAATATTAAATGCTTAGTTCTTCAATGCCTGCATTTGGCCGGACAACAATAGAAAATCTATTGTCTCATTTTCCAGGCCTTGAAGTGTTAAGAACCTTATCAAAACTATTTAAAATATAAAACACTTTCAGATATTCTGATATTCTGTGTATTGTTCGTTCGCTCAGATAGTGTCGCCCTTTTATCTCACTGCCTTTGCACGTGCCGCTTCTTGTCAATGGATGCCACCGCATAAACAAAGGATACCGCGTGCGGCGTACACCCACAAGTGAATTTGGATTTTGGCAGTTTACATAGAAGTGCCTAGTGAAAGGTTGTGTTTATTACCGGTATTCCTGTCTCTGAACACAAGTGCTTGGCGTGCTTTGGGTGTACCAACACTATCTGAGCGAACAAACTTTATTCATTTTATCTATGATAATAGGGGTTTAAGTATGAAATTGCCATTATGTATGGGGAATTTTAAACAATATGCATTTTCCATGATAACATTTTCTTAATTTATTTATCAACCATGCACGCTAATGTTTCAAAACTTTTATGCACAAATGTTTAAACACTCAGCTAACTAAATAAGTATTGGCTAAGTTACAGCAAATTTTGTGGTCATTTCTGCTAACAAAAAAAGGAGTCACTTCTAAGGTTATTTTTTTATTTACAAGAATGAAAATCAGAAATATTTTTATTGCTGATAGTTGGCCGGCAATTCATTATCATAATTCGAAATGATAACAAGCAAGTAGGGTTGCCAACTTTTTTTGGATCAAATATAGTAGTTTCAAGATTTTTAGTGTAAAAATATAGTAGATGGCGAAAAAGGCCAAAAATATATAGTAGGTTGCCGTTTTGTATGGAGGATTCTAAAGAAGTTGCATTTTTCATACTTAAGTAAGTACTAACATTTTCATAATCATCAACAACCTTAGAGACAAGTGTTTAATCACAAAAGATATTATGAAATTACTTAAATGTGATGAGAAATATTTTTCTTTTTGTTTTTTTTTCAATTTTTTCACTTGAAGAAATATAGTAGTTTTGCCTACTATATATTTTTTCAAAAAATATAGTAGGCGAGCCCTCAATATAGTAGGATACTATATTATATAGTAGGGTTGGCAACCGTACAAGCAAGTAAAGCATCTTTAACATCCTAGAAAATATGGTTTCAGTGTGTGAGAAAGGCCCCTATTTTTTATACTACTGTCTCATATATACACATATATAGGGCTCTACAGTGTAGACTCCTGTGGTCACAAGGTTATATTGATAAACATGCCTAGCGTGCTTGAAATTAAAAAGTGATATTTTTTTGTAAAAATATATCTTTCGTGGCACTTACTCGAGCATTATTTTTCGTTCGTTGGCTTGATTTCGTTTTTCCACCCATTATAACTGAAGTATATACTGTTGATATCGGTAGATAATCAATTTCTATAGCTCATATTTGGATTAAATAATTTAATTATTTATTTTTTCTGAAAATTGCGACATACAGAAATCGTAAAATTTGACACATGACACCATGACAGTGACACGACCAGGGTTGCCAGATGTCTAAATAGGTAAATCGCAGAAAATCGGCCATCAAATAGCCCAAAATCGCAAACATTTTTATCGAAATAGCCCTAAAAGCGACAAGACATGATCAAATTCTCGATTTAAATCTCACTCATGTCCTTACTAGGAATATTTTGAATTTCCAACAAAATAAAACAAACATATTTCAATGAGTATTATTTTTATTTGAATGAAACAAAAGAATTTGCGATAGTTTTTCAGCACCAAAGAGCTTTGACGGGATCGAGTTCACGTCAAGATCGAATCAACGTCAAAAATACAGTATAGATGTTTTTTCAAAAACTATTATCTACACAACTGTGTCAAAAATTTGTGTTTGACACAGTATAGATTTTAGTATTTTGGTTCAATGAAAACGGTTTCCATAGTTTCTATAGTACCATTAAAACGTGGTTAAAACGCTACTTTTATTTACATTCTCTTTCAGTACCAATTTGTAATTTACCGTAAAACGTATTAAAATCAGTTTTGTGGACGACATAGCATGGCGGACGTGGCTTGAGATAAGTCAAATCAATTAGTTACTCAATAAAACTGTTTTAATCTCAGGACTCTAAAAATAGTTTCAAATATTTCGTTAGAAATTAAAAATGATGCAATATTATTGGATTTCATTTTGTTGAGGCACAAGGCCTAAAAAGGTGGTATCATTAGTGGTCATTTTCCTTTGGTGGTTTTTGCATACGTGTTACTCACGTTTTCTTAATGAACGATTTTCAAAAGGCTGTTTAAGGAAAAAAAAGAACATAAAAACAACTATATGACGTTGAACAACTAAGTAGGTAAGTTTTTAGGAAAAAGGCAAAGGATGAAACTTAATTACTTTTTTATCATACGTTTGCTGAGTATTATCCGCGTCAATTGGTAATGCGCCTGGCGGCCATGATTTTAACCTCAAAAACGAAAAACAATTGTAATTTTTTAACCGACTTCCAAAAAGGAGGAGGTTCTCTGTTCGTCTGTATATTTGTTTTTTTTGTGTATGTTTACCGATTACTCGAAAACGGCTGGACCGATTGAAATGATTCAAACGGTTTTACATTAGATAGGTTCTCAGTATGACCCGTATGTATGTATGTTTCTTCGCAATTATCTTACGTTTGGCTGAGCCGATTTTACTATCTAAATAATATTCCTACAAGGTACCTACACAGGTACCTACATTAAAAATAAAAAATAAAAAATTGCTTAAACAAAACAAAAAACCGACTTCAAAAAACCTACCTCTAAAAAGCAAGAATTATATTCGTTATAATAAAAACACGTCTATTGAAGTCGGGTGGGGCTTTTAGAATAAAAAAAGGAATCTGTACTCCAGCCCCACCCGACTTCAATAGATTTGTATTATTACGAATATTATTTCTTGCTTTTTAGAGGTCGGTTTTTTGAAGTCGGTTTTTTTTTTTAAACAATTTTTTTCATATACCTAGACCCTTTCTTATTGAAAATAAGAATTCAATAATTAATATATTATAATTTACCTATTAGAATTTTAATGTTTTTTGTCATTTTAAGTTGCGGATGACGTTGATGTGTATGTTAATTTGACAAAGTTCCAGCGCATTCCAATTGACGGGGATTATATTATAATGGTTTGTTGCGTTGTGCATTGGTTGTCCTTTGGCGTGTTCCGAAGAATTTTTTACTTACCCTTAGTGCGAATAATTTTTATAAATCTATAGTTGAAGTAGCGCATCTATCGACATCAAATTTAACTAAAATTATCAGCTGTCAGAAAACCGCTCATTGGATGTGAAGCGATGTGAAGTAGCCCAAAAATTGCGCAAAAATTTGTGAAGTCGCCCAATTTGAGACTGTCGCAAAATACGAAAATCAGTCGCGAGGTAGCCCAAATCTTTAAAGCGGTTTGCGCGTATTTCATTAACTTTATTGTGTCTGTTGTGTACATATTCGTTTGAACACTTGTGAAAGTGACGAAAACTATCGGATTGACCTACAAGTTCGTGAGAAGAAGGGTGATTGGCGGGACGTACCACCGCTAACTTGTGGTATTCTTTAATTTTCTGGGGTTTGAGCTCAAAGGGGTAGTGGGCTAAATAGGGCAATCATACCGCCAGTTTTACCACCCCGCCGAATCCCGTGGTGCGTGTTGGCGCGAAGCACCACGCGCTGGGACCTTGCGTGTCGTCGGGCGGCGGGAGCTGAAGGTCAAGTCCTAGCTGTAAGTCAACTTATACAAGGTGTTTGGTAAAAGCCTTATAAAGCCGAATATGGTGGATAAGGACCATCAAACTGAACAACTTTTACTATGGGACCAACTCTGAAATCGCGAAAAAAAAATCAGCTGTTTCATACAAAAATTAATAACGAAAATATCAAAATGTATGAAACAGCTGATTTTTTTTCGCGATTTCAGAGTTGGTCCCATAGTAAAAGTTGTTCAGTTTGATGGTCCCTATCTACCATATTCGGCTTTATAAGGCTTTTACCAAACACCTTGTATATATTTAATCGTAATTAGTCTTAGGTAGGTTTAAAGCGGCTATCGGACCGCCCTAAATTCCGATTGGTAGCAGACTGCTACACACCGACGCGAAGAAACGTGAATCACGAATTTGGGGAGAATCGTTTTCTTTGTGCCTGTGTGTCCCTGTAGGTACGAAACATAAAGTAATAAGTATGTCTCCGACAAACCATACACTTTGGTCACCCTAATGAAGAAAGAGATACAAATATCTACTTGACCTCTCTGTTGGCTCGTTTTGGGGCGAAGAGCTCAATCTGGTTTATACCGAAGGGATTTGCTACATCTATGGTAGGTGCAAGAAGCTTATACCTCCCTCAAATGGAGGTTGCACGGCCATATGTCATAGTGAAGATTGAAAAAAGGTCCTTACGGCTTAGGCTGGCCCCAGACCTACCGGTTTCATTTCTTTGCTTTGCTGTTCTACCTTGCTTGAAAGACCGCCGGCCAACCAGGGTAATTTTCAATCTATCGCATTTTAGGACTAGACTAAATTAGCAAGATAGCCTGGGATTGCGAAGTAGGAAGCTTTTAGGAGATATGCCACCCTGAACATGGACTCCGATCGTTAAAAATAAATGAATAGTTATGCAAGATGTTTGGTAAAGACTTATAGAGCTGAATATGGTAGATAGATAGGGACCATAAAACTGAACAACTTTTACTATGGGACCAAATCTGAAATCACGAAAAAAAAAATGAGCTGTTTCATACATTTTGATAATTTAAACTAAAATTAAAACTTCGCGTTGCATTGCAACCCATGCGATGATATTTGATAACACCAAACTAATGGCTATCTTGCCAATGTGGTCTGGTCAAAATATGCGATAGATTGAAAATGAGCCTTTTGGCCGGCGGTCCATGGTAGAACAGCAAAGCAAAGAAATGAAACCGGTAGGTCTGGGGCCAGCCTTATTGCAACCTCTTTCTTTAGTGTTACAATACGTGTTCGTTGTTCGTTTGTTCGTGAGAAACGAAAACGTATTGTAAAACGAAAAGAAAGAGATAGCAATAAGCCGTAACGTCACTAAAGAGTCTTTTTCAATCTTCACTTACTTACTAGGAGTGCAACCTCCATTGTGGATATAAGCATCTTGGGTAGGTGACTAAAGTGACGTTTCTTCTTCTTCTTCTTCTATTTTTATTTTGGCAATCTACTTTCCTCTTGGAAATAATTTTTGCCAGTGTCAAGTGTTTAATAGTTCAGTGGTAGGTATTGTTTCAGTTTAAGTTTACATTAGAATGCGGGTGCATCACATTCTAATGCTGCTTGGAGCATTTGGCAACAAGTATATCAAGACAGTTTACTCGGTAAGTTCTGCCAAGGTAGCTACCACTACAATAAAAGTCTCAGCTTCACACAACCAAGATCGCGCCTATTTCAATTATCCCACATATTGTTCAGTTGCGTAGACACTTGTACCGCAAAACTGCACCAATTTTAAGACACAATATCGTACCCTAAAAGGTAAAACCGGTTATCTGCAAAAAACCACCTTTACAGTATCGCAATTTGAAAGTTTGAGGTTAGATTTAGGCATTAAAATTAAATAACCTTTCTGGTTGTAGATACTATTATGAAGGACAAACTATATGTTTGAAGATCTAAATGATAAAAACTGTAAATTTTTGCTCGGAATGTATAAAAAAATGTAAATATCTTTGACAAGGGGAGATATTTAATTGGTTTTACCTGAATAAAAAAATAAAATAATAAGCAGCTGTATTTTGTAAAGTAATATGCGTATCGCTGTTAGAAATATTTTGCAAGACGTTCTAAACAATAGCTATCTTTTGTAAAATTTTGAAACCTGTAAGTACTACAGAAACTGAATAAACAATTTTTATTGAAATATTTATAGTTGGTTTTACCTGTATAAAATATCGAAATATCAATGTGAAAACCTCTTATCTGCTAATCTTTACACTTTTTAGTGTGTTTTGACTAAAATAATTGCGTGAAGTACATTTTGTAACTTTTACTATAGAGCCAACAATGAAATAGCGAAAAAAAATCAGCTGTTCCATAGAAAAGTAAAATTTTTATTCGAACTAATTTCGTCCTTTTTTCAGATTTTGTTAGATAAATTCTAAAGCTATGATTTTACAGCAAAGGTGTCTTGAAGAAGAAATAACTAGACTAAATTAGCTACAACTTGGTTTTTAAATCATCTTTTTATAATTAATAGTTTTCAAGATATGACGCTTCGAAATATGGGCAGTTAGGACTAGTGTGAGAAGGGGAGACATATAATTGGTTTTACCTGAAAGAAAGTTCATTTAATAATTATTAGCTGATTCAATCTATGAAATTTTAGAATGCTAAAACTATGTTACTCTGTTTTAGTTGTAGCGATTATGAAAATTTTTCATTAATTTTAACAACAAAAACTAACTAAAAACACGTTACTGGGTTCTACTCGAAAGTAAAAAAAAGACATAAGATTAACAAAACCTTAGTTAGTTTTTCCTGTAGATATTTTTGAAATATAATTCTGTATCTCCTAAACTAAGCGGAATTCGAGAAAACGGGTTCTACCTGTAGACGCAGCTTGAAATTTCCTATCGATTGGTGTAAAAAACGCATTTTTGCAAAGAGTGCAGATAACCGGTTTTACCTTTTAGGGTGCGAATTATACTTATTAAAAAGCTGCTTCCATATTATGGCAAACACTTGATTTTAGGTAAATATGCATCCGATTATCCAGTCTCTAATTATAATTACAATAATATTTTAAATAAAATTCGGCGTGGCGTCACAATTTGTGTCTAATCAGATGTGCAATTGCGTAAGGTAATCGTATTCATTTGACAGTTCATATCGTATTCCATCGGCTGCAATGGGGAAGCGAAGGCAAAGTGAATTACAGATGGCGCTTAGTCTTTGGAACAATTGTCAGTTTGAGCTTATATTGTCTTGACTGTGTATTACGTGGTTTTACTGTCTTAGATTGTATTTTTTTCGGTTTTGCGGACAAACAATGTATTCTATGCTAACTTTAGCTCATATAAAAGAAGAATTACGGAAAAGAAAAGCCAAAACAACAGGCAAGAAAGTTTATAGCAACTTACAAAAAATTGCTAACAAGCATTACATTTCTTTAAATTTCGTGTAAGATTTACAAGTAACCTTTTTATTTCAGATTAGAAGCATATGATTTAAATTTTAACAAAGCAACTGAGTGTGAATTTCCGTGTTTATAGTTGCCTGATGATGCCTTCTGTGCAATAGTAATTTCAGGTTTCTGTACTGGAATTTCTGTACCATCCAAAATTACACGAACCGTTTTATCATATTTATTTTATTATTCTAAGTTTCTTGAATGACTCTGGCATATAAAATTCTATTAATTCTCTGTTTGGGCCCAATATTGGGCTTATTCCATATTTGATATACCTATCAAATTCATCCAAGTTATAAATATGTTAGAAACTGCTGAGGTTGAAATATTAAAGAACAAAGCTGTTATAATTCAAATGTTGTTTTATTTTGGCGAAGCTTCATCAAATTCATGAAACATTCCTTTTGATTTATAATGTTTCTCAGGCTCAGCAAAGGAGAAAATCGAGGAAAAAGCATTTTTTTTTGGATATTTTTTTGCCCACTATTTTTTTGTTACTGGGAAATCGATGAACTCCAATATTTTACAAGTTACATGCATAACAATGCGGCATTTTCTCAGTATAAAATTAAAAAGTGCAATACTCCAAGAGATTCCCATATGTTTTGACAGTTTCTTTGAGGCGGCTCGGTACCAACGACAAGACGCCACCTATCGGGATAAAATTGCGCTTTTCCTCCCCATTTGTATGGGATGACATATATTATGATATCGTACCCTAAAAGGTAAAACCGGTTATCTGCAAAAAAACAACTTTACAGGAGAGCAATTTGAAAGTTTGAGGTTAGATTTAGGCATTAAAATTAAATAATACTTCTGGTTGTAGATACTATTATGAAGGACAAACTATATGTCTGAAGATCTAAATGATAAAAACTGTAAATTTTTGCTCCGAATGTATAAAAAAATGTAAATGTCTTTGACAAGGGGAGACATTAATTTGGTTTTACCTGAATAAAATAATAAAAAAATAAGTAGCTGTATTTCCTAAAGTAATATGCGTATCGCTGTTAGAAATATTTTGCAAGACGTTCTTAATAATAGCTATCTTTTATAAAATTTTGAAACCTGTAAGTACTACAGAAACTGAATAAACAATTTTTATTGAAATATTTATAGTTGGTTTTACCTGTATAAAATATCGAAATATCAATGTGAAAACCTCTTATCTGCTAATCTTTACACTTTTCAGTGTGTTTTGACTAAAATAATTGCGTGAAGTACATTTTATAACTTTTACTATAGAGTCAACAACGAAATAACGAGAAAAAATCAGCTGTTCCATAGAAAAGTAAAAATTTTATTCGAACTAATTTCGCCATTTTTTCAGTTTTTGTTAGATAAATTCTAAAGCTTTGATTTTACAGCAAAGGTGTCTTGAAGAAGAAATAACTAGACTAAATAAGCTACAACATGAATTTTCAATCATCCTTTTATAATCAATAGTTCCCAAGATATGACACTTCAAAATATGGGCAGTTAAGACTAGGTTTGAGAAGGGGTGCCATTTAATTGGTTTTACCTGAATATAAAAATAAAAAATAAGCAGCTGTATTTCCTAAAGTAAAATGCGTATCGCCGTTAGAAATATTTTACAAGACGTTCTAAATAATACCTATCTTCTATGAAATTTTGAAACCTGTAAGTACTACAGAAATTGAATAAATATTTATTAAAACCAACTGGTTTTACTTGCATAAAATATCTAAATATCAAATGTGAAAACCTATTATCTGCTAATCTTTACACTTTTCAGTGTGTTTTGACTTAAATATTGCAAATGAAGTACCTTTTACAACTTTCACAACAAGGCCAACATCGAAATATAGAAAAAAAACAGCTGTTCCATAGAAAAGTACAATATTTATTCAATCAAATTTCGTCATTTATTCAGTTTTTCTGAAATAAATTCTAAAACTAGGATTTTACAACAAAGTTGTCTTCTTAACGAAATAGTAAGATTAAAGAAGCTACAACTTGGTTTTTGAATCATCCTTTTATAATTAATAGTTCCCGAGATATGAAACTTTTAACTTCAGACGCTAAAGACAGTAATCGAGAAGTGCAACGATTATCGTATCTCACTCATTAACAACTTCGTGGACTACGAGAAAGCATTGGCTCCATCAAATGCTGGGCTGCTGAGAAAGCTCTCGCAGACTGCAGAATTGATGAGAGATACATCGAACGTTTGCTTGGCGTTCGTGGACTATGAATGAGAAAGCCTTTGATTCGATCGAAACTTGGGCGGTGCTGCAGTCTCTCCAAAGGTGCCAAGTGGACTATAGGTATATCGAGGTGTTGAGGTACTTATGCAAAAATGCCACCATGTCGATCCGAGTACAGAACCAGAACACAAATCCTATCCCACTGCAGCGTGGTGTGAGACAGGGAGACGTTATTTCTCCGAAAGCTCTCACAGCTGCGTTGGAGGACATCTTTAAGCTCTTGGACTTTGGACTGGAAAGGACTCGGCATCAACATTAATGTCCCGTACCTAACACACCTTCGTTTTGCCGATGATATAGTCCTTATGGCTGAGACCATGGAAGACCAGCCCAGCCCCCCTAGCCAAAGTAACATTTGCAAATTTTCGCTATCGCTTCGCTTCGAAACATGTATGGATTTGACGTTTTAAAATTCGATTGTTAACGAAATCTTATGTCAATCCTATACATGTTTCGAAAGCGAAGCGATAACGAAGATTAGCGAATGTTACTTTGGCTAGGCCCTCTGAACACAATGCTCGAAGAACTCCGTAGTGATTCCCAAAGAGTGGGTCTCAGGATGAACATGGATAAGACGAAAATTATGTCAAATGCCCATGTTGTAGTTCATGTTGGGAACACTACACTTGAAGTTTTTGACCATTACGTATACCTAGGACAGGAAATCCAGTTAGGTAAGTCCAACTTCGAGAAAGAGATCTCTCGTCGAATCCAACTCGGGTGGGCAGCATTCGGGAAGCTTCGAAAAATCTTCGCATCCGACTTACCTCAGTGTCTCAAGACGAAAGTCTATGAACAGTGTGTGTTGCCAGTGATGACTTACGGCAGTGAAACGTGGTTGGTGACCTTGAGCCTCCTTATGCGACCCATAGGTCTCATAAGGAGGCTCAAGGTCACCCAGCGTGCAATGGAGAGAGCCATGCTCGGCGTTTCTCTGCGTGATCGAATCAGAAACGAAGAGATCCGCAGGAGAACTAAAGTAACCGACATCGCTCGAAGGACTGCTCAGCTGAAGTGGCAATGGGCGGGACACATAGCGAGAAGAACCGATGGCCGTTGGGACGGAAAGGTTCTGGAATGGCGACCGCACACCGGATGACGCTCCGTGGGTAGGCCCCCGACAAGGTGGACCGACGATCTGGTGAAGGTCGCGGGAAGCCATTGGATGCGGGCAGCGCAGGACCGATTGTCGTGGAGATCCATAGGGCAGGCTTATACCCAGCAGTGGGTGTCGTGCGGCTGATATGATGATGATGATGACATCGTACGTATTAAGCATTTGCAGAAGAACTGTTCATTGTCAGTAAGACTTCACAGACTAACAGCACCATTCGAAATCGGTTGAGGAGTCCGCCAGGGTTATACGATATCACCGAAACTGTTCACATTGCCTTTGAAAACGTCTTCAGACAACTACAGTGAAAAAACAAAGGATTAAACATCAGCGGCGAAAGATTGAGTAATCTGAGGTTCGCAGATGACATCACTCTCCTATTCGACAATATCGACGATAATATGCTTACCATGATTGATGATCTACAGAAAGAGTCTGCAAAAGTAGGCCTAAAAATGAACATCTCAAAGACGAAAATCATGACCAATATTCATCCCTCCCTAGCATGACCACTACTACTACACACACATCTATCTCGGACGCAAAATAACGTTAGGTCTATCAAATCTAACAGCGGAGGTAGAAATGCACATAGTACAGGCATAGTCGGCTTTTGGGGCTAATTAACACATACTTTGCTCAAAAATTCTACTACGGTCTACGACTAAAAATAAGTCTTCCACCAATGTAAGACACACAATGTTCAACTACGGATTGGAAACCGCAACCTTAATAAAGAATTCCGCCGAAACCCTACGACCACAGAGGGCAATGGAAAGAGCTATGTCAGGAATTACATTGCTTGACAGTATTCCTAACGAACGTATTCAGAGGATAACTAGAGTAAGAGACGTTGTGGACACGATAATCGGGCAGAAGTGGAAATGAGCGGAACACATAGCCAGGATGGATCGAGATCGGTGGACCAAGAAAACATTGGGGTGGCAACCAGGGTCATCCTACTATCCTACTAATATTATAAATGTGAAATTTTGTGGGTTTGGATGTTTAGATGTTTGGATGTTTGTTCCTCAATCACGCAAAAACTACTGAACGGATTGGGTTGAAATTTGGCACACAGATAGAAGATAGCCTGGATTAAAACATAGGATACTTTTTATCCCGATATTCCCACGGGAACGGGAACCACGCGGGTGAAACCGCGGGCGGCCGCTAGTTTGACCATATTGTGAATTTACGCGCGGCGTGGAAGCTGTCACCCACCAATACGCTGGTTGGACAACACACGTTAGGCAGTCAGCACCACAGACTGACAGCGCGCTGGCCGAAATTGGATGCGTATGGCGCGGGAGAGACACATATGGAAGGATATATAGGAGGCCTATGTCCAAAGGTGGATAATTTGAAGGCTGCGATGATGATGATCTCGCTTTAGTCGTATAGCGTCCTAATGCACGTACACGATTAATACAGACCAAGCACCGATAACTGATTTTACCTGAACTATTAGAATGTTTACGTGTGAAATTTACTCAGTTAAAAACGTTTAAACGTACCTTACTTGATTTTTCCTATCTTATCCATCGATAGATACTTTCTGGTAAAAAATAATAAAGTACATTTAAAAGACTTTAGCTGATTCAATTCACGAAATTGTGGGAAGGCTTAGTAAAGTAAACTATGTTAGTCTGTTTTAGTTGTAGTGATTATAAAAAAAATTCATTAACTTACCAACGAAAACTAACTAAATGAACGTTACGTGGTTCTACTCGAAAGATAAAGAAAAATCATAACATTAACATTACATTAGTTAGTTTTCCCTGTAGATATTTTTGAAATATCTGTGGTTTAGTCGGTTATTCAATTATGTATCTCCGGAACTAAGCGGAATACGAGAAAACGGGTTCTACCCTGTAGACGCAGCTTGAAATTTCCTATCGATTGGTGTAAAAATAGTAGATTGTATTACAAGGGAGCAAAATAATATTTTTACGGCGAGGGCGCTTTTTTGAATCCAGAGCGAAGTGAGGGATTCTAGAGTAGAATCCCGAGCGTAGCGAGGGATTCTTCAGTAGAATCCTGAACGTAGCGAGGGATTCAAAGTATGTCGCCCTCGCCAAAAATATTTTGCGCCCGAGTCATATACTCTACTTTTCATCCCCTTTCTATGAGAAAATAAATAGGAGACTGTGTTTATGTAATTAATGAAAATGTTCTTTATTTAAAAAGACACGTGAAAAGTAAAAATAATTACAAACTTATAGTTACGTTTGATACACTAGCGCAATTTTCAAAAGTTATTGTACTAAGTACGTAAGTATGTACTAATTACAAGAACACAGATTTAATTCGCGCGCTTATGTTTTTTTTTCAGTTTGCGCGGGTTATCGCGCCGCTGCGACCTCGCCGCGCCGTCTATACAGCCAGTCAATACATACCAGCTGGCGGAGGCGTTCAAATTCTTTGAAAGATACATGTTCTAAATTCAAATCTCTTTTCCTCCCACTAAAAAGTTCTTACCAGAAAAGAGCTATTTTGGTCCCACTTATATAGGAACAATGCATCCTTTTTCGAATAGAAGGGATGAAAAAGCATTTTTGTAAAAAGTGCAGATAACCGGTTTTACCTTTTAGGGTGCGATATCCACTATGAATCAATTTTCAAATAATGAACGCTTTTTTAAGAAAACCGCTCATTAAAATAGACACCAAACCGTACTAGACAAAATGGTGCCAAAAACTCCAAAAGTGACGTTTCGTTTGACGTTGACGTTGATCAAGTGCAAGAATCTTATACATAAGTATTCATATTCTATGACACATCAAGTGCCAAAACATACAGCCTTACTTTAAAATTGATGGTTTTTGTATGTAGTACCTACCTACTACCTACGAATATAAAAATCTCGGAGTAAATATTTTTATCATTAAAATGCGTCTATTTATCTAGAATTTATTTATCATAATAGGATAATATGATTGGTTTACATCGGTATAGTTTCGTGTGCTTTAATGATATTTTTGTGCATTTGATTGATGTTCGACATTATTAATACAGTTTAAATTTAGACGTTTAGTTTTACAGTTCTTCTGGGGCCTTAATGAAAGCACGCCTTTACTTCAGCAGTCCTGTTTAAGGCCTGCTGTTTAAGCCCCCACCCAGTTGGTTACCAAACGCACGGTTAGAAACGCACGAAACTATGCCAATGTAAACTAATCATAATTATTATTTTATTATATTAAGATAAATAAATAAGTTCCTAATAGAAAAATAGACTCACCCATACCTACGTAGCACCTAAGTCAGACGGGACTTGAAGCCGCACTCTAGGGATTCTCCGGCTCAATGCACTCACTGATGCTATACCTACCGAGTTGCTAATGGGAGCGATGAAATTTTCTAGTAGGTACATTTTATTTTTTACCCGACTGCAAGGAAAGTTACTTATGTTTTTCGCGTGTATCTTGTATGTGTACGTATGTATGTTTGTAGGTATATTAAATTTATTAAATCACTTTATTATTTCAGCTTTGTTATGGTATGACGTGACGTGCTACATCTACATCCTCCTATTAGTTGTAAACTATTTTTGTATTTTTTGTAATTTTTGATTGTGCTAAGCGTCTGGTTATTTTTTAAATAATATCAGGTACAGCTTTTCACTACTCACCGCTAGAGGCGTTGTTGGTGCAATGGCAGGATAAATTATTATTTTGCTGATTCACAAATCGTCCACCAGTAGGCGCACTACCACTAACTTGGCGCTAGTGTAGATGTAGACCTGTCATTATGTTGTTTTCTTCGTGTTATGGATGTTGGAAGCGATTTTTTATATCAATTTTCTTTCAACACATTTTGGTTTTCTTCAATCTTTAATTCGTTCACTGTCTGACTTTCATAATAATTATTTACCAGTATCAGCTATTTTTAGATATAATTTAAAATAAATGGGAAAATCGGGGATAAATGCCCGTACAAAGGTCTCCAGCAGCAGTAGCTCCACCAAGCGGGATACATTTTGTGACATCCGCCATTGTTACACAGTGAAAGTACGAGTCGGTACCTAACTTACAAAAGTAGTCCTTGCGCATCATTGAATTTGATAAATTAATTTTATTATTGAAGTGAAATCATTAAAAGACGTAACTTCGCATTGAAGTGTCAATATATATATTTTTAATGTTCATAAATTCAATATACATTATAATATCAAGTAAAATGAATTACTATAATTTATATAGGCAATATTTTAACACATGTTAATCTATGGGTATTAATAACAATCTAAAGTTCTTATTTTAACAAAGTTCAGCAACCAGTTGGAACAGCGCTTTCTCTCACCCACCACGACATACATACAACAAACACATTATGGCAATAGGAATTCACATTTTGCTTACAACTAGATACCTTTAAAACTATAAATAATATAGTTATGTGAAGTTACAAAGGAAGAAATACTTTTATCGCAATATTTGTATTGCACATGTACCTAACTAAACACTGCCATAGTACATAATGCCATTTTATGTAAAAATAAAATTTTAATTTCATACAAAATTTAATAAAACCTTAAAATTATATTTGGCACATAACTAAAGCTAAACTATAGATAGGTACTTTGAGCGGGGCCGTTATATATTACAGGGGGCCCCGCCGCTCACTAACGTAATTAATCTTTGGTTTGTCTAGCCCACCAGTGACAATTTGGAAATCACTTATCTTTAAAAATATAATATAAAATATGAAATAGTTCAAACAGGACCAAATAAGTTATTTTATATAACATTAACCGAGTTTGTGATATTGTTTGCTTACATGGAAATAGTATGATTTAATTTCGTTATAGAATACTGTCGTTTAGTCGGATGTTGCTATTCTTAAACTAGAAAATGTAAATGACTTAATTAGCTTATACCAGTCTCCTGGTTGTGGAAACCGATTAGCCTAAACTGTGAAAGAGTAAAATACGTATTATTTGTAAGAATTAATTCGTTGCATAGAAACCTTTGAAAATTAATTTTATCTACTTACAATTTATAAAATATAGAAATAATTAGGTATTTCTTAAAGTGTATTTTGCTTAGGAACTTTCAGTTCTAACACACTGTCGCCATGAAACTAACAACGAAATGAAATATTACCGTCTGAAACGCGGAAAGGAAGTGTGAACATGGAGGGAAGTGAAGTGAATTATGACATAAAATTAAGTACGTAACTAAATCGAGAACGGACAGATGAAGGTGTGAGTGCAGTCAAATAAGAAGAAGTACTAAATGATGAAAATACTACAGCGTACTGAGTGTGGATTCTAGCAATATCAAGAGCATGTTTTAGGAGGATTTTCATATTAGGTATATTTAGATTAGAGTAATTTAATCGTAAAGTTAAGCCTATTGTGTTCAGTAAACAGATGCTGATTATTGTCGCCGTACCGCGCGCCGAAGCGCGCCTGCGCCGCGGCCGCTCTGCGCCTCACTAACTAACGCGATCCTATTTACAAATAATCCGAACAATATTTACAATTATAGCTATTTACAACTTAATATTTAACTTTGGATTACACGAAAGAGTTTTTTAAACACAGCAGAGATCCCATAGGAGTATTATGGAATGCTTAAAACTTAAGTAAGATTGAATCTATCTAAACACCTAGCATTAGAATACGAGAAGCTTATTTTTACCAAATTTAAATGTTTCATTAACAGATGATAGAATTCGAAAATGTATCGAAACCTTTTGTTCTCGATCTCACCCTTGCTTGACTTACGTTCTCTATTTTCAATTCATATTAACTAACATCATCAATGACCATCAGAGAATATTTTTGTTGAATGCAAGCTGCCCTCGCGAGGCCTCGGTATATTTTATCTTATTGAGGTATGGTGTGGAGGTACAGTTGTGTAAGTATGGAACCTTTAATTGTATTTATCGCGTTTATCAAATTGAAAATATGAGTTTGAAACTGGTGTCATTACTTATGTAACTACCATATTGTCAGCACAACAGCTTGTCAGCAAAGTCCAGCTGCTTTTAATGTGTAAGTATGAACATTTTGCACTCCATCGACTGCTGCAAGTGAGTATAACTATTTATCATAGGTAATATTTTTATTTAAAATAAACCTTTCATTGTTATTGATGTTGTCACCTTATAAATAATTAAGCCATTGTATAAAAATAATAAAATAACGTTAATGAGTATTATGCTACAGGTACTGGCCTTTGGGATTTAGTAAATAATTAATAATTAAATATGTGTAAAATATTAAAATAAGTAATATTTTTGGCATCGTGTTTCTCCTTTGGCACTACAAATTCACGAGTAATTATTACTATATAAAATATGACGTTGAGCAACGAGCTTACATCGAAATGAAACAAAATACCGGGCGTCGAATACTTGATTATCATTAATAGTGTGGCTACGACGCGTAGGTTCGTCAGTCGGACGCTAGACGTTTCAAAGATTTCATTGGTTCCAAGTATTTGGCACGATTTCACTCGGTCGATTGTTGAGGAGTTAAACTATTAAATACAATGCAGCGATCTGTTATTCGCTCGATTTAAAATTAGATATACCGAGTGTCGAGAGCTTGTCCTAACTCTTTAAACGCATTTAGCTAGAATAAACAAAATCTTTGAGATGACTGCGTCGACAGAATTAATGTGTTTGTATTACATGTATTTTCTGTCTATATTTCTACTACCATCAAATGATTGGTAACGTTTGAGACGAACCTAATGTAGCATTTAGAACAGTGCACCTTACCGCAAAATAGAATAAGAACAGAGTTTGAAGATGGATTTACTAACTTTTGTCCTTTTATATTTTGTGGTGAGGTTGTCCCATGAGAATCTAGTTCCTGTAAGGTTTGCAGATGGCGAATCTGTGGTTCATGTGCTGGCTGTAAGAGCCAGAGTGGGAGAACTTCTTGAGGCACTTGAAGCACTGGAAAGGTTTCTCCCCGGTATGCAGCCGCTGGTGTTCCGTTAGGTGGTGTTTGTGTTTGAACGCCTTTGGGCATACTTCGCACTTGTACGGACGCTGGCCTGTTGACAACCAACATCTTAAAACCAATAAAATATATGCTTTAGGAAAATGAAAAAACTTGGGTGTTGTTAGACCTGTTAACACTTTTTTGATAAGAAAAAAATTGCATAAATAAGTACTAAGATTGAATGACTAGCTGACTAAAAATATCGTATCGATTGAACATTAAATTAAAGTAACTGTTATTTTTTATTCTATGTTTGTTGGCACTTCGGCTGACACAAGTAAAGTAAGAAAACGAATGGAAAATAGGTACCAACCTGAATGTTCATATTTGTGTCTAGCTAAGGAACTTTGCTTGACGAAAGTCTTATCGCAAAGGTTGCAGACGAAGTGGTCTTCGCCCTCCTTGAATTCTTGTTTCAATTTGTTCTTCTTAAGTACTGGCGCATCTTCGTCGAATTCGTTGTGTGATTCCCTCCAAGGGAGTCGCTCGTACGATGGGCTGGACGCCTGCCGGTTCTCTGGGTTCATTTCCATTTTCAGAATGGGAGATCGCGCGTGTGCGCTTTCGTTTTGTTGTAACAATCTGTCCATTGGCAATAGGTGGTTCATTAGCATTTTCTGGGGAAGGTATCGCTTCTGTCCATTGATTGGTTCGCCTGGCGAAGGTGATAATCGAAAGTCCGTGAAAGAAGATGAGGAACAATTGGAATGTGGATACGTGTTATTGTAGGCGGGGCGATGCGGTGTCGTGCTGCGCGAAGACTTTTGGCTCAGGTTCACCGCCTCCTCTGAATCGGAATGTGTAACTGAAATGCTGCACGATGGAGAGGGCGTCGGGCTCGGCATCGGCGACTGCGCCAATTTTTTGGTCGACAAGTCAAGGGGTTGGTCGGACACCGACAGTGTTTGCGTCATCCGCCGCACTCGTGCTCTATTATTTTGAAACCAAACCTGTACGACTCTATTGTCAAGTCCGATTTTTTGAGCAATCCTCTTAAATTCTTCTCGGTTTGGTCTCGAATTAATAGAATAATGCTCTTTCAATATAGCTTGTTGTTCTTCACTTAGTGCAGTTCGTACTCTAATCTTCCTGTCATTATCCTGCAAAGATAGTTTGTCATCGCGATCTTCTCTTACGAAGTCTTCATCTTCGCTAGCGCTAACACCGCTTTGTATCGAGGCTCGCATTTCCGCTTCCAACCTACTGAGTGCTACAGTTTCAGCTACCTGAGCTGCTAAGCCCTCATGCTTTCTAAATAGATTTCCACATACTACTTTTTCATGTTCTAATAACTCTGCTCCTGTGTTAAATGAAGCGTTGCATTTTAAACATCTATGCGCATCTTCGGGTTCTTCTTTTACGATAATGTGTGGGGTTGGTGGTGATTCTAT
Source organism: Agriphila tristella (assembly GCA_928269145.1). Taxonomy (NCBI): domain Eukaryota; kingdom Metazoa; phylum Arthropoda; class Insecta; order Lepidoptera; family Crambidae; genus Agriphila; species Agriphila tristella. Next base: position 1,246,354 of record OV743440.1, on the reverse strand, counting down.
ACTAGGACAGACATTACCCGAGATTGGGGATAATTTTTCCATATTTGCTCTAAAGAAATGTTTCGTAACTGATGCGTTTACCGATTCTAAGATAGTATTGAAACCAGAATGATTATTATGCATTTGGTCGTTGTTGTTCAAAGGGACGGATTCTAAATGACGTGGTGACTTAGCGTCTAGTCCACGGTCTTCTTGTTCCTTTTTAATAGATGCTGCTTCATCTTCCTCAATGTCCATTACGAGTTCCGCACTCCCTTCCGACCGCTTATCATCTTCTTCTGTAACTTCTTCTATTAAGTCTTCAGGGTCAGCTGGAGGGGGACTAGTTAACTTTGGACTAGAAGGAGGTTCAATCTTCCTATGCTGATACTGGGATGATGCTATTTGTTCGAATAATTGGCTAAGTGATGTCGGGAAACTGTATGGTGCAATTCCACTCGCTGGGCTCATTGGCATACCAGGCGGCATATAGAAGGGGTTAATTCCGGGTTGTGCCAACGGTGGCCGGTGGAAGTTATTTTCTTGCGAAGACATGCTTGCAAAAAAAGCAGCAGCTGCAGCTTCGTTGTATTTAGGTAATATTGGTAGGAATGAATTTCCATTTGGGGCGATATTGTTGTTCAATTGAGATGCCACCATCGCATTTGCTCTTTTTCTCGACGGACTTCGTTCGGGGTTTAAAGCTGGATTGTTCGGTTTGATTCTTCCCATTTTGAGATTCATAACAAGACACTTCTTGGAAGTCATATGGCTAGAGTAAGAGCCTGAGTGGGAGAACTTTTTCCCGCAGTTGGCACATTCAAAAGGTTTCTCCCCGCTGTGGATGCGTAAATGCTCCTTGAGATGGTGCTTGAACTTAAAGGCTTTATCGCAGTCATTGCATTTAAATTTGCGCAACAATGCGCTTTCGTCATGGCTAATCATGTGGCGCTGTAGTCGGTAGACATTCGCGAAGCTTTTGTGGCATATCTTGCATGACTGTAGACAAAACAAATAAACCGATTATTTATAATTCCATAATACAAAATAAAACGGGGTAGGTAGATGTTTATAAAACTACAAATTTTACACATGTTTGGAAAACTTCATGCGTCAGTAAAAGGATTCAAGAATTTATTTAGGTTATCGATGGGGTTATCGCAATAGTGTTACTTTTTAATCTTTGGATTTTATTATTGTGGCCAGTGTCGCATTAACCTAATTTAGTGAACTGTCGAATTTCATTCAAAGATTCAAAACCTTGGGTCTCAGAAAATTCATGCATATTCCGCCACCGTGCATAAGTCCGTTATAACAATGGGCACTGACATATCTGAGTGTATCCACCTGTGTGCTGGGGGAGTGCAGAGTCTCGTGGCGCTCGAGCTGCTCGCGCGTGGGGTACGCGCCCCGGCACTGGCTGCATGCGTACGGGCCGCCGGGGCCCAGGGGGGACCCGCTGCGGTCCTCTTCTTCCTCCGACGGCTTGCCATCTGACCCGCCGCCCGCCAGCGGACGGACTGGAAACAAAGAGAAAAATTGTTAAAACAATGAGGTTAACTTTAGACATCTGATATTGTCGAATATCTTTTTTATTATTAAGTATAATAAATACTAAGTTGCACCCGGCTCACTGAACCTATCTTAATACGACTATAAAGATAGCTAATTTTTTTTTCAATGTGGTTTCAAGTAAAATGAAGGAAATATCTCTGTTTGGTGACTCTTTACATAGTTCTCTATGATGTATTTTCAAATCTAGGTATATTTTACAAGATTATGACAACTGATTTGTCATAATTATACCTAGGTAGGTACATCATTTAACAGGAGCCACTCTTCAGAAACTAGGCGATACACATTAGATTGGGAAAGCAAACATTCCGCTATATAGTCAATAAGCTCATAAAAAGAGTAAATATATCGAGAGTTTGTTTAACCAGTACAAATAAATACGTTCCCATTAAAATTCAGCGAATGTGAGCACAAGTCATAAAACACTGTTATCATAAAAGGTAATTTTAGCCGGTACCAGTGCAGTACGATCACGTAATCCCATTCGGAACAAACAATTAACCGTAGAACACATTGTCGGTGATTAAAACGGGCGGACACCTTTACTGGCGCTTTATAAAAACAAACACGCGGCAACAATTCAATTTGGCGTCGGTTATTTCGGTAATACGGCCGGTTTTCCCGCGTAATATCGTTTTTAAAAGCGCCGCTAGCACCGCCGCCGTGGCCGTAAATCAAATATAATAAAGAGCAAAACAACATGACCGACGTATTAATTAGCGCGCTCCCGCGCCGTGCCGCGCGGTCACCGTGCGTCCGACCTACCTAAACTAAGCATTAACAATTTTATAGAAAAATATCTGTTAGAATCCTACGTATAAACAATGTTGCTCGCTGATACAAGTCGACAAGGACACCTGAACGAAATGTTCATAAAATCGTCAAGTTCTTTGATTGTTATTTTTAAAGACTGTATTTAAAATACTAGTTCAGTAGAATTAAACCAAAAAAGATTTCAAATAGGATTTAATTCTTACAAAAGGTTTTATTGTTTTAATGGAATAGAATAGCATTTTATTGGCAGCACATATCACATACACAAAGCATAACAAAAAAATAGTAAAAATGTACCCCAAAAGGAGATTTGACCCGGAAGTTCTACCCTCAAATTGTTTTAAATTTACCCAACTTTAAAATTTTCTTACACAATCTTGATGAAAAACGAGATATAACCAAAACACCGCAAAATTACCCCTTTTGGGGTACATTTTTACCCCCCCACTACTTAAGCACAACTCTGCCGAGGGGGAAAACCTAAAATAGTCCAAATGAAGCTATTGAAACAATAAAACTTTTTGTAGGAATTAAATCCGATTTAAATGCTAACGCTACTGAACTATACATTGGACTTAAAAACAATATCCCAGTTGAAAATGTCAGATTAGAGATGCGATTTAGCTTTTAATTTTAATTTATTGACAAATCGACATCTTTGCTGATAATTTCAAATTTAGTAATTTAAATATTTACATAGGTACTTAAATTAATTTTAGTATTCACTAAAATGTACCTGGTGCAAAGTTGGGTTACTGACATCTTGTATATCGTGTCTATGTGCACTGTTCGGACTCCCGCCAGCGCGTATAATCTGCCATCGGAAAAGCTATTGAATTTTAGAAAATACGAGCCCATAACGAACCTGCCCTTATTGCATATGTGAGTAAATCGATGTACCTACTGTACCTATGTATCACCTATGTTTAAGTATAATGTCCACAACGAGTGTGGCGTTACAGTACCTACATAACTATATAAATTATCTATAACTATAAACAACTTTAATTTTATTCGTCTAGCAGTATTTTTTAAAATAAAAAAAAAATAATGAGGATAACTTGTGTTACGGTCTATTCGTTGTAATTTTAGTTCATCTACTCGACAAGAGATGGCGCTAGTAGTTCGTAAATGCAGAAAGTTAATGTCGGAATAATACCTATCCGAAAGTTGATAATTAATTATTGTTAAGAGCACATCGAGCCTCCACGAAAAAAACCTTACTACGAAATAACAATGTTTGATAAAATTCTGGTACCTACCTATAAGACTTAGAACTATTATTGTATGCGTTTATTCTTGGTTTGTGTAGGTAGGTACCTAGTTAGTTACAATCAAGAAAACCGCTTAAAGTGGCCAATTTTGGTGGTTTTCTTGGTTATTACTACATAAACACATTTAAACAAATAGAAAAGAATAACAAAAATAGTACCTATACCTATAATTATTAAATACTAGGTCTTATATTATGTAGGTATCAGAATTTATTAAACTTAGTTATTTCATTGTACTAATGATTTTTTTCTTGATTGGTAGTGTAGGCTCGGTGCGCCCTTATAGGTATTCTATTGTTACGCACGCACGTACTGTAGGTACCTAGTAGGTTTTAAACTGTTTTTTAGATCAATTTCTGCTGTGAAGACTCAAAGTTTAATTTATTTATAAAAAGCTGTTGATAATAAATATTATTAGCTATCTACACCAAATTATATTGATTTTGAAACATTAATATTAGACACTTCGATAATAGACTATGTATTTGACTAATTTAGGAAAACCATTTTAAATTCTTCCTTATTACGTAATAGGCGCATCACATTGATATTTCAGGAAAAATCAATGTATTTCATTAAAAAAATCTATGTTAAAGTTTAAAATTTTAAAACCGCGCCAAAAACGCTATGGCGCTGGACACGTGACTTGTTGACGTCACAAGCCTGTAAACATTGTAATATCCTTAGCCATTTGACAGCCATCAATCGCGGATCCTAAGTCTATGGTCGTGTCAAACGCCTGAAGCCATATTTATTTACAGGCAGGTGACGTCATCAGTAAGCTTAGGATGACCACAATTTGTAGTATATTTTCAATGTTGTCAAATTGTCTATTATAGCATACCAATGTTTTATTTTCGTATAGGTAATTTTCATTATTATTGTAACGTTTTCCCATTTGTAGTAATAGGGCATTAATAAAACAATTACTACTTAACCTAAGTCGATGCACAAGAAATTAAAATAAAACTCCTTGAATTATTTCCAGGCAAAATTATTTGATTACTGGACTACGAGTAATAGAACGGATTATTTAGTATAGTAAGGTAGGTCTGTCAATAACGCCTAGGTACTTAAGATTGAAGTCAAATTTTCGCAATGTTATTAACGAGGAAAGATAAAAAGGGTTTGTATCAAAGAATTGTTTAATTTATAATAATTTAAAAAAATAATTACAATGGTGTTATTTAAGAATAAGTTTTAATTGAGAAAATTCGAACACAGTGGGTTTGGCGGAATTAAACTTACATGGATTAAATTTTGCCGACAATATTTTTCTATAAATAACTTTCTTCCTAAACGTTATTATAAGTAAGTATTATAAATAAAACTAAGATTATTTTCATTGTGTAAGTATAAAGTTAAATTTGAAATGACAACCGCTGAACTAGGTATTCATTTATACAGTTTCTAGAACATTATTTTCAAATAAAAAACAGGGTTACAAAATTTTTTCACGTTCTAACTACTAAACCGATCTTCATGAAATTTTGCATACACGTTGTCAGGGGTATAGAGGAGCACATAGGGTACCTTTCATCCCGAAAAAAAGTATAGTTCCCGAGGGATAGCAAAAACCTTTCCACGCAGACGAAGTCGCGGGCGGCCGCTAGTCACCTATAATATTTTAGTTTTAATTGCAATTTATAAGCATTTTTAATTAAGTAATGTTTTTCAAGACGACGACGTGTTTTAGCAGAAAAGAAAAATGGGCGCAAGAAACTTATTATTTATTATGAAAAAATTCATTTCGCTTTTCGGCGGTAGATAGTGCTGTACAAATTTCCCATACAAAATTACTCGCTCGGACATTTTTACGCGCGTTATTTTTTTCGATAGCTGTTCTTGCTAAGGGTACAGAAGGTACATTAGGTATATCGGTACAAATTAAGTAGATTAGACGTAAAGTTAAGGTAACATTACTTGAGTTACTCTCCGCGTCAATTGGTAATGCGCTGGAACCTTGTCAAATTAACATACACATCAACGTCATCCGCAACTTAAAATGACAAAAAACTGTTAAATTCTAATACGTAATTAGGTAATATAATATATTAATTCTTATTTTCAATAAGAAAGGGTCTAGGTATATGAAAAAATTACAATTGTTTTTCGTTTTTGAGGTTAAAATCATGGCCGCCAGGCGCATTACCAATTGACGCGGATAGTAACCTTTAACACGGGTTTAAGATGAAATAATTATTTCAAATACAAATGCTGGGTATTTTTCTTATTATTAATCATTATAATATTTTAACTAATCGTCATTTATGAAAATTATTTACAATTATTATTTTTACATTATTATTTTTTGTCTAACATACTTAATACATTTTCACAATACTGCTACTCCTTACTAGATGGCGCTACTAGTTACAAAGCGTTGGGATAGAAGGGCGCACAACGAAGTTTATATTGAAATCAAAAGGAACATGGTTAAATATGTATTAAACGATTAAAGAGATAAGAATTATGAACGCGATATACGTACGTTTTCTAGCTAAAATAGAGTGTCTTTTGTTTGTTAAGAAATCATCATGGTTCTGTTTGTATAATTCGTATAATCATAAATAAATACAGAAAGGTTTTGATATCTGCAGTATTAATAGTCCCAACTACAAACATAAATGTTTTAACCAACTTTGTCACAATTGCATCATGTATAATCGTAAAACGCTAATAGCTTTAAACCGCAATAAACAAGCATAAAATTACAGTGCGTATGTGCTCAATAAGTAAATACGAGCTCATATACACAACAAAAGAGACATTTAGTGTCGTTACGACGCCATTATGCATTGTTTATCGCGCGAGGTGGAGCGGACGGCACACCTACACGCGCGGCAATCGCTGCGCACGGGCATCGGCGTCCGTTACCCGCTGATAAAGGTCTACACACACAACGCGGAGCTTCCTACCGATAACCACCAATTATCGCACACACACACGAGCCTAACAGATAACCGGTTGATTGTGGATCTGAGAGCGCCCATTGGTGGCACCTGCGCGGGAGTACAAAAAACCTGAGCATATAGAACTAGACACCATGTTGCGCAGAGAATTATTATTGAAGTGTTTAGACGCCGGCCATTTGTCCGCGTCGAGTTGTCGCGTGATCTGAAGAGATTGTTCCCGATCTTTGTATTTATTTTGACGAAAGATTGATGGTAGATAATCACATCATTCACATCTGAAGATTGGTTCAAAAATTATTCGGTAAGATAAAGAGATCATTTATAATATTTTGGTTTATCATTCGTTTGATTGTTATTGGAATCTATCCAGAAACTTAATTCCGTATAGTAATGGACACTCTTATAATAACAAGGTCCTAGAAATTTGGCTTGTTATTATTTTAAGTGATCACTGATTTATCTGGCATGTTTTGGAAATCTAGAAAAAAATATTTAAAAAAAATCTCCAGTAAACAGTTAAAAAAAGTAGAATTTTGAAGTTCATTTAAAAAAAAAATTAATGTTATAATATTATGCTGAGTTTTAATTTGAATGCATTTTCATGTTTAGATGATGAGCATGAGTAGTTGAAAGATTGATTTATTGCACCTACAAATACAATGAAGGCGAACCTTCTAAACGATTTATGAAATTTATAATTAGTCCATTGTAATGTTTCCAAAGTAAACAATAACGCTCTACATTATTTATTTCCATCCTACAGAATGAGAAATAGAAATCTTTGTTTAGAATTTTAGTATGATACCTCTACACGTCTCTACATAATCAACCTCTACTATATATGAATAGCTAATTTAATAATAATCGAGTACATTCAACGAATAATTAAACACATTGATGCATTTCCTCTTCCAAAGCCTCAATTTGTCACCCAAAGCAAAATTTCAGTGCAAAGTTTCCAACAATAGCATAAAAGTCAATGGTTTATTGTTGGTCTAACTAAACACATAATTTGAATAAAGTACGAAACAATGTTGTTAGAATAACAAAATCAGTTGGAGTTAGTTTATTTCCGTAGCACTCGCACTTTTGGTAGAGATTTAATTATTTAAGAATTTCGACTACCTAGTTAAGAATTTTCTTCCAATTTAGATGTAGGTATTATTCTGGATTCACGTGTATAAGTACTCAAAATTTAAAAACAATGCCAATACTAAAACTTTTGAAAGGCTTAGGTAGGTAACTACATTTAAAATGTTGTAAGAATACAGGTAAAGCTTTTGGATAGTATAGACTTTGATTTACATATAGATATAGATACAATTTAAGATGGAACTGAAGCTGTAAGAATTATAACGAACTGTTCGAACATCATAGTGGCGACGGACGCAATTACATGTACCTACCTATCCAAATGAAAATAGTTTATTTATTCATAGGTGTAAGTTTCACCTCTCTGAATCAGATTCCGTCGAGGTGAAATGGTTAACTATCCCGAATCATAAAGGTGATTCATAACGTGACTCAGAGGCAGCGCCGTGTGAATGTTGACAAACGATTAACGAGGCCCAACTTTGTACCGATACCTACCGTAAATTTTGTCTGCAAACAAGCAATTAGCAAGTTCTAACGAGCTGTTATCGATTCCTACAAATGGTTGTTTAGCGTCCTAATGTGTATCTGATGCATTATATTCATTAATGATTATATATCAACAAAGGCGTTAAGAGCTTCCATTAATTTAATAGCATTTTAATTAAATTAATTAAGATTAAATTTTAAGCTTTTTGTTTATTCGTGACTTTGTATTGAACTTTGTAAAATTAACACTTTTATCACAACTTCTAGAGATGATTTTGTATAACTAACCATTTCTTATAGATTGCACTCTAATAATTTTCTTTGTATGCTGTATGCTTTAAATTATTAATTTGTATTTTATCACTCAGTCGTTTCCCAGACACTTTTATTATTGTAGTATTTTCCGAAAGAAGATAATTATATTTTACTCTTCGAAAAAATAAGTATTCTTCGAAGTTAGCTTTTACACTAATTATTATTTACATTATCTAGCTAGACACTTCGTATATTTATTTATTACACTTTTCACTTGGAATATCACAGCATTTGATAGGATTGTTTATATTTATCATCTGTAAGTAGGCGAAAAGCGTTTTCGGAAAAGCTAAGATCACTAATTTTTTTTCAGTTTTTCATAAAGATAACGCGTCGCGAGAGTCTATCATTGTAACTCGCGAGGTTCCCACTCCAGACAGGCGGCACACTCAAAGAGGAAGAATGAAAATAAAAGTATAAAAGGAAGAAAAAGCAAATGAATTAAAACAACATAATCATTTACGGTTTAAGACGGCGAAAGCGAGCGGGGCTCCCCTCCGCAAACGAAACTTTCTTTCAAGTCTCTGTGTACCTGTTCCCGAATCTCAAGTGGATGAATTATGTCCCGAGGGAGCCGAGGGGAGATCGACCAACAGAGGTTATTTCTAATGAAGACGTGCTCAAGTTTTATTTTTAATGCCGCCGAGGTGATTTCATTTTCACCTGCATCCATTCAACTGGGATTCCTTGGGGGAACTTCGTTGACAAGTTTCACTTTTCACTCGAGTTTGAAAACTTTTTAAGGACTCTAAAATAAAATCAACCGAGTTCGTAAAATGTGGTGGCACTGAGCGGAATTTGAATAAGGTGGATAAGATAGAGCGCACGAATAAAAGGCAAACCAAAACAAAAAGAAAGGAAGCTTACTTAAGGCCGCGAGCCGCCTGGCCGAGGTGGTGGACGTGGGGACCTGCTTACTCCTCATGTCCGCAAGCCAACCGGCCGCCAAGGTTTCGTACAAACCGCCAACTCCCATAAGCGAGCTGTGCACTTTCATCGAGCGACACCTCTGTTCTCACACGCACTGGCTGCTGGGGCACTCGCGCGGCGTCGGCCGCCGTCCGATCGCAATACACCGAGATCACAGCCTGCGCTGACGTCAGCGAGTCCTACGGGACGCACGTGGTGAGCGGGCGGGCGTCGGCGCGCTACTCACATCGGCAGGCGCCCCACACGTTGGCCAGGCTCCACAGGCGGTACGAGTAGCTGTCACCATAGCACCCGAACATACTCTCATCGGTTCTCGCGACCATGGCCCGCGCGCGCGGACTGACGTGTGCGTTGCGGCGAGGCGCGCGGCGGAATGAGCGGCTGGCCCGCCTCTCGCCCCGCCCTGCCCTCGCCCGCGCCCCCGCCCCGCGCCCCGCGATCCACCTCACCCCACCCCCCATCTATACTTAATTAGTAGAGCCGTCGAGCGCGTCTCACCGGCCCTAAATAACGATACAAGCTATCACAATAACACCTTCACACTGATTGCTGGACACCTTTTTGTGCCGCCGCGGCACTGCCTCCGTTTGTTTATTTACCTGCCGAAGCAGGTGGCTCCACCTTCTTACCGATTATCTACCTGTCTCTATCTACCGCGCGATAACCGCAACCATTACAAAAATGAAGAGTTGTGACGAAAGTGCTTTTTCGACAACTTTTGCGCAGGTGTTTACTTACAAAATAATGAAAAAAAAACCATTCCATCTTACAACTAAAACACCTCTATAAAAACAAAAAAGAAATTGGAACTAAAAAACTATCCCAAGAAACAAAAACAAATCAATTTCCTCTACTTTGTAAATAAAACTTAAAAGCTCTACCATCGCGCGTAGAATGTTAATGTTTTAGTTCAGCTTTCGGTCACTAGATGGCGCTAGGCGTCCGAATGTAGAGCGACGCACTTGCCACGGCGGGCAGTGGCGGCGACATATCGTACTTCATTCATTCGCACTGCGTTTGTTGTTACGTACTTAACTGTGTACAAATTATGATTATTTGTTTATTTATTGACATAGAGAAGAAGTTACATCTTAAAAAATATTGGTAACCGGTTCTCGACAAAAAAATGAAGAGAAAATCTTCAAATAAGTAAATAATTTTATAGGTAGGTTGTTCTTGTTTGCTTTGTATCATGCAGCTTTCAACTTTCAATACTGTAAAAAAATAACACTTCAAAATAATGTCGTTCGAAACGATATTTAAGCATCGATCCAGGCGATTTTTTTAATCGTTAAACTTTTTAGTTAAGGTGGCACCTTGACCGAAAGTGGCGTCGCCGTCGCGGTGAATTTTATTAAAACTCTACCTATATGTGGAATTTTCAGGGTCCCATAGGTAGTCTAGTATTTTCAGAAGGTATCATTACATGTCCTCGTAGTCACTGCTAGAAGTAGGTGACCGTTTTTGACACATTTACCTACTATCTACTTTTACGAATGACTGCGAGGAAATGTATAGTGATACCTTCTAAAAATACTAGACTATGGACACTAAAAATTCCATGTAAAGTTTTATTAAAATATTTGTTATATTCACAACTTATTAAATAAAAACCTCTGAGGGCGCCACTTTCGGTGGTATAGTCAAAATAGATTTTTTTCAGTCATTGATGTAAAATGTTATTGTCATGGCAATCATAATAACGAATATTTGATTTCAGCATTAAAACTAATTGTAAATGTTTTATTAGACCTTTTATAAAATGATAGTAAGTTAAAAATAAACTCGTAATCTTCAGATTTTTTTTAATAAAAATAATAATAGGTATTTATGTTATCTTTTTATTTTGATAAAGAAATATTTATCTTAACGGAATAGAAATTATTGATGCAGATGTACAAAATATTTATACCTAATAAACTTGATGCTATCAAATACTATTATTACAGTTTTGTATTTTATTTGCCAAAACCTAATGCAGTAGGTATGAATTACATGCTGCGCCGACCCCAATCGTGGTCGTTCTACGAGCTCAAAAATTTATTTTGTGTAGAACACTAGGAGCCCTTATCCCAATTTGTATGGATGATGATGAGGTAAGTAAGTAATAATTAATCATTGTAACCTTGGAAGTTTTATAAAAAACTCTGGTAAAAATAATCAAAGAAAATTTTCTTTTCCATTTATGCCGATGTAAAAAGATGTACAGATCAAATTAAATTTAAGTAAATTAAATGTTTTGGGATTTATCTAATAGGTAATTTTAATTATAGTATAGTTACAAATTATTTGCAATTTAATACTTTATTATGCTAGCTTTTGTACTGGTGTTCATAAAACCGTACGTGTGGTAAATCATTAAAAACAATACTGACATGACACAGACGGGAGCATTGTGCCATAAAGAGGCTGTAATTTTAAACCAAGAACCACCTTCAAGAAACTTTAAAAAACAACTTAACTTAATTTCAACCCTACGTTTTCGATCCTAAGGTTCGTTTTGAAACGTGAGTGTAAATTACTCGTAAATTAGAGATGGCCAGAGACAATAGCACCTTGTGTTCACGTGGCTCGCACGTGTGCAGTACCACACCTAGAGACTGAAAAAAAAACAAAAAGGTTGAACACAGAGCGACCGCTCGCGGGGAGTCCAATGCTGATGTGACAGGCAACGAATCATATAGACGGAGAGAATAATGATTCCTTTGCCTAATTGCCTAAAAAAATTTGGCGGGTACAGTTTATTTATTTTTTGCTGTTCTTACACTTATATTATTTTGTTACGTTTTAGGGTATTTAATGATAGGTAAAGAAAGATTCCCCCCGAGAGGTAAAGAAGATTGAGGAGCTCGATGGCGCAGTGGTTCAGCGTCTGGCCCAGCGATTGCGGAGGTTAAGCAAGTTTCGCAAGGGTCGGTTATAGGATGGGTGACCAACAATTTATTATCTCGAGCTTCTCCGTAAATTTAAACCATAAACCACAAACCATTCGAAAGGCACGTTAAGCCGTTGGTCCCAGGTTCATTTGCAGTCGTTAACACCCACCAATCCGCATTAGGCCCGCGGTGGTGGGTTATGTTTATGTCCCATCCTCCTTATCCATATCCATAATTAAGGCCTGTGCCCCAGCAGTGGTGGCATCAAAAATGGCTGATGGTCAAAGAAAGATTTTTCGGAATATTATTTGATGTGCTTGAGTAATAAATAAATTGACGAAAGACTCACTGAAATTATAGAGATGTTTAATATTTTTTATTTATTTTTGTGTAATGGATTTTTTAAGTAGGTATATGTATGTATATCCATGTTAGGGACGTAAGTATCTTATTTTACTTTTTCAGGCAGGTAACCTTGAATTCTTTCACAATATTTACCGAGTTTGCGATGTCCACGCATCATTTTGCAATCGGGAAGTTTTTACACACAAACGGGAGGAACCACCGGTATCCACAGATAACTTCACACCGGAGTGACCCGTAGGTACTTTATATTGACGATTTCACTCCAATCTCGACGAAACGTGGAACACACATTAGTATCAGCTCCACTGGAAATTAAATCTTAATGTGATGACGCAAAGTGCAATTTACTAATGAGTAATCATAAACAGACAGGAAAATGATATGTGAACATTGGCCCGGTTATCTTCACCCACGCTACATTGCTTTCCTACTATCACTGTGTGACGTACTCCCGAGTTCTTAGTGAAACTATTGGTGCTGCGTAATTTGTACCGACCGATGTAAACAGACTTTGTTATTATTTTCGTTTTATTTATAATGTCGGCTTGAAGATTTTTCCGTACACACATTTGTCGGTTTGTGCGATAAATGACGCTCAAATTTTATTGTTAGTTGTACTTGTACTGAAATATACCTACCTACCTATTTCATGACTAACGTGTATTCTTCTTTGAACCACTGTAAGTTTTATTTTTCGACTAGCGGCCGCCCGCGGTTTCACCTGTGTTGTTCCTGTTCCCGTGGGAATATCAGAATAAAAAGTATCCTATGTTTTAATCTAGGCTATCTACTATCAGTGTGTCAAATTTCAGGCAAATCTGTTAAGCAGTTTTTGCGTGATTGAGGAACAAACATCCAAACATCTAAACATCCAAAGTTTCAAACCCACAAACTTTTCACATTTATAATATTAGTAGGATAGTAGGATTTAAGTGCAATAGCTAGATAGCTTTCTACAAAAATATTCGATTGTCTTTTGTTTAAACTATAAAAAAAATATTTTGATTAATTTCGACACTTGCCACATTATTTCGGTAAATATGCATGCAACACAAATTTAAATTCATTCATTAAAAAATAAACTTAATTATAATATGGAAAGCTGAATCACAAAGTTCTCTATAAAGTTTGTGTGAACAAAATAAGAGTTTTTACTGAATGAAAGATTATGAAAGCTCAGTTTTAAACCGTGTCTGTGTATCTTAGATTGTAAGTACATACTTTACTTTTAATAATAGCTAGTTTAACATATTATTAATATTAAAATAATTTTCATGTTACCTATGTTAATTCCTTTGTTCCATAATGACAGTACATTGTGAATTGTGATTCATGGCCGCCGATAGTTAAAATTGCACCTATTTGTATAGTTTAATTTACTTACCTTTTAAAATTCTATACTTACTTAGTGAATAATGTCTGCGGTTTGCTAAACTCAATGTTGTAATAATTTGCTTTAAACATTTATTGAACATCTCCCTGTATATTCGTTTTCCCGTTTCACCTTGAAATGTCATTTCATTTATTGCTAAATAATTGGTCTTTTGTGCCAAACATTACTAATGGTCTAGTAATTTGGTTTTAAAATTATAAATCCCTTTAAGTTGCTATTATAACAACTTTGCTGTATACCAGTTATAAGAGAAAAGATAGCTATTTTAGCAATACATTTTTGGATGTTCTTTTGATGTAAAGAAGTATAATGCAAAAGTAGGTATGGTTTGAAATAAAACACTTTTTAACGGATACTAGCGCGGTTTTATTGAAAGTGACAGTGACAGCTGCAAAGGTGCCGAAACGTCGGGAAAATCAAAAATCAAACCAAATACCTACCAACTAATTACCAAAGTACTTTCAATAAAACCGCGCAAGTATCCGTTAAAAGTGTTTTATTTCATGTCTAGTGAGCGCGTAAGCTTGAGAAGTGAATAGGTAGGGTTTGTTTTAGGAATGAACGTAGACAGCAGTCTAAACACTGAAATGTCTTTATTTACAAAAAGCTCTGTTTACAAAGATTTTGGTTGCACAAGATTGTTCTCACGGCAGTCTGGCGCACATCTGGCACCAGGTAACATTGTTTTACAGCTGCAATAAATTGTTTTTCACCGCTTTACAGCTGCTTTAACACCATTTTGTCGACTTTGATATACGACACAGAGATAATGCAAAAGTGCTTTGGTCATTTTTACAACGCAAATAATGCGTACCTAAAGTTTTGTCGTCTCATGGCTGTGAAATAGAAAGTGTTTCATTACGTATTATATAATTTGTTTATAATATTAACGAATACACACTTTCTACATATTTATTGTAATTTTTCTGAAATAGGGAAAATATATTTCTGCTTTAGGTAGGTCTTTTTGCCCTGTTTCTATAATATCTGGTAACAATATTCGTTGCGTAATTAAATTAGACATTTATTTTAGGCTCCAAACAATTGAATCCCAAATGCAGAACGTAGGCTAGGCTGAAACTTTGGAATAACCCTGTTGGGTTACATTTGGACGAAAGTACTGATCGTTAGTAAATAAGGACAGGTTCTCGCTGGCGTTCACAGCTGCTCACGTGTGCAGTGTGCCCAAATTACCGGCCACAGCGTACCGATCCGACCACCGATAAAGAACCGCCCCGCGCCCGTATCCATGCATCCATGCGACCATGCAGCCATGCGGTTATTGTGCAGAGATCTGGGCTGTGGGAGTCTTGTTCATTAATGCGGAATTGTACAATACAATCAGAGTTGTAACGTAAAATTGTGCTAGTTGTACCTATTGTGTTTACGATTGTGATAAGATCGATCGATTTGCGATTGATTGGAAACGATTTGTATAAAATCCAATTCTTATATTTCCCGCTGAATACTTCCCATGGCATTCAACATCTAATTCTAAACTCATGAGAAACTTTTTGCTAAATGTTTTTTATTATTAAAAACTTTAAATGAAGTTTTATTAAGTAGGCTTGATTACATTAAACATTGTTTTGTATCTAAATGCCAGTTCAATTGATCGAAAATAATTTTAATAGAAGCGTAGATTATTATCTAAATAAAGTAATTATCACAGCGTTTCAATTTTTAACTTCGTCACAAAAGCGGTTGTTTACACAAATATTATCATGGCTGTGTTGCTGTCAATGGTACATTATCTAATTACCGATATGGTTTACATAAGATGGGCGAACAAAACAGGGAAGCAAAAAACCGGTGTCACATTATCTGGAAGGGAAATTTGGAGTATCGTTGGAGATACCGGCGCGGGTTATCTGCGCCCGCGCACCCGTGCGTAGGACACCTTGCGGACAGAGACGCAGCGCTGCGGTAGAGGTGCGAGGCGATGGGTAATTATTACCTCTAGGGCTTGAACATCGGAGTATTTTTCAGCTCCGGAGTTGGGTTTCAATGTTCAGGGTTTCAACTCCGGAGCTCCGGAGTTCCGGAGTTTTCAGTCTCTATTTAAATAAAATTGCAGTGATATTTTTAGCGTGTTTAAAAGAGGTTATTAACTAACCAAAAATCAATATATACTTTTACCATCGATAAATAAATAAATTGAATCACTTAGGTACTTACTTGCTTATTGCGCAAATAATTCGACTAAAAATACATTTAACTTACATTTCACGCCACTCAAATTTGCCGAGTGTTGGGTCATCATCATATCGGTCACACGACATCTACTGCTGGTTATGGCCTTGCTCAAGGATCTCCATAATGTTTGATCCTGCTCTGCTTGCATCCAGCGGCGCCCCGCGAGCCTGCGACCTTCACTAGTCACCAGATCGTTGGTCCACCTTGTCAGGAGCCTGCCCACGAAGCGTTTTGTATTCGGTCGCCATTTCAGAACCTTTCTTTCCTAATGGCCATCGGTTCTACTTGTTAAGTGGCCCGTCCACTTCCACTTCAGCTGATCAATCCTTTGAGAAACGTCGGTTACTTAAGTTGTCCTACTGATTTCTGATTCGATCACGCAAGGAAACGCCGAGCATGGCTCTTTGCATTGCACGCTGGGTCGCTAGGTGACCTTGAGTATTTTTAAGATACCCATAGTTAGCGAGCACGTTTTACTGCCTTTAGTCATCACTGGCAACACACGCTGATGAAGGTCTTTCGTCTAGAGACACTGAAGTAAGTTTGACGCGAAGATTTTTCGAAGCTTCCCGAATGCTGCCCATTCGAGCTAAATTTAACGAGAGATATCTTTCTCCAAGTTTTGACGACCTCCGTGGTCGAGTGGTTGGCACGCCGGTTTTCAAGGCGTCACCATCTCTTGAGGTCCCGGGTTCGATCCCCGGCTGGGTCAATGTAGAAAATGAACTTTTCAACACTGCCTCAGGTCTGGGTGTTTATCATACCACCGTTGTTTCTGATTTCCATAACACAAGTGCTATAGCTATTTACTTTGGAATTGGAGCAATGTATGTGATGTTGTCAAATATTAATTATTTAAGTTGTCTTTACTTAACTGGATTGTCTGTCATAGGTAATGGTCTTGAACTTCGAGTATTGTGTTTGTTCCCAACATGAAGGAGTGGGCAAATACAACATGGACATTCGACAAGATTTTTGTCTTATGTTTATGTTCCATCCATCCATACATCCATGTTCATCCTAAGAGCCACTCTTTCGGAAAACACTACGGAAAATATTCGAGCATTACGAGTATGTTCAGGTTTTACAAGGCCTCAGCCGTGAGAACTGATCTGCAAAATGAAGGTGTGTTAGGTACTCGCCATTAATGTTGCTGCCAAGTCCTTTACAGTTCAAGAGCTTATAGTATCCTCCAAAGTAGCTGCGAACAGTTTCGGAGAATTGACGTCTCCCTGTTTCACACATCGCTGCAGTTAGATTGGGATTTGTGCTCTGGTTCTGTAATCGGATCGACATGATGGCATTTTCGTATAAGTACTTCAGTCAGCACCTCGCTACACCTGTAGTCTACTTGGCACCTCTGAAGAGACTGCAACACCGCCCAGGGGTATATGCCCACGGCGATAAAAATGCTTTCAATAATTATTTTTGAAAATCGAAACTCCGGGTTTTTGTTGTGAAACTCCGGTTTTACAAACGATGCTGAAATGCTTCGAAACTCCGGAGCTAGACCAAAACCGGAGTTCCGGACTTCAAGCCCTATTACCTACTAGTGTAGGCAATGAAGCGATCTTTTGTATGGAGACCCCAACATTAAATCCTAAGTCGATGAAACTTGGCAAGGATTCTAATATAGTATGAATCAAAATCTATGTACAAAATATCCAAAAACAAAAAAAAAAAAGATTTGGATAATTTAAAAAATATGTTTCATTTATGATAGGTTATCATACTGTAAAGTTTCGTCTACTAAGGATTTAATGTGGGGGTCCACTACCTTCCATTCCTCACTTTACACACTGTTATAGAACTAAAATAGTTTCGTTTTGCACATTTATTATTATGGTTGGCTGTTGGTTAATTAATTTTAGATATTTTTATGTATGCTAAATATTTTTATTAAGTAAACTGAATGAATTAGCCAAGTATTCAACTTTATAAACGCATGTTTTCCTTGTCTCGTTAAAATATAACGGAAGTTGCTTGTTTGCTTTTAACTTTGTTTAATTTTAGTTCATATATAGTTAGTTCATCATTATTTGTATCGTTAAATACGAGATAACACAAAACTATTTCATAGGAGAGTAGTTTTATAATACCCCAAACTACAAGACGTAATCGTAAGTCCATTCATAGCAAAGGAAGGCGTGTGCCCCAGCAGTGGTGACACTAAATTGCTGATGATTACAAGACATGCACAGTGTTGCCAACAATACATTTTGAATTCCGCTGGGAAACTTGGTAATTTCAGTCAAAAAACCGTCAAAATGATATATTTTTCAGTCAATGAAATCCTTCAAATGAAATACCCAATACCTATTACTTCATTATATTATAATTATCATCATCATCATCATATCAGCCGCACGATACCCACTGCTGGGTATAGGCCTTCCCTAAGGATCTCCACGACGATCGGTCCTGCGCTGCCTGCATCCACTGGATTCCCGCGACCTTCACCAGATCGTTGGTCCACCTTGTCGGGGGCCTACCCACGGAGCATCGTCCGGTGCGCGGTCGCCATTCCAGAACCTTTCCGCCCCAACGGCCATCGGTTCTTCTCGCTATGTATCCCGCTCATTGCCACTTCAGCTGAGCAATCCTTCGAGCGATGTCGGTTACTTTAGTTCTCCTCGTTTCTGATTCGATCACGTAGGGAAACGCCGAGCATGGCACTCATATAATTATATCATATATCTATTAGGAATTCCGTGCCTTGCCAGTTCTTTACAGGTCAGTTTAAAATGGTATTAACTATATTTTCTGCCCTTTCTTTCCTCTGTTTGTATTTTGCCCCATTCATCATGCTGAAAACGTCCTGAAATGACCATGATTGTTGTTGTTGGCAACGTTGGCAACACTGGACATGCAAGTTGTTAAGACGTAATATAAATCAGCAGTTTTATTTTTGTCTCTGTTCTGTTGTAGATATTCTGCAACTCGATAACGGCGTAGGTAAGGGAGTGAGGTTCTGTGTCCTGATTTACGAGCTAAATGATATCTGTAATGAGCGCGCGATAATAAGCACCTACGGCTGGGTTGAAGGTTTAATGACGAAGATAACGGGGACAAAGAGACCACTAATAACTATAATAACAATTTAAAAATACTTTGTTGCATTAACTACCGCCTATTTTTAATGCTATTAGTTATGTTAAAGCCCCTATATACCTCAAAGTGGCTCCCTCATCATAATAAAATCAATTGCTCGCTAAGTAAATAAAATTTATCAAAAAATTCACATTACAGATTGAAGCTAAGGTTCTATTTCCTTACTCACAAACAATAATCTCAGTAAAATATAGATATAGTTCGTTGTATTGTAATTAGAAAAAGAGCAAAAAGTGGCACTTTTGGCGCAATGAAATGGCGCGGTTCTGTACTATGGGCAACAGCGTCGCTTAACCAGTTTGCAACAAAATTCACGAACAAAATGCACGAACTAAACGTATGTGACAGCGGTCGCAGTGTGCAAGCGATTTTAACCTTAGCAGTGGTTAAGCGACGCTGTTGCCCATGACATGCGAATTTTCGATACAATGTATAATTAGCGAGAAATAAATTTAATTAAGGTAAGGGCGCTACTTGAGGGTAATAGACGCCTTAAGATTTCGGACAAATCATAGGTACAATTATATAAACTTGAACTACTCGTAAAACTGATAGATAGGAATGGCGAAATCAATTACAAAATTAAATAATAGAACAACCTCAGACATGATTCGTATATATTCGGGAGGGGATTTAAACTTTTAGAAATACTTGTAAATCATGTTTATGTTTTACAAGTATTTCTACACGTGTTCCACACGACACGTGGTTTACGTGTCGTAAACACGTACTTCATGTAACGTTTGTCCTACATTGGGTTGAAATTTTAACCATAGGTTTCAAAATTGGAGTCTCTATCTGTAGGTAGTCAGTAAAATAATCTGGTTGTCATTTTTCAACTACATATACAAGGTGCATCTCCAAATTTTAAGGATGTGTTCAGTCAGTTCATGGAACTGAACAACTTTCTCCATGAAATATGTGTCGAAATACGCCAGAAAATGTTCGTCATCCCATACTACACTGATCACGTGATCTCTTTGATTTGTATGAAAAGTCTTTTTTTTTTTACATATTTGACCCTATGTTTCTTAGAGAAAGTTTTTCAGTTTCATGGACTGAACCATAGCCTTCTATAATTGCAAGCCGTGAACATAAGTTTGGCAACGTCTGTTACTGTCAGTTCGTGGTCATGTCGTCGGCCAGTCTCCATACTAAATGTATGGGAATATTTAAATTTTAGGAGGTCGATATTTTTTTTCCTACCAATCGTGTGAGGTTAAAAATATGAAAATAATTTAGTTCCTTTATTGAAATGCTTTGTATATTAAACAATAAGAAAAATATCAATGTTAACTAGGAAAAAATGGCTGTCAAAGATGTCATCTTTTTTGTTGATTTTCTTCAGCAGGGAGTTGATTAACACGCCCTCTAGCAATAAATTATATATCATTAGAAAGGTCTTTTAAAGACAAATATTTGCTGTTAATATACTTTATATCAATTGTTTATACTTTTGGAGTTAAAGGTTATTAAAGTATAAAAGTGGTTTATTGTCTATGGGAGTTGAATTACCCCACCTCTAGCAATAAATGATATATCATTAGAAAGGTTTTCATATGATAAATATTTGCTGCAAACACACTTTCTATTAATTATGAGTATTTTCGGAGTTTTAGGTCATTAATGTTAAAAAAATTGGTTAAGTTCAGAGCGTTATAACTCTCAAAGTACTAATAGTTGACGTTTATTGTAGTACAATAAAGTGTTTCAAATTTAAAGACCTTTCCAATGATGTAAGATTTATTGCTAGGAGAGGCTTAGATCAAAAATACTCATCGTAATAAAGGACTCCCGAAAAGTTCAAATAATTTGACTCAAACCGTATGTCCTAATAAATAAATAATAATAATAAATATAAAATCTTTATTGAAATAATCTTACATCACAATTTACAACTAGTTTAAACATAGACAATATAGGAAAAACAAATAATAAATAATTATCAAAATAATATTAAACTATGTGCTTGACCACATGCGATGTTGCCGTTCTGCTCACTTCATGGCTTGGAAGATATAGAAGGCTATGACTGAACACATCCTTAAAATTTGGAGAGTGGTTACAAATGCACCTTGTAGTACTTTTGCCCTATGTTATGTGGAATAGATTTATGTCCATTAGTTCTAAAGTACATAAGAAAATTAAATACTTCAAACTGTAGCTGACCTAACATTCAGCATTTTGCGTAGCAGGTAATCAATATTAAAACAAAATTATGGATAATGTTCACATTAATAGGGAAATTAAATTTATTGTCAATAAGTAAATTAAATTCACATATAGCTGCATTTTGCGGTAGTAATTAGGGAAACAAAATTATGTATGCATAATGTGCATTTTTTTTTATTATTTATTTATTTCGTTAGGAAAACTAACAGCTTTGAGACACGTTATAAATGTTGCAAAATAGGTTACTAAGAACCATTTACAAGTTTTTCACTTATGGGTAATAAATAACTATGGATTAAATAACAAGTAGCAGAGAAATACAATGTAAAACTTATAATCTAGGTACAGAGAATTACTTAATGTTATATATGTCGATATTTTACTCTATGTCGAAAAATGAGGATGCGATCAAGCGACGTATCGCAGCATTTTAGTTAGAACTATCTCTCCAAATTAAGTTTAAATAAAGATTTAAATAAAAGAAAAGAAACGTGGTCTCACAATGAAATGAAAGCTTCATTTAGACAACGTGCAGATAGAAAAAAAAACAGCTTACAAAGTATCGATGTCTCAAAGCGAATTTCAAGCACATGTTCGAAGGTAGAGTCGTTTTAATTAACGACAAACACAAATCTTGAGCTCGCACAAAGATACCTTTTCAAACAAAAGCTCAGAAATGACTTTGACACTTTTGAGTAAGACAATACTTGCAGACCATCTGGCGACACTTGGACTAAAACTACCTTGGAATAATATGAAGTAACATCGACGTTACAGCTTTAAAGTTAAGGTTGAAAGTGTAGAGGTATGGTTTTGATTGTTTAGGATTTGGTTTAACAATTATTAGCAATTGCAGGACTCTGGCTGGTGGCCATCTGTGGCGTTGGCCACATGTGACATTTGTATGACAATAGATGGAGATTTTTTTTAAGGTGCTTTCCGGTGCAAATTACTCTTTGCGTTACAATACTATTAGCCGGGCTTTGTTCGTTGATTTTGTTAAATATTGCGTTTCTGACAGCTTAAAGCATGTTTAAAATATGCTAGTGTTTGTAGTTTGTTACCAATGCAATTCTTCCTAATCCTATTATTTTTTAAACAGAGAAAATCATCACATTTATACTGAAAAATGAATTATTAGAACTGCATATATCTTTATCTTTAACGAAACTTTATTGTGTGGCTTTACCCATATTACCTTTATGATATTATTAATGAAAGTAATAAAATATGAATATTACAAATGTATGATGCAATAATTGTTTGCTCTCATCTGTGTTGTGATGATATGATATACCATTAAAATTCATAGTAATGTGGCGGGATGTGTAGGTAAAATAAATACATACGTATGGCAAAGGTAGATTTCAGATTTGCAAAGCAAAAATTAATTTAATTTCTTACAAGCATAAGTAAATGCTTCCGTAGCACCTCCCGTCTGAAATTTTTTTTCCAGTGTTTTATCTAAAATACAAATTATCTTAATATAAAAATAGCAGGCACTGTGAGTGCCTAAAATAAAAAAAAATATTGACTGTGGAACTCTAAGATAAAATAATTTCAGCATTTCAAGATGATTCAATGAAGATGAAGGAGTGAAGGTGCAATCAAGTGTTTGCAAACATGTCGGTCACACATCACTATAATAAAACCATAATAAAATTACAATAAAAATAAGGATAAAAACACTGCTGTGTGGTCAATGCAGTTTTCGTATAGGCATCAATATCAACATATGGATCGGACTTTAACACAAATATAGTTAAGTCATCCTACTCAACAATATAATCGTAACGCCCACGTCACGGGCTCGGTCCGCGCTCGCCATTAGACCGAAAGTGGTGGATTATAAAAACAGCCACTATTGTAGTGCCATTGTTCATATAAAGTGGTGGAACCTTCCGTCACCGTGATGGGAAAGTTGCAAGAAGCTAGTTTAGGCAATGATTGAGGGAATTATTTAGAATGGCAGTTGTTTTTGGCACTTACTCGTATGTAAAGTTATAACATTGGGCTACCTACCTATATGAAAACCTCTGTTTTTTTGTCCTGTTTTTGTCGTTAGAATTTAGGAAATAATCAAATACCTATGAGTACTTATTTAAGGTTCCAATTAATAATATAAAATTCATTATTTTTTTAATTTCAAACACTTTATGGACACTGACAGACAAAACATTTCCTTGTTTTTTGTTTACAGACAACGCAGATGTCGTAGGTATGTACTTACGTTAGTGACGCACTTACGTAAATAAGTGATATAACGTAAATAGTTTGATTAAACACGTAGTACAACAGTGGTACTCACATTTAGAATATTAAACATTTAACTGGCGATCGTATTTTGGGCCTTTGTATTCGAGAATGTTGTATCGTGTTTCATTAAATTACAGGAAAGCCACCCATTACAGTTTGTTCCGCAATCAGGTGGCTGGCACGGCCGCAACGACGCGGCTCTATGTTCCGTGAGCCGTTACCAACAAGACAACTCAACGCAAGGCGCTCTGGGATCCGTAGTTGTATATCGTATTTAATGGAAAAACATATGGTTACTATTATCTGTGAATTAAAGTGATCAAATGAGCTTTCGTTTGTTCACAATACTCGTATAAATAATTAAGAAGTATGGTTTCAGTTTCATTATCAAAAGATGACCATCAGCAATTTCAGTGTCCCCACTGCTGGGGCACAAGCCTTCCTTATTACGCGGGCCCAATTGGTGGCTATTAACGACTGCAAAATGCAGCCGGGACGTGCCTTCAGAAGCACGGAGGAGTTTGAGATAATATATTTTTGGTCACCGATCCCATGACAGACCCTTGCGAAACGTGCTTAACCTGCGCAATCACTTAGCCAGGCGTTAAACCACTGCGCCATCGAGCTCCTCATCATGTATTTCCCTCGTATTTTAGAGGTATTCCTCGAAGCGCACCTATTTTGAAGCGCACCTTAACTATTCCTCGAAGCACACCTAAATAGGTAATTTATTTTGAAAGCGCACCTATTTAGCGCTTAGAGAGGTATTTTTATGGCAAAATCTGGCACGATCCTATGACCTGTGAATTACAGTGAATAAATGAGTCTTAGTTATTAATATAAATAATAGTAGTAATAATAATAATAAAAGTTTATTTAAATCATGACGTCATGTATACAAAAACATATTTGCGTTAACAACCGTTGTAGTCATAAGACTGTGTTACAGTTATTAGCGCCCACCTCAAATTAGACAGGCATTACAGACATGATTTGAACTTAGGGCTAAAATAACAATACATGAAACAGAAAAAACAGAAATTATAGAATATTTAAGTGTGAGTGTGTGTGTGTGTGTTTGTGTGTGTGAATAATTGTGCGTGTATTTGCAAAAATATTTATTTAACCAAGGACTCAGCTGTATCATAGTCCAGGCCAAGAAGCCACTCGCATAACATGGTTTTACATTTGTATTTCGGAAGAGGATAAATATTAAGCTTTCTATTCACTTTGTTATAAAAAATAGGCGATATGAAGTCAAAATGATGCTTTACCAATACCAACCGAGATATTAGTATTTCACAGACTGTCTTTTCTTCTTTTATTGGTCAAAATTGACGGGTCAAACGATATAAGCGTATGTTAGTAATTAATATGGTTTCAGTTTCATTATCAAAAGATATAAAAAATAAATTAGTGAAAACTCTGTAAACATAAATGAGCCACGCGACAAACATTCAAAGTTTGTTTCATTAAAAACTCTTAATGTAAAGAACCAAACCACCATTAGTACAACACAAACTTATCCAATTTTTAACACCCCGACTTCCGTTTGTCGCGAAATTAATGTATGAATTTGGCGCGTGTCTTTGTAATGTCGTGGCCTTCCGCGGCTCAGACAGAGCCGCTTCCGGTACGGAGTGTAATGCAGATTTATAAAAAAAAAAGTTATGGCTAGACAAGACAAGGAAATGTGGCAACATTCTTGCAACTAAAGAGAAAGAAAAAACAGTGGTTGAGAGCATTATGTGAATATCATAAGCTATGTATATTTACTTCGTACAGAAAGAAGGTATTTCTTTGTCCTAATATATATAAATATATATATATGTGTGTGTGTTTGTGAATGCGTGTTTGCCTCCTTTATAAATAGAAACAGCAGGTAAAAATAAATAAATTCGCTCGCACTGTATGTGGGTATCTAAACGTAGGCTTACATGGCGTACAAAGGTGGAAATAAGAATAAAATATTGAAAATGAAATCATATTAATGGCATTGTCGTAGCCGCTAGTAAAATTAGTACGATTTGAAATTATATATTACGCTTTCAAATGTTAATTAAATTAATATATTTTTTGGGAACTATTCACTGTTGCTCGAGTGCCGTGAATAATTTTCTACATGAAGCAGTTTTAAACGCTGGTCTGGACATAGTAAACATGTCAATATCTGAGAACCGTTTGTTGTAGGTTTTGGGCAATCTTATAGATTGAAAAGTAGTAGTAAATATTTTTTTTTTCTTTAAATGGTTTTGAAAATAAAAATAGTTAAAAGATACACTTAGTGAGGTATTATAATTATAATTTTCTTAACGTAGGCGTAGTAGGACTACTACATTCGAATTAAATTCGGACTACATTCGAATGTAGTTTATAGATCGCGCGTCATCAGCAACTAGGTAGTGTAAAGTGTATATGCGTTTGACCTGAGTTTTTATTTCGCAATCGTTGGAAAGTTTGATCGTTGGAAGATAGCCAACTAAGGTGCCTTTAAACGTTGGTGAATGGCGACAATTGGTGCCGATACACGTTAGTACTATATTCTGTGCCGATACTGCGGTTCGGTTGTAGGAATATGTGGGATTGTCACGAAATAGGTTCATTTGAATGGAAAATGGGTTCTTTCTCTGGTCATTATTTTAAACTTTTAGATTTTTGCATTCACAATGCTATTTTTATATTAAGATGAATAATATAATTTTGTGATCTAATGCAAATTTTAGTGTGGGTACTGAATAAAATTGAGAAAACTAACGAAAAATGGAATGATTTTTCTAAGAATTGTTTACTAAGATTAATACATAAAAGTTTCTAATTAATTTCTTACTTATTTAAACTCCAAGTAGTCATTTGAATAACCAACAATTACTTCACTATGAGTATACACACGAAATATCAAGGGTGTTTTCTTTAACAATTTCAAGTTTCTTTGATCATTTCAATCTGTGATCTGTGATCAAATCTTTAACTAAAGTGTTAGAATGAATATAAATTACTATACCTGTTGGTTACTAAGTTCTGTAACTATGGAAAACATGAATAATACTAAATTTACAAATAATGCTACAATGAATTATATACCAAATGAAAGCACAAATATTTAAGATTATCATGTATTAAAATTATTCGAAATGACCGCCTCTGGCGTGAATACACGCCTTTAGACGACGAGGCCAGTCATCGATGGCAGCACGAACTACCACCATATCCAATTCTGCGACTGCCTTGAGAATAGCGCGCTTAAGAGAGTCGAGATTCATGTGGGGCTTAGCACATGCTTTCTCCTCAATAAGTTGCCATATGGCATAATCCAGAGGATTTAAGTCTGGGCTGGAGGATGGCCATTCTTCCTGCGCGATAAAATCAATTTTGTTAGCCCGAAACCATGCTTGTGTAGATTTTGCTTTGTGCGCAGGGGCAGAGTCCTGCTGGAAGACCCATGGCTGGTTTTGAAATAAAGTGTGGCTTAAGGGTTTGACAACAGGTTCCAGAACGGTATCTTGATAGACTCTAGCGCCAGTTTTCACACCTTTTTCACAGAAATGAACCTTACTTAGCCCTGAATAGGACACCCCCAGCAAAATCATCACTGATGAGGGGTGGTGACCTCGTTGGACCCTCGGAGCAATCATGCTGGCTTCTTTACTATTCTTAGCGTATACTCTATCATTTTGACGGTTAAAATTTTCTTCGACTGTGAAGATTTTTTCATCAGTAAACAAGATTTTTCGATGGCCGTTTTGTGCGTACTGCTTTAGTAGAGCGCGACTTCGTGCTAACCTCATAGCCTTCAATCGTGCGTTTAGCAGATGGCCCTTTCGTCTACGGTAAGCGTGAAGCCCAAGGTCATCATTGATAATTTTTTTAAGGGAACTTCTCTTCACAGTCATCTGTATTGCCAATAACTTTTGCTTCCGGACGGGATTTCTCGTGATTCTCGCCTTCACTGCCTTGATCACAGCTGGTGTCCGAACGGTGCGTGGTCTTCCTGATCTTTTTCGGTCATCGACGGTCAAGGTATTACTGTACCTATGGATAGTGCGATAAATAAATTGCTTGTTGATTTTCAACTTTTGTAGCAACTTGAAAATCATATTCGGTGGCTGCCCACATTTGTGCAGAGCAATTACAGCGACACGATTCTCCTTCAACCCCCATTCCATGGTGAAATAAACAAAATATGATATACGTGTGGTATGGAATTATAGCTTATAAAACTGTCAATAATATGTCATTTTTATTTTTTCTTTTCATTTGTTTTAATGGCCAGTAATCGATAAAGAAACTCAGTAACAGAACTTTTGACCAACCTGTGTATATGAGGTAAAGAAGATAAAGACATGCTGCATAGATCACAGATTTTACAAAGGAATTAACATTACTTAATAATAAAATTCTTCTACCAATTTCCCATCAATCAATGCCACAAATCCGTACGTTGCATGGAGAGGCAGTCGGCATTTGTGATAGTGGCAAAATATATCCTGTCTGTATTTTCCAATGTATTTTATTAAAAAGTTAAAGTTCAACAAAATAAATATTAGTAGCGCTGAAGCAGACAAGCGTCGATATTGTCGCCAGGAGCTGGCCGCGCGCCAACTGTGCCGGCGCGGTCGTCACGCGCTGATGAATGGCTGCGATCGCTGGTGTTAAGCAACTGGCGCTTTGGTTGCTGGGAGGATGGGTGACCAAGGAAAAATTAAGATAATGGTATCGTTATGACTGGCACAATAACTTACTAATTTGTACATTGGTTATCCGATGCAGAGAGCAACGAACACGTTATAACAATAGTTTAATTAATTATAACTCATTTTGATGATATTTGTTTCCTTAGAATAATAACTGCTTAGTATGTTTGAAGTGCTATTTTTATAGTGTGGCATACTGTACTTACTTTTAAGCCCGCCGGTAACGATCAATAGGGAGGCGAAGGCAAAGTGAATTACAGATGGCGCTTCATTCTTTGGAACAATTGTCAGTTTGAGCTTATATTGTCTTGACTGTGTATTACGTGATTTTACTTTCTTAGATTGTATTTTTTTCGGTTTTGCGGACAAACAATGTATTATATGCTAACTTTAGCTCATATAAAAGAAGAATTACGGAAAAGAAAAGCCAAAACAACAGGCAAGAAAGTTTATAGCAACTTACAAAAAATTGCTAACAAGCATTACATTTCTTTAAATTTCGTGTAAGATTTACAAGTAATCTTTTTATTTCAGATTAGAAGCATATGATTTAAATTTTAACAAAGCAACTGAGTGTGAATTTCCGTGTTTATAGTTGCCTGATGATGCCTTCTGTGCAATAGTAATTTCAGGTTTCTGTACTGGAATTTCTGTACCATCCAAAATTACACGAACCGTTTTATCATATTTATTTTATTATTCTAAGTTTCTTGAATGACTCTGGCATATAAAATTCTATTAATTCTCTGTTTGGCCCCAATATTGGGCTTATTCCATATTTGATATACCTATAAAATTCATCCAAGTTATAAATATGCTAGAAACTGCTGAGGTTGAAATATTAAAGAACAAAGCTGTTATAATTCAAATGTTGTTTTATTTTGGCGAAGCTTCATCAAATTCATGAAACATTCCTTTTGATTTATAATGTTTCTCAGGCTCAGCAAAGGAGAAAATCGAGGGAAAAGCATATTTTTTTTGATATTTTTTTGCCCAATATTTTTTTTGTTACTGGGAAATCGATGAACTCCAATAATTTACAAGTTACATGCATAACAATGCGGAATTTTCTCAGTATAAAATTAAAAAGTGCAATACTCCAAGAGATTCCCATATGTTTTGACACTTTCTTTGAGGCGGCCCGGTACCAAGACCAGACGCCACCTATCGGGATAAAATTGCGCTTTTCCTCCCCATTGCAATTGTCAATTTTTTCGTCAATGCCATTGTTAGAGCAAATGACAATCGCTTCAATTGCACGCGTAAACGATCAATTTTCGCATCAATGAGCGTCAATGACGTAAAAATTGACAATCGCAATTGATCTTTACCGGTGGGCTTTACTTATTAATTTCTCAAGCTTACGCGCTCACTAGACATGAAATAAAACACTTTTTAACGGATACTAGCGCGGTTTTATTGAAAGTACTTTGGTAATTAGTTGGTATTTGGTATGATTTTTGATTTTTCCGACGTTGACTTTTACTTCTCGAAAGTTGCAGAATCGGCTGAGCGCTTTCGCGATACAATTGCATCATGACCCTACCCCCACACAAACAGACACACACAAGCACACCAAAAGGCGGCGTTCGTCAACAAAGGGCGATCAATCAGACGTATCTCCTTCTTCACCACGTGAGCTTGATCCTTCACCTTTCCTATCAGCAGATAGCGCGCAAATAGGCTACCGATTGACGTCACCCGACACCCGCCCATCTTTATCACGGCGTCTTAAAGTCCATTATCACCAGCCAGATAGTTCTAAACACCTCTCTGACATAACCTCGGGCTGGCCTCGTTTCAGTTTTCACGAATTACTTGCGGCGCAATTGAACAATAACCCAGGCTATCTGCAGCCGGCGTGACGTTCGCAATGTCCCAAAAAGGCTAAAATCTTTTATCGACTTCAAACAAGGAAGTTTTTCATTCTTCTTTATAATAACAAAGAATTTTCATGCTAAAATAAATCTCAGCACAATTGTATTTACTAATTCTCGAACAGTTATTTGAAACAATAAGGTAAAAACTTTATAAAAATTGGACTTTCTTCGGTTGACAAAAGCTGAAAAATTTGTGTCAAACAAACAGAATCACCAGCTCGGTGGCGCAGTGGTTTAGCGCCTGGCCCAGCGATTGCGGAGGTTAAGCAACTTTCACAAGGGGCGGTCGTGGGATGGGTAACCAAAAATTAATTACCTCGAGCTCCTCCGTGCTTCGGAAGGCACGTTAAGCCCTTGGTCCCGGCTGCACTTGCAGTCGTTAATTCCCACCAATCCGGATTGGGCCCGCGTGGTGGGTTATGACCCGTCCTCCTTATCCACCCATAAGGAAGGCCTGTGCCCCATCAGTGGGGACATAAAAATGGCTGATGGACATACAGAATCAAGTTTTGAATGGCGAAAAGTAGCAAAAATCAAGAAGTGGAATTTAATTATAATTGCATAACATTCTTGACGGTCTTTCGCATTCATCGTCGTTGAGAGATGGCTCAATTGTCAAATTCGTCAAGACAACCACGCACGCGCATTGTTACAAGTGTTTACGAGGTAATTTACCCTGTTACCCATTCGCGCACCTTGCCAATGTTGTAAGTTTCCTTGATGACCCACTAAATTATTTGGATATTTATTATACACATATTTGGATGGAGACTGATAGTTTGGTCACACTGCGAATATTCTCGTTAAAATGTATGAAACAAATAGGTGTGTTTACACGTGGTTTTTTCCACAGCTCTGAATGATTCGGATTTAGTCTGAAATTTAATATGACGATTATAAGACGATAACATAGTTTGTATTATACAACATCCAGTTGTCGTGTGCAAGTGTTGTAATTTTTTTCATTATTTTTTTTACTATTTTTCTACCGGTGACTTCGTCCGTCAACTTATGCATTTTTACAACCATTCAGAGTCAAAGTCAAAGTCAAATAAGCTTTATACAAATAAACTTAATTATTAAGTACTTTTGAATCGTCTATATTTTCCTACCACCCGTTCCAGACTTTTTTAGCTGACAAGAAGAACGGGCGCAAGAAACTTAGAAAACCAGAAATAAAGATACTCCTAGTTAGTAAATCAAGGCTTTGGATTTTGCCTGAAATGCTTTATAGCAAATTTAGCTGCTGAAAATGAGTCTCAACTAGTCTACTGGGACTTTTTTTTTTTTTTCTATTCTTTTTTTTTTTAGGGGCTTTTAACACTTAAAGGTCATGTCAGCCCCATCATAACCTTATCTAAAACTACTTATCCTATGACCCTATTTATGACACTATTTAGGGCGAAAACATATACAATTCTAGCCTCATCGCTGGTGGGAGCCGACAGAATGCCATGGAACATGCTTACATTTTTTGCATTTAAGTTAAGTTCTGTCATCACCTCTCGTCTCATATTTTCGTTTTGGACACACTCCACCAGCAAATGGTGAACGTCTTCAATTGCACCGCAGATGTTACAATTTGGCGATTCTGACTTCCTCATTAAAAATGCAAATTTGTTAAGTGGAATGTGTCCAGATCGAATCCTTAAGGCTATTTTAACGAGTTGCCTAGTTAAATTAGCTCCTGCAAACCAGGGAATGCGAGGGGGTTCACATTGCAAAGTTTTGTACCATATTCCCTTTTCTTGCGAACGTAAATCGAAGTATTCTTTCCATTTGTTATAGACTCTATTTTTAACTTTATTTAAAATTTCTGTGTAATGGATTCTAACATATATTTCATGACCATCGATAGATCCTTTTTTAGCTAACATGTCAACCCTCTCGTTTCCTGCTAGACCTACATGGGACGGGATCCACTGTAATCTAAATATACGGCCTTCTTTGGATAGTTTATAAATTTTTTGCATTACAGAATATGCTATCGGTGTACCTCTGCTTGTTCCAGAGGCACATCGAGCAATATGCTGCAATGCACTCTTACTGTCCGAAAGTATCACAAATCTATTAAATCCCATCGCGTGAGCGTATGATAGGGCCTCTGAAATTGCAAGGATTTCTGCAGTCATAATGCAGACATTGGGTATTATTTTGAGACATTCACTGGTATTATTCTTATCGACATGGTAGGCAGCCCCCACATTATTTCCATTTTTCGATCCATCAGTAAAGATTTTGTGCCAGTCTTTGTATTTAGCATCTAATTCTTCAATTAAGTTATATTTTGTTGAATTTATTTCGTAGAGTTTTTTAGGATGCTTAATACAATCTAAATCTGTACTGATTGTATTTTTTACATCAATATTGGAAACCCATGTGTCTAGGTTAAACATTTGTAAAATACTGCTGGAATGTATCTCTTCGTGTTTATATTCATTATACACTGTTGCTGTCAGTGGTTTTCTTTTCTTTCGCCAGTAAGTTTTTTGCAAGTTATTATTTAGTTGAACAAGTAGTTTATTTGTGTTATTATTTGACGATGAGAGACTCTTCAAGCAGTATTTAGAGGCAAGAAAATACCTTCTTAAAAATAATGGCGGTACACACATTTCATTCTCCATAACATGTAGGGGCGTGGTTCTAATGAACCCTCCACTGACCCTTAATGCTTGATTTTGTATTTTATCTAACTTATATAAATGAGACTTAGGAGCATTATCATACAAAAGGCATCCATAGTCAAGCCTACTTCTTAATAACGAAATGTATAGTTTACGCAAATGTTCAGGATGCACTCCCCATGACGGTCCAGCTAAGATTTTTAACATATTTAACATTTTAGTAACTTGTTCGGCAGTCTCATTGATGTGTTTTTTCCAATTTAGGGATTTGTCCAGCCACATACCTAGGTATTTTATATTTTCTTCTATCACCAAGGGTGTTGCATTTACTGAAACATGGATTTCTGTATCTACACGGGTCTACTGGGACTTAGAAACCGTATATAGACCGTAGGTCACGAGACAGGTGCGAGGAGCGTAGCGACGAGCATGTTAGGTTGACATGAACCCAGCGCGCGAGCCGAGCGAGCGAAGCGAGCGTGCCGCGGTAGCGGCCGGCGAAGCGCCAGAAAAAAAACTATTTCTAACTCGATTGGTGGATTTTGTCAAAAAAATGACCATTTTACAAGCATTTTTGAGTAAAACAAATTAACCGCAACGCCTACTTTTATAAATGTACTCGTTTGTGTTTGACATTTTAACTTTTGGGGTTTTAAACTTTCGGGATTTCGAACTTTCGGCATTTCAAACTTTCGGGATTTCGAACTTTCGGTCGTTTGATAATCGATCTTTTAAGTTTCGGTCTATCGGATATCGACATTTAGGATGTTCGGTATTTTGAAAATCGGCGTTTTATGCGTCGATATTTCGGTCGTATGTATATGAATTTTCGACATTGCAATGCATACCCCCTTATACAGGGTGTTGTGTTTCGTAATAGCCTTATGATTATAAAGCCAAATATGGTGGATAGGGTAAAATGTAAACAAACCTGGAAAATTATTATGAACCCTGAATCTATCACATCTTTGAAAAAAAAATTTTTTTTATGTTAATCTGCATAGTGGTAACCCTAGACCAAAATTGTGTTTAGCTTTTGCCCATTCATGGGATTGATTATCGAATACATAGTCTGTTTGCGTCTAGGGTTGTCATTTTGCATTTTTCTATATACAAACAAAAATAAATCTCAGGCATGTGGCGGTTTTCATGGATTATAATAATTTTCCGGGGTTGTATGTCCTCTCTACCATATTCAGCTTTTTAAGGCTATTACCAAGTACCCTGTTTGAAACTGCAGTTATCTTCGTCCCATCTCGTTTGGTAAACCTCATGTCAACACACTTAAGAATATAAATTGATATAAGAATCAATAATAGTACATTATGATACAAGTTAGCTTAGGTTGCTCATTGCACACAAGGCTGTGGGTTGCAGCCCGAGCCGCAGGCGAGGGCGTAACTCAGCCGAGTGTGCAATAAGTAAGAGCTCACGAGTTTCATACGACGTTTTTCAACACATTTGCGAGGAAAAAACAAAGTAATTTACCACACAGCAACAAATACGACAAAAACAAAATATGATAATCAAGATGGGAAAAGGCGCGCAGGTTTTTTTTTTTGTATTTTTCACTCGCCCAATGCAAGAATATTTTGCGCACAAAGGGGCTAGTGAACATACAGCCTCTTGAAAATTATAAATTTAAGTGATAAAATGCAAATATTTTAATATTTTATAACAAAATATTGTAAATTATGAATAATTTGACAATAATAAATATTTCTTTGACTTAATTAAGGACTTACACATTTATTTGTTCCAAAAATGAATATGGATTTTCAGCGGCATAAAACCTCTTTGTTGTTACTAAAAAAATAACTGTATTACCCGGTTAAATTGGGAATGCTCTGTTTACTCGCAAAGAACTTGCAGTAAGGTACCTATTTAACTTTGTAGGGATAATTCTATAACCAACTAGTGTTTTATATATTATTGCACGCGTTTGTTATAGCTTGGTTTATGGCCCTAAAAGCGAGTACAAGCACTTTACGAGCAAGTGTGTTGAAAAGGAAAATTATATTTATCATCGTTTCCCATACAGGTAAGTACCCATGCGGCAAAATAGTAATCACGAGGAAGTTCCGTGGTCGTTGTCCTTTTAGTCGTTTTCCTGTGTAGTGTATGGGAGTTATGTAATTATTGTATGTTACCCCAATAAATGTTTTGAATAGGTACATTTATGACAATAATGACTTTAAAATATGGGTATTGGCTAAAGAGGCTTGTTGTAATAATATTCATTATTAACACATTACTTAACACACTCTTGTCAGCTTATCCTTATTTCGATGTATTTGTAGACGATGCGAAATTATTTTTATCTCAATTTGATATTGTTAATTTTGATTAGTAAGCATAATTATGGAATTGGGCATAAGCCCGTTTAACTCGTCAACACCCGGAAAACGAGACAATAGATTTTCTATTGTTGTCCGATCGCCGGCGACCGCTCGGGCTTTGATGAATTTATGATAAATAAATAATAACTATAAGCAATTTTTATGTCCTCACTTCGAGGGCACAAGTCTTCCTTATGGGCCATAACCCACTGTTTATGTACTAGTATACCTACTCTGTATATACCTTGTAATTAGGGCAGTCAACGTCCCAAACATTGCCCAACTTACAGCTGGAGATGCATTTAAATGCATTTAGACAACGACGCACCTCAATTCGCACGTCTACTAGCGGCAGTCCATCCGGCTTGTTTATTCTAATTGAATATGAAGTGCGTAGGCGCAGATATACGGTAAGAAAGACTACTTGGAGTAATTAGTCGGTGAGCGATGAGCTGGGGTCTTTGCAAAATCATTTGTGGATGTAGAAAGTTTTTGAGGCAATAAGGGGATAATGCTTGCGAATGGTTGCTGCCTAAACTGAGGTCTAAATTTGTTATTAAGACCACAGACACGATAACTTCAGGGTAGTGTTGAGTTTTAGGAAGCCAGGACTTTTGGAGGTCGGAGCGGGAAGTCTGGAACCTAATTTGATTAGAAAAATGTTGTATTGATTAAATTTATTCAGTGGCGATGTCATTTACAGCCTTTCGGGACGTTAGGACCAAGGTGCTAAAATGACCAAGGTTCTGAAATGTCCAAAGTTGTAATATAACTAATATTTTCGGATCCTAATGAACGAGATGCAATCGTAAAATATATACCTGCCTGTTATTAATTAAAAGAATTTGAAATGTGACATTTCGTTACGTTTATGTTCAGTTAAACTATAGTTATAACGCTGCGGCGGCCTTTAAATATCATGTGTGTCGTATTCTTGTTAACTATTATTGTGAGTAAGTTTATATGTTTGCAAAAATAAGCTAGTAACTATCTATAGCTTTTCAACTGTTTTCCTAAGTGCTTTACACGTCACTGGTCAAAAAGAGCGCTTATTGCGGCCAAGTGTTCACTCGCGCACTCCTGCGCACCCGATAAACTCTGGCCCGACAGATTTACTCGACGTACTACGCGTCACTCAACTGTTTTGGCACTTGTCGCGAAACGAGAAAGCTAAACAGTTTAAAGATGTGAGGTTAATTGAGGTAACGAGATGGCACGTACAAAATATTTTATTGTGGAAACAACAATAAAAATAGGACAAGTTAAAAAACCTTGTTAAAAATACAAACGACCTTTTTCAATGATTAGAAATAATACCTCTGTAGCACAGAACATATGACAAAAACTACTGTGGTTAAAAGGTTCGTGATCTCCTAGACTCAATCAAAGCTCCTTAACGAAAATAAATGTAAAAAAAAAAACTCCTTTGCAAACCTCTATTCCTATGAAGTATGACAGATAGGTACCACATTTTACCTGAGTCTGACGTGCCATAACAACAACTTTAGCATTGATATGTTCTAGCTGTTTAAGATAAGAAGTTGAGAGTAATTTGCACATTGACTCTCGGCCTTATCATCTCTTAACATTAGAAGATGAAGGCCACGTATTTATGCGTTGCAAATAAAAAAAAACAAGGGAATGGAAATTTTTATCTAAGCCGGTCGAGTGCAAAGTAAATAGTACCTTACAGTATATAAACTAAATACTATTTTAGACCGAAAGTGTGCCGCCGCGGTGAATTATAATTTAATATTGTAATTATAATACCTACACAATTTTAATAAAACTTTACGTGGATTTTTTGTTTCGTAGTTTATCCTATAAGTAACTATTTTTAAGCCCCCTGGTATTTTTAAGAAGGTATCATTACGTCATTCCCTCGTAGTCATTTCTAGAAATAGCAAAACTGTTAAAAGTGGCCGTTATTGATACATTTGCTATCTACTCTTACGAATCACGGTGCGGGAATGTGATGATACCTTTTACAAATACTAGAGCTAGACTATGGGTTTAGAAATTCTACGTAAGTCGTAAAGTTTTATCAAAATCCCTTTCTATTAAGAACTTATTAAATAAAAACCTCGATGGGCGCCAATTTTATGTGGGATGCATTTGCTAAATTCGGGTTCGTGCATTACGCACCCCCGCACCCTGATTATCTAAAAATAAACTATTTAGCGACCGGTTGCATTTGACATACATTGCCACTTTTCTTTGGTATTTTTTTTAACCCAAAAAGAAGAGTTATTCCCATCCGATCCCCTGCAACCGATGTCCCCTGGCGGAACGGTTTTATTTTAAATTATTTTTTATTCCCATCTGATACACTAGTACTTATTAGCTTATTTTTTGGAGGTACAGTGGTACTGATTTTTAAATCTGATTCTATGATATTTATTTAATATATTAAAAATAATTTCTCAATAAATGAACATTTGATTTTAATACTTCTTTTTCATCTGACTCTATTCACCTACCTTTTCTTGGTTAGAAATACAATGAGGGGATCCATTGGGAATTGAAAACTATAAATAAGGGGATCAGTTGGGATTTTTAATTCTCGGTGGATCAGTTACAGTGGATCAGATGGGAATAACTCAAAAAGAAGTAGCAATAGATCACGATCATCTGTGAACTGCAACCAGTCGCTAGGTGGTTTTCAATTAGATAATCAGCCCGCCCCGGTGTCTTTTGCCCCCGTGTGGTGTTTGCCCCCAAATTTTTATTAAGGAATAAGTAAAGCAATAAGTTTACTAAGTAAAAATTCGGGGGCAAACACCACGGGGGCAAAAGACACCGGGGGCGTAATCCACGAACCCGTAAATTCTACTAGAGATCTAGGTTTATTTAAATTTATAAATATCGTTACTTGTTCTGTTAAAGCTGTTAAGTTTCTTGCGCCTGTTCTTCTTGTCAGTTAAAAAAGTCTAGGACAGGTGCTAGGAAAATGTAGACGATTCAAAAGTGCCTAATTATTAAGTTTATATTAATAAAGGTTTTTTTTTTACTTTGACTCTGAACTACTTAATTTATTGCACAAATTTCAACACGAATTGTACTGCTTTGATATTTCAGTCACCTGTAAACAGGAAAAAGTTGGTTTACTATAATTGCTATACAGGTACAGGTTAGCATGTGGTTTTATATATTACTGGTTTTCCTGTTATTGTGTGATAGTGCCAATAGGTAACTGAAATCATATACCAAGAATATAAAATACAAAACAAATGTAGTTTATTAGAAGAACGTATTCAATTATTACCAATATTTACCGTTACCTATTTAAATAGGTAACAAAGTGACAGAAGAGTGACAAAATCATTTTGTGAACTATAGAGAGGGATAACACGATCATTCAGACTGATTAAGGGCTGCTATAAGTATTTATATTCTAATGCTGGGTCCATAGCGCGTGTTTTGCTCTACACAATAAATAATAAATAAAATTGTTTATTTCCAATAAGTTTACAAAGCTTAAATAACTTAACTAACCCCCACACTAGGCTATGCCTGTCCTACAATAATATGGAAATGGAAATATACGATTTACACAGTGTGATTTTGAAGCCCAAGACAAACAAATTTGAACAATCTATACTAAGTTAATTTTAAAACACGAAATTTTGAAAAGACGAAAGTTAATATTTTGTTGATGTAATTATATGCGTGCGTGTGTATGTGAGTGTGTGTGTGTGTGTGTGTGTGTGTGTGTGTGTGTGTGTGTGTGTGTGCAACCTTTTAATATATAATTTTTAACAAATTTTCCGTTTTCGTATATGTCCACTGAATTAGGGTATTTGTAACGATTTTTTTAGTTTCTCGGACAGAACAGAGTTTAAAAAAATAAACCTATGAGGATTTTGTTGAATGTTGAGATGCTTTGTTGATTGTGTAAGGCAAAACATGCGCTATGGACCCGGCATAAGAAATTCTAAAAATAAACCGGTATCAGTCTGATGTCAAACTGCATGATCTTGAAATCCCTCTCATATTTCTATTTCTAGAATTCAGAAAATAATGTCGTTGCAAATGTTTTGACTTTTTTAACAATACCGAGGTTGTCAATTGTTTGGTGACGCAGACGCTCATTATTTATTTAAGTACTCCTATTTGCAATAGTTATCGATTATATTTATTTATTTATTTAAGAATGTAATAAGTAATACAATAATAAAAAAAAAATCAAGAACTTAGTGCTAGTTAGTTTGTGATCTTGACTGATATTTACTTGACTTAGGTTGAAATCGAATGAAAACAATTATAAGTATGTAAAATGATAATGAGTTGTGTATGTGTTGTGTCGGATCTGTGTCCGTTATCTGCGCACCCATTCATGCGCGCGGCCCCGCTGCGCCTTATCTGCGCGCGCGCCGGCCATTCATGGCTGCGGACACCAGCTTTCACTTCCAAAGACGTTTTTTTGATATTGAATTTGATATGTATACATTGGAATACATAATAGTTATTAATCATGCCGATTTGAATATTATTTCTAGCTTTTTAGAGTTGTTTCTTTTCGAAGCTGTTTTTAACAGTTTTTGAACGAAATTTTAAGAGTCCGTACACATTTTGCCACTGACTGCCGCTCTCTCGCTCGCACATTTCATGTTTTCTCATAGATTTCTTAAATCTGAGTGCATCATTGAAAAATGTGTCTCGGCCACTTTTCGCAATATAAGATAACGGACATTTCAACATAAATTTCAGTTTCGCGTTGCTGAAGTACAAAAAGTTCTCTTTTTTGCCAGTTCAAATAACTGTTAGAGACGACAACTTTTTGTACTGTAGCAACAAAAAACTAAAATGTCTTTTAAAATGTCCGTAATCTTATATTGCGAAAAGTGGCCCAGACAAATTTTTCAATTACGCACTCAGATTTAATAAATCTTGTCTGATAAGTCTTGTCTTGTAATCGAAAACATTAAATGTACGAGCGAGAGAGGGCAGTCAGCGGCAAAATGTGTACCGGCTCTTAGTATCAAACTTTAGGAGTTCCACAGAGACACACCGGTATAAAACTAGAGTAGACATCCACTACACAATTCACGCCTACAATTCATCAAGGGGTGATAGTTACTCGGATCGGATCAGGCTTTGCAGGTACCTACCTATTCAGGTTTTCACTACTTAAGTCTTAAACTTTAGACTTAAGTACTTAGACTCTTGGAAATCTCTTTCATCACTTGAAAGAGACTTTAAGATTTAAAGTCCTTTCCAGTGATGTTGATGGCTACCCCCTCCGGGGCCTACCAGCCGCTGTGAGGAGGGGGGGCAGGGATAGATAAGCGAGCACCGGCGCGCGCGACGCTGTTTGCGCGAGCTCTCTCTCTATACGCATGTTTTGTTTACATGTGTTTACCAGAGGTTTGAACTATTATCTACAGGGAAGGCGATAGCAGGTTCGCTTGTTGACGATGTAAATAACAATTAAGTAAAGATACATTGATTTTAGTTTTGTAATATTTTGTTTGTAGCTCTGCTATATTGACTCAGATGCTTCGAGTTTATTGTCACTGAACATTGTAAGAAGCGTTGTTATCAAGTGCGTGATTGGTTTCTATATCGGCGATGGTTCGAGAGCACGCTGATTAGTCGTATGTTACAGAATACACGCGCGGTTCACGCACGCACGATCGCGAGCTGCCAGCTACACACAGGGGGTATTTTTTTGCATTTAAAAATTATAAAATTTAATACTTGCCTACAAGGTTTTCTGACTTATTACGACTTCGCTTGGGAAAATACCCTGGTTTTATTGTAAAAAAAAACTGTGACCTAAACTGTATTGTGTAAAAAAAACATTGCTTCCAGAAATCCTTGGTGTACCCAAATAGAACAATTAAGCAGGATAACCTCAATTTATCGTGTCAACACTAATGTAAAGATTGTATATAGGTAATTTATTCTACAGGAGGAAGATATTATGATGTTATGTATATTCTACAGAAAGAAAATTCAATTTGAGGGATGTTTTAATTCCGCTTGACTAATTTAACTTTTCTTCTCTACTGTTTGTATAATGGTCGAAACATTAGTTATAACTAAATTCGATCGGTCGAAACATTAATTGCTGTATTTGTCTTATTAATCTGTTTTTGAACTAAAAAAAATTTAACTAAAATAAAAAAAACGAGTCAAAGTGAAAAACCCGTGTAGTGTGTCCCGCGACGGGTGTCGTCGGATTCTTTCCAATCTGCGTAACGTCTGGTGATTCGCGTCCCACTTATTATTGTACGGTGGGCATTTGCATAAGAATAACAAGGAGGATTATTGATGTCCCCGCCGCCCCCGCGCCCCGCCCGCCCTACACACCGCGGCTTACACCCGCTTATGAGAGAAAGTGAATTGTAAACAAACAGCTATTCTAATAAGCGCTAAAAACTGTTTTAATCACAGAATGACCAAGAATCTTCTTCAGTTGCATTTTGTAAGCCCTCAATTGATATTTTCAATTTGACATCAGCTGAAATTAACAGACCCGTGGCTGGTGTCACTCGTCAAAGTTAAAATATCTTTATTAAGCTTTTGAATCATCTAGAGATGCAGTTTTTTATTATAAGCCGGACAAAAATTGCATTTGTGACTAATTTTGCTTCTTAGATTGATTCAGTTTAAGTTCAGGTTCAGTACCAGCGTGGCACGAATATATATCGAGAAAACAAACGTAAGTAAAAAAACTTCGATAGAGTCGTATGTGAAATTTGTAAAGCACCATTTACCGCCGAAAAGTGGAACGAAACTATTCATGCTATGGGTACACATTCAGTTTTCAACGTAGAACAAGATAGTTGTTATCACTAAAGCCGCTTGATTGATTCAATATCGCTTGTCACTTATACAACTGTTGCATAATTTGGTTCTTTTCATGTTTGTTCTATGTACGGCTCGTTTGAAACAGAGCCAGTATCCACTTGACGTCTCGAATATCATGCTAATGACACACACTATATAATAAGTCTATGCACACACTATAAATTACACGTTACTGGTAGGAAGTTTTCATGTAATCTGTAACCTAAATAACAGAACAGAAACATAATATACCTATCACGGAGAAACTCAGCTCTGTACAGATGTTCCTTTATATTTTGTTTACTTATTTGTAGTTAGAGATAGATTATACTCGTATGACAACTTCCTACGTCTGATCAAAAGTATTAAATGGAGTCCACTCAATTTGAAGCTTAGGTAGTTAATAAGTTGATGTTATAAGAGTGCAGCAGAGAAATCACCATCCAGTTTCACGATAAAATGTAAACAAATAGTTAAGTAAAGTGTCTGTATCTTTTTCTATAGTAGTCAGTTACGCATTGAAATAAAATTATAATTAAATAATAAAGTAAAACGGTGGCGCAGTATGGTATAGCTCCTGGCCCAGCGATTGTGGAGGTTGAGCAACTTTCGCAAAGGTCGATCATGGGATGGGTGACCAAAAATGTATTATCTCGAACTTCTCCGTGCTTCGGAAGGCACGTTAAGCCCCAGCTGCATTTGCAATAGTTAACACCCACCAATTCGCATTGGGCCCGCGTGATGGGCTATGGCCCATCCTCCTTATCCACCCATAAGGAAGGCCTGTGCCCCAGCAGTGGGGACATTAAAATGGCTGATAGTCAAGTAAAAATTCCGCGCGGTCTCCAAAATGGGTCGCAGTCGCAGCGTAAGCTAAAAAGAGGTAGGTTTAGTTATGTGCAGTTGACTGTACAAGTATTGACGCAGTATAATTTTTTATGTAAAAAAGTGCATGTAGAAATGTCAACGAAAGCTAGACTGTCAAATATAAGGAGCAAAGGTAGAGCATCATTTTTTGTATTAAATAATCTCAAAGTCAAAGTTAGTGATTAAAAATAAAATAATTTTGAACAGTTCGCTACGACGTAGTATGCTACGCTGCTACGGCGTAGCCACAGGGTAAACATTTTATAGCTGTC
Source organism: Agriphila tristella (assembly GCA_928269145.1). Classification (NCBI taxonomy): domain Eukaryota; kingdom Metazoa; phylum Arthropoda; class Insecta; order Lepidoptera; family Crambidae; genus Agriphila; species Agriphila tristella. The sequence goes on along the minus strand of OV743440.1, from coordinate 1,203,173 downwards.
TACGAGCATAGTGCCTTATTTTTTATTTCGGATGTTTAGGTTTGGGTGCTGTACAAATTAGTGCAAAAAGGTGGTTTGTGTGGATAATATAATGCGCTTTTTATTGCTGTTGTGTGTTAAATTAATTTAATGTTTGCTAATATTTATGGAAAGTATCTGCCACAATCTTGTTTCTTTACTACTGTATACGATGTGAATGCTATCTATTTCCAAATTAGTTATGTTGCCTTTACAGATATATAAGTAGACTAGCGGCCGCCCGCGACTTCGTCTGCGTGAAAAGGTTTTTTGCTATCCCTCGGGAACACCTACTTTTTTTCGGGATGAAAGGTACCCCATGTCCTTTTCTGTACCCCGGACAACGTGTATGCAAAATTTCATGATGATCGGTTCAGTAGTTAAGACGTGAAGGCGTAACAAACAAACAAACAAATAAACAAACAAACGGACTTTCGCATTTATAATATTAGTAAGGATTTAAAGCTTCCGAATTCACAACACGAATCCGTTCCTTTACAATCCAAACAAAGGCAGGAATCACAAATCAATTCACCTACCGATGGCTTGACCCCAATCGCAAACTAACCACCGTCCAAATTAACCTTAAATAAACCAGCGAGGACAGCCTTCCATTCCCACGATTAAAATTCCGAATTCCCTTTTTGCGGTGGGTTCACTCCGGTTGCCCGGAGTCTGGTTGTCCGGGTGTCCGGAGGTGCTCCGGACAATGGCCGTAATTCAGGGAGGGTGCAATCCCAGAGTTGCTTAATTCAATCATGATAACTGCGGCTGGCAAGAAATAAATTGACCAATGACCGCCGCACTCTGGTTAGGGCTACCTCTTACAAGAAAAAGACAAATAAAATAATCTTAATTAAAAATCAGCTAAAATCAGGGAGAGACGCTGGTGTTTCTTTATAAAAGACGGTAGAGGCATTTTTTACCTTTCAACCGGTAGATCGTCCATAGATATGGAGTACTGCTCTTATCTTTGGGATGACTCCAGCCAGCCAGCCAAATACCAGCACCAGACGCTTGAATCCATTGAGCGGAGAGCCAGGAAGCTCATCGGCAACGATAATCTTTTCTGTAATAAGCTCAAAAGCCTCGAGGATAGACGCAAGGTTGCAAGCTTATCGGTTTTTTATCGGATACATTTCGGCGAGTGTGCAGTGGAATTGTAAAACCTAATTCCGCGCGCCATCTCCATTCTTCCATCGGACAACCAGACGTTCGAATCAGCGCCATCGTTTTTTGGTGGATATTCCAAAGGCATTAAGCGTTTTGCTTTAAATTTTAGTATCTGTACCGCTAGAGAGTGGAACTCTTTGCCTGAGTCTGTGTTTCCCGATAGGTACAACATGGGGGCCCTTTATGTCGTGAGTGAGTGAATAGGTATCTTCTAGGCAAGCGGATTTCTTCGTAGATCGCATCATCACTTACCATCAGGCATGATAGCGGGCAAACGCTTGCCTATCTATCATAAAAAAGGTGAGGATAAGATATGTGAACAAATTATTAGTATAATTATTAGTTTTAGAGTTTGATAAAGATTAAAGATGTCAAGCAAAGTAACTATCGGAAGTGGAATAGTTTGTTGATACCACCATTCGATTTCATTTGTAACAGCCCTGTGCCAAAGAAAGGGTTCACCTGACAGGGGCGGCCGGCCGTTTGGCGCGACCTTGCAGCGGCAGATAACAATTGAGACTCGCCGCCGCATTCAATATCACGAGGTGTCGTCGCCCCCACCACCCTGCCCCCACCACACCTTGTGTTTAGTGTCCGCTGCCGCTGTTACAGGGATATAACCACTTAACGAACTCAAGTCTGGCTCCAATTGAATTTCGAGATTGTCCACCCCGCTCCGCATATCTACAACCTACACCCCACCGCTCCTAATTTTATCCAAAAGATATTAGCCCCTTTTACACGTGCGAGTAGCGAAACTGATACGTGGCGGCAACGACCAGATCCGACAATTACGACGCACAAAAGAAAATTACGGGAAAAAGTCCAGCCAAATAAGAAGTTTCCGAATCACGTATCGTGCTTTATCTGTTAGAGAGGGCAATATATTTGTTAGGAGATAGTTCGGCGGTCGCGATAGGCCGGTCCGGCATATTAAACGACGATTACCCCACCGGCCGCGCGCGCCGCTCTGATTTATGTGAACTATTAAAATCTACGAAGGCACAGAATTAATTGCACCACTTCGGTGTTGGCCGCTTTATTAATTGGGACCGAGTCGCCTGTTGTTTATGGACATTTCCCTCGCCTTGGACGCGGGCCCTTATCGTGACCCGGTCTCAACCAATTTGTCCACTCACGTTCTGTTCAGTTTCAATGGCCATTAAGGGCCCTACCTCCGACTCTGAATGCTTAAAACTACCTACTCTTCAACTCTATAGATTTCTAATAAACGGACGTGATGTTTGCAGGCTTTGTCGTAGCAAATAGCTGTCGTGTTTGAACGGCAGTTTCAAAATTAGTGCTCAGTTAATAATTGAATAAAGAAAATCCAGCAATTAGAGTTAAAATCGTAAACTTTTCCTACTTCACTTCAGTACTGCTAGGCCTCAACAGTGGTTAAAAACGAAATAACTATTTCAGCTTTTTTCACATAACTTAAAAATTTAAGAGGATGTTTTGTCTTGGCAAGTTTAAAAACATGCTGGTCATTTAGCGATTTGAACTGTGACTGTGACATTTATATTTTCTTGGTCAGTGTTTACATAACTTAGTATTTCAACATTTAATTTGTAACACAATACTTGAATCATGTCGTAAAAATTCTATAAGCTACACCATATTCATATAAAATAACAGAATTATAATTTTAGTTAAAGACAAGATTCTCTTTTTTCACAACGTTAATGCATGACACTTACTGAAACATTTATACAGAAGTAATTCAAAACCGTTTATTTATTCGTGTATTAACCAAGGGACATATAAATGGATTCTGTTTTTAACAAAATGGATTAAACCATTTTACATTAATGTGTGTGTGGACAGGAGTTTTTGGAAGTTTGTCCATTTACATTTAAATGTGGTCGCGTTAATATCACCTTCGGAACAAATCGCGAACAACAATTAGCGAAGGTCGGAGAGGTGTCGACGCACGTGGACAGTTGTTACTTCGAGGTGGGTACACACTGATTTAAACTTAATAGTTGTAAAAAAATAACATATAAAAGACTGAACAAACTACGTAAAATAAAATATTAGTTACACCTATTTTATTACTTACCTATAAAATAATAATAATAAGTCGTCCTCTCTACATAATTGCTGTGCCCTTTTTCAGGGTCTACGATGCACTTTGTAATTCTACCTATACTTATGTATGCCTAACATCTTTATAACATTGTGGAATGAAATAAATTGAAATTGAAACTTTACGAGACGTTATGACAAAGATGAAGATTTAATCTATTATTTTCGTCATTATTTTTTGTATGAAACTGCTATTTTTTTTTTCGCAATTTCAGATTTGGTCCGAAGAAACGGTTTTTCCATTTTTGGTTCATTAATCACGTTGTATATATATATAACCGTTAAAACAATTTACAATATGTAAACATGATCATCTTCCATCTGCAATTAGTTGTATGTAATTAGTTGTTGTAATGAAAATGTAAGTAATAACAATTTTATTAGAAAACAACTAAAGAAGTGATCAGTTATTATAAGAGTCAGGCTTTCAGAATCAATATTATGTTAACTTTATACGATAGGAAATTTCTTAAAGCACAAAAATAGATGCAAAAGATGACTGAAATTCGAAACTGTTACGCGTTTTTTTTTTTCATATTAACTGAAAAAATACATACAATATACTTTAAATAAATCTTTATTCCAGACAAAGATTTATTTAAAATATATGTATTTTGAACCACTCATGGTATAAATCGACTAAAGACCCGTAATTTCATATGACAAGCAATTTAGTGAACGAAAGTCAAATGTGTTACTCGTTTGTAAATAATTTGATATTATCTAAAAAAATACAGTCATAATCAAAGATATAAGAATTTTTTGTCATAATAATATTGTATTTAAAGCAAGTGTCGTTAGACAGATTTCCCTTGCGTCTAGTATGATCACACCTTTATGTTTACGGGCGAGGGACGCGCGCCGCATACATTGCCGAGTTTTAAACACACATTTAATATTCTCTCTCGTAATTTTATGCTAACCGCCAAATATTGAGGTGGGAATACGGATTCTGACATTTTGTAAGTTAGAAAGAAAGAAAGCGCTTTTTTATTTATTGTTATCCATAGAGGAAACATCTTTCTTTCATTGAAAGAAAACAAATGTAAAATAACACATCAACTGCTAAGACTTACTTATTTATTTGATTACTATTGTGATTTGAGCCACAAGTTTAATAGTCCGACTAATCCTACAGAAAACACAATAATGTTTTTAAACTTTTATGTAAAGTTGCATGCAAAATAGGTCAATTAAAAAAATAAAATCAATAGAATGTTATAGAAGTATTATTAATATGTTTTCACTATATTTTACATTGTTTCTTTTTTTAATATTCACATTCTAGAAGTAAAAATGACCAATCTATTGGGTCCGTTACCAGTTCCTTTTGGCCTTTAATTAACTTCATATGAATATCTACTTCAACCATAAAAAATATATTTAAAAAACCAGATCATTGTAACAGTTGTGATTGGTGACAATACGTCTATTATCTTTATAGGCACGATCGGCTAGGGACGTGGCCCCGGGGCTATCGTCCTCTGTTCCGACCCAACTAAGCACTATCGATGCTGAGTGTCAGTTCTGGTCACCTACCGGGTTTGAGACGAAATAAATAGGTACCTCAATAATAGACTTTTCGAATGAAACTATCGTCAAAGGAATGCGTGTATTTCACCTTGTTAACTGGTATAAAAGTACAATCTTTGCTCGTCAAACTTTGCCCAAAGTATTAGATAAAAAAAAAAGAAATATATGCAACTTACTTCCGCAAACAATATATGCAAGATGCACCGCCCGCCCGCCTGCAAAAATATGCACATGCACACCACAAAATATCAGTGCACAATACCTGCATTTAGCAAGACAGCAACACACCTTACACCTTCACCAATTAGGCTACTCTACGCGTGTTTCGCCCCAACCCGGAGCATCCTCAGGAGTTAGATCGTGCGTAAACCAACACTGAATGAGTCAAGTATTAGGTTAATTAGTATTAGTTAATGAGTTAAGTATTCGATTAAAAATCACAGGTATTATACGCGTCTAAACTAAAACATACAGTCAGCCCGTGACCACGGCTGATGCAACTCGGTCGAAATGTCGTTGGGAAAAGGTAGGTGTTTAAACACTCTAAACGCGTTTAATACCTGTGATTTTAATTTAATAAAATGCATAGTTAAATATTTCTTAAAAATATAATCATATGCCAAAGTAATTCGGAAGTTATAGCAAAAAAAGAATTTTACCGACATAAATACAAAATACATTTACGAGTACATAATAAGTGTTTACATTTTATGAGAAATAATAACTTCGCATGTGACTAATAATAAACAATATTAATTACTAATTAATTACGTTCTTATTACGCAAAAATATCTGCGTCATATAATTTAATGTATAAGTCACATAATATAGGATGCACCTAAGTATTCTCTAATTATATGCGTCAATGAACTATCAGTTATGTAAGTACAACATATCTTTAACTTGACCACAAACAAAAATAACTGCAGTTATATATAAGTTTGGCGGCACATTCTATTAAAATAGCTAATTTCATTGTAATATTATGTGGTTTTGACTTTTGACGTAACATGCATGTAAATATAGAGTACATTATTTAAAAAAAATATAAAATATCAAGCGTTTTTGTTTAGGAGGGAATCGAACTGGTGTCTTTCGTTACCCATAACTGTTCAAACCGCTAATGGGGTATTTATACACAGGTGACTAAAGCCGCACAACTTTCGCCGCACGGCGAAAATCGACCGTGTAAAAGGCAATTCGGCCTAGGCCGCAGGTGACAAAACAACATTATCTGATCCGGTGGCCAACACTGGAACTACGTTATTACATATTGTTACCTAGGTTACGCCATCAACTACATAGACGACAGCGAACGACGCCATCACCTGCGATTCAATTTTGGAAGCGACTTGCTAGGTGATTAAAATCGACCAATGTAAATAGCCCATTAGCTAGCAAGACCATTAGAACTTTTCTCGTACCTACTTCTTTTTCGTTGTAAGCCAGTGTTATTCATTTCAGTCGTTTCAAATACGTTCCGGACTACAGCTGGGCCACAAAAAAAAAGTTGGAAATCTGACTTTTTGACTATGCCATGATGAAGTCGATAATTTGTCGGAATTTGACGTCAAAAACCAGAATTTGTCGGGCTTGCGTTTAGGAGATACTTGTGGCTCAGCTGTAGAGACGTCTCTACAGCTGGGTCACACAGATCTCGAAAACGGAAGGTCGTAGCGAAAATCTGATTACTCGTATGTGTAGCCGGTAATTTGTCAGATTTTGTCGCCAAAAACCAGAGTTTGTCGGTCTTGCGTTTAGGAGATACGTGTGGCTCAGCTGTAGAGACGTCTCTACAGCTGGGCCACACAGATCTCTAAAACGGAAGGTCGTAGCGAAAATCTGATTACTCGTATGTGTAGCCGGTAGTTTGTCTGATTTTGTCACCAAGAACCAGATTTTGTCGATCTTGCGTTTAGGAGATATGTGAGGATACGCTGCGGAGACTTTTTACCTGGATCTCGAGAACGAAAGGTCGTAAGCGTATCCTCACATATCTCCTAAACGCAAGATCGACAAAGTCTGATTCTTGGTGACAAATTCCGACAAACTAACGGCTACACACTCGAGTTATCAGATTTTCGCTATGACCTTCCTTTCTCAAGATCCAGGTAGAAAAGTCTCCACAGCGTATCCTCACATATCTCCTAAACGCAAGATCGACAAAATCTGGTTCTTGGTGACAAAATCCGACAAACTACCGGCTACACATACGAGTAATTAAATTTTCGCTACGACCTTCCGTTTTCGAGATCTGTGTGGCCCAGCTGTAGAGACGTCTCTACAGCTGAGCCACACGTATCTCCTAAACGCAAGCCCGACAAATTCTGGTTTTTCACGACAAATTCCGACAAATTATCGACTTCATCATGGCATAGTCAAAAAGTCAGATTTCCAACGTTTTTTATTGTGGCCCAGCTGTAGTCCGGCACGTGTTTCAAATCAGAGTACATACATAGTACAAACCGAGAGGTATTTTATCTAACATGAATAACTGAGAGCGGTGATAAGAGAATGATAAACATATTGACGTATGTATGTGATCCGTCGATTGCCGTAGGTAACCTAAAAGAGGCGCGGGTCGGCGGGTCGGGCAAACAAGTTGACGGCTACGTGCGTACGCGCCACCTACATTGTGGTTTGGTACCTTAGAATGGATTAGAAAAAAAATATCTAATAAAAATTATGGTGAGCGCAATGACAATGTGCACGATAGACCACTTTAGAGCGCTTGTTGGGGATGGAAACTGAGGAACTAATGGCGCCACAAGCGGTTGTACCAAAACATTTGATTGGTTGTTTCAAATATCAAATGTCATTTGTGACACATTTTAACCAATCAAAGTATTGATAGCGGTTAGATCGCCGCTGGCGCCATCTGCGATTAGCTTTGCGTTGCCAACCCCAACATTACGGCTGTATATCCACATATCAAAGAAATTAGCGTTTTTCCAATGAAGTTATCTAAAGAATGAAACCATTACTATTGATGTAACTTTAGTTTTATAAAGCAAAATTCTTAAATTGGTGCCGTATGTATGGAGAGAAAAGCATAATAAATTTACCAGGTATTTTAAAATGAAGACAATCTCATCATCATCATCATCATCATATCAGCCACACGACACCCACTGCTGGGTATAGGCCTCCCCTAAGGATCTCCACGACGATCGGTCCTGCGCTGCCTGCATCCACTGGCTTTCCGCGACCTTCACCAGATCGTCGGTCCACCTTGTCGGGGGCCTACCCACGGAGCGTCGTCCGGTGCGCGGTCGCCATTCCAGAACCTTTCTGCCCCAACGGCCATCGGTTCTTCTCGCTATGTGTCCCGCCCATTGCCACTTCAGCTGAGCAATCCTTCGAGCGATGTCGGTTACTTTAGTTCTCCTGCGGATCTCCTCGTTTCTGATTTGATCACGTAGAGAAACGCCGAGCATGGCTCTCTCCATTGCACGCTGAGCGACCTTGAGCCTCCTTATGAGACCCATAGTTAGCGGCCACGTTTCACTGCCGTAAGTCATCACTGGCAACACACACTGTTCATAGACTTTCGTCTTGAGACACTGAGGTAAGTCGGACGCGAAGATTTTTCGAAGCTTCCCGAATGCTGCCCACCCGAGTTGGATTCGGCGAGAGATCTCTTTCTCGAAGTTGGACCTACCTAACTGGACTGCCTGTCCTAGGTATACGTAATGGTCAACAACTTCAAGTGTAGTGTTCCCAACATGAACTGGAGAGGGTACAACATGGGCATTTGACATAATTTTCGTCTTTTCCATGTTCATCCTAAGACCCACTCTTTGGGAAGCACTACGGAGATCTTCGAGCATTGTGTTCAGGTCTTCCATGGTCTCAGCCATAAGGACTATATCATCGGCAAAACGAAGGTGTGTTAGGTACTCGCCATTAATGTTGATGCCGAGTCCTTTCCAGTCCAAGAGCTTAAAGATGTCCTCCAACGCAGCTGTGAACAGTTTCGGAGAAATAACGTCTCCCTGTCTCACACCACGCTGCAGTTGGATAGGATTTGTGTTCTGGTTCTGTACTCGGATCGTCATGGTGGCATTTTGGTATAGGTACCTCAACACCTCGATATACCTATAGTCCACTTGGCACCTTTGGAGAGACTGCAGCACCGCCCAGGTTTCAATCGAATCAAAGGCTTTCTCATAGTCCACGAACGCCAAGCAAAGTGGCTCATTATACTCCTCGGTCTTCTGTATAACCTGCCGCAGCGTATGGATGTGGTCTATGGTGCTAAAGCCTTTTCGGAACCCGGCTTGTTCGGGAGGTTGGAAGTCGTCGAACTTGCGAGCGAGACGATTCGTAAGGACTCTCGAAAACAACTTATAGATATGACTCAGAAGCGAGATGGGTCTATAGTTCTTTAAGAGGGACTTGTCACCCTTTTTAAAGAACAAGATCACCTCACTTATGTTCCATGTCTTTGGCGTTCTGCCCTGGACGATGACGGAATTAAAGAGCTTCTGGAGGACTTTGAGTATCGGCTTACCGCCCGCTCTCAGAAGTTCTGTAGTGATTCCATCGTCACCCGCCGCCTTGTTGTTTTTCAGCTGTTTGAGAGCCATACTAATCTCGTACAGGCTGACGTCCGGGATATCTTGGGTATAGTGTCGGGTAAGCTTGGCTCTGGGGTCTTTAGCCTTGCTTTCAACAGGTGTCTGCGTGGAATATAACTGCCCATAGAAGCTCTCGATCTCCCTCAGGATTTCAGGCTTTGATGAAATGATGCGTCCGTCGTCAGTTTTCAGCTTCGTCATCTGGCTTTGCCCAATAGACAGATCTCTCGCGAACACTTTGGAGCCTTTATTCCGCTCGATAGCCTCTTTAATACGATTCGTATTAAATTGGCGAAGGTCGCTCGTCAAAGACTTAGATATCTGTCTATTAAGCTGCCGATAACGATTAGCATCTACTGAACTCTGGAGCCTCATTTCACGTCTCTGATCCATGAGTAGGAGTGTGTGGTCGGAGAGTTTCTTTATCTTGGGACGGCGGGTCTTAAAGAGCTTGGACCCTACTGTACGGACAGTATCCACCACCATGTTGTTTAGATCGTCCACATCTATGCTATTCTCAAAGGCTTCGAAGCGGTTTTGGAGTTCGAGTTGAAAGCTCTCGGGGTTTTGAATATGGGCCGGCAATGGTCGAATTGTTGATTTTATCAGTCGAGATCTTTCCAGCTTTGGGTTGATATTCAATGTGCCACGTACCAATCGGTGATCGCTCCCCGTCTTAACAGCGTTGATCACAGTGACATCATTGAATATTTGCTTTTTCGTCGACATGATAAAATCTATCTCATTTCTGACTTTACCGTCCGGACTGACCCAGGTCCACTTCCGGCTTTCCGGCTTTCTGAAGAAGGAGTTCATCATAAAGAGGTTCTCCTTCTCCATAAAGTCAGCCAGCATCTGGCCTCTGTCATTCCGTTGCCCAACTCCAAATTGCCCCACTCTCAGCTCATCACCGCATCGTTTCCCCAACTTTGCATTGAAGTCCCCCATCACAACAGTGTAGTGGGTTTTGTAGCTATGCATGGCTTTAGAGATCTCCTCATACATAGCCTCCACTTCGTCATCTTGGTGTGTCGAGGTCGGTGCGTAAACCTGTATAACATTCAGCGAACACCGTTTGGATATTCTGAGTATAAGGTACGCCACCCTGGTCGACACACTTCCGATGGTAATCACGTTGTTGACAAGGGACTTTTGGATGATGAACCCGACACCACCTTGGGACTGTTGGTCGCCCTCCCGGTAGTAAAGCAAGTTACCGGAGTTGAGGATTATCGAGTCCTCTCCCGCTCTTCGGACTTCAGATAACCCGATAATGTCCCAGTGTACCTTGCTGATAACTTCTTCCAACTCGGTTAACTTCGCGTCGGTCCTCAGTGTGCGCGAGTTATAGGTTGCCAGGTGCAGTTGTCGTCGTTTTTGGTAGCCGAGCCGCACCCGGGGATTCTTAGCACCCCCTGCCCCGCCGTTACCGTAGCCGCTACCGTAGCTAGGAATAGCGGGGCTGCCGGGGACTGGGGGCCAATTTTTTGATCCATTGTGCATGAGGGGGGGGGGTTTGCCATAATCGCCACGCTTGGCAGGCGGGTTGGCGATCGCAGTAGGCCAAGGTTTTTTGGAGACGCTGCTGCCCGTCTCTTGAAGGCTATGCTCCCTTAGTCGCCTTTTACGACACCCACGGGATGATAGGGGGTAGTGCTATTCTAGGCCGGCACATACACGGCAATCTGTTCAAGTGGAATTTCAAATTTGCTTGTCAGAGGTATTTTCCACAAACGTTTCAGCTGTACGATATATAATACGACTCATATTTATTTTTTCACCTATTGTTTGTATTGTCAAGGAGTGCCTTTAGTGAGTGAGAATAAATAAGTCTGCCAAGCCATATCTGGCCGGAAGTCCTTCAAAAGGGTTTAACGGGAAGTGAAGGATTTTCTCAAGCTTCCAGCCAATTTTATTTGCGATAATCTTCTGATCCTCGCTCTGCATAACATTTCCGACCATGTGCCATGCATTTCATCGTGATGTCATATGACGTAGGCAATATTGTCGCGGGCTTACGGACTATTGCTCTATAATTTTTCTTTTCGCTGTGTGACAGTTAGAATAAAAAAAATATAAATATCGCGTAGTTCTATTCTATCTCACTGACAGATGACAAATAGGATAAATTAAACTTACAGCAAATTCGACAGAAAAGTCCGTAAGTTGACTGCTATTAAACAATATTAAATTTAAATAAAATCATGTAAAAAAAGATTTAGTTCATTTGTATGGAAAACCATGTAGTGCCTATTATTAGTAAATAAGTACCTACGCATTGAAATCTGATATAATTAAGTACAGTTATTAGAGAAAATTACAACCTCACGAGTTACTTGTTCAAATGTTTATGTTAAACATTTTTATTTCCAGGAAAAACGTGTTCCCTTTCAGATCGTATTGAATTTTAATTTACTAAATGATATATATGTGTTACTGATAACCTTGCTAGAGATACGGAAATACCTATTTGATACATTAAATTAACGTATCAATAACAGAGATACTCGCATCCGTATTTAGGAACAATACTCAAAACATTCCTCGCCTATGAGAACGCACTGCGTTGAAATACAGCTGTTTGTTTTACGTATGATGTTGTGATTGGTAGTTGGATTGGAACAATTTACGCCCTGTGAGACCTCATAGTAAATGTTTGTGAATACGGGTGAAAATCGATTTCAATATTTCTTGGATAAATTCCATTTGAAATAAAACACCTTTAACGAATACTAGCGCGATTTTGTAAAAGTACTTTGGTAATTAGTTGTTATTTCGTTTATTTTTTTATTTTCCCAACGTTCCGGCAGAAAACCGCATTATTATCTTCAAATTCGTGTATATTAAATTTTATCGAAATCATTTTAATTTTGATCAAAGTAATAATAAATAGCGCGCACAAAAGGAGTAAACTGTACCATTACTAATTTAGTAAGTTCCTTTAAACTAATATTATTTTGATTTCATTTCGACAGTCTACCTACTCCAGCGTATGATGCTTTTTTAATGATAGGTATTCTTTTTTTAGGGTTCCGTACCCAAAGGGTAAAAATGGGACCCTATTACTAAGACTTCGCAGTCAGTCTGTCTGTCTGGCTGTCTGTCGCCAGGCTGTATCTTATGAACTGTGATAGCTAGACAGGTGAAATTTTCACAAATGATGTATTTCTGTTGCCGCTTTAACAACAAATACTAAAAACAGAATAAAATAAGTATTTAAGGGGGGCTCCCATACAACAAACGTGTTTTTTTTTGCCGTTTTATGCTCGCTATTAATGACGAAGGACTGCAGGTAGACAGTTGAAATTTTCACAAATGATGTATTTAACAACAAATACTAAAAACAGAGAAAAAATAAATATTTAAGGGGGGCTCCCATACAAAAACGTGATTTTTTTTGCTGTTTTTTGGTACGGAACTTTTCGTGCGCGAATCCCACTCGCACTTTGCCGGTTTTTTATATCGATGACAAGCAAAATAGTGTATTATATTTATATTATAACATTTATTAACGTCATGTCCTTTAACCATTATCTACTATACTATAAACATAGGGCTTTAGCCATTATTTACGTGTTTGACAAGTACAGAAATACAGAATTGGCTGCGGTCAAATCGTTCTAAGATAAATGGGAGGAGATTACATATACATTACATAGAAACACGAATATTTAGTTGGCCACATGTAATATGTTGCGTTGCGTTGCGGCCCTTAGATATTACGTGTTTGTTGAGCTAATAATATCGTTTTAGATAATAGACAATTAATGAGTTATCTTTTGTTATTTATGAGTTTGGATCGTTTTCTATCAACAATTCATTTGAAATCTACCTAATGAGCTCAAGCTTACTTACTTTCCCAAAGTAAAACATTGCAAATCACACCATATTTTTTGTACCTAATATAAATCATTTTTTGACATAGGTAGACATCGCACAACCTCAGCTTCAAGTTTTTGCTTACGTTACTTGAGTTGATTCTATCATAGACATGGTACCTTTCTAGAATACCCTAGGGATGTGACCAACCAGCGTTATTCGCGATAACTCGGATTGTGGCCGGTTACCAAGTTATTTGTCTTTACGGCCGCGCGCAGATTGTCGCCCGCGGCGCGGCCGAGGTGCGTCCACAAAAACGTAATCTCATTGCCTCGCCTTTATGACACGGTAACGCCTGCTGACAGCGGTGATGTTAAGGGGTGGTTAGACGATCCTGTCTGTTTTGAGAAGTCGCTGCTACTAAGTTCTTCAATCGTTGCTTGGTTAGGTACCCGAAGCCTGATTCTCGTAAAATACAAGTCCTATATATCCAAGTTTCACAGGTATATTTGCATGTCCCCACTGATGGTGCACTGGCCTTCCTTATGGGTGGATAAGGAGGACGGGCCATAACCCACCACGCGGGCCCAATGCGGATTGGTGGGTGTTGATTACTGCAAATGCAGCCGGGACCAATGGCTTAAACGTGCCTTCCGAAGCATGGAGGAGCTCGAGATAATAAATTTTTGGTCACCCGTCCCATGATCGACCCTAGCAAAAGTTGCTTAACCTCCGCAATCGCTGGGACCGGCGCTAAACCACTGCGTCACCGAGTTCCTGTTATCCCAATCCTAATTTAAAACGCAACTGCAACTTTTTAGGGTTCCGTACCCAAAGGGTAAAAACGGGACCCTATTACTAAGGCTCCGCTGTCCGTCTGTCTATCTGTCTGTCACCAGGCTGTATCTCATGAACCGTGATAGCTAGGAAGTTGAAATTTTCACAGATGATGTATTTCTGTTGCCGATATTACAACAAATACTAAAAACAGAATAAAATAAATATTTAAGGGGGGCTCCCATACAACAAACGTGTTTTTTTGCAGTTTTTTGGTACGGAACCCTTCGTGCGCGAGTCCGACTCGCACTTGGCCGGTTTTTTACCACTGTTTTCCTAAACATTGATTAGGTACTGATAAAAAAAAGGTTTTGTTTCCCGACTCCCATACTCAACCGCAGCAAAAGGTGCTAAATTTTATCGTCCACACATTTTGTTAAAAAGAGCATTCAGTTCTTATGCAAAGCCGCGATTTGTCGATAACAAGATGGGACTAGTTGTGCGTCTGCCGTAAAGGCACGTGGCGATGTGACAGATACGCGGTCGCCCGAGGCCCGGCGATTCCCGAAATCGCTAGCGATAGGCGCCGCTAGGGATTACTTAGGGTTGACGACCGCTATCGCTATATCTCATGATCGTATGACGCACGCTTTATAGCTCGATGCGAGATTTTTAAACGAACGATATGGTATTAACTTGGGGGTGTGTGTTAAATTGCTAAGTATTGTAATTCTTGAGAATTCGTATGACAGCTAACGTAAAACTTCGTGGGAACAAAGGGACTTAGAAAGGAAATCTGAGCCTTCTGTCTTACAAATGAAGAACCTTTTATTTAAAATTCTTGCTTTAGAGATCAATATGCAAATCTAAAAATGTATCAATCTTATTAACATTAATATACTCATCAACTTTATCCAGGGATACAGACCGGTGTTATTTTCATACAAACGAGGTAACTTTGAAGCCTTATTTTCTGCAAGGAATGTACCGTGCTGTGATCTGATGATGGCCATCCAGGGAGTGAATGGAGGAGATTCAGATCGCTATACACACCCAGTTGGGTGTGTATAGCGATCTAGTCAGCATTCTAAAAGATCTAGTCAGCATTCTAAAAGATCTAGTCAGCATTCTAAAAGATCTAGTCAGCATTCTAAAAGATCTAGTCAGCATTCTAAAAGATTAATGAGTCAGAGTTCTCAGTTTCAGGATTTCCATACATTTTCATGCTATTTTCGTGGTTTTTAAACATGTCCTTTAATCTTTTAGAATGCTGGTCAGATCAGTTGGGTGTGTATAGCAATTCGAATCTCCTCCATTCACTCCATAGAAAGCCATTATCAGATCACAGTAGCACAGTACATCCCTGGCAGGAAACCAAGGCTTCAAAGTTACCTCGTTTGTATGAAAATAACACCTGTATCCCTAGACAAAGTTGATGTGTGTACTTATAAGTATAACACAAATAAGAGAAAATTGTAGTTTAACCCTAAAATATCAATGCGAAAATATTTTTAAGTCTCGAAACTTCAGACAAGAAGCTCATCAAGGCACGTTTTCTTTCCGTTTCACAATACTATGGAAAAATCGTAGACACTTCCAATTGTTTCATCGAAGCTGCAACTCAAAGCGCCTTCTTTATCGAGAGTTCCCACTAATCTAATTACGGGTCCCGCTTTGAGTCTTGTTTATTTATTCCTCTCTCTACAGATATATATTTTTTAATATTCCATTTTTTTCGAGTTTGCCAGCTCAAAGGCGGAGTCGAGTTATGAAATTGTTGGACCGTGAACTCTAGACGTCCAGTCGCGAATATTAAACCGCTCCGTCCGTATAACTAGTTAACCTCGGAACACGACCGCGCTAATACAACTCTAAAACATTGCAAACGGAAAAATAATATTTAATTTGCGAAGTTGAAGCGCGTAGTTAGCGCCCGAGATGTAATAAAATCTGTTTGTTTTGTAATGAGCTTTTTGTTTGGACACTGAAATTTTGTGTCAGAGTTCCTACTACAAGCCTCTTGCATGCGAAAATGTGATAATGTGAGTGATAAAGATTAAGTGTCCGATATGAAAACATGGTTTGGGGTCATATTTTTATATATAAAACGTAAAGTTGTAGCCACAAAAAAACCAAACGACAAGCTAAAGATATTCTCTAGCAAGTTTATGACTGAAAAAATATACCAGAAAATCACCAATAGCCCTTGCGTAGGTTATTTTTGGCGTAAATTATAACGGAAACGTATTGAATTCTACATCAAAATACACTTTAACGTACTGTACTATTGCTTCAATTACTTTTATTCATGAAAGATAATTGTGATAATGATAATGATGAAAAAACAACGAAAATCATCAAAAAGTGCAAAAGTGAGGTTATTTTCTTTACTCTATACATGTAAAGAAAAAGACAGAGACGAATGTCAGAACATCGAAGAATGACCCAGAAGTTAATTTGTCTGAGGCAGGGCCCATTAGCTTCACACTTTCTGTTTTTATATTGTAGAATTAATATGTATTTATCTCTTCTTGTTTGTATCTTGTTTCATTGTATACTGTTTTATTTTATTTTGTGTGTTGTTAATAAACGTTTCTATTCTATTCTATTCTATAATGTTCCAGCGTAACCGAGCCTTACAGAACACATAAGTTACTTAATTTAAAAAATCAGTTGGTTGTTTGTTTTTTGTAATAAAGTATTTAAAGAGAAGTTGATACCTTAAGTTATTTTTAATATTTTTTTTATAATCAGAGCACCTGGCAGAGGCCACAGTTTTCTCCGATCAGCGGCTAACGACATTTTTCGCGCCATTACCCGGAGATAAAAAAACAAAGCGCGGCTCTCCTAATGACTTCGACGATTACCAATCACCGGAAAAAATCGCCCGCCCCGTCGGCAGTGACGTCACGGGAACGCCCTACCACGTTTATCAATGTTGGATGCGGCTTTTGGTTGCAACACATTACAATTTTACCTGATCATATCCATATATCGGGATATGATATACCTTATAGAAGACCGCGCTTACAACTCTTTAATGTGTAATAATTTAAGTAGATCCATTTGATAAAAGGAATCATGGACACGACGAAGAAGAAAAAGCTTTACCTGGCGAGAAATAAAAAAAAATTAAAGGTAACTTAGTAAATGGTACTGGTTTAAAATAGCAGCTAAATATCAAACTTGAACATACGAGTACTTTATAGTTGAATTTAGTTTTGGTATTTAAGGTCACTGGATGCGGGCAGCTCAGGACCGATCGTCGTAGAGATCCTTGGGGAGGCCTATACCCAGCAGTGGGTGCCGTGCCGCTATATGATGTTGATGATGATGTAAAGCTACAAAATTTTTGAAGTACCCAATCCATTCCCATTCTTAGATCTGTATACACAAACGTAGCTGTCTAAACGTATTTTTGTCGGCCTTCAGTAACAAACCACCAAGTAGACGTGATTTTTTTATTAATCCGTCGATTACATTACGTGTTACTATCACGAAGGAGGCTCAAGTGCAAAAGATTTGATTGTAATCACAAAGCGAACGGTCGTTTAAAAGCTTTATGATTGAACTTAAGTCGTCAACTACCTTACTAGCCCTTTAATACCGAATCTTTTATAATATTAGAAAGGTTTATAAGTAATAAAAGTGGGCTGCGCCGCGGCCCCGGAGTTTGTAACAGTGCGCGGCCATTATTTCATTACTTAGCCCAATAAAACGAATTAAAACCTAATTAGTCGGTACGATTTTTGAACATTAAAAGAGGGCCGGAATTAATTAGTGGAGGGCAGAGGCAATGATTCCAGTTCGGCGAGTAATTGCCGCACCACGGTTTCAAATATAAATCAGGGATGAAGTAAGGCATGAGCGGCGAGCGGGTGGAAAGACGTTGTCAGAAATCGGGCGCCTGCTAAGCAATTTTCCATACAAATGAATCGAATTTAATAATTAATTAACTTTTTCACCACTAGTCAATAAATATATCCAAAATTTATATTTTGTGATATCGTAAGTAAATTTCCAATTATTATTACTATTACCAAACCTATTTAATTCCAGTAAATAGATTGCGTTTTGAGTATTTCTCTGCTCATTAAATGCCTTACAAAACTCTACATTTATTTTTTGTTTTATAAATCCCTGGGCAAATATAGGCTTAAAATATGTCAACTAAATAATACCTATACTCTTGCCACCATAAAAAATCTTTAATACATTCGTAATTAATAGCATGACATAAAAGACACATAAAAAATGAAGATGAAATAAAACACTTTTTAACAGATACTAGATTTTATTGAAAGTACTTTAGACCCTTCGTGACCACAGCAGTTGCAAAAATGCCGAATCGGGAAATTAAAAAATGAAAACAAATACTATTATAACTATAATCACCAAAGTACTTTCAATAAAAACGCGTTAGTATACGTTTAAAAGTGTTTTATTCAATGTCTAATGAGCGTGTAAGCTTGAGAGGTGAAAACTGAAGATGCCTTATTTGTGTCGTTCGTAACTTGCGCCGAACACCGAAGTCCAGGAAAAATCTCCGACCGTCTCTTGACTTTGAAGGGAGCAGGTCTCGGCCGGATGAGTTATTCCGTTTGTGAGTAAACGCTCCTTTACCACTAATTGTTTGGATTGCGAGCCTCCTTTAATTACATGCACAGGTATCTTTCTACCTCAACTTCTTCACTTTAATGTTCTGATAAAGTTTTTAAGAGTTACACAGACAGCGGAGCAAACATACACACGACTAGACTACGTTTGATATAGAATAATTAACAGGTGTAAAGATTATAAGAAACCTGGCCATAATAAAGGGTTGTTTGTAAAACACCAACAACTTTTCAGGGGCAGATTTTCCGAAAAAAAAATAACAAAAAATATCGAATTTTCATACAATAAGTAGATCAGCTGTTCGTTAAATTGTTACATTAGTATGAAAAGTCGTTTTATTTTGTGTTTTTTCAGAAATGTCGTAGAACGAACGATGTCGTGTATGATATTAGTAATCTACTCCAGCCAGGTTGTTGGTGTTTTACTAATAACCATGTTAAAATACCTGCATTAAAAATAACTGCATGCCCAAAGTAATGACCAAGCTCTTCCATCTCACGTCAGTCCATCTGGCGAACCAATCGACATAATGCATAAGACTCGGGTGACATTAGAACCTCCATCCCAGCCGCAACCCTTCCCCCCTTAATTAGTAAAAATCGCGCGACATTTCATCCGACCTGTCAAACTTCCGGAAACGCCGCCATTACGCAAATGGCGGCCGGAAGCTTCGTCTCCAGTTAATTTGTTTTCCTTCGAATGACCGGCGTTTAATGAGAATTAAGGTGTTTATGGAAGGGCTCCGATAATAGAAGTTGATTTCATTTCTGTTATTAATGAAAGCGTAGCTAATTGTTAGTACGTTAAATTTATGACGTCAGAATTTCTCCAGTTAGCCCCTAGTTGGGATTTATCGGCCGTTGCGAATAATCCACTCTTAAAGTGGGACAACTTCAATCATAATTTCTAATAGGGATTTAGTATATTGGTATTCAATTTGAACTTTGCCATTTTCAAATAAGTTTACGCTGTTAAAATTGAGAATAACAATTATGAAATATCTACATGTTTTTTTTAACTTCTCACACAATGTTTACTTTATTTTATTTACTTATTTTATGTACTTTATTATACTTTAAATAACCTATTGTAAAATAAAATCAACTTCATAATTAACAATAGTTACGTTTTGTTTTATCCATATCGAAGCTCTTGTATTTCAACTTATCTACTTAATGACAAGTAAAGTATTAAAATCACACCTATAATTAAATTGCTTGTTTTGGCCTCGAATTACAACTATTTTTTTCTTTTATCATCCTGAGTAATGTGACAATACGACTTGCATTATGTTTAGCTAGTTGCATCAGACAGAATTTATAATGGTTAGGTACAGTTTATAAGTTCGGATTTAGAGTTTTGTTTCTTCAAACGAAAACTTACACTTTTCCATTAGGTAACTTGCACAATGATAAATTACCATGATTTTTTTTCCCAAACAATTCATCACAATTCAAGAGAAAATTATATCAACACCTCCCCTCTAAAAGTGAAAGTTCTAGAGTAACCCTTTTCTACGATTGCTCAAATCATTTTAATTTCCTTCCTCCCCCGGAAAGAAATGGCGCACCTAATTCGGCCCACAATCAAACTCCGCCACTCGCCTCAAATGAGTTTTGATATTTAAATTAGTATCGCCAAAGGCCGTCGTGCGACTATCTTTTACATGACACGATTTTAGAACACTTTAGATTTGAGTTGGTAATGATAACGCTCAAAAAATATCACACATAGCATTTTTCTGATACCTAGGTGTGATATTATTTTGTGAATTGCTTTACCAAATGGCGTTTAATTTATTATTTTACAGACGACTATTTTCAACTGACTTCAAAAAAAAGAAGGAGGTTGTCAATTCGGTAGTAGGTATGTTTTTTATGTTTTATCTACAGTGCTAATAATGCTTAGTATAATTATTTTTAAGCAGAGTTAGGATGTTTTTACCATTGAAAATGGTTATCAGATGCAAATCGCCTGAGACGTATTTTTGACCATATCTCCAAGGATTTTGGGAGGATCGAAATAAAAATAGTATCTAAAGTTGAGGAATTTATCGAGACACGTGTGAACGTTTGAATTTTGAAAATCTATTGGTAACTTTTTTTGTAATTTTGCGAAAATCCAAAAAATCCGGGTTTTTTGGGGGATGTTTGTTTACTAAATTGTAAATATTTCGGAAAAAAAAGGGTCCTAGGGTATTAGTTTAGCTATCAAATGGCGAAATAGTTTTGAAAATTGTTTTATAATTGTGACCTGTAGGTGGTCCCTTTAGATTTGGAATTGTAGAAAAACGGCTGTTTCCGTACATAAAAAGTGATGTAGCTTCTATGATTATTGACCGATCGTCATGGTAATAGTGTTAAAAGATGCAGAAGTGAACGAGAAGTGCATTCGTTGGAATTTTGAAAATTGGTTAATATTATTTCGGCCGCGTCGAGGCAGTCAGCGGGCGCTTTTGTGACACGAGGCGGAGCCGAGTGTCACAATCGTAAAAATAAATAGCTAAGTAACTTTAAAAATAAATTAGGACTTCGCATTTGATTTCATTTTGGTTTTTCGTAAATTTTTGTTTTCATTTTCAATGCTCCGATTCTTGCGGGGACTGTAAAATCTGTGAATTTTTTTACCTTAAATTTAAATAGGTAAGATATCTATAAATGCTTTTTGCATTATATTATGTTAGAAAACCGCTCAAATAACAAGTTCTCTGCAATACTAAACTTTTTTGCAATATCTGTATTGGCCCTTTTGGCCCGTTAGGTCCGATTATCGTAATGTCCAGTCGGTTCATTAGGTCTGTCATTTATGTGAACTTCCACTGCTGTGAATGAATACTTCCCTGAATGTCCACTGAGGTGTTAGAAGTTAGAACCTTCTTTAAAAAATGTGGTGGGACCACTCACTCCAACTGATCCGAATAGTGTTTCAATTTTATTGTTATAAGAAAATTGAAATCTAATAAGACTAGAAAAAAATAACATCATTAGGTTCATTTATATGGCACAACTTGCTATTTTGTATGCCTTTATATTGTATTGAAAGGTTATGGATATTTGACGCAAATAAAGATTAATAGTTTTCACGAGGGGTGAACTGAAGGGTTGTGATTACTTCGCTACATAAATATTTGCGTGTTTCTTTAAGAAAATATCAGATTTTGTAAAGCCAAAATTACATAGGGAATAAAATTTAGCTTAAAAGTTTCTTCTTCTTGTGTAACTTGCTTCGTTATTCGATGCCACCTGCGAAAGTTTTGCAGTTTATAATTTTTCTTAGATTTTGAGAATACTTTTTGTATTAACAACAAACCATAGGTCCATTTGCCTATCAGGTCTACGAGTTTCTAATTAGACTTACTTATTTTTGGAACGAAAGTTTTGGAATTTTCATTGAAAAATCGTTTGTTGTAAACAACCTCCGGCAGGTTCGTCTGTAAGATTGATTTCTCTTTCTAAACCTCCTAACTACAGTCCTTCTTTGATGGCATTCTTCAGCTAAGTCCGTTAATTGCCCACGAAGCAGGTTGCTCATCCTATCGCCGATTATTGATCCTCCAACTTGTATGTCTTCCGGGCATTGTATTAGAGCCATTCTCACTAGGACACTTGACTGCGCATCCAGTACTGCTATCAACAAATGGATACAGAATATATTACCTCATCTGGATATCCGATTGCTTACGCGATAATGTTTAAAAAAAAGAGTCAAATACGAGTAGTCTAATGGTAAGTTACTATTTGAAGGACCAGTGGGTACTATCAGAAATGAAAGTTGCTTATGACTTTAGCACTTTTTCATAGTAACTTTTTTGACATAATCTTCAAAACTGTGAGAAGTTCTGTCAAAAAGTTGCTATGACAAATTACTAAAGTGTTAAGCAATTTTCGTTGCTGACCGTTCCTGTTTTTGGTGGTAGAAAGAATAGGTCTTATCGTGTAGGTTGTACCTACGTTCCTGTTTTGAAGGTCCAGTGGGTACTATGTTTTTGATAGGAGGTCGAATGGGTCCTATCGTGTAGGTAGGTAGGTGTATCCAATTATGAGGATCCAGTGGTACTGAATCACCAATTTGGGAGCGGCAAGTATATCAACCGCTAGTGCAGTACGAGGCATATATTTTAAAATCGGGTGGGGATTGCGCGGAATGCGTATTTTGGTCATGCGTAGCGGTGAGTAGCGCGGGCAGCGGGAGGCGAATTTACAAAGGCTATACTATTTCAGTCACGAGTCAGACTCTAATGGTTGAGCTTTTGTTTATGCATATTACTCAACAATACCTAAACTATTTCAGTAAAAGAAATGACTCAAATGGATTAGTTTTTGCGTTGATATTTTCAAAGAAAATGCACGGACAAAACCTAGTACGGTATCATACATATTCACTCAAATAGTTAAGCTTTTGTCCTAGTCGAGTAGAGTCTCACTTGTTTATCGCGAATTAGATTATTAAAATAATTAAAATACTCGTTTTTATTCTGTATTTGATTGACAAAAAAAAACGAATCTTCAAACGAACATTTATTACGAAAGAAACAGGTACACACTCAACACTTGTTGAGAGTACTTACAAATAAAAATAAAATATTTTTTCCTCTAATGTAAAATACAAAAGGCAGATAATTATTTTTATCTACACCCATGCTTTAAATCCTCTGTAAAGGGTTATCTTACTGCTAACATTACGATATCCGAGCGCGAGGAGGTCGCGCTTCGCCGCGCGCGCCCGCGCGAAGTGTTAGGTACATTATGAAATTCAGTACAACATTATAACACACTTTCGGAAGATATCATGATGAGGAGGCGTAAAGACAAAGTCAAAGTCAGAACCCTGTGTAGAGTATACATATCATGGGTGTAGATAAATATCATGGGTGTTATTAATCCATATGTATTAAATTAAAATATTGTTGGATTCCCAAATAAAAATATAAAAAATATAAAAATGGGTGTAAATAAGGTCTTGTATGCAACTGTACTTAATTAGGTATTAAAACACTCATGTGATACTATTATAAACCCACATTCGTGTTTTAACACCCCTCATTATAGTACAGTTGCATAAATAACTATTATCTTCACTCACAACGTAAAGTTCCATATGGATTCAAAAAAGATAGTATAAACACGTACTTTTGTTCATGAATAAAAAAAGCCATCACAGTTCAACATTCTGCATCATAAAATAACTTTTTTATTTTTATAGCACACTTTTACTTTTTAATTTTAATAAAATAATAGTACTAACCACAGACCATAAAACAATACTATGTAGTACTAACGTATGGGCTCTAGTATAATACGGTCTGTGGTGCGGGGTGCGCCATTTACAGAAAAGCCATTTTTAACTGTTTGTTGTACTGTTTTTATTCTTGCTTTAAAATGTCTGATAGCGGTGAATGTGAAGATTTGACTCTGCCCAATATTTTAGATGCAGCGACGGAAATGACTTCTATTGAAGGTACCTAATACAAGCAAAAGTCGGTCAGTGTTAAGGTCAGCCATTGTTGTACAAGTCATCACATCAATAGACTATTATTTGTCTGTAATATGCGATCGAGTGCCATTGCTATTTGTTTTGCTTTAATAAAAATAAATAATTATAATTTTGTTTTATTAAATTCTTAATAGGACATTTATTAAATATGTTGTTATATATGAAAAATATATAACAGGATGATGAACCGAAACTGTATGTATTGACAAAGTTTTTGTTTTACGTTAACAAAACCAACTGTTGAATAAAAGGTATATTTAATAGTTAGACTTATATCTTTATATTATATTGAAGTCATCCATAATTCCACTATATAATCATTATATTAAGGTTTTTTAAAAACGTTTTTAGACCAACAAGTTGTTTAGATGTTATAATAATGTCTCTATTTTGATGATATTGTCTTAAAAAAAACCTTTTTACGACTGAAACGTTCTTACGACTTACCATTATATTACTGTTACTTAATTGAGTTGAAAAAACGTTTATTCGAGGTTGTAATTAGACTAGTTAGACGACTTAATCATCAGATGTACTTTGTCTATAAGAACGATAACAGAGTTAATAACCAATATAAAACTTAAAGAGTAAGTAAGTAGTACATAATACCTTCATTTATACGACTTGTTTGCTTGTACAGTACTAGGTTTTGTCCGTGCATTTTCTTTGAAAATATCAACGCAAAAGCTAATCCATTTGAGTCATTTCTTTTACTGAAATAGTTTAGGTATTGTTGAGTAATATGCATAAACAAAAGCTCAACCATTAGAGTCTGACTCGTGACTGAAATAGTATAGCCTTTGTAAATTCGCCAGCGGGAGAGAGGCGCGCGCTATTGGTCGCTCACAAGAGCACATGCGCGAGTTGATCCCCACTCCGTCGACAAAATTTCAAGATACGTGCCTCGTACTGTAATGCAACTATGGTGTCCTAGTGAGGTAGGCCCCGGTATTGTTAAACGGTTTTTGTTTTTAATTGGGCTCGCTACAAAGGAGTCGCGAGTGGAGCCGTGTAATTTGGTTCCGCTGCCGAGCAAGACTTGTGAACTGATTAAACTGTTAATAGATACAAAGTGGAATTGCCCTTTATTGGAATTGATAGAAGATTCTTAACTAGGCTTTAAGTTGAGTTTTATGTTTGACCCATATTTATTTTAAAAACTTTATGAAATAATGTTGAAAGCTATTTAAGTTACCTTTGTATGGATTACTTAAGGATTGATCAACCCTAAATGACACCTCGGATTTATCAAGGCGAGTTTGCTGGATACATTTTTACATGATATTCATAAAGAATTTTTCATTATTATTTATTTATACTTACCGGTAACTTTAAAACAATATTGTATATTTAATGATTCAAAAATAAATTAAAATGTTTATTATACTCTTTCAACATAATATCTTCTGTGGTGCAGTTTCTTTGTAGTTCTTTGTAGTTCTTTTCGATATCTGCATAATAAAAATCTAGTATCAACTTTGCCCATGCAAGCGTTTCTTTTTGTCTTTTTGTTGCATAAATTAATGTGGAATTTAATGGGCCCAGTCTCAAAGGCGACACATTGTTTCGCCGCCATTGTTTTTGAAAAAGAGTACGGAAGAAAGAAAAGAAAGAATGGAAAGAAAGACAACGGTCTTGGATGCGCGCTCGGCGGCGTGAGGACAATGGAACACCTAGGATTTGAGGATCCTGTTAATAATAGACGAAGCGGAAAAGAAAGTTTGTAGGAAGCAGATTAAACTAACTTTAGCACACTGTTAAAATACAATAATAGGGATCGGTTACACGGCTTCGGATATCACTTACCTACCCTTTGGTTTAATAAAAAATGAATAACTTGTTATGAAATTGTGTGTCAAGTAATTTAATTTGAATTTATCTGAAACCTTACCTATTATAATTAATGAAATAATTATGTCGGATAAAAATATAGTACCTGGGCGAACGAGCTTTGCTCGGTTATTACTATTTATTGTAATATGGTGGTGTTTAGGTGATAATCTACATTGTTATCTCAAACATTAACTATTTTTTTTAAACTTGTCTAAAAACAATAAAAATTAAAAGAAATATATAAACTTGAACATATATAAAAAAAAAAGTTAGTCACCGACCTGGATTTGAACCCGTAACACTCGTTTATTGCCATCCGCGTCTTACCAGATGGACAGTGGCCGGCAGGGCAACCATATTCTGCGTCGAAAGAAAAACGAATGAAAACGCGAAAACACGCGTTTTCCCAAACATTAGACTAATCTAGATCGATTGTTTACCCCCGCAAATCCCCATATACCAATTTCAGCGAAATCGTTAGAGCCGTTTCCGAGATCTTTCGATAAATTTATATACATCCATATAAATAAATATCCAAGAATTGCTCGTTTAAAGGTATAAGATATTTACCTATGACTTACCTTGCCAGGGCAAATGAAAACAAAATAACCATCCAATACCAAAATAACAGTTTTTCTTTGTCTTGTTGTTGAGTCTATCTTAAAATATGCAGTGGTAGACTGGTGAAAGCTGGAGCTTTCGGTTTTAATGCAGATGGAATAAAATAGTTTTACATTTTCAATTTTGGTTGAGTTATTTAAAAGTCTTAACAAAAATCTACTTCTTTGTCCATAGTTTGAACTTATTACGTCTTAATTCCGGGCAATTGTTAAAGGCGAGATTTGTATAAAATTGATGATTCTTTCACTCGATAACGCTGAACAAACCCTAGTTATACTGGTCGGTAGGGCCGAGCTAACAGGAGTTATTGTTAAAGAATTTATTGAATTTACAATCGGGATTATCTCTCTTCGCCGCCCCGCACCCGCACCGCGCCCGCACCGCAGCCGTCGTCGTCTTAATGTAATTAAACTTCACCCTTTTTCCATCGTTTTGATTTCGTCAAGGTAGTTTGTTTTGCTCGGGGGTGCAAAAGAATGGATTGTTGAAAGAAGATTGATTCAATTTCGTCAGTAGGATAAGAAGCATCATCTCTGAAAAGATTTGATTAAAATAATGAAGAAATATGATTATAAACAAAAAGTTTGGACATAGAGGTTAAATAGTTTTACTAACATATGCAAATTTTAAAAATGTTTTTCTCAAATTAAACTGTTTTTTAAGTATTTCATAAAAAAAACTATTATTTGACTACCTAACTATTTTGTTGGTGAACAGAATAGCTGTATGGCTCCGTCAGCATCGAAGAAGTTTTATTTTGTAGCGCAAAGGTGAGGCGTAAAGAACGCTTTCATGATACTAGTTTCACGTCGCGTTTACATGGCAAAGTTAGTTGCATGACATTAGGTTGACCGAAAGAAAATGCCCTTGATACGAAACAATTTTATGAGACGATTCTTAAACTCGATGTTTACACGTATCGAAAAGCAAATTCGACTTTACACCGACTACGACTGTAGGTACTTTAGTGTCCATAAAATAAACAACAGAGTGGTTTGTGGTCTATATACCTACTCTGCTATTCTTACGCATTAGGTTTTGAGGAAAAATGCGGTTACTCCTGGCTATTTATGACTTACGTTCCGATGCATTTTCAAAATTAATTTAACATAAATCGAATTATATAACTGCAGTTATAAAATCGGTCATAATCCAAAAGGATTAAATATTTTAAAGCATTTGACAAAAGCCCGTATCTTTATTTATCCACGAATTTCATTGATTACGTTTAATTAAAATCAAAATTTATCTATGCGCCGGCCGTCTCTAAATCTTTGCATTGTATGAAAATTGAAAAAGTTTTCTCGTTTTCAGCCGATTATCGTTTGGAGGCGAAAATCTTTCGCAAATATTTATCGAAAACCCTGAACAATTGTCGCGAGATGTACATAGTCTTATTCGAAACAGATATTGGGATAAGTAGTCATCTCTTTTACTCTTATCAATGTAATAGAAATAGAGTGAAAAGGAAGAGTTAGATAGTTCCAAAGAGGTTCTAACTGCGCTGGAGGTTGTTTTTAATTAATTAATTTTATTATTTTTCTGAAGGAACAAACCGTCTTGGCTTTATTGGCAGAATGAGTCGAGTAATTACACTTTTAATTTTATTATGATATAATTTTAGAAGGGTTGAGGACTTGAGGTGTGCTGCCAGATGTGCCGGTTGTAATTAAAAGTAGCTCTGTGGACCTGCGCTCGGTAAGAAAAACAAAAGAGACACGGAAATGCTTTGTTCTTTGTACATTGAGCGGTATGCTTACGATTTATTTAAAACTGGTGTTGGTTGGACCGCGATGTTAATGAAATGATTTTTTATTTTCGTGATATACCATTTCTTTAAGAATTATTTTTGATATTCCATTTTGTTTTGTTTAAATAAACATTAATTGCAAGATGACGGTTGGCTCTTGTTGTTGGGAGTTTGATCTTTTCGTTTTTGGAAATAATTTGAAAACGTACAGTGTTTCTATCATTAATTATTTATAACAATCCATACATACATACATAATTATAACAATTCTTATTAAAATTTTGATTTTAAGCATTCACAATGCTATTTTTTATATTTCTAGTAATTATTTTATCTTAATATAACAATTCTGTTAAATCTTAAAAGAAGCTGAACCTCTATTTTATCTAATTATCTTACTTACTTAACTTACTCTAATTTAAAGTAAATTTTAGTATGAAAGCCTACAAATATTCAACCACCATTTCTATTATTGTATTATCAAACAACTTAACGAAAGCATTTTCTAAGATAGTAATAATAACGGTTAAGGCAGGTATACGTAGCGCACGTTGCGTGACGGTGTGGGCGTGTCCAGGTGAGGCAGGTGGGGGAAGGTGAGGCCACGCCCACTACACCTGTACGGCACCACAGATAGGTAACATAATACGGTACGGAAACGAACGTCACGTAATACTTGGGCTACTTATGTTTACATGTTTGTTTATTTGTTTATTTACAAGCTGTTTTTTAGTTTATTAAGAAAGTTAGAAAAATATAGCGCTTTTCAACATAATTAATACATTAGGTACCTATCTAAAGTTATTAATGATTTGACGACCTTTTAACCGACTTAAAAAAGGAGGAGGTTCTCAGTTCGTCGGAATGTTTGTTTTTTTACATGCACTTATAACCTTTAAGAAATGGTTGATTTTAAGTTAGCGAGTCACGTTTCATTCATTTTGATATTTTCGTAATTAATTTTTGTATGAAACAGCTGATTTTTTCGCGATTTCAGAGTTGGTCCCATAGTAAAAGTAGTTCAGTTTGATGGTCCCTATCTACCATATTGGCATTAGGGGTTATTTTGTAACACGCTGTATAAGTTGGCACCAAATTATTTGACGGTTCTACAGGTGGTACTATTGGTTAAACTGAACAATTTTCTCCAAGGAACATACGTCTGAAAACGAAATACGACTTGTATGGAAAGGTGAAAAAACTATTTCGTTTTTAGACCTCGTATGTTCCTTGGTGGAAGTTGTTCAGTTTAAGCAACACCTGGTAACCATAATTTGGTTGTAACCCGAAATATAAAGTCTTCGCATAGAAACCGCATAGCGTGACGGTGGGCGTGGCCAGGTGCGCCAGGTGGGGCGGGGCGTGGCGACGCCGCCTCACCTCACTCACCTGCCACTCGCTCACCTGACGCGCCGCGCACCGCCCGGTTCCGCCGCCAATTGCGTTGCGATCCACTGTCTAAGCAACGTTTTTGTCAAAATGATATTTTTCACAAAGTCTGTCTACTTGCATGTAACTTTTTTACTAAAATATTATCGTATTAATACTGGAAAAGCTAAGGTTAATATCGGATACAAAAAAATGATTTATTAGTTAGTTTTTTATCAGCTAAATAAATAAATCGCTATACATAATGTGTTACTGAAGGCCATTGTCTTGCATTTATTTTGTTTCGAACGGATAACTTCTTCGGATAACAGGTACCATTGTTTCTGCTTTCTCCCTTGTCATTTGTCATTTTTTAATTATTTTCGAATATGTGTTAGCATCATAAGACATTTTTTAATTTTGAGATTTTTGCATTCAAAGTGTTATTTTTATGTGATACTAAATGATATACTAGAAAAAAAATCAATTTGTCACCAGATCATTTTGTCAAGTGGGAATCGAATCCGCGGCCCCTGAAAATCCGGCTTAATGCTCTTCCAACTGTGCTACCGAGTCACAGTTTTTTTTAGTATAAGTATTATTTTTCCATTGCTTGTTAGAAATAAGTTAGATCCTGCGTATCCTTAAATAAAACCGGCCTAATATTCACTTACGAATTCGCTACAAACAGCGAAACTCTTAACCCTCAACGGCCGCGGCACCTTCGGCGGGCATAAATTTTTTGCGCACTTAACCCTGCAGCCGCGACACGGAAAAGGAGGTGCCGTCTTAGACGCGTCGCTGAAGGGTTGACCTCGCCGCGCTGACCCTAGCATCACTCGGGTTGTTACCATCAAACCTGGATGATAAGGGCATAAAATAAAATTAAGCAATACCTAGCCACAGCCGCTTAGATTTTTTTTTAATGATCTCTATCTGGCAGAAAAAATATAATCAACCAAAAGTGTACCATGAACGTAAAAAGAAAGATACATTTACAGGTAGTTTTACTACACATTGTGTTGCAGCCTCGCATTTATTTTATATAAATTTGTTTGTAATTTTTCTATTGATATTTTTGATCGTATTTGCATAAAACGAAACGCTTTATAGTGACAGTTTTGGCGGGTAGTTGATCGTGAAATATTGTTGAAATTAATAATCTAGTGAGGGTACCTTTCGTGATTGGGTTGATGCCTCTCACTTGGTTAGACGGATTCGCGCTATCGACACATGTTATTATCGATTGCATCGCTGATTATTGCAAACCCATTTTGAACATTTTCGTTGTTTATTGTGTGGGCTCTCATATAGTGAAAAGACCAAAAAGATTGCCAAAAGTCGGCGCCGACAGGCAATGCAGCTGGAGAAGAAAGGTGAGTAGGCTTGACACCTTATTTTCGAATATCCTCACTGGATCGTTTTGTTACTCAGATAAAATTAGTGTCGCTATTTCAAAAATCCCAAGGACGCCTTTTCGGCTCGCGCCTAATGACGTATAGAAAGATGTCTTCATACAAGCGCTCTGTCAAAAGTGATGCACTAAAACGATTCATACTATCGTGACGATTACTTGCTAGCGCTTAGCGACGCGCACTGTACACTTGTAGCTTGTACTATGATGTTTGCAGCCATATCTGGCTCCGAAGAAAGGTGCTTCAAAGTAGGCGCCCGGACTTACTTTCTATGCGTTATTATTTTAAGCACAACCAATTAATTCTTTTATTTTATACTTTTCTGCTTTCCTTTGGCTTTTTTCACTGTAATCGATAGATCAAATTAAGAAGTAGGAAGGTGTAGTTATACATAAATTAAGTGTAAGATATTAGACGTAAGTGCTCATGTCATTCAAACGATAGAGTAGCTCTTTATAATCACAAATTCTAGGTATACATTTACTTGTATGGTACTAACTGGCAAATAGCTGTCGATTTTATAATGTTGTTCCTGTCTCTAAGACTTTCTTAAAATCTTTGTTACCTCTTACCTATTTCAGTATGCAGTTTCATTGACCGAGCAGGTGCGAAGGGTCTCTGCTTCAGCTTCTTTTTAGCTTGGGCTAAGGTAAAAATGCTTTCGTATGTGTGTCCGGCTGTCCGGTTGTTCTCCTCTACAGGTCGCATTTCTCAACCGATTCTCGAATTTTGTGAGCAGTTTCAATAATCTTCAATACTTATTTTTTAACAAGCCAGCTTTTTAAAATTAAAAAAATATACATTTCAGCCATTTCGATAAATTACACAAACTTGAGGTCCAGTGCTCGCTCACAGAGCCACTAGAGTACAATTAGTATCCATACTTAGAGGTAGAGACTGTTCGTAAAGAGAACCATCGTGGGCTTTGTGCTTGATCACCGTTTTATCATGTTGTCGGCACTATAGTGCGACTATCTTGTCTTAATAGATATCAAGATATTACAGTCGCACTAAAACGTTACAGTGCCGTCAAGATGATAAAAACGGTAATCAAGCACAAATTCCACAGGTTCTTTTTCCGAACCGACTTCTACGTGGAATAAAATGATAATAAAGTAGACATGGAGTTGTTGGGAGCACACCGCGCGTCAGTATGTTTTGTATCCCGCAGTTTTTCACGCCAGGGACGGCCGATGAGTCTTTTTGCCGTACGTGGCCGTCTGCTTAGCATAATCTGGCGACCTCGCGCCGCTAAATAACAACTCGCCACTTTTACGTCGGCGGTTTAGGGTTTGCGGGCGCGACCGTCGCGGAGAAAAAGGTTTTCATAAAAAGTTACGGGTGAAAGCGGGTAATTGTATTGGGCTTTGTTGCTTAAAACAATTGTTGTTACGGCCGAATAAAACATATGGTGTTGAAAAAATAAAGAAATCTATTGTATTATTTTATCTTTTTTGTCAATTACCTTTTTTATGATGACCAGTTGTGTTTTACTATCTCTTTTTGTTAGTAAGCATTTGCAGTGTCATAATGTGATAAATTGTTGTTTTATTTTATTTTACTTTACGAAGCCCAAACCATTTCAAATGTCATCAAGGCTGGATAGAGCTTATTTAATATAACATTGTATCACGAGCCATTAATTAATTATACGGTGAAAAGCTACGGCAACGTGGCGCCAAATACTTGTAATGTTCATGTACTAACTAGAATAAATGCCTCTATTACAATCTTAACTTTGAAGACTGCTGAAAGTTGTTAAATATTATGAAAACGTATCGGAGTAGCGACATTTTTGCTTTATTCTCGCTATCTTTATGCTGGTGTCGCTTTATCGATGCGCTTACTAGATTTTGTGATACGAGACACGCAGTTGTATTTGACTCGTACACAGACACAGAACACACATTCGTATAGGTATTTACGTTTTGATAGTAATAATTGTACAACTGCGATTTTGACCGCCACGGGCCCTATTCTCTATTATGTATTCTTTGCCCTATTCACCAAGTCGCCATTTTTCAGTGACATATGTCGGTCAATTTTATATTATTGTCGTTATTTTAATTAGAAACAAAGTATGTTGTGAAACAGGGATCATTTTACAAATCTACATATTTGTAAATTGGAGCAGAGTCAACTTTGCGTAACAAATTGACAACTCGTAATAATTATCCCTGTTTCTTAACATAACTTGTACTTTAAAACTAAGAAAACCCGACAAAAAAGTAGTAAAAATCGCCGACATTATGTATGTCACTGGTAAATGTCAATTTGGTGCAGGCCCCTACTGCAAGCCTTTTTTTTGTAACTCAACTGACAGCTTAATTTTTTTACTGTAGCAGCAATATACTTACAACTTAGATCAGTGATGATCATTTTAGGCTGTCAGTTGAGTTACAAAATAGGTCTGCTGAAAATAAGCCTGCGGGCTACGGGCGACCATTGAAGGGAAATAATAAGTGGTTCACAATTTGTAATCAGCAATTTATACTTTATTTTCAACATTCTGCGATCAGACTTTATTAAATTTGAGTTACAGGCAGAATACGTATTGCCTTACCTAGTATCGTGAATAGTGATGTACAAGACTCGAGTCCTCCGAGTCCTTTTGTCCAGAGCTCGGAGTCGTTTTACAGGGCTCGCCTCGTTTGTACGAAGCTCGACGACTCGGGAGTCCTTTTTAGCGCTCGAGCCTTTTTCAGAGCTCGGCCGACTTCGATCCATTTTCACGGCTCGAGCCTTTTTGGAGAGCTCAGTCGATCTCGAGACTTTTTCACGACTCGAGTCTTTTCGGCGCACTAGTTGTGATGGGCTGCTGATGAATGAGGATAAGTAGAGCTAAAGCACAATAAATTAAGCATCTACGGTGCTCTTTATAACATAAGACATTCATCTTTTTGAGTTCTAATTTTGAAGACTAGAGTCAGATTTTCGGGGCTCTGTGAGCTCGATAGGCTCGGCTTTAATAATTCCGTAAATAATAATATTTACAATATTATTGATTACGGAGATATCAAAGTCATAAACATGAACTCTAAGCTTTTTATGAGGCTCGCGTTCATTTTAAGACTCGAGCTTTTTTGAAGGCTCGAGCTCTTTTAATAGGTTCGAGCTCTTTTGAAGGCTTGAAACTCTTTTGAAGCCTCGAGGCGTGGCTCAGAGAGCTCGTTTTTCGGCTAGGCTCGGGCTTACGAGCCTACCGAGCTCACCGAGTCCTGCCAATCCGAGTCGAGTCTTCAAAAGTAGAACTCGACGACTCGAGTTTTGTACATCACTAATCGTGAATGTAGTCTTACAGGCAGTATGTATTGCCTTACCTTGTATCGTAAATGGCAGCGGCACGTGTAGTCTCGTCAGAGTATGGAATGGAGTTCACACACTATTACCAGTTCGTTAATTACTTGATGTCCGGAGTGATGCCTGGCGCCAGTGGGACTGCGGTAGGGTTGGCATCTCTAAGGTAAATAATTAACAGGCAAACGTTAATTTCCAACCCACGTATTCGTGAGACAAGCCTTTTGTATTTGAGTAAATACCACCGTGTTTGATATAAAATTCGGCAGCTCAGACATTAGATTACAAGATGTTAAAACTAAAAGCTTCATTTGACGGCTTCTGAATAAACAGTAATTTCAGTAACTTCTTGAAAAATATGTATTGTAAATCGTGTTAACGGGATTTTATCCTAAGTAAAAAAGCTTGTTTTATGTAAGAGCAGAAAATAAAGAAATGGACACAAATTCTAGAGCTAAAATTTATGCATTTTTATTAGTAGGTACCCCACCTATACTTTTTGATACTAATCAAAATCCGCTATAATGCTTCGTAACCAAATTCGAGATAGTACTATATCGTTAGAAAGCTCTTAAAAATAGCTTTTAAAATGGTCGACTAAATTTGTTGAAAAATCAACTAAAACATAGAGAAATCCGCCAACAATAAACAGAATCAGGACCAAAAGCCTCATAACCCTTATAACCAAATATCTGTTGGTCTAGCTAAAATTAGTGTTGCTATGACATGTCGTTGCTGCTTTCATTAGGCTTTCTTGTATTGACATGACAGTTGTTGTATTTTTAATTGGGAGAAGCCACTGACTCCTGAGATACAGGCATTTAGCCTAGTTTGGGTGTCAGAGTCTTCATAGGAATTTGTACTAAAGATTATGTCAAAAAAAAATAATTAAATTATATTATTTAATTTGTTAGACTGAAAAATTCTTAGTAAGTTATATTGATAAAGTTTAAACAGTTTGTGTGGTCTGCAAAATTTTTAACAGAGTTATCTTAGCGAATTTTGATACTATACCCCTCATTTACTTTCTTTACTATTCACTTAAAAAGAAACTCCTAGTGGTGCGTGCGCCACCCCTGGCACGCACCCTGGATACCCGATCCGCGGTATTTGTCTAACATTATCCCCGCAAACAGCGGCTTGTCAGGTGGCCGCTAGCGCCCTCAGCTCTCACGTGTGACGACACTCCTCAAGTATCTATGAAGACGTTTGTTTGCTTTATATCATCTTGATCTGTTATGGGATAGTTGTGGTGAAGTTTAATAGCACTGCGAACACCAAAACCTTATGTACTGTAGTCAGACATTTTGATAGGTCACCAAGCGTAGTCAAGATCATCACAAATTATTGTTATTCGTTGAGTAGCTTTTGCCTTTGAATTTGTTGGAGTTGAATTTCATTTCTTGTTGAAATACCTTGGAAAAATCAAACCAAATAGGTACCAACTAATTACCAAAGTAATTTCAATAAAACCGCGCTAGTATCCGTTATACAAGTGTTTTATTTCATGTTTAGTGAGCGCGTAAGCTTGAGAGGTGAATACCTTGGAGAAGGTTTTTAACATCGGTAGTACATTTCGATGGTTTTTAATAAGTTTTTTTATATCTCTATACGTAAAATGGAGGATCTCGATGGCGCAGTGATTTAGCATCTGGCCCTGTAATCGTAGAGGCTAAGCAACCTCTGCAAGGGTTAGTCATGGGATGTGTAACAAAAAAAATCTCTTGAACTCCTCCCTGCTTCGGAAGGCATGTTAGGCCGTTGGTCTCAGCTGCATTTGCAATCGTTAACACCTACCAATCTGCATTGGGCCAGCGTGGTGGGTTTTGGCCTATCCTTCTTATTCACCCATGAAGGGCCTGTACCTCAGTTGAGCAGTGGGACATTAAAAATATCTGACGTCAATACGACAAATATTAAAAAAATATTGAGCAGTTTAGGACTGAAAATTTAAGAAACAGACAGGTAGAGAGAATTACCTTCGCAATGTTTGTGCTCTTAGTTTTATGAATAAAGATATGTATGGTAAGTAGATAATTCTTAAACCGGGTAATATATAAAGGTAATTTCCTATAAATGCACCTGAATATTTTCGTCTAGCTAGTCCATTTACTGTTAATTACACGACTGCCCAAAGCAAAAAGAGTGTTATGTGTTCAGGGTTCATGTATGTTTGTGGGTATGTGAGTTTCTTTATTCCACCATAACTTCTAAATGCCTGAACTGATTTGGATAAATGAGGTATCGTTAGAATCCTTACATTATCCCGAGTGACACTAGTTATATATTTTTTTAGAAAAAATCAACATGGCGACTGAACGAAGCCATTTTCAAATGTGAAAAAAAAAATTTTTTCTTCTATGATTGCAATATGGGCATCAAATGAAAGGCCTTGATGAGCACATCCCAAAACTATATAATATGTCACTAAAATGTGTGAAATAAAAATAAATAAATTAAAAAAATATTAAAAACACGACTGCCCTGCCAAAAACGAACTAAAAAGTTAAACAACAAGTGTCATTGCAGTCGGGGGACCTCTTTGATCAAAAATTGTTCCATAATAAGGTCCCCCGACTGCAATGACACTTGTTGTTTAACTTTTTAGTTCGTTTTTGGCAGGGCAGTCGTGTTTTTAATATTTTTTTAATTTTTTTTTTTCTCTTTCTTTTACACCCTCTATAAGAATCAGAGCAGTAATAATTTCCCATCTGGCCCACTACACGTCAACCGGGACTGTGGGGTGTGGCAAACAATCGCACGCGAGTAAACACGCGGCGCGAGACGAGTGTAATTGAAATTTTAATGGGCACAGGTGCGGGGCTGTGACGCACATGTGCGCGTTTCAAGTGTTGGGTTTCATTGATGGAAATGTGCTTAGGTGGGTGGTTTGGACGCTCTGCGTACTTATTTATTCTGTACATCGCATTGAATTTAGAAGTACCTTAATATATACGCTTATTTTTTTCATTTGGTTCCCGCAGTGGGGTGGTTCCACTCATGATATCAAGCAGCTTTTACTATGAGGCCAACTCGAATATCTCGTTTTCAAAGTCTGAAAAAACAACAACGAAATGGGCCCTGCCGTGGTAGCTCCGTAAAATAGGTACGTATGACGTCACACCATTAATTTTTTAACGGAAAGGAAAAGTCCTATAATTTCGTAATTTTCAGAGATATTTGAAAAAAAAATATACTGGGTTTCATTGCAAGCTTAATGTGATGTTTTGTAAAGAAAATAAAAAAAATGGAAACTTCCCTATTTACCTTCTTGACCTTAATGTATGGAACAGCTGATGTTTTCTACAATATCAGTAAAAGTCGTCAGAATACCTTTGTTGACCACAAAGTTCAGCACAAAGGCCAGCCCGAAACAGGGTCCTAATACAGTGGGTAGTTAGTGCAATTAACCTGAATATAAATGCAATAAATTGTAAATCTTGTTACACACACTGAATTATTTTAAATATCTTTGATATGCCTATATAATAACTTTCGTATTATATAAGAAAGAACACCACCAAGAAACTTCAAAAGCTTATTAATCAACACTCGTATTAGACGAGTGTAGGCAATAACACGAGTAAAACTCGCAATTCTCAAATGCTTCTAATATTAGTATATTCACATGCAATTTATAGTATCACTAATCTTAAATGCAGTTATAATGCACTTTTGGTGCGTTTAAAAAGAATTTATATCATAAATTGCATGTAAATATAATATTAGAAGAATTTGAAAATTGCAAGTTTTACGTCATTACCTACTCGTCTATAGATGCGAGGGTAAGAGTTTCCATTCAAACACCTTATTCAATAATCTTAAGATATCGCCCAGACAGTCGATTTCATAAATAAACATGGATCGTGTAATAAAATGAAAATTGAATTGAATCCAAACACGCCGTGTTTGAAGCAAGGTGCGCTCGCCGTGAGCGTATCTCATCTCATTTGGAGATGTGCAAATATTAGATCTGCTTTAATAAAATCTTACTGATACCTGCGAGCTGTTATCTTTGTATTAATCTAATTCAAATAAATAAAATAAGCTTGATTTCTGCAGAGTTTTACTTACAATAATAATAATAAAACACTCGTGATTAATAAACTCCTAAAACACAAACAGATATTTTTTACACAAAAGTTAAATAAATCCAATAAACATTCGTAATTCCTGAAAAAACATGTTTTTATGTGGTTATCGTAATTATTTTATTCACGTAACTCACGTTCTGTTTATAAGTCTAATAATGTTGCTATTTACATTTATTTGAAACTTGAAGTTTTCCAATTTTTAACTGACTTCAAAAATTATTACAAAAAAAAATCGGACTAAAAACATTAAAACGGACTAAAAAGTAAAAAATAAATACATCTGTAAATATTTGTAACCCTAACTACAGAAATTTTAAACCTAAAAACGTGAGGCGCAGGCTAAAGACAATATGGATGATAAATATTACAAAATGCACCCCACGTTTTTAGGTTTAAAATTTCTGTAGGTAGTGTTATAAATATTTACAGAAGAATTTATTTTTTACTTTTTAGTCCGTTTTAATATTTTTAGTCCGATTTTTATTGTAATAATTAAGTCCCTTTTAAAAACATGTTTTTAAAAAAGATTTTTTTTTCAGTAAATTATTATTTTCTGCTTTTTAGTTAACGAGCTGAGACAAAAAAACATCTCCTATCGGAGCACTCGTCAAGACGATTCAAACGAGCCCAAACTCGATGAGGTTGCATGGTTTTATTACAGAGTCCCAGTGGTCTTCTTCCGGCTCCATCATCAGACCCTGGAAACTATTTCCCAACTAAGTACTCGTCAAGACGATTCAAATGAGCTCTGTCTCGATGGGGTATCGTGGTTTTATTAAAGAGTTACTGTGTCCTCCTTCCCGCTCTATCATCAGACCCTGAAAACTGTTTCCCAACAAAGTACTTGTCAAGACGATTCAAACGAGCCCAAACTCGATGGGGTTGTATGGTTTCATCATAGAGTTCCTGTGGCCTTCTTCCGGATCCATCATCAGATCAGCTCAATGACATCATAATTTTGCATTGTTTTCAAGTTCTGACCTATGTTTAAAGTTTCAAGTCTCTAGCTTATCGGGAAGCTAGTATAAAATCGTTCGCAAACTTTGCGGACAAACAAACAAACGAGAAAGCAACCTAATAAAAACGTGTTAAAAAGGATCTAAATTCGACTGAATTTTTGGCGTACCAAATCAAAAGGGAGAGAAACTAGAGACGCTATCAAAATACAACTACATAATTATACGTATGCAAATGACTGTATTTATTTACACAAAGACGATATTGTAACATTCCTCGGTAACAGATCTGTTGTTGGTTGTTTACAGCTTCCACGTGCAAACAAAATATCAGCCGTCTCGTTGATTGCGACGGAACCTGCCCTAATCAAATTTATGTTTGTTCGCCGTGGTAAGGTGTCTCTATATTGTGTACGAAATTTTTAATCACTTAATAGTCTTTGATGTCAAATAAATTAATCATTAACCTGAGTAGTGTTAAGTTTATCAGTCAAGCATGCTGTTCACGGTAGAGTAGCATGATATAGTACTATCTCACTAACTATAGTAATGCAGACAGCATTGGTAGAGTATAGAGCGCTGAAATTATGGAAAAGTAGAGTAGCTAGCACCGTGGGCAAGCTACTCTACCACATTCCATCCCCCACCCCGGCGACCACTCTACTCTACCGTACACTTTACCGC
This sequence comes from Agriphila tristella, assembly GCA_928269145.1. Taxonomy (NCBI): domain Eukaryota; kingdom Metazoa; phylum Arthropoda; class Insecta; order Lepidoptera; family Crambidae; genus Agriphila; species Agriphila tristella. The sequence continues at coordinate 1,163,057 of OV743440.1, read as the reverse complement.
CCTTCGACCCATGTAAGTTTACGCTTAGTAAAGTATTTTTATTTTCGATTCTTTAAGTTCATGGCGTTCTAAGAATAGGAATATGTACTGATTAATAGATTTAGGAATATAACAGAGGCTTATTATTCCCGTATTTATGACGGGAAACGAAATTCGGGCGAAATTGACAATGCTTTCTGTCTATAAGTCATGAGAAAAAAATATGTACTTATAAAAGTATCGTCTGTAAGTATCCTTACTTCCTTACTAATGTTATAAATGCGAAAGTCCGTTTGTCTGTTTGTTATGCTTTCATGTCTTAATTACTAAACCGATCACCATGAAATTTACATACATAAACGTTGTCAGGAGTACAGAGAAGAACAAAAGTATTGTTCCCGAGGGATAGTAAAAAACTTTCCACGCAGACGAAGTCGCAGGCGGCCGTAATAAGTACAGTACTAGTATCGTTCTCTTTAAAAACAAATTTAGATTGTCCGGAATCCCAAAAAAAGGTCCAATACCATGGTCCCCCTACCGCCAAGAAGTGCCTGCCGGTGAGCGGAAGATTACTCCATTTGCACTTCAAGCCAGGTTGTTCCCGCCGGCCATTTGGCGCGGTTGATTGAAGCTCTGTGATCCAATCCACCAGTGAGCCAGGTATTGACGCTCCCAAGCAATTTCATTACAAAGGGACGGATAAGTGGCGGGAACGATTGCTGATTTACTATGAAAGAATTTTGAAGCCTTTTATATATGGAAGAAATACCTCGACTTCATTACATTTTAGCGATACAATGAACGAGCGGGCGATCCGTTTGAACAACAATGGTACCGCAATCCAACAAAACATTGTCCTGTTAGAATTTGACATTATTTAAAAACGATATCAGTGTTCGTGCAATTTTACTTTGCTAAGTTCGTCATCTCACTTTTTCTAATTGGTTGATTTCTTATTTCGTTTTCTATATCAAGTTCCCGATTCTCGTAAACGCTGTAGTTATATTTCGGGGCAGTAGGGAACACAAGAAATTCAAATTAAATGGTTAGGTATCATAAGTATCAACCACATAACAATAACTGAACAATCGTGATTTAAACTAACCCGGGGACAGGGACAATGCAGCTTAAATCGATTCGACGACTCAACGTTACCTTTGCTACAGATTTTTTCCCCATATTAATTTAATTAATTAGGTCCAAGAACAGTTAATTATCAATTATTCATTGCATTACATGTTATTTATTTTTAGAGTAAACTTTAGGTACTACATGTATAAAATCAAATCCAGGGTAATTAATTAGAGTTGACTGGCTTTTTTCTAAAGTTTATAGATTATTAGTAAGATGGTGTTAAGTCACATGCTACACCTAGTTGCTTTGAAGAATACTTATAAGTTTATATTATTCGAAGGAGAAAGGTTCTTATGGTTTCAGGAATAGCCATTACAGAACCAGGGGAGAATGTTAGATAACAATTTCTGTTTTGTTTTGTAAGGGGACTTTTCGGGGTTCCGTTCGACTTCTGTGAATTTAAAGTCAGTTGAATTGATGAATTTTAAGCGTAAAATTAAGATGACGTCATGAATAATCGGTCAGAAGCAGGAAACACGACATGATTTGTATAACGATAGAAAGTTTACATAGGTACAACCTTGTTTGACTCAATAAAAAGCTTCGTAAGTTATTGATAAAATAAATATAAGGGTAGCCATTAAAACATTCATCAAAACTTATTAAAATAAATATTTTAGAATAAGTAAATGACAATGATTGATAATTTATTCTAAATTATCTAACTAAAATTGATGAATATAATTATATTAAGTGGAACAGGCGTCCATAATGTGACGATTATTGCTTTTAATGTACTCCATCTTGATGTTAATTTCTAGGTGCAATAAAAAAATTGCCTTTCGGAATAAAATAAATATGTACAGACTTCTTTCAGTAAGTTTCATAGTCTATCTTGTTTTACCATTGAAAATGGTTATCAGATGCAAATCGCCTGAGACGTATTTTTGCCCATATCTCCAAGGATTTTGGAAAGATCGAGATGGAAATAGTACCAAAAGTTTAGGAATTTATCGAGACACGTGTAAACATTTGAATTTTGAAAATCTACTGGTAACTTTTTTTGAAATTTTGCAAATTTCCAAAAATTCCGGGTTTTTTGGGGGGTGTTTGTTTACTAAATTGTAAATATTTAGGAAAAAAAACTGACTTAAGAAAAAATGGAAAAAAAGGTCCTAGGGTACTAGTTTAGCTACCAAATGGTGAAATTATTTTGGAAATCGGTTAATAATTGTGACCTGTAGGTGGTCCCTTTAGATTTGGAATTCTGGAAAAACGGGTGTTTCCGTACATAAAAAGTTATGTAGCTTCTATGATTATTGACCGATCGTCATGGTAATAGTTTTAAAAGATGCAGAAGCAGACAAGCAATGCATTCGTTGGAATTTTGAAAATCGGTTAATAATAATTCGGCTGCGTCGATGCAGTCAGCAGGCGCTTTTGTGACACGAGGCGGAGCCGAGTGTCACAATCGTAAAAATAAATAGGTACTACCTAGGTTACTTTAAAATATAATAGGATTTTGCATTTGATTTGATTTTGGTTTTTCGTAAATTTTTGCATTCATTTTCAATGCTCCGATTCTTGCGGGGACTGCAAAATCTGTGATTTTTTGAGTGCGGCGGTAATGTCCTCGTTTGTAATTGTCGTTGTAAACTCAACTCGGGCAGTTGTAAACAATTTGAGCTATAAAATGTATTGCACCCCTGGTAACCCGCTAAGAAATCAAAATAAATGCGCCAAAAATACAAGACTGATGTTTTATACGTTTTTAGGGATAGGTTAGCACTGTGAAGAATTGAAATGCTTTTTTTTTTCAATATCAATAATTTTATTAAGTTTATATTGGTTTGGTTTATATTAAGAACATACATACTCCCTCTATGCTTAGTAAAAAGTAATTTCGTTTCCTAGCTAGAATTATGATACATAGTTTATTTAATTTAATGATGATAACTACAGATCTTGTTAAAGATCTGAATGAAGTTACTCAGAATCTTACTAATTTCCTGTAATTACATTGTAAGAAGATACATTTACGTCATGATCAGTCAATAAACATCAGATTTGGTTTACAATCTCTACGGTTACAGTGAACTCCAGATAACTGGTGCACGAGGAGAGCTAATCTCGGTAGAGGCCTGACGAGGCCGATTACGGTGCGAACACGTGCCGGCGGCCTTGGCCTCGAGGACCGACCGGTCTTATGGTAAACTCGCTAGATAAAGTCTTAGGCACTTGTACTACTAGTGGCTCCGTGAGCTGTAGACCTCGCGATAAAATAAAATAAAATGTCACCATGAAGTTTTCAAAGCACACAGTAGGTACGTGAGTATTGCAGCTAGATGGTGCTTCTAATTTTGATCATTTTTCAAAATGGGTGAGTATTTTTTTTATAAATTTGGAAAAATTGGCTTGACTGAACAGTTATATATAATTATCGAACCTACTCACAAAATTTCACCAGAATCTGTTGAGAAATGCGACTTGTAGAGGAGATCAAACAGCCGGAAAGCTGGAATGAAATATGTTTTTTTACATATCTCCGTCTATTTCACAAATTTCTAAAAACTGTATCGACAAAAAAAAAATGTATTTATCGAACCTGCTCACAAAATTTCACCGAGATCGGTTGAGAAATGCTACCTGTAGAGGAAAACAGACAGCCCTGGAAAGCCGGACTGAAATATGTTAACATTTCTCCGTCATTTTGAAAAATTTCCAAAAACTGGCGTGACAAAAAAAATCTATATTATTTTCGAACCGGCTCACAAAATTTCACGAGAATCGGTTGAGAAATGCGACCTGTAGAGGAAAACATCCAGCGTCAGAAAGCCGGACACACGAAATACATTTTTCTTACATATCTCCACCGTTACGAAAAATTTAGAAAAACTGTCTCAACTTGAAAAAATCTATATGATTTTCGAACCTGCCCACAAAATTTCACAGAGCCGGAAAGCTGGACTGCAATAGGTTTTTTTTACATATCTCCGCCATTTCGAAAAAAATCGAAAAAGTGGCGTGACAAAAAAATTCTATATCATTTTCAAACCTGCTCACAAAATTTCACGAGAATCGCTTGAGAAATGCGACCTGTAGAGGAGAACAGACAGCGCTGGAAAGCCGAAAAACCTGTTTTTAGGGTCCCGTACCCAAAGGGTAAAAACGGGACCCTATTACTAAGCCTCCGCTGTCCGTCTGTCTGTCTGTCTGTCTGTCACCAGGCTGTATCTCATGAACCGTGATAGCTAGACAGTTGAAATTTTCACAGATGATGTATTTCTGTTGCCGCTATAACAACAAATACTAAAAACAGAATAAAATAAATATTTAAGGGGGGCTCCCATACAACAAACGTGATTTGTTTGCCGTTTTTGGTACGGAACCCTTCGTGCGCGAGTCCGACTCGCACTTGGCCGGCTTTTTTTACATATCTCCGCCATTTTGAAAAATTAAAAAAATCTGGCTCGACAAAAAAATTCCATATAATTTTCGAACCTGCTCACAAATTTTCACGAGAATCGGTTGAGAAATGCGACCTGTAGAAGAGAACATACAGACATACGAAAGAATTTTTGCCCAAGCTGAAGCAGAGACGCTTCGCTCGCACTTCGTGCTCGCTCGGTCAATTAGTTATTCTGTGCTTAGGCTGCGTTTAGAATGACTCGACCTTAACCCGAACTCAACTCAAACTCAATTCAGGTAGGGTAAAAAAAGATTTGACGATTTAAAAATGCTTATTATGTGAGCTCATCTAAATAAATATATTTTCATTTCATTCAAACTCAACTCAACCGCAGCCCACCCCTGAAAATACAACGCTTAAGGCAGCGTTCAGACGATAACTCGACCTCAACCGGAACTCAACTAAAAATAAATTCAACCGCAGCCCACTCCTTAAAATACAACGCTTAAAAGTTTTAGTTTTATGACACACCGATAAACTCACCTTAACATTACACAGGAGCTTATTAATGTGTCATAAGACTCAAAATTGTAAGCAATGTATTTCAAGGTGGGCTGCGGTTGAGGTGAGTTTGAGTTGAGTTTGGGTTGAGGTCGGGTCGTGTGTTATCGTCTGAACACAGCTATAACCCAGTCAAGTTACCTCGGCACCTGAAGCGAAAGCGACCCCTCATTTTCTCCTTGCTTCACGCCACCGTCGTCATGTCAGCAGCGTTAGTACACTTGTTAGCGATAACTTATCGATAATCTATCGAAGATTTTCAAAAAATTACGTCGGTGGTGTGAGGCAAGGGCAAAAGGAGGGGGTCGCTTTCGCTTCAGGTGACAAGTTAACTTGACCGGGATATAAAAACCTTTCAGCCTGAAAATAAGTCGTTATAGAAAAGAAAAGATAGAGCCCAGGAGCAGAATGTAAGATTCAATGTTTGTCCAAAAATTGATTCGTGATCTTGAACTATAAGACAGCTATTACACAGTCAAACCAAGATGCGTTGATCATGCATGATCAGTGACTTTATCCAGATTGTATGAGATTGACAGATCGCAAAGACAGTCAATCTCACTAACCACGATCAACGGATCTTGATCGGATCACGATCTGGATTAACTGTGATATGACTGCCTCCGAGTTCGGAAAAGCTTTTTTAACGTCAGTCAATTCAAAATTATATTCACTTTCAAAATAGGTACCTAGTATTTTTTCTCAGAATGAGAATATTCTAGTAATATCTATAAGTAAATTTCTATAACAGTACCTAATGATTCTCTCGTTTCATCGTTGTAACCCCAGAATACATGAGCACCTTTGACTGCCGGCACTTTCACACAGCGTTGACGCCACCTACTAATTAGCACAATTTACGTCAATGAAGATGAAGATAGTACACTTGTTAGTAAACAGATTCAATTACGTATACACAACGTTCAATAATCTAACCTCACTAGTTATTTACTACGCGAACTTTAAACATTTAACGCGAGGAAATTATTTTAACGGAGGAAAATCTTTTTCTTGAAAAATTTCAAACCTAACCGGGCTTTAAATGTTTGTGGTAATTTCTGATCAAAAGATAATAACCCACTTGATTATTTCTATTACGTGTTTGTTCAGCAATTATCTTAAAAATTATTTTACTGAAATACCAGCTACCACCCACGATCTCATCTGCGGGAACTCCACTTCCTGTAGGGAATTTACAAAAATTCTTTCATAGCGTTTATCTACGTCATAAAAATTATCGAGGTGAGTATTATCAAATTTCCATTCAGATCCATCCAGTGGTTAAGATGACATTCAATTTATAGATTTATTTCAACAGAACGATTGTATCTTGTAAAGATAAACTAATTTTGTAAAGAAAACATATTCGTAGAAAACACTACCGGATGAAGGCTCCTTGTATCTTTTGTAATAAAGCTAACATTTACAATTGTCTGCCGCATAACAATCATCTTGGGCTTTCTAATTATCATACCTATTAAGTATACGATGATTTGGCTCTATCGCTTCACGATCGGCCTCGAATCTAGATCTGTTCATTACGAGACTGCTGTTTTTTGTGATTACATAATCATATATTATGAGGCAGTGATCAGTATGAGAAACATGAACCGCCATCGATAGAATTATACCTAGTATCATCATTTAGATTAGACTGAGGAAAATACAACCCACTGTGTTTCTGTCGGTTTTTCTCGTAATGTTTGTTGGTCGACAGTACCATCAATACACAAGTTTTTTTGTTATTTTTTGAGTTTTATTAGTTCTGTTGTTCACCGTTCACAATTTCTGATAAATGGCCAAGTTACTAAGTGTTTAGTACATTTTATGTATGATTGGTTTCGGGCAATAGATGTTTAAAATATTATCCACATCTACACAAATTACCTGAACTTTGTTTTAGATGTGTGTACGAGGTGATTTCATTTATCAGATTTCAAAAAATTTCTATTTTTTTCTATTGGAATAAGATACGAATTTCCAAAAGTGGAAAATTGAGGTTCCACCAGCAATTTTCCACTTTTGGAAATTATAATCTGCCCGCTACTTATTTATATGCAAACTCTATTCAAAAATATAATATTTTATTTGTTAGCGAACTTGGAATGTAACTTCACACTTTTTAACCGACTTCAAAAAAAGGAGGAGGTTCTCAAGTCGACGGTATTTTTTTTTTTATTTTTTTTTTTTTATGTATGTTTTAACATAGCTTCGTCAGTTGTTACCCGATTTGTACAATTCTTTTTTTAACTCAAAGAACATAGTTCGTGTGTGGTCCCATAAATTTTTTACAGAGATCTGGCCAGTAGTTTTTTCATAATTATTTAGCTCGCCATCGCACGAGTTTTTATGGAATTTCGGACATAACTTCTTTGTTTATGAACCGATTTAGATGATTCTTTTTTTATTTGAAAGGGTATACTTCAAGAGTGGTCACAATTTAATTTCATTGTTATTGGACTTCGAACTTCGAAGATACATAAAGGAACTCTTCAAAATCAAATAGTATAAGTAAAGTGATTTAGGTTTTGGTAAGTTTATGGCAATCCAAAACAAACCAAATCATGGTTTGCGATGCAACGTTCTGGACTAGACTTGGACTACGATGACACAACGGAACTCCTCAAAAACAAACAGCGTAAATTTGGAAATTGAGTTCTGGTCATTTTACCATTGAAAATATTATAATATAAAGTAAAAAAATATTTACACGCTGCGCTTACATACCTACCACTAAAAAGTTGAAAATAAAAAAGCTTTTTAAAAAAAAAGAAAAACCGCCTTCAAAAAACTGAAAACAAAAACAGCTTAAAAATTAAATACCTCTAAAAAGCAAGAAATAATATTCGAATCATTCGTTACACATATCAATATTAATAAAACACGTCTAATGAAGTCGGGTGGGGCTTTAAGAAAAAAATGAAGTTGTCCTCCAGCCCCACCCGACTTCAATAGACGTGTTTTATTAATATTGATATGTGTAACGAATGATTCGAATATTATTTCTTGCTTTTTAGAGGTATTTAATTTTTAAGCTGTTTTTGTTTTCAGTTTTTTGAAGGCGGTTTTTCTTTTTTTTTAAAAAGCTTTTTTTTTGGCATTAATGTTTGGAGACCAAAAAGCAAAATAAGTTTAAAATTGACTGGAAAAGGCGTGAGCTTCCTCTAGATTTTCTTAGGGCTTGTACATACTTGCGGCACTGCACTGTGCGGCTTCGCGCGGTGCGTGAAGGATTGTTTCGAGCCGAGTATTCAGGTTATTGTGCTGTGATTGATCGCGACTAATGATCGCCGCCCGCGCGAATTCTACGACCGACTGTAACATGTGCTGAAAACAAAAATAAAGCTAGACAGAATAAATCAGACGAAAAAAATTACATCTGAAGATTTTTTAACCTTTCATCATATCAGCCGCACGACACCCACTGCTGGGCGCAGGCCTCTGCTAAGGATCTCATCGACGATCGTCCACAACCAGCGGCCGCGACCAACCTTCAACCTCACGTCAGTCCACCTTGTCGGGGGCCTACCCACGGAGCGTCTCGCTCGTCCGATGCGCGGTCACCATTTCAGAAACTTTACGGCCCAACGGCCATAGGTTCTCTCGCTGCACTGCCACTTCAGCAGAGCCATTCCTTCAAGCGATGTCGGTTAAACGTTTAATTGGTTGCATTTAACGTTTTTGTAGTAAATAAAAAAAGCCGTACTTACCTACCGATTCTATTTTACTTTAGTCAAGTAACAATTTTCAAACACTAAGGCTCGTATTATAGAATCGAACTCAAACTCAAATCTCTGTTTGAGTACAGTTAGAAAGGGATGGCGCTATATGCGATGCATAGCACCATCCCTTTCTAACTGTACTCAAGCAGCAAGCAGTGCTTGAGTCCCGTCCTATAATACGGACCTAAGAGCAACGCTATTCACAGGAAAATCTATGCAGAGTAACAAGGAATACTGAGGTGTGTTGATCGAGGCTATGGAATTGAAGTTTCCTCGCTCAGCGCTTAGTTTCCTCGCTGATACGTAAAACTAAAGCTGTCGCACCACAATCAGTCCCTTGGCCAATACGCGGCGTACAATAATTACCGTGAAATGTATCGTGTTTGACGTATCGCTATCATATTCGGGTCAAATGTGAGCGTGCGTGTGTCAGTCAGAGGAATCTCTCTTCGTGTGTTGTCACTGCTTTGTTCCTGCCACCGTTATATCATAGTTAGAGACGTCTCTATTAAAAAAAATGGTTTATAAAGCCTCAATGGTTGAGAACATTAGTTCTATAATACATAGGATTATTGAAACCACCGCCACATTGGGCAAGACACCAGTGATAATTGGTATTGGTATGATATTGTCTGTCACTTTAGGTACAGTTTCTGGAATCACCCATGACGCGACCTGATGCGTGTCACCCACACTGGATTACAATAAAATCCCAATTTTATAGTTAAGTTAGATACTTTATAAATCTTATTGAATTTGAATGTACCTATGTGAAATCACTTACCTGGCGACAGATTTTGTAACTTTGTTGCAAGAATCTTATATTCATATCTTTGTTGCAATCATCTCTGACAAAAATCGCATTTATATTGCTGCTATGGTAAGAGCCAATGTGACAACTGTCTTATTTAAAGCAGCAACGTAACTGCGGTTTCAATCAATTTCAATCGAGAATTGTTAGCAACGGAGTTAGCTACAAATATACTAAAACTAAGTATAAAGTGATTTCTCTATTTCAACGATTCTTCAGTTCATCTGCAAATAACCACTTTGGTACCTAAGGAATCAAGCGTGATTTTTCTGTTTCAATTATTCGTTAGTTCATCTGCAGGAAACCACTTTGGTAATGAATCATCCTGTATGTTGTGATTACACGATTTGCATGATAGTTGCGTATGGATGGCTGTCCGTTTATACATATGAATGAGGAAACTTAGATTGGTTGCCAGATTAAGAGCCACCGTCGTGTCTGCCCTGTAATACACCTATGTTCATCAGGGGTTAAATAGATATGCTTGATTTTAGCTAGTCGTGCAAATCAAGTCAAATTAATTTGCTTTATTTATTTAATTCATCAACGCCCGAGCGGTCTCCGGCGACCGGACAACAATAGAAAATCTATTGTGTCTCGTTTTCTAGACGTTGTTGAGTTAAATTTTAATGGCGGACTTAATGTCATTAGGTATTCTCTATTAGACTAATACTTATATACCTTGATTCTACAAAATATTCCTACAAAAATGTTATGATCAACATAGTCGATCAGTGGGGTGGGATTTTCAAAAGGTAAGCCGATGGTAATCGGTTTGTATGGATCCTTCGCCACTTACTTCAACAATGACAAAAATCTTTTCATTACATTAGTAATGAATAGAATTTTGTCATTACAAAAATGAAGATGAAGAACATTTTGAGTTTAGTTTAAGAGTTTTAGTATATTTTTAAATGCATTAATAACAGTTTCTTGTTTTGTGTTAGAAACCACAATTTAGGTAAATGGTTATTCAGTAAACTTGCCGCTAAACTCATTTGCCACTTGACCACTAATCAGTGGAAATGACAACCAAGTTTCAAGTCCCCTCCGACTTTGAAAAGACGTAAAGGCAGTTAGTGAGTTGAGTCCGAGTGAGCAATTAGTGGAATTACGTAGTAGTGGTCTCGAACTTGGTGCTTACGTAGTTACGTTTGGATTGGGTCGACTTTCAAATACCTGACTTGCGGATTGGTTAATTGAGTAGGTACCCGTTTGTGTGGTGTAAGTAAAGAACAACATTTATTATAGAAATTTGGGGTGAGCTAAGTTCCTAAGAGGACCTCCTCTTGAAGGAGTTCCTAAGCGAAAAACTGTAAAAGTACCTATACAGTTTTTCTGTTATTAAATAATGCCTTATCTCATAGCATAATCTTATGAAAAAAAATCACAGATCTCGTGCCTTTCACGACCTTCTACACGGTACATTGAAAAAGAATTTATTGAATTTTATAAAAAATATATTCCTTAGTCCGATCGACTTTGTTTTAGGCAAATTGTAGGTGACTAAATTGTTCAGAGGAATTTTTCTCAAAATTTTGATATCATTCTTCGTTTCCAAAATATCGAGGGCTAAAATCTAAAAATCGGAATAAATGAGATTTTCTTCCACTATTTCGGCCATCATATTTTTCGTTTTTTATTTTCTCCAATAATTCTTTTTGCACCTTGCAGCTATCGTGAATACGCATCTTTTGAGACTTTTTGAATATTATATCTTCACAACCCTCTGAGATATAAGGGGATCGCCCTTTTTCGTGAAAAAGATGACAAACTTTCAATTTTGGTTTTTATTGTTGAAACTAAATGATTCCATAGACTTCGGTAACTGTGTTATTATAATCAGGTAAGTTTCCCATTCTTGTAGTGTAAAACTACTAACTTAAGTTAAGATATATTTTAATATTATAGTGCACATAGAGATAGTAGGACGCTACAAAATCCACTAATCTGAGCGCGCGGTGTATAAATTAAGTGGTGCGACAGTCGCGTCGCGCGACGCGTCGCGTGTCGCCCACCCGGACTCTGAATAAAGATGTTGATTTAAAATCTAAATTGTTGCGACCGGAGACCGGAGCGTGTATTTGTTTCAAAGGAGTTTTCATGAATAAATTGAGTCCTTTAAAAAAAACAAATACTTACTCGTACTTTTACACTTTTTGGTAAAGTTTCTTTAAGCGAGGCCAACCCAACAATCAAAGTCGACATTTTTATTTCATGTAAAGGTATACGAGTATGACGTAGATATTTACTTAGCTGGATGAAGTTAATATGGAATAAGTTGTACTACTCTTCTGTTGAACTTGTCTTCTTTTCATGTAAAAAAATTGTGTTACGTACAAAATACAAGTGTTGTTACAACTACTTATTTTAGGACTTGTTTATATTATCATAGTTGTTGGTAGAGTGCTGTTTAGTAAAATTCGAGTTGTACTCGAATGCGAGTGCATCAGTAAACTGGGTGTATTTACAGGGAGCGTTTATATTCTTCCAGTAGAGTGTCATTTCGTCGCCAGGATGGACGAACAGCGTCGTGCAATACGTGCGATTTTACATAAAATTCTTGCGTCCATCGGCGGCAATAATGCACTCTACTAACACGCTACTAAAATGCCGATTTACATGCTTCCAGTAACGAGGAAAGTGTCACGCGGGGGATGAGCGGGCGCGCAGGGGCACAGAAGCAGGGGTGCTACTGGAAAGTGATTCTATTTTGATTCAAGTTGAAGGGCAACTGAATGTTAACTCGTTTGGTCAACGTTTACACGTTTCTATTAATGCACTCTCCTAAAATACTCTACTAACAGATCTACTAAGATAATGTAAACCAGTCTTAAGTAACTCGAATTAAAGTGAACATTGCGCGCCCATAACATTGGTGTAATTAAATAAGTCGGTTGCGAGCAAGCAATGCTTTAATCACATCGGATTTAGGTGAATTGACAGGCATGGGAGTTTTATGTAGTGCCCGGGACGCCATCTTGGCTCTCCTCTCCACCGAAATGCAATTAATATTAAAACCTTCTATTGGACGTTGTTCTTTGGTAGGAAAGGGTAACTGACACTTTTTCCTTTCGCTTAGGTATAATTAGTAGTGTATTAAATAAGGTTAGTTGCTGTTAATATTTTTTTATCGTTGGTGATATTACTAATATGATATGGTTTAATAAATAGATGTAATACCTACTTTTTAAAGAAAACTATCAACAATCGGATTTTCAACTTATGTTTTTTATTTTTTCTGTTTTTGTAAGTAATATTAGTATTTATAAAAAAAAGCATATTGCAAAAAGCAGTCTTATGTAATATTTCCATGAAATTGCAGCAATAGTTGCAAGAGCTCCATTTGTAGTGTAAAGTTTGATAATTTGGCTACTTGCTACAGTCATGCTACGGTGACGGGTTGGATCTATTGTGTAGCACCCAAGAAGCTTAAAATACCTCCCTCCAATGGAGATTGCACGACCATATGTCATAGTGAAGATTGAAAAAAGCTCCTTTAGTGACGTGACGGCTTATTGCAACCTCTTTCTTTAGTGTTACAATACGTGTTCATTGTTCGTCGTTCGTTCGTTCGTGAGAAACTAAAACGTATTGTAAAACGAAAAGAAAGAGATAGCAATACGCCGTGACGTCACTAAAGAGTCTTTTTCAATCTTCAGTATGATGCTAGGCGTGCAATCTCCATTGTGGGTTTAAGCTTCTTGGTAGCACCATACCAAATCACACTTGACAAAAGTACAACGCCGAACTTTTTTTGATTAACCTATGACACATCAGCTAGAACAGCAACGTCACGACAACGACAACAACAACAAACAACATAACATAATAATGTTATGTTGTGTTGTTATAGAAACTACCACAAACATTCGTTCTATGGATGAGTCCGTCCGTAAATGGACATCGAAACGAGTAAAGGCGGAAACATACTATTCTGTCGTGTTGTGTTGTGTCGCGACAGCATCGTATCAGTGTCATAAATTTAGTATGGATAGAAACACATTATTGCAGTGTGTTGTGTCGACATAGCACACTAATAATGTGTTTCTATTCTAGCCATATTAAATGTATACCGAGACGTTTCTGTCGAACTTCTGTCGCGACAAAACACATTACGACAGAATAGAGTGTCGGCACCCTTAGAAACGCCCAAAACTATGGCCGAAACTATAGAAAAGTGCAGTCGTGCGTCTGCTTACATCTCGTACATACAAATCTCGTTACGTGAGTTCGCAGATACCTTGTTTCACCTTAGCGCAGTGCCGTACGCGCGATGGGCGGACAGCGGCCGCTCGCGCGAGTAACTGGCGTTGAAGCGCGCGATTTATGGCCCCGCACTAATTTATGTGCTGCGCGAATAATGGAAACACTTATACGGCTGTAATGCCGCTTCGACCCGCAGCGCTGAAGCTCTAATAATTGCTTTATTGCAGTTGTTGTTTCCTAAAAATTGGTTGAGTTGTTAAAATGTTGGTGAGTTTGTTCTCTAAAGTGTAAGTAAAGAAAAGTCATCTATGTACCCAATAAAATTTTTATTAAAGTTATAGTTACCATGGTTTCTAAATAAAGGGTCTAATATTTAATTTCACAGGTTCCGACGTTCCGTTAGCACTGTCTTTCATTTTTTTGAAAATAAATGAGTTAAAATTTGTATTTATAATAAAAATTTTTTCAAGAAGATACCCACCTAATAAATATCTGTAAACAAAGTGAAACAGAGAGGTAACCTATCAAAAATCTGTGAAACAGAGGGTCTTTAATCTTATAAGAACAAAACAAATTACATTTATATTTAGACATATTTTTATTGCTAAAAATAGTCATATCGTGATGACAAATAAATTCATATGTTTTTACGTCAAGCAAGATGTAATGGAGGAGCTCGGTGGTGCAGTGGTATAGCACCTGGCCCAGCGATGGGAAGGGTGACCAACAATATATTATCACTCGAGTTCCTCCGTGCTTCGGAAAGCACTTTAAGCCGTTGGTCCCAGATGCATTTGCAGTCGTTACACCCACCAATCCGCATTGGACCCGCGTGGTGGGTTATGGCCCATTCTCCTTATCCACCCACAAGAAAGGCCTGTGCTGTGCCCCAGCAGTGGGGACATTAAAATGGCTGATGGTCAAGATGTAATGTTCAAAATACAGACCGAACAAAATATAAAATTTTGGCTGTCTATTCCAACAAGAAACTTTATTTCAAAATAAATGAATAAAATGTAATGGAAGTGAACAGAGAGCCTGGCAGGGCCATGAATATTGAGAACGTCGAGGTGCTCAGCCGGGCGTGAAGTGGCGACCATCCACCTGTCAACCCTGCTCGCCTGGGCCAGTGAGGTGCCATTTTTAATAAATTTACATTATTTTGCGGGACTGATTCGAATAATTCTAGGTACTACTTATAACGGGTGTTTTTTTTAGAGGTATAGAACTTTAAATTGCAATAAAACAACGATGGATTATTCGATTGACAGGATTTTTTTTTATTCGAAAGATAATCTTGTGGCATTACATTTTAAATATGATTTCTGGCATATATATGAGTGCCACGGCTGGCTCGAATGTAGTCCAATCTGGACGTGGACACGTTTGGTGACTGCCTAATTTCACTCCAACTTCATAATTGGCCTCCAAGGACTTGTGATTTGCCATCGCTAGACTATTTTCTGTGGGGCTATGTAAAGTCATTGGTCTATGCGGATAAGCCAAAAACGCTTAACCATTTGGAAGACAACATTCGCCGTGTTATTGCCGATATACGGCCATGAATGTTGGAAGAAGTCATCGAAAATTGGATGTCCAGATTGGACTACATCCGAGCCAGCCGTGGCAGTCATATGCAGGAAATCATATTTAAAATGTATTGTCACAAGATTATCTTTCGAATAAAAAAAAAATCATGTCAATCGAATAATCCATCGTTGTTTTATTGCAATTTAAAGTTCTATACCTCTAAAAAAACACCCTTAACAACGTGTAAATAAATGAACCCAAATTGGGAAAACCGTTTCTTCGGATCATCAAAATGAAAAAAATTAAATATGCGGTTTCATACAAAAAAATAATAAAATATAAATAAAAATTCAAACGAAAATACCAAAATGTATGAAACAGCACAGACCGTAAACAACACAGTAAATACCGTTACCATGAAAGAAAAAATAATCCCTACTAATATTATAAATGCGAAAGTTCGTTTGTTTGTTTGTTACGCCTTCACGTCTTAACTTACCTACTGAACCGATCATCATGAAATTTTGCATACACGTTGTCAGGGGTACAGAGAAGAGGACAGAGTACCTTTCATCCCGAAAAAATGTATTGTTCCCAAAGGGATAACAAAAAAACTTTCCACGCAGACGAAGTCGCGGGCGGCCGCTAGTAAATTGAATAAAAATAAGAAATAATTCCTTCAATACAATGATAAAAGCAGAGAAAACCTATTCAACATAATAATATAAATTCAAAATACTCGATCGTCATATCAATTACGGCATTATTTTTCAACTTTAAACATAAATAATGAGCAAAAACAAACCTTCCCTTAGTTTCCCCACAAATCAAGCGGATCGCATTTGTTTAATACTTCCCCAATCGATTTGCATAATCCTTGTCAACTACAGGTTTTAAGGAAATTTTCACGGAAAATTATTCGTTCGCCTTTAATATCGACTTTATAATAACATCACGATTAAGTTTTTCAAGCTTTTTCAAGCTGCGGGAATATATTAAAATAACAATAAATCACAGATATAAAAGTATTTGTATGAAAGTGGACAAACATTTTACAAAAACAGCAAAACCTTTTTCTTCAGTTGGGGTGGAACTGAATCGTATAATTAAAGAAAGGGAACATGTCACCTTTTTCCCATTTAACATACTTATATAATATTCGTGAACATAATTTATGGATTTTTATTCTTAATGGCAAGACAGACATATCTAACAGTCAAGAAACGGAATATGTCAGTAGTACAATAGTTTAAAAATTATGGGTACCAAATTTTAACATAAAGGTAAGAAGGGAGTAAGTGCCTCGTGAAAGATTGTCATGCCATGACATGTTTCCCCTCATTCGACTAAACTTTAGAGCAGAGGTGTGAGTTGAGCCATCACTTTGTATTGTCATAAAGATTTGCTAATAATGAATCACAATCACAAAAAGATTTTATAAAAATAACAGCCAGCGAAAACTCAGTTATCAAACTTATTAAAAACACGTTGGCTAAACGGTGATTATACTTCAGATTCATCCGAAGATATTAGTATATTAACAAATGTAGTATCGCTTGCATGTATCACCACTTAGCACGTTATTTTAAAGCAATAACCTAAAAAACCTAAAAAGAGAAGGTTTTTGACTTAAAATTGACAGATATTTTGACATTTCCGGTCCGAGCTCTCCTCGTCACTACTAGACGCCAACCACTTCATTAGTTTTTCGTGCTTCGCCACGGACGCACGTATACAGTCTCAAAGTGAGACTTCTTTAAAATTATATTTTTACAGTGAAAATTAAACTATACTTAAAATGCTTCGTGAAAAAAGGAAAAAGTTTTCAAGACGGAAGAGGACAAGAAGAAGAAGTCAAGACGAAGGTACACTATTAAGTGCCGTTCATTTGGTTAAACAGCATAATTGTCTGCTTACCTTTATGATGGCGTAACTGCCACACTGGTCTTTTACCTTATTTTAATTTTTGTTTGATGCGAACTTACCATACTGGGTATTTTCTGTCAATTTATTTATTTATCTGATGCGAACTTACCATACTGGGTACTTTCTGTCAGTTTATGTATTTGTCTGATGCGAATTTACCATACTGGGTACTTTCTGTCAGTTTGTTTATTTGTTTGATGCGAATTTACCATACTGGGTACTTTCTGTCAAGGTATTGTGTCTCAAAAGACATCAACTAAATATCTATTGCACTCGAGATAGTCATACTGGACTATTTCACCGCATAGATAGGTCAGACAACGCAACTACACTAACTACACCATTTACACCAACTCAAAGTGCCGCTGACGACGCGACATTGTAAAAAGCAGACTACCCTCAAAGGTTGCCACGTTGAAACCGCTGCCGAGCACCGATCGGGTGACTCCGCCGTCCGCTGTATCCACCGCCATCCACCTTCCAGGCAGGTGAACGCCGTGCTGGAGCTGCAACAGCAGCCCTGACAACAGCGTTGCTCATCAGGTATGAGTTTTGATATAATGTTATCATGATATTCTTAGTGTTGAGTTGAGTTAACACCAACGGTGTAATAGAATACCATCGGTACTAAGATAGTTTAAAACTGACAGAACTAGCTATAAATGCTAAAACTTAAGAACTTAATGGAACCCAATATTGAGTTATACAGCAACTAGCTAATACCTGATACTTCAAACCTTTTATGTGAAATAGCTTAGCCGCTGAAATAGCTAGCTGCTGGCATGCTGATAGAAATTTCAATGAAAAATGGAATAACAGAATCCATACCACAGAATACATAATAGTACAAGTACAGAAGATCCACTCCGCAAAGTCATTTAAATAAATAACGATTCTATTCCATACCCAATAAAGTGCAATTCAGGTTGCGTCCCTCTCTCTTGCCTACAGTTATATTCACCTAGAAGTTGCCTCTCTTTCTATCGCGTAGCTCTTATCTCTTCTAACGACTTCAGGGTTTCTTCTTTTAAATAATAATTAAATAACTGGTAGTTAATTTATTACAAGTTATGTGTTTGTGAAATAATGTGTAGTTAAATACGTTTAAAAAAAACATAGGCTAGGTACAGTCAACGCCACATCAGACTATACATGCTGGCTTTAAAGCAATTGGCTTTATTACGAAATGAAATTGTAATTATACCTAATTATTTTATTTCGAAAGTAAGTAGGTAAGTAAGTACCTACCTAATCGATAAATTATTATTTCAATAAATAGTTGGGCGAAGATTGTTTAGCAATAAGAATAAACGGATACTAGTTACTAACTAGGTACCTAGTAGACAAGCATTTCTTACGTTTTTATGTCGTTTGGAACTTTTGGAAGAGTGAAAAACGTGAGGTTCGGAACCTTTTTATTCGTATTAAGGCATACTATCGAAATCAAACTGCTAATGTGCGACCCAGCCGGCACGCGTTAGCCCTCTGAAATTAGTCCGTCCGGACGGACCCGCTACCTACTTGTAGCTTTGTACCTAAAGCGCGGAGTGCGCCTAGCCTGTCCATACATTTTATTCATATTCATCCATAATGTTTGTTGGTTATTATTATATTATATTACATAGTAAAAAAAAAAAACATTTGCCTAAACTAGGAAACCTTGTATTTCAGGCGGGTAGACCTAACATGTTGAGAAACTTGTTAATCACTAACTATTTAGTATGGTTCTACTAGCTATGCCCTTGTACAAAATTATCTCTATTACTTTTCAAATTTAATTTGTGTGAATTTGTACAAAATAATGTTTCTGATGTGAAAAAATATACAAGTTACAATATACAAGTACCAGTTATGTTTAATGTATAGTATTATGTAATAGTCCAATTAATGAGCATATTTGTTGTATGGAGACTTCCGAATAATTCTCCCGTCTATGAAATTTGGCATGTGATGAAGTTAGGTAATACAGATTACAAATGCACAATAAGCCAATAAATTTTGTTTCGAGAAGTTAGGTATTTTTACCTAAACATGAAAATTGCTTATATCTCTCTGTGAATATTTCCTCGGGCTAAAATACTTTCTGTATACGTACTTATATACTTGTTAGAATAAATATGTAAAGGAATCCAATCTTTTTTCGATTTCAGAGGTACCCCAAATACAACTTTTAACATTTTTTTATATATCTTCTATTGAAAAAATTATCTGTTAATTATTATTTTTTCATATGTTTTTATATCTTTAAATACATAGTTTTGTTCAGTAAGCCAATAATTTTTCTTCTTTGATCATATTTTTTTTATTTTTTGACTTTAAGAGGTTATTTACGTAATGTGAAAAAATTGTCGGTCCATTTTTATACGTTTATTAGATATATTATTTTATATTAAAATAGATTTATCCATAATCCAATCATTTTTTGAACGCGCATATATTTTTCAGTATAGTCGCCGATTTATGATAGAGCGTTAGGGTTGACCTCCACTTGACTACTCAGCACTGCTTTGCCACGCACTTTTGAAGTAGTGTAGGTGAGTTTGGTGGCCAACGTTCTCACTACATACTCTTAAACAAAGTCGCTTCCCACTGTCTGTCACTATGTATCCTTAGATGTTTAAAACTACGCAACAGCTTTGATGCGGTTTTTTTAACAGATCGAGTGATTCAAGAGGTAGGTTTATATGTATAATACATGGTGTCAAATTTCACACAACACCGAAGCGAAGTGAGGGCGGGTATTCCTAAATAAAACAAAAGATAAATTAGGTTAGATAACTTACAACGGCAACCCTGACCGAAACACTTGTCAAATAAACCAGCTGATATTTTAATTAAATTAAATTGTTTAAACTTAGCAATTTCTTTAATAAGTAGTGTTTAAATTGTTCTTTACTGTATAAATAGTCGTGAAAAGTGTTATAAGTACAATCGGTGTGGTATAAATTGAAAAACAAGTGATCTCAAATTCGTAACGGCGGGGCGGCATCCAAATGTCACTGGAGAAGATATAAAAAGCGAATAAACTTCGTAGAAGAATCGACAATTTGTGATCTGCTGCATATTAAACCGGGGGAGTACTTTTATTCCTTAATTATAGTTATTAATAGGTACCCATAGGTATAGGTTATATGGGAAAATACCAAGTCAAAACTTTGTGACTGAATTGAATTTGCTTATACCTACCTAAAACCACAGTGGCGGATTGTTTCCCAATTTAAACTAATACATTGACCATTCCACTTGTACAAAACTCACTAATAGTGAGTAACGTCACAACTCAATACAATCTGGCACAGTTATAACCTCTCTTTACTTGACAATTCGTGGAAGTAATGTAGACGGTGGCTACTATTGTCACAGACATTCGATATACTGTTTTACACTTCACAAGCATTATATTTGTACATAAACACGTCAGATCTACTTCACTTTTAAACAATAATTTTGGGCAACCATTCTGCTCCTTTTCTTACAATATAACTTAGTAATATAGGTATAATATTGTTCAGGTATTAATTAATTTTCATTCTAGACTATCAGTCACTCAGTTTTTAACTTCATTTAAGTATAGTTTAAGTATAGATAGGTACCTACATTTGTTTACTAAATTCATAGGAACTTATACTGACTTATACATTAAAAAGAAAGGTTTGACCTTGCTTTTATAGTCAAAGTTGATACCTAGTAATAGATAAACCTTTGCTACAATTGCACATCAAATCTATTATAAATGATAAACATATGTTATAATTTACTGACCTCACTTGCTTAACTTAGTTTATTTAATTTTATTTCTGTATTTCTTTTTTGTAACATAGGAATCACACTGACAACTTGTAATAAAATTTGATTATTGATCACTTATTGTATACTTGCAGTGATTGCGGATTGCAAGTTCCATCTAGCTCAATAACAACATGATGACCCGTAAGGCAACTGCAAAGGATGTGGAGATCAAACTCAAAATGGCACTAGAGGATTTGAAGGCAGCCAAAGAGCTAAATGACACCTTATTGCTGGAACGTGAAGACAGTGAACGCGAGATTCTTAAGACCATATCCCGGAACACTGACCTCAAGAATGAGCTTGCTGAAGTTCATACAAAGTATTCTGAGATTGTAGATAAATACAACCAGATGCAATTGTATATAGAAAAATTTAGAGAATGTCACTACACTCATGAACAGGCATTGAGTCGCATTACCGACCTTGAAATTAGTTTGTCTCTTGCTCAAAAGACCATTTTAGAGTTAGAAAAAGAAAATAAAACTTTTGTAGAAGAGAAGCATTCTCAAAGCCTGTTTAGCGAGTTACATCAATGTGATTCTGCAATATATTATGACAATTCAACCTTGGCATGTAATAACTATAATGACAAATCTGTTGTCATTAGAAATAATTGTCAACTTAATAGTGGAAAGAAAATCAAAAAATATATCCGCTTAAATAGATATATTAAGAAAACTCAAAGGTTGATAAAAAGACAAAATTATTATAGCCAATTTTCAAAGCTGAGGAAAGAGCGTAAGCAATTATTAGGGCAATTAGATGTAATTAATAGGGCATCATGTAATAACAGTAAAGAATGTGAAAAGGTAAATAATCAATTAAGTGAAAAAATTGATAATTTGGAACTTTCACTCAGGGAAATGTACAATAATTTAAGTGATTTTTCTCGCAAACAGCTAAATTACCAAAAGCTAGCTGCAAATGACATGATTGACATGTGTAACTATAATACAGACCGGTTCGAATCCCTTGGCAAAAAACAGAATTGTAGCTGTTTTAACCAAAATACTATTGTAAGACAACAGTGTGATGCAGTTGTCCAGGATGCCCCAGAGCCCTTACCTACCCACTCAGTGTGTGAGCTTAAAGTTTCTGATAATAACCCAACTAACTTAACTACCCACTCAGTATGTGAACCAGAACCAGAGGTCTCATACACTTGTAAAGATTTGAAAAACTCAACAAAAAATAATCCATCTTCTGATAAAAACTGTTGTGAAACAATTATGTTCTGCGATGAGATGGGTAAGAATTTAGGCCAATTAATTCAAAAACACACTAAGGAAAACATAATTAATTATTGTATGCCTGGGTCAACTTTGGATGACTTGATGAGAATTATTGTTAAAAAAACATTTAATAAAAACACTAATTTGATAATGTTGATAGGAAATAGGGGTAATGTGAACAAACACCAACTGATAGCTTATTGTAATTCCTTATTGTCTTTAAAAGTAAAAAAAGTGATTTTGTTCACATTCCCTTATTGCAAAAGTGTGTCACAAATGGAAAATAACTTTAGGTATCAGTTGAACGTAACATTGAATACGGTAGCATTTCATAATAGTGAACAGCTACACATAATTGACATCAATAAATTATTTAATAGTTTTTACTTGACAAAAGATAAGTTCTATCTGCCTAGTTCTTTTAGGAGACAAATAGCATTATCGCTATCTTTTTATTTTAAACATTTAGCCAATAATCTGGCTAGTAAAACAACTGCTTTTATTGAGCAGTCAACTATTGACATTAGTCATTCAACTTTGGAATCTGTTCCAAATAAAAATAATTATAACATTTTACTTAGTTCAAGTAATAATAATTTTTCACATTTAAATTACCATCTAGGACAATAGAGGCGTCCTCTAGCCCTGACTTAACAATAGAAAAGCCAAAGTGTTTAAGAATTGTACACCAAAATATGCAAGGCTTTTCTGGCAAAGATTTAGAAATAAGCTTATTCTTAAACTCTGAAGATATTGATGTGTTATGTGTTACTGAGCATTGGTTGAAAAAGCACGAATTACTTTTAAGTTTAGATAATTATAAAGTTGTTAGCTCGCTTAGTAGGAAATCTGCTATAAGAGGGGGTTCACTTATTATTCTACACAATAGTTTACAATGTAAAGAGCGTAGAGATGTAGTATCCCTCTCAATTGAACGAACCGTTGAGTTATCGTGCGTGGAACTTGATCAAATAATTATAGTATGCGTATATAGACCCCCCAAAGCGAATTACTTTGAGTTTGAGTCCACTATGGAGGAAGTTTTAAAAATAACTTGTAGGAAGCATAAAAAAGTCGCAATTTGCGGAGATTTTAATGTCGACATCTTAGACCCTAAAATAGCCAAACTGTCGAGTAGGTTCATAAACCTATTTAAATCATTTAATTTGCTACATATTTTTAATGAACCAACGCGTATCACACCCACATCGGCAACCTGCTTAGATAATATTTTCTGTAACTGTAATGTCATTGAAAAATCAATTTTAAATTGTATTAAATCCGACCATAGTGGACAATTAGCCTCCATTGAGCACCATCATGTTCCGCCTAAACGGGAAATAATGTGTAGGCCAGTAAAAAAACACTATATTGAAAAATTCAGAACCAATGTCACAAGTAAAATTGAAACATTACCAGAACCAAATTTTGAAGCCAATAACCTATATAATCATTTATTTAGCATAGTTCAAACTGAATTTAGTAAAACTTTTAGACAAAAAGTCATCAAATGTAATGATAGTACGAAATTTAGTGACTGGGCCACACCCGGCATATATAAGAGCAGAAGGAAATTATACGAACTTTATGCAGAGAAAGCTACTTCTAGTGATCCTAACTTCATTGAATTTGTCAAGAAGTATTCACAAACATTCAGAGAAGTCTGTATCTTAGCAAAGTCCAAGTACTTTGCAAATAAAATTAAATTAGCTGACAATAAAATTAAGGCTACTTGGAATATTATTAACAAAGAAACGGGCAAATCAAAATCCAATATAAATTCCTTCTGTTTAAAAACTGGTGATCAAACTTTTGAATCTGACAATGAGGTCGCTAAAGTTTTTGAAGATTTCTTTGCTAGAATACCTGTAGAAACTACCAGTACTCTTAGTGCTTGTCCCAACATCGCTGTCTCCCTTCTGGAGTCTAGTGTTGATAAGTGCAATGAAAGTTTTTCCTTTAAATATATAAATAGTGCAGATATCATTAAAGCTTTTAAAACAATTAATGTTAAAAAAACAGAAGATCTTTGGGGCATGTCAACAAGCATAATTAAATCAATAATTGATATACTAGCCCCTTACTTGGCTTTTATTTTTAACAAATGTATTGACGAAGGGGTCTTTCCTGATCTAATGAAAAATAGTAAATTGATTCCTCTTTTTAAATCTGGGGATAAAAGTGACCCAGCTAACTTTAGGCCAATATCTATACTACCAGCACTTAGTAAAATATTTGAAAAAATTATATATTCCCAATTATTAGATTACTTCACATACAATAATATACTTCATAAAAATCAGTTTGGTTTTTCCAAGGGTAAAAGTACTACTGATGCTGGAATTGCACTTCTCAAACATATTCTGGATGCTTGGGAAGAAAAGCAAGATGTAATTGGCATTTTCTGTGACCTTTCTAAGGCATTTGATTGCGTTGATCATCAAACACTATTAAAGAAGCTAGAACATTATGGTGTCTCTGATAAATCAGTTAGTCTTATGAAATCGTATTTGTACAATAGAACTCAGAAAGTAGTGATTAATAGAACTGAGTCTACTGGAGCCCCCATCAATATGGGTGTGCCACAGGGATCAATATTGGGCCCATTGCTGTTTCTAATTTATATAAATGACCTTCCCAACTACGCGAATAATTTATGTGAAACAGTACTATTTGCGGATGATACTTCTTTAGTTTTTAAAGTAAACAGAGGTAATAACTGTTCGGACGAAGTAAATAGTGCCCTCTCTAAAGTTTCATACTGGTTTAATAGTAATAATTTAGCACTTAACCCCAAAAAAACTAAATGTGTTAAATTCTCATTACCTAATGTTGAGCAGACAAAATTAAATATTAATTTGAATGACGATGAAGTCGAGTTTATCGAGAGCACAAAATTTCTAGGTATCACACTAGATTCCCGACTGCAATGGGATCCACATATTGAAGCCTTGTCAAGTAGACTTAGTTCAGCGGCATTTGCTGTTAAGAAAATAAGGCTTTTAACTGATATTGAAACGGCAAGGTTAGTATACTTTAGTTATTTTCATAGCGTAATGTCGTATGGACTGCTATTGTGGGGCTCAGCTGCCAGTATTGAAAATATTTTTGTACTCCAAAAAAGAGCTGTTCGCGCCATATATAATCTTCGGCGAAGAGATAGCTTGAGAGAATTGTTTAAAGAAATTAATATTTTAACTTTGGCAGGTCAATATATATATGAAAATTTAGTTTATGTAAGGAAACACTATGATTCATTTGCTAAAAACAGCAATATTCACCAGTTTAATACAAGAAATAAAGATAAACTTGCCGTTCCAAGATTTAGGCTTGCAAAAACTAGAGGTTCATTTATGGGGAAAGGCATAGCTTTCATTAATAAAGTTCCACAACAAGTGATTGATCTTCCTTTGCATGAATTTAAAAACCATGTTAAAAAAACGCTCATGGGTAAAGGTTATTATAAAGTAGACGATTATCTTAAAGATCTAAATGCGTGGAAATGATGTAACACATAACTTGCTACTGTAAGTACTTTGTTGAAGTAATATAATATAATAAGTCTATGTTGTTGCCAATAATCCTGTCACCCTGTTGTAATTATCTGGTAACGATATATTCAAGTTTGTAAATATCGTTACTTATGGCTGTTACAGCTGATAAGTTTCTTGCGCCCGTTCTTCTTGTCAGCTAAAAAAGTCTGGAACGGGTGGTAGGAAAATATAGACGATTCAAAAGTACTTAATAATTAAGTTTATTTGAATAAAGCTTATTTGACTTTGACTTTGACTTTGACTTACACTTTAATTAATATTAAATACTAGCGGTCCGCGACTTCGTCTGCGTGGAAAGTCAACTTTACTGGAGAAAATAAAAACGGATTTTTTAAATATTTCAAAGTAGTTAAAAAATATTGATATACAATGTATGACAAAGTCAAAGATAAAAAAAAGTAACTTAAAATATGAGTCATAATAATATGAAAAACATTATTAGAAAATTAGAAATTTACGAAAAACCATTTTATTTATTATTCTAGTTCAGTTTACTTCGTCATGTACCTGTAATAGCACTTTGCACGTTTATTCGTGTAAAAATACAGAGCTTGATAAATTCTATACCTGCATTACAGTGTTTATGGAAGTGAATATTTTTTTATATATATTTCGGTATCATATCTTTGCACATTTTATGCACTTAAACTATGATCTACATTAAGCTTTGCACTTTTATTATTGTTTAAACTAATTTATGTCTAAAATGTAAGTAGTTCTTAGGGTATCGTCTTGCTATGAAATCTTTATAGTGTTAAACTTTTAGATTTTTGCATTCACAATGCTATTTTTATATTAAGATGAATAAATAATGAAAAATATTAGAAAAAATCGGCTCACCCGTAGCAACTTAGACGGGATTCGAACCCGCACCCTTAGGAATCCGGCCCAATGCACTACCAATTATGCTACCAAGCCGCTGAGGGATGTGGCGAAATTTTCTAATACTTTCCACGCTTCCGCTGAAGATCAGCGCCATCTCACCAATGTGAAGAGAACTACTTCGACATTCGGTTGTAGCACCTATTGCAGGTGCCAGACAATCAATTAAGGTGAAACAGTACAATTTTAAACTTTTAGATTTTTGCATTCACAATGCTATTTTTATATTAAGATGAATAAATAATGAAAAATATTAGAAAAAATCGGTTCACCCGTAGCAACTTAGACGGGATTCGAACCCGCACCCTTAGGAATCCGGCCCAATGCACTACCAATTATGCTACCAAGCCGCTGAGGGATGTGGCGAAATTTTCTAATACTTTCCACGCTTCCGCTGAAGATCAGCGCCATCTCACCAATGTGAAGAGAACTACTTCGACATTCGGTTGTAGCACCTATTGCAGGTGCCAGACAATCAATTAAATTCAATCTAAAAGTTTAAAATTGTACTGTTTCACCTTAATTGATTGTCTGGCACCTGCAATAGGTGCTACAACCGAATGTCGAAGTAGTTCTCTTCACATTGGTGAGATGGCGCTGATCTTCAGCGGAAGCGTGGAAAGTATTAGAAAATTTCGCCACATCCCTCAGCGGCTTGGTAGCATAATTGGTAGTGCATTGGGCCGGATTCCTAAGGGTGCGGGTTCGAATCCCGTCTAAGTTGCTACGGGTGAGCCGATTTTTTCTAATATTTTTCATTATTTATTCATCTTAATATAAAAATAGCATTGTGAATGCAAAAATCTAAAAGTTTAAAATTGTACTGTTTCACCTTAATTGATTGTCTGGCACCTGCAATAGGTGCTACAACCGGATGTCGAAGTAGTTCTCTTCACATTGGTGAGATGGCGCTGATCTTCAGCGGAAGCGTGGAAAGTATTAGAAAATTTCGCCACATCCCTCAGCGGCTTGGTTGCATAATTGGTAGTGCATTGGGCCGGATTCCTAAGGGTGCGGGTTCGAATCCCGTCTAAGTTGCTACGGGTGAGCCGATTTTTTCTAATATTTTTCATTATTTATTCATCTTAATCTTTATAGTGCTTGTAAATAAAAAGAAAATGCCTTATAAAATTACCTACATAATACTAACAAATAAACAATTTATCTATCTATTTATCTATCTATTTATCTATCTACATTCTTATGTCTTTCAAATCTTTAGATCAATTTTATCAGAGAAATCCAAAAGATCTTAAAAAAGGTAACTAGGATTTTAAAAAATCAACTAAAGTTTTCAAATATTTTAATGATACCGGCCCATATTCAAAACCCCGAGAGCTTTCAACTAGAACTCCAAAACCTCTTCGAAGCCCTTGAGAAAAGCATAGATGTGGACAATCTAAACAACATGGTGGTGGATACTGTCGGTACGGTAGGGTCTTAGTTCTTTAAGACCCACCGTCCCAAACTAAAGAAACTCTCCGACCACACACTCCTACTCATAAATCAGAGATGTGAAATGAGACTCCAGAGCTCAGTGGATGCCCATCGTTATCGGCAGCTAAATAGGCAGGTATCTAAGTCATTCAAAGTCAAAGTTGACGCATCATCTCATTTCATCGAAGCCTGAAATCCTGAGTGAGATCGAGAGCTTCTATGGGCAGTTCATCATCATATCGTATGGCCGTCTGCGTCATCATCCTAAACCTCCAGTTGTAAGTCTCTTAGCCACTCCTCGGCTGCGGGCGTCAGTTGGTGGAGTTCCCTTAAACCACCACCGGGGAAACAGTACAGCGGGC
Source organism: Agriphila tristella (assembly GCA_928269145.1). Lineage (NCBI taxonomy): Eukaryota > Metazoa > Arthropoda > Insecta > Lepidoptera > Crambidae > Agriphila > Agriphila tristella. The sequence continues at coordinate 1,134,580 of OV743440.1, read as the reverse complement.
AGTCCTCAGCGACGTGTTGTAGGGTCTGGTCTGGGGCCCCGCATTCACAGGCTGCTAAGTCTTTTAGGCCCCATTTATGGAGATGGTGATTTGATCGCCCGTGTCCTGACCTGAACCTGTTTAGTTTGACCCATATTGCCCGTTGTGCATCAAATCCTGCTGGTTTGTTCGTTGGGTTCGGTATTAAAGATTTGTGCGGGTGGTCAGAGATTTCCCATAAAGAAGTCCATGCTTTTTTCATGCTGAAAGGGGCTCTGATATGTTCGTCAACCCATATGGGGGATCTGGACGGAAGACGTTGGCATGGGAGATGGTCGAGTGTTTCCCGGATTGGCATGTTTTGTCTCAGACATTTTTCCCATTCGGAAGCCGCCGCGTTACACCTACGAAGTTCTGGTGGTGGTATATGCGCCAGTGCAGAAAGCCATGGTAGAGGGGTCGTTTTAATAAGTCCGGTGATGATTCTCATGGTTTCATTGAGCTGGGTATCAACCTTATTGGTGTGCGCGCTTTGGTACCACACGGGTGCACAGTATTCGGCAACAGAGTAAACCAAGGCTAGTGCTGAAGTGCGCAGGACTGTGGCTGAAGCCCCCCAGCTGGTGCCAGCAAGACGCCTGATGATATTTTGTCTGGTCTTTAACTTTTGTGCTACGCCTTCCAGGTGTTGTCTGTAGGTTAGAGATCGGTCCAGTACGACACCTAGATACTTAGGCGCCAAGTTGTGTTTAACCGGTTCCCCACAGAAGAAAACATTAAGCTGCTTGTTTGCCAGACAGTTAGTGAGGTGGTATGCTATATATGCGTATGTATGTATGGGCAGTTATATTCCACGCAGACACCTGTTGAAAGCAAGGCTAAAGACCCCAGAGCCAAGCTTACCCGACACCATACACAAGATATCCCGGACGTCAGCCTGTACGAGATTAGTATGGCTCTCAAACAGCTGAAAAACAACAAGGCGGCGGGTGACGACCGGATCACTACAGAACTTCTGAGAGCGGGCGGTAAGCCGATACTTAAAGTCATCCAAAAGCTTTTCAATTCCGTCATCGTCAAGGGCAGAACGCCGAAGGTACGGAACATAAGTGAGGTGATTTTGTTCTTTAAAAAGGGTGACAAGTCCGTCTTAAAGAACTACAGACACATCTCACTTCTGAGCCATGTCTATAAGTTGTTTTCGAAAGACATTACGAATCGTCTCGCTCGCAGGTTCGACGACTTCCAACCTCCCGAACAGGCTGGGTTCCGACAAGGTTCTACCACCATAGACCACATCCATATGTTGCGGCAGGTTATACGAAGATCGAGGAGTATAATCTGCGACTTTGCTTGGCGTTCTTGGACTATGAAAAAGCTTTGATTCAATATAGACCTGCCCCCTGATTACATAACTCTGTTGCTAACAATTTTCAATTGAATTCAATTTAAACCGCAGTTCCGTTGCTGCTAATGATAGTTATCGTGTCACATTGGTTCTTACTAAAGTAGCAACGTAACTGCGATGGTGGACTACAGGTGTGTGCTAAGGTACTATTTATACGCAAATGTCACCATGTTGGTCCGATTACAGGAAACAGAGCACAAATCCCATCCAACTACAGCGAGATGTAAAACAGGGGGAGACAATATTTTTCCAAAACTGTTCACAGTTGCATTGGAGGACATCTTTAAACTCTTGCACTGGAAAGGACTCAGCATCAGCATTATAATGGCCAGTACCTAACACACCTTTATTTTGCTGATGACATAGCTCATATGACAATCATATGTCAATGACATAGCTGATGACATGGCTGAGACCTTGGAAGTCCTGAATACAATGCTCGAAGGTCTCCGTAGTAATTTTCAAAGAGTGGGTCTTAGGCTGAACATGGTTAAGAAAAAAATCATGTCGAATGTCCGTGTTGTACCCGCTCCAGTTCATGTTGGGAATACTAACATTCAAAGTTGTTGCCGATTACGTATACTTAGGACAGGCAGTCCAGTTAGGTAAGTCCAACTTTGGGAAAGAGATCTCTCGTCGAATCCAACTCGGATGGGCAGCATTCGGGAAGCTTCGAAAAACGTTCACGTCCGACTTACCTCAATGTCTCAAGACGACAGTCTATGACCAGTGTGTGTTGCCAGTGATGACTTAGGGTAGTGAAATATGATCGCTACCTATGCATCTTATAAGGAGGCTCAAGTACACCCAGAGCGTGTCATGGAGAGAGCCATGCTAGGCGTTTCTCTGCGTGATTGGATCCGAAATGAGGAGATCCATAGGAGAACTAACGTAATGAAGGATTGCTCAGCTGAAGTGGCAGTGGGCGGGACACAGCGAAGAGAACCGATGGCCGTTGGGATGGAAAGGTTCTGGGACGGCGACCGCGTACCGGACAATGCTCCGTGGGTAGGCCCCGCCCCCGACAAGGTGGTGGTGCAGAAGGATATTTTATATGTAATAACACAAAAAAAATTTTTTTGGGCAAGAGCTCTTGCACGTTTATTCGGTGCGGCCGTCGTTATAGTGATAAAAGTGGGGCTCTTTTACAATGATAGAAACGATGCTGTACCACATATGCGACTGCTTATATCACCGATATACAGCTAAGTTTTGTGGTGTTTTGCTAGCTGGTATGGTCTCTGTCTGAAATTCTTTGATTATAAAAAGGATCCTGAACATGACATAAGGAAGCACATATCTGCGTTGAAGAATATTTGGCACGAGATAAATAGCCAAATCGAAGCAATGATTGAATGATTGCTCAAGTAGAAACGGATAATACTGAATATGTATTAACCGTTAAGATACGGAAGAAGAAGAAGAATACAATTTTAAAATGTAATTATTGCGGAGAAACTGGACATGATGTGCGGAAATGCCAAAAATGGATGAACAACGGAAGACCGCTAAAGCCGCCAAACGCCAGTCAAAACCCAAATGTAAACTTGACTGTGTTAGCTATAGAAGATAGATTGCCAATGGATAAAGTTAACTGGTACGTTGGCACTGGAGCGACAAGCCATGTTACTAACAGAGGTGACTTCTTCGAGAGCTTTGAGCACTTTAAAAGGAACACATACGGTGACTGCGGTGAATGGAGAACCCATTGAAGCCATTGGTATAGGTAACATTAGAGCTAAAGCCAACGTTAATGGAAAAGTTGAGCAAATACTTAAGTTTGAAGCAGCTTAAAAGCTAAAGATCTTCTTGAATGAAGCTGAAATAGCAGGACATGTAATTAAAAAATGTAAAGTGACAAAGGACAAAGACAAAGGACAAGTTTTTTTTAGCGCAGAATTTAAAAATATTCTAATTGAAAACGGAATTCAAAATCAAAATTTTTGTCCTATGTTTTTATTTGTTATTTAGAAATTACTGATGAAAACAAGAGACACGTATTTTTTTCTATCCCATTTTTTTATTTTTGTCATCATAATATTAATTCAAATTAATACTTATATTATTATTATTTTATTATTATTATTTATACTTATTCATTCTAAAAGAGCGTAAGTGCAGTTTAAAGGATTTCTGGAATTCTGGCAGACTTTCCTTTGCCCATATGGATAAAAAATACACTTTGACATCAACCTGTCAACCTAATGTATAAACGCTAACGTTTGTTTGTTTATGTTTTGCTCGAGGTTGTTTTCTTTTATTGTCGCTATTTTTACCTTATTTTCAACAATAATAGATACAGATATTCGTAATTTAGATTCCATAATCTAATGTGTAGTTCCTGTCTGCAAAAATACTTTGATGAAATGCCCAAACAAACACTGATTTATGTGCCAAACCAAAGTCTACACGTTTACAGTGGTGTGTTGCTTTAAATTTTTATGGAAGTTGAAATTAATAGGGGTTTTTTCACATATTTCGTTTAATAATTGACCAAAAACCCTGAAAAAATATATACGGTGTCAGAAATTGAAAAACCTCGAAATAGTTTACCTTGTAAAAAATGAAATCATGTCAATTCAGCAAAGATTCACTATGCCCCACACCCCACAGGCTGCGTAGAGCGAAAAAATCGGACGGTAGTAGAAGCCGCACGCGCCATCATGCATGCATAGGATAAAATTCCCAATGGATTATGGGCAGAGATAGTAAATGAGTCAGTCTACGTGTTGAATCGTACAGGGCCAATGAGTGTACCAAGCAATTCTCCACATGAGCGTACGTGAATGTGAGGAGCGGACAAAAACCAGCGATCAAACACTTAGAATCCTTGGTTGCACCTTTTATGCTCATGTTCCAAAAGCAAGAAACTGCACAAGAAAGCTCAAAAAGGGATACTTATTGGTTATGAAGGAGATGAAGGCTATAGTATCTAGGACAAAGAAGCATTCAAATTGATTAGATCCAGAGATGTGACTTTCCAAGAGATACCACTACTGGGAAAATCAAAAGAGGATGTACCTAGACCGACAAAGCCGACGCCTTTTCTTCAAAAGAACATCAATCATAATTTCCCAAGTTTTGAAAGTGAACATGAAATGAATGTTAATAGAGAGATTGGAGAACGACATGCTTCAAAGGATGAAATCAAAATAATTTCAAAACCTTCTTCACCAAGGGCATATATTGAAACCAATGAAGAAATGTAGATGATATTAATGAAGAACATTTTGAGTCCTTGCCTTCTGAAGAAGAAATTGGAAACCTAGAAGAAGGAAACCAAAGCGACAATTCTGACGGAAATGTTGAAAGAGAAGTAAATTGTTGCGACAATTCTGATGAAAACTTCGAAAGAGAAGAAAATCGCATGGTTCTTAGAGATAGAACAAATCTAAAGTCTTCTGTAAGGTTAAATGATTATATTATGGCTCTGGAAGCCAACAATTAATATGAGCATCATGTAAAGACAAAAAAAGTGGACAAAGGCTATCGAGAGCGAAATAGACTAGTTAGGAGATAACGAAACATGGGAACTAGTCGAACTACCGAAATTTCGAAAAGCGATCCCATGCAAGTGGATTTTCAAAATTAAGACCAATCTCGATGGCTCTATTGATAAATATAAGGTTCGGCTAGTCATAAAGGGATATTTTCATGTTGTAAAAGAGGTTCAATGTCGACTGGCTGAATGCAATGTTTGAGGTGTGACGGAGGTTGTCACAATGGTCTTTTGTTTTGTGTTCTGTCTAAAAATTACTATCGTAGTGTCATGGTGAAAAATCTTAATAAAGTATTACCCAAGTAGCAATTTAGTGAAAATTATGATCATAAACAAGAAGTATAATAGCGTACAGCCTTTATACAGATGTACTAAAAGGTAGAGCAAGTCTTTCAACTGCATTTAGGAGAATTCTTACACTGTTATATATCACAGCTGACTAACGGCATTATGATGGTAAAAAATACCGAAAAACGCATTTGTGTAGCATTCTAAAACGATCTAGTCCAGGCTTTGGCTTTATGTGATGTTTCGAGCTGGTTTAAAGATCAAAGCTTGTTAACGACTGGTTTAGCTTTACAGAAAATCTCTCTTGTAATGCTGTGAGCTGTATTAGGTATTGTAAATCGCTTTTATTTGGTGTACGCTAATTCTATTCTAATGCTACTTCAATGAGCTTGATAAAAGCTGATTAAAAGAGTATATGTAACCTATAATAATGCAGTTACAATTATAAGAGTATTATTATACACTTTGCGCTGTAATTTGGAGTAGTATACTTTATATTGGTCAATAGAGTTTAACAACGCTACTGTACAGCAAAGAACTTTTCAATGCAGTTGAGCAAGTATACATGCTAGATAACAAATGGACGCCATTTTAACAATACACGAACAATTATTGTTATAGAAATTAAAATTTTTACTACTCAATTTCGAGAGATATGTAGCTTATAGTGCAAAAACTATATATTGCGCATAGTTTCTGACTTAAATCATATGTTTCGAACCTAGTTATTGAGCAATATTTTATGAAGTATTTATACATCGTATTTATTTTGTATAATTAATTCGGTAAAACGGTATTATTATGAAGACGCGTAAAATATTTGATGTAAATGCCTATACACATTTACAGTAAAGTGGTACTCGCAACACAACTTGCTATGAAAGACCAAAACAAATATCAAAACATTCTTAATCTTAGATATTTGATGTCCGACACTTTGACACAACATGAATCCACCATTTAGAATTTATAATATATTAATAAAACATTATTTTTATTTTTGTTGATTATTTACACAAAATATTGCTGTCAACCAGCCACTAAGCAGCAAACAACTGTAGCATAGAGTTAAAGTAGCTGAATCTAAGACTCTGTGGGTGTATTATAGCAATTGTACAGACCTTGTACAGCTAAAGATCAGTACAGGAGCTGTTAACCAGACACTGTAAAGCGTAGTGCTGGTTAATTTGGGGCCCAATTTAGGAATACAAGGTCTGTGTAGAACACTACACAGCCCTTATACAGGAACCTAAAACAGCACTGAGAGCTACTATATCATGTAGTGCAGCGACTATACAGCATCGTGTGCTACTTGGGTAATACATCTATTCTAAACTAGCTTCCGCCCGCGACTTCGTCCGCGTGGATATTAGAGAAAATCCTTAGGGAACCTTCAACCAGGATCCGACCAACCGTTTTATACGCGATTAGGCGGGTCCCCACCAAGCGCGCTGCCTCGCGAGGCAAAACATTTGCGACGTGTGACAGGCCTCGCACGAGGCTGCGCGCTTGGTGGGGACCCGCGTAATCGCGTATAAAACGGTTGGTCGGATCCTGGTTGAAGGTTCCCTAAGGATTTTCTCTAATATCCACGCGGACGAAGTCGCGGGCGGAAGCTAGTTTATTACAATAATCAGAATTAGGTCCAGAGATATTAAGAGTATCACGTTCCCGTTTCTTTACTCTTTCCCGTTTCCGTCCCCGCCCCCGTTCCCGTTCCTGTTCCCGTGTCCGTCCCCGTCCCCTTGGGCTGAATCATGTCCACCGTGTTGGACTTCAAAACAAATGTCATTTTCGCATTCCTCATCCCATAAAACCTCAAGAACGACATCCACATCGGCTTTCATGTTTACTTACCCCATTTACCCCCTAACGGATGATTTTCAAAATAAGAAAATATGTGTTTGCCTATTTATTTTTAGACATGCTCCTACGAATTTTTAAGCTGTAAACTATGTAATGTCTATTTTATATTATTTTTCCATATATAATTTGTACCCCATTTTCACCCCTTTAGCGGTTAAATTGGACTTCAAAATTAATGTCATTTTCGCAATCACCATCCCATAAAACCTCAAGAACGACATCCATATCGATTTCTACGTTTACTTAGCCCATTTACCCCCTAAGGGGTTGATTTTCAAAACCACAAAATATATGTTTGCCTATTTATTTTAAGACATGCTCCTACGAAGTTTTAAGTTGTAATGTCTATTTTATATTGTTTTCAATACCAAATTTAAATCCAATTTTCACCCCTTTAGGGGTTAAATCATGTCGACCGTGTTGGACTTCAAAATAAATGTCATTTTCGCAATCTTCATCCCAGAAAACCCCAATAACGACATCCATATCGATTTTTAGGTTTATTTACCCCATTGCACCCCCATTTCATCACCATGGGGGTTGAAATTATACCAATACAATATGCGTTGCGTTAGATTTCCATCCATAAGCCTAAATTACAAATCTAGCGATTTCTACTTCAAAAATGAAGGATTATCTTCTAAACACAACTTCATCCCCCTTTTCACCCCTTTGGGGGTAGAATTTTGAAAAACGCTGAGACACGTATTTATTTATTTTCAATCATCAGCATAAACACAAAATTTGAAGATCCTAGCTTCAAAACTGAGGGACTTTCATACAAACTTTCATCCCTTATTTCATCCCCTTAGGGATGGAATTTTCAAAAATCCTTCCTTAGTGGATGCCTACACTGTATAAAGTATCTGTGTGCAAAATTTCAAGTCTCTAGGTTCAGCGGTTTGGGCTGTGCGTTGATATCTCACTCAGTCAGGACTTTGAATTTTATATATATAGATGTGTGTAACTGTCGATTAAGCTTACACCACTGAGCTCTGCAACATCTACAAATATCAACAGGTTATGGTCAGCACTCCGCAAAACTGTAAGTTTTTTCGGATAGAGAAAGTTACACACAAATTGGTTTAAACTTTGAGATGGTCGGAGAAAACGACAACACCATGAGTGTCAGTAGTAACAGCACGAGTACTAGCAGTACGAGCACTAGTAGCCTACCTGCATTTGAGAAATTACAAGGATCTTCGAATCACTCGACATGGAAATTTTTAATGCAGATGTCACTAGATGACGATCTATGGAGCTATGTAACAACTACACCAGCTGCTATAGATGTAGATGCAACGAAGAAAGACCAGAGAGCTCGCTCTAAGATCTGTCGCATGATAAATACTGATTTACTAGTACATGTTAGAGAAGCTACATACAACTACTAAGGAAGTATGGCAAGCATCCTTATGCTTACTAATATTATAAATGAGAAAGTCCGTTTGTTTGTTACGCCTTCACGTCTTAACTACTGAACCGATCATCATGAAATTTTGCATGGACGTTGTAAGGGGTACAGAAAATAACATAGGGTACCTTTCATTCAGAAAAAACGTACAGTTCCTGAGGGATAGCAAAAAACTCTCCACGCAGATGAAGTTGCGGGCGGCCGCTAGTTAGAGAATAATTGCCAAGACCAAGGAGTCGTAAACAGATGTCGGTTACTGGGACAACTTGTAAGCTTTAAGTTAGAGAAATTCAGCTGTAGGAAGGACTATAACATGTTACGCAAATACTGAAAGTAGCCCAGCAGTTACGAGGTATTGGTAAGGAAGTAGACGATGAATTGCTAGCAGCGCTTATGTTACAAGGACTTACTGAAGAGTATACACCCCTAAAGATGACAATAGATAATGCGAACATCACACTGACATCTAACTACGTCAAAACAAAATTGCTTCAACAGGATAGTCCAATACCTTCGACATCCACTGAGAATGCATTGGTGTCAAGAGATAACCGTTCAAGGTACAAGAGTAGTTCCACGAACAGTAAAGGTAATCAGCAAAAACAAACGCAGCAGAAGCGTGATAAGCAGAAGAAAGAGATAAGATGCTCTATATGCAATGGACTGCATAAAGCATTGACATGTCCGAAGAATCCTAATGCAAACAAAGAGAAAAAGGGTCACACCTTTCTAGTTGCTTATAGCACCATCAAGAGTAATGACAATGAATAGGTAGTGGACTCAGAAACGTCTCGTCACATGACCTAACGCAAGGATTGGCTAGCTAACTATAGAGACTTTAAAAGCAATGTTGATATTAATGTAGCAAACAGCCAAAAGTTGTATGCATGTGGCTCAGGTGATGTCATTAAAGATAATAATAAGACTATGCAATTTGGAGTGAGAGAGGTAAAGTATGTCCCTGGATTGTTTGCAAATTTGTTGGGCGTGGATACACTGGTGAGTAGAAACTTTGTAGTTGTTTTTTTCCGAGAAAAGATGTGATATATATCACCCTTACATAGTAAATACTTCAAGGGTCTGTACCAAGAGCTTTGCCAATACATTTCTTATGCGAACTTTTTGGGCAGTCATGATTGTGAAAACCTATTTCCATTGACTAGAATCAAGTAAAAATTGGCGACTCATAATAGTCATTACTAATAAATAGACATCGGATTATATGCACTAAGAAAGTGCCAAAATATGCATACAAATATGCACTAAAAAGGCCAAAATATGCACTAAAAACTGTTAATAATGCCCCAAATATGTCCAAAATATGAACAATGCAAAACTAAAAAAAAAACATTTTTCACCCAATATCAATTTGAACGCCGAAAACGACCTCTCTATATCAACTGATGTCATTGGCTAAATTTGGCGCCATTTCTGGAGGATCTGGAGATACCTTTTACGCAGGGCACGACGTACGACCTGTGCCATTGATAAAGGCATTAATGTTCTTCGTTTTCTTCAAAGCTCTGGTTTTTTGCGCGAAATAGCGTCTAACTTTATACGCAAATTTTGGGCAAAGGAATGAGGAATGGCGTTTGCAAGTTCAATCATTGTTTACAGTATTTCTATTGATTTAAATTTTTTAGCTTGCAAAGGATGTAGACGTAAGTTAGAGGCTAGCTTAAATAGCTGCCTATATGTAGCTTCCGCTACTAAAGGAAATATGCACGATTGGGAAAAAAGGCCAAAATATACATTAACGCCGTAATTAGAGAGTTACATGCATATGCAAATGCATATAATCTGATATCTACTTATAAACACACTTATTAATTGTTTAATTCAAAAATACCTACCACTATCCTTAGACTCTTGAAACTGTTAATTATTTTTGATAACAGTGGCCACCAAACTCGCCTACGCTACTCCAAAAGTGCGTGGCAACGCAGCGCTGAGTAGTCAAGTGAAAGTCAACCCTTACGCTCTATCATAAATCGGCGACTATACTTGAAAATATATGCGCGTTCAAAAAATGATTGGATTATTGATAAATCTGTTTTAATATATAATAATTTATCTAATAAACGTATAAAAATTGACCGACTATTTTTTCACATTACGTAAATAACCTCTTAAAGTCAAAAAATAAAAAAAATATGATAAAGGAAGAAAATTTATTGGCTTACTGAACAAAGCTATGTATTTAAGGATATAAAAACATATTAAAAAATAATAATCAACAGATAATTTTTTCACTAGAAGATATATTGAAAAATGTTAAAAGTTAAATTTTGGGTATCTCTGAAATCGAAAAAAGATTGGATTCCTTCACATACTTACTCTAACAAGTACATAAGTACGTATACAGAAAGTGTTTCAGCCCGAGGAAATATTCACAGAGAGATATAAGCAATTTTCATGTTTAGGTAAAAATACCTAACTTCTCGTAACAAAATTTATTGGCTTATTGTGCATCTGTAATCTGTATTACCTAACTTCATCACATGCCAAATTTCATAGACGGGAGAATTATTCGGGTTGCATAAGCCCCGTTGATCGGACTATAATCTGTGGTTTAAGGCAGCTTTCCAATACAAAACAATATACACCTTTTGTGTGACAGTATTTCACATTTTTTTTACATTATGTGGGGCATTACGACGTTCGGTTATACCGTACACGGTCAACTATAGTGTAGCTAAGGCTGTTTGCTTAAAAGACCACCGACAGTTCAGTCGAATATGAATGATCCATTTGCCACAGGCCTGATGTGAACGATCGAAAAAACTGTAAGTAAATCGGGCGCAGTACTCAATAAAACATTTTTAAAATTGATTTATATATTTATTTGCCTTAAAAACGACAAACAAAAGACGTAGGTAGGTGTGCCACATCACCACATGCTTCATTTCCGACGGCAAACAAACAGTGGGGCACGGCGAGGAGGCCCCATCAGCGATTTGTTTCGTCAGGAAGGCCGATTTACACATAGCAGACTCGCAGACGGGCGTTACGGCCCATCCAAATGGTTGCCGATGATGCATTCATCGATGTTTGCCTTCGATCATCGTACGTGGGGTAAGGACACTCATTAGGATAATGTATTCATGAGGGTGCATGCTGGTGTGGCATTTGTCTGTATTCAGCGAATACAGGCAGTGGTCGCCAACTACAGGTGCAAAGGTCCACTCAATTGCTGGCGCCGGTAATCTTCTATGTATGGAAGTACCATTTAGCCGGCTAGCAGGGCACCTAGATTATTATTTCATTTTTTTTTCTTTGGCAGACTATATGAGTGTTATCTTTTTAATGATTCACTTTTGTAACATCTCCAGAGATATATTACCTATAGTTTACCATTAATATGACTTAAATTCGGGCAGAATGCATAACAGTTATTTTTTTTTTTTTTTATTTTTTTTTTTTTTTTATTCAAAAAATACTTACCGGCTTACAGAATATTCCAAAACGCCAGTAAGCTTAATCTAACAATAATATAAATGAATTAATTAAAGTTTACCATAACTACAAATACACTAACAATATAATAATAAAAAAAAACAAATGTCAAATAATAAACATGCAATAAAAAATAAAATTCTAAATAATGTCCAAAGAAAATGGAATAACAATAAGATTTAAAAAAATACTATAAAACAAAGGGTCTACTACTAATCCAAATTAGGATTTATAATGTCAACAACTAAAATTAGGTAATTCTAAATTGGTAAACATACACAAGATTTAAATAAATGTCAACTTTACAATATTTACAATAGCTATGTCAATGAAAATGTTACGTCAGTCGCATAATTTATTATATTATTATGTCAGTCAATATGCACGTCATTCAAATAAAAATGGAATTTATTAATGATATGTCCTAATTGGTCAAAGAAAATGTCAATGTCATTGTGCTGGGCGAGCAAGTCTCCTATACAGCGCAGTGCGCGTGTGGTGGGCGCATTCTTGGCGCGCTTAGTGCGCGTCGTCGGCGGGGCCAGCAGTCGCGGCCTGCGGCGCGGCGCGATTAGACCATCCGCATCCCGAGGAATATTTCTGGGAACCATCAGCCGTATTTGTTCCAATATTTCCGGACTATCTACTTTGTGGTGTATGATAGCCAGATAGTGTTTCAACAGCAGCATTAGTCTTCTGAGTTTCAGGGTCTCCATATCCACCATACCCGAAACAAACATTGACGGATAAAGATACGGGTAATAACCATAACGTTGTTTGTAGAGCCAGCGTGCAAACTTGCGTTGAATTTTTTCCACTAAAAGAGCATATTTATCCTCATATGGATCCCAAATCCATATGAGTAATATATGTTATGTTATATTACATATGAATAATAGTTTTGTTACATTTTGTTGAAGGTTCAATAGAAAGTGATCTCTGTTAAAAAAAAAAAAACAGGTTGTTATATCAGATTTAGTTAATAACTGTTTAAAAGTTAACTTAGCTTTTAGAAAAAAAATTCGTACTTAAGTAAAACTATAAGCACCTAAAAATAATAATATCACAATTAAAAAACGCTTATTGTTTAAAAAAAAAAAAAGTTTTAATTTTGATAAGGAAAGTGATAGAAATACACGAATTTAAAATCGTAACTTTTGGGCATTGTAGTGCCCACATTTTTATTACAAAACTACCGCCGCTGCCTGGCTATGATGTTTTTTTAACAGCATGATTTCCCTGTTATTGGACGATATTTACTATAAGGGTCTCAAAACCTATATATTTTTTTTTTAATTGAAGTTCATCCTTTTTATATTCAATTTTTTTTATATATACAGCTACCATCGCAACTTTCCATTCTATTACAAATGTAATGGCAATTATGGTCTTCACAAGACAAATGTTCACATAACTGCCAAAAACACTTATTTTATTACCTTTTTTTTATGAATTGATTAAACTGGTAGATACCGGTATGTCATCATATTATTTTACTTAGTTGAATATCATCGATACTTACACTGAATTAGAGACGTTTCTTTTGTGCCTTTAAACAATGGGGTAGACTAGGGGACACTAGTGATCATATCAGGAATCACAAATTGTAAAATAATAATTGCATATCAATTATCTAGAACAGGCAGCTTATGATATTTTCATTGCCATTTTTCTAATTGCATTCAGTGCGGGGTGTTAAGTATTCTAGATGTTATTATTCTGATGCTAAACAGAAATTATTCAATTCATTAAAATATCAAAAACTAATCACCAGTTTTGTTTTGTTTTTTTTTTTCAGATCGAGAGTGAGTAAATTCGAATGCAAGTCGAATCAGGCAGTAGAAACCAAATGAAGTAGACTTTTTTCTATTTCTAGCATTTTTAGCCCAAAAACATTTTATTTTATAATTTGAGATTTTAGCATTCACAATGATATTTTGGTTTAGTATTGTAGAAAGACTATTATGACACTAAGCTACCTACTATTTTATTTCTGTTCCACCAGTTTCTTAAACTAGAGGTGATAACGATTGTGCCATCCTGATCGTCACAATTTTGAGTCTTAGTTTGGTACCTCTTATTCACATGTAAGGTACTTCTTCGTATCTTTTATTCTAATATAAAGTATTCACAACCTATAACTTTCAATTTCAGGGACGGAAATTAAACGCACAAATAAATTGGTTTTCACAACATTATCAAGGTGGTATGATTTTACAGTATATTATTTATGTTATTATTGAAGCTGCTGTCTACTAATACTATCAGGAAGAACAGAGTTTGGTAACGGTTCGATTACTTAACAAAAAATAATAATATAGACAGAATAAACACATTTTCCTTTACAGAAGTGTATATACAATTTAAATATCAGTATTAGATAATATTGCGTTCATTATTGAATAGACAAAATTGAACTAATCTCAAGTTTGGTAAATAATTTAACTACCTACGCCTTTGCGTAGACTCCATTATTCAAATACAATGGATATATTCGATTACTTAAAACTTTATTTAAATATTTTTTCAAATTGGAAAACTTTAAATATTTTCCACTTTTGTTCTTTTTTTTTCAACTTTTTTATCTTAAAAATTTAACTTTAATTACCTTGCCTATTGCACAAAGAATGCAAACAAGACAAAAAAAAAATCAAGATTGTATTAGTTTACACATTTATATTAAGTATAATAAACAGTTCATAATCACTTCTTATTTAGAAATAAATTAAATTCCTATATGTATTGTAAATAATAGATTGCTGAAATAAAACATTTAATGATAGTGGAGTAGACTCGTGTCCAAACAGTTTTAACACTCGACGTACGCCAATACCTTTATAGCCCTAACAAAAAACGATATTATAGATGTTCCAGGTAACACGGCGGGATGGTTAATTACTCCACTATAATAGCAAAATATTAAAACATAATATCATCAATAATCAAACTGAGATTTCCAAACCAACCTTGCACTTAAAATATATTATCATCGATAAATCAAACTGAGTTTTCCAAACCAACCTTGCATATTTTTTTTTATGTACCAACCATCTGTAGGTACCGTTTTTAGTAGTAATCATGTCAAACGTTCAGAATTATTTTAAATGACTTTCTTTTCTTTTTTAAAAGACTAATACGCAAGAAATGATATTTCCATTTTCTTATTATAATGCTTTAAACATCTACATTTGTTAATATACTAATATCTTCGGATGAATCTGAAGTATAATTAATGATTAAACGAACTTACCTGTAAGTGAAGTTCTATCATAATTATACGAGGGATTCATCCGAAGATATTAGTATAGAATCCCACCCTCCCTTCTCATTATTGTAAATTACAATAACTATCTACCCACTGAAGAAAATGAAGAAATATCATAAGATTTGGACTTTGAACTAAATAAAGTGGTTGGCGTCTAGTAGTGACGAGGAGAGCTCGGACCGGAAATGTCAAAATATCTGTCAATTTTAAGTCAAAAACCTTCTCTTTTTAGGTTTTTTAGGTTATTGCTTTAAAATAACGTGCTAAGTGGTGATACATGCAAGCGATACTACATTTGTTAATATACTAATATCTTCGGATGAATCCTTCGTATAATTATGATAGAACTTCACTTACAGCTAAGTTCGTTTAATAATTAAATAAACTAGATCCCTAGACAAAATAATGACTAAACTTTGAAATAATTAATGAACTACATTATGTATTCAAACTAGTTTCTTTTTTTGTTGGCATGTAAGAATGTTTCCCAACAATGCATATCCATTTACAAGCCAATACACAGAAAATTATTCTACATTCTGTCTGTATGTAAGTGGCCGCGGTTGTCATTACGTTTTCCGCAAATGAGGTCGGGTTTTTTCTTATCTCCCTTTTTTATGGTCGATACCTACAACCATATTGCGTATTTATGGCATAAGTCTTAATAAGTAAGAAAAAAATGAATATAAATTGTTACAGGATAAAAAACATGTACTGCCTGCAAAACAAGTGAGGTTTTATTCTTAGTTTGTTATTGAAACAAATTAATATCTCAGATAAATATTTTTTTCTAATTAGAAAAATAACTAGAAAAGTAACTAGACTTGTTTTTAAATTTCCGGGTTGTCTTATTGATTATCTTGTTGCTTTATTCTATTTTCATGGCATACTATTGCGATTTTCTAAAAAGATTTGAATCTCCATTTTTATAATTTTTTTTAAGAAGAAAGCTCAAATCGCGAAATAAAAATTGTACAAAACAAGAGTTCAAAATAGTATAAAACCTATATAGCAATAGCAATAGTATAAAAAATTATATAGCTATTTCACCTTAATTGATTGTCTAGCACCTGCAAAGGGGCTGCTTTCGAATGTCGAAGTTCTCTTCACATTGGTGAGATGGCGCTGGTCTACAGCGTGAACGTAAAAAGTATTAGAAAATTTCGCCAATCCCATTAAGCGGCTCGGTAGCATAATTGGTAGTGCAGTGGGCCAGAATCCTAAGGGCGCGGGTTCGAGTCCCGTCTGAGTTGCTACGGGTGAGTCGATTTTTTCTAATATTTTTCATTTATTAATCATCTTAATAAAACCCTTGATTTTTTCACGATTTCTGGATGGTTTTCATACAAAAAGTTTATAAAAATTCTGGTCTCTACAAAATGGCTCTACGGCGAAAGTAGTCCGGTTCAGACGGCCTATAATATACAGGAACTTGTATTTTTCAATCAAAATTCACTATTATAGTGAATTTCAAAAATGCTTTGCCTTTACAAAAATTTCATTTATTAAAAGTAAGTTTGAAGACAAATATGAATTATCGACAAAGCGAGCGAAGCGTCTCCGTTTCAGCTTGGGCAAAATGCTTTCATATGTGTCTCTCTGTCCGGCTGCCTCCACAAGT
Organism: Agriphila tristella; assembly: GCA_928269145.1. Lineage (NCBI taxonomy): Eukaryota > Metazoa > Arthropoda > Insecta > Lepidoptera > Crambidae > Agriphila > Agriphila tristella. The sequence goes on along the minus strand of OV743440.1, from coordinate 1,117,784 downwards.
CACATTCTTTAGACAATGTTCGTGAAATTTTCTGGTTCGATAAATTATTTACTTTTTATGTCGATTATGTTTTTGAAATTTTTCGAAAAAGGAAGCAAGTGATTTAGCCATTTCGAAAAATGTTTAGAAATGTCACAAACACTATCTTCAGCTCACAGAGCCAGAGAGTCACTAGTTATTCCTTTTTTGCGGTCGGTACCGGGCGCCAGTACCGCGGAGGTAGTCTGGCCCAGACGGCCTATAATATTTGCATACAGAGCGCGGCCTGCTCGCATTTATCAACGCTTTGACCGGCGACTCGCCTCGCTGATACTATACTACTCGGCGACAAGAGGTAATACGCATGCGACATGATTTTATGTAGGACTGGCTGTTCTTCTAGCTACTTAAACCAATGCCCCGAAAGAGCAATAAATTGCCAAACAAAAAGAAAAGCCATGTTTTTATTGACCATCAGCCATTTTTAATGTCCCCAATACTAGGGCACAGGCCTTCCTTGTGGGTGAATAAGGAGAATGGGCCATTACCGACCACGCGGGCCCAATGCGGATTGGTGGGTGTTAACGACTGCAAATGCACCCGGGACCAACGAATGCCTTAACGTGCCTTACGAAGCACGGAGAAGCTCGAGAAAATACATTTTTAGTCACCCATCCCGTGATCGACCCTTGCGAAAGTTGCTTAACCTACGCAATCGCTGGGCTAGGCGCTAAACCAGTGTGCCATCGAGCTCCTCCATGTTTTTTAAAGATGCCTAATTTGAAGGTAAATCTATCAGAAACTTTTAGAAACTCAATTTCTTCAGGCACCTAATTCTTTCTAAAACGATGCATGAATAAAATCTTAGGTGACGACTTCATTTTAGTTTCATATTCCGCCGTATTCTTGAAGATGCAAATCTCAACTTCGTTACATCACATTGCGAGAACGTAGCATTGAATCAACTGCATTAAGCAAATCAGCTGGAAGACGCAAGGCTGTATGGAGGTGATTCCTCTGCATCACTTGTAAAAATAAACTGTCTCCTAGCGCAATCAGGTAGCTTCATGCGAGTATATGGAGGCGACACCCTCGAGCGAGTTACTGCTCTCTTTAATGCGAGGCCAGGAGATACGCGAGAGGGCGTATAGAGAAGAGAGAAGGTATATGATCTGGAGGGGCGTTCCAACTGTACGCTTAGTCCCAATATTACTAAATGGTTCTGGGGCCCTATTTTTGAATCCATCGGCTGGCGTCGAGCGCTCTATACAAACTTATCTGACCCGGTGGCCAAAACTGGAACTAAGTGTTGTACATATTGTTACCTAGGTTACGCCATCGTCTATAGCCGACAGCGACGCTGTCATATGAGTAAAGAAAAGGACCAGAGACAAAGCTTCATACAACCGCGCGAATCGGTTGTACTACTACAAGCACGCGGGGCATGTGTGCGTGTCCACTGGCCGCTTGTCCCGTACGTGAAAATCTATGGCCATTGCTTGTTTTGTTAGTTGCAAGTATTAATTTCACGTTCTTAAGAACCTTTGTCTCTGGTCCTTTTCTTTACACATGTATCGGTGTCACCGAGTCAGATAAGTTTGTAAAGAGCGTTCGACGCAGCCGAAGGATTAAAAAACAGGTCCCCTGTTATACGAGTACATGAACGTGATGGATGAGGTTTTGCTTCATTTTCGTAATTCTAGAGTTTAAAGAAAACGACAGGAAATGTATTTTGATTGTTTGAGACAATTTCTTAATGAATCAACCAGTATTTTAAATTACTGAAATATCTAAGTCACCCACAAAAAAATCATAAGAACAAAGTCACTCGCTACTTTTGAAGCCCCACGAAATATGTGGTGCGCATCACGCGCGCCGTTCCGTCAGCAATATTGTCTAAAGCAATTTGTATGTAAATCAATTGTTGTTAATACTATTTATGTCGATGGTTATTGAGCTACACTACTTACTTTCTCCGCAAAAAATTTGGCCAAAACCAGATTTTATTCCCACAGGAAAAGAGTACAGATTTGGGTGACAATTTTCTTCCCAAAACAAGGATCATGGTAAGACGTGCTGTTAGGGAATTGTTAATAGAGCCTTGTCTCACAAGCTCGGAGGATTATGTTGGTTATAAAATTTATTATGTATATTATAAATAAGGGATTTATGAAGACGGTTTATCGCCGTTAAAATATAAGATCGGTGATGAATGTATGGGAGTGTAGTGGAAATAATAAACAAGTTTATGTAAGCGGGTGGGCAAATAGGCCAACAAATCACCCGCGTATCGGATTAGCTCCATAAGTTATTTATGTCCGCTGACTAGTCGATATACGACTGGCACTTACGAAATCTGATGGACATGCCAGATTTCTTTGTGTTGTTTTTGATTGCGAATTATAACACAATAGATACTAAGTTAAAGTTGTGACTTTGATCAAGTTATTAAATACTTACCACATTTATAAATAACTAGCCTTCGCGACTTCATCCGCGTGGACAGTTAAATGACCTCCTAGTGTGTGAAAGATTATTACTGAGAGTTCAAGCTTTTTCCTTTGTTCTACCCACTCGAATCAGGTGAAACACGGCTTAGATTTTAATTTCGACCCTAAGCTACAAAACTGTGAAAAGCCCATCAAAATCCGTTCAGCGGATTTTGTGTAATGTGGGCACAAACATTTAGAATTTACAGTTTCATTATATTTACAGATAGATAGATTCTATTGGTCAAAATCAACATTATAAATCAAGAATAAAAAAAATACTTGCCAGGAGATCAAAGGGAGATCAAGTAAAGGAGATTGTAACTATTTTGAAATTTTTAATAGGTAATCGTTGTGTTTCACAAATCTTCTTTTATATTATGCGAGAGATCGTTTTGTACATTTTCTTGCTAATTCATGAATGTGATTACACAGTACCTTATCCGACTATCAGGATCAACCTACTCCTTGTTGGTTGATGGAGGCCGAAGTGACTGACTATTTGCTACAGTGGATCGCTTGTTCGATCCAACCCAGTTAGTTTAGGTCAGACAGTCAGGTAGGCTAGTTAGCCATCGAGTCGAGAACATAAAAACTAACATCATTAGCAGTTTGATAGCGTACAAGAATGTAGATGTAATGATCTGCTTCATCTCCCGTAATAATTTGTTAAAAAGGTAATACCACATCTGTGATAACTAAATGATAAAAAAAATGTTCCTGAGTCTTATTTCACAAGTTACAACTATTTTTATAATTAACATTATGAAAGTTTTTTTTATTGAATTTCTGATTACATAATTTTGAAAATAAGCCCATAGTGGTATATCGTAACTGTGAATTAGGCAATCTGTGCCCAAATATGTTTTACTGCACCAAAACCACAGAACAAAGAAAAAATTTTTCCCCCCAGTAGAAGTCGCATGTGGGCGGCACCGGTGTAACATCACATCTGCGAAGCTCCGCACTTCTTTAAATTTGGCTCCGTCAGTCGTATGAATGAACGCCAAACAAAAACATCTTCGAAAATAATATAAAAATGCCGAGTTGCATTATATAAAAGAGCAAAATCGATATCCACATATATCATTTAGCAAACGAGTGCATAAAATATCAGAGGCGAGCTTTATTTAAATAATTTTGATTTTAATTAAAAATTAAACTGATATTTTCCTTTTAAAATTCAATACAATAAATATCCACCTTTATTCGGTAAACACTTAAGATCCATATTCCAACGCACAATTTGACATTTTCTTGAAGTTTCATAAACACTAAAATGTAGAATGGCGGAAATGTCACTCAATAGGGGAGACCGAGAAAAGTTGTGGCTGTGAAGAGTTGAAAAGTATTATCACCATAGCAAGAAATTGATAAGTAAATCATAAACGTCTAAGTAACAGTTGATTTGATACACTCACCACTGAAAACACGCAAAAACAGCACGGAATTTTAGTCAACTTAATTCATAAATAGTAGTACGTAACAGGCGAGGCGAGTGCGGGAAGCTAGCATTTTTATTGTCAAGGATTTTAATCATTCGAGGCAATTTAATAAAAATTGCTTCTCCTACAAGGCTGCGAACTTCGCAGCCTTGTAGGGAAATATTTTTTTTAGTTAAAATGTAATTTAGAAATTGGTTCATGTGGCCATGTGAAACGACTGGTGATGCAGCCATAAAGTTTTATAAAAATAACGCTATATAGTTATTTTTCTATTAGGAATACTACATTCCTGAACTTGCGCGGGGCGGGAAGTAACTATTGAAATTAACTCGGTAGGTATAGGTGCCGGCACATAACTTGGCAAGTTTTTAACGCGCATTCCTATACTTCTCTTTGTTTGCCCGATGTAAGAGAGCCCAGTGGCAATCTAGTCAGGTGTTGTTGTTCACAGTCACAGATCTCGCGTAAAGCGCATTCGCTTAGATAGTGTAGCCCTTTCATCGCGCCGCCTTTGCAGGTGCCGCTTCTTGTCAAAGGATGCCGCCGCATAAACAAAGGATACCGCGTGCGGCGTACACCCGCAAGTCAATTTGGATTTTGGCAGTTTACATCGAAGCGCCGCGCCGTAGTGAAAAGTGGTGTTTGTTGACTCTGCTAACGTATACTAAAAATGTTTTTCGTCCTTGGGAGGACAGTGAAGTGCCTCAAGATGAAACTTTAAGTGAACCAACAAAAAAAGACGGGTGTTTTGTAAAACATGTAAACACAAAAAAAAAGTTTAGATAACGCAATTAAAAAAGAAAATCGATATTTTGGTATGGATTCGTAACGTGATGAAGTTGGATCTATTATTATAAATACAGGTGATAATGACTCTTATTTTTTTATTTGATTTTTCATTAAAATTCTCTTTCCACCTCGCTTGTGTGTATTATTTGTATTCGTATTTGTTTTTTAATAAACACAAGTAGGGACGGACACCGTAATCTTAAAAAAACACGACCCCCCCCCCTCCCCCCGCCCGCACACTATGGTACAACTTAAATAATTATCGATACCGATAACGATATTGTTTACCGTTATCAGTAACATTACCAAAAACTTGCCGGTATGCCTGTCTCTGAACACATTTGCTTTAGGGTGTACCGACACTATCTAAGCGAACGAGCTTTACTCTCTGAAACAAAGATTTCCCTTCGGTAGGTAGCAACTGTATAGGTAGTGGGATTCACCATTGAGGTATCTATCTGTAAGTGTTGCTTTTCGAAACATCCGATATAATTATTTTTTTTTGGGTTTCCGAATTTTAATTTCAAATATTTTTTGCCTAGTATGAACTAAGAAATGTCAGGATTCCACCGAATTATGAAATAGAGTTGAAACGAATTATTGATCTGAAAAATTTAGTATCGCTATTTAATATTTTAATTTGGTACCGCGAAGATATGTCTTAATTCCTTTTAGCTCTTTAATTTTAAAAAATATAAATCGAAATAACTCCTTATTAAGCCATGTTGCCTTGGTATTTTTGACTGAATATAACATTATTTCGTAATTGAATATAAAATAAATATAGGATTTTGGGTTAGGTTCGGAATAATCGTTCTTTATTACTTATCTATCGATTCTCGAAAAAGACCTAGTCCAGTAGGACCACGGGTACATAGTGGTATACCGTGGTCCTACCAGTAGGTCAAATCGGTAGGTCCACCCCGCCCTTAATGCAACCAACCCGGTCTCCCTTATCTCATTAAATTTTCTTAATGTACTTTATGTATTAATAAATAAGGTGGTAAATCGCACAATTAAAATTAGCTTGCGCCATCTAGCGGCTAAGTAGCAGCATTATTATTATACGTATTATTTAATTTTGGTACCAAGTTGCTATGGTAATACGACTGAATCTAAATAAATAAACTTTGTGATTTATGGCTTTCTGGATATTACACATTTTTACTTTTTATCCAATTATGTGTTCATAAAGTGTGTGTGCGTAGCATGTAACTATTAAGTGGGGGGCTTGGCTTCGATTTTTAATGTGTTTGTTTGGTTACACTGGTTTTCATACTAAATTGAGCTCATACTACTTCTATCTACTTCTATGTTCTGTGACCAAAACACTGTCAAAGTTAAAGTTATCGTCAAATGATAATGCTACCATTTGTCACGTCAAACTTGTCAAAGGAAATCATGCTGGCTGGCAACCTCTTTTTTTTTGGCTAACTTGTGCTTAACCGGTACTTAACAAGTTATTGTTAAAGTAAGCTGGTGCTCTTTTGTTATGTTCTTTAACACAAGAGTTAAAACTGATTAGGAACCGACGAATGGATTGGCAGCGGAAGTATTATTGGTAATACATTCTAAACAAGCAAGCTTATTAACACAATATCCACCGTCGATATCGAATATGTCGCCTTAGTGTGTATCTGTGGTTCATTTGCGATAAATCAATCGGTGCGACAGGCGACGCGACGCGGGCGCCGCACCGCACGACGCTGCGACCAATTACGTGTGTCTCATTTGATTATTATCTACATACCCTTCCGATGGGCCACCCATGTTTTCTTAAGATAACCAAGAGCAATAAATTTTAGTAAAAGACTATTAATTAATGACACGCTGACACTTTCGCTAAAACGGATGAAATGGACCGCATCTATACGGAAGCAAAACTACTGTATGAGGTAATTAGTAAATGAGATGCCCACTCCAAGACTTTACGTTAAATGGGGTGAGCTTTCCATATAATGCCCCACTTAAGAATGCAGTTTGATAGGTTAAGGCCGCCGGTAACGATCATTTGCGATTGTCAATTTTTACGTCATTGACGCCCATTGATGCGAAAATTGATAATTTAGAAGCGATTGTCAGTCACTCAAACAATGGCATTGACGAAAAAATTGACAATTGCAATTGATCGTTACCGGCGGGCTTTAGCCTTTAAAAATTAAATGAAAATAATTACGATGTTAATTTTTCCAATATGATTTATGGATACGATACAAGCATAATTAACTACATGCTTGGGTTGGGATCCAGTTAAAGTAAAGTTTCGTTCAATTCCAACCCCCCTCTAGCACGACCAGCAAAACACGCATATAGCGTGATATAGCGTTTTATCGATACTCAACTGTCAAAATCCATTGTCTTTTGACAGTTAAACTTGACAAATCTCTATATCATATCGCGTTTCGATGGTCATGCTAGGGGCAAGATAAGAGCTGATTATTACCTACGTAAGATATGATTTATTTATTGATTTGTCCTTTCAGTTGTACTATTAGTTATTCTGTGCTTTCAGTCAAATGACAAGGCCATCTTGGGATGATCAATGTAGTCTAACATGTTTGCTCTGTTTTTAGGAGTAAATTACCTAAGTATAATAAAAAAATATATTTAAGTACAAGTATATTTTAAATCTAGATGGATGAGATGAGATGAAAGTTTTACGTCAAACAACTTATTCGAGCCATAAATATTCCTCGCCTGAGCAAATAAAATTATGGAGAAAGAAATCTTTCATCAGGCCAGAGTCGCGGCCGTAATCAGGTTCAGACAAAGGCGGACCTCTGCGGTTTAATAAATCAAAACGCGAGTAAACGTCACTTTTGGACGCTCGTAAACCAACGGTGGACCCAGCGATGCTTCACACAACACAGACAGCAAAACTTCCATCAAAAAACTCACCCGTAAAACGGTACAGCATCAGGAATGTTCCTTTCTTTACAAGACTGTGGCTTTCCTTCATTGTATATTTCTAGTTGTGGAAATAAAAATGCGAGCATTAAAAAGGCCGAACAATTTGAATAAGAGCGCGGGCGCAATTCAATTTTGTGATTGAATTTGGAACCATGTGATGTGGTAGATTTAAGCCGCTTATAGAATTACGGATAAAATATTGTAAAATGTGATATTGAACGAACAGGTTTGAACAATTGTTTAGCCTTCCATACAGACGGTGTGTTCTATGTCAAATATTGGGCAAAATGAAACTCCTTATTAGGTATTAAAACATTATTTTTTTTTATCTTAGATACGTAGGTACTTCAGTGCTATTTAGATCCCATCCCATACAGAATGCGAGATAAGGCATTTCAATTTAATTGAATTATTTTAAACAACTACTAACTTAAAACGCAAATGCATCTTATAAATTACCAAAATAAAGTATTGTTTGATAGAAGACCTTTTGAGCTGGTTCCATTTCAGTAATTTCATCCAAAAAATTAAGCTCCATGACTTCTCCTTACTTCCGAATACAAGTACTCCTCAAAAAATAGGTCATCCTGTTTTTTCTCTGATTTCCGTCCTACAAGGACGTCACAGTATCGATATATTTTACGTCCATCATAACCTCTAAGATCCCTCGTTTACTGTCGGTATAAGCCTATAAGCGCAGATCCGGCATAAGACACTGTAGCTATTCATTGGCCGGCTCGATTCATTTTGTATTCAGCGGCCACTTCGCTATGCCAATAACATAAAAACACAGTAAAACATATATTTAGTTCATACATACATACTTAGGGCATTTCCATCGTCCACTTTATGCGTCAGTCGTAAAAGTTCATGCCTCCTGCTAATGTGGTACCCGTTCGTGAGACAGCTCTAATACAACACAATTACATGAAATAATAATGTATTTGAATAATTTGAATTAAAAAAAAAATAACGAATTGTTTAGATACTTGCGTCCAAATCCTTTTTAAAGGAAACACTGACTGAATAAATAAGATTAGTCTTTAAAATAAACTATAGTCAGGTGGGGTAAGTGAAACACCGGGGTAAGTGAAACACCCAACCATATCTAAGAAACTATCGTTGTTTATTCTCATAGCGATGTGTCGATAAAGCAGGAATGACGAATTACTTCCCTTAATACAACACAGATATCGCTGCGATCATTAAACTAGCTAGTAAACCAAAAAGAAATTCATTAGATGTCAAAACGCAAAACACGATATTTTTTTGATAAATCTTTAAAACTGGACCCTATTTTATGAGAATTTGATACATTTTGGATATTAACGGTTAAACGTGATCCTTTTGTCCTGTTTTTAATTAAATGGACACAATATTTAAAGCTATTTTGGCCACTGTTTCACTTCCCCCTTGTCAGGGGTAAGTGAAACACTTCTTAGCTTTTATATTCTTTTCGTGATTTTGTTGCTTAATGCAAGTCTTTAGATATTTATATTCATACCGTTATAGGCCGATTTAATTAGGAGTACATTGCCTATACAGCTACTTTAATTGCGAGTTTTATAGCTTTACTACACCTTGTTAAATAAAAATAAAATAAAGTATGTTTCACTTACCCCACCTGACTATATATTTTACGCAGTTGGTTATATTAAACTCTTATCCATGTTTAGTTTTAATTCTTTAACTATTTTTCTATGTTGTTGTGATCTATCGTCAATGTACAATACGTGCGCACGAAAGTGTAGCGTGACTTGAGATTACAATGAATAGCTAGTGATCTAATAGATCGACATAAACAAAGAAAATCAGTAAAAGTTACGTGAAGCTTGGTCATTCTTATATCTGTTGGAGCTAAATTTTATGAACATGTTGAACATGGGGTTCCCAAAATTTATAAAAGGACAGTCTGCAGAGAAATCGAGCTTACGAATGACTGTCCAGTATTTTACAATACCCGAACGGAAACTACACGCACCACAGCACAGACCACAAAATACAACGATTCGAAGACCAGTCCGCGGGATTCAGTGGCGGGTGACCAGCATTGTTGTTTAAGATGCCCACAAAGTACGAAATAGCCCAAGTAAATTGGGGCGGAATAAACGAAACTACACATTTGTGTTCGCCAATCGTGAGCAATGTGGAGAATATGTATCTAAGTTGTTTTCAATTGTTTTATTGTGTGTTACGTCACATCACATATGTTATTGTTGCTTGGTAAAGGGGATTGCATTGCAATGGTAGAGACCGATGCACTTCTGGTTTTCGATTAGTTTTATCAAGAGCTTTTTAATCAGCTAGTGAACTGAACTACAAATAAAGGGTAAACTTTAACAGGCAACCACCCACACATTAAGCCCTCAATTCACCGACCAACAAATAACCCGAACCCTTAAAACTCGAACCAATTGAAAATTGGCAAGAATCGTTTGCATCGGATCTGATTGAATCCGACGGCGACCGTAAAGGAAGGCCTCGTTCCGCCGGCACTAACGGACGCCTCCGCCGCCGCATAAACAAACAGTTTGCGCTTTTTACAGTTTACAGCGACCCTCGTAAACCGGCGACAAGCCGCACCGAATCAGCGGTTTGTTACGTAGAGGTGGGATCAGCATGTCGATAGCATTTAACCACTGGACCACAATTCCTGTAAAATGAATACTTCATTTTAATAATAAACTTTAGCCAATAACTTTGGCTGGAAGTATATCAATCAGTCCATGAAAAATTCACAGATCTCGTGCCTTTCACGACCTTCTGGTACATTGAAAATGAATTTAATAATTGAATTTTATAAAAAATATATTCCTTTCTTTGAATTAGTACTTACAATACTTTGGAATCACAGCAAAGCCATGAACAATTTTGGATTTACTTTTCTGTGATTCGTGTGTATGAATTATTTCATTTTTATAAACATTACTATTTTATTGAAAGATAGTAACTATAACCTAAAATATATAAAAAAATCTAAGATTTATTTTGAAGCCCTCGGCTTCGCCTCAGGCTTCAGCTACGTCAACTCAGCGACGCGACGCGCATCTAAGGAGCGCGCTTCCCGAAATTACGCCTACACGCTACATATTGTAGCCCTTGTTGATACGCGTCTTTTGATTTGAGGCTTCAACCATTCATGTAGCCTTAAAACTTACGACACCAAGGCGATGTCGCACTCTGAGCGAAAATGGGGGCTATACTGAAGCGATCGAAAAAACATTTTCAATGTTAAGACGACGCCTCGTGAAAAAATTTTTTTACAGGCTCCGCCCACTCACTCCTCGTTCCCATAGTGACATTCTGCCTTCAATCGTAAAGTTTGATTTTCGCGCCAAATGCCTGTGAGGTTTCATCGAAAGTTTCAAGAAGAAGAATAGAGAAACGATGGAGTCGCAATACATTGTATTTAGAACATTTTCTTTGATAATTTAGGTATCTTCAAATTGAATGAAAAATGAAAATGAATACCTAACAATAGTTTATTAATTGTAAAAAAATACTATTATTATTAATAAAGTTGTACAATTCGGCGTTTTTCAATACATTTGCGAAAAACAGATTTGTAACTTTTGCGACAGAGGTCCATTTGGGGCCATCCATAAATTACGTCACACGTTAAGGGGGTCGACGACGTGTGGAGGGGTCCTAAATTCGTCAGTTCCAATTCAATAATTATTACTAGATATAAATCGTAAAATATGTGACGCCATCGTTTCTAGTTTTGCCCTTCAGAAATGCGAGAAAAATAGTTTTAGAATTTTTAAAGCAATATTTATGGAGAAATGGAGAATGTGACGTCACTAAGGGTTTTTTACATTTCATTTAAATGTAAAAAAACCCTTAGTGACGTCACAGCTCGGCACGGCGAAACACACCCCTTTGCTCACATTTTTTTATCTGGCCTACCCACATAAAAGAAATAGGCCATTCAAAATGTCACATAAAGAGAAATGGGCAAAAGACGCGTTTAAGCCCGACCATTGGGTTTAAACACATAATTCCCCCCCTCCCCTCCCCCCCGTAGGAGCTAAATTTAAATAAACAGATTTTATGCAATATGTTGTGTTTAAAATGAACATTATTGAATTTACTCAAAAAAGCTTGTAATATGGTAATTATTTTGACAACCTTCTTTGAACAAAGTCGAGGTTGCCGTGCTCCTCCGATGGTGACGCAGCAAAGTTGTATGGGATATCATTATTGTCGAGTTTTAGCCACCAGCAATTTCCTTTGAGAATCCATTATTGTCGAGTTTTGTTTCAAACATAGTTGGCTGAAAATACAACATTGTACAACGCACTTGACGTCGTTCATAAACACATCCCGCTCGCACACTATACGCCACACCTATCGCTCTCTCATTCACACTTGTTGTGGTAAGCGTGGTGAGCCGCCATTTTCAATCTCATTCTTTTTCTGCGCGTGTGTTGTATTATTGTATGTAGATGCATTATCGCTTCGCCAGGTATTCAGTGAAAAGGGAAGTACTTCCACCGAGCTAGGTGACTGTGCTCGGGGACCGCGGTCCAACCGTTGATGGTTGGTAGTTGTATATTATTACTATTGCTTTTTTCTAATATTTTTCATTAGTTATTCATCTATAAAACAGCTTATGTCACTTTGTTAGATACCTACTTATTATAGCGTGCGCATGATGCGTGCCTAAATAAATAACGTAATAATGCGAGACGTAAGTATTCGTTTTGAGATTATTTATTATTATTGCTATTCTTTTTGCTTTGCCGTTGTAACGTAAAGAGACTAATGATTCTGCAAAATAATAATATTTGTTCACGATCGAAACTTGTAAAAGTTAAAAGTTGTACCACGGGTCGGGAAAGAAATTTTATTTTACAATATTTATTAGTTTATTGTTTTGTTACGCAATGGCGACTCTTGGAAAGTTTGTTCTGTTGATAATTTTCATCTCCTAAAAATAGGTTGGATAAGTATTAGAGACTCTTTGTCTTTGAAATGTGGGAGAAATTAAAACTGTCATTGTCAGTATACTGTCATTTTACGTGTTTTGGATAGTAAATTTTTGGAGCGCTCAAGCACAGGTCTGTCCTCAAGGAAGGCTCGCGGCCGTCTGAAATTTCGGTGCAAAGTGGTAAAGTAATATAGCTTCCCAGCGCAAAGAAAGGGACAACAATAGCGCACGCATTCCGAAATAAAATAACGTAAGCGACATTATGAAAATAGTTGATTTATTAAAAAACTTAATTATTTTTGAAAAAATTGGTTTTATCAAAAGTTGGAAATATTTATTACTTATCTTATTAACCTAATTTCAGTTCAAACTATGAGTCCGTTTGCTTACAGTACTGCAAAAATGATATGAGAGGCATCAACTTTGGATTTTTTTTCTATCGAGAAAATTGTTTCCATTCATGTTTTGAGCTTGATCAAAAAATTTAGTTATTAGTCTATTTTAACATATTCCAAAATTAGAACAATAGTAGTAGGATCAATAGGACTAAATCTAAATTGAAAACCATGAAAATCCACGAGGTATCCTCTTAAAGGTTAAGCTAAAGGCAAACCCTTAACCCGATCGTCTTTTTTTTAGGCTCAAATTGTAGCCGACTAAATTGTTCAGAGGAATTTTACCCAAAATTTTTATATCATTCTTCGTTTCCAAAATATCGAGTGCCAAAATCAAAAAATCTGAAAAAAATGAGATTTTTTGCCACTATTTCGGCCATAATTTCTTTCGTTTTTTATTTTCTCGAATAATTCTTCTTGCACCTTGTAGCTCTCGTAAATACGCGTCTTTTGAGTCTTTGAATATCATATCTTCACAACCTTCTGTGATATAATGGGATCGCCCTTTTTCGTGAAATCGGTGCCTATACTGGAGCGAACGAAAAGACATTTTCAATGTCAAAAGTACGTATTTAAATTGGGTTCCTTCTTGATTCTGACTCTATCTTTCTCTGTTTCCACTCACAGCATGAAGCCTTCTTGCAATGCTTTCTTTTGGGAAGCTAAAAAACTTTTTCGTTTCGTAAGTACTGTCATTTTATTTGATACCTTCTTATCGAAAAGTCTATTTCTTCGACACTACCCCTCACCATGTTTCCGAAAACCTCCATGTTCAGTGGCCGCGTAAGGAGCGGGTACAGTACAGATATTTGCATTTTATTCGCCCGGGGCCTTCCGAGCAAACTCCTTGGATAGCTCTTTATATCTTTCAGGTAATAACCTCTTTGACGGACATCCTTGGAAACCAACACCAATCCAACTGGATTCTGGGAATTTAAACTCTAACTTTACAACTATAGGACTGGTTTGAAACGCACTGCTTAGCTTGGGAAGAAAACAAGGGGTACAGAGATAAAAGTAAACGGATTATTGCTCGTGTATCGTCTGATCTGTCCAGTCGTTTTGTAGGAATGCTGCGACGTATGTAGACGTAATGGCATGTCGCTGCTTAGAACTTTATGATCTGGCCGTTACGGATTCGGGAGCGTATCAGATAATTTCATTTGCATCCTAAAGAAGTGTTTTGTATTCAGAGATGAAACTTTTCTTTGTTGAAATTGTGGCGAAGTTCAAAGAATATATAAATAAGTTTAATAAAGTTTCGGTAAAGTAACGATATTGCACAATACAGTTTGAAAGAATTTATTTTACTTGAGATAAGTTGTTTTTATAATTTATCATTACAGCAATTCACACAAAGTAAAATGTGAAAACACTGTGAGTTATAGACCTAGCGTTTGTGACATTTTTAAACATTTTTAGAAATGAGAGATTTTTTTCGAAAAATGACGAAAATATAAGTCGACAAAAATTATTGCTCACAAAATTTTACGAGAAGCGGTTAAGAAATGCGACCTGTAGAAGAGAACAAACGGACAGCCATAGTCGGACAGACAGATAAACGAAGCTTTTTTGCCCAAGTCGAAACGGAGACGCTACGCTTGCGTTTCACGCTCGCTTTATTTATTGACTAAATATGATGTTAACTCTCCCAGCAGTTTATGGTTCTCCAGTACCTAAAAGTTACGTTTTGAAAAACAAAGGACCAGTAAGGAAAAACAGTGTTAAGTCATTAGCATGTCTCCGCCTGCTTGTGAGATAATTGTCCCAGTAATGAGCGTCTGCTGGAGGTGTTTTTATCACCTCGCTATGCAAATCGACCCGAGAGGTATTCACCTTGTGAATATGCTCCTTGCTACTGTTTAGGGCTGGTACGAGCAAATATGAAAAACAAATAATTAAAAATTCTTTACTAGACCACAATTTTTTTGAGAGATAATTTTTCTTTGTGGGTAACCAACGGCCTTGTTTTACGATTCAGTGATTCGAGATTTTTGTTTCTGGTACTTTATATAAATTGTATTTGATGGAATAAATTCTGTATTTGTGATTATCAGATTATTACGAATAAGATAATACATTTGCTTGCAAAATCATACCCGATTACATAAGTGGACTTCACGTAGTTACTGTCTTTAATAGTTTAGGAGAAATATAAACCACCAGTCAATTCTGTTACTAGAATAAGCATAAAATTATATGAACCAATATCTAAGCAAGCTTTCATTGCATCTATGAGATTCCTTTTATATCATTCGCAGATATCGACTATGAAAATGTTTTATCCGATGTTATTTTGTGAATACCCTAACTTTAATAAATTCAAATTCCATTTTCTTGTTCGCCAAAAATTAGCCAGGGAGGAAGCAATTATCAATGTCGTTGTCATGTATACGTGGATGACATTATATTATACCTGCCCCTGACGTTCGAGGAAAACGCTCAAGATCTCCAACTCATAATGAAGCTCATTCAAATTAAGCGAATGTAGGGGAACTCGGGAACACCTTTGATTCCCAGATTATTAAACGTTTTTGCGGTAAGAATCGACACTTGGTAATTAGACGCTTTCGTTCAAACTCCCGTTAAGTTTCAATTAAGAAATTTAGAATTCTTAAAACATGTTATATTTTTCTTATGGAGATTTCAGCCCACTCTTATAAGTTTTTGGATGTGAATCATAAAATCCTATGTAAGTATGATTTGACAGATAGAAATAAGGCAACTACAACAAAGCATGTACCAGCTGATCTGATCAGTATTCTAAGAGATATAAGGATCAGAGTTTTCAGTTTCAGGATCTTCATACATTTTTATGCTAATTTCGCGGTTTTTTAAACAAATCCTTATATCTCTTAGGATGCTGATCAGACCAGCTGGGTGTGTATAACGATCTGAATCTCCTCCATTCGTTCCCTAAATGGCCATCATCAGATCACAGCTAGATCAATCCCTGGCGAAGAACCAAGACTTCAAAGTTACCTCGTTTTATGAGTAAAAATTTACTGGTGTTTCTAATTATCCGGCCAACACTATATACAGAGGTAGACAGCACGGGCTTTAACAAATAAATCTTGAAGTTTGAAGTACAGTTACTTTTGACAGAACGTCTCAAGACAAAGTGGCAGACCACTTTAGAGGTGGCACCCCTGAGCGCTAGCATCCGACGCGACGAAGAAAGCAATTATGAACATCTCCACACTTAGCGGCAATGAGTTCGGCGTAAGCGGCGGCAACCTGCCACTGACACCTTTACGCCGAATGCCGCGCACTTACGCCTTGTTTGGAGATTCTATTTGCACCCAGTTTATTTCTGTATTGTCTCCAGATGATCTCCCTTTGTTATTTGATTTCTTCGCGATTGTAAAGTTTATGTTTACCTCTAGAGATAATGTCTCGTATATTTGTAAGATATTAGAAAATTAGACAAAGACTTTGGGTAGGTGACACTTATCTATCAAATTCCGAGTTAACTTGTTATACATTTTTCTTTTACTAGATGATGCTGGCGATTACTAACTGGTTTAGGGAATATAAAGTGGTGGCCGGACAATTAGAAACACCAGTCAATTTTCATATAAACGAGGTAACTTTGAAGCCTTGGTTTTCCGCCAGGGCTTAATCTAGCTGTGATCTGATGAGTGAGCCATCTAGGGAGTGAATGGACGAGATCCAGATCGCTATACACACCCAACTGACGTGATCAGCATTCTAAGGCTGGCCCCAGACCTACTGGTTTCATTTCTTTGCTTTGCTGTTCTACCTTGCTTGAAAGACCGCCGGCCAACCAGGGTAATTTTCAATCTATTGCATTTTGGGACTAGAACAAATTGGCAAGATAGCCATTAGCTTGGTGTTATCAAATATCATCGCCTGGATTGCGAAGTAGGAAGCTTTTAGGAGATATACCACCCTGAACATGGGCTCCGATCGTTAAAAATAAATCGATCGCTTATTTATACAAGATGTTTGGTAAAGCCTTATAAAGCTGAATATGGTAGATAGGGACCATAATAAAACTGAACAACTTTTAATATGGGACCAAATCTGAAATCGCGAAAAAAAAATTAACTGTTTCATACATTTTGATAATTTCGTTATGAATTTTTGTGTGAAACAGCAGTTTTTTTTTAAACTAAAACTAAAACTTCGCATTGCAACCCAGACGACGATATTTGATAACACCAAACTTGTGGCGGGCGCGGCGGGCAGACGACGACGAGAGCACTTAAAGGATCGTCCACACTAAACCACACACGTCACAAATAATAATATAACTCGATAACTCTCAGTAAGTGGACTGTAAACACTCAAAAGTCTTCATAGGATTATCGCCGGCTGGACGAGGAAGGCGGTTGAACACTCGGTCGGAAAAAACACTATTTACTGTTTTCTTCTTTTATTTCTTCATTTTTCTTCCTTTTACAATGATATCTCCACTATCGGAAAACTGTGCACTTACTTCGACCTCTCCGCTTTATATATCGATCGAAAATTAGTCCTAGAAAATTCGGAACCAATCAGATTTATTGGAATTTTCATGAAAATCAATCTAGAACTTTCTAGTTTTTCTAGAACTCGGACCTCTCTGTCTTACAGTATGTCTGTCCTGTTCACGCGCAACTGTCTTTATCTAATTCTAAGTAAAACTATCTCTATCTCTTTCTAATATCGAAATAAGCGCTCGTTTTTACAAATCTTTGATAGAACTAACTTAAAATTTATTTCTTCAGATAGAACTATGAAGATTCAATCGAATACGAACTATTTTATATCAAAACATCAATTATTTTAAAAGATATTTACAAAAAACCTTCGGGGGCTTTCTATGTGGTATTGCCCCTTTGATATGCCTAATTTCCAAAAATTGGGGCTTTGTCTTTAAGGTATTGCCCTATTGGTATACCCTATTTTACAAAGAAAAAATCTTAATTCCCTATGTTAAAACTGAAAATTACTTACAAATCTCAAAAACCTAGGTTCTAATAAGAACGTAAAGAACTAATACAAAGGCTAACTAACAAATTCTTACATCTAAAGCGTAGATTCACTAAGTTAAAGTCCTTAATTAATTATTCATAGTCTTACTTCACTAATTGCGATTTTTAACACTTATCACTTTCAGTATTTATCACTATTACGTGTCACTAATACTCGTAATTCACTTGCGTCGCTAACAATCTCCCCCCGCAGTGCGAAGCACTTCATCCATTTGGGGGCGACGCCGCTGCCGGGACCAGAACGATGACTCGTCGCGTCGGTCGTCGAAGTATACCTCCGGGAGTTCGCACGTCCAATATCCTCACTCTTCCATCGGGTCCTGGGTATACTTGTTGCACTTCACCGCGAGGCCACGTGTTTCTGGGTAACGTGGCGTCCATGATGACTACGATGTCTCCGACACGTGGGTCTTCAGTTTCCCGTCCGGTTATCTTTCGTGGCATTAGCGTCGGTAGGTACTCCGCCACCCATCGCTTCCAAAAATGATCTGCCAGTCGCTGTGCCGTCCGCCAGGTAGCCTTCCCAACGAGCTCGCTATCTTCGAATTCCCCTGGAGATAGTGCCCCACATGACCTTCCCAATAAGAAGTGGTTAGGCGTGAGGCTTTCTTCATCTTCTGGATCTGCGCTGACGTCGGTGAGTGGGCGGGAGTTGACGACGTGCTCCACCTCAGTGAGCAGCGTGTGGAGTACCTCTTCTGGTGGGTACTTGGTGTGCAGGACTACCATCAACGCGGTTTTCACGGACTTCACCAACCTTTCCCAGGCGCCTCCCATGTTTGGACATCCTGGTGGTATAAATTTCCAAGTAATACCTTCTTGGTTGGCCGCTTCCTGTAGCTCTCGATTTGCACCCACGAAGTTCGTCCCGTTGTCACTAAAAATCGTTCTTGGAGTTCCTCTGCGAGCAGCCATTCTTCTTAGTGCCATGATCATGGAGCTGGTACTTAGCGAACTTGCTAATTCAAGGTGCACCGCTCGCGTGGTAAGACATGTAAACAGCACTCCCCAGCGCTTCTCCACTCTTCTCCCTATGGTCACCTGCATTGGTCCAAAATAGTCAACGGCTGAGCTGGTGAAGGGGTACTGATGGTGGTTCAGACGTTCTGATGGTAAGTCTCCAGGTGGGGGTATTTGTGGGTTACTTTTCTTGACTTTGCACCACTGGCACTGGTAAATTTCCTTCCTGACGCTGGAACGCAGGCCCAAGATCCAATACTTCTGCCTTATCTCGTTGACCACCGTCGCGGTGTTGCCATGAAGAAACTTCTCGTGGTAATATCTTATGATAAGGCGACTGATGCCGTGCTTGCCGTCTAGTATAGCCGGATTTACTTCTCTGTCCTTAATTTGGATCTTTTTTGTCCGACTTCTTAGTTTGATTATTCCTTCCTTACTCAGGTACACGTCGAGCTTTCGTAGACGGCTTGAATTTTCCAATTTTTTGTCTTCTTGAAGGCACTTGATTTCTTCCCCGAAGCTATCCTTCTGGCTTTGCTTGATAAGTTCTTCTTCAGCCCTCTTCAGCTGGGACGCTTCGATTGGGATGAGGTTCATCTTCTTTATTTCGGGAAGCTGGTTTACGATCATCTTCTTCTTGGTGACACGCTTCTGAGGCTTCCAGTCTTCATCATTTTTGGTAGTGGCGACGGTTTCTTTCTTCTGGCTCGTACGTTTCTTCAGTTTCTCGATAAATTGGAGTACGCGAGCCGTGCACCGCACCAGGCGCTTCCAGCTGGAGAACCTTTCGTGACGAGGCAAGTAGGGTTCGACGATCTTCACTGCTGCGACGACTTGCACTTTCTTTTCTTCGCCGGTCTCCTGGAGGTCCGAGGCTCCAAAAGTTCTGGTTGGCCACGATCCCTCGTCTTCATACAGGAAGCGCGGACCTCGGAACCATCGTGCGGTATGGTCGAACTCGTTCGGCGTCCCTCTGGTAGCGTCGTCTGCTGGATTCTCTTTTGTTGGTACCCAACGCCAGTCTTGCGGTCTTGTCAATTCTTCAATCTCGGCGAGCCTATGTGCGACGAAGGCCTTAAACTTTCGAGGGTCGGACTTGAGCCATTGAAGTATGGTGCTGGAGTCCGTCCAGAATACTTTCTTCTCTATCTTCAGGCTCGTTTCGTGCTCTACGGTGGTCGCTAATCTGCTTGCCAATAGCGCCGCTTGTAGTTCCAATCGTGGAATTGATACCGGCTTCGTAGGTGTCACCCGGGCCTTCCCGGCGATGAGGGTGATGTGGACTCTTCCGTCGGGTTCGACCGTCCTCCAGTAAGCTGTCGCGGCGTATGCCTCTTCACTTGCATCACTAAAAATATGAAGCTGACCTTGCTCTTGGCTCGGCGACAGACACCTCGGAATCTTCAGTTCTCTTAAGATGGCCACCTCTTGAAGATACTTAGTCCAGGTTGTCATCTGTTCATCGTTGATCTCTTCATCCCACTCGACCCTAGTCCGCCATATCTCTTGTATGAGCTTCTTTCCTTGTATCAAGACTGGTGTGGCGAATCCCATAGGGTCGAAGGTTGACATGACGGCGCTGGTGACTTCCCTTTTCGTTGGTTTTCTTCTTGCTTCCAGCACTTCTGATGGGGTGTTGCGAAGGCCGACGTTGAAGGCTAGCTTGTCTTCGTTTATCAGCCATCTCAGCCCGAGGGTCTTCTCTTCTTCTGCCAGTTCCACGACTTTATCTTCCAGCAATTCTTGAATTCCCTCGAGTGCTTCTGGTTCGTTGCTGCCCCATCCCCTTAGGTTGAAACCGGCTTTAGCATGTATTTCCTTAACTTCTTTAGCTAGTTTCCTTGCTTCTTCTATTGACCCGAAACTTTGCAAATAATCATCCATATAGTGGTTCCTTTCAATGGCCTTGACTGCTGCAGGATACTCTTCTTTAAAGTCTTCGGCGTTCTTATTCATTACGTAGATCGCCGTGGCCGGTGATGACGTGGCTCCGAAGACCACCGATGCCATGCGGTATTCCTCAGGTTTACCTTGTCTCTTGTCCCCTCGCCACAGGAACCTCAGGCTGTCTCTGTCTTCTTCTCTCATCTTTATGCGAAGGAACATTTCTTTGATATCGGCGACGACAGCCACTGGTCTTTCCCTGAATCTTACTAAAACGCCGAAGAGTGACTGTAGCAGGTCCGGTCCCGGTAAAAGCGCGTCGTTCAGACTCTTACCATTGAACTTGGCGGCGGCGTCAAGGACTATTCTTGGCTTCTTCTTGACTGGATGGATGACGGCGAAGTGTGGCAGGTAAAACGTTCTTCCTTCAGTCGAGCTTGATGGTGCTTTCTCTGCATACCCGTTGACAATCAATTGGTTCATCTGTTCTTCATAAGCCTTCTTCAGATTTTCGTCTTTGTCCAGCTTCTTTTCGGTGTTGACGAGTCTTCTATAGGCTTGATTGTAGTTGTTGGGTAGCGTTTCTTCTTCACTCTTCCATAGCAACCCTGACTCGAACCTGCCGTCTTGCGTCCTCTTCGTCGTCTTCTCCAAGACATCGAGCGCCCTCTTGTCTGCGTCGTTGCTTGGACGTCGCGGCTGTACTCCCAGCGATTCTATTTCGAAGTGTCTTCTTACTAGAGCTTCTGTTTCATCTTCGCTGGAGCTTACGTGGTTTACGAACTTCACCGGAACCGTGTCTCTTCCGTCGCACCCATGCAGTACCCACCCCAGGCTGGTGAGTGACGCGACTGGTTCGGAGGCCTTACCCTTCCTTATTCTTCTCGTAATGATCAGCCCCCAGTTATCTTGCCCTATGAGCAGTCGCGGTTCTTCTTTCGCATAGATGAGTTGGTTTCCGATTTTCTTCAGATGTGAACATTTCTCCACTAATGCGTCGCTTACTTCTTGTTTGGAGAGCTTCAGTCCATCGATGGTCCTTACTTCTATCTTCTTCTTATCTCGTCGATGGATTCCTTTGATGTGGAGGGAGACCCTTTGGGAGTTTTCTTTCTTCATGTTCCTTCCTCCGACCACTTCTATCGACAAAGCTTCCGTCTTCCCTTTGGCACCTATCTTCTCAGCGACGGAGGAGTCCAGTAGCGTGACCGTTGATCCTTCATCCAGCAGGGCTAAGACCTTAATAGAGCCCCCCGGACCATAGAGCACCACCGGAGCCATCTTCAAATATGCCTTCCCGTCGCTGGTGTTGTTACTTGTATGCACGGAGGTGACGACTTCTTCGACTGGATCCTCTTCTTTCTGGACAGCGTTGCATCTTGGCTTGTCATCTTGCTTCACAGGAGGAGCGTCGGAGTGCAGAATTGTATGATGCCACCTGGAACACTTCTTGCATACTGGTGCTCTGCAGTTCTGTCGGGCGTGTCTGAAGCGAAGGCACTTGAAACATATCTTCCTCTTCTTTGCTATCTCCCACCTTTCATTCACGTCGGCTTCCTTAAGCTTGCGGCACTCGATGAGCCAATGTTGCCCGTTGCACTCAGGGCATTCTACTTTGGTGTGAGTGTCTTCTTTATCTTGCACGGCGTGGACGGGTCTCCTCGTATTATTCTTCCATGGCGCCTCCTGGGGAGCGTATTGCGGACGGGTCCTCTTCGTCTCCCAAGACACTTCAGGGGGAGCGAAGTCACCACACATGTCCGCTTCCAATTCCAGAAACTCGCTGATAGTGATGAGCTCCGGCTGTTCCTCTTCACGCTTGGTTCGGTGGAAGATGTACCACCTGTATTTCATCGAAGCAGGCATCTTCTCAATCAGCACCTTCAAAGTTTCTGGCGAACTTAAGTAGCTTGTCTTTCCCAGTGCTTTGATCGTAGCCACGGAGTTCCTTACTTGACTGGCGAAGGCGCACACTTCAGTAGGGCTTTCGGCGACGCGCGGCAGGCTCTTCAGCTTCTCCAGTTCAGATAACGCCAGCGCGCCCGGTCTCCCGAACCTTGCCTCCAGCCCCTTCATGACTTCAGCTGGATCTTCCGCGGTGAACAGCAGGCTCTTGACTGCGTCTCTTGCTCTTCCCTGCAGTGTTCTTCGTAGACGAGCCAAATTCTGGGTCGGTGTGAAGGCGTGGGCGGTATCGTTGTATGACCGCCTGAAGGCCAACCACTCCTCGCTTGCACCGTTGAAGAAAGGAAGCTCAATTATTTGCTTTGACAATGTATTTTCCGACGCCTTCTGCGAGAGACTCGTGATAGCTTGAGCCAAAACTTCAATATCCGACTTCTTCTTTTCTTGATTTTGTTGCGGCGGTGCTGGTGGCGGCTGCGGATTTGACCGGTTGAACCAATCTTCAATGTTCTGCTCCCGGTATACCTCCTCTTCTTCTTCTTCCATCTCGGAGTCCGCTTGAATCATCTCCAGTTCCGCCTGGGCAATCTTCGACCTGGCAACGGCTATTTCCAACTCTCGCTTGGCAATCTGCATCTTGGCTTCGGCCTCGGCGCGCCTCCTCGACGACCTTACTGAACGCGCGTCTGACCTCTTCACAGCTTCCTTTGGTTCTTGCTGTATTCGCTTCTTGTCAACTGGAGCGGGAGACCTGAAATAAGCATCTTCTTCAAGTCGTGCTTGCCGTTTCCTTTCGATTTCCGCGATGCAAGCCATCACTTCTTCATGCATTTGATCCGTAGTAGGAAGAATAGTGGGGTCCCTTCGTTGAATAGTTTCACTGGCGGCGGTGCGCGTATCCTTTCTTCCCGTCGGCGTGGTGGTGACGTCTCCCGGTACACGAGCGGGCGACGTACCTCCTTGGGCTCGAGCGGCTGGTCTAGCGATGTCTCCTTCAAGGCGTGAAGGTGACTCGACTCCAGTAGGGGGGCGCTGCGGTGACATCCTCCTGGTGTGCGCTGACCTCGTTGTTACTGTAGACACAGTGGCAGTTTCCGTTGGTGTGTACAAACTCCAATCTGAGGCAGATGGTTCCGTAGTTTTCTCCGTAGCCTTACTTTTCGCTGTTTCCGACCTGGTATTTGGCATCTTCTTCGATTCTCACGATCCGGCTCGAAGGACCAGCAATTGTGGCGGGCGCGGCGGGCAGACGACGACGAGAGCACTTAAAGGATCGTCCACACTAAACCACACACGTCACAAATAATAATATAACTCGATAACTCTCAGTAAGTGGACTGTAAACACTCAAAAGTCTTCATAGGATTATCGCCGGCTGGACGAGGAAGGCGGTTGAACACTCGGTCGGAAAAAACACTATTTACTGTTTTCTTCTTTTATTTCTTCATTTTTCTTCCTTTTACAATGATATCTCCACTATCGGAAAACTGTGCGCTTACTTCGACCTCTCCGCTTTATATATCGATCGAAAATTAGTCCTAGAAAATTCGGAACCAATCAGATTTATTGGAATTTTCATGAAAATCAATCTAGAACTTTCTAGTTTTTCTAGAACTCGGACCTCTCTGTCTTACAGTATGTCTGTCCTGTTCACGCGCAACTGTCTTTATCTAATTCTAAGTAAAACTATCTCTATCTCTTTCTAATATCGAAATAAGCGCTCGTTTTTACAAATCTTTGATAGAACTAACTTAAAATTTATTTCTTCAGATAGAACTATGAAGATTCAATCGAATACGAACTATTTTATATCAAAACATCAATTATTTTAAAAGATATTTACAAAAAACCTTCGGGGGCTTTCTATGTGGTATTGCCCCTTTGATATGCCTAATTTCCAAAAATTGGGGCTTTGTCTTTAAGGTATTGCCCTATTGGTATACCCTATTTTACAAAGAAAAAATCTTAATTCCCTATGTTAAAACTGAAAATTACTTACAAATCTCAAAAACCTAGGTTCTAATAAGAACGTAAAGAACTAATACAAAGGCTAACTAACAAATTCTTACATCTAAAGCGTAGATTCACTAAGTTAAAGTCCTTAATTAATTATTCATAGTCTTACTTCACTAATTGCGATTTTTAACACTTATCACTTTCAGTATTTATCACTATTACGTGTCACTAATACTCGTAATTCACTTGCGTCGCTAACAAAACTAATGGCTATCTTGCCAATGTAGTCTGGTCAAAATATGCGATAGATTGAAAATGAGCCTCTTGGCCGGCGGTCCATAGTAGAACAGCAAAGCAAAGAAATGAAACCGGTAGGTCTGGGGCCAGCCTAAGAGATGGATATGTTTTAAAAAACCACGAAATTAGCGTAAAAATGTATGGAAATCCTGAAACTGAAAACTCTGATCCTTATATCTCTCAAGATACTGATCAGATCAGTTGAGTATGTATAATGATCTCATCATATCATCATCATCATATCAGCCACACGACACCCACTGCTGGGTATAGGCCTCCCCTAAGGATCTCCACGACGATCGGTCCTGCGCTACCTGCATCCACTGGCTTTCCGCGACCTCCACCAGATCGTCGGTCCACCTTGTCGGGGGCCTACCCACGGAGCGTCGTCCGGTGCGCGGTCGCCATTCCAGAACCTTCTGCCCCAACGGCCATCGGTTCTTCTCGCTATGTGTCCCGCCCATTGCCACTTCAGCTGAGCAATCCTTCGAGCGATGTCGGTTACTTTAGTTCTCCTGCGGATCTCCTCGTTTCTGATTTGATCACGTAGAGAAACGCCGAGCATGGCTCTCTCCATTGCACGCTGAGTGATCTTGAGCCTCCTTATGAGACCCATAGTTAGCGGCCACGTTTCACTGCTGTAAGTGATCTAGATCTCCTTTATTCACTCCCTGGATGGCCATCATCAGATCACAGCTAGATCAATCCCTAGTGGAGAACCAAGGCTTCAAAATTACCTCGTTTGTATGAAAATCTACTGGTGTTTCTAATTATCCGGCCACCACTATATTATATGGTGCTTCCATTCCAAGTTCCAACAGACATTGTTAGGTACTATATTGATGATTGTAACTAACTAAAATTCCTTGAAACGACCTGTATTCGGTGATTATTAGTCAGACATAAAATTAAAACAAAGTGTAAGTTATTCTGATGAGGTTTGAACATAGGTGCAGTGCAGGATCGTGCTTAATTAGTGGATGCACGCGCGAGTAAACAGCGATCAATGCACAAATGAAATAATGGCGGAATAATTAGAGATTAGGCGCGGATCGGGCGGTCATCAGCACGCGCCGTCCGCACCGTGAAATAGTGTCACCACGATCTAACGCCCATTGAATGTGTCAATATGGATATTGTATTTTTCGTCAATAATAGTGTAAATTACTTTGATCTTTTCAATGTTTAATAATTTTTGAATTAGCATTCCTACGATGGGTCTTTCTCAGACATTATTTAGACTTGTCATTCTTATTAGCTGTATTTGTTACAATGTCTGTTCCCCTGAAAATAAATAAATATACATATATAAATATTAGACACCATTAACAAACATTGGTCTGCTCTCAAAGTAAGTAGGTAAAGCCTTTGTTGTATGGAAATCAGAGACAATGGTGGCACTACAAACACCCAGACTTGAGGCAATATAGATTTAGAAATTCACCCAGCCAGGGATCGAACCCGGGACTACAGAGATGGCGTCGCCTTGAAAACCGATGTACAAACCACTCGACCACGGAGGTCGTCAAAATCATTGGAAAGGAGTAATTTTGACAAGATTTTTTTTTTAAGTAAAAGCGAATGAAATCATCATCGGTCATATAAAATGCTTGACTGGCTGACATACATTTACTGCTGTAATAAGGTAAATGAATTCTTATCAAATTCAGAAGGCTTAATGAACCCAGTGATGATATTCCATCAGTTCATCGTTTTAGAGTATCCCATCCAGCAGCACATGTGCGATCGCCGGCGCGTTGATTGCGAGTGCCGTGACAAAGATCGGGCGACAACAATTCCCGTCAATTTGGGAGCTGACAAGGTGCGGCCGCGGCCCACGCACACCGGTGGAGTTGACTCTGTGTTTAAAAAACTGGATTATTGTTCAAAACAATTACATTTTTAAAGTTTTATTATGTGCCGAGGAGCTTGATGGCGCAGTGGTTTAGCGCCTGGCCCAGCGATTGCGGAGGTTAAGCAACTTTCGCAATGGTCGGTCATGGGATGGGTGATAAAAAAAAAACTATCTCGAGTTTCTCCGTGCTTCGGAAGGCACGTTAAGCCGTTGGTCTCGGGTGCATTTGCAGTCGTTAACACCCACCAATCCGGATTGGGCCTGCGTGGTGGGTTATGGCTCATCCTCTTTATCCACCCATAAGGAAAGATCAAAAATTGCTGATGGTCAAGTTATTATGTCTTGGTAGGTCAAATATCTTTATTCAAATACACTTAAAGCGCTTTTGAATCGTCTCTATTTTCCTACCATCCGATTCAGACATTTTGAGCAGACAAGAATGGGCTCAAGAAAACTTATTAGCTTTATCAGAATAAAGTAACGATTTTTACAAACTTTAATATATCGTTACCAAATAGATACCTATGTGATTGTGACACTCGTGTTAGTTCTATCCACAGAAGCAGTTTACAGAAACGTACCTAGAGTCTATTAGAGCTATTACTATAACTTACATATTTAAATAATTTTACGAGTTGCCTCGAGAGCTTTATTAGGTAAAGCCGCATTTTTAAATGTGTGTAGATGGAAAATCTGTAGCAGGCGGCTACCATTGTAAAGCGTCATACACAGCGTAACCATTATCTTATTAAAACACAGAAAATTGTATAGAGTCCAGTTACTTGCCAATTTCTTGTGTCAATCAAATTTCATACCAATAGTAATCAGCAGCTAATCACGTTTAGAGTAGAGTTTTTCTTTGATTTTCTTTGTCTTTTCTATTTCCCAATAAATTTTAGAAATGTCGTCTCCATGGTTCCGAAATCCCGCGACCAAACAGGTTGTCCGGTCGGCAGTTTTGAGAGGCGGTGCTCCACCGCGCGTTCGTGCGCTGTTCGAACGCACGACGGACGCGGACCTCGTTGTAATCGGTTTAGGGACGAAGCTGGCACTAATTTAACGAGCTAGAATTATAGCTCCGACGGCTTCAAACGTGGAATTGAGAATAGGGGAGTGTAGTTGAAACTTTTGTGTTTAAATTTGGAATTTAGTTTGGGGAAATGCTTGATGCGAGATTTTTTGTAAATATTATTGACCGAGCGAGCACGAAGTGCGAGCGAAGCGTCTCTGCTTCAGCTTGGGCAAAAATTCTTTCGTATGTCCGGCTGTCTGTTCCAACCTACAGGTCGCATTTCTCAACCGATTCATGTGAAATTTTGTGAGTAGGTTTGAAAATTATATAGATTTTTTTTTGTCGAGTCAGTTTTTTAAATTTCTTTAAAATGGCGGAGATATGTTACAAAAACAGATTGCAGTCCGCTTTCCAGCTCTGCCTGTTCTTCTCTACAGGTCGCATTTCTCAACTGATTCTCGTAAAATTTTGTAAGGTTTGAAAATGATGTACAATTTTTTTTTATTTAGCAAGTTTTTTTTAATTTTCAAAATGGCGGAGATATGTTAATAAAACAGATTTCAGTCCGACTTTCCAGCGCTGTCTGTTCTCCTCTACAGGTTGCATTTCTCAACAGATTCTCGTGAAATTTTGTGAGCAGTTTTGAAAATGATGTAGATTTTTTTTCCACGCCACTTTTTTGTTTTTTTCAAAAATGGCGGAGATATGTAAAAAAACATATTTCAGTCCAGCTTTCTGGCTTTGTCTTTTCTCTTCTACAGGTCGCATTTCTTAACCGATTACCGTGAAATTTTGTGGGCATGTTTGAAAATGATATACATTTTTTTAAGTAGAACCAGATTTTCTAAATTTTTTGAAATGGCGGAGATATGTAAAAAAGAATATTTCAGTCCGGCTTTTTTGGCGCTGGATGTTTTCCCCTACAGGTAGCATTTCACAACCGATTATCGTGAAATTTAGTGAGCAGGTTCGTTAATTATATAGATTTTTTATTCGAGCCAGTTTTTAGAAATTTTCCAAAAAATCACCTATTTCGAAAAATGGTCAAAATTAGAAGCGCCATCTAGCTGCAAATATACATACGAAATAATATACCAAACAGCACGAACCCACTATGTGCTTCGAAAAGCTCGTAAGCAGTGTGGGAAAAAGGGGTGGCGACATCTTTTAAATTATTTTTTAAACAACATACAATTCGAGCTACTTTTTAACGCGAGGTCTACAGCTCACGGAGCCACTAGTGTAGAGTTGTCTCGAATATTGAGTTGGCTTATTCAAATCTGAGTGGTATCTGCTACTGCCGTGGAACATCCGAGCGATATCCCGCCGGGTATTTAGTATGACATTTTCGCAGCAGTCGTACCGCGTACCCATTGGGATATCGCTACTGGCACCGGTAGCGGATACCGCTTAGATTTGAAAATGCATTGAGGCCGCGGCACGCTCCTCATTACCAACATTATTGGGCTAACGAACTGCTTAGGTGGAAGTATTCCCAATTAGATATCAGTATGTACATGTATGTACTCAGCATATTTTTTAACTACTAACCTAAATATTAGTTTTATGTCTGTTTATTGTTAAGCACTTGAATTATTAAGTATTCTAAACCAGTCTGACATTTGACTGGCCACTTCTAAATCTTCATTCAGACTGTGGTCAATAAATCAATGGTTTTGAACCTTCATGACTCGCCGAATCCATGATATTAATAACCAAGTACGTAATTCCAGTCGGACCTGAGATAATGATCGTTGTGATTGGAGCAAACAGCCGGGAATATCTGCGGCGTTGAGGCCGCGGCACGCTCCTCATTACCAACATTATTGGGCTAACGAACTGCTTAGGTGGAAGTATTCCCAATTAGATATTAGTATGTACTCAGCATATTTTTGTTGGACGGCTCATTGGCGTATAGGTAGTGAAATTTCTGGAGATTTTGATGTAAATTATTAACTTACTAGCGGCCGCCCGCGGTTTCACCCTCGTGGTTCCCGTTCCCGTAAGAATATCGGGATAAAAAGTATTTTTTGTTTTAATCTAGGCTATCTACTACCTGTGTGCTAAAGTTCAAGCAAATCCGTTCAGTAGTTTTTGCGTGATTGAGGAACAAACATCTAAACATCCAAACCCACAAACTTTCACATTTACAATATTAGTAGGATTAGTAGGATAACGCCATGCTTTTGTAGTGGTGTGAATCACTATCATCACATCAGTCATTTTTAATGTCTCCACTGCTGGGGCATAAACCTTCCTTATGGGTGTATAAGAAGGATGGGCCATAACTCACCACGCCAGGTTCAATGCGGATTGGTAGGTGTTAACGACTGCAAGCAAATGACCAACTACTTGACGTTCCTTCCGAAGCAAGCAGCGCGATATGATACATTTTTGTTCACCCATCCCATGACCGACCATCGCTCTGGGCCAAACGCTAAACCACTGCGCCACCGAGCTCCTCAGTGAGTGTGGAGTGGTGTGAAAGTGGAGTAACAAATAAAAACAACAAGATTTGTTTTCAAGATTCCCAAATGAAAAAATGAATGCAAAAAACATTCAAAATAAATCAAGCAATAAAACAAAGCAATAAGCGGTCCAGCGCATCATAAACACCCCGCGACGGAGTAATCATCCCGTAATAATGATCGCCGTGTAATGGCAGGATCTCGGCGTAATCCCGGGATGATCCCACCTCCAACAATCCCCGAGGAGTATTTTTACTAATTCAATGTTTCATAGTGCACATTTTAATGTGTAAAGTTGAAATTGAAATTGGATCTTGCGATGAACGTGTAAATGAAACGACTGTTATGGACTGTATCTGATGTTCTATTGCGCCTTTGAGTGTAGTTGATGCTTGTGCATTAATGCCGAATGTTGTAACGTCACTGTATTCCCGTATGGAATTACAATTAACGAGGATAGTTAATAAGTTATATCTATTCCCGTGAATTACTGTAATTCCATACGGGCATAAAGCACATTAAAACATCTGCAGTAATTATACTTTTATGCTTTAAAGGTTTTTTTGTTGATTTCGTATTTCATTTTGTTGTTGATTCTAATATAAATCTTGTTTTTTTTAATATTTCCAAAATGAAATACATTTTGAAGAAGACTAAGACTTATCAAGTTATTTGTTTAAAATGTATGTCTACCAATAACGATATTGTTGCCAATTTTTTATTTGAATGTAAGACAAGTTTTGAAATTGGCGATACGAAACAAATATCTCATTTGATTTGAGCAAACTCTTACCTTGTGATTATGGTTTAATTTAATTTACAAAAGTGCTAAGGTATTACTTTAAATTGTATCTAAAACGACAGTTCTTTGTAATCGGTGCTGAAAACACTCCCTATCCATTTTATTCGTATAATTAACACAATAGCATCCAAAGGTAAACTCGCTATCTTAACTGCTAATTAGATAAGCGGCAGGCAAACATTATAGCTATTAGTGGAGTATAGCCATTATGCTGTTTGTTGGAGGTGATAAGTAATTGGTTGTTTGTTGTGAGGTGTTTAAAGGTGCTGTGTGCTTTTGATAACCTAAATACGATACTGTTTTTGTTATTTTATTTGTCGATAATATTACTTTGTTTCTTCTCGTTTGTTGTTTCCTTAACAATCTGTGATATTGTTAATGTAGAGTTATGCCTATCACCGTAAATTTAAACTTTAATTAGAGCGGCGAGGGGTGAAATTAAGGCGAAGGTAAGCCGTTGTAAAAAAATGTTGCGATCTGCATAGTGGATCAGTGGGGTGGGATTTCGGAAAGGTAAGCCGATGGGAATCAGCTTGTATGGACCCTTCGCCACTGGTAGGTACCTACTTTCCCTCCAGGTTACTTTAAAAAAATCCAACCTGTATAATTTGCTGTGGTTATATTTTGATTTGTATGTCAGTGAGGTTTGCTTACATATGGTTTTTTGTCGATCAAATCATCAATCCACACCAAAGTCACATTACACTCATATTTATTTAAATCTTTCCAGTTCACAGCTCATCAAAACATCGATTTAAAGTTAAATCAACTGGTCCTATTATCCCGTTGAATGGCCGCCATTAAGCCGACCGTTGCATTCAAAATGGCGTCAAAATCCGCCATCGCACGCGCACGCGCATATGGTTGGTGAAACATTAGCATAATGCGACGCTCCATTGTGTGGCGCTAATGCTGTTACCTGACAAAATGGCGAATCCACCGCTGCTTTCAAGCGTGTGCAGAAATATAAAGCGCTTAACAAAATTGTGGACACAGTTAAAAGGGAGACAGTATCTACAGTCGTGTCTAAATATATTTGTACAGTTTAGATTTTTAGAACTTTGTCACTTTGTTATAGTTGTCATTTTTAATTGATTTCTGTTCAAAAACTAATATCCTTAAGGCTGATTTTCAATCCTCAGTTAACAGATATCAGTAAGTTAAGTTAAAATCCGAATAACATAAAAGTCTTTCAAAAAATTTTGCAAGTAAACATATAACAATTATTTTCAATTTTGCGGCATAATACGCTATCAAAGGAATAAATCTTTATCTGGGCATTGAAAAATCAGCCCTTAGAGTGATAAAGTTCTTAACTGTAGACTTCATATTTATAGTCGTGACTTTGCCTATTTTTGTTGACGATAGAACTTCATGCAGAGATTTTTTATCAGAAAATTTTACCGCTCTTGCCGCATAAAGTGCTAATCATTGCCCTATTATTTCAAGATAGTCGTAACGTAATTTAATTGTAAAAATAGTGCCCGAATACTCTTGACTAGAGACTGTAGAGTAGTCTAGAGACACAAGATCTTTACGTTTTGCACCAAAAATTAAATTTGACTTTAACATTCCATTCGCAAATGTTCCACTACGTAAAATGGTAACGTAGAAATCTAAATTGGTTCACTGAATATTATAGTTTGACTGTGCGCGAGTATAAAGTTACCTGTGCCCCCACGGGCCGACACCGCCATCTGCCGCGGGGACAATGCTCGGATTATTGTTGCCAGTGCGCGGGTTTTTTCTCGCTATCAAGTTTCCATTAGCTAATTTCATATCGATCGAGCGGAATCCGCACTGATGGATCGTTTTTACACAACCCCCATGGACAAATGTGCCAACTTTTAGATTTTTATGAATCGACGGTAACTTACGCTTTTGCATAATTTTGTTGTTTGTTATAACCTGTGTGTTTTCTATAACCTGTAGCTTTTGGATTTTTTTTGTGGGTCACCTGGGTCACCTGAGTCCTGAGTCTTTGATCATCGCACACCACAGGAAATAGGTAGATTTTAGTAATAAATCAAATAAAAATACTCCAGTATCAACGGTGGCAAGCTCGTTTTTTTTGTAATGTTTTAAGTATTTTTTTTAGGTTTCAATTGGTACTTAATACAGCCCCAAAATAGTAAAGGTTAGACGTCTTACCAATGTGTATATCCTTACTAATATTATAAATGTGAAAGTCCATTTGTTTGTTTGTCTGTTACGCCTTCACGTCTTAACTACAACCGATCATCATGAAATTTTGCAAACACGTTGTCAGGGGTACAGAGAAGGACATAGCGTACTTTTTATCCCGGAAAAAGTATAGTTCCTGAGGGATTGAGAAAAATTGTAGGCGGTCGCTAGTCTTACAATAAACATTAAGTTTCTTGTGATCGAAGCAATTTCAATAAAGGCATTCGACTTCTGAGGCAGTTTCATTACATTTATATTAATTGAACACGTCTATCTAAATTGCGAGTGTCATCAGATCGGACGTACCTCGAGGGCTGGCTCCCCTGCATCTGCATTATCTTACCTCGCCAGCCCTCCTGCACGCTAAAGTGCATTCTCCGCTCCGTCCGTCAAACCTAGCGGCCATTACTCGACCAACGCCAAACAAAACCGTGCGTACCCAACTTTATAGTCCAATTTGCGTTGTTTAGCTCGTAACCCTGCACGAACTACCGTCACTAAACGATGATAACTTATATTTCCATACACTGCACAAGAATCAACCTAAACTTGTTGGGTTGAAAGTTGGTTTTTGTTTGGAGGCTGTGTTGTCCGCGATGTACCGTTTAAGCTAAGAGGGTAGTTCACATGTTGGCGGTGCGATTTATCAAATTTTATACGTTCGCGGGGCAGCGACATGTGCGCGGACAATTGCTTACGTGAAGAGGGGGTTGTGAATTAAATATGGAGCGAGGTGGCTAATGGATTAGAGGAGACACCTTATGGCGCAATCCGTGCAGATGCGCCTCTGATTGGATCCGGGACGCGTGTAATCCCGTTTGCGGGATTGTGGCTCTATTGCTTTTGTTTCGAGACACTATTATGGCGTTGACTGAAAATTGAAATAGAGGTTAATCTAATCTTGCGACTGTAAAATTCAACTTTAAGAATATATGCTGACTATAGGTTTTAAGTGCATTGGATTTAATTTTATTTCAAAAGAGATCTCACTAGTTTCTTATGTCATAAGTGGTGGCATAAACCATAATGTTATGATCTTACTAAAAGTTTCGCTTTACTGCCTCATCTTTATGACCCACGGTGTTTAATTTTGCAGCGATTCTGGATACCAGAACAATATGGGACAAGACCAGAGAAATAAAAACTTACTAAGACTCATCGTGCGTCGCGCCGCAAAGTTGCTTGTTTTTCGGTTTTTTATAGAATACACTTTGGAGTGCGAGGGAACTGCACGACCTTGTTCCTCCAGCCCCTTTTCACCATCGGGGTACCATTATGCAGGTTAGCATTATGATTACCAACCTTGGGCTCGTCAAGGCAAGAGTGAATAGGTATTTCCTGGGCAAGTGTGCTACACCTTAGCTTAGACCATACCCTGTTTAACAAGCAAGGTGGTGGTCAAATGCCTGCCCAGTCTACAATAAAAAAAATCTTTTACAATATGTGATTAACTTTGTTTACAAAAAAGTGTGATTAACTCTGTTTGTTGACATAGGTTTCTGGACGACATCGTCCCTTCAACTCCCAAGTCCCAATCCACATCCAGAGCCAGAGGTCCCCATGATCGATCACGCGACGTCGCATTATTACTGGGTACAGGCGGCGTGCCACGTGTGCAGCCGCGATGAAATTGCTCGTGTCTGTACCGCGTCACTGTCCGCTCACACTGGTAGCAAAAACGACGGTGCCGGCAGGTTGTAAGCGGATTTTTATTTTTGTTAAACCTACGGATGAAGTTAAGGTTTGTAGAGCTAGGGCGCGTAGAGTTAGAAGCTTGGCTCTACCTACATGAGGTCTGTTAACTTTTGACAGTGCAAGCCATATCGTAGTCTTGGCAATATTCACATGAAAATGTTTTTGGTGGGATACATTTTTCACGTAAATTGTTATTTGTATATAATAATAAAAAATCTGGTTATGTTGAAATAAAACCTAAATACAAAGTTTTGTAAGTATATTGAAAAAAATTAACAATTCAAATTAACTTCTAAGATTTCCACGTTTGAAATCAAATTCACAATGTAATCTAGAAGTGCATTAATATGGTTATCCTAGAGATTTGAAAACCAAAGAAAATCTACAATACCTCGCTATAAATGACCACCATCCCGTTTCCAACAGAAGGTTGGCAAAAACACAAATCACGTAGCACGTGGGTTGTCTGCTGTCGGTACGCGCACCTATTCACGTGGGTGATGGATTGCGGCGTCGATTAGGGCCGAGCTGACCCTGTTCTTTCATATCTCGCTAATGGCCGCCGCACACACGCCTGTACTGTACCTCTGAAAGGTACGTTTGAGAGGTGGGATTCACTGGAAGAGAAAATAAAATGTAATAAAATACTCCATACTATTCACTTCCTTACTTAACTTTTTTTAAGGCCTTCCCTCGAGGGCAGTCGCTTTAGATGAAGGTTTCGAGACTTGTCAAAGCTGTCAGGTCGAAACCACCTATAAAGGTGGTGTTTAGTAAGAAAGAGTCTGACATTACCGTCATAGTCGACTTGTATCTAATGAGGGTACCCACCTCCTTCCCTCGTGCCCGGAAAGGTTGCTACGAACCCCTCTGGCTGAAAACAGAAAAAAATCACAGTTCGCTACAGCATAATATATCATATAAAAAAAAGTACAAGAAAGAGTATGGGAACCTTTGTGAGCCCAATGTGGACAGACATGCCTAGCTAGTTGTGGTAAACCTGCTTGATGTTATAGGTCCAATACTAAGAAATCAATAAGTTTTGGTTAGCTTACTTTTCATTTTTAACTTTTTGGTTTTTACTACATTTCTTTTAATTTTATTGTTGTATTGTAAGCAACATAACCTAAATTATATTTTTTTTAATTTTCAACTTAAATTGAATAAATATACGAGTACCACCCTCAGTGACGAGTACTATACTGCTTGATGACTTGAAAATTATTAATTTTCCGACATCTTTTCCAGGTCTTCTGACCTCTGTGCCGGGTACCTGTCTGATGTCAGCCGTCAAATGTACAAGGGTCATTACTTAGCCTATCGCCAACCAGTAATTAATACAACCGGCCAAATTGCTTTTTTGCTGCCGTTACCTGCTGCCGGGAAAATTATTTTGCGATTGGAATCAATTGCAATTCTATTTGATACGTTTTTTATTGCGCACTTTTTATTACTTAAATGCTTTTTTAAAGAACGTATGTGGTGTGGAATTTATTAAGGGTCATTTCAAAACTACAACTAGATGTCATAGCATCAGGAATCAGGATGTCATTTCGTTTGATGATTTTAACCACTATCTTTCTATTATCCTTTTTGACGCATCAGTTTCTGCGCTCTTTTATTTACTATTATTTTTATTTCTAAATGGATAATAATAAATCACTACCTACTGACTGACCGACAGACAGAATTTCAAGGTATTTTGCATAATCCGATTGTTTATTCCAATTCTTATTGCCATCGTTTGAAACTTCTGCCGGACGTATAATCCAGTCCCAAACCTTGTCCGGCGCGGCGTGTCACCGTAAATCAGTGTGTGACAGTCCGACTCACGTCAGCAGTACCTGGGGCGCTGTAGCGAGATCAAACAGTAATTAATCTCTAGTTATCCCC
Organism: Agriphila tristella; assembly: GCA_928269145.1. Taxonomy (NCBI): domain Eukaryota; kingdom Metazoa; phylum Arthropoda; class Insecta; order Lepidoptera; family Crambidae; genus Agriphila; species Agriphila tristella. The sequence goes on along the minus strand of OV743440.1, from coordinate 1,080,933 downwards.
CTTACCCCCCTTTCACCCGCTTTCGCCCCCTTTCGCCCTCGTGTCCGCCCCCGGCGACTCCGAGGCGCCGGTCAGGTGACTGCCTGATTGATAACGACGCTAAATGAGGTGGACGCGGACCAGATCATCTTTAAAGGGTCATGTTTGGAACACGTGAAAGTAAGGTAAACGGTTGCATTGGGCATGATAAGGATGAAAATTGGTGGATAAACGGTTTAACTGACCGTGATAAGGAAGGAGGAGGTTAGCTTTTAAGGATATATACCTTATCTTCAGAGGTGCGTCTAAAAATTACGAAATTTGTGTGTGTTCACTTCACAGAACAAAAATTTTTTTCTCCACCTGTGTTTATGATAGAGGGAAAGAGAGAAAGAGGAAGACCAAGAAGAGCGTACATGGAACAGATCAAAGAGAAGGCAAACGTCGTGTCTTATCAAGAAACCAAAGAACTGGCCTTGAACAGAAACAAGTGGAGGAAGCTACACCGACAAGAGCGCGGCTCTTAAGTTATGATGATGTGTTTATGAAATGCCAAAGTAAATTTTATAACGAGTATGTTTTGTTTTGCCAAAGAATATTAATTTGGCTACTCAAGGGGTGAAGAGCACATTACTTAAATTGCTGATCCGTGATCGAGGTTACGGTTCAGTATCCAAGATTGTTTATTTTCTTAGTTATAAGTACACTTAATGACGGAAGCTTACTTCTACACAACTTTAGAAACAGTCAACATTGTTGCAGGCGACAGACTAAAGTGCAATGCGGTAGGTAATCAAGCGGTATTATAAATTTAGGTCATGCATGGGTAATTGAATCCAAAACCTGATTCAATACCGGCATTATGGACCACACAAGCGGTTTAGAAGTTAGCTGTTCTTTCGCTCTGCGTTGCACATGACACATAGTGCAATCGCAAGTAAGGCCAATATCTCCGCTGACTCAATATTAAGAGATCGATGTCCGGAATCTGCGGCCCGCACCGCACTCGATCGCAATCAAACCGCAGTAAAATCGCAGCGGAGCCTCACCGCCAGGGACCCACCGAGAGCAGTGAGCTTTTCAAATACCTACATCAATATTAAGGATTGCTCAGCTGAAGTGGTAGTGGGCTGGACATATAGTGAGAAGAACCGATGGCCGTTGGGGCGGAAAGGTTTTAGAATGGCGACTGCGCACCGGATGAGACGCTCCGTGGGTAGGCCCCTGACAATGTGGATCGACGTGAGGCAAAAGGTCGCGGTGCGCCGCTAGATGCGGGCCAAGCAGGACCGATCGTCGTCGTGGAGATCCTTAGGGGAGGCCTATACCCAGCAGCGGGTGTCGTGCGGCTGATATGATGACATAAATAGTGATCCCAATTTCTGGGCCTACCAGATAGCCATGTAAATTTTGTACACTAAATTTTGTTTCTTTCCTATTCGAATAATTGAAAAGCAACTTGGATAGGCCCCTTATAGGCCCCGATAAGATATACAATATTTTTGTACTTAAGTCACATGAGTTTCTGGTAATTAAATAAAGCATCAATTTACTCATCTAAGTAAATACTTTTATCTACTCTGTGCTTGTTTGTATTCTTGTGATATAAATAACAAAGTTAATATTTGGGAAAGATTGGAATATAATTGTAAGTATAGGAAGTTTAACCTTAAGATAGAGAATAAAATAAATAATATCTAATTTACTTGTAACTTTGATAATTTATGAGAAAGAATAGGGATTAGTTCAGAAAACTCACAAAGCCAACGTAGTTATTAGTCAAAGTCAAATAAGCGTTATTCAAATAAACTTAATTATTAAGTACTTTTGAATCGTCTATTTTTTCCTACCACCCGTTCCTGATATGCTTAGCTTACTATTGTCACTATTATTATGTTACGATGTGTGGTAAAATATCTATTAATATTAGAATAACATATAAAGTAATTTTTATAATGTAAACCACAAGTACAATGGTAATATGAAAATATGGTGATGATCCCTTGTTACATTAATGAAGCGGGTATTACCCGAAATGTCTCTACACACAGGCGTAACATCAAAGGAAAGAAAATATTCATTTATGATATTAAAATATTTAAATTTGAGATTAATGTCATCATTTACAATGCTTTTTTTATACTAATACTAGCGACCGCCCGCGACTTCGTCTGCGTGGATATTATTTTGTCTATCCCTCGGGAACGGTTCCTATTTTCGGGATGAAAGGTCCCTATGTCCTTTTCTGTACCCCTGAGAACGTGTATGCAAAATTTCATGATGATCGGTTCAGTAGTTACGACGTGAAGGCGTAACAAACAAATAAACAAACAAACAAACGGACTTTCGCATTTATAATATTAGTAAGGATAAGTACTAGGAAAAAAAATCATCTGGTGACGAGTCGTTTTTTTTCTAGTAACTAATATATAAGAATCATTTAGTGGTATGTAAACATGATAAAGGTTCATTCATTTTAATTTAATTCATTAGCTGATAGTAAATTTAAAAATAAAACAAAAAATATACTAATAGAATAAAACGTGATAGGATAATAAATATAAATAAACGTTCGAGAAGAGACGCGACGGAAATAAATGCGGTAAGTAATTACAATGTAAATAGAATTAAACAATGTAACGTAATATCCATAATAATAGTAATAACACATGAATAAGCCCATAATAACGATAACAGTGACGTAACGGATGGAATGCCCTAATTTGTCGTACGTGTCTCAGGTCAGGCACGGCGGCGGCGGCGCAAGAAGCACGTCTGAAGAGCTGGTAAAACAGCCACTGATAACTGACCGCAACACAGCTTTGGGAACTAGATTTCCCATTGGGTTTTCTGGTCCATTCAATGGACACGTCATAGGTTGTAAAAGGCCATTGGTAGTTAATTTTAATTCAGTTATGATTGGGATTATTTATCATTTAATGTTTTTGTAAATCTCTCGAATAATGACAAGTTTAGTGTGCGACTCTTCGATCATCTATACCTGTGGATATTGCATGATAATGGCATTTGTGGGACACTTTTAACTCCCCCAAAACGCAGCCCACTATGAAAGTCCCCTAAGACTTGTCATACAACTTGACATTTAGTGCCGCGTGATTTGTCAAACGGCAAGTTCCACATTTCAGCTTTGTTATTGTATGACGTGACGTGCTACATCCTCAGGTATAGATGATCGAAGGTGCGACTGTAAAACATCATATTCTGATTATTCGAATGTGGTTCAATCTTTTAATAAAATAACTAAAGTCAACTAGAGTAACTTACATAAAATTTTACCTAGGTACATTAAATTTTGTAAAATATTCTTGAGTCCTAAGGTTCCAAAATCTTGATAGTTACTGTGGTGGCGGGTCCTCTTAAAGAAAACAGCAGGTTGGAGGCAAATGGGGCGTTTATTAATTTATTAAAAATGTCTTACAAAAGATCGTGTGCACGCTGCTAATCGCCTAGCCAAAGAGGAGCCGGAAACGTCAAAAAGGCACAGACAATATTGTTATGTTTTTGCAACAGATTAGATACTACTACATCTCCCCCTTTTTTTTTCAAAAAAAAAAATCATTAACAATAAAAAAAAAACCTATGTTATACACAATTACTAACTAATTATTTTAAGTTTAACTTGTTACATTATAATTTTTTTTTCTTTTTATTCATTTTAATGCAGAATTACTATTTTTGTAAACTAAAAAAAATGTTACTTTAAATTACATTTCTTAAAAATTTTGTTACACAGAATTACTTTTTACTAAATTTAAACTAAACATTTTACATTAAGTATACTTATAAACAATGATGGCTTGCTAAATAAATTATGTGAAACAAATAGAGACTTTCATTTTTATACAATGTCAAATGAAAACAAGAAAGACTCGAAGATACACCCTCAATCAGAATCAGAGCACGATATGGTATGATGAGCAGAAAAAATGCACGTGAAGAGCAGTCATATTATTATTGTGGTCGTATATGGTATGAAGTTCTTGTATAAACGACACCATTGTGACAATCTTTGATATCATAAGATCTAAAACCATTATAATTTACTATGGTACCTTTCCTCCATTCTTTACTACTAGGAAACTTTTTATACCATATACCCTGCCCTAAATGAAAACTTTTCCTATCACGAGCCCTTAAATTATAATTTTTTATGTTTCTATTTTTAGATTTCTCAAATTCTTTAGTCACACCATGATTCAGTCTACTTTTCAAATATTCAGTGGTAACTGGAAGAGTCCCCTTTAAGTTTCTATTCATCAACAATTGAGCAGGTGAGAAATTTGTTCCCGACACTGGACAACTTCTATATTTCAATAGTGAGATCCTATAATCAGTCTTATCGTGAAAAGATTTTTGAAGAATATTACGACTAATTTGTACACCCCTTTCAGCCATGCCATTAGACTGTGGGTACTTTGGACTTGAAAAAGTAAACTTGAAACCCCATTCATTAGCAAAGTTTCTACATTTTAACGAGTCAAAAGGAACATGATCTGAAACAATTTCTGATGGAACCCCAAAATTACAAAATATTTCAATAAGACTATTAATTATAGAACTAGCAGACTTATCACTTATTTTCTTAATATCAAGCCATTTAGAAAAATAATCAAAAATAACAAGGTAACTTTTAGAATTAAAATCCATTATGTCTATTGCTAGCTTTGAAAATGGCAAAGATGGAATATCATGACTCAACAAAGGTTCTTTTTTATTATTATTACTGTAAGTTTGACAAACAAAACATTTTCTAACAAATTCTTCTAAATGAAAATCCATTTTAGGCCAATAATACAAATTTCTAGCTAATTGCTTCATTTTAGTCATACCCAAATGACCTTCATGTAATTTCTTTATAATATTTAATCTTAAAGAAGTAGGTATTACTAGTCTGTGATTAAGGAACAATAAATTTTCATCGCTAACAATTTCAGACCTAAATTGAAAATAATACTTTAAATTGTCTGGCAAATTCTTTTTGTCAGGCCATCCATCCTTACAATATTCCAGCAATTTACACAATTCTATGTCTTTAGAAGTTTCTAAAATAAGTTCATTCTTTTGTTGCAAATTACACTGTAGATAAGATGCTAACCCTACACAGTGAATAACCTCATACATATAGGAATCATCTGAATTGTTTTCTTCTAAGTAAGAACGTGACAATAAATCAGCTATAAACATCAACTTACCCTTCAAATACTTATAATCAATGTTATATCTTAGTAACTTTAATTTCAAACGTTGTAACCTCGGAGAAGGAATTTCATGTAAACTCTTTTTTAATAAACTTTCAAGTGGTTTATGATCATTTAAAATTGTAATTTTTCAATTTTTCAACAAAATTCTTTTTCAATTTGTGAAAAATTTTTCTCCGCAGGAGTTAAACTTCGAGAAGCAAAACTTACAGGTTTACCACTTTGTAACAAACAACACCCAAGGCCATCTTTAGAAGCATCACATTGTATAGTGACATGCAACTTAGGGTCAAAATTTTGTAATATAGGTGCACTACTGACTTTTTTCTTAATGTTATTAAAGTCACTCTCATGGACAGGAGTCCACATAAACTCACAATTTTTCTTAAGTAGCTTTTGTAGGTTACTTGAAATGACAGCTAAATCGGGTAAAAATTTTCTAAGATAATTAACCATACCTAGGAATATCTGTAATTCTTTTTTATTACATGGACTTTTAATATTTAAAATAGCTTTTATTCTATCTGGGTCCACTTGTATTCCCTTATCAGAAAAAATATGTCCAAAATATTTCACTTCGCTAAGTTTATACTGAAATTTATTTTTATTAAAACGAATACCACATTTTTCAGCTCTTTCAAAAACCTTTTTAAGAATGTCATCATGTTCAGCCTCACTACTGGCTGCAATAAGTAAATCATCACAGTACACAACCACACCAGGAATGTCACCGAATGTTTCCTCGCTATACTTTTGAAAAATTTCAGGTGCAATTGATAAACCAAAAGGTAACCTTTTGAACTTGTAACATCCATATGGACTATTAAAAGTACAAAGGTCACTGGACGAATTAGAAAGTTTAATATTATAAAAACCATCGGAAAGGTCAACGACCGAAAAAATTGACTTATTAGAAAGCTTCGATACAATTTCATCGTATGTAGGTATCAAATGATACTCTCTCGTTAATACTTTATTAAGATCCTTAGGATCTAAGCAAATACGTAGTGACTTATCTTTCTTTTCCACTATTACAAGATTACTCACAAAACTAATTGGATGCTCAACCTTTTCAATAATATGGCTGCTCTCCAGGCTCTGCAATTTATCCGCAAGACGCTTCATCAGTGTCTGGGGCACGCGCCTGGGAGGCCTAACCACCGGCTGTGTTCCTGATTGAGTGTGCAACTCCAATTCCTTCTTGAATTCGCCAACACCCTGAAACAGTTTTTCATACTTTTTAACAATTTTGTCTTTATTAAGGTGGTCAATGCTAATATTATTTAATAATTTAAGTTTTATTAATGTGTCGAGTCCAAGTAAAGGTCTTACATTTTCTTTAGTTATTACAAATTCAGATTCAATATGAACTCCATTGTTATTATTTAATATTAATAATTTTCTTGTCCCCAATGGTATTATGTGATTGCCACCAAATGCCTCTAAAACAATGTTTGTCTCAGACCAGTATTGACTATCATCATTGACAATGACAAGACATTCGCTTGAGCCCCTGTGTCACATTTGAAATCTACTCTTTTATTATTAATCTGTAGAGAGACGACCCACTCTTTAATTTTATTGCTGTTAATATTAGTATTATTAATGGAGTGACACAATTTTATCAGTCATAAATCATGAACATAATTCGACTCACAAACAGAACTATTATTATTATAAATGGAAGCATTATTGTCAATGGAATGAATTTGTTTTCTAATCTTACAACCAATCTTAAAGTGATTTAATTTTCCACAATTTGAGCAAGTTTTTCCAAAAGCTGGACAATTTCTTGGTCCATGCTCGGTGTTACATTTCTTACATTTATACATATTACTATTAAAACTTTTATTATTATGCAAATTGTTACTTTTAAAACTGTTTTTATTATCTGCCCTATTGTTATTTGAATTATACTTAGCTCTATTCGATGATGGTGTACGTGACGGCTGGAATTGCCCGCTCGACCTTGCTCGGAGACTCTCAACTGGAACTGTCTGCTTTGCCATGATTCTGGAGTGCTCTTTGGATAGTTCTGAAGACCTGCAGATGTCCACCGCTGCCTCAAGTGTTAAGTCCTTGACTGCCAAAAGTCTCTGCTGCACCTTTTTGTCTTGAATTCCAATAACAATTCTGTCTCTGATCATGCGCTCTTCTTGTTCTTTGTAGTCGCAGTTTTTAGCCAATTTTTTCAGTTCCGTGTAGAAGCAATCAAAAGTTTCACCATGTGCTTGATTTCTTAAGTTGAAGTTGTAGCTGTTTATTAATATATTCTGCTTCGGGGTGAAATGGGCATCGAAAATTGACAAAATATCTTCGAGCTTCTCGGTTTCTTCTTTCTTTAGTACATTAAAGTATAATTCTTGGGCTTGCTTAGGGATGTTCGATCCGGGTACCTTGTATCGATATTTTGGATCGCAATGGATCGTAATCCATTGTATCGATCCATGGATCGATCCATTAAAATTGATACGATTTTTTGGATCGATCCAGTATCGAATTAAATATTTTAGAAAAGTCGAATTAATAATCACACTTTATTATAAACGTGATATTAGGTACCTAATGTACTTAGTAATATTTAATAAATTAATAAAATATTATTAATTTTTCCAATATTTAAATTTTTAAGTATGCAAAAACAAAATTAAAACTTCAGTTATGTAATGTGTATGTGTGTAACTTCGGTTAAGTAAAGGTCATACTCAAACATAGATAACTCTCGAAATACGCAACTCAGAGCTATGATTTTGATGTCGTTTTGTAGATAATATACATGTGTATTATAAAAATGCAAAAAAATTGCACATTAAAATCCTAGTTTTTTAAGGTTTTATACCTATATTATATGAGAAAAAACTAAAAAATAGCACACTAATTTCGGATTAAAATTTAATTTAGTAATTTTTTATGTATGTGCCGCCGTGTATGTGCCGGCCTAGAATAGCACTACCCCCTATCATCCCGTGGGTGTCGTAAAAGGCGACTAAGGGAGCATAGCCTTCAAGAGACGGGCAGCAGCGTCTCCAAAAAACCTTGGCCTACTGCGATCGCCAACCCGCCTGCCAAGCGTGGCGATTATGGCAAACCCCCCCCCTCATGCATAATGGATCAAAAAATTGGCCCCCAGTCCCCGGCAGCCCCGCTATTCCTAGCTACGGTAGCGGCTACGGTAACGGCGGGGCAGGGGGTGCTAAGAATCCCCGGGTGCGGCTCGGCTACCAAAAACGACGACAACTGCACCTGGCAACCTATAACACGCGCACACTAAGGGAAGACGCGAAGTTAACCGAGTTGGAAGAAGTTATCAGCAAGGTACACTGGGACATTATCGGGTTATCTGAAGTCCGAAGAGCGGGAGAGGACTCGATAATCCTCAACTCCGGTAACTTGCTTTACTACCGGGAGGGCGACCAACAGTCCCAAGGTGGTGTCGGGTTCATCGTCCACAAGTCCCTTGTCAACAACGTGATTACCATCGGAAGTGTGTCGACCAGGGTGGCGTACCTTATACTCAGAATATCCAAACGGTGTTCGCTGAATGTTATACAGGTTTACGCACCGACCTCGACACACCAAGATGACGAAGTGGAGGCTATGTATGAGGAGATCTCTAAAGCCATGCATAGCTACAAAACCCACTACACTGTTGTGATGGGGGACTTCAATGCAAAGTTGGGGAAACGATGCGGTGATGAGCTGAGAGTGGGGCAATTTGGAGTTGGGCAACGGAATGACAGAGGCCAGATGCTGGCTGATTTTATGGAGAAGGAGAACCTCTTTATGATGAACTCCTTCTTCAGAAAGCCGGAATGCCGGAAGTGGACCTGGGTCAGTCCGGACGGTAAAGTCAGAAATGAGATAGATTTTATCATGTCGACGAAAAAGCAAATATTCAATGATGTCACTGTGATCAACGCTGTTAAGACGGGGAGCGATCACCGATTGGTACGTGGCACATTGAATATCAACCCAAAGCTGGAAAGATCTCGACTGATAAAATCAACAATTCGACCATTGCCGGCCCATATTCAAAACCCCGAGAGCTTTCAACTCGAACTCCAAAACCGCTTCGAAGCCCTTGAGAACAGCATAGATGTGGACGATCTAAACAACATGGTGGTGGATACTGTCCGTACGGTAGGGTCCAAGCTCTTTAAGACCCGCCGTCCCAAGATAAAGAAACTCTCCGACCACACACTCCTACTCATGGATCAGAGACGTGAAATGAGGCTCCAGAGTTCAGTAGATGCTAATCGTTATCGGCAGCTTAATAGACAGATATCTAAGTCTTTGACGAGCGACCTTCGCCAATTTAATACGAATCGTATTAAAGAGGCTATCGAGCGGAATAAAGGCTCCAAAGTGTTCGCGAGAGATCTGTCTATTGGGCAAAGCCAGATGACGAAGCTGAAAACTGACGACGGACGCATCATTTCATCAAAGCCTGAAATCCTGAGGGAGATCGAGAGCTTCTATGGGCAGTTATATTCCACGCAGACACCTGTTGAAAGCAAGGCTAAAGACCCCAGAGCCAAGCTTACCCGACACTATACTCAAGATATCCCGGACGTCAGCCTGTACGAGATTAGTATGGCTCTCAAACAGCTGAAAAACAACAAGGCGGCGGGTGACGATGGAATCACTACAGAACTTCTGAGAGCGGGCGGTAAGCCGATACTCAAAGTCCTCCAGAAGCTCTTTAATTCCGTCATCGTCCAGGGCAGAACGCCAAAGACATGGAACATAAGTGAGGTGATCTTGTTCTTTAAAAAGGGTGACAAGTCCCTCTTAAAGAACTATAGACCCATCTCGCTTCTGAGTCATGTCTATAAGTTGTTTTCGAGAGTCCTTACGAATCGTCTCGCTCGCAAGTTCGACGACTTCCAACCTCCCGAACAAGCCGGGTTCCGAAAAGGCTTTAGCACCATAGACCACATCCATACGCTGCGGCAGGTTATACAGAAGACCGAGGAGTATAATGAGCCACTTTGCTTGGCGTTCGTGGACTATGAGAAAGCCTTTGATTCGATTGAAACCTGGGCGGTGCTGCAGTCTCTCCAAAGGTGCCAAGTGGACTATAGGTATATCGAGGTGTTGAGGTACTTATACCAAAATGCCACCATGACGATCCGAGTACAGAACCAGAACACAAATTCTATCCAACTGCAGCGTGGTGTGAGACAGGGAGACGTTATTTCTCCGAAACTGTTCACAGCTGCGTTGGAGGACATCTTTAAGCTCTTGGACTGGAAAGGACTCGGCATCAACATTAATGGCGAGTACCTAACACACCTTCGTTTTGCCGATGATATAGTCCTTATGGCTGAGACCATGGAAGACCTGAACACAATGCTCGAAGATCTCCGTAGTGCTTCCCAAAGAGTGGGTCTTAGGATGAACATGGAAAAGACGAAAATTATGTCAAATGCCCATGTTGTACCCTCTCCAGTTCATGTTGGGAACACTACACTTGAAGTTGTTGACCATTACGTATACCTAGGACAGGCAGTCCAGTTAGGTAGGTCCAACTTCGAGAAAGAGATCTCTCGCCGAATCCAACTCGGGTGGGCAGCATTCGGGAAGCTTCGAAAAATCTTCGCGTCCGACTTACCTCAGTGTCTCAAGACGAAAGTCTATGAACAGTGTGTGTTGCCAGTGATGACTTACGGCAGTGAAACGTGGCCGCTAACTATGGGTCTCATAAGGAGGCTCAAGGTCGCTCAGCGTGCAATGGAGAGAGCCATGCTCGGCGTTTCCCTACGTGATCAAATCAGAAACGAGGAGATCCGCAGGAGAACTAAAGTAACCGACATCGCTCGAAGGATTGCTCAGCTGAAGTGGCAATGGGCGGGACACATAGCGAGAAGAACCGATGGCCGTTGGGGCAGAAAGGTTCTGGAATGGCGACCGCGCACCGGACGACGCTCCGTGGGTAGGCCCCCGACAAGGTGGACCGACGATCTGGTGAAGGTCGCGGAAAGCCAGTGGATGCAGGCAGCGCAGGACCGATCGTCGTGGAGATCCTTAGGGGAGGCCTATACCCAGCAGTGGGTGTCGTGTGGCTGATATGATGATGATGATGATGATGATGATGATGAATTTTTTATAACGTATTCAATTTAAAAATTTACATTTTTTTTTACTTAATAGTTGATATAATTAGCTTTCTAAAAGTATTTTTTTTATAACTAGGATTTTTAAATCGATAACTAGGAGTTTTTCGGCAGGGCCATCTAGAATAAAAAGTCAAATTTAAAATGCCGGTCATTCCAACAGGAGAGGGGAAAACTTAGGGGGTTTTGTCGATAAAATTGATCATATTATCTACCTTTAAAAGCTCCGATATCGCTAACCAAACATATTGTATAGTAATTACTTAGAGAATATTTTGAACTTGAACTTTTCCCTTGTTTAAAATACTATTGTATAGCGGGCGAACAGATCCATATTATTTATATTAAAAATATATAAGTATTTTTTGTAACGTATTCAAGTAAAAAATTAACATATATTTTTTTTACTTGATAGGTGATATTATTAGCTTTATAAAAGTATTTTGTTATAACTGTAGGACTTTTAAATCTGGGGAAATTAATACTTTTTGGCAGGGCCATCTAAAATAAAAAGTCAAATTTAAAATGCCAGTCATTCAAATAGGAGAGGGGATAGACCTTTAAAAGCTCCGACATCGATAACCAAACATATTGTATATAGTACGATTATACGATTTTTTCGATCCGATCCTCTATGCATGTGTATCGATCCGCCAAAGGATCGAATGCTATTGTATCGATACAAAAATCGAGTGGATCGTAACGCATTGTATCGATCCACGCAAGTATCGGATCGGATCGAACATCCCTAGGCTTGCTCACCGATACAGTTGAGCAAAATGGCCGCTTTTCTGGCGTCAGCTAGCCGATCGTAACCCGCCGCTGTTAGAAAAATTTTAAATGCCTGCTTGAAGACTTTCCACTGAGAATGCAAATTCTCAATCTCATCCAGTTTCATAGGAGAGGGACGCCGGTACTCGATAGTGACCGCCGCCATAGCGTCTTCAATGGACATCAGGGGACGCTCTTCTTGATTTCTTGTGTCTATATATTTTCACTTATTTGTGGTTCTTTAAACGGCTGCGCCATGTGGTGGCGGGTCCTCTTAAAGAAAACAGCAGGTTGGAGGCAAATGGGGCGTTTATTAATTTATTAAAAATGTCTTACAAAAGATCGTGTGCACGCTGCTAATCGCCTAGCCAAAGAGGAGCCGGAAACGTCAAAAAGGCACAGACAATATTGTTATGTTTTTGCAACAGATTAGATACTACTACAGTTACTATGAGGTATTAAAAGAGACATTCCTTAATATCTTTGTGAAATCAGAGCAGTCTCTGAAATTAGGGGGATTTCAGTGGTTGGATTTATGGCTGATCTTGGTCCGTCTCCCACAAACATAATGTAATAGTAAATTCCGCGCCCTGTGTATCCCTAGACTAAATGCGCGTGAAGAAGTGTTCATATGAGTGTAGTGAGCGATGATTTATCGCGCGCTCACCGGACGCCGCTCACTTACCGGCAGATGGCGCGGCTCATGCAGCACTGACTGAGCACTTTATACCGAGAGGTCAAACTGCAGTGGATCATGTCATCTAATATTCAAGACTTTTGACTAGGATTTTAAGTTTTCATTATCAACTTGGTTTCTGTGTTGCTGATTCGAAGAGATCGACTATCCTATATTTTTGTTGGGCCTGGTTGGTTTGCAATTTAATGGTTAATCAGGGCAAAAAGCTTATACCTCCCTCCAATGGAGATTGCACGCCCAGTGTCATAGTGAAGATAGAAAAAATGTACTTGAGTGACGTGACGGCTTATTGCAACCTCTTTCTTTAGTGTTACTATACGTGTTCGTTGTTCGTCGTTAGTTCGTTCGTGAGAAACGAAAACGTATTGTAAAACGAAAAGAAAGAGATAGCAATACGCCGTGACGTCACTAAAGAGTCTTTTTTCAATCTTCACTATGATACTAGGCGTGCAATCTCCATTGTGGGTATAAGCTTCTTGAATCAGGGTAACTTCATTTAATTTTTTTGTCAACATTTCAAGAGATCTATTAATCGAGCCACCTGCCCTGGATGTCACGTTTACATTAGGGTTGCCCCCTACCACGACAAGGGTTACCAGTTACCAACATAAAAATACGGGTTTTAGATTTTTTACGGGAGACAATAAAATTTAAAACAGCTGTTTCTTTTTAGACCACAGATTCTTTAACCCCGTATTTTCGCAATTTCCCCGTATTATATTAGTCCGGGGCGTCTGGCAACCCTACGTCACAACACAAAGACTAGATAACATATTTTGGCCATGCTAAATAGTAAGGCATAAATTCCATTGCTGGTATTCAGGCTCTATCCTGACGACGTGAGAGGTGTCCGTCGGCGCGTACGTCGCGGCGCGTTATGAGACATTCCTGGTGACGTCACGCCGCCATTATGAAGAAACAGTCGGGGGTGGGGAGGCATGTGATAAGGTTTCAAATCACCTAAGCCGAGAAAATTGGAATTAGAAAATATGTAAGTATTTAAAATTTTCTTTTGTTTGGTTCAAGAGAAAAAACAAAACTACTAGGTCCGATATTGCATGAGATGATAAACCTACCAACAATCTCAATCGCCGTAATTAAAAGTTATCCGTGTTCAAAACACTAATTATAAATAAGGCTTATAAAAATAATGCAGACATAAGAAAACTCAATTTGTTGTCAACTCAAGCATGATTAATAAAATGTAAAAGGATTTCATGTAAGATTAAAAATAATTCGATTAAAAAAACCAATATTTTGAGTGTTGGAATAAAATAAGCGATTTAAGAGACAAGCTTACTAATTAGGGGTAGTTTGCATGCAGACGACGCTTCGTCATGTTCATCCAGAATCGCTGCACTCGATGCTTGAAGGGATCTCTCGACTCATCACTATGGGGTGCAGTCATTAAACAGTAAGTACTTCATTTTTATTGATATTCAATAAATATAATATAGAAGCTATATGTTTCATCAATGCTATAAGTTAAAATTCTAAGGACACATTGTGTGTAATTTTGTTTGAAGGCGCAGAGCGAAATAGAAGAAAAGAATTTGGAGTGATTTTAAAGACATGAATCAGCATGGAATGGACTCTTTTCTTCTGTCATTGTATCCAATACTCTAAAACAACTAAACAATGTTTTTATTAGACAAGTGCAAAGTTTGAATTAATAAAAGTGATACTCAAGATATAATAACTTTGCTTAAACGAAGCTAGAGTATAAAGTCACAGTACGTGTTATTTGAGTAAAAATTTTTTTATACAGAAGACGTAACAAATCTTTACCAAATTCTTCTGGATATGTAATAGGTAGTTAGTTTACTTAGTTTAAAGTGTAGGCGAATAACTGCGTAAGCTTGGAGTGAAATTAGCTCCGGCTTATAAGAGCGGCGGTGCAAGTGAAATAGATAATTATCGGAAGGGCCCCGGCGGGCCCTCCGCGACATACATCACGCGCCCTGACTGATGGCCCTCTTTACTGACCGGTGGAAACAAGCCAGTGAATGTAGCGGAGATGGTGACGGCGAAAAGCTACAGAACAGGAAAAGGTAAGGAATAGCTGATGGTGTTTAGGGGTATATTGGATGAAGGCAGAGGTGATAAGTATGAAACTTGTTCAAAGATTTGCTACTAAGGGAATCGACAACGATGGAAGAATTATTCAGCTTAAATGGCAGGTGGAACAACACAACAAGAAGAAGAAGAAGTAATGACCGTGAGCAATGGGCGGCAAGAAAACAGGCAGAAATCCAAAGTTAGTAAACAATGAATGTCATTTGTTAAAAATATGTTTTATACGTTTATCCAACAACAGCGTTACTTTTAAGTTGAGTCAATCCGCTCTGACTTGCTTCTTAGGCCGTTGGTCATCCCAAGTCCAAAGGCCCGGAGGAAAAAGGCCTCTTTACCTTCCACTAAAACTAGTAAATAGTCGGATTAACTCCGAGTATAAATCAAGAGGACTCCGTCGATCTGGATCGGGCTCGGAAGCCAGATAGCATCGCGCGATCGCGGCCCTCCGTACTTTGAGGTACGGCTGATAAAAGTTTCCTTATTATCGCTGAGGGATTACTGTTCACCTCTTTTTAGAAGTTATAACTAGTCTCTATAGTGATTGCTCTTCGGGAAACTTGAACATTTGCTAACAAAATGTTGCTATATTGTTGACATAATATACCTCTACTTATGATATGAGTTGAATATTCACCTTGAGAATTTCTAATACCGAATATGGTAGATAAGGAACGAAAAAAAAATCAGCTGTTTCTTACATGTTTTTTTTTTATAAAACAGCAGATTTTTTCGCGATTTCAGAGTTGGTTCCATAGTAAAAGTTGTTCAGTTTGATGATCCCTATCTACCATATTTGGAATTAGGTGTTATTTTGTAAAACGTTGTATATTTATTGATCGCTTAAGGAATTTCGAAACCTCACTAAAAATAATAACTTTAGGTATCCTACAGCTTAGATGTAGGTATCGTGACATGATGTAAAATTCAAGTAAAAACAAGAATGCGACCTAATAAAAACGTGTTAAAAAAAACAACTAACTCAAAACAGTTTAATTTAAACAAAAGCGATTCTACCGTTCAAGTGACTAGGAAGCATTTTCCATTCGGCCCGATTAATTCCAGCCAATCATACCAAACGTCATTCTATTACCGAAAGAGCCCCAATTTAAACTGTAATTTTTTCAACAAACTGCGGAACAATCTCAAACAATGTCTGCAGAGCACATCGCAATTAAGGGAGGATCTCTTCTAAGAAGGTGCTTCTTATTATTTCCTGACCCTCCCTCCTAGGGTTACCAAATGGTTTATCTAAAAATCCTGACAAAATGCCTGATGTCTACTAATAAGTCCTGACATTTTTCTAAAGCGCCCACACGGTGCAAGCAACGTACGTAGTATTTTGTTTGTTACGCTAACTGATTTTAGATGTAATAAATTTTCTTTTTATATATAATCTATTATTGTTTCTTGTTATAATGACGTGTTAAATTTAATATTTCAAGTTGGTACTTTACTAAGAAACGAAAAAGTTTTTAATTTCCGAATTTGAAGTTTTAGTTGTTGATTATTTATAATTTAAATGTTGATTATTTATTGCAAGTTAGTTATTATTTTACTGAAAATTACCTAGTTAATTGTTACCAAAAAGCTTAATTCATAAAGTTTATTAGAAATAAAACCTTTTTTAAGGATTACAGCGCGTATACTGTTAATTCAGATGTTATTTTAGAATTATTCCGTTTTGATTTGTTGGTTCTGAAGTTTATTTTACGATTCTGTGAATTATTGTGAAATATCAAAAAAGCCTGACATTTTCCAAGTCCGGCCGGAATCCTGACATCATCATTATCATCAACCTATCATCGTCCACTGCTGAACATAGGCCTCTCCGAGTGCACGCCACTGAGCATGATCCGCGGCTACATCCAGTTTATGCCAGCCATCTTGCGAAGATCGTCGCTCCACCTTGCCTGAGGGCGTCCCACACTACGTTTGCCCATAGTTACGCGGTCTCCACTCAAGAACTCGTCTGCCCCAGCGGCCATCGGTTCTACGGCTAATATGGCCAGCCAACTGCCACTTCAGCTTGCTAATCCGGTGGGCTATGTCGATAACTTTAGAATCCTGACAGGGCCCCAAAAATCCTGACATGTCAGGACAAATCCGGCCGGATGGTAACCCTACTCCCTCTGGAATCCGTCTGCGCGCTCGTTAATTAGGCCCGAGTATTTTATTAAGGCCAATTTGTTGCGAATACCTGCCAGATTGTGGGCCCCCTACCGATTTGTTTGAACTTTTTTTGGAAGAGGGCGCAGATTTCTAACGGCTCCACCGTTTGTTCTTAAGTGTTAATTACCTGTTGTGTTTTAGATAACAATTGAATTATGCTGGAGTTTTTTGTTGAGTAAGTATAATTTGATTATCGTCCCCGCTTTTTTGTTTAACTTAATTTTTTAAGGTCTCGTTATTATTTTGATATTCCCCCAAGAAAGTTAGTAAATTGTTTTAGAATCACTTACAGAATTTTTTTGTTCAACCACATTGATTTAAAATGTTAAGTACTTTTTTTATTGATACGAGGTTATACCGTTATGTACTAATCGGCGCGCTAAATAAATTTGATTGAGATAAAGAGATTGAGATTTTAGTATTCAAAAGTCATAGCCATTATTTATATAATACTAAATAATTTAAAAGAAAAAAATCGTCTCGTCACCAGACCATTTCTTCAGGCGGGTCATCCTGTTTAAAAAAATATCAAGAAATAAACGATAAGGATATGGATGATGAGAGAAGTGTAGCTTTTTGACTTGACCAAACTAAAACTATAAATAACATATATACATACGTTGACTTCAAACTGGATGTCAAAAACAAAAGGTATATTAGTTTTACTAATAATGTTGAGTAATGGTCGACTATCAACATAATGCATGGAAGGTGGCCGGGTTCGGTTCCCACGTCCGCGGGCGACAATTGGTGGAATTGGCCGGTATGCGCGCCTGAGTTGACCCCGCCTAACTATTAATTGTCCTCTACCTAAATATGAAAGATGTGGAGCTTCCTCTCAGCAATTACGAGTATAATAATGGGGAATGTATGAAAATTAAATTGGCCAAATATTTTTCTAAAAGTAGGAATAAACACCTTTATAAATAAGTACATACCTACAAAAAAGATTAAAAAATTGTTGAAGTTTTTTAAAAAATAAAATTTTCTTCATTTTCGCAAACGTACAGAAGTATAGGTACCAGCAGAATTTCTACTTTAAATGGTTATGCAGAAACGTCATTTGTCAGTTGACTATTTTAATATGCGTGGTGATTATTGAATAATAAGGGAATTATTATATTAGGTCTTTACCTATGAAATTGCCGTTTTGTTTGAAAAAAGTTAAAGTATTTTTTTTTCGAACTTATTTATTTCTTTTATTCAAAGTAATCACCCCTGCAATCAATGCATCTTTGCCAACGCTGTGGCAGTTTATGGATGCCCTTCTTGAAAAAATCAGCTGGACGGGAGAAAACAAACTCTTCAAAGGCGTTTTGTACTGCCTCTCGGGAATTGAATTTTTTTCCCGCTAAAAAGTTGTCCAAATTTTGGAAAAAGTAATAGTCGGTAGGCGCAAGATCTGGTGAGTATGGCGGATGAGGGAGAGCTTCCAAACCCAACTCATGCAGCTTAGAGACGGTCTGTTGTGCAGTATGGGGTCGCGCGTTGTCGTGAAGTAGCAGTGGAGACGACCGATTGACCAAAGCTGGTTGCAGACGTGCGAGTTTCGCCATCATTGTGGTCAGTTCTTCAATGTACACATCTGCAGTAATGCTCTCGCCGTTTTGTATAAAGCTATGATGAATCACACCAGCACTAGACCACCAAACTGTGACCATCACCTTTCTAGGGGTCATTTTTCGTTTTGCACATTGCTTTGGTACCGAACCAGGATCTACCCAACTTGCTGAGCGCTTTCGATTGTCAAAAAGAATCCATTTTTCGTCGCACGTAACAATTCGCTTCAAAATTCCTTCATCTCTGTTAAGCAGCGCAAGGCAAGTCTCGACGCGTATGTTGCGCTGGCGATCGTTAAGTTCGTGGGGCACCCATCTATCAAGCTTTTTTATCTTGCCAATCTGTCGCAAATGGACCAATATTGTTTTGATGCTAACATCATAAGCTGCTGCCAGCTCAGCTGTAGATTGCGATTCATCTGCTTCCACAATCGCCTTTAATTCATCATTGTTGACCAAAGTTTCCGGACGACCACGAGGTTCATTTTTCAAGTCAAAATTCCCAGAACGGAACCGAGCAAACCAATAACGGGTTGTACGTTCGTTTGTACAGTTCTCTCCGTAAACGACGTTGATGTTACGTGTCGTTTTTGCCGCGTCGGTGCCACGACGGAACTCATATTCCATAATTACACGAAATTTCGAAGTATCCATTATGAGGAAAAATGTTGAAATGTAATGAAAATACAACGCTAATCAATAAACAAAAGACTGATTTTGTAAATAGAATGTCATATTTTTAAAACAAAATTAATTTGAATTTAGAATTCATAGCCAATCAAAACTTTTTTTTGTTTGAAAAAGTCTGTACTGCAATACGGCAATTTCATAGGTGAAGACCTATTATATCTCCAATCTGCTGTTATTTCTGCAAGTTTGCGAAATCGTTTTTAGTAACGAAATCTTTCGTTACTAAAAACGATTGAAGTTTTTCCCTCTTTTCTAGCAACTATTAGATGAAATCCTGAAAATCTTAAAGAGGTAGGTAAGATATACTAACTGCTTAATTTTTCATGAAATAAATTACATAAAAATGTCTAGGGAATCTCAATGCATCCCTTGTGTTGATTTGATGAAGTGGCGTGCGCAAGATACGCTCCCATGTAATGTCTCATACAATAACAGGAGCGCGGTGATTCACCTCGTCGCCACCGGCCACTGGGAGATGCATAACCCTTCAGCTGATGGGTCTCACTCTAACAGCGATTCATATTTTTAGTTTTTTAAATTCCGGACAAATCACACTATTCGGATTAGCAGTAATTCCGATCCGAACTATGCAGTACTCTACCATGAGTTAATGCAAACTGTTTTTGCTACCGTAAACTATCGGATTTACTGAACGAACTAAAATCGTTGGATTGACTGCTCACAGTCAACGCGAGTGAAAGAGAGAAAACGATAGTTTGCGGTAGCGAAAACGGCTTGCATCAACTCATAGTAGGGCCACAAGGCTTACGAGCGGCTAAATAATGAAAAAAATACATTTATAAACAAGAAAATACACTTCCATGTAATAAAATTGCTTCTAATCATCACATAAACATTCATCATCATCAGTGGAAACCGGAAGCTTTGGCACTTCAGTTTCTGATGAATTTTATAACCAACGGTTTATCAGATCCTCGGAAAAAATCAGTCAAAAGTATAAGAAGAATGCTATTGACAGCATTGCTAAAGAAGTGTTTCCACCTTATAAAGATCGCTATCAAATAAAATTGCTTCTGAAAATGGTTGGTGTTTTTGCAGGAGCTAAAAGAAAGGTAGGTAAGTAAGAAAATATGGGTTCAGGAATGCTAGTTATACTTCTGGAAATGCAGGTGTTCATAAGGTACGGTAAACTGATGTTGGATTTCCACCCGTATTCAAAGACGTCTGAGGCGGAAGGCTGAACATTTTATCATTCGGTAAAAAGAAGTAAAGGGTGTCTCAGACCGAAGACATCCCATTACGGGTTACCGTCTGATCAAGCGCGTTATCAAACGCTTTTAAAATGGTTACGCGTCGGACTCGCTTTATTAGCTCAACGAGCGAGTCACGCAAGTTAACGGCGCTCTGTTTATTAGTGAGTCACCAGGACTTTGTGGCGAGCGCAGGTGCCTTAGATAAAGTCTAAATATACGGAATAAGCTCAGCCTTGGCAGTTTCTTATTGATCACATCGCTCGTCCCATATTGATCGTCGCAAGTTGCTTTAAGCTATTGTAATGCAAAAAAGTACCCCCTTTGGAGCGTGAAACAAACTTTACGCTCGAAGATCAAATCTTCTTTACTTTTACTTTATGTAATATATATTTATTTAAAATAATTGATAATTTAACACTTACAGTAGAATGCAGAGGGGAAAAGAACCAAAACACCTCAGTGCAACACCTAGTGTTGTTATTAATATCAATATTATTAAAATTCTATCAAATGCTTTAACTATTCACAAAGAAATGATCCTGAAAGAAATGAGATTGAAACCAATCTAAATATTGTGTTATGGAAACTTCGTCCGATTAAACGTGATTAAACTTGAATAACAGTTTATGACAGTGCAGGGTCGAGTTTGATAAGTTTTCAGTGTTCAAAAGTTAGGTTTTCCAGTATTGAAAAGATAATCTTTTCAGATGCTAATTGTGTTTCATGTAGGTAGCAGTGGCGAAGGGTCCATACAAGCCGATTCCCATCGGCTTACCTTTTAGAAATTCCACTCCACCGATCCACTATGCCTATGTTCAGCGGTGGACGATGACAGGCTGATGATGATCCACTGTGCCGTTCACAACATTTTTGTAGAACTGCTCACTTTCGCCTTTGCCATAATTTCGATCTAGTACCCACTGGACCTTCAAAATTCGATCCAAAACCAAAAAGTGTCTACAGGACCTCATTAACCTTATAAAAAAATATTTAATGCACCCATTGGATCTCCTTTTTGTGAATTCGCCTGGTGCCCACTAGGCACTAGACCTTCATGATTAGACTCTACTGCAACTGTACCCACTGGACCTTAACTGTATTCCCCATTCGACCTTCCTAAAAGATTATACTAGTGGCTCCGTGAGCTGTAGACCTCGCGTTAAAAAGTAGCTCGAATTGTATGTTGTTAAAAATAATCTAAAAGATGTCGCCACCCCTTTTTCCCACACTGCTGTGCTTTCGAAGCACAAAGTGGGTTCGTGCTGTTTGGTATATTATTTGGTATGTATATTTGCAGCTAGATGGCGCTTCTAATTTTTACCATTTTTCGAAATAGGTGATTTTTTGGAAAATTTCTAAAAACTGGCTCGAATAAAAATTCTATATAATTAACGAACCTGCTCACAAAATTTCACGATAATCGGTTGAGAAATGCGACCTGTAGGGGAAAACAGACAGCTGGAAAGTCGGACTGAAATATGATTTTTACGTATCTCTGCCATTTAAAAAAAATAAAAAAAATGGCGTGACAAATAAATTCTATATTATTTTCGAACCTTTTCACAAAATTTCACGAGAATCGGTTGAGAAATGCGACCTGTAGAGGAGAACATCGAGCGCCAGAAAGCCGGACTGAAATATTATTTTTTTACATATCTCTGCCATTTCAAAAAATTTAGAAAAACTGGTTCTACTTAAAAAATCTATATCATTTTCAAACATGCCCACAAAATTTCACGATAATCGGTTGAGAAATGCGACCTGTAGAGGAGAAAAGAAAAGTCGGAAAGCCAGACTGAAATAAGTTTTTTAACATATCTCCACCAATAAGAAAAATTTCAAAAAACTGGCGTGACAAAAAAATTGTATGTTATTTTCAAAACTGCTCACAAAATTTCACGAGAATCGGTTGAGAAATGCGACCTGTAGAGGAGAACAGACAGCGCTGGAAAGTCGGACTGAAATCTGTTTTTTTAACATATCTCCGCCATTTTGAAAAATTAAAAAAAAAACTTACAATACAAAAAAAAATGTACATCATTTTCAAACCTTTTTACAAAATTTGACGAGAATCAGTTGAGAAATGGGGCCTGTAGAGAAGAACAGGCAGAGCTGGAAAGCGGACTGCAATCTGTTTTTTTTTAACAAATCTACGCCATTTTAAAGAAATTCAAAAAACTGGCTCGACAAAAAAATTCTATATAATTTTCAAACCTACTTACAAAATTTCACAAGAATCGGTTAAGAAATGCGACCTGTAGGTTGGAACAGACAGCCGGACATACGAAAGAATTTTTGCCCAAGCTGAAGCAGAGACGCTTCGCTCGCACTTCGTGCTCGCTCGGTCAATTAAAATTGCCCATTGTCCTTATTGTGTGACGTTTTGTCGTTTGATAGTAATAAATCCATTTTATTGTTATGATTTTGAATCAAATTGAAAGGATAATAGTAGTATTTTAGTTTAATAGCCTGGCAACACCGCCGCTTAGCTCCGCCGTTTCCCGCCATATTTTCCCGCCATTTGTAGTGGAATGGGGAGGTAAGCGGTGGGGATAGGCGGCAGAACGGTCGACGAAAGTCAGTTGCGGGCTCAGTCACTGTCCAACCGTCGAGAAGCGAAGTAGTTAGGGAAAACTGCTAACGTATCGTTGCTATAGCCTAGTTAATAATATTCATGGTGTATTCCAGTGAAGAAAGTAAAAGTGGTTTACCTTTATTACTGTAGTTTCATTATAAATCAGCAGTGGAAGAACCAAGGTATGTACGCTCACGATTTTTAACGTTTTAAACCGAGCTAAAATTACGAAATTCAGTTGGGTAGTTTCAAATTTTATTGCATTGAAAGAGAATTCTTACTTTTACCATTTGCACTGCCATGCATACACAACTCGCACTCATTGCACGTGGCCGAGGCTACACTTCGGCCGTGCATACACAACTCAGTCATTGCACGTGGTCGAGGCTACACTTCGATCGTGCATACACACTCGACAATCATTGCACGTGGCCGAGGCTACACTTCGGTCGTGCATACACTGCACATGCACACAAAACTACACTCAGCGTCGTCAGCATGATGAAATAGTGCGTTGATATTGGAATAGTAATGTCATGATTGTAAGCGAGGTCATGAAATGAAAGTTTTTTTATCTTAACTGCCCAACTGTAACTTTCGTGATTTAAACTCTGGGTATGCATTACATAATGAATTATGAAAATAAGAACTGTGTATATTTTAAGTACCTATCTATGTTACTGCGTATTTTTATTTCGGACAATGTGTTCCGCAGAGGTTATTAAGTTATTTTTTTATATTTCATACCATTGTAATTGTCGTTAGTAGTCGACCTTGACACTACCCTGGGGATGTACGGATACGGAGAATAAAACGGATAACGTGATACTTTATGTAGAATTGGCACCAAGTTATGTCGATCTTCAAAAGGGTTTTAGTAGTACCATGACATGACGCTATAGTCGTAGTTTAAAGCTCGGTTACGCGTAAGCATTTGTCTGTCTTTTACTTTACGTGTAAAGAATATGGAGGGTAGCCTCACTTCTGTACTTTTTCTGTGATTTTTTTATCACAATTATCTTTTTTTTTATATAAAGGTTAATGGAGCTACTTCACAGTATGTTAAAGTGTATTTTGATGTAGAATTCAGTACGTTTCCGCTATTATTTGCGCCAAAAATGTGAACCTACGCAAGCGCTTTTGATGATATCCTTATTTTTCTTGCAATTGTCTGTGAGGTTCATACGCAATTTGATACTTCTAGCTACTAGAAAATCTCTTTAGCTTGTCGTGTTTTCTTTTTGTTTGTTTTTGTGGCTACATCTTTACGCTCTCTATATAAGGGTATGGTATGACCCCCGCAAACCATGTTTTCCTATGATGGACCCTTAAAGAGTTTTATTATAATTCAAGAAGTTAATTCTTATTCTATTAAGAGGCCGTTCACAAAAATTGCCGATTTCACTAATAAACGTAATTTCAGAGAAGTGATCTTAGAGTTAAAAAACTGTGTCTACTTATCTTTATGAATAAAATAATAGGAAAGATCTGGTGTACGAGCTACGTTTATTTTTTATTTTTTCCATGGTGATGCGCAGTATGTTTACTAGTAAAAGATTATAATTTTGATTTATGTGTTCCTAAATGAATGATTTAAGTTTACTTTGAAGCACATTATTTGTCCTAATTTCTTAGTTTTGAAGAAATATAACTTAAACTTCGGTTTACTAGTAAAAGGTAATAATTTTGATGTCATTTTGATGTTCCTAAATGTTTTTTTTTAGTTTTGTAAAAAAATATAACGCTTTTAAAACTAATCGTTGTTGGTAGAAAATATTTCGCTACTTTGAAATTTTATTTAAAGAGAACCGGCTCTTAGGTATTTCTATTCTAGGCATATTTGTTTTCTATAAGTTTTTGAGACGAGGTTAGACGCGCCTTCGGTTTACAAGGCTAGACGTGCCTTCGGTTTAAAAGGCTAAACGCGCCTTCGGTTTAAAAGGCTAGACGCGCCTTCGGTTTGAAAGGTTAGACGCACCTTCGGTTTACAAGGCTAGATGCGCCTTCGGTTTACAAGGCTAGATGGGCCTTCGGTTTGAAAGGCTAGACGCGCCTTCGGTTTACAAGGCTAGATGCGCCTTCGGTTTAAAAGGCTAGACGCGCCTTCGGTTTGATAGGCTAGACGTGCCTTCGGTTTACAAGGCTAGACGTGCTTTTAGTTTACAAGATAAGATTTATTTATGTTGTATTAATTAAGTACCTACATTAAAGATGTACATAATATTTGTAAATACCGTCACTCCTAGTCCCGATTTCTGATGCAGTTGATAAATTTATTGCGCATGTCCTTTTTCTCAGCTAAAAAGGTCTTAAATGAGTGATAAGAAATAAACGTTCAAAAGTACTTAGAAGTTAAGGTCATTAATCTTTATTTCATTAGGGTATCAGACTGTGCTACAACTTGGTTTACAAGGCCTACGCCCTTAGGTGGCTACGGTTTACAAGGTTAAACACGTCTTTGGCTTACAAAAGGGTTTAACTTTTGGTTTGCTATAATACATAGGGATGGGTTCAGTGAAAATTTCAATGAAATTATATTTGAATTTACTTATATGAAATTTAAGAAATATTTCAAACTAAAATGAAACTTAGTCTAAATATTTCACCCAGCCCTATGTAATTATACTAGATATTTATATGAATGAAAATTTATTATAACATTGACTTTCGAGGCTAGATGCACATTCAGTTTGTAAGGCTAGGACAAGGCTAAACGCGCCTTCGACTAAGTAAGGTACCTGTATGAAGAGGTTTGAGAATTTATAAGGGTGAAGTTTATTAAGTTTTTTTATAAGGTTAGGTAAGCCTTTATTTTACAAGGTGAGATGCACCTTTTTTATTAACTGTTGGTTTTCTATTATAAAAAAAATTATATGAATGAAAATGTACAACTTACTTTCAAAGCTAGGCACACGTTCAACGTGTAAAGCTAAACACGCCTTCGACTTATAATAAGGTATAACTCTTGATACTAGAATGATAAAAAAAAATTGAGATTTATATGAATGAAATTTTATAAGGTTTGATGTGCTTTCATTACGAGGTTAGATACGCCTTTATTTTACAAGGTTAGATGCGCCTTCATTTTATAGGATTAGATTCGCCTTCATTTTATAAGATTAGATGCACCTTCGTTTCACAATCACAAGGCTAGATGTGCCTTCATTTTATAAGTTTAGATGTGCCTTCATTTTATAAGTTTAGATGTGCCTTCATTTCATAAGTTTAAATGCGCCTTCGTTTTATAAGTTTAGATGCGCCGTCATTTTATATAAGGTTGGATGCGCCAACATTTTATATGATTAGATAAGCCTGTGGTTTGGCTAGATGCGCCTGCGGCTTATAAGGCTAGATGCGCCTTCAGTTTGGCTAGATGCGCCTTCAGTTTGGCTAGATGCGCCATCAGTTTGGCTAGATGTGCCTTTGTTTTGGCTAGATGCGCCCTCGGTTTGGCAAGATGCGCCTTCAGTTTGGCTAGATGCGCCTTTATTTTATAGGGTTTTAGATGCGCCTACATTTTATAAGGTTTAATGCGACTTTATTTTATAAGATTAGATGCGCCTTCGTTTCACAATCACAAGGCTAGTGCCTTCATTTCATAAGTTTAAATGCGCCTTCATTTTATAAGTTTAGATGTGCCTTCATTTTATAAGTTTAGATGCGCCGTAATTTTATATAACGTTGGATGCGCCAACATTTTATATGATTAGATAAGCCTGCGGTTTGGCTAGATGCGCCTGCGGCTTATAAGGCTAGATGCGCCTTCTTTTTGGCTAGATGCGCCTTCTTTTTGGCTAGATGCGCCTTCAGTTTGGCTAGATGCGCCATCAGTTTGGCTAGATGTGCCTTTGTTTTGGCTAGATGCGCCTTCGGTTTGGCAAGATGCGCCTTCAGTTTGGCTAGATGCGCCTTCATTTTATAGGGTTAGATGCGCCTACATTTTATAAGGTTTAATGCGACTTTATTTTATAAAATTAGATGCGCCTTCATTTTATAAGTTTAGATGCGCCTTCATTTTATAAGTTTAGATGCGCCAACATTTTATATGATTAGATAAGCCTGCGGTTTGGCTAGATGCGCCTGCGGCTTATAAGGCTAGATGCGCCTTTAGTTTGGCTAGATGCGCCTTCAGTTTGGCTAGATGCGCCATCAGTTTGGCTAGATGTGCCTTTGTTTTGGCTAGATGCGCCTTCGGTTTGGCAAGATGCGCCTTCAGTTTGACTAGATGTGCCTTCGGTTGGCTTGATGCGCCATCAGGTTACAGGGCTAGATTCGCCTATGGTTTGGCTAGTCGTAATTAATATCTTATTGCTTTAATTTAAATTAACATTGTACTGGCAGGCAATTATTATAATTATTAATGTCATATATCATATTTGACATTAAGGTTTAACATTTATTTTATGGGGATTTTAAATTATTTATTGGAATGATGGGTAATGAAAAGTAGTTGTAAAAATTAATGATTATCGATTTTCAAATTTAAATTTTATAATCACCTAGCTACTGACAGATTTGTACGCCTAACAAAGGCAGGATAATTATACAGATTTTGTTATATTATAATGTCATCAATGTATACTACCATATTCTGGGAAATAAATGATTTGTTTATTATTTAGATGCAAATCCAGTTTGACTAGATGTGCCATCAGTTTACAGGGCTAGATGCGCCTATGATTTGGTTAGATGTGCCATCAGTTTGGCTAGATGCGCCTATGGTTTAGCTAGATGCGCCTATGGTTTGGCTAGATGCGCCTATGGTTTGGCTAGATGCGCCTATGGTTTGGCTAGATGCGCCTATGTTTTGGCTAGATGCGCCTTTAATTTGGCTAGATGCGCCTAAGATTTGGCTAGATGCGCCTGCGGTTTGGCTAGAAGCGCTAGCGGTTTACAAGGCTAGGTTGTTATATGCTTATATTAGGTAGATGTTTATGTGACTACATAATGCGATTTCAATTTCATATTTGAATCGTCATCTGCAAACGATTTTTTAAGTTGTTGTTGTTTAGCTTAGTGCACAGGCCCTTGAATATTGGAGTACTTTCACAAACAATCAGAAGTCAATTACGAACGAAGATCTATCAAAAAAATAAGTTGACTTTAGTCCGCGTTCTTCTTTAAGACACAACTTCATTTTACTTGGTTATCTCTTGGTTTATAATATATTATTGCAATTGGATGCTAATGTAGTTATGGTTAATTTGAATAAATTATATTTATGTTTGAGAAAATAAGTCTTACAATATTAGGTACCTAGCAGTGCGTAAGCTACTATTATATGAACCATTTTCCCGTAAGTGTGGTGTTTAGGCGACTAGGTATGTTGCGTCTATGGGCCAAGTGTGTTCTTAAGTGTGGTACTTAGTAAGCGGCAAGTGTATCGCATCTATGGGCCAGACTAGGTATGTTGCGTATAGACGCCCATAGGGGCCAAGTGTCCTTACGTGTGGTACTAGTACTTAGTAAGCGGCCAAGTGTGTCGCGTCTATGGGCCATATCTGTCCTCAGTTATAGCTTTGGTTTGAATATAACGTCTTGACAGGCCGTGTCCACATAGTGGCAAACAGTGGCCCCGCGAGTAATGACATTCATATTCATAATTATTTATTGCATCTACTAATTACATTAGCAATTACTAAAACTGAGCGCATTACACAGAGACTTATTATATTGACATTACCTAATAAAATGCAAGAGAACCACAAATTGTGGAATAAAATGAATAAATTGTCATGATAAATTAATATGTTTAATAACTATGCAACTAGATATGATTATGTATATAAGTATGTGAATGTGTAATGTCACATAATATTTTTCTTATCTCATAAAGAAACAGTTCTCATGAATAGATTCAAATATATTTCCTTTTGACTCTAATGTTTTATTTTGTTGACGTTTGTCCTATGATTTAGGGACGGTTACTGTCGTTTATGTTTTATATATTTCAGAAACATATTGCATCTGACAAGATGCCGATGCGTTATATGTCGCTAAGGTGACGACGGCGCGATGTGCGACGCGTGACTGGATGGTAGAAACGACTGTTGCGTTATTAGTCGATCCTAGTTTTTGTGACACGATGACAACAGGCTGCGACGGCTAATAGGTTTCAGTTGCAATTATCTGGTTGAACATAGAAACGGACCCAAATTCCTATGCATTGATTTATCAAATATATTTAAATCTTATTCAGAACCTGTTAAAATAGGTAGTTCTAGTCTAGCTAAATTAAATATTATAAGTACCTAGCTCATGGTATGAATTGTGAAATAAATAAAAATAATACATTCTCATAATGATTGTTGCAATGCAACTTTAATAATTAAACGATTACCTTGCGTTTTACATAGCTAGCAGGTGTAGTAAATTGAAATTGTATACCTATTGTGGGTTTAATAAGTTGATATCATTGATAATTTCAGTTAGGTAGTCGGCAGCACGTCACGTTATCTGTCAAAAGTCGACAATTTGTAATTGCATTTGTTTACCCTTTCATGGTAAAGAGGCTGTCGACTGTTATATTTACTTTTTGTACTTTTCTCTTATTAAATATTTTAATAAAATTTATAATTTAGTAGAAAGAACTGATAAGAAATGTTGAACTTTCATAAATAATTTGATTGCTTATTGTGGTAAAAAAATTGTAATAATTTTAAGATGTTTAAGAGTTAATATTTGTGTCACAATCTTACTGGCTTTTAAAAATGTTATAGCTTTATGATCTGATGATCATACTAGGTGCGATAAGTTACAACAGTTAGTTCCTCTTGTAAATAAATTATTAAATATAAAAGACGGAGGTCGACAACCCTCTCCAAGTTTTCTTTCGCCATTTCTTTCTTGGAGGGGCCTCCCATTTTTGAAATGGTGGCAGATTCAGTAGATTCTCTCTTTTAGCATTCATTGATCCACAAAATTAATTATAACAATTAAGTACATGAGAATTCTCAAATTAAAAAAATATAACAATACGTTAAACCCAATAAGTTTGTTTAATAGAATGCGGTATTAGTTAACATACAACCGGCCGAATGTGACGATATTATTATGAAAGTATTGAGTTGACAATTATAACCTATAATATTGTTGAGTTGACCGTGCACGAGGACATGCACGTGGTCAGGATGGACGAATGTGACGTTTTGTCGTTTGATAGTAATAAATCCATTTTATTGTTATGATTTTGAATCAAATTGAAAGGATAATAGTAGTATTTTAGTTTAATAGCCTGGCAACACCGCCGCTTAGCTCCGCCGTTTCCCGCCATATTTTCCCGCCATTTGTAGTGGAATGGGGAGGTAAGCGGTGGGGATAGGCGGCAGAACGGTCGACGAAAGTCAGTTGCGGGCTCAGTCACTGTCCAACCGTCGAGAAGCGAAGTAGTTAGGGAAAACTGCTAACGTATCGTTGCTATAGCCTAGTTAATAATATTCATGGTGTATTCCAGTGAAGAAAGTAAAAGTGGTTTACCTTTATTACTGTAGTTTCATTATAATTGTGAGTTTTATTAAGAAAAGTACAATCGTATAGAAAATTGCAGACACCCCTCCCCATAAAGACAATAACGATGACCATAGAGTTCGATGTACATAATTTTCAAGTTTGGATTAAAGATAATAAATAATTAACACAAGTCAAGGATCGCGTGTGACATAGATGTGCGCAGGCGCCGGTCATTGCCACCGCCGAGGTGATTGGTTCGAGTGCCCTAAGTGGGTGTCATCTAAGATGTGACAAAGTCCTCCACATGTGTTATGTGTCGGTGCCCTTGCTACCAAGCTTAATTAGTATCGTGAGAGCGCACTGTGGTGACATATAAATCAGTTAAAAAGATTAATTAGTTAAAAGTATCTTCACTGACTTTTGACTAATTCATTGTTAATGGCTAATATATATTCAGTGTCATTGTTTATGAGAATAAAACATGAAAACGAGAATAGGCATCTCTGGATAACACATTATTAGATACACGATATTCGTTCAATGTTCTATGAGTAAAAAGATGTCCTTTTTTCTAAAATCAAAATATGTCATCTTATATCAGAGTTGCAGTTTTCAGAATAAGGTCACATAATCTATACAGCATAATAATACAAAAATCATGTTAGTTACTTCCAAATGGGTAGGCAGAGATCACCTACTTACGATTATCGATATTCGTAAATTCCGCAGTAGTACCGACCGAGGTAATTTGCCTTTACAACTTGAAACAGTTTTCAGAACTCTTTCAAGTTATAAAGGCATTTAAGGTTCAGTTATGCAGAAACATTTGTCTGTGTGTTTTTCATTACGTGTAAAAAGTATGGAAATTTTTTCATCATTATCTTTAGCACAATTTATCTTTCTTGAAAAAACTTATTAGACCAACTTCACAGTACGTTAAAAGTGTATCTTGATATAGAATTCAATACGTTTCCACTATTATTTACGCCATAAATATGACGCGCGTCAAGCGCTTTTGATAATTATTATGTTTTTTTTTTATAATCATCTGTGAGGTTCATATGCAATTAACTAATACTTGTAGCTACAAGATAATCTCTTTAGCTTGTAGTATGTTTTTTGTGGCTACAACCTTATGTTCTCTATACACGGTCATTTTGTAGTCGTTTTAATTAACTTAAGGGAGTGTTCTACTTATGAAAAAAATTTTTGCTAAAGAAACATGAGTCGAAAAACGACAAAATAATTTGACTTTCCCATACAAATACAATGTTTTAGCTGTCTAGTTAGTATGGGAGGACCAAAATTTTTTGTCGTTTTTTGACCCATGTTTCTTGGGCAAAAATGTTTAGTTTCATTGGTACAACACACCCTTAAGTTAATTAAAACGACTACAAAATGACGGTGTATAAAATATGGCCCGCGCAAACCATGTTTTCCTATCATGGACCCTTAAGTTAAAAATGCTTGTAATGTTTCTTCTAGCGTAAGTACATACACCTCCAGCAGATCGAGTAAAGAATTTTACGGTGTGATTGAAAGCCACATGCGACCTCGATTGCGATCGTTGTGCTGCTCATTACATCATGTCGCGCGCAGATAGGACGATCCATTCTACTTACGGTTTTCATTTACTTTCATGCTAAGTTATCATGATACCGAATATTTAAAAAAAAGTAATGCATCTTAATAGAGTAAGAATCCAGGATACTTACTAAGGCCTCCTATTTAGAGATGGGCAAAGGACCCGATTTTGACCCGACTGCTGGGTTTTAAACCCAGTTAACCCAGTTAACGCCCACATAAAATTTTGTTGAATTATATAAAACCCTTAGAAATAAAAGATGTTTCGTCCTATGAATATTTTTTTGTATTGATTTAACAAAAAATTGTTTACATAGCAACGTCGCATTTGAAAAAAACTGTAAAAAGTTTATGTAAAATACAATGTGAGTTTTTATTGGGTTTAAACCGGGTCTTTTGCACATCTTGCAGGCTACTCCTTATTCAATGCCAAAACAAAAAATATCACTAATTACATACGTTTTCACATATTTTTTCAAAAATCGCTTGTAAGGTCAGTTGATTAGTTGTAATAAAATATTTTCATGTTTATGATTAAACTTAAAACTCAAAAGAAGATGAATTAAATTATTGATAAAATGAAATGGTTTGTGCGCTTTTAAATTTGCTTTTATTTTGACGTTTCGACAAACTTCAAAATTACTAAGCTCATGTTTATCCAATTTCCGTCTGCACCAGTATATATTCTGTGTCCCGTGTGCCGCCCCGTGAGAACGCCGCCCATGTGGCGACTACACACTCGTGCTTTTATTGGCGGTGTTGCCACACCGATTTTTAATTACCTCGCCACATGTGCAGTATGTAGGTGCCTTTATGTCCACAATCTATATTACCTTATCACGCATGAGTTATCTCCAAGCTTTTCGATTTGCATATTAAATCATAACTTGCTGTAAAAAAGATAAATTAACGATATCACAAATATGAAATTGTGTCCAGTAACACTTTGTACAAGAGGTAAACTGAGTAAGCTATTATGATTCGCACACAACCATAAAATAGTATTAATCAGTTATTATTGCTATTATTAGCAACATAGTAACAGACAATGACAGTTTTAATAATAAAAAGCTGTAGGTACAGACAGGCCTTAACCTTTGAACAAAGACTTGTTGTTTGTACCTAGAGTCATTATCTAGTCATTGGCGCAGAATTTTCAGTTGTGGGATTAGCAACAATGTCAATTTTTAACCGACTTCAAAAATTTGAAAAGGAGGAGGTTATCTATTCGTCGCGTATTTTTTTATTTGTATGTACACCGATGTATGTATGAGACGTGTTTTAATTAATCGATTTGAACATTATTTCTTGCTTTTTATAGAGCTGTTAGTTGAGGTTTTGGAAGGAGGTTTTGCTTTTTTTAAAAAGCTTTTTTGTCTAGTCTAATAATACATTTATAACTGAAAGGTATAATAAACATACTGGTTTTTAAACTAAAATCACGTATCAAATATTTTTCTGCTGTTTCCTCTACTTGTGTACTTATTACGAACCGTGTACAATACCTACATGCTTCCTTTATTTAATTTCTTTAAGCCTGTTCATCCTATTCATCATTTGTTTGGATAACCCTATGGTACTCGTTGTTTCCTTGGAATTTTGGGAAGTTTAATGATCTTATCAAAAAGTGTCATAAACCTTCGCCTCGAATCCTCAACCAATCAGAAACAATCTTCAACATAGTTGAAACTGCATTGTTGTTGACTTTGCAAGAGCGAACCAATTTTGAAATCATTTGTTCTTGTTCGTGGGTAAGTAAATTAAATGTTTCTAATTTTATGTCATGACACTCTTTTATTAAAGTACCGGTGATTAACCTCAGGTGAATTACCATTTTTTTTATAAAATTGACAGTCGTATTCATTAGTCATAGTGCAAAATGCCTGCGGGTTAGTCGGTATCTCTGCGGTGGCATATTATTAGATCATTAGTCAATGTTTATGTTCTTATTATGCATTGTGATGTGACTCAGTTTGGTGTATTTTTATAGCAGCTTAATAAGATTAATTTTTAGTACGTATTGTAACGTCTTTATCTAAATTTCATTGATTTCTATGATTTATTACCAGCAGAAATATAAATTGAAGAAACATTTTCTTTTCTTAGTCATAATGCAGGTTTTTTCTTTTACATAATTAAGATAGCCTCTTTTTCCTCCATATAGCAACTAGCTTTCGCCCGCGGCTTCGTCCGCGTGGACATTCGAAAAATCTCTATGGGATTTTTGACGGGATAAATTAGGTCGGGATCCTATGTTTTAATACAGGCTATAAAATGTCTGTGTGCCATTCCACACCCGTTTTTTTTGCGTGATTGAGTAACAAATATCTAAACATCCAAAGTTTCACACTTATGAATTTTTATTATATATCCATAGGTATTCCGTTCCTGTTCCTGCCCATTCCCGTCCCGTTCCTGTACCCATTCTCGTTCCTGTTGGTTTGTTTCCGGTGGTATATCCGATTTTGACTTACATAGGTAATACAAACGTAAGATAAGAGACTAACAAAATAAATTATTAAGTTCCGTTATTATGACTAATACATACTTTTTTAATTTTTTTTGTTGTTTTAAGTTCGTTAAGTAAAGATCCTATAGTTGAAAAATATCCCATTTCTCTTTGGACTTTTTTACTGGCTTTCACGATGCATGCAAGTAGAGTTGACAAAGCCTTGTAAACTTGTATTAGTGTCATGTTAAATGTAACTACGTAGTAACAAATACTTATCTATTTGATGGTGAATTTAATTAAACATATCTCCATAGACAACACAAGACGGGCAAGGTATCTGTGCAGTGTTGCCAGATATTTATATTGTAAATCTGTATCATGATATCAAAAAATCTGTATAAATTCATTATTTCTATGGCAATTATAAAATAAAAATCTGTATTCTTACAAAATTCATACTAAATTTAAACAAGGAAAATCTGTATAAGGTTAAAATTTGTATGAAAAGTTAGTTCATAGCGATCTGTATACTTTAATGAAAATCTGTATAAATACAGATAAATCTGTATATATGGCAACACTGTATCTGTGACCGTTGGCCCGTGGATAAAGGCAACTATTCACTGATTAATTAAACTCAAAGACCCACCCGACGTCTAGGACTTGGGATCTGCAACGCACGCAAATTGTTATTGAATACGTTGAACTTGGAACACAAAACCAAAATGATGATTGGTTGATGATAGAGATCTTAAGATGATAATATTATCCATTGACAAAAAAGTAAATTACAATTCAAAGAGTTTTTATTTAATTGAGGAAAATCTATTAGTTAAAAAGTAATCATTGAGTTTGTTTCAAATGAATGGTAAGACAACTTAAAGTTTTGATTAATACGTTGTGATCATTGTGTTAGAATACAAAATAAAATCATCAACTTTTAAAAGACTTTTATCTTACAAGATATGCCAGTCCTATCGTATCCTAAACATGCTAACTACATTACTACATCTTCTCTTATATAAACGTGAAGGGGTGACTGACAGACTATTGCTCAGCCCAAACCACTGAACCTAGAAACTTGAAATTTTGTACATAGATACTTTATATAGTGTAAACACCCACTAAGAAGGGATTTTTGGAAATTCTATCCTTAAAGGGTCGAAATGGGGGTACAAAGTTTGTATGGAAAAATAAAAATTAATAGACATTTCAACTTGAAACTTCGTATGAGTACTTCTAAAAACAAATAAACAAACACGTGTTTCGTGCTTTTCCGAAACTCAACCCTTTAGGGGATAAATGGGGTAAAAAAAGCCCAACATCGATATGAGTGTAGTTTTTGAGGTTTTATGGGATGTTGATTGCAAAAATGGCTTATTTTTAAGTGGTAGACATTATTCAACCCTTAAAGTGCTTAATGGGGTTCAAACTTTGTATGGAAAAAATATAAAATAGACATTACGACTTGAAACTTCTATAAACAAATGATCGAACATGCTATTTCGTAAATTTCTGAAAATCTACACCTTAAGAGGTGAATGGGGTATAAAACCAAATTTCGATATGGATGTTCTTATTGAGGTTTTATGGGATGTTGATTGTAAAAATGGCATTTATTTTGAAGTCCAACACGGTGGCTATGATACAATTCAACCCCGAAAGGGGTCAAAATTTACGATCCCACAAATATCATAGATAAGTGTGTAAGTGTGTTCAATGTTTAGATGTTTGTTATTACTTCATCACGCAAAAACGACTGATTTAGAATAGCACACAGATAGTTTATAGCTTGGATCAAAACATAGGATACTTTTATACCGGTCGAAAGTCCCCTAGGGATTTTCCGAATGTCCACGCGGATGAAGTCGCGTGCGAAAGCTAGTAAAATAATATAGAACAGTTACATCACAATTTTCATACGAGATTGCGAGGGCATCGATCACCAATGACTGACTATTTCACAAATGTATTTGGCTGAACTAGAAGTTGATTCACTAAGTAAGCTCTGAAAGATGCCTAAATATGTTTATATACAGAGCAGTCATTACTTGTAATAATTGACTTAAAATAGACTTTCCTATGAGCTCAGTAGAAATAAGGAAATAACACAGATTTGTGCAGCAGTGGAAAATTGAAGAATGAATCTTCTTGAAGACAGCTTGCAACCTGTTACATTTACCTTCGAACAATAAAACATAACTCCTTTGTCTCACATAATAATATTATTTAACATTTACAAACATTGTTAGATAAACCAAATTCCGTTAATGAGCTTTAATTTATATAACTGTTTTAGCCGTCGAAACCGCAGTGTTTTGCTGCCACTTCGGGATTCCCTGCGCTGATAGTACGCAGCAAGCACTGATAGAGACTAGGGCCCGTATTTATAAACCGCTCTCAATACCGATCTCAAGAGCGATCTCAGCTGATACGCTCTCAAGATGTGAACAGCATCTTAAGTTGCTTATTAATTAATAGTCAGATATCAAGAGCGTATCAAATGAGATCGATCTCAGCTCTTAAGATCGATCTTAAGAGCAGGATCTTAAGTACACAGTGGTTTTTATATAGCCACTTGACATTTTTGAGTTGAGATTGAATGATTGACGTTTCATTTAAGCTTTGTAGAATAATTAACTCAAACTATAAAATATAATTATTTTATAAATATCAAGTTAAAGAACCATATTGGCCTTTCAAAGTGTTTGGCGGACTATAGAAGACTGAAGTCTTGACTAAAGTATGTTATTCTGTGGCTGTATAATGCAAATGTGCCTTTGCCTTTTCTGTTTCATGTATAAAAAAAACAGAAAAAATTGGCGGGATATCGTAATAAAATTGTTATTACCAATATATTTCGTAATTTATGTAATTTCGTAATCACTATCATATAATGATGAACTTCATTTATAATATTTTAAAACTTCATAGTTTTATCCACGTAGATAAGTACAAACACATACGTAACAGTTCAAAATAAAATAACCATCCCGCGTGCGCGCGCTCTTAAGTCACGGTTTTGCAGCACTTGGCAAACACGCTCTCAATCGTCATCTCAAGAGTGATCTCAAGTGCAGAGTTTTGTTTATTAATATGAGTGATCTCAGTTGATACCACGAACTTAAACCTGAACTTAAGTATGATCTATTAATTAAAACAGCATCTCGAGTATGATCTCAAGATAGCTCTCAACGTTGAGAGCGGTTTATAAATACGGGCCTAGGTCACACAGGAAAAATATTACGACATCATTAATGAAATACTCACTTGTACTCCATTAACTGGTGTTTGTTTTGATCAATTTGGCTATGGTTTTATCAAAATGGGAACTTATATCGTTAGTCAAGTAGGATCGCGATCGCGGGTCATTTAACGTACTAGCGTAAGTACACATTTTCTGGGACGAATTAAAGGATGCGTCCACCTACATTAACGACCATTGCAATGCCACGGAGATCAGATACCTAATGCCAACTGATACAGATCAGATGTGGATTCACCTTTAGGAATATATAGATTTTATTAGAAATATAACACTTTTTACGGATTACGGCGCGTATATTGGTTAATTCAGATGTTATTGACCGAGCGAGCACGAAGTGCGAGCGAAGCGTCTCTGCTTCAGCTTGGGCAAAAATTCTTTCGTATGTCTGTATGTTCTCTTCTACAGGTCGCATTTCTCAACCGATTCTCGTGAAAATTTGTGAGCAGGTTCGAAAATTATATGGATTTTTTTTGTCGAGCCAGATTTTTTTAATTTTTTAAAATGGCGGAGATATGTTAAAAAAACAGGTTTTTCGGCTTTCCAGCGCTGTCTGTTCTCCTCTACAGGTCGCATTTCTCAAGCGATTCTCGTGAAATTTTGTGAGCAGGTTTGAAAATGATATAGATTTTATTTTGTCACGCCACTTTTTCGATTTTTTTCGAAATGGCGGAGATATGTAAAAAAAACCTATTGCAGTCCAGCTTTCCGGCTCTGTCTTTTCTCCTCTACAGGTCGCATCTCTTAACCGAACTTCGTGACAATTTTGTGGGCAGGTTCAAAAATCATATAGATTTTTTCAAGTTGAGACAGTTTTTCTAAATTTTTCGTAACGGCGGAGATATGTAAGAAAAATGTATTTCAGTCCGGCTTTCTGACGCTGGATGTTCTCCTCTACAGGTCGCATTTTTCAACCGATTCTCGTGAAATTTTGTGAGCCGGTTCGAAAATAATATAGTTTTATTTTGTCACGCCAGTTTTTGGAAATTTTTCAAAATGACGGAGAAATGTTAAAAATACATAATATTTCAGTCCGGCTTTCCAGGGCTGTCTGTTTTCCTCTACAGGTAGCATTTCTCAACCGATTCTCGTAAAATTTTGTAAGCAGGTTTGAAAATTGTATAGATTTCTTATGTCAAGCCAGTTTTTCATTTTTTTTTCTAAATGGCGGAGATAATGTAAAAAAATCAAATTTCAGTCCGTATTTCCAGCGCTGGCTGTTCTCCTCTACAGGTCGCATTTCTCAACCGATCTCGGTGAAATTTTGTGAGAAAGTTCTATAAATATATAAAAAAAAATGTCGAGACAGTTTTTCGAAATTGGTGAAAATGACGGAGATATGTAAAAAAAACATATTTCATTCCAGCTTTCCAGCTGTTTGATCTCCTCTACAAGTCGCATTTCTCAACAGATTCTGGTGAAATTTTGTGAGTAGGTTCGATAATCCATACTAATATTATAAATGCGAAAGTAACTCTGTCTGTCTGTCTGTCCGTCTGTCTGTTACGCCTTCACGCCGAAACTACTGAACCGATTTGGATGAAATTTAGTACAGAGGTAGAGTAGAGCTCGAGATAGGACATAGGCTACCTTTTATTGCGAAATAAGGGTTGGAAGAGTTGAAATAGGGGATGAAAGTTTGATTGTACCACAGAATAGAGACTTCAGAAGTTATGCCACTATCGCATTTATTTGGTACCCATTTACATACTTTTACACTACGAGATTATGTTGTTTAATCGACTACCATGAGTAAAATTGACAGATCGAAATTCAAAATCAATAATACAAAATCCATACTAATATTATAAATGCGAAAGTAACTCTGTCTGTCTGTCTGTCCGTCTGTCTGTCTGTTACGCCTTCACGCCGAAACTACTGAATCGATTTGTATGAAATTTGGTACAGAGGTAGAGTAGAGCTCGAGAATGGACATAGGCTACCTTTTATTGCGAAATAAGTGTTGAATGGGTTGAAATAGGGGATGAAAGTTTGATTGTACCACAGTATAGAGAGACTAAAGAAGTTATGCCACTATCGTATTTATAAGGTTCCTACTTACATACTTTTACACTACGAGATTATGTTATTCAATCGACTTCCATGAGTTAAATTGACAGAACAAAATTCAAAATCTAAAATACAAAATCTATACTTAATCCATAATAATATTATTAATGCGAAAGTAATTTTGTCTGTCTGTCTGTCTGTTAAGCTATCACGCCTAAAATACTAAACCGATTTTAATGAAATTTGCCACAGAGATAGAGTAAAGCTTGAGAAATGACACAGGCTACATTTTATTACGAAATAATGGTGGAAAGAGTTAAAATAGCGGATGAAAGTTTGTATGAAAGTCTGTAGGTGTCAAAATAGGGAATGAAATTTTATGAGAGGAAAAAGCGGGTCAGCGCGCTTGGTGGGGACCCGCCTAATCACGTTAAAACGGCTGATAAGATTTTGATGAAATTAAAACATTGAATACTATTTATCCTGGTTTAAAGTTCCCATACGATTTTCTCGAATATCCACGCGGACGAAGTCGCGGGCAAAAGCTAGTAATATTATAAATGCGAAAGTCCGTTTGTTTGTTTGTTTGTTTGTTACGCCTTCACGTCTTAACTACTGAACCGATCCTCGTGAAATTTTGCACACACGTGGTCAGGGGTACAGAAAAGGACATAGGGTACCTTTCTTCCCGAAAAAAGGTATTGTTCCCGAGGGATAGCAAAAAAACTTTCCACGCAGACGAAGTCGCGGGCGGCCGCTAGTTATATATAACTGTTCAGTCAAGCCAATTTTTCCAAATTTATAAAAAAAATACTCACCCATTTAGAAAAATTATCAAAATTAGAACCATCACCCAACGAACTAAGTATCTTATTGCCATCACCATCTAGCTGCAATACTCACGTACCTACTGTGTGCTTTAAAAAATTCACTGGCGACATTTTATTTTATTTTTTCGCGAGGTCTACAGCTCACGGAGCCACTAGTTTTAGAATTATTTAGTTTTGATATGTTGGTTTTTTTGGGTTTCCCGACGTTTCGACATATTTCCAGGGGCCGTGGTCACGGGACGAATAAAGCAAAAAGGATAAATCAGCCCTTTTGCTTTAGCCCATATTTAATAAATAAAAATAAATAAAAATCATTTATTTCAGACATAAGTCCATATTACCTACACTACACAATATGATTTATAAAATTATTATTATAGGACGGCTTAGTGTCCTTCGAGAGGTGGACGCGCGTCCAGTGTTGCATAATTGCACTATCCACGTCCAGCCTCGCCGCAACCGTCTGTAGGAGAATGTTGGAGCTGCCCCGCACCCGATGGATCAGGGATGCAATGTGCTTTCTTATGATGGCTGCGAAGCTATCTACCTCTTTGGTATTTAAGGACTGTCGCTCAGTATTGTGTGAGCCTTTACTTCATATATTCAACCTAAGCTTGAAGACAGCTGTTTTTCCGGAAACATGGAAAACTACGCGTGTAGTTCCGGTGCCCAAGGGACGAGCAGTATCGAGGGTGGAAGATCATAGACCGGTAGCGGTGTTGTCAACTCCAGCAAAAGTATTAGAAACTGCAATATATAGAAACATATCCATGCAGGTAAATGTACAACTTTCAGATGCTCAACACGGATTTAGGGAAGCGCGTAGTACCACGAGTAATCTTCTTAGCTACATGGCTGATATAGTCCCGGTGGTGGACAGTGGGGGACAGACTGACGCTGCTTACTTCGATTTCAAAAAAGCTTTCGATTTAGTCGATAATGACATCTTGCTTAAAAAGTTAGCAGGAGTTGGTTTTACCCCACACTTACTGAACTTTTTTGCCAGCTATATGCAGGATAGGCAGCAGTATGTAGAATACGCCGGAAACAGTTCTGGAAAATACCCTACTAGATCGGGGGTAAGTCAGGGAAGCAATTTGGGGCCTCTTCAGTTCATATTAATGATTAACGACTTACCAGAAGTAGTGCAACATGCGAAATGTTTACTTTTCGCCGATGACCTGAAGCTGTCACTCGCTGTAAAGGATCGTACAGATTGTGAGAAACTCCAGGCCGACATAAATAGAGTGGTTACTTGGAGCAAGGAGAATTTGTTAAAATTTAATAGCTCAAAATGTGTCACGATTTCATTTACTCGGGTGCGTAATCCGATCCGTTACGATTACCACATTGACGGGACGCCAATAGAGAGGGTTACGGAGATCAAAGACTTGGGTGTACGTCTGACAAGTGATCTACAATTTCGAGATCACATCGTAAATTGTTGCAAAAGGGCATTCAGAAATTTAGGTTTTCTGCTTCGTACGGTCAAGGGGTTTATTAATCTAAAAGCGATTATCGCTTTATATAACACCCTGGTAAGGAGTCATCTAGAGTGCAACGCAGTGATTTGGGCTCCACACCAAATAAAATATATTAGGATGATGGAGAGAGTGCAGAACAAATTTGTCCGATACCTATATTTACGAATGTACGGCGTCAATCCGTTTTACCCACTGATGTATCCGACTTTATTCGTTCTGGGTATGGTCGGATATAACGAACTACGGGTAAGAAGACATCTTTGTCTCACCTCGTATTTATTTAAAATTTTAAGAGGGAAGATCCATAACGCAGCAATATTAGAACGTGTGGGGTTGTCGGTTCCTAATAAGTACGTATGGAGACGACGTAAACCGGGGCTACTGGCGGTGCCACGTGGTAAAACTAAGCTTATGAACGCGGCGCCTCTGACGCGCGCACTTGTCACTCTTAATATCATAGCGCAAAAGGTTGACCTATTCTGTTGCTCCCTTAGTGAATTCACTAGGATAGCATTATTTGTTATTCGTTATTTACAGAAATAATTATTGCTAAGTTAGACTTATATTCTATGTACATAAAATTATATATCTACACTATCGCATTAGGTTAACACCTGTAATGGTAGCTTGTAATGTGGTTAAATAAATAAACAAATAAACCTCCGCCGTGGCTAGCATCCCTGATGCACTGCAAT
Source organism: Agriphila tristella (assembly GCA_928269145.1). Taxonomy (NCBI): domain Eukaryota; kingdom Metazoa; phylum Arthropoda; class Insecta; order Lepidoptera; family Crambidae; genus Agriphila; species Agriphila tristella. Next base: position 1,038,099 of record OV743440.1, on the reverse strand, counting down.
AGCGAGGCAGCCCCATCAACCCCCTAAAGGCGTTGTTATATTGGGTGCGCAGGGTCCTGTATGCTCCTTGGGTGTAATTCATCCACAGGCTGCACGTGTACAGTGAGTGACAAAAAGTTTTAAAAAGGGTTATTTTAACTTGCTTTGTACATCGTGCAAACCTGCGAGAAAGCATATTAGCTCTTATACACAGTGCCCTACGCTCCCGCTCGATATCAAGGTCATCCTTGAGCGACTCGGTTACCCAATGTCCCAGGTACTTGAAACTTTGTACACGCCTAAGAGGAACCCCATTTAATTTCACAGGAGGAACTTTATATGTCTTGTTATTAGCTTTAAAAACTAATAATTCACTTTTAGCTGTGTTGTACCTAAGACCATGTGATTCTGCAAATCGCTCACAGATGTCGATAAGTTTTTTGAGAGCGCTGACCGATGGGCACAGCAGCACCATATCATCGGCATAACTTATGTTATTGACAAGGGTACCGTCTATAGAACAGCCGACTCCAGCGCTGCTGAGTTCAACGATCAGTTTATTTATGTACAGGTTGAAAAGTGTGGGAGAGCTTATTCCACCTTGCCTCACCCCACATTCCAACCTGTACACACTTGACAACTCTCCTGACCATTTTACAAAATTTTGTTGGTTTGCATACCAGTACTTTAAAATAGAAACATAATCATGAGGCAGGTTAGTGTCATCACAGAGTTTTTTCCAAAGAACATCATATTGTACCAAGTCAAAAGCCTTTGACAGGTCTAAAAATAGGGCATATACAGGTGTACTCCTGGTGGTGTAATACTGCACAGTCTGCTTAATGCACCATTGATTTTAACCTAAGTTTAACTAGTGGCTCCGTGAGCTGTAGACCTCACGTTAAAAAGTAGCTCGAATTGTATGTTGTTAAAAAATAATCTAAAAGATGTCGCCACACCTTTTTCCCACACTGCTGAGCTTTTCGAAGCACAAAGTGGGTTCGTGCTGTTTGGTATATTATTTGGTATGTATATTTGCAGCTAGATGGCGCTTCTAATTTTTACCATTTTTCGAAATAGGTGATTTTTTTAAAAACTTCTAAAAACTGGCTCGAATAAAAATTCTATATAATTAACGAACCTGCTCACAAAATTTCACGATAATCGGTTGAGAAATGCGACCTGTAGGGGAAAACAGACAGCTGGAAAGTCGGACTGAAATATGATTTTTACGTATCTCTGCCATTTAAAAAAAAATAAAAAGAATGGCGTGACAAAAAATTCTATATTATTTTCGAACCTGCTCACAAAATTTCACGAGAATCGGTTGAGAAATGCGACCTGTAGAGGAGAACATCGAGCGCCAGAAAGCCGGACTGAAATATTTTTTTTTACATATCTCTTCCATTTCAAAAAATTTAGAAAAACTGGTTCTACTTAAAAAATCTATATCATTTTTGAACATGCCCACAAAATTTCACGGTAATCGGTTGAGAAATGCGACCTGTAGAGGAAAAAAGAAAAGCCTGAAAGCCAGACTGAAATAAGTTTTTTTTACATATCTCCACCAATAAGAAAAATTTCAAAAAACTGGCGTGACAAAAAAATTGTATGTTATTTTCAAAACTGCTCACAAAATTTCATGAGAATCGGTTGAGAAATGCGACCTGTAGAGGAGAACAGACAGCGCTGGAAAGTCGGACTGAAATCTGTTTTTTAACATATCTCCGCCATTTTAAAGAAATTCAAAAAACTGGCTCGACAAAAAAAATCTATATAATTTTCAAACCTACTTACAAAATTTCACTAGAATCGGTTAAGAAATGCGGACAACCTGTAGGTTGGAACAGACAGCCGGACATACGAAAGAATTTTTGCCCAAGCTGAAGCAGAGACGCTTCGCTCGCACTTCGTGCTCGCTCGGTCAATAAAATATGAAATAAAACACTTTTAAACGGATACTAGCGCGGTTTTGCTGAAAATACTTTGGTATTTGGTTTTATTTTTTATTTTGAAAGTGTTTTATTTCATGTCTAGTGAGCGCGTAAGCTTGAGTTGAGAGGTGATTAAGTTTCATAGTTTGTTTGTAAGCGAAAATGTGATGTTTTTATAATTGATGCCATTTTAATCATATTATGATTAAAAATATTGTAGATTATCGACGAGGTTAAATAAATCGAACGTGACAATTTTCAAATCTACTTCCTAACAACTATAAAATGAATCTTGCGCTCGGACCTGCTCGATACGGTCAAATATTTGCCCACGGATTTGTTGATTAGAGTAGGGGGTGGATGGGGGTTGGGGGTCGTTGTCCACTCAGTTTACCTAAGACGGGTTGCGACTTTAAACACCTCGTACAATTTGCCGGCCGCCTGACCCCTGACTTGGGCACTTTAAATCCTGTACAGTTGTATAGAGGCTGTTGTTGGTTGTATGTAATTAATTCTGTTTAGTTTAAGTATTGGTGAGAAAGAAATAATAATTATATAATATAAAAATATATCAGTTTTTTAAATTGTGGACCTTACACAATGTTGTGTGACGTTTTTCCGACGAAGCTATTACTTCATTTTCATCGTAATTGTTAATAGTAAATAGCGACACGCTTTTTAAAGGGTCATGGTAAAAATGGGCGTAAAACCAACAGCTTTAAAATATATTTTATATGGAAGCTAATGACCCTTACTTAATTTTGTACTATGACGGCAATCACCCAAACAACCGGTGAGCAGAGATATTCAGTGATGATAGGTTTATTTATTTGTCATACATCCAAAACAATCGCTAATACAACGGAGATAACACGACACGATGTTGTGCAGAGCTATTCAAAAGAAACCAATCTATTGGTTGGTAGCCTAAGTCCTTGTCCAGACTAGTCCGTTTTGGGGTATCAGATCACCGTATCTTTAACATACATTGCTAGTTTGTTTGGGCATGCGTTGAAGTAATATCAACGCACGCCCAACCAAACTAGCGATGTATGGTAAAGATACGGTGATCTGATACGCCAAAATGATACAAGTCTGGACAAAGCTTAACGGAATTACTACATTCCATCCCTTTCTAACGTCTCTCTTACTCAGGCGCCGACCAAAAAACAAGCGCGCGAGCAGGCCGGGTGCGCGTGAGCGCGTCTGTCGTTATTCATATTTCGTTGCCTTCTCACGTTTTGCTATCATCGGTTTATTTTTATACAACTTCTGACCCCTGCCATCATCGCCTTCTTGAACCGTTGTCGCTTTCGGATTGGACTGTTGTAGAGACCAAATCGGTAGAAATGCGATAGTTGAGCATTACTGTACTTGCTTAACAGGCAGAAGAACAGTAGGAAGTTGTGCCCATAGTGTCAGTATTGTGGTTTTTAGGATTAGGACAGCAGGAGCCTTTCATTGCACCCGCAGAACATTTATTAGATGTTATAGTTGATGATTACCATTGATATTTATATAAAAGGTATCAATAAATAGTAGTTTTTAACAAATATGTGTGTTTTATTTAACCAATCTTTAGGATTTTTTTGCAGTGATACCCGGTCTATAATGGGGTTAACAAGTATTTAGGGGGTATTTAGAAGGACAATAAAGTAAATTACAACACATTTTATTTCTGTTGGTTTTACGCCCAGCTCCCATACAATAATGCCCATGATCCTAAGTAGTAAAATGTTATGAATTTTGTTAAAGAAGTTCTATCTGTGTGCTTATCATTTGTGAAAACTTTCTTAGTTTGCGTTTAACTCACTATTTCTATTTTTGCATAAAAGAAGTTAATAGGTAGGAATGTTGTTGTAGGTGGTTGTCAATGCATAGGTAAATGAACGCTGCCTATGATCAATCAACCGTACTTAATTCTATAATCCAAACTCCTCAAAGTACACCCTGTATCTAGACTCCGTTAGGGGTGGCACACACGGCGCCCGAACTTTACGCAAATAGTCCCCCTGCCCCCACCACGAGAACAATTTCTTAATAGGCCATAACTCGGCGTTAGCCGCTTACGTGCGCGAATTAGTGTCCACTTTACAGTTTGGGGACGACTGGTCGGTCCAAGATGGCCGATGGTAATTGAGCTCAGTTCTTTGAAATTGCTATGAGGCGAAGAGTGATTGTAATAACTGGAAGGGTTTAGAATAAAAGAGAGAGTGTGTATTCCTTTTTTATTCGTACAAAAGGATATCCACATGGTAAGGTATGTTATGAATACATCTAGAAAAGATTGTTTAAATAATTAAATTATCTCTGTGTTTGTATTTTGCATTTATATTTTGTTGGGTTCTTGTACAAAAAGAGGTTTGGGTAGTTCCAGTTGAATTCCGACTATGGGAGCATATATTTTTGATGAATAGTAAGTAGAAAATTGTTAATTATTACTGCTGTTCATAATTGAATGTTCCATCAGTTCATGAAAGTTATAAATCGTCCTGCACATAAGGCTTCAGAGCCAGATCTTCAGAGGCCGGCCCCAAACAGCCTGCGGCAGTTTGTCAAAGCGCCGGAAGTGGTCCGTGGGACGCACGTCACTTCCGCCGCCCGCTGGACACCGTGCGTTGCGTCATTTCCTGCCGTTGAACGTGGCCATCTTAAACTTCAAAATACCTTTATTTAAACAGAACTGTACGATGTCATTTGCTCTGACCTCAAGGTGACTGAATACTTATTTAGGTATCGATAAAGAGATGTGACTCAAATAACTAAGGAAGAAATAATGGAAAATTAATCATACATATTTGGGTATGACCATTCAGATCGACATTTTACAAAACTCAAATAATCATGCGGTTTCCAGTTACTCTTTTATTGGAAATATGATTTACTTTGCTTAAAATTAACTTATAGTGACACAAAAGTGTGTCTAAGAAATTATTGTCTAACTAAGTTAACTCCTTAGTTAATATAAAGTACCTCTACCTACACCACTTTTAATAGCAACCTTTGCTCAAAATTAACTTATGGTAACACAAAAACTCTAGTGTCTAAGAAATTAGTGCCTAACTAAGTGAACTCCTTAGTTAATATTAAGTACCTCTACACCACTTTTAATAATAACCAAACATTCTAGTTAAGCATATTATTAAAATATTACCAGCTTCTTCAAAGCCTCCGTTCTCTGTCAGTCCCGGGCAGTTTGTCAAACAGGCGGAACTGGTCTACGTCACTTCCGGCCGCCCTCGTCAACGCATCAGTACTTGAAGGCACTTCCTGGCGAAACTTGGGGATAGAGCCTCTTGTCAGATTGGATAATTAAATCGAAGTAGGTATAATTAATCATTGCTTCAAGGGTACAGAATTAAGATGTAAAAGATTCTGATTAAATTTGACTAACTTTTATTTAAACTTTTGACTTTAATAACTTTCGATGTGAACTTATCACTCTTAGTTGATAAAAAAACAAAAAGTTAAAATTTGTAAGTCACGTGCAAAGGCTAGTTTTGATGTTAAGCAACGTTTAAAATCGTACGCAGTGCAATACACTGAAAAGTTGGTTTTGAATTGCATCAATTCATGCATAAGTTATGTTTGATGTCTCAGTACGAAGATTATCAGACGTGTATCTAGTCTACACATTTGATAATATTGATCGGTAAAGGTTTAAAGATAACATTAATTAGCCATAAACACTTCACGATTAATTAATTATCTTTAAAACTAGTGGTGATTTAGGTATGCGTTCAACTTTTAGTGTTGCCTCACACTTTTCTCTATTGAAATTAATAGTCTAAAGAACCTGGAATAAATAATAGAACAAGTAGGTACTGTAATATCTCCACTGAAATCATGCAATTTTTAAGCAGATTACTGAACACTAAGGCTTCGACTTAAGGTTGATAACTTGAAGTTAGATATGTGGTAATTAGAACAGGCAGTGCAGGGACGGAAACTGACCGCGCGGCTGACTTCCGCGCCCGTCTTGTGATTGTGACTGTCCGCCTCGTCTCAGGGTGTTCGCCAAACATTAAGCTTCTTGGAGCTATGGAGTTGCCGTTTACTTGCCTTTTATGTACGGTGAATTTGTTATAAGTAGCTTGGATTTCATGAACTGAAAATTCAGGGTGAAGAACTACCTGTTCTCTTATTGTGATCTTTACTGTTGAATTCTACTGCCTTACTAATAAAGAACTGCATTTAAAAAAAAAGAGTTTGAAGTTAGTACCTATCTGGTTCTTAAAATTCGAACATAAGGCTATTTACATGAGTCGATTTTAGTCAACTAGCAAGTCGCTTCTAAAATTGAATCACTGGTGATGGCGTCACTGTCGTCTATATAGTTTATAGCGTAACCTATGTAACAATATGTAATAACGTAATTTCAGTTTTGGCCAACGGATCAGATAATTTTGTTCAATCACCTGCGCCTGCGGCCTAGGCTGAATTGCCATTTACACGGTCGATTATCGGCGTGCGGCGAAAGTTGTGCGGTTTTAGTCACCCATGTAATTAAGTACCCCATTACCTGCCTAGGTCAATTATTTTGACTACAAACTTTTGTCAAATAATACTATGCATTTAAATACCAGGAGACTAAGTAACAACATTTCGGAACATAATTTTAAAACTAAGACAATATTTTTTTTGTTGATACTAAATAATTTCATGCATATAAATTACTTATCTTTCACTTAAAATAACCTACAACCTGCAAATAGCCTCCTCATAATTTCAATAGCTTCAATCCCTTTCATGTCATCAATGAGCTCGAGGGACTCTTCAGCTGTCGTCGCTCGGCCGTGATGATTAGCTGCTTCTGTCGCTGGTCGCAGGTAGGCTTCACTCACGCGTCGGCGAGCACCAACGTTCAAAGGGAAGACTTCGCTTACTAATTGACTTGACCGCGCGTCTATACGAGCGGTAAGATGCCGCTTTTGATGAATATTCTTTTGGTATTATGGTGGTACTGTTTTTGTAGAGTCAACTTGTACGGTTCAATTAATCCCATGTTCTACGGTATCCAAAAACAGTTTTTCTGTTTTTAATATTATTTTATAAAAGGAGTGTCACTGTCCATATATTTTCTTAAGGAGATCGACCTAGCAAAAATGTATGACTGAGATCGACATTTTGACCGTTTAACCCACCATATATTTATCAAGAAAAAAAATGCATAAGTAAAATACATTGTGTGCAAATCTGTTATCTTTGGCTATCGACTTAAAACCTCTCGCGATCGACCGTTTGGGCACCCCTGTGCGCTTTATTTTAATTTTTTATACTCTTGGTTATTGAGCCAATGGCTTCTTAAATAATTGTTTTAAATATTATAACTACTCATTACAAATCCTTTGAGATACTTTAATTCTAGAAATCCCACGTGGCTAACGGTAGCCGTACAAATTAAATATCTATATTGTATTTAATTTTTCTGGAGTTTGACATATTAATGTGCGTCATTTTAGCGCTAATCAGTGGATGCAAACGTATTACAAGCTCATAACTGCGGCGGAGACAAAGTTGGGGTTTTTCAGACGAGTCGCTGAAGGACCCTGCAGTCGAGTGGCGTAATTGAGGGCAAGTCGCCTGCGCGCGGCAAAAACATACAAGCGGCTGGTTATTATATTAATTAGTACTGAGATTTTTGTGACTCTAATGGATAAATTATCTTGCACTAAATACCTCTAATGCTTATCATAATTTGAAGATGATCCTAATAAGGAAAATTAACACAGCAAACCTTTCTTTATAATATTCAATTCAGAGCACCATCTAGATTTCATAGAAATTGAATTGTGTTACTTAAAAGTATGCTAAGCAAATTATGAAATGTGTGTTTTTTATTTAACTCTTAATTTTTTAATTTTTTTATAAAGAATTATGTGTTTAGAATTTAGATGCTTTTCATTGTTGTCACTTAAGGATCAAGTAAATACTCTGAGTTAATACACTATCTATGCTCTGAGTCACATTCGTGATTCGATGTTTCATATAACTCAGTTTCATGTATCTGCTGACGTCACCATCTCTGACACTTCATTTCTTTACTTGTAGAGATGTATTCCCAGTAATATTTTGCCAAAGGTCCCGAGCCATTGTGTGGCAGCCTTGAGACGCCCACCTCTGGCATGGGATAAGTTTGATTGAGAAACAGAACAAAATATGCCATCAATAATACATACGTGGATCGGATTGCCTCACGGTGTAGTGAGCCCGTTGGGTGTTGGCAAAATGTTTGTTTATGAAAAATAATGTCTAAAGAAAAACCCAAACGAATATTTCTGGCAAATTTTGAAATATTTATTATAATATTTGCATCAACATTTTTAGTAACTTCTAGATTCGACGTACCTATCAGCAACTGAATTTTCTTGATCCATTGATTGACGGGTAGGTATTTCTGACCAATGATCAAGACGTCTTTTATTGACATTTCCATGTTGTTAGTTTTTGCAAGTGACGAACGGACAAAAAACAGTGTTTAAAAAAAACTTATAAAACTTTGTTCTCGTATAGCGAAAAGATAGACGGTTGTTGTGTGTAAAAAAACTTAAATTCGACATCAGCCATTTTTAACGCCCCCACTGCTGGGGCACAGGCTTTCCTTATGGGTGGATAAGGAGGATGGGCCATAAACTTACCATACAGGCCCAATGTGGGTTGGTGGGTGTTATGTGTTAACGATTGCAAATACAGCCGGGAATAACGGCTTAACGTGCCTTTCAAAGCACGGCGGAACTCGAAAAAATTTTTTGGTTACCCATCCCATGACCGACCCTTGTAAAAGTTGTTTAATCTTTGCAATTACAGGGTTAAGCACTAAAACACTGTCTGACCGAGCTCCTTAACTTCAAAAACCAAATGCAAAAAATTAAAGGTACCAATATGCGTCAGCCACACTATTTCGATGTATGATTTATTCTTCCGACATTAGATATATCGAATGGGCGCGATGGTGGCCGTCGGCCGAGAATATGCTATGTAAATACCACCACATGAGCATGACTGATGGCCGCCGAGGAGTGATGAGCAGGAATCCTGGGATTAGACCCGAAAGTAAGATGATTTGTTAAAATATTTAGGTCTCTCTTGATGTCTAAGTAGATTTATAGAGGGTGTTACTTTATGTGAAAATTAAACAAAATGGTGGCATCTTGTAGAAATTACTTAAACCTTTGGATATTAATAATAATTAAAGTAAGTTTTAAATAAGTTAAGCTGAATAGCGCGACAAAGCTATTGATAGAATTTTAATATACTCGTACGATAGAATTTCATATGCGTAATATCAGCCTGTAGGACATTACAAGCTCATACAAAGAAAGTATTAGAGCCTTGATTCCCAAGTTAGATATCTGTTTCATGAGTTAGCTAAACCTGTCAATAAACAACAGTTACCATCAAAATTAAGTTCGTAATTGTGATTCTATGTCCTTACAAAATGAATACAAAGGTTTCCCGGAAAAATATTGAACTCACAAAAGGTTGTTCCCATAAAGATAACATCTACATTAACCGGCCACGGGGATGCATAAACAGCCCCGTAGCATTTCTATTAACCTGGGGTCATTTCACTTTGGCCGCGTTACCGACATGAATTATTCACGCCAAGATGGCCCGTTACCAATAGAATTGTTTTCATTTGAGATTCAATATTTCAGTCCAATTTGAACTTTAGAAAACTCTACTCAAGTATATGGAACATCAATGGGATTGAAATCGAATTTCATGTTAGACACTGCTTGTCAAAAATAGCTTCATTGAATGGCGGCAGGAAAATATCGACAATAAATGTTTAAAGCTTATCTAAATTAACCTCTTTTTACTTTGAAATAAACAAATAGTTTTTTTTATGTTTACATTTTAGCTACTTATCGTTTTCACGAATTTTCTTTCTGAAAACTTTAAACACGTGCATAAGATAAGAAACAGAAAAAAACCACACCAACCAATTGTAACAAGTACATACCTACCTAGTTTAACTCTTTATTTGATATAAACGTTTGCACTTCGGACACTTACATCTCTTTCTCACAAACCCATAAAAAGAGGTCAGAAAAGAAAAAAAATATCTTTTTTTAATCTTCGTCTACAGATTACACAAACATCGCCCAATATGGTATTGGTAACTTTTTGCCAGCATGTGCGTAAACAAATAATCGCCAAGCGGCGGCGGTGTTTTCACAAGTTGGTTCCGTACAAATAAGCAACGCCAAGGTGAGGGCTGTGCTGGCCCGTGTCAATATTTATGGAGGTCCTACTTTATTTGTGTAACTTTTGGTTTTTCAGCGAATTTCGCGGAAAAAAATTAAGTTCTGTGATGTTTTAAATTTCCATGGTTATTGACGTTAATAGAATAAACTATGTCGGGATTTACACTATGTAAGTACCTGTTTATTTTTGAGACTCAGTTCTTCCGTGATCATGGCGCATGCAACTGCGCCGAAATATCGGAGTCTCAAAAATAAACAGGTAGGTACATGGTGTGAATCCCGACATAGTTTATTCTATTAAAGTTTTGTGATTCTTTGTCAAAACCGTAAAACGATTAAAAGAGTCCACCAATAAAAATAAGGGTACCTTTAGTCAGGAAAATGAATATTGAAGGAGGTTTAATAAGGAGATGAAGTTTGGGTGGGAGCAAGAACAAACTCAACGCGGGCGAAGTCGCGAGCGATTGATAGCTTTATCAATAAACCACATTTGTCATGGAATTTTGGATGAATTTCATCGCGCTTATTATATTGCCATTAAGTACTACTCTGAAATACGTCGTAGTTTCATTCCTCGCGTAATGTTTACTCTTCAGCTTATATTAAGTATGTTTAACCCATTAATTTGATGTACTTCCTCTTCTGAAAGACGCCGACAGGATCCCGCACCTCGGGCAGGCCGGCCAGGTGGCCGCAGCGGGCGGAACCGAGTGTTTACGCTAGTTTTATGGCTCCACCTTCGCGAAAGCGGCTGTTTGCTTTGCCTTGTTATTGTTTTAGTTTTTGCTGAAGCAACGATCGTTTTTGATACGCTAATATTATGGTAGAATAGAAAGTCTTGGTGACACGCCTTGAGAAAATGAAAAGTGAAATAATTACATGGGCGTGGGGACGTAGCGACGCGTACTTAGTCTCAAGAAAACATTTTTTTAAGATGAATAACTCAACCGATGAGATGAGCAACTCAGACGGGATCCCGTCCCGGATCCCGTCTGAGTTGCTACGGGTGAGTCGATTTTTTCTAATATTTTTTTTATTTTTTATTCATCTTAATATAAAAATAGCATTGTGAATGCAAAAATCTAAAAGTTTAAATTTTTTTTTTAATAATAAAGTTAGGAGCGCGCTACAGTTCACATAGTCGTCCTGTGTCCACCGTCTAAGGGCTATTTACATGTGTCGATTTTAGTCACCTGTGATGTGACGGTCGACTTTAGTAACCTAGCAAGTCGCTTCCAAAATTGAATCGCAGGTGATGGCGTCGCTGACGTCTATGTGGTTGATGGCGTAACCTAGGTAACAATATGCAATAACTTTGTTCCAGTTTTGGCTACCGGATCAGATAGTTTTGTTCAGTTACCGGCGGCCTAGGCCGAATTGCCATTTACACGGTCGATTTTCGTCGTGCACCACATAAGCTACCCATGCAACTTTTCACGTAATTTGTATTTCGTAAATCATTTTGGAGCAAATAAATTCAGTCTCTATTAACATAGTTACTATTTCTATCCTACTGAGTATTTCACCCTATAAACCCAACAGTGATAATAGACTCTACAGTAAACTCTATAATGGGCATACGCAATTGCAATAAGCTTATCGCACAATACTTATTAGATTGGTTGTGAATTTTTCAACATTACATCCGGTGATATTACATGTTCTTTTTTCTAAAAAATAGATAACATTCCTATATCTAAACAAAATTGATTTATATATATTATCTTTTGTCTAAGAGACGATTAAAAACATTTCTAATTAAATAAATCGTAGTGGAAAAAATTGAGGTAAAGTTACTGGCAACAGCTAGTTGTAAATCTTTCTTTTCTTTCTTTTTGAATGAGGATTAATGGCCACCTCTGTTGTTAGAATTTATCTAGCCACCTGTGACTCTGAGTTGGCTTAACGACTGTTATCATCAGAAAATAACAGCCGGTACCGACGGTTTAACATGCCCTCCAAAGCACGGAAGCGCTCAGTTGTATTGTAATGGCTGGCTGAAGAAACTGGCCGAAGCGATGGCTGGTTCATGCGTCATGCTCGTGAACGAGTGCTGCCAGTGGGAATGGGTCTTCTGACTACCTATCTTAACGCATATTTAATTGTATGTTGATTGTAAACTTTGATTTTATCTTGAACCCTGTAATTTGCTTAAGTAATGCTTTGTTATTATAAAGTCTGGAAACGATATACATATTTGTAAATATCGTTCCATCTGATAACGTTGACAAGTGTTTTGCGCCCATTTTTCATGTCAGCTAAAAGACGTCATAATGGGTGGTAGGGTAAAAATTTTGACTATTTAAAAATGCTTATATGTGAGCTTATTTAAATAAAGATCTTTTCATTTCATTTCATTTCAATGCCACTTTAACGGTCACCCATCCGACACCTGAACGGACCGAGCGTTGCTTAACAAACGTAATCGAGTACGATCAGTCTGTCAAGTTCCACTATGAGCCACCATTTTATGTTCCGCTTCAAGTCGAAAAATAAAAGTAGGTAATAACCGACGCGACGGGATGTTTCTTAACAAGATCAAGGAGCAAATCTTGAGATGATAAAAAGTGTCAGCCGGCTAAGGTAAAGCCTTCTGGAGGCAATAAATCTAGTCCACTGCTAAAGTTGGCAAGTGGCGCATTACTATGCGGCGCGAGCGCCCGTGGGCCGCAAACTGCTATTTATGACACCTCACTGTTTTGCATGGCGATGCCTCTTGAGTGAGGCTGATTGACATGTTCAATAGTAGATTATTCTGTGCTGGTAGTTAAGATATCCGTATTAAGATCATAGGGTTAGGAAGGTTTGTTAAGCTAGGGTTTCCTAGGATGACGGTGCTGTTATATTACGGCCGTAATTTAGCGGCGTAGAACGTTGTCTATGTAAACAATACGGCGCGGTTTCTGACGTTACGGTGTCGCCGTATTGTTTACATAGACAACATTCAACGCCGCTATTTACGGCCGTAATATGATGGCACCGCTATCCTAGGAAACCCTAGCTTTACTTATAAAGTGGGTAAAATTACTTATTATATATCTGAGTAAAATTCAGTAATTTTTTTCAATTGGAGCAACAGTAATTGTGCTGTTTAGAGAGTGTGATTTAGTAACTGCAGTTTACGATCTCCTCTTTTTTTGTAAAAAACCAACCGTCGCGTAGTCTTAACAGTAGAACGCGATTAAATTGTCAATAAACAGCGATTTGCAGCAACTTCAGACCGCTTGCGGTACACGTATTTTAAAGACGTATTTTAAATAGTTATATATTCAAGGATTTTTCAGATATTATGTCTCATTTCTGGGACTGCCTGGGGTAAGAGCGGGCCATTGCAGCGAATGACTCTCTATTGTCAATTTAATCGCATTTTATTTATAAAATCTGACCAACTTTCATTAACTGCAATCTCAAACTGTCATTACTTAGCTTTATTTTTCTTTAGAAAATTAATAAATACTCTCATTCAAATTGCGTTGTCTAAACACTAAGAATAAACATAATCTATTGCTACTAAAGTAACCTTGTAATCGACATTCAACACGCAGATAAATCCTCCGTCAAAAAAAACATTACCTTTACAAATCGGCACACAATTCCGATCTCGTCTACATCTGTACGTCAAAATGCCAAACATAGTGGCGGCCATTTTTATCTCGCAGCAATTTGGAAATTAAATGTGAGTCATTACCTCACCCTCGAATTCAAATGGGACGCCTTAAGTGCAAAGTGAAAGGCGATCGAGTTCACTTAGCGTTAACGATAAATCTTACGTGCTGTACCTTCGGTGGGACATCGCGGCGTTCACGACTCATTAGTGCTGCGCTCTGAAAAATGTTCGCGCCACTGAAATAGACATTATGTAAAGTGGCACAATTACCGCTGTGACTTGCGAAAAAGTTGCGTTTCGGGTCGCGGACCGCGCTCCGCAGGGTTGCTATCAAGTCACATTACGTTTACACCTACATTCACATTTAATGTTATTTTTCACTTCGTATCCATCAACATTTTATTAAGTTTCAGGAATCGTTTACCTGAAGGGTCCATTATGGAAAACATGGTTTACGCGGGCCATAATTATATATAGAAAACGTAAAGTTGTAGTTATAAAAAAAAACATACGACAAGCTAAAGAGATTATCTAGTAGCTACAAGTTTTAAATTGCGTATAAACCTCGTAGATGATTGTAAAAAAATCAAAATATCATCAAAAGCGCATGTCGCGGGTCATATTTTTGGCGTAAATAAAAGCGGAAACGTATTGAATTCTACATCAAAATACACTTTAACGTACTGTGTAGTTGATCCAATAACTTTTTTCAAGAAAGATACCTAATTGTGCTAAAGGTAATGATGAAAAAACGACGAAAAACATAGAAAAAGTGCAGAAGTGAGGTTATTTTCCATACTCTTTACACGTAAAGAAAAAGACAGAGACAAATGTTACCGCATAACCGAGCCTTAAGTAAAATATGCCCAGTTCAGCTTAGAAGTATTCCTAAAATCCAGTGATTTGTTACGAACAATACACGATTACGTTTTCTAAAAAAAAATTACGCCCTCACCTCATACTTCAACAGCAATAAAAAAAACAATCATAGTCCTGGAATAAGTAATTCCCGTGCCCCTGTTGTTTATGGCCATCTGCGGTAACCCTGCGTCTGCGGCGGGCGGTGGCGGCGGCGGGTAGGTGGCGGAACACGTAAGACGTCATTTAGCGTTTGGAATTAACATAAATAATAACGTCATTTCTCAGCCCGCCCTCCGCCCGATATTGCCATTCCTCTGCCCTTTATGGCGGCACAACACTTAACTCCAAATAAAAAAGTGTATTATAAATTCCGAACCTTTCCCCGCGTTCCCTTTTTTTGGCCCGAGGTGTAAGCAGTGCAGATTTGCATCACAATTGTCTGCGGAGTGCTCAAGCTTTATATTCTCCTTTCATGTTTTAATTTCAGCAACAAATAACGTTTAATAGTGTGGTATAAGAAGTAACGGTGGCGAATTTGCATATTAGTGGCTCCCAGTACTTCATAAAAAGGCGCACTGAAAAAAATATATTACACTGCGAGTCAAATAAAAGTGCTTTAGGTGTAAAATGATAAATGGAGTTAGCATTTTTTTATCACTGTTTTTAATGGGGAGGCGAAGGCAAAGTGAATTACAGATGGCGCTCAGTCTTTGGAACAATTGTCAGTTTGAGCTTATATTGTCGTGGCTGTGTATTACGTGATTTTACTTTCTTAGATTGTATTTTTTTCGGTTTTGCGGAC
The DNA here is from genome assembly GCA_928269145.1 of Agriphila tristella. Classification (NCBI taxonomy): domain Eukaryota; kingdom Metazoa; phylum Arthropoda; class Insecta; order Lepidoptera; family Crambidae; genus Agriphila; species Agriphila tristella. Next base: position 1,022,706 of record OV743440.1, on the reverse strand, counting down.
AAACAATGTATTCTATGCTAACTTTAGCTCATATAAAAGAAGAATTACGGAAAAGAAAAGCCAAAACAACAGGCAAGAAAGTTTATAGCAACTTACAAAAAATTGCTAACAAGCATTACATTTCTTTAAATTTCGTGTAAGATTTACAAGTAATCTTTTTATTTCAGATTAGAGGCATATGATTTAAATTTTAACAAAGCAACTGAGTGTGAATTTCCGTGTTTATAGTTGCCTGATGATGCCTTCTGTGCAATAGTAATTTCAGGTTTCTGTACTGGAATTTCTGTACCATCCAAAATTACACGAACCGTTTTATCATATTTATTTTATTATTCTAAGTTTCTTGAATGACTCTGGCATATAAAATTCTATTAATTCTCTGTTTGGCCCCAATATTGGGCTTATTCCATATTTGATATACCTATCAAATTCATCCAAGTTATAAATATGTTAGAAACTGCTGAGGTTGAAATATTAAAGAACAAAGCTGTTATAATTCAAATGTTGTTTTATTTTGGCGAAGCTTCATCAAATTCATGAAACATTCCTTTTGATTTATAATGTTTCTCAGGCTCAGCAAAGGAGAAAATCGAGGAAAAAGCATATTTTTTTTGATATTTTTTTGCTCACTATTTTTTTTGTTACTGGGAAATCGATGAACTCCAATATTTTACAAGTTACATCCATAACAATGCGGCATTTTCTCAGTATAAAATTAAAAAGTGCAATACTCCAAGAGATTCCCATATGTTTTGACAGTTTCTTTGAGGCGGCTCGGTACCAACGACAAGACGCCACCTATCGGGATAAAATTGCGCTTTTCCTCCCCATTGTAACTACCTATACAGCCATATTAACGTCGCCGATTTAAGTCTTGCAAAATTTAAAGCTGCTTATACTATGAATTACTTAAATTACTTATAAAATTCATTTTTTGCAAAATATGGTATGCGAAACATTTTTTAAGTTTTTTTTTTCAGAAAACTTATAACCTCGTTTCACATACGATCCTCCTCTTTTAAGTAGCTTCCTAAACGCTTTCTAATTCTTCGGTAAAAGGTTAACCCTCTGCAGGGCACGCGTCGCACGCAGGCCCGCTCGTAAATAATAGGTGAGATGCGACCGACCGCGCGCAAACCATGAGTTATGGTCGCGTGGACCCAAACCGCCGTGCGTAGGGTTAACCTGGAATATTGAACAAAATTTATAATTGTACCTAAATAGGTTTAGTAAAAGGCCGAATTATTTTCTTCTTAGTTCATTTTGCAAAGTTTTTCACGACTTTGTTTTTTAAAGTTTTCTTTTCTCGTAGGTTATGAAATACTTAATTTTTAAGTAGGTTTCTAATTCTAATTAGATTCTAACTTATTTATAGTATAAACTAGCTGCCACCCGTGACTCCATCTGCGTGGACAGTAATTTTTATTTACTTCAGGAATGGATGAAAGCTACCCTATGTCTTTTTCTGTATCCCTGACAACGTGTATGTAAAATTTCATGATGATAGTTTCAGTGTTAAGGCGTAACAAATAAACTTTCTCATTTTTTGAATACTACCTATATAGCAGCTAATTACCAAAGTACTTTCAATAAAACCGCACTGATATCCGTTAAGAAGTGTTTTATTTCATGTCTAGTGAGCGCGTAAGCTTGAGAGATCACCTCTCAAATGACAAATTGATCTCAAATATTTATTTTTACTTCCAAAGATGTCCTTCTAACCTTGACAACTTTTTTAAAACATAACCAAGTTGTGAACAAGATTGGAGGCACTTTGCTTATATTTCGGGGCTTCGGTGAGACAAAGTAGATTGTGTGTGTGATCCCGCGAGTCTCCTCCCTAATGAGTTTGAAGCCGGCTCGGGGATAAATCTTGCAGTTTTGTGACTCGAAACACTTTGGAGGTGGTGCAAGGTGACAGTGGAAGCGAGTTTATAACTATGTCTAATAAAACCAACGCTTGTATACCAGCAAGGTAAACCAACTACGCGGAACCAAAAAATATTTCTTTTTCTAATTAATACGATCGTTATTAATATAATTGAAAAATATTCGAAAAAATCGACTCACCCGTAGCAGCTCAGACGGGACTCGAACCCGCACCCTTAGGATTCCGGCCCAATGCACTAACCTTATTATGCTACCGAGTCACCAACGGGCTTGGCGTCTAATACTTTTCACGCCCTCGCTGTAGGCCAGCGCCATCTCACCAATGTGAAGAGAGTTAATTTCAACATTCGAAAGCAACATCCTTACAGATGCTAGACAATAGATTAAGATAAAATAGCCATATAATTTTTAAACTTTTTGATTTTATGCATTCACAATGCTATTTTTATATTAATATAATTGAAAAATATTAGAAAAAATCGACTCACCCGTAGCAGCTCAGACGGGACTCTAACCATAATGCATAAAATGCATAAAATACTCGAATGCATAAAATCTAAAAGTTTAAAAATAATAATGATCGTCTTTGGAGACGCTCTATTGATTGTTACGGCGCTATGTTATATATGTTTACAAAATTATTCATAAATATAGGACGTCCAATGGAGCTACAGGAAAGAAGGGTATTTTTATCGCAAGTCATTGTTTTTACTCAAGTGTCACCGAATACAGCGTTGGGCTGTACAATAACCTAATTTAATATTACCTCTCCTACTAATACTTTGAATGAAATCTGACACACAGATAGTTTCTGGATCCACGCGGTTGTAGTCTCAGGCGGACACTAGTTTAAAATAATTTGCTTAGCTTACTGTTTCTGCATAACTCTATAGTTTTCACCAATATCTAAACATTTCATTGTTTTTATTTAATTCTTGGAAAGTTTCGCGTGCGATGAGTCATGCTGGATGCGGGCAGTGCAGGGCCCGATCGTCGTGGAGATCGTTGGGGGAGGCCTATACCCTGCAGTGGGTGTCGTGCGGCTGATATGATGATGAAAGTCATTCGAAAAAGTCAGATGTAACTTGTATCCGATTAATAAAAACGTAGGCATACAAATGAGATTATAATAGACGATTTTCAATATTACAAATATTATTAATATATTAGGTAGGTAAATACTTCTACCAATACCTACGCATACTGACTTATTTGAAGAGTTTTGATCGTAAATCTCATAATAACGCACGCAGTCTGGGCGTTTAAATCGCTGTCGCTTACGTCTTGACCCAGATTATTCACCCCGCGCTCTCCTCGGATTGTTATAAATCAAAGCACGTTGCTTCTTATAAACATATTTTGTGTGTCTTTTCTTTTTTAAAACTGCTTACGTTATACCGTAGCGCTTTTTTCATAAAACGTTTATAATTTTCCGTGGAATAATTGTGAAATATGTTATTTTCGCGAACATATTTCTCGAAGTTATTTTAGAATATTTCACGTTTCACGGCTTTTTGATGATTAAGTATTTTGTCACCACATTGCAGGGTCGATTTTGTAGGCAAGTACTTAAAGTGTTTTAAACTTTTAGATTTTTGCATTCACAATGCTATTTTTATATTAAGATGAATAAATAATGAAAAATATTAGAAAAAATCGGCTCACCCGTAGCAACTTAGACGGGATTCGAACCCGCACCCTTAGGATTCCGGCCCAATGCACTACCAATTATGCTACCAAGCCGCTGAGGGATGTGGCGAAATTTTCTAATACTTTCCACGCTTCCGCTGAAGATCAGCGCCATCTCACCAATGTGAAGAGAACTACTTCGACATTCGGTTGTAGCACCTTTGCAGATGCCAGACAATCAATTAAGGTGAAACAGTACAATTTTAAACTTTTAGATTTTTGCATTCACAATGCTATTTTTATATTAAGATGAATAAATAATGAAAAATATTAGAAAAAATCGGCTCACCCGTAGCAACTTAGACGGGATTCGAACCCGCACCCTTAGGATTCCGGCCCAATGCACTACCAATTATGCTACCAAGCCGCTGAGGGATGTGGCGAAATTTTCTAATACTTTCCACGCTTCCGCTGAAGATCAGCGCCATCTCACCAATGTGAAGAGAACTACTTCGACATTCGGTTGTAGCACCTTTGCAGATGCCAGACAATCAATTAAGGTGAAACAGTACAATTTTAAACTTTTAGATTTTTGCATTCACAATGCTATTTTTATATTAAGATGAATAAATAATGAAAAATATTAGAAAAAATCGGCTCACCCGTAGCAACTTAGACGGGATTCGAACCCGCACCCTTAGGATTCCGGCCCAATGCACTACCAATTATGCTACCAAGCCGCTGAGGGATGTGGCGAAATTTTCTAATACTTTCCACGCTTCCGCTGAAGATCAGCGCCATCTCACCAATGTGAAGAGAACTACTTCGACATTCGGTTGTAGCACCTTTGCAGATGCCAGACAATCAATTAAGGTGAAACAGTACAATTTTAAACTTTTAGATTTTTGCATTCACAATGCTATTTTTATATTAAGATGAATAAATAATGAAAAATATTAGAAAAAATCGTCTCACCCGTAGCAACTTAGACGGGATTCGAACCCGCACCCTTAGGATTCCGGCCCAATGCACTACCAATTATGCTACCAAGCCGCTGAGGGATGTGGCGAAATTTTCTAATACTTTCCACGCTTCCGCTGAAGATCAGCGCCATCTCACCAATGTGAAGAGAACTACTTCGACATTCGGTTGTAGCACCTTTGCAGATGCCAGACAATCAATTAAGGTGAAACAGTACAATTTTAAACTTTTAGATTTTTGCATTCACAATGCTATTTTTATATTAAGATGAATAAATAATGAAAAATATTAGAAAAAATCGGCTCACCCGTAGCAACTTAGACGGGATTCGAACCCGCACCCTTAGGATTCCGGCCCAATGCACTACCAATTATGCTACCAAGCCGCTGAGGGATGTGGCGAAATTTTCTAATACTTTCCACGCTTCCGCTGAAGATCAGCGCCATCTCACCAATGTGAAGAGAACTACTTCGACATTCGGTTGTAGCACCTTTGCAGATGCCAGACAATCAATTAAGGTGAAACAGTACAATTTTAAACTTTTAGATTTTTGCATTCACAATGCTATTTTTATATTAAGATGAATAAATAATGAAAAATATTAGAAAAAATCGGCTCACCCGTAGCAACTTAGACGGGATTCGAACCCGCACCCTTAGGATTCCGGCCCAATGCACTACCAATTATGCTACCAAGCCGCTGAGGGATGTGGCGAAATTTTCTAATACTTTCCACGCTTCCGCTGAAGATCAGCGCCATCTCACCAATGTGAAGAGAACTACTTCGACATTCGGTTGTAGCACCTTTGCAGATGCCAGACAATCAATTAAGGTGAAACAGTACAATTTTAAACTTTTAGATTTTTGCATTCACAATGCTATTTTTATATTAAGATGAATAAATAATGAAAAATATTAGAAAAAATCGGCTCACCCGTAGCAACTTAGACGGGATTCGAACCCGCACCCTTAGGATTCCGGCCCAATGCACTACCAATTATGCTACCAAGCCGCTGAGGGATGTGGCGAAATTTTCTAATACTTTCCACGCTTCCGCTGAAGATCAGCGCCATCTCACCAATGTGAAGAGAACTACTTCGACATTCGGTTGTAGCACCTTTGCAGATGCCAGACAATCAATTAAGGTGAAACAGTACAATTTTAAACTTTTAGATTTTTGCATTCACAATGCTATTTTTATATTAAGATGAATAAATAATGAAAAATATTAGAAAAAATCGGCTCACCCGTAGCAACTTAGACGGGATTCGAACCCGCACCCTTAGGATTCCGGCCCAATGCACTACCAATTATGCTACCAAGCCGCTGAGGGATGTGGCGAAATTTTCTAATACTTTCCACGCTTCCGCTGAAGATCAGCGCCATCTCACCAATGTGAAGAGAACTACTTCGACATTCGGTTGTAGCACCTTTGCAGATGCCAGACAATCAATTAAGGTGAAACAGTACAATTTTAAACTTTTAGATTTTTGCATTCACAATGCTATTTTTATATTAAGATGAATAAATAATGAAAAATATTAGAAAAAATCGGCTCACCCGTAGCAACTTAGACGGGATTCGAACCCGCACCCTTAGGATTCCGGCCCAATGCACTACCAATTATGCTACCAAGCCGCTGAGGGATGTGGCGAAATTTTCTAATACTTTCCACGCTTCCGCTGAAGATCAGCGCCATCTCACCAATGTGAAGAGAACTACTTCGACATTCGGTTGTAGCACCTTTGCAGATGCCAGACAATCAATTAAGGTGAAACAGTACAATTTTAAACTTTTAGATTTTTGCATTCACAATGCTATTTTTATATTAAGATGAATAAATAATGAAAAATATTAGAAAAAATCGGCTCACCCGTAGCAACTTAGACGGGATTCGAACCCGCACCCTTAGGATTCCGGCCCAATGCACTACCAATTATGCTACCAAGCCGCTGAGGGATGTGGCGAAATTTTCTAATACTTTCCACGCTTCCGCTGAAGATCAGCGCCATCTCACCAATGTGAAGAGAACTACTTCGACATTCGGTTGTAGCACCTTTGCAGATGCCAGACAATCAATTAAGGTGAAACAGTACAATTTTAAACTTTTAGATTTTTGCATTCACAATGCTATTTTTATATTAAGATGAATAAATAATGAAAAATATTAGAAAAAATCGGCTCACCCGTAGCAACTTAGACGGGATTCGAACCCGCACCCTTAGGATTCCGGCCCAATGCACTACCAATTATGCTACCAAGCCGCTGAGGGATGTGGCGAAATTTTCTAATACTTTCCACGCTTCCGCTGAAGATCAGCGCCATCTCACCAATGTGAAGAGAACTACTTCGACATTCGGTTGTAGCACCTTTGCAGATGCCAGACAATCAATTAAGGTGAAACAGTACAATTTTAAACTTTTAGATTTTTGCATTCACAATGCTATTTTTATATTAAGATGAATAAATAATGAAAAATATTAGAAAAAATCGGCTCACCCGTAGCAACTTAGACGGGATTCGAACCCGCACCCTTAGGATTCCGGCCCAATGCACTACCAATTATGCTACCAAGCCGCTGAGGGATGTGGCGAAATTTTCTAATACTTTCCACGCTTCCGCTGAAGATCAGCGCCATCTCACCAATGTGAAGAGAACTACTTCGACATTCGGTTGTAGCACCTTTGCAGATGCCAGACAATCAATTAAGGTGAAACAGTACAATTTTAAACTTTTAGATTTTTGCATTCACAATGCTATTTTTATATTAAGATGAATAAATAATGAAAAATATTAGAAAAAATCGGCTCACCCGTAGCAACTTAGACGGGATTCGAACCCGCACCCTTAGGATTCCGGCCCAATGCACTACCAATTATGCTACCAAGCCGCTGAGGGATGTGGCGAAATTTTCTAATACTTTCCACGCTTCCGCTGAAGATCAGCGCCATCTCACCAATGTGAAGAGAACTACTTCGACATTCGGTTGTAGCACCTTTGCAGATGCCAGACAATCAATTAAGGTGAAACAGTACAATTTTAAACTTTTAGATTTTTGCATTCACAATGCTATTTTTATATTAAGATGAATAAATAATGAAAAATATTAGAAAAAATCGGCTCACCCGTAGCAACTTAGACGGGATTCGAACCCGCACCCTTAGGATTCCGGCCCAATGCACTACCAATTATGCTACCAAGCCGCTGAGGGATGTGGCGAAATTTTCTAATACTTTCCACGCTTCCGCTGAAGATCAGCGCCATCTCACCAATGTGAAGAGAACTACTTCGACATTCGGTTGTAGCACCTTTGCAGATGCCAGACAATCAATTAAGGTGAAACAGTACAATTTTAAACTTTTAGATTTTTGCATTCACAATGCTATTTTTATATTAAGATGAATAAATAATGAAAAATATTAGAAAAAATCGGCTCACCCGTAGCAACTTAGACGGGATTCGAACCCGCACCCTTAGGATTCCGGCCCAATGCACTACCAATTATGCTACCAAGCCGCTGAGGGATGTGGCGAAATTTTCTAATACTTTCCACGCTTCCGCTGAAGATCAGCGCCATCTCACCAATGTGAAGAGAACTACTTCGACATTCGGTTGTAGCACCTTTGCAGATGCCAGACAATCAATTAAGGTGAAACAGTACAATTTTAAACTTTTAGATTTTTGCATTCACAATGCTATTTTTATATTAAGATGAATAAATAATGAAAAATATTAGAAAAAAATCGGCTCACCCGTAGCAACTTAGACGGGATTCGAACCCGCACCCTTAGGATTCCGGCCCAATGCACTACCAATTATGCTACCAAGCCGCTGAGGGATGTGGCGAAATTTTCTAATACTTTCCACGCTTCCGCTGAAGATCAGCGCCATCTCACCAATGTGAAGAGAACTACTTCGACATTCGGTTGTAGCACCTTTGCAGATGCCAGACAATCAATTAAGGTGAAACAGTACAATTTTAAACTTTTAGATTTTTGCATTCACAATGCTATTTTTATATTAAGATGAATAAATAATGAAAAATATTAGAAAAAATCGGCTCACCCGTAGCAACTTAGACGGGATTCGAACCCGCACCCTTAGGATTCCGGCCCAATGCACTACCAATTATGCTACCAAGCCGCTGAGGGATGTGGCGAAATTTTCTAATACTTTCCATGCTTCCGCTGAAGATCAGCGCCATCTCACCAATGTGAAGAGAACTACTTCGACATTCGGTTGTAGCACCTTTGCAGATGCCAGACAATCAATTAAGGTGAAACAGTACAATTTTAAACTTTTAGATTTTTGCATTCACAATGCTATTTTTATATTAAGATGAATAAATAATGAAAAATATTAGAAAAAATCGGCTCACCCGTAGCAACTTAGACGGGATTCGAACCCGCACCCTTAGGATTCCGGCCCAATGCACTACCAATTATGCTACCAAGCCGCTGAGGGATGTGGCGAAATTTTCTAATACTTTCCACGCTTCCGCTGAAGATCAGCGCCATCTCACCAATGTGAAGAGAACTACTTCGACATTCGGTTGTAGCACCTTTGCAGATGCCAGACAATCAATTAAGGTGAAACAGTACAATTTAATAATAGTTAACCGCTTAATGATTTTAATACAAAAGTAAAAAAAATAAGATTAAGGGGGGGCTCCCCATACATGGAACTGAAACTGAAAAAAAAATCCTTCATAACAATACGTGCGGGGTGTCTATAGATAGGTCTTTAAAAATAACATTGAGGTTTCTAAGACAATTTTTTCTAAAAGTCAACCGTTTGAAAGATAAACACTGCCAAAGTGGTAAAATGTGTGTCCCCCCCCCCTCTAACTTTTGAAATAGGAGAGTGAAAAATCTAAAAAAAATATTAGCTATAGATCTTAATAAAAACTTTCAACGAAAATTGGTTTGAACGAGATATAGTAATTAGTTTACGAGATATATCATATTTTCCTAAACCGCAAACATAACTTTGTCATTCATACCAACACTGTGAAAAACAAAGTTATTTTTACAGACGAAAAATTATAGTGGTATTAAATATAGTATGGTATAAGGTAACTACGGAACCCTATGGCGCGTGGCCCGACACGCACTTGGCCGGTTTTATATTATGTCATGATTTAAACGACAAAAAAATACAGTTCTTAACAGGTACTATTTTGATAACATAAATAGGTAGGTATTGTATTTTTTTGGGTGTTTTCTAGTGTCAATGTAGTTTTTCGACAGCACGCAATTTTTTTGGAATTTTATTTTTATTTAAGTATCATGAGCGTCACGTTAGCTGTGACTTATTTAAAAAACTTAGTTGTAACAGTTACTAAAGATTTTGTTAAGATCGACGATTCCGAAACATTTCATCAAGTTCCGATTAAGGCTTTAACATGCCTCAATCCAAGCGGGTCGATCCGTGATGGTGTGAAATCGAACGTAACTCTACTCACTTTGGGTTCAAATCAGTGCGCGTTCCAACGCGGCGGTTACGTTGAGAACTAGCGCCGAATTCTCAATTTTTACAGGTTTTTATTAAATTTCTTCGCTTTCAAGTAAGTTAAAAAAAAACTGTTCAATTAAGATTGAAGGTATTAACATCGCCGATTTTTATGTGTTGGTTTTAACATTAACGAATGTTCTGTTTCCGAGAAATTTTGCAAATTGGACCAGAAACAGGGTCCACGGAATATTTTTTTACATCAAAGGTGGTAAAATGTTTACAAATGCTTTCAATTAAATCTATTGTGTATTATTCTAAGTACATTATATATTTTTTCCATGATAGCTTCACGCGCGTAATTCTTCAATAATTTGAATTGAATATTGGGATTTGAACCTTCTTAGCGCCTTAATTCGGTCATTCGTAGTTGGCAGCGAGTGTAGCCTGTCCAGTAATGGCGACGCAAGATGGCGACAGGTTAAGGCGACAGCGGTCACTGGGCCCCGGTTAAGTGGGACCCGTGAATTATTCGCCTTAATTATATACCGACGGCTTTACACGTCTTCGGACGACGTCGTTCAAACTGTGACACTGATGGACAAGTCAGAATTATTGCAAATAACTGAAAGCTCAATATGAAACGGAAAGGGGAAATGTATTTTTTGAAATAAAATAGTATTATTTTTTAAGTAACTACAAAATTGTTAAGTATGTGCTAGGTACCATTTTCTCCTATTTTGTCAGCTGCTTTTTTTGTCAAGTGACTATTGTTAGCTTTATTGCCATTTATTAAATATTTGGAAACGTGCAAATTCATAATGTTTTCCTCAACCGGGCAAAAACTAGCGAAGTAATATATTATAGATAAGTAATACAGAAATGCTTAATTATTTTCAATCTTAATTCTTAATTCGACACGAAGCGGATCGATTGTCATACAAGTATCGTGTTTTGGAGTAAATAAAAAAAAACTTAGATTTTGGCATTGATAAAATTGTCTAATAACAATGAAGTAATCAATTAATTTCATGTTTGTTTGTTATTGCGGAAGGAAAAATTTAATTAAGTGTGATATACTAAATGAAGTAAAGTGTCCATTTGAATGCTCAATTGGACACAAACTGGATTTTAGGTTTTAATGAATTAAACATTAATGTTGTTGTGAGCAATATTGTCCTTGCAATCTTTAAATATGATAACTCGAATAAAAACATTGTTTTACGAGTATATTATGTAAATGAAAATGTGACGATCAAATCAGTGATGAAGTTTCCGGGTCTAGTGCGCTTGCACCTTCGGCTTTATCATCACTTAACATCGGGTGAGGTGAAAGCCAAGCTATCACATTGTACATATAAAAAAGGTGTTTTTTGTTTTCTTTAATGTTAACCCTTTCGCGGTACTCCAATGTGGACAGTCCAAACATCCAAGACGGCAACAACTTTCGACCCTTGGATTGTCCGCCTTGGATTAAATTAACATTAGGTGGAACTATTCGCAAGGGTACGTCCATTGTAGGCGGCGGTCGGCGGATTCCTAATTAAAATTACAGCATGTAAATTGTCCGAGTTGTTGTTTGTTTGAGTGGTCGCCAGTTGGCCTACGCCGAGTGTGCTTTGACTTGTTTGTTTAATGTTTTCTAAGATGACGCTTTGACTGAGCTTTACACGTGTTTGGGGTTAAAGATGTTAGCAACTTGACCTTGAAATTTAAAAAAGGTGACCACTCTAACTTGAATTCTTACAGGCCAGTGGCATTACTCTCAGTTCTATCCAAAATATTCGAAAAGATTTTCTATAAATATATCTATTCTTTTCTTGAAAGTAATAAAATCTTTGTACCAGAGCAATATGGGTTTAGGAAGAATAAGTCCATTAACATGGCAGTTTATAACTTTCTGCTAAAGGTGACAAAAAATGTTGATAAAAGAATTCCAACCGTTGCGCTCTATATGGATATGACAAAGGCGTTCGATTATGTAGACTTTAATATTCTTTTACAAAAATTACACAACTATGGAATTAGAGGTAATGTATATAATCTGATTAAGTCATATTTAACAAATAGGTTACAAATAACTGTTATAGAGAAAATCGACAGGACTACGAAAACTGAAGTAGCTTATCATTCCAAAGCGAGATTAGTAAAGTTTGGGGTTCCTCAAGGTAGTATATTGGGACCTCTACTTTTCTTAGTTTATATTAATGATTTACCAGCAATTACTGACAATCATGTTACACTTTTTGCAGACGATAGCACGGTTTTGTTTAGTGGCAATACAATGCATACATTAGAAGAAAATATTAATGTTACTTTACGGACTATCATGAAGTGGCTTGAGTCTAATAATCTGAAAGCCAACCTGGATAAAACTAAAATAATGATTTTTAAACAACGTAATATCAACAGTGCGAATGAGACACAGTTAAATATAACCTACTCAGACAATAGAATAAGTGACACAAAAACAACAAAATTTCTAGGTTTATACATAGATAGTGATCTTAAATGGAACTCGCACATAGACCATGTTTGCAATAAGTTAAGTAAGTACTCCTATGCTCTTTATCATTTGAGTAAGATCGTTAGTGTGAATGCTCTACTGACTGCGTATCATGGTTATGTTTCCTCGACACTGAGATTTGCCATTATATTTTGGGGAAATGCAATTAACAAAGAAAAAGTGTTCAAATCACAAAAGCGATGTATTAGGGCAATGTACCATTTGAAACAAAGGAACTCTTGCAAACCATACTTTAAAAAATATGAACTTCTGACTTTTCCATGTCTCTATATATTTGAATGTGCTGTCTTTACTAGAGAAAATATAGATATGTTTGAATTCTTCTCTGGAGCTAGACTTAAAGATAAACTTCGCATGATTCCACATAATACAAAATTGCTGAGAGATAGCGTGTTCTGTAATGCATTACGTATATATAACAAAATCCCAGTATCAATACGTGATGGTGATGTTGATATAATTACATTTAAGCATAAACTGAAAACATTTCTTATCGACAAATGTTACTACACGCTCAATGATTTTTTAACTGACCGAAATATATAAAATATTTTTTTGTTCATATTTATCCAGAAGCTATTTATGTTGTAAATTATGTCCAATTTAATTAAATAACAATACATTATATTGAAATGATTCTGTAATGTACCTTTGTGATAAGAAATTAAATCTGTTTTGTTTGACTATTTAAAATTTTGACATTGTATCTAATTGTATGCCTTAATGGCGGAAACCAGCTGAACAATTATTATATATTTTTTGCAATAACCTTATTTACCTGTGTTTCACAATAAATAAATTTGATTTGATTTGATTTGATTTGATTTGAACTTCTTGGGGAAGGCGACTGTCAAAATGGCGCTGCGTACCTACGCTTGTTCCAGGAGAACTATCAAAACAAAAGACTTTTACTTTAAACATGTTTTTATAGCTTTAAAATTATGAAATTCTGTGTAAAAGGCTGTAAAGATGTTGGCCCTTACAAATTTTCGAAAAATCTGAATACTGAAAAAAATAATAAATTCTGTAAGAATAAAAGTCTTAATTTGGCTTTGAATTCCGGCACTTGCATTGTAGAATAGTCTTTTATATCCATTTTTGGTTAATGGGTATTTTTCGGTAAAAAATACCTCAAAATAAATACCTATTTTCCTAGAAATATTGTTCTGAACGTCTACTGTCTTAGGAACAAGCGTACGCAGCGACATCTACAATTAGCCTTGCGTTGCCATCCCCAAGCAAATTATTTGTTTCTTCCTTTTTCTAAATGCGTTGAACACGAGCCACGATTTTCAATACAACCACGACTTCTGAAAAACAAAGAAAAAACTATTTATAATTTAGTGCAATTCGGTTTCGAAAATTGTTGATACTGCGTCTATATACTACTACTAGCCTATATTGTGTATCTAATTATCTACATCTTCTCAAATATTATATTAATTGTATTAATTTCATGAATATTTTTCATATTCCTACAAATGTACCCTCCTGAATATAAGTAAACCCTTACATTAATCCTCCCCATTTTAAGACGCAAAGCAAACGCAACATATCTCCTTAATTTAATAATTTCCAAGTGTTTAGTTCCGGACGGCCATATTTGTCTTGGGCCAAATCCGGCCTCAGATTAATCCGGAATTTTGTTGGCTTGTCCCTTGACCGGGCGGGCTGTGTGGACGACGCCTAAGGCTTTATACATAAAGACAGTAATTTATGCCTTATAATGTAGTCCAACATATTTCATGTAAGTCTACTTTTAGAATTCAAATATGAGGTAAACATTAATCAACTTATCTCTGTTGGTCCAGCTGGGAATCGAACAAGTAATAATTCCTTTGATAGACTAGATCAAGTGAATTTTCTGCCTTTTATGTTGAGCTACGGGGGCTTTTAAAGACAAGAATTTTTCTCGTAGCTTTTTAAGTTTTTCGGCCATACATTTTTCTGTATGCAATACTATACCATACTCCTAGTCGTCTTTTAAGTACCATCAATTTGTTGTCTTTTCAAAGTGACATTTAAAAAATAAAAATAATAACTAGGTATTTACCTCACTAGATGGTTTTGATACTCTTCGAAGCTTAAAATAGTAAAAAAATCACATTGATACCCCTTTTATATCAACGCCATCTATCGAACCTACAGATTTTTGTCATTGTGAAAAGCCCTCATTAACAAAGCTATGTTTTAATGTTCGGTAACAGCCCTGAAACTTTGCTGTGACTGAAACTATACTATTACGTTTCACAATCACCACATCATTCTATCACATCATTCAACCAAAAATAGCATTTGTTGTAAAACAGGTCATCAAAAGTTATCGTGTGGATTAGCCTTTAGGGCCGCCCATGTTAGGACGTGTCTCGGACCCAGCTCTACACAGAACCTCAAAGTTTATTCCGTTCGATTATAAACTTTGGGAAGGTGCTTGCTGGACTTGGGATTTCATTTCTATTTAATCGATATGGTATTGGATAATACTAGAGTAATTTAACAGTGGATTAAGTCGCTTAGTTGCGAATAGCATTTATTGTAGAATACAAATTTTCCACTACGTACCCTATTCGTTTGTGTTTACATTTTAAAGTTAAGCTGTCAGTTTTACCTATACGTAGTAATAAGAAAAAAATATTAATAGAAGATGGCAATAGTATCAGCTATGTGAACTTAAAACTAATAATATCCCAACTATAAATTATAAAAAACACACGAAATTATAAACGCATAACATCTTCAGGGTATGAAAGAAAACCACAAATTAAAAGAAATAAGAACAATAAAAAATATTATACAATACAAAAGTGGTTTAAAAATAACAATTCACTTCTTATTTTCGTATAGAGAGGTCACCCCACTAGGGACATAAAACAATAACAATACAGCAGCACAGTGGTATAAATCCGCGGTCTCCTCAGACCCCGTTTATGGCCAAAAGAGAAACAACTCCAGTACCATGTATCTGGGAGTTACTTAGCATAAGTGGCTAGTTCACCTGCGCCGGAGAGCTGTCAAACTTCGGATGTGGCACTATTTTGTTGAAAAAACTACTGAAATAAAAAACGTATTTCTTTACTAACAAATTAGTTCTTTTGTACTGCCATTTTTTTACAGGACTTTCCCAATTCATGACATATTTTGGTGAATAGTACTCATTCTATGAAAACTCGTGGTCATCTTTATTTTTTCAGTAAATACTAATGTAAACTTTTGAAACTTTACGTTAGTATTTGCTGGTGTAGAATTTTAGAGCTCTAGTTTTTGCTCTGCACTCGGGGTTGCGAAGGGAATTGCAGCAAAAAATACTATTAGTGTTTATGCAACTCAGGTGTTGTACATTTGGTGTTGGAAACCAAAATAAACATTGAAAGTTTTTTCCGTTCTCGTCAAGTAAACCGACCAATTGGAAAATCAACTATATAATACAAAATATCTTAAACTGACTACGCGCAAAAAGTGATAAGAAATATTATCACACTGTTGAAAAACCTCTCTTTCCTATTTATGTCAAGTTCACGCTGCTTTTGGATTTGGTTTTGTATGATTGTCATCCCATCAATGGTGTGGTGTATATTTACTTAAAATCTGACCTCGACTCATATTAATAAAAACCTTTATAATTTTCAATTTAGTAAAATCTGCTAGAATCAATAATTAATTGTTGTATCTTTCTGTGATTATTGTTAGCCCCAAGTCACGTCCATTGTTTCCTTCTTCCGCGAGTAGAATAGAACAACAGTCGTTACATAAATAATAATGGCGACACAACACGGTGTTTACCTCGCGACAAAAATACAAAAGGCGCCGTTAATGGACGAAATAAACAAAACTTGGACTTGGCCGCTTCATTTACGATATCCGTATTTGAAAAGAGACAAAAATTTTACATAGCAAACTAATTTTGCTGCTGGAATTCGTTTTAGAACGTGAGAAGCATATGCCTTTCTTATGGATGATGAAGGAGGATAATATATACGCACCCTTAAATTAAAAAATTCAAACACAGTCAATAAAACAATAAGGTAATAAAAACATGCCCATCTAACAGTGCTTCTCATTGTGAAAAACACGGGCTAACATTATCTAAGAAAATCCGTGAAGGTTTATGTCTGCGCGGGCCGCGGGCGCATTCCCTGCTCAACTATGCTGAATATTTTTAATCAATACAAATTAGGTTGCGGCCCCGGGCGCCGGCCGGATGTACATCGATACGCACAGTGGTCAGGAATTGCACGATATGGACTTAAGCTTTACGTATTATTTATTTTGAGTAAAGTCGAAAGATAAGAATAAAATTATGGAAGAAAATTTTTATGAATAGTGGTAATCACACGATAATCTAATAAAATCAGGTGCCGCGGAATTGTTATTGCTGAACTATAGACAATGTTGAGAACAGCAAAAAATACGAAAAAACCCTTATGATATAGCGACAAAGACTTACCTAAGCTCAAATGCATTAATACAAGCTAGTGATCCAAAAAAAAATGTCATTTTCGATGATCACGCAACTAAGGTTTTACACATTTTTTCTCAAAAAAAAAATGAGACCACTGTTACAAAACACAATGATTATTACACCAACTCAAAGTAGAAATAAAATTAAATTCATTCAGATTATTTTTATTAAAATTTATAATAATTTATTTTTACTCGAGAAACAGAGTCCTATTATGGTTAGTAACATTGCGATTTACAGCTAGGTTAGTACAAATTATTAAATTAAAATGAACTCATTAAATTAATTATTATTTCCAATTCATTTCTAATTATGTAGTCACTACATGAACCATAGCAGCATGATTCATATAGTGACAATCAAAACGATTTGAAAATGTTTTGAGGATCATGTTTATTAAAATTTAAAACTGCAGAAAATAATAATTATTATATTAAAATATCCCATTATTTTCTGTTCAAAAACACTAATTTATTTTCGGATTATTATATCCCGATACAAAATTTGGCACCCCAGTGTGCGGCCAGCGTGCATACGCTATCGAAGCATCTCGGGATAAACTTACTTAACAAGCTAAGATATTGATTTATCCCCACCCCTCCCACCTCCATCATCCCCAGGTACAGTAATGGATACGATTATTGCGAGTTCGATGTTTGCGCGTGCTATTTGTAGTCTGTATTTCAGAATAATCTTCTTAAGAAACTCATTCCGATTGAGTTCCCTATTTTTAGGATTGCAGTATTCAGTATGATTTAAAATATTTTATTTGAAGACTAAGGTGGTTATTTTTTGTGTTAAACATTCTGTACTCCTAGTTTGCAAACGTTTTTGGATCAAGAAGCCAAAATTACCATGACGCTAATCTTTGGTTTGGTTTGGTTTAGAACCTTCCAGAACGTTCGATCTTTTTCCCAATTTAAAGGCTTGCAGAATAGGTGTTAGAAAAAAGTTTTTCCCGCAAAAAGTTGGAAACCACGTCGTCCGAAACTCGTTAAAGTCCATCGTTTAAAAAGCCTCCGCACGTTAAGGCGGCTGATATTTCTTTTTTTACTGCCCCACCCTCCCCCACCACCGTGTACGGGACACAGGATTGCCATTTAACTGCTAGCCGCACAGCGTTGACCACGTTAAGTGCCACACTTTATATCCACCTAATACTAAGAGAATTGTCATCCTCTTGAAATAGTTGCAGAACCGCGCGGATTATACGTGCTGACTGCATTGAAGATCTTAAGGTTTTCTCTCTTTAGAGTAAAAAGCAACTTGAGAATTTCACCGAAACTGAATAATACCTTTGTTTATATACAAAAAACTTGAGGTAACATTTCATGACGACTTAATGATTTTGATTTAAACTGAATCTCTATGAATGCGACTATTTCTGTCCATAAAAATTCAAAACTCTCTAAAAATCATAATTAGGTATTGCTTTATCCCAGAACTTTTAGTCTTACAGTAACCGATATACAATCCCCTTTTAAGTATTTAGGTCCTATAACATAATAAACAAAAACTTAGGTTTATATTTATATCTGTAATGTTTACGTCTTCCGCCTGCGACTTCATCCGCGTGGACATTCGAGACCTAAAACCAAGATAAAAAGTGTTTCCTGAGAAAAATCCTCAGTGATGTGGATTCCGGGTGTGGTGAGCTTTCACCTTCGGCCTTATCACCTCAGATGATGGGGCTCCCCAGATACTGCAGTGCGTCTGCCATGTTCGCAGAAGCAGGTGTGGATGATTTTCACTGCATCCTGAGGAAGCGAACAGCCTCGATTTTAAGAAGAGTTCGGGGGAGTACCAAAAGCATCCTGACAGTTGTAAAGGACAGGCCTGATTGTCAGTTGTTCAGGCACTGGATCCAACTGCATATGAACGGATCCCAAAAATATTTGAATTAATAATTTGTTATAATATGATGTAGTAATGTTAATTTTATTTTATTTTAAATCTAATGTGCCCTTACCACTAACATAGTTATTTAAGTGTATGTACTAACAAATGGATCTATGGTCTGAAATAAAACGATTATTATTATTATTGTACGCTTAGGAATTCACGGGCCAAAAGTGACCCGGTTCTTTAAGGCTTGCGTGGGGATATGGATCCAACACGTAGGGGCCATTATTATTATTATTATTATTATTATCGTCACTTAAAAGACCAAGCACTATACCGGTGTGCATAAATAAAATATTGTATTTAATTACTAAGTATTTTACCTTCTTTGCCGCTTTCTTTGATATCTGTTTCCTAAAAGTTGACAGGGAGATAATATTTTTAGTTTTAAGTCCGCCTCTTGTAACATTTGTTTAAACATTCTCAATAATGATTGTTATGAATGTGGACCTGTCACAAAAATACGTCGTAACATTTGGAATATTTATTGCTTGCATTGATGAAAC
Organism: Agriphila tristella; assembly: GCA_928269145.1. Lineage (NCBI taxonomy): Eukaryota > Metazoa > Arthropoda > Insecta > Lepidoptera > Crambidae > Agriphila > Agriphila tristella. Next base: position 1,003,362 of record OV743440.1, on the reverse strand, counting down.
GAACTGTCTACTTTTTAAGTCTATGTCAGAGATAATATGTATGTACATATATAGAGACAATAACGGGATAGTTCTTGGCCGTCACTTCACCTGATGTTAAGTGACGATAAGGCCGAAGGTGGAAGCGCACTACATCCAGAAACCTCATCACTGAGGAACTGATTATCTTAGCTCTAGCTGCCGGAACACAACAATTTTTTAATTGTTACTTTGGCGTCAGACTTAGGTAAAATGGTGGTAGCTAGCCAGGCGGACTTAAAATAAACCCTACTACCAACCAAACCGAGAACAAATTGTACCCAGGGAATCGAAACTGGGACCCCTGCATCTTACACGGCTGGGCGAACCACTAGACCACAGAGGCGATTAAGATCACTAACAAAAGGTGAGCAGACCATTACGTAAACAGTTTACCAGTTGAAGTTGCAATTCCTATGATCCATGTCTCGATGAAACAATAACTTTTTATCCAGCTTCCATGAACCGTATTTAGCACGAACACTACTGACAATCGTCAGTTGTTTCGCCGTGTCCACGTGTCCGTCCGGTGCCGGACGTCCGGCCGATAGCGGCAGGTCGGACAGCCGGCCGATTGTGCCTGATAGGTGGGCAGCGATAATGGTGCCACTGTTGAGGTCGATCACCTTGTGGTTCATTTTACTGACCTGTTCTTGATGCGTTTAGTTAACTTTTGTTGTCTTTATATAAAACTTTTGTTAAATTGCATTTCTTATTGTTGCTCTAATGATTTTGTTTTATACAACGTGTTACAAAAATACCCCTAATGTGTTAGATAGGGACCATGAAACTAAAGAACTTTTACTATGAGACTAACTCTGAAATCGCAAAAAAAAAACAGCAGTTTCATACAAAAATTAATAACGAAAATATCAAAATGTATGAAACTGCAGATTTTTTTTCACGATTTCAGAATTAGTCCCATACTAAAAGTCATTCAGTTTGATGGTCCCTATTCGGCATTAGGGGTATTTTTGTAACACGTTGCATGGCAAGTAAGTATCATTGTAGAGCTAAAATTGGAAGTTAGTAATATTCACCTTAGACGGTGAAAAAAAATATTTATTAGCATTAATATCGTTACATAATCACTAATGCATTTACAACTCACAACAAACGCTGAGATAATGCGGTTGTGATCGAGCGAGGCTCGGACACTCAGCGTCTAATTGTGGTGATTTGGAGAGCTACTGAGCTCTAAACTATGGAGAAGGCAAAACCACAGCTTCTTATTCTTCTTGTCGATGCAGGCGGTTTCCGCAACTCGACGTCTATTGCACCTATTTTGCGTCAGAGGATGTGCGGCCGGATCACTCCAGCCAGCCCAGCTCAGCCAGGAACGCTCCAAGGGCTTTCATATTCGTGATCGCTTCCTGGACGCTGCCCGGCGAGCCGAGGTACCTCGCCCAGTAAGGGGTCATCTTTCTGCATTCCAGCTGTACGTGGGCGGTTGTTTAAATTCCTCCTTGCTACAGCTATTTAACTAAAAAATAAAGAAATTTTTTTCGTTATAAGCTCTCCGAATTCACTTCAATCCTAAAAAAACATGCAAACGGATAATAATCTCCTAATAATACATTTATTTCATAAAAGTTTACAAAAAAAATCACAGATCTCGTGCCTTTCACGACCTTCTGGTACATTGAAAATGAATTTAATGAATATAAAAAAATATTTTATTATTCTTTTCTTATAGACATTATTTTTTTATTGAAAGGTAACCTTAGTACTATGTATAACTAAAACATCTGAATTTCTAAATAAATTAACCCTAGTAAATAATAAATCAAAATCAAATGCAGCATACGAGACTCTCGCGCCGACTTCATCATCACTCGAATGTGCGATAACAACCCTCATGTTTACCTAGGCAGCATCATCACACTCTCATTCTCAAAGATCGTTGTAAAATTTGGAATCGCAGAGTCACTAAGAAAGACGTGACTGATTGAGTAATTTCAAATCTCGAAATTGAAATAACAGCAACCCACGATATATAATATTTTGAATCTAGTAGAGGCCCTCGGCTTCGCCTCGGGCCTCAAACTAAAACCTCTCTGCTGTTCAACTTTCGCTCAGGATTCGTTTATCCGTTTCTCTACACACAAAAACTCACTACGACGCCTAGCACGTGTACTGGAGATAATAGCGTCATCTCTTTTGCTCCTACAGTTATTGCTAACACTACTTTCTCTTTCGTTTTCACATAGTAAGCGACGTCACTTACTTGAATATGAACTTATGGAGACATTTCAGTGCAGTCACACTATGGTACCGCCCCGCGCCGCCGTATCTAACGATTTTTAAATCTTTGACTAGATCTGGAATCAGGGGGGTGATTTTGTAATTTTGTTGCAATCAACTCTGACAGAAATCGCAGTAACATTGCTGCTCTAATTAGAACCAATGTGACAACTATCTTAACTAAAGCAGCAATACAACTGCGCTTTCAATCGATTTCAATCGAGAATTTTTAGCAACAGCTTTACGTAATCAAGGTACAGCTCTCGCTTCACGCTCTATTCACGTCATACCATCTGTTGACCTGCTAGAGCTAATCAATATCAATATTATGGTTTTAATTTAATATATATCTAAATACTTTTTTATTTATAAAAAATGTGGAAATAAATAAAAAATACAAAATATAAAACACTATTACAAGCTTTGAAATATACAATTATTTAAAAACTTCAATCGTACCTATCCATCTAGTACTATTACCATTATCCCGCGCCGCGCACGTCGCCCGCGGTATCCCAACATTTCGCTTCATAAAGGATAAGCTACAGCCTAGACCGTAAGAGTCAGCGACATATACTAATTTCAATAGGTAGCCTAACTCAATATCTCTAGGGGTTTTTTTTTTCATTTTTTCGATATCGCTTTTCGTTTTTGAGAAATTGACGATTTAGTGAGAAAAGACCCCGAAAAAGTCTGTCATTTTTCTATATTTATGCGATTTTCGAAAAAAGTTTTTGACTTTTTTAAATTATTTTTTCACCATATTGTAGCCCTTGCTGAGACGCATCTTTTGAAATTTAGTACATACCCAAAACTCACGGGACCAGGGCAATGTCTCACTTTGGCTGAAATTGGGTACCTTACCGAAGCGATCGAAAAAACATTTTCAATGTTAAAACTTACAAATTAGGGTTGTCAATCGAATTTCTCTTTATTGACCGTTTTCAATTGGAGATTCGACCAGACATCACTTTCTGCGGTGTCTAATAATTTATATTTTCCACGGCCTCAAGATTTTGGTCCCTCAATGGGACCAATACCTTATGTCTTCCGAAAACTGCAACAAAAAATCTGCTCCATAGTTTCGTAGCTCCATAAAACGCGCCTCAGGGCATGGACGTTCAGTGCTTGGACATCGTCGGCGCTACATCCGAGTTCACACCACTACACTCACAGCCACAGCCTAACTCACTCCCGTACTTACCAAGCTACATACTGGTCAAAACAAGTATACTTGTCAAAGTGATTATTTACGCTGTGGCATTTAGTGATGTACTGTGTAAATCACGATGGCCTCTTAAATAACGCACTTAGCCGCTTGTTAGAGCAAAGTTTAATAGAGACGTCTTCGTACAGTTCGAGTGAAATGTTTAAGTTCGGCTCAAGTGAGGTGCCCCGGGCAACTTAAACTTGCGATAGATTTCGGCGATGTACGTACATGGTTTTTATTTTAGTGGGTAAAGCCTTCGGTAGCCTTAAGGTAAGAACCTGAAAGACCCCGGATAAAGGCATAAAGTTTTAAAGGAAAAAGTATTTCGCAAGAAGTGAAATGTTACATTACAACTAATATAATTTCCCAAAATATATTTTTTATTTACATAATTATGTAATTCCTTAATTGATAACTTTAGAAATCATATCATATCATATTCAAAACATATTTTCTCTTTCAATTTCAATGCATTTTTATTCACAAGATATTTGAGTAAAAGGTTAAAGAAAAGCACTCTTAAAGTACTTAAGGGATTCTTAATACTTATTTTGTTAAATGTATGTACCTTAGAAAATATGACATTTGTCTTATTAATTTCTAATTTTCCAATGTTTTCTTTCTTTCACAACTTTTTAAGTTTTGCTTTTTCTAGTAAATAATAAGTATGACATTATGATTTGCGCCAGTGACAATCCATCTTACAAGTCTAAGTTAAACCAAGTCAAGAACCATCCCAAACAGGCAATTATCGACATGGTACACAGTAATGACTGGTAGTTTCAGCCCCTACAAATTGATCGCCGCCCAACAATGGCGCGCGAACAATCCGAATATTACCGTATTCACCGCGAGGGAGATAAAAATAAACTTTTCTTGTCGGATGACGGCGAGATTAGTGGCGAAGGTATCGGTAATGAAGTGGAAAAAAAAGAGTAATAGTAGAGTACCTAAAATTAAAGGTAAACGGATATAAGCGCGTTAATAAAAGTCAATATCTGTCAAGGTTAGGTACCCTGCTGAAGTTCATTATAATGGTTGCGAAAACAATATTTAGCAATAACTTCCAACACGATACATGGTAAAATATACGAGAAGTCTGTGCACTGTCCGCCCGCCCACAAATCAATGGATAAATCAGAAGATTCTGATGATGCTCCGTGTAGGGGCAAAACACATGTAGAGTAGTTAGGAAAACATGGTGTGGGAAGTATCTACTTTTATATAGAAAACGTAAAGTTGTAGCCACAAAAAAATACATAACAAGCTAAAGAGTTTCTCTAGTTGCTACAAATAATAGGTCTTCACCTATGAAATTGCCGTATTGCAGTACAGACTTTTTCAAACAAACAAAAGTTTTGATTGGCTATGTATTCTAAATTCAAATTAATTTTGTTTTAAAAATATGACATTCTATTTACAAAATCAGTCTTTTGTTTATTGATTAGCGTTGTATTTTCATTACATTTCAACATTTTTCCTCATAATGGATACTTCGAAATTTCGTGTAATTATGGAATATGAGTTCCGTCGTGGCACCAACGCGGCACAAACGACACGTAACATCAACGACGTGTACGGAGAGAACTGTACAAACGAACGTACAACCCGTTATTGGTTTGCTCGGTTCCGTTCTGGGAATTTTGACTTGAAAAATGAACCTCGTGGTCGTCCGGAAACTTTGGTCAACAATGATGAATTAAAGGCGATTGTGGAAGCAGATGAATCGCAATCTACAGCTGAGCTGGCAGCAGCTTTTGATGTTAGCATTGGTCCATTTGCGACAGATTGGCAAGATAAAAAAGCTTGATAGATGGGTGCCCCACTGCTACTTCACGACAACGCGCGACCCCATACTGCACAACAGACCGTCTCTAAGCTGCATGAGTTGGGTTTGGAAGCTCTCCCTCATCCGCCATACTCACCAGATCTTGCGCCTACCGACTATTACTTTTTCCAAAATTTGGACAACTTTTTAGCGGGAAAAAATTCAATTCCCGAGAGGCAGTACAAAACGCCTTTGAAGAGTTTGTTGTCTCCCGTCCAGCTGATTTTTTCAAGAAGGGCATCCATAAACTGCCACAGCGTTGGCAAAGATGCATTGATTGCAGGGTTGATTACTTTGAATAAAAGAAATAAATAAGTTCGAAAAAAAAATACTTTAACTTTTTTCAAACAAAACGGCAATTTCATAGGTAAAGACCTAATATTAAATTACGTATAAACCTCATAGATGATTGTTGAAAAAATCACCAAAGCGCTTGCGTAGGTTTATCTTTTTGGCGTAAATAATAGCGGAAACGTATTGAATTCTACATCAAAATACACTTTAACTTACTTAACTGTGAAGTTGCTTCAATTACTTCCATTCAAGAAAGGTAATTGTGATAATGATGAAAAAACAACGAACACATCGAAACAGCGCAGAAGTTATTTTTCTTACTCTTTGCATGTAAGACAGAGACAAATGTTCCAGCGTGTAACCGAGCGGTAATAAGGTGTGTTGCTGTTCGTATGTCTGTAGGTATTTGCAGGTGCATTTATTTGTGGGCGGGCGGCGTAGCGGTGCACAGATTTCTTGCATATTTTAACATCTATTGTGTGGATTATTGCTAAATATTGGTTTTGTATCCATTAATTAAAAACGTAAACATTTTAACTGAATTGATCTGTACAAAATTTCCTAGTTTTGGGCCATAATACTTTATTTATTTTACTCGTTAAACAAAAATAAACTTAACTCTAGATTTACGGGCTAAAGTACTCAAGTATAAGAAGCTAGTAATGGGTTTGAAAAAAAAACAATTACACGGATCATCTGATAAATTTGTGTAAGTTTTCTGAAAGATGTCCTAATCCGCATTGAGTCATGACCTAAATATCTGCAGTTACGCATATCATAAACACCTCTAACTAAATGGGTCGTTATTCACGTGGTAAGGGGCAATTCTGCAACAACTAAGTTTCCTTATCGGCCCACGAGAGCGCCGTTAGTAGGGGTACTTACCTACATCCTGTACAGGAACTACTGACGAACCTTCTCCTGTGTTTATCTTGTAAATATAAATGCTTCTTGTTTACTTCTGCAGTCATTGATTCTTTTGAGGGTTGTTTTGTACAGTTATGGTTAATATTCACTTCTCAAGCTTAAAAGGTGCCGAAACGTCGGGAAAACCAAAAATCAAACCAAATACCAAACTAATTACCAAAGTACTTACTTCCAACAAAACCGCGCTAGTATCCGTTAATTTTTTTTTTATTTCAGTTATTTCAGACTTCAATAGACGTGTTTTAATTAATCGATTTGAACATTATTTCTTGCTTTTTATAAAGCTGTTTTTTTAAGATTTTTGATGGAGGTTTTTTTTAAAAAGCTTTTTTTAATCAATCAGGAGATGTAGGTGCAAACAGAAAGCTATGAAACAGGTCTTTGGTTTTGTAATAGGTACCTACCTACCTATATATTTTTAAGACAGAAGGTAGTAAAAAGATACCTAATTGACATTGGCCCTTGGACTTTGAAGATACATAAGGGAACTCCACAAAATCAAGTAGGATATTACATATTATCCTACTTGATTTTGTGGAGTTCCCTTATGTATCTTCAACACAATTGCACAACTGAAAATTACTCTAGGTGCGGTTACGCTCGCATACATTTTATGGTCATAATACGGTTTGGCATAACAGGAACGGCATAAAAATCTTTATGCCGTTCCTAGAGTAATTTTCAGTTGTACAATGCTAAAGATATAGTTAAATATTCATTAAGGAGAATCACCCATCTCTTTTCTTTTATCTCAGACAACAAGCAAACATTCAATTATGCAAACATGTGTAACGACAATATCAGGTCCATTCTAACCAGTTAACACTCCGGCTCTTAGCCGCGGGCGATGGCGCAACTTCGACAATAACCACCCCGACTTTCCCATCTCGCCCCGTGCCCATCTCACCCCATGCCCATCTCGCCCCACCTCAAACAATGGCTCCACCTGGGGATTGATATTACGCGCCAAGTTTCTTAATGGACATGTTACTTTCGTATGAATTGCTGCCTCCTACTTGAAACTTTGAATTAAAATGATAAGTGAAGATTGAGGGTGACTTGACTTCGATATAAATGTACAGTTAAGTAAGATGAAATATATTGTTAATAGAAATTAATGAAATGTGTACTCCTACTGTGCTCCTACTATATTTTATTTGTTTTTAATAACAGTTTCTTGATAATCCTTTATTTAAGACTAGTATAAAAGCTATCAATTTTTGATCTCGGACCACAGTTTTTTGCAGAAACAATACTGACGACAAAACTTTACGTAGTGCTGTTTAGATACTGAGTAAAAAAACTTAATTTTATGGCGGCGATAAAAATATGAATAAAATAACCACTACCCCTCTTTTCTTTAAACATCAAGAGAGAACCTTCCTCTGATAAATTTAATTACCGACCGCGATTAGCCAATAAGGCTTTGTCCTCAAAAGGGCTTGTATTTTTCTTATTTTGTTTGTTTCTTGTTTGCGGCTGCCCCTAATCCTTGCTTATCCGACAGATTAACACAACAAGGGAGGTGTTGGCGACATTTTTCAAGAAGTATAAGCTACAAAAGCGGTAATATTTCAGGCGGCAATAAAAGAAGAAGCAATTATGTTTTGTTTGTCGCGCGTCATCCAATTTTTCACTGTTGATCTCGTCTAAGTGTCCAAGTTTTGTTTGCGATCGTCATCGGTATCAGCCTGTCGGGGCTTCAATGGCCGCCTTTATGTCTTCCCTGATTCTTTGTTGTTCTGTGACGTGCGCGGTAATTAAATAAATGGGTGTTTCATTAATTTTTCGTTGAAGTTGTTTGTTAAGGTTTTAAACAAGTTGTTTCTTGTGAAATAACAAAACATCACAGTTGTATCCGAGTGGCTATTAACAGAAAAATATTAGTAAACATGGTTGATCAGAAATGCCAAAAAAGCGTATGGTTCATTCTTCTAAATGCTTTCATAGAACGTAGATAAAAAAGTTACAAAATCGAGATTTCATTGCCATGTTTTTTTTAATCCACAACGGGATAGTGCTCGGCCTTAACCACACCTGATTTTTAACACAACAATTGTCAATGTTGTTTATTGCGTCAGACTTAGGTAAGATGATGGTAGCTAGCCAGGCGGACTTGAATAAGCCCTACCACCAAACAAAACCCAGTACAAACGTACCCCCCCTCCAGGGAAACGAACCCTGGACTCTTGCGTCTTAACCCTGTAGGCGAACCATTAGGATTAGACCATAGAGGCGGTTAATATCGCTATAGAATCATGTTTTCTGAATTTCCCATGCACGTAGGATTTTCGTTCACCCATTGTCTACGTCTAGTAGCCTTTACCAAAACCAAACTTTTTTCCAACATTTACCAACAACACTCACATCATAAAACTACCTCTATGAGCCTGTGATTCTCGCGGTAATAAAATATTAAATGCCTTTTCTCCGCATACAAATGGACTCATTTTAACAGTCGCGTCGCAAAGCCTTATGGGATGGGATTTACAATGAAATTATAAGCAATTACTATGACGCATATTACCATTGAATGAACTTATTTTTGTTAAATAATGGACAAGATAAAAAATATATTATTTTGATACCGAAATGAGCTGTAAGCGCCTGTGTTATGGAAATCCAAAACAACTTATATTCTTTTGATGTTCTTTCAGCAACAACTGACAGAAAATTATTTGTGAACCGGTCTACCGGTCTACCCTTCCAAAACCTTATCCTCGTAGCTAATATCATCAACTTTGCCACCTGCATTTCAATTAACTCTCTCAAAAACACATTTTTTTAGACGTAAGCCGACAGATAATGGATTTATTCAACAAAATACGGGTGCATATTTCGCAGGCATCGGGCCGGAGACAGTGACGTATGCACTCGACGACATTAATCTCTCTCTTTCTGCCGCGACAGTCCCACCTCGGGTGATGTCGACATACTGCAGATATACACGGTATCATACTTTTTCATCAACTTAAATGTTCTATAAACTAGGTATGGTTCTTTTCATCGGATTCAGTTTGAACTTCGTTGTTTGTACATTTAAGAATGCAATGACAATTAAGGGTATAGGAATAATGTTTGTAATAAACACATTGCCCCGCATGCTGTGTTCAAAAAACAACCTTTTCTGTTGCTGAAATGTAGAGAAACTCATAACATCATACTAATTATGTGGGATTTATACCGACTGTGTATCAATTTAAATAGAAATACGGCCTAGGTCACAGGTGACTGAACAAATTTATCTGAGGCCGTACCGGCTTACGCATCGATTATCGATAAATCTGCCGGGTTTCAAATTAAAACAGATACAATTGGGCCAAAATGGTGAACCTCAATTCAGGATGTCACACGAACATTGATATCTTCCAAATTACGTCAACAGAAAGTACAAAACGAAATTCCTTACTTTGATTTTTTTGTTTTAAGTTGAAACTCAGCAGACCCGCCGAAGTTCGAAAAGTTAGCCGATACGGCCCCTGATCCGGAGGCCAAATCTGGAGTTAAGTGTTTTTACATAATACCTAATTCAGCAATGCCGTCACGGATGCGTCACCTGCAATTCAATTTTACAAGTGACTTGCTGGGTGACTAAAGTCGACCGTCACAGCATAGCGACTAAAATCAACCCTCGTAAATAGCCCATTATTTAGGTAGGTATCGTCTCAAACAACTAACACATGAAATGACAAGTGATGTTTTAATTTCAAAATGAATTTTCATGGGGTCAGTGGCATAAATGCCATGAAAATGGTTATGTTTTAACCATTTTCATGGCATTTATGCCACCTTTTACACAGTTTAAAACCTGACCAGTTCAGTTTTGCCCAGTGGTCAGATTGATGGTTAGACTAATTTGGCCAACTTAGCATAATCAAAGTGATGAATTGGTTATATTCTTCGTTAAATTAAATTAAATTTAGTTTATTAGAAACATTGTTACTAACATTTATTTTAATTACTTAAATAAATAAATTATTATTATTATTATAAAAAGATATCTGCCAAAAGTCAATTATTGAGATGAAAATAATCAGTGCCAATCTTTATCAAAGATTTTAACGAAATCTCTACACTTTCAAAAGTATCCTACTGTCTTCTAGTCTCATGAGATCTTCACTGACATCAGGTAGCATTGAGCCGTCTCTGGATGCACGTTTCACACTTTTACACCCGCCTCCTGAATAATTCGACAGACTTGCAATGTAGCGTGCAATTTGTCAGCCATTTACGTCTTCATGAAACTGTTGCAGGGAATAAAAGCTTCGTCTTCTTCCACGTTATGAATGTATTTGAAAGGAATAGTTTAGATCTTTTGAATATTTTATAGTAGTTTGTACTTTTACACAGAACACTGTAACTAGGGCCCTGTTTCACAAAAACTGAATAAGTTCAAATTAATGTACTTGATGAGTAATTTCATATTTTTTTTCCATTTTTACATTAAACCATAAGCTAGTGCCTAATCATAGAAAGTGCAACAGGCACTTAAAAACAAAATAATTTAGCGATAAGTTAAGACGAGCTAAATACATTTATTCTGGACGGAGCTTTACTTATAATGTATACTTCAAGAAAATTAGGTGATGGTATCAAATTATTAGACAATGTCACAATTTACTCCATCCGTAAACAAAGCAAAAGTTATAATATAATATAATAAACTGATTTTTATAGTTTTCATTTCAGTTTTCAAATTCGATGCTTTCAGTGTCTACAGCAGCCACATTTCATGAGATATAAGTCATACAACTAGCTCTAGGTGACCCGATAGAACATTATTCACAAAGCACTAGCCTCGCATCTATTTTCATAACGAGGTAATACTAAAACAATATGAAAACGGCCCATAAATAAAGGGACAAATAGCCAAAACTTTTATCGCTCGCAGCGATCGTTTAATAATTACAGTGCTTTCAGTGAACGCACTAAAGTATTTCGCATTTCAGATTGTTCGAATTACCCCATAAATACATGTAAACGGTTCGCAACAAAGAGACGTCGCGCGGGTGTTGCATCGCGACAATAAATCTGTTGCAAACAAACAAGAAATAACTCTCACGGCTGAAAATATCAAATGTAAAATGTAAATTTAACTACCTAATACGGGCTTAAGCCAGATGAAACTGCGCTCGAGGGCTGTTTATTTGGAAATGTGAGTGGTGTTTTTATGCGGGTGCCTCGGCGAGGAAATAAAAACGTCTGCCTTGTGAACTCTAGTTATGAATGGCCTATGAGCTCTCCAATGCACTAGACCAACCAACTTATTAGTGCAGATGCGAAACGAGGAAGATTTGTGCCTACTGCCAGGTAATTTGCTCGAGAATCCAACAGATTTTGCCTATATCCTTCTTTGCGTAAACATATGCTTTTACCATCAAATATTTTTTTTAACAATTTACAAATATTTCGTAAACTTTGACCACAGTGTCTCTAAACAAAAACAATACCTATTTATTAATAACTTTCATACAATATTGTTTAGTAAGTATCAATAATTATAATGGACTTCCACAAGGTAACGTTTGACTCTATAAAAAGTCTTTTAGAAGTCCGTGTTTTTGTGCGCTAATTAACCAACTACTTTGTATCGGAGGTTGAATTGTGAAAATGTAGATTTTATTGACTGGTATCTACCATTTTTTTACAATAACAAGAGCTAAGTACAAGTGAGTACCTCCCGTAAAATAAAGGCACCAGACATTTCTGCATACTTGTCTAGTCTATGTGAAGTGTCTCTTAGGTGGCGTTGCATCGCAGGCAGTTTGCTTGATATAATGCACGTCGTCGGCCGTTATTGCTCCAACCTACTTATTTATAATTGTTGCTGTCGCCACCACTCTCTCTTGACCTTCCTGCCCCCCTGTTTGCAAGGGACTTCAACCCTCAGGAGGGTTACAATACGTCCCGCGAAGGGTCAGGTTAGCTTGGCCGAGTTGTGGCCAAGGGTAAGCTCTTACGAGAAGCCAGTTAGGTCGGCACGGGCAATTGGGTTTTCTTTCATGGCGTCTGTTAGTGCGACCTTTATTGCGTTTAGCAAGTACATGCACGGCAGTTTGTATGATCTATGGTTATGTTGCTGTCTTGCAGCTTATTTGTGACGCGATTATCTCCGAATGTGGACTTCACCTTTTTTGAACAATGTAAACTTTTTATAAGAAGGTTTTTATGCAATACAGTACAATATTTAGAGTTTTTCTTTTGTTTCAATATCACGAATATTTAAATCTTATTGCCATTAAAAATAAATGCTTAATTAAAAAGGTAAATGAAACTAAAAATTTTACTCTACGCATTGACGCTAGATATTTTTTAGAAAAATAACAGATAAACATTGTTAGTACTTTCTTATCAGGTATTTAAGAGAGTTAATCTATTTAAAATACTTAAATCCTATATAAGGTTACCATGCAGATAATACTGAAGACAAACATAAACATAAATTAGAAGTCAAAGTGTTTTTATTTAAATAAACTTAATAACTAAACACATTTGTATCGTCTGTACAGGGTTATTTGTAAAACACCAACAAACTCGCAAGAGTAGATTACTAACAACATAAATAACAACATTTGTTTTACGACTTTTCCGAAAAAGACAAGAAAAAATCCACTTTTCATAAAAACTCGATCAGCTGTTCGACCATAGTTCAGTAGCGTTAGAATTTAAATCGGATTTAATTCCTACAAAAGGTTTTATTGTTTTAATGGCAGCTTTTGGTGCCCAATATGACTATCCTAAGTTTCTCCCCCCCCCCCCCCCCGGCGGAGTTGTGCTTAAGTGGTGGGGGGTAAACATATACCCCGATAGGGAATTTGACCTGGAAAGACTGGTTGTTCATCAAGATTATCTAAGAAGGTTTTAAAGTTGGTTAAATTTGAAACAATTTGAGGGTAGAACGGTTTTGATACGAGCGATAGTTTTGGAGACACATCTTTTCGAAATTAGGCCAATTTTTTAAGTTACACGATTTTTACCAAAATTTCCCCTGTGTGTCCCCCACGTGTAACTTTTGAAATAAGAAACGGAAAAATCTATAAAATAATTATGTTGTAAATCCTAATAAACGTTTTCAACGAAAGTTAGTTTGAACGAGATATAGTTAGCAGTTTTAGAGATATAGCACATTTTCCAAAACCGAAAATATAACTTTGTTATTCATACAAACACTGTAAAAAACAAAGTTATTTTGCAAACGAAAAATGTTAGTGGTATGAAATATCGCTCTGTGTCTCCGAAACTATTGTTCGTATCAAAACCGTTCTACCCTCAAATTGTTTTAAATTTACCCAACTTTAAAATCTTTTTACGCAATCTACATGAAAAACGAGATATAACCATAACACCGCGAAAATACCCCTTTTGGGGTACATTTTTACCCCCCACCACTTAAGCACAACTCAGCCGGGGGGGAAAACCTAGGACAGTCATATTTGGCAACAAAATGAAGCTATTAAAACAATAAAACCTTTTGTATCCGATTAGGAGATTTTTTTTGATTAATTCTATTGACCTACATTTGTATGGAAAGATGATTATTTTTTGTCTGTTTTCGGAAAAGCCGTAGAACAAAATGTTGTCGTAGCCGTAGAACATTAGTAATCTACTCCTGCGGGGTTGTTGGTGTTTTACAAAGAACCTTGTACTTTCCTACCACCCGTTCCAGATTTTTTTACCATTTGATCCGATTCGGGTCATTATGATGCTAACCTATAACGATCCTTCTGCATGTATTTGTTTTTCCTTTACTATGGTATTTTGCCAGTATAGTGACGTAGGCATTAAGCGGAGTGTCACGCGTCCGCGGGGCGTCGCCGCGTGTCGTCGCCTGGCGGGCGGTCCGCGGGTTACTTTTTAAAACAAACGGTTATATGGCGTCTTGGAGAAAAATGGCCGGTACTGAAAATAAGAAAATAACACTTAACCTGAAAAGATAGAGTTTATGGTTTTCAAGGAAAATCACAATTATTTTCGCGAATGTCGCAATCTCTGAGACTGGCTCTGGGCTCGATATATCTGTATTAATTTGAAGCCCAGCAGATTTGCCGAAGTTCGATGCATTAGCCGGTACGGCCCCAGGTCAGAAAAAGAAAAAAAATCCTTGATATCTTTTTGACAAAGTTGTGAAAATGTACTAAATAATTTTTACCATTTTTACAATTGTAAATAATTTAACTACACATATTTACGTTTCATGTGTTCTGCCATGCCATTATAAAACATTTCAAACCATAAAGGTATCTTCCCGGACCGCTGAGGAGCTCGGTGGTTTATTCAAATAACTTGCGGGGCTTGTTCCAATAATTAATAAGTTCTGTAGGTAAGTAATTCCGAAGTTACCGGCTCCGATCGCCGTTTTTAGTCCGCCAAAAAACTTGGCAATCGTCAAAAACTCCGAAACTCAATCAAGACTCGCAGAGTCGAGATCAGAGCGGATTATCTGAGACCGAACTGAGTTAATTAAACATGAAATTCAATTAATAGAGGACGCGGCGAGTTATCGCGTAAGGAATAAAGGGCAGATCCCTTCCTCCTAATTAAAATGTATTGCCTTATTTAACTCATTTTCCACTCACAACGACATCGCGCGACCGACTCCAACTTTTTAATCTGCTCGCCGTCTTACTTCGCTTTCAGTTGTGTCGTTGTTCCACTGAAATTTTTGCCTTAACGTCTTTTCATTTAGACCTAAATTTGCTCGAACGGACCGGTTCGTGAAGAAAATCTACTATAGCCAGGTTTGAGAGCAACGGCGGAGCGGTATCGCTCGGAGTCACAAAGAGGTATTTGCGGCGGACTTAAGGCTGAACATTAGTTTTTAAGGGTCTTATTTTGTTGTGTGCTATTAAAGCGGAGGAGTCTTTGATAGAATTAGCTGAGGCAATAAAATTAATCGGTTTTCTTAGAAACAATGGAAGTACTTTACCAAATTAAAGTGGTTTAAGGTGCGTCCTGGTGAAACTGAAAATTTTAAGCTGATCACAATTAATATAAGAAACCTACGCTACATAACATTTATAGTAACTGCATTGTGATTTCTGAGAATCATATTGAAAACGTTAGGCTTACGAAATAATATGTATTAATTTCTATAAATACTTAAATAAACAAACCCGTGTTCATGAAAAAAGTTAAGTTTTACTGCCTTTTTATTGTTTTTGTTCAAAGTAAACGATTACCAATGAGAGGAAAACGTTGCGAAATGAACAGTAGTCTTTTCCCGGTAAAATCAAATTAATCTCTCATTTTGCTAGATTAACCTGCGATTTTTTCCCTCAACGAAAAAAATCTGCAAATTCTAAAAGCAAAGCAACGGTGTTCGGTTTAATGTAGTGAGATAATCCGCCATTAAGTGGTTTGTGTCGGTGTTGCTTAAAAGATTAAACACTTTGGCTCCACCTTGGTTTATTGCCCGGTCTTAAGGCGTTCGCTTAAGCGACGCATATTCCGAGCAACAACGTCTTTAGACAAATTCTGAAAAGTTGTGTGCAAAATCAAGGAGACAGTGAAGCCAGGCGGAGATTTGGGTGCTTACAGATAAATAAAAATACGTTCTAAGAAAGCACATTGTATATTTTCTGTTTTATTCTGCTAGGTGATTACTTTCTGCATCAATTATTTAAATGAACTTTATAAGCCATAAAATTAATGGGCACTTTGTGACTATGACACCATTCTTTAGAACTTCCCTTGTAATAAAAACTAGATTTATGTTAGAGCAAGCTATTCAATTAGGAAAACAATTCACTTTCTTTCAAGGTAGGGTTTCACTTGACATATTTAGCGATTTTTCCACTTGAGTTCTGAGATTTCTCCAGGGGACTCCTGACTTGGAGCAACAATGCCACGTTCAACCGATATCTGCCCTAATTATGACATTAGTTCAGGATTAAGTTGAATCATTCACTAGTTTTCTGGACGTGTTCACAAAAAGACATAAACGCGCTGTGTAACCGTAAAATTATAACTGTTTGATAAATCATTCCATTACGCAATACTTAAGAAGCACAACGTCTCAATTTCAGTGATAAGTCGTTTAACCCAAAGCTTATGAATGTCTCAACATATCAGCCATTTAACCTGTATCATATCCATATTCTCGAAGGAGGTCTTATCTGCTGTTGTGTCCTCTCGGGCGGATCTTGAGGGCCTAATTGCCATTAGCGGCCCTCTGTCCCTCGAAAACGTCATAAATATAAATTATGACGGTATCAGATGAACACTAATCGGGAATTACTTTGATGTTATAGAGAATAATTGTTGATTTAAGACTGATTCGGTTGATTATTGCTTTATTTATTATTTGTGGCACACATTGATACCTAGGTTATGTGATTTCAGGTGCAACATTTTCTCTTATTGAAGAAGAATGGAGTTATAAAAGATTTGATGACCACCTGAGTGTAGCAGTCAGTTGTCAAAATGCCGGTCTACCAGGCATGAGGTGGGTTCTCATATATAGTAGTAGTAGGATAGGTTCGATTCCCGGCCGGACAGAAATTGAAATGATGAATTTTAATTTCTGTGACAGGTCTGGGTGTTACTACGTACAACGAGTATATATTTAAAAAGTATATAGTAGTATATCGGTTGTCTACCACCCATATTACAAGCTTTGCTTGGTTTGGGCTATTGTGAAATTGTACAAGCAATAGTAATTATTATTTAATCTTGTAAAGATTGGCCTAAGTATATTTATTTCGAAAGAAACATAGGTGTCTCTTTTCAGAATTTCAAAATAATCAATAATTGTTTTTAGTAGATAATAATCAAGAATATTATTGTCATCGCCATGCTAATGATGATTAATGAAGTCATCACTATGCTTTAAAAATATAAACTGAAAATGCATTTTAATTATTCCGACACTCATTGAATTGTCTTTCCTAACTTTATCCATCTTTCCATAATCCCGCTTGCCGAATTTCTCCTCAGAATTCTGCATCACATCTACAATGAAACTTTTGTCCCCTTTAACAACTTTTATAATATCATCTAAACCCAATTTATATAACACACAATGGCTGTTGTCAAAGTGCAGTGCAGAAAGAGCAGCGTTCACCACGCCGTGAAATCGATCACTCGGTACGATTCACACGGGGGATCTTTTGTTTGGGCTCGCTATTGTTTTTAGTGTTTCCTTGAATGTTAATGAGAGGAGAAAAATGTGATTAATCGTTTACGGTTTACTGTTAGGGAAGCTTTGATGGATCAATACAAACCTTATTTTCAGGTAAATGTGAAGTGGCACAAAGTGACAAAGGCATAAATGCTGAAATTAATTTTGAAATCATGGAAATTTATTTTTTACTAGAGTATCAAGAAACTCAATAATTTCTACAGTTCACTAGGTGACGTAATATTTTATCGAAGTTAATAATATTATCATAACAATTAAAGAGGACATCAAAGCTATTCGATCGTAACTGCTACAGCTTAAAACAGGGACACTTATCTCCAAAAGTTTATAACAATAACAAAGTTTAACGTCAACCGAGACCTTACGAAAGACACTCTCAAGAGTTCTAAATTTGTTTATAAACTTTCAGAGTCCAATCGGATTTTAGTGTTTGAATTAACGTTATGTGCTATCGATAGTTTGCATCCCATTATTGACATTTGAAACCAATTACATCTTAATCATAGAACAGTAATTAAATAAAATCATACTGATATTAAACGATTGTAGAACTAATATTGTTACCATTATAAAGAACAGCCTATAAAGTAACACTGTAGATAGAGATACTACTGATATTCTCAAAGATAATGATATCGAGTACTTATCGACCCAGTCGATAATCCAACTAATAAACCACTGTTACTGAAGGTTATCGATAGATTTATCGATATATCCACAATCGCATGCGACGCTTCTCTGAACAACTACGTTTTACAGCCCACTATCGCGGAGGAAGCAATTAAAAGTACAGTAACAATTTAATTTCTCCAGATATAAATCAACGGGCGATCTGTCCGCCATAACGTGTCAAAGAGGATAAGTCGCAGGCGCTAATAAAATTTACAGTGAAAAAACGACACAACTCGTAAAGTGACTTCTAAAAACTGACCTGATTAATGTCAAATTATTATTACACTGTTTATTCTGCGCACGTGATGTGTGATACGATTGAAAACTATGCTGTAACACGTTGACTTTTAGCTGTATTTTTGAATGGATTGCTGGTGTATTAAGGTTTTATGACGTAATTAAATTTAACAAGTCTATTGAGAAACGATGAGTTACACGCTTCACCTATCGGAAATGCGCTGTGTGCGGCATACGTTAGATTTGTTGACACTTTTCTTTATGTTAATTATAAGAAATTGTATATTTTGTAGCATAATATTCTTAATTTAATAATGCAAAATAAGCGATTCACTCGTTTTTAGGTTAAACTACTTCAATAAATAACGTGATTTTAGGAAATTAGAAATAATGAGAAATTATAATATATTCGTGCATTAAAAAGAACTTGTAGGTGATAATAAATTATTGTACTTTAGAAAGGTAAATCCTTAATTATATATATATATCTTTATATATTATATATATGATGAAGGAATATATACCCTATAAGTATAATTATATATCCTTTACTTTAATATGCCTGTTGATGTTGTCCCTATATTTAAACAAGTTGCTTTATGCCATTATTTCACCGGGCAAATGTTACTAGTGACAGCAAGTAATTGTAAAGATCGGATCACGCTTGATTTATACGACCGGCGATATGATCCGGTCGCGATACTCTACGGCGAAGCGATAATGGCGTATCTCTAATTAATGGATAAATAAAATGTATGGGACTCGGTAACTGAACTTACATACTAAACTTTAAAAGTATTATTTCAGAAATCAGTAAAAAACTTAAAGACAATGATTAAATTATTAACCGACATTACACGAGAAATAAAACTACTAAGTACCGATACACTTTTATATCTCTGAAATAGAAAAGTTGGCTTGCATCTATACTAATCTATAGGAAGTAGGTATAGTGTTTTGGTAATAATAGTAGAACACACAATTATATTGAAAACTGAACCCGAAGCAATAATTCTTGAGGCACACTAAACTACATATGGTGGACAATTTAAACACAAATCGCGATAACCCCAAACTGCCGGACGGCAATAAAACTTAGTCGTTAACGGTTAATTAGAGCCGGTGTCCGATACATCGCGATTTATAACACAATTTACCCACAAGATGGCAGCGCTGTCCTGCTATCGGATCGGATGACTGATAAAGTGTGGTCACCCTCGCCTGCGGCTATATTGCTCCCAAAGGAACACTTTCTTAGTGGTCAGTAGCGGGAACAACGACGTATTTCGAGATATGCCACTTGGTTTTGTGGGTTTTAACCTCCCTTGACTTGACTAACACTGAATTAAATTTTAATATACTGTTTAAAATACATAGTTTTCATTTTTATTTTTACTTATTGACATTTAAATATATGTGACGGACGCGCAAAGTAAATTTTTGGAAAGTTGCTCTCTGGTAAATATTGTAAGATCCCAGATTTTGTCCCCGGTTGAAGTAGTAACTTGTATTATAGTTTCAATTACCATTCAATTTATTTTTATCATACATAACAAAAGCTATTGAAGCTTAAACTGAATAAATTAATGCAAATGTACGTATTTGCGAAATGAAGTCTTTCACAAAAAACCCTCCAATAACAGGAAGGGCGAGCCTCCCATTTTTCAGGGAGGTGAGGTATTTTCCTCTTAATTTAATCAAATCGTCGAGTTTCGTGTATTTTCTGGATCATTTGTTTTTAATTCTGAGCGGCCTGTTTTACCCCGTGCGACAGATGCCGGGTTGACCAGAAATTCGTGGATTTGAATTAAATAATATTGTGGCCTTTCTTATGATTATTATAACCCTTTTAATTGGTTGTGGAGCTTAGTTAGAAATAAACAATCATGATAAAACCACGGAATAAAACAAACTTAAATAATAAGCTAAAGTGGACTGTATATTAGAAACTACATCCATACCTGCTTACACGTCATTTCTGGCCGGTCCCCAACCTCCTTATGACAATATATCGGAGCATAAAGCATCATTAGGCGTCTTCCCCCACCTTTCCCACCCCCCACTACAGTTGTTAATTGTTCTTAACGGCATTGGGACCTGAGAGGTGGTCTTGATTAAGAGATCACTTGTATTAATTAATATATTAAGTATTATATATGGGTTGCTCTCTTAGATGGAACTTATGATTCTAATGATAAACGTTATTGGAGGAAATTGGAGGAAAGTCTCATAAGTAGAGTTTTGAAAAGGCACTTAGTTTTTTGAGGGTTAAGTATCTTTCTTAAGAATTGACTAGATATTTTTAAATTTTTTGACCCAAAAGCCATACTTTTAGTTTTTCATAAAAAAATACTAAGTTAAAAGGCGAAAAGTGTCTTTTATAATTCGATATCATAAGTAATACTTATTTCATGAATACGAAATTTTTGTAATGTAAAAAGTCTTTAGATATGTGATGTTGTTATAATATTTATGATCCAAATTTAATAAATAAAGAAGACAATGGTAAACTAATGAATAATCACCGTTATTGTTATCAGTTCAAACAATTATTCTTACTCAATGATTAAATTACATTATACAATGGACTGGACACTTGGACAGCAGTCATACATTTTTTTATAATGATTGTTGATGTATGTTAGTATAGGTAGATATAGATAGGAGGCACTTTCACGAGGCGACGATGTGACGTAATTGTATCGAAGCGCAGTAGCACGTAGCAAATCTCTACTGTTTTAGAAAGAAGAAATAAGTTTCCGTGGTGTAGCGGTTATCACATCTGCCTAACACGCAGAAGGCCCCCGGTTCGATCCCGGGCGGAAACATCCCTTTTTGATTTAATTATGTCAGCTAAATGCTTACATTGTTTGTTTTATCTTAATACTCTTCAAAACAAAACGACTAGTCACTCTGTTTTTTTAGTCAGCACTTTAAATATTATCTTAAGATTTAATAAAAAAAATATATACTCAAACAACATAAGTCAATATTCAAATTTAGATTGAAAACTTACATAAATTATAAAGATACTTGTTTACTATCGCAATATTTTTTTTTTCTTATTTCTGTTTAATTTTTCAGACTAAGCAGGTAGTTCTCTTCTAAATCAAACAATATTTAAAAATAAATTATTTAATGTATTGCTTAATCCTAAATTATAGTGATAAAGTGCCATAAACACGTACTCTCCGAAACAAAACTTGACCCCATAATTGAATTATAAGTTACAGTCCAAGTTGTGTAACTGTAACCCGTTTCAGGTGGGGCGGCATATATCAAAGTTTGCGAGTTAACCGCGTGCGAGGTGCCTATGAGTTATGCCGACCGCACGCGAGCGGCGGATGACGTAAGTTACGAGCGACAAGCAAGAAAAGATAGATGTATTTTAAAATTTAATTAATGCAATAAAAATGTATTCTATTATGTGAGTATGAGTATAAAAGTTTCTCGGAAAATGCAAAACTGATCTTTTTTATGGCTTTTTCTCAAAGCGAATGTCCCAATGCATTTTATTTATCTGATCAACTGTTTTGACTCCTCAACATTTTATTATTCCTCTGGTGGTCGCTCGCAGTTTGAATCATTCAAGTACTTAGTTATTTCTTTTTAAACAACTGCCCAAAACAGAAGTTTGATTTCCTACTATTATCAGTTTCACATTTAAAACTCAGTTGCATTGAATATTTTAATTTAGTTGATTGATTTAGCAATTAATTTAATAGATTAGAAATTATCGTTCAGAAAAAATGAATTACTCAGAAATACTTACTAAAAAATTAATAACTCAGAAAATAACCGTAATTAAGATGCAAAGATCTCTGGAAACAGGGAACATTATAGGTATTAAAATCGCCGTCGCCTATACGTTGGGTCGCAATCTCGGGGTTACCTAAACGCATTTATCGCGTCGCGGACCTGTCGCAAGTAATTGAGTTACCGCCAAGAAGCGGGAACGGCTCGCTGGAGACGAGCACTGTTGCTCACTATAACTGTAGTGTGCGAGTACCTTTATAGTGCTCAGGAAATGGGACGAAAACTAAATAGGGAAACTTGAGAACTATAATTTTTCCCTAAGCAATATAGTAGGTTCAGCAATGGGATGAAAACTGAATTGAAAATTGTTGAGAACTATCAGCTTTTGTTGATACTAAAATATTTATTTGAAAAATACATGCTATGTTTAATTTTCCCTAAGCAATGAATAGGTTCGGCTAACAAAACTTCATTGTTTATGTGATCGTGATAAGAGACTGTTATGTTCCCTGTTCTATACTAATCCTTTCACTCATTCACTCTATCAATGCTAAAGAAAATTTTCATACAGTAGTTCTACATTTACGGTGACTTATTAGAATATTCTTTTGATAAACCAAACGATAACCACCTGTATTCAAACGTACCTATGACTGTTATGAAAAATACCAACTTCTTTGAATCATAGAAATTCAGGTAAATAACCAAAGACAGCAGTTTAACATATGAAAAAACCCGTATTTTTGAAGTTATTTTCAATGTTTTACCAGCGTGTGGTACAAACAAGAGCGGTAACGGCCATCAATAAGGAAGGTGCGAGACCCCGCGGTGACGGACTCTAGCTCAGCTCTGATAGTTATCAATACGGATTATTCTGACACACCCTACGCAGGGCTGACCATAGTTTGAGAGGAAAAGTTCTTAAAAACCCTAAAAAGTAGCTAAAAGCTACTCTAACCACTTGATAGTCCCAAGGCCGCACTATTTGTGTTAACAAATAAATCCTCCGTAAAAATGCCAATTTCTTGCGAAACAATGAAGCTAGGACCAAATAAAAACTAAGTACCTCCGTAAATCTGATTAATAAAGAATCCACCACAGAATATTTGGATCTCTGCAACTCTAAAAGAGTTCGTCCCTAATTAGAGTTCTGCCATATTGATCTTGCAATCGAGTACGTCTTTTTTAAAAGCCCTTAAGATTCCGAAAGGTGAATCAATTTGATCAAAAACGGTTTCCATTGTGTCTTATCAATATTATGAAAAAAAATCTTGGATAAGCTATTTTGAACGCGTTATTCGCCTCAACATTAAATTTGACATGATAGGTTGCGAAAATAAATCTAGCTTTTGCTACTAAGCACTATTCGTCTGAAACCTATATAGCCCCAGTCGTAGGAAGCAAAAAAGAGAAGAATACGGCTATCCATGAACCAAAGATTTCCTTCGGTAGGATTGATCCTTGGGTTCCTAAAATGGGTTTACGAAGTGGAGCCACCTGGATTTTTCAAGCAGGTGGGGGGAGGGGGGAATTCTGCCTTAACGAAGTCCGAGGTTAATAACTGCCTAAGTTTAGATTCTAAGCCAAGTTTGGTATCATTTTCGGATAAATCAATGACGTAGAATTCATTTCTGGTATAAAAATTGCAATTTATTAAGTAGTTTCCTAAACATTACACAATAACCAATATTTTCAACTACATTTTTTTTCTTTAAGTCACCGTAAATATTAAACTGATGTTCTTATTTGCAAACAAAAAATACGTTAACAAAGCTTATAGAATGAGGACTTGAAAAAATATAACTTACTTTTTTTTTATTAACAATTAATAGCGAAAAAACATTTCACTGTCGCGTGCCGTCAATTTCTTTTACACCTATGGAAATATTAATATTTTTTATCATAACAATATGGGTATCAAATGAAAGGTAATTAATAGCCAATTCCAAATATATATACATTATAATACTTTTATGAAACTGTTTTGAAATAAACTTAAAAAGTATAACGCAGAATTAAAAAATATCAGTAAATTATTACAAAAACCAAAAATGCCAGTCAATACCGACAAGAAAAGGCAAATATCACAAGCGCGCATGTAAGTACGATATTTTTCAGATATTGTTAGGTACTTTGAGAGTAGTTTTACCCAAGTTTAAACCCTTGGAAACCCTGTACTGCTGGAAAAACTTGGCACTTGTTTCAGTATTTTCGAAAAAACTACCTTAAGAAAGCGTTTTTCAGGTATCTCTACTCTATACTTTTATAAAGCTTACTAAATTTGATACAATTTGAGCCTATCACAAGCAAGTTTCGAATTAATATTTAAAACTTTAATATTTAATAAAAATAATAACTTCCTTATTACGGTAACGAAGTTATTTTTTTTAATTAGCCAAAACAAGAATATTTTCTTTCATTATTATTTTAAAAATAAAAGGATAATAGGGCTCCTACGAGGTATTTTTCTTTTTTCAATATTCCAATTTGTGTATTTAATGGCAATTTTTTTCTTTAATCAAGCGAATATTTTCTTTTTGTTTTTATTTTTTTTAAATAGTTTAACAATTGAATCGTACAAGATTGAATCCAAAAATGAATTCGACACCCTAAATTCATACGAATATGATACTCGTATCAAACTGGGCATAGCAGCTTAACTAATACATCTATCGAGATTGGGCTGAAAGCCAAAACTTCAAAAAATTTACTACAAAAATCGTGGTGGCTCCACTTCTTATATCCATCCTAGGGTCCTAAGGACCAATCCTACCAAAGGAAATCTCTGGTTCACAAAACGCCGTATTTTTCACCCTACTGACGCCACTAATACTGTCTTGTTACTGGACACGAGGACAGAATTTTCTTTAATTATGAAATTATATGCTGAGGAGACTGACGTCGTTCAAAACGCCTAGATTCACCCATTATTATTAAATGAAAATAAAATTGGACACCCCTGATAGTGCCTCCTACTGAGCCCTTAGCAAAAAACAGCGAGCGTGACCCAGCATATTGATATCCCACGTCGTTTCCGTAAAAAACTTGTTTGGGTTTCACTGCTCCTTTGTTACAGTATTTCCCTTTTATACTTTTATTACCGCTACTTAGGGAAAATCAGTGGAATCCAAAAAATATCTGCTCTTGCATGCTATTCGTAAACATTTGAATTAACTTCTGATTTCTGATGAAGCCTTGATAAAGCTGATAAGTTTATTGGGTCTGCTCTTGTCAGCTAAAAAAGTTGACGGGTGGTAGGAAAATGTTGATAGTTCAAAAGCACTTAGGTACGGTGCTATTTTTAACACCAGTTTAATTAGACAGTTTAGACAAGTTTTAACACCTGTTTAACTTAGACACTGTTTAGTTATGATGCTGTTACATTTTGACAATATTGTTTGAAAGATACAGCTAAGTTAAATAGGTGTTAAAAATCTTTTGTACCTAATAACACCGTTAATATTCAAAGATTTTTGAGACTGACTTTTAAAATATTAGTTTTCAAACTTCGATTTGATTTTGAGGAAATAATAATAATTGTCCTGTTTATAATTTGTTATAAAATTCCAAACTAGTTAATGGTGGAAAAATTACCAAATATTATTTTGCTCTTAAAATACGTAACTTGGTCTTCAAGTCCCCTCCAATCATAAGCACCTTGGCTGAAACTACAAGAAGACTTTTACGACCTTCACGGTTATTAATCGGTTCATTTACGGCACCCCCTCGCCCCGAAGGTGGTAACGACCACGAGGATTATTGATTGATTTGTTTTTATGGCACCCTTTATGACAGTTGCCCATGACTCCGAGGTGGAAACTTCGATAATGTCATCATGGAAAATGTTTTTGATAAGCTCTTGGTTTTGATAAATCAGCAGGTGTAATAAAACTGTAGACACATATCGGGACTTTGCTGAACAGTGTGTGAGAGAATAAATCTAATTTTTCTTGACGGATTTTTTACTACCCAAAGAAATAGAATGCCAAAGAACAACAATGTCAATAAACAGGTGATCCGAAAAACTAATGTGTACATTTTATATGAGATACGTAAAATATGACTTACATACATAAAATATGACTATAATATGGCAAAGGAAATTAATAAACTATGTTCCATATTGTTTTCTTCATCGATAAACGAATAAATTTAGCGAAATTTAGTATTAGAGAAATGTGTGGCAAAATCTTATTTACCTTTGAAAAGTGTGATTACTTGGATTGTTTCTTTTTATCACATCACAATTACCTACTTAGTGCACAAGACATGGTGTCTTGGTGCTCCACGATACCTTTATTTGAAATTCTAGTAAGGATTAACAAATATTTTAAACAAACTGTGATTGCCCATTTGCGACGCGGGACGCTAGGGGCTCTTACTGTAAAAAATGATGGCACATTCACTTGATGCTTTGTCTCTTTATTTCACAGACCGTGTCCGTATAATGTTAACTTCTTTTTTCCACGCTTTGTTGGTCTTTTTGAGCGCAGCGAAAATTTTTCTATGTCTATGGTATATACTACCGAACTGTTGATACGAGTATATCACACAACTTTTAGATTGCACGTTACTTTGAATAATAATAATAATAAAATAATAATAATAATAAATGATTTTTATTTGCACAGCCATACATCAATATAGACATAATCTTTGTTACATGGAACAAAAATTATGAGCCAGACAGCATTGTTTTATAATTAACATTCGTAGATCTACCTATCTGAAACAAAGTGTCAATTTTATTTCATTAAGATCTTATCTTGTTGATATCTAATTTATGAGCAAAACTTACAGTATTGTTGATGGTTTCAATTAAATCCAAACAAGCCAGGCTTAGAATCGTAGGTTAAAGAAAGTGATGTTTTTAACACAACTAGTGAAGATTTTAATTAAAAAGGCTAGTCGATATAATGTTAACAAAGGACCTACTAAGTAAGATTACCCTTATCTTATGTTTAATTTGCTTAGTTAAAATGGTATCAGTAAACGTATCTCTTCAGATCAACCAACAAACCCATTAAAGTAATGGTCCTCTCGACGGCGAGACCGCAATGCACGTGCGATCAATCGCTGGCTCTTCCTGCCCACTCCTGTTGCGTTAATGACTAATTACGCTTGTACAATCCCTCCTACACACAACGCCATTTGTATCGACTGGAGCTCTTCACCCGCACGCCAATTTCGATCTTAAGGACAGGCGAATTAGCTTGAACACTCTGAAGTCGTGAAGACGTTTTCTATTCACTACGTTTGGTTGGAGCGCTCATTAGGTATTTAGTGCTATTGTTCTTCGAAGTAAAGGAAAATCTGCTTTTGGTTCATTCGTTTAAAGTTGAGGTTTGTTTGTTCCTATTGCAACAAGTTAGGTCCCAAAGTGTGCTTGTACAGGAACGAGGATGGTTTCCCTAGGAAAGGAATCGGTCTGTAATGAGTTGGGTGCCATTCAAAACATCGTTATCTTGCTTCACGGAACCTTCCATTTATTTAGTTTTATTATAAGAAACAGATTCTTGTGAATCTACTACTAATAATTGTATTTTTGCAGTGAGAATGCTTGGTGGAATTTGTTTGATTGTAATTCAACAACAAATTTATTACTATCGAAGATTGCATCGAGGTTTTTGTTATCTGGTGTGATCTACTTTCCAGTTTCTACTTTTTATTCCTATAAAACAATACTAGAATAATTAAGATTCATGACAATGGATAAATAATCCTATAATGTTCTAAGATATGCACGAAATCAAACCAGTGGAAATAACAGCATAGGTGCACAAAAATTAGGTTACGTTAATTTTTAAATAGTTATAGATGACATAATTTTTTAATAATCTATCGATAGAAAATAAGGCATTAATATTTAGGCAGAGTAACTATCATTATCAAAAACCAAACAAAACAATATGATACTGAATCAGAAATTATCTCCACTCAAAATAAATAATGCCATTGCAAGTATTATGTTCAGTAGCTAAAGTTTATCGGTGTCTAACCACTTGGAGACACGTTTGTGGAGGCAGGTGAAGAGTTTCTTGTGGCTTCTAGCTTTGAGGTCTTGGTGCCCTCGGTGGGAACCGAACTGGTGAAGGGCCAATGCGTTTTCGCACAGCAACCTGTCCGGTCGTTTAGATTGAATGGCCTGTAAAAAGAAAAAACCTATTATCTTTGAAAAGTAGCTCTTGGATACAAATATGCCAGATACAGAAAATAGATTTTGGTGCAAATGTTTCAAACCGACTTGCACCGGATTATTTCTGAACATTCTTCTTGTTCAATCGAAAGATGTTTCGAACTGAAGAAAAAAAAGTAAAGTGGTTCTAGATGAAATTAAAAATGGTCTTATGTAGTAGTTACTCTAGCAAAAACTTTCAGAGCATAGTCGACTCATGGTTCTGAATCTATCTAAAATTTTCCGTCGCAAAATTCGTGAAAAATATAGTGGTTTTTACCATTGAAAATGGTTATCAGATGCAAATCGCCTGAGACGTATTTTTGACCATATCTCCGAGGATTTTGAAAGGATCGAGATGGAAATAGTACTAAAAGTTGAGGAATTTATCGAGACACGTGTGAACGTGTGAATTTTGGAAATCTACTAGTAACTTTTTTTTAAGTTTTTTGGGGGGTGTTCGTTAACAAAATTGTAAATATTTCGAAAAAAAAACTGACTTAAGAAATAATGAAAAAAAGGGTCCTAGGGTATTAGTTTAGCTATAAAATGGCGAAATAATTTTGAAAATTGGTTTATAATTGTGACCTGTAGGTGGTCCCTTTAGATTTGGAATTGTAGAAAAACGGCTGTTTCCGTACATAAAAAGGGATGTAGCTTCTATGATTATTGACCGATCGTCATGGTAATAGTGTTAAAAGATGCAGAAGCGGACGAGAAGTGCATTCGTTGGAATTTCGAAAATTGGTTAATATTATTTCGGCCGCGTCGAGGCAGTCAGTCACGGCGCTTTTGTGACACGAGGCGGAGCCGAGTAACACAAATAGGTACTACCTAGGTAAAATAAATAGGTACTACCTAGGTAACTTTAAAAATATAATAGGACTTTGTATTTAATTTGATTTTGGTTTTTCGTAAATTTTTGTGTTCATTTTCAATGCTCCGATTCTTGCGGGGACTGTAAAATCTGTGAATTTTTTATATTTTTCTCTCACACAGAGTCTGCCCTAGTTGCATAGAACCTAAATTTACAGAAAAATAATTAAAATATCAAAATTTTATAAACCGGCAATGTACAACTGTTTACAACCCGCGATATTATCGAGTTGTTACGAGTACATTGCTTCTCAACGAAAAATCAATATATCAACAACTATGCATTTGCGACAAGTGGTTCCATAGAGAAAGTTGCTTACTTCTAAAAGTCGAATCATCCCTTAAAGTTTTCGCTAGGGTGCTACTAACACCCTGTAGATATATCATAAGTTCCCTTACCGGTAAATTTTGACACATGTACCGCTGGACTGTACGTACGGAACACCAGAGGTTATTGGTGCAATCCTGATAATCTGTTGCATGAAAAGAAAAAAGTAATGATAAGACCCATCAGCCATTTTTATTGTCCCCACTGCAGGGGCACAGGCATTCCTTATAGGTGGATAAGGAGGATGGACCATAACCCTAATACCACCAGGACCAGGGGCCCTATTTTCGAAACCTTAGGCTGGCGCGAGCACTCCTATCTAATGATTTTTGTTTGACATTTGACTTAATCTCATTCATTTGAGTCAAATGTCGAACGAAAATCAGTAAATAGAAAGGAGCGCTTGACGCCAGCCGAAGGATTCAAAAATATGGTCCCAGGTGGGCACAATGCGGATGGGTGGGTGTTAACGACTGCAAATGCATCCGGGACCAACGGCTTAACGTGCCATCCGAAGCACGGAAAAGCTCGAGACTAGTCACCCAGCCCATGACCAGCCACTGCACCATCGAGCTCATCAGTAATGATGATTAAATAAGGCTTTTCATCAATCACCTACTTAGTTGGTGAAGAAAGAGTAAAAATTTTAATTCCATATTACCTTGTAAATTAGTACTGTTAGTACTCTGGTTTGTTCTATAGTGGGCAGTCTCCCAGTAGCCAAGTGTGATGCGGAACACTCCACACGTGTTTTTGAAGCAGCCGGATTGACACCCCATTACCTTCAAAGTAATGAAAGAAAACCTTCAGTTTTGACATCGCTGTAGTAAAGTAATAAGCAAACTATTTTTTGATCCATTTTCAGTTAAATAATTTAAATATAATTATTATTACCTCGCAAAGACACCGTAAACAAGATTTTGATAAAGGGCGTTCTTCAAAACCATCGTCCGGTACTGTAACAAAAAACATTTTTTATTTATATTTTATTAAAAATTCTGGTTTTTGATAATACTAATTAAGTATTGTAGCAGGGTTACTCTTGATAAAGATGACGATTAATAGATTTCAGTTTTCTAATGTAAAGAATTTGGTCAAGGAAACCTTGCAAGACAAGCCATGAAGTTTCGACGTAAATCGTACTCGTATTATGGTAATTTCACAAAAAAATACTAAAAGACAAAATACGCTGCGTAGAATAGTAATGTACCTATAAAAATAAATAGTCATAGTTTGAATAAAAATTGTTTCACCTTGAATATGGGACAGAGATTGGCGAAGAAGACAAATGTTTACTTACAAATCTCTTCGCCAGCAAAAGTTTGATGGAAACACATAACACTCAAAACCAAGATTCCTATCACTTTCACCTTCATTTTTGGCTGTACCTTTACTCTTTGAAAGAATCTTTTGTAATGCAAAGACCGAATCTCTTCGTTTAGTATTTATACACTTGAAAACATATATAAAGGATATCGAATGAGACGGGTCAATTGTGTCAATCGTCTGGCTCAATTTTTTAAGCTTGCTTAATCATTTTGAATTGTCAAGCATGTCTAGTGAAGAGCAGTATGAATGAATAAATTGTTACTGTGACATTATAAAGTGTTGTTACTAACATCATCACCTGATTACCATCATCATTTCAGCCAAACGACGGACGCCCATGGGCATGTTCGTAGCTGTGTAATTAAATTGGTTTATTTAATGATTTTAATTGTGACTTTTTTGCAATGTAGCTATAAAGCATTCCTGACCCAAGCACATCTACTGGTTGTGCCGTTGATACTTTTGATTCCTGTGGTAGGTACCAACGACTTAATCCGGAGTACGGACCCAAAGTAGGTACTATGCCTAAGCCTAACTGAATCGTAGTTAAACTGATGCTGTCACAATTATTTGCTGATACGAAGATAGAGACAGTTCCCATTTTAAACCATGTCATACTTTAAAAAAATGGAAATTATGCTCTTAAAACATCACAGGTATTCATGTATGTAATTTTGTTTTAATAATATGTCTGAAATTGCATCTTTAGGTAGGTAGGTACTTATATCTTTATAGTTTTAGGCGTACTTAAAGTATGCACGACTTAATTTAGCCGCCTTGATCAGTAAACAATGGCAATGCCGATGATGCTGGCATGATCGGATCCCGCGCTGATCGGATTTAGGATGCGTCGGTTAGTTCCATAGTGGCCGTGACAGATTAGTATGCCTGGCAGATTATAGATCCGAAACTAATTGAGCACAGCTTGCGGTTCTCACGTCGGAAAATTATAACATAAGAAGAAATAAAGATAGTTAAATACCCACTTTAATACACCGTCTTTTTGTAATCGTTTTATAATCCCCTTATTGGAGTGTTGTACCAATGAAACAAAACATTTTTGCCAATGAATTACATATTGCTCGAAAAACGTTTTTTTTAATAATGTCTGAGCTGTCTAATGTTATGGGACGACCAATTTTTTTTCCGTTTTTCGACCTGTTTCTTTGGCAAAAATGTTAAGTTTCATTGATAGAACATAAATGACTACAAAATGACGGTGTAGTAAAGAATACAACAAATCAGATGTCGGTATTGTTCACAATTTTATCATCGCCACTTTTAACTCTCACTCTCTAACAAAGTTGTACAAGGTCATGTCCATCAGCTATTTTTAATGTCCCCACTACTGGGGCAATGGCTTTCCTTATGGGTGGATAAGGAGGACGGATCATAACCCACCACGTGGTGTTATCCCCCCATCGGTGGGTGTTAGCGACTGCAAATACACCCGGGATAACGGCTTAACGTGCCTTCCGAAGCACGAAGGAACTCGAGATTATACATTTTTGGTCACCAACCCTTGCGAAAGTAGCTTAACCTTCGCAATCGCTAGGCCAGGCGCTAAACCACTGCGCCACCGAGCTCCCTAATTATATATCATACTTTACTCAATATAATTTATTTAATACCCAATGTTTAATTTAGTGTCGAGGCTTAGATGTGGGACGATACTATCTTCAAGATGCTAATTCCGTATCATGTTAACCCAAGGACGTGCCGATATCGATTGCTGCAACACTATAGTACAGGGTTGTCACATTTAGCAAAAATTATGAATGCCAATGACATAAAAAATATTTTGCTCTTTTCATCCATTTTGAAACATAATTGATACGCTCAAGTCAAAAACAGACCAAGCAATTTTTTTCATTTTGGGAATACAAAATAAAACTCTCTGATTAAAAAAAATGTACCAAGCATCGGCAAAAAAAATATAATAAAGTAATTTCATTCTTTAGTCACACTTTTACGTTATCAAAATAAACAAAGATTTCTCTCTTCTGAATCTCATAATCTCTTTATATTTTTAAAAATTAAGACAAAATTATTTATATGGTCTGTTTTACCATTGAAAATGGTTATCAAATGCAAATCGCCTGAGACGTATTTTTGACCATATCTCCGAGGATTTTGAGAGGATCGAAATAGGAATAGTACCAAAAGTTGAGAAATTTATCGAGACACCTGTGAATGTTTGAATTTTGAAAATCAACTGGTAACTTTTTATGGAATTTTGTAAAATTCCGAAAATTCCGGGTTTTTTGGGGGGTGTTTGTTTACTAAATTGTAAATATTTCGGGAAAAAAACCGACTTAAGAAAAAATTAAAAAAGGGTCCTAGGGTATTAGTTTAGCTACCAAGTGAAGAAATAATTTTAAAAATCGGTCAATAATTGTGACCTGTACTGTAGGTGGTCCCTTTAGATTTGGAATGGGGAGGCGAAGGCAAAGTGAATTACAGATGGCGCTTCAGTCTTTGGAACAATTGTCAGTTTGAGCTTATATTGTCTTGACTGTGTATTACGTAATTTTACTTTCTTAGATTGTATTTTTTTCGGTTTTGCGGACAAACAATGTATTCTATGCTAACTTTAGCTCATATAAAAGAAGAATTACGGAAAAGAAAATCCAAAACAACAGGCAAGAAAGTTTATAGCAACTTACAAAAAATTGCTAACAAGCATTACATTTCTTTAAATTTCGTGTAAGATTTACAAGTAATCTTTTTATTTCAGATTAGAAGCATATGATTTAAATTTTAACAAAGCAACTGAGTGTGAATTTCCGTGTTTATAGTTGCCTCATGATGCCTTCTGTGCAATAGTAATTTCAGGTTTCTGTACTGGAATTTTTGTACTATCCAAAATTACACGAACCGTTTTATCATATTTATTTTATTATTCTAAGTTTCTTGAATGACTCTGGCATATAAAATTCTATTAATTCTCTGTTTGGCCCCAATATTGGGCTTATTCAATATTTGATTTACCTATCAAATTCATCCAAGTTATTTTTATTTTATTTTATTTATTATTATTAAAACACTGATTACAATAATGTTTTTTTACATTTAACAGTGCTATATAAACCTATTTAGGTTTTACCAAGCACTGGGATTCATCCTCTTATTAACAAATTAAGATCTAAGTATAAATTAGGTAGGTAAAGACTATTTTAAAAATCTTTGATTAGACACTATAGTAATTCTGGTTTAATTTAACAATAGAACAGTGTTCATATTAAATTACTACGACATATTGATTTGAACTAATCGAACTAATCTTATAATAAAGAACAAAATATCAGTTTATAAATTGTGAAGGTAAAGTATGACACTTTTTTATTTCTACTACCTTCCATATTGGCTCGATCACAACGATGTTTGCATTACGGAAACGAGTGAGTAAACACGGGCGGATTCTCAGTCCGGTTGGTGCCGAAGTAATTTTTATATTTCATAATATTAATTAATTTTGTGACTTAATTTTATTAGTAGTATTAAATATCAATTAAAATTAAATTTAAATGTAATATTAATATCTATTTTAATCGTGACAAATAGTGTTTTTTTATTATGTTTTTAATATTAGTTGTGTTAATTTCTTTTTTACATGATATTGGTAATTCGTTGATTAATTTAGGTATCTGAAATTGTAATAATTGCCTACCATATAAGTTATTGTAACGCGGGACGATTAGTTTAGGATCTAATGCACTACGTGTTTGTTTATTGTAGTGTTTTATATTACGGAATTTATCATTAAAAAAGTTTTCTGTGAGGAGATTAAATTTTACTTGTTCATGTACGGGTAGTATGTTACAATGATAAAAGAGTTTGGCCGTGTTGTCTTTAAATTGCATTTTATTTTTTTCTGGTACTATAGATTTTAAAATAAATATGTTAGAAACTGCTGAGGTTGAAATATTAAAGAACAAAGCTGTTATAATTCAAAATGTTGTTTTATTTTGGCGAAGCGTCATCAAATTCATGAAACATTCCTTTTGATTTATAATGTTTCTCAGGCTCAGCAAAGGAGAAAATCGGGGGAAAAGCATCTTTTTTTTTATTTTTTTTTGCCCATTATTTTTTTTGTTACTGGGAAATCGATGAACTCCAATATTTTACAAGTTACATGCATAACAATGCGGCATTTTCTCAGTATAAAATTAAAAAGTGCAATACTCCAAGAGATTCCCATATGTTTTGACACTTTCTTTGAGGCGGCCGGGTGCCAAAGACCAGACGCCACCTATCGGGATAAAATTGCGCTTTTCCTCCCCATTGTAGAAAAACGGCTGTTTCCGTACATAAAAAGTGATGTAGCTTCTATGATTATTGACCGATCGTCATGGTAATAGTGTTAAAAGATGCAGAAGCAGACGAGAAGTGCATTCGTTGGAATTTTGAAAATCGGTTAATAATATTTCGGCTGCGTCGAGGCAGTCAGCGGGCGCTTTTGTGGCACGAGGCGGAGCCGAGTGTCACAATCGTAAAAATAAATATAGGTACTAATACCTAGGTAACTTTGAAAATATAATATGTAGGACTGCATTTGATTTGATTTTAGTTTTTCGTAAATTTTGGTGTTCATTTTCAATGCTCCGATTCTTGCGGGGACTGTAAAATCTTAATTTTTGACTTGAGGTCTAGTATGGCTTCTTAAAATGATACAAATATACAAAATTTTATATTTATTCATAGCCAGTCTCATTCCCATCATTTTCATCAGACTCGGAATTGTTTTCAGTATCATCAGGTCTCATATTTATTTAATTAAAATAAAAAAAGAAATTTTCGAAAAAATATGAATTGAGCTTTTTTATCATTAAGTTTCTCTTCTTTCATACGCACATTTAATTGATTCAATATTAATCTGTTTTGTCTGGATTAAAGTAGGTTACCGAGATTTATTATTTTTTCTCCAATTGAATTCAAGACAAAACGCGGTTAGATGGGCATCTAACCGAAACATGGTCTGTTTTTGATTTTGGTCGAATTTTCGGTCATGTATTTTGACCGTTTGAAGTGAGTTTTTTGATTTGGTCAGTTTTATATATTAGGCATGTATCTTCATTAACTCTATTTCGCCAAAATTGCTACTTGTTTTTGACTTGAGCGTATCAATTAGAACTTGAAATTTTTTGCTTGACAACTGAAAAAATCTGAAATATTTTTTTATTTTTGCTGACGTACAGTGTTCTTGATACCACATGTTTAATAAGTACGGCATAAAAAAGTCATTGTACTAATCTACTCACAGTACACTTAGTTCACTAAGTCACTTGATGGCACCCGATTTAGATCCGACTCCAGTTTGATCAACTTTTCCTATTTACTAAGTGTATTTTAACGATTTCTTATTCTTAAAAGATATTTTAATGTATATGTAGAATCAAGATCGTGTTAGCCCTAAGTCTAGCACAATCACGGCAAGATCTAAGACTGGCTAACAGCGTTAACTTGGACCTCGCACTAAGTTGGGCCGATCGAGTTAAGATGCGACGACCAATAAACTTGTTTGCTTCTTAATGCTAACTTGGGGAGATGGGGATATGTTCCACTAATTACTGCTTTTAGTATTTCTATGTGTCTACAATTAGGAAATATTTTAAGCTTGAATCTTAGGTGTGGATCTTGTGTCAGAGGGTAAGAATAAATTAAGTAATGAAGTTTTATATTAATTATTTAAAATAATTAACTAATAAGTTTGCTTTAATCACCAAATGTTGGTGCAGAAAATGCAATATTTATTGGATAAAAGCCTGATATTGATAACGAAATTTTATTAAACCACCCAGATAATCGGAGATTAAACAGTCAATTTGTGTATAACACCAATTCCGTCATTAAGCATCCACTAATCACTTATCTCAATAAACATGAGTCCTCAGATAAAGTCATATAAAAGCCCAATCAATGTCTTGAACGTAAAGGCGGCACCACACTCACTGTAAAAAAGTTAGTGTCGCCATAACGCGGCCATTACCTAATGAATTATGTGTTCGCCATTAATCTGCCCGCGAATATCACTCCTCATCTAGCCGCAATTAGATCTAATTGAATATTAAGGAAAGACTGCCGCTTGTAAAACCGAATTGGGAGGGAGAATGGAAAAGAGGCTTATTGCTGAAGTGTCTTCTATTCATGACATTACGAATATTCGTAATGTCATCGGAATGTTGATGTTGTTGTATAAGTTCAGAATAATCATTGGATAAAAATGAACTTTATGTTCTACTAAATAAATTAAAAAATTCTTTATGACGCATAGTCAAGAAAACTCATCATATTTACAGTATGTTTTTCTTTAAAATCATTTTAATTATTGAGTAATTGTAGTTACTACTCTAGAATTATAATTTCCTAATTAGTGTCAGTATTCTTATTTGATTAGTATTGATACAAAATAATACTTTTTCCTTCAACTCCAAATTTTTACGAATATGTAGTTAAAGCACGTTGAAGTGCTGAATTACGTGGAATTGTAACATTTACCGGTCGACAATGTGTCGTACAGGAAGAAATACAAAATAATAACTGTCAATAAAAGTACACGTATCTGCGTGAGTATTGTACCTCGTAAATATCACTACGATGTGTGACAAACTTAATATAAAACTGTTGAATGCACGACTGATGCTTTCTACTTTTCAACAAGGTTAATTTTCCTATAACATTCAAATATCTCAATCCAAAAAGTTGTTAGTTCCATTTTCCGCCGCATACCGAGAAAGTTGTCGTGCGTTCGTGTCTTTTCTTGTCGCCTAATGTATTCGCGTTGTGTGTGAGGGTTTTAATAGCGCATTAAAAATCATATTAACCATTCATGTTATATTTTATTATTGCCTTCGGAACGTGAAATGTCCCCTTATTGATGATGAATAAATATTTTTATTGCTACGTTTCAAAGTAACACGTTTTTATTGACAAGGTAAAAATATAGCCATTTTCTGAATAAGTTTCTGTTAACAATATTAAAACATCGTGCGATGTTAATTGGGTCTAGCATACCTTGCAGTTTTACATCTTACAATTTTCCACATGAAAAAGAAGATAATAAAATCACTTATTTAGCACAGAATCATTACGCGAGGCCAGTAAAGTGAATTCCCTCGTAATAACACTCCCAAAAACACTTTCTCCCAAGGTATCCATTTTGTTGATCCAGCTTTTTTAAATAACCAATCTGCTTATTTACCCACACGCGACGGTTTATGTAAGAACCAATCCAATTCGGCATTCGCAGAGATTAAGGCAGTATATCGCCGCCCCTCGCATAATCCCTATAAATCCACTTTATATTCATCCACCTTAAAGGCCGCAATAAAAGTATCTGGTATATTCTTACGTGCCTCCGGCGAGAAAAAGCTGATTTGTATAAATTGACGGCCATCACCTTATATTGAATGGTTCGTAAACATGCGACGCCAATTTTGTCGCAGCGCTGCCGAACTGGTGTCTCGTTCTTGGTGGGATGTGAAAATATTGATAGGTTTGTGAAAATCTTTGCAAGGCTGAGTAAGAGTTGGTAAGTTGGGTTTAACTTTTACACTGTGCTAGTTGCTAGTTGTGTTTATCGGATGGACGATACTAAATGTAGCTCATACATTTTATGATTTAATATGTTTACGAAGAGCTTTATGATTTATCTATAAAATCGTATGTAATAATCGTTGTTTCTAATGCATCTGCCCAAGGAAAGGAAGTAGGTTGGTTAAAAGAAAACTTGCTAAAATCTGACTAGACCTTTTCCTCACCGCCTCTGTGGTCTCCTGCGTCCTACCCTTGTAAGACGCAGGGTACCCTTGTACTCGGTTTAGTTGGTGGTAAGGGCTTATTCCAATTCCGCCTGGCTAGCTACCACCATCTTACCTAAGTCTGACGCCATAACAATAATTTTAAAAATCGTTGTGTTCCGGCAGTTAGAGGTAAGATAGCCAGTTTCTCAGTGATGAGGATTCCGAGTGTAGTGCGCTTGCACCTTCGGCCTTATCGTCACTTAATATCAGGTGTGGTGAAGCACATCCCGTTGTGCATAAAAAACCTATAAAAATCTAAATAAATTAAACAACACGGTAACAAATTTTCATTGCTAGAAATGGAGACACATGTTCGTGATTTATTACCCTACAGTCACAATAAGAAAAATACTTTTAACAAAATGCCGAGCGAGTTAAACGCCCCAACCGCTTTACCAATTCGTTTGAAAGTGGCATTACCTTAAATCATACGCCGGCGTATATCAAGAGGCAACAAATATCAGGCCCTGCGAGGTGTTTAGGGCAATACGCGATATGACTCATACGGCTGTATTAAACTTGAGATCGGATTGGGACTAGAAGGGGTGGAGTGGCTTTGAAAAGATTTATATGATGCCCTTTTTTGAAAAAGTTCTCGGCGCAATCATAAAAAAGGTTTACGCATCATTTGACGTTAAAAAGTATTTAATAAAATTTAAACCTATGAAAATGTTCCATTTAAAACGTAACGATTTCATAACCCATATCTTAATTTCTATATTCGGTAAAATATAATAAAAAAACCCATATACGCGCTGTAATCCGTAAAAAGTGTTTTTATTTCTAATGAACTGTACGCACGGAAACCTTAGAAGTGTAAAAGGTATAAGAACTAAATATAATTATTTTAACACAATTAAAAAACATCGTATTTCTAATGCAGTTAAAAATTCAGTTTGATTTCTCAAATTATTAGGACCCTTACCTATGAAATTGACGTTTTGTATGGAGATTTTTTTACAAATTGCTTTTTACATACTTAGACATTTATTTTTATTTGTAAATTTGTAAACGGCGTGAAACAGATCATATAGACAAATAGACAAAATGGCGGCGTGGACGGCGCGGTGAAGGAAAGCAACCGCAATGACCGTCTTGCACGAAGTTCACTCCGAAGCCCGCCGGCAAAGAAATTTATTTCTTTCTTCTGCACAATTTGTTGGTTGTTTATTGGAGGTTTTTAGATTTTAATGCACTGTGGCGTTCACTTTTTCGTCGCCAAGTTTTATATCTTGATTCAAACGCACAATTAATTAATAAGCATTTATTCAAGATGCAACAAAGCAAATACACTTCACGTTATAATATACGGGGA
The DNA here is from genome assembly GCA_928269145.1 of Agriphila tristella. Lineage (NCBI taxonomy): Eukaryota > Metazoa > Arthropoda > Insecta > Lepidoptera > Crambidae > Agriphila > Agriphila tristella. The sequence continues at coordinate 963,211 of OV743440.1, read as the reverse complement.
GAGAGAGAGAGGGAAGGTCTGTGCCTCTCAGTTAGGGATACCACACATACTAGCATTTTCATAATTTATTTCATAACTGCGAACGCTATTGTAACAAAACTTTTATATCCACATGTTTAAATATTAAGCTAACTTAGGCAAAATAAGTTAAGGCCAAGTTACATTAAAAAATGAGTACTATTTCTTTAATGCAAAGAAAACTTTAACTATGCTGATAATCTTAGTTCGTTGATGCTGATAGTTCTGCTGATGGCTATAGTCATAATTTGATGTAATTAATCCAGCAACTGATAAGTATTTTCAATCACATAAGTCATGAGGTTCTCTGTTTGTGAGAAAAAAAAAACACCAATTTCATAGGTAAGGAGTAAGGACCCAATACACATGCATTTTATAAGTTATGGAAAAAGAGGACTAAAAATTATTTTAAAAGTTACAGTTTTCTGCGTCATTATAAAACTTTTAAATTCAATGTATCCCAACCGCTCTATAGTTTTCCTGTCCTAGAGCTGTATCGGTCGTAATTCGCAGTTTGTATTCATGCGTCCGCCCGCCCGACGAACCGCGCCGCCCGCCCGACGAGCCACGCCGCCCAGCAATTCGCGTTCGTTTCATTTATTATTCCTTCTCATAATCCCATTTAAATATGTTATAATTAAAATAGTTTGTGGTGTAATAGGGTATTAACTCAAGATCTTTGAAAACTAATTTATCAATAACAACGTGAAGTTAAATATCTATTTGAGGTCATGCATTAGGTATAGTTGTTCATTATTGAGTATAATATTTTCCCGTCGTATACATACACCGTCATTTTGTAGTCGTTTAAATTAATTTAAGGGAGATGTTTAACTTTCTCATACGAATATATTTTAGCTGTCTAGTTAGTATGAGAAAATCATTTTTTTTTCGTTTTTCAACCCATGTTGCTTTAGCAAAAATGTTTAGTTTCATTGGTAGAACACTGCCTTAGGTTAATTAAAATGACTACAAAATGACGTTATAATTAATAACCTTTAAAAGGGAGATTGAAATTTAAAAGAGTTAATGCTAACAACGAGGAGCTCGGTGGTGCAGTGGTTTAGCGCCTGGCCCAGCGATTGCGGGAGTTAAGCAACGTTCGCAAGGGTCGGTCATGGGATGGGTGACCAAAAGTTTATTATCTCGAGCTCCTCCGTGCTTCGGAAGGCACGTTAAGCCGTTGGTCCCGGCTGCATGTGCAGTCGTTAACACCCACCAATCCGCATTGGGCCCGCGTGGTGGGTTATGGCCCATCCTCCTTACCACCCATAAGGAAGGCCTGTGCCCCAGCAGTGGGGACATCAAAAATAGCTGATGGATTAATGCTAATAAACAAACAGATGTTTTTAAAAGAAATATTCCTACAGTTAAGACGTGATATTTAGGTAGTCACCTTTTTATAATTAAGAGGAACATTGTAATAATCTTTCAGTTTTTTTGTTTAATGGACATCAAAAACGCACCAGGAAAAGATCCTAACCTCAAGAGTTAGCAAATGTAACTGAATACTTTTCCTGAATATTGACCCTCACGGAGTCTCACAAGGAGTCCATCAAACATAACAATCAGTCCAGGTCCATATATTTACATGCATAATAAAACCCCGTATCTGTGCGTCCGGCCCTATGCCCTACTATTAACTTATGAAAATAAGCTACAATAACAGTTTGTTTATTTTGCGTTATTCCTTTGCAAGGGAAATTTGTGACTGGACGAAGATTTGCTACGTGCGCCTCTCAAACTGTAGGCTTTTTAAATATTGTATAGAAAAACATATACCGAAAACGAAGGATTTTTGTAAGCTTTATCTGAGGAAAGATTCGTGCTATAAAATTGATTACTTAATTGTTGTTCAAAGCACTGGGAATAATCATCGACTACTTTGAAGTCAAAACCAATAATCTGTAATTTTTAATTTTCAAAATTCAGCTTTACGCCTTGACTTATTAATGAATACTTATCTAAATTCATTTCAGATCATACTATAAAGCAGAGGTGTCCATACTTTTTTTCAAAGAGATCGACATTTTGACCGTTTAACCGACCAAATGTTTATCAAATCACCATTTAACCCACCAAATATTTATCACTAATAATTTTAGCTATCCTTGGCGATCGACCTTAAAACCTCTCTCTCTACCAACGAAGCCCTCTAACAACGAAGAAATATAAGATACATTCAATTAATATTTTACACCAATCACACAGAAAATAATGGTTTATGTTACTCTACCACAATCTCTTGAGAGCAAAGTTTGAGAAGGGCATGTTAGCGAATTCTGCAGCGCCATATTTTGACAAGGGCCGCGGTGGCCGGCGCCGAGCCTGCCTAATGGATGTTGTTACTACAAACATCCCTGTACAGAGGAAATTATTCCAGCTTTCTTATGGATGACCAACAAATCATCCATACTTTGGAGATGGTCACTTTTGTTAAAGGAGTAACGGGTGTGTTAAGGAGTTTTATTGACGTTGATTGTAAACATTGTTATGAATGACCCATCGGTGTTTACCCATACTAAGGTTACTTAATATTACACCCATATTTACAAACATTACTATAAGGTATTACAGTGCACGCTCAGCGTCTCAACTACCAATCACTTGTAATACGTAAAACAAATGAACCAATCAGAGAGCTCTATTTCAACGCAGTAAGTTTGCAAAGTCAAAGGTCGCAAGTAATGTAAAGTAAGTAATCTTTTGAGTAATAAGATTGACAGCTATGGCACAGGATAAAGAAACATCTTTTGGCTATGGCACCCGAGGATTTAAAAATAAGTCTTAAACACTTGTCACAAAAAGAAACATACCATCCAACGATAAAGTTATAATCTTTAAAAATAAATAACAAAATATCATACATAGGAACATAAAAGCGAAATAAGTCACTTCAATGAAACCAAATTCAATCTCTTGAGTACCACAAACTTTACAACATCGCCCTATTCATTACACATCCTAGCTCCTAAACACGCAACAACATTGTAACATGTCAAACGCATAAATAAAATCTCCCATCGCATAAATACAGATGTGATCCCGAGGGAGCGAGCAATCGCGCCGCGACCAAGCATTACATTCCGGAATACACTCAAAAATGCCCTCCAATACCCGTGAAATCTCGACCTACCTCATAAAACAGGAGAAACAATATCTTGAACGCACCATAACCTACCACCTTATAATTTACCGCCCAAACATCCCCTATTTCTTCGCTCTTAAAGTCAACTTTATCAAGTCGTAGATGCAATCTAAGTTGGCAGAGTTTCGGCTTCTCCTGGGCCATAAAAGTGTATTGTGCGTCTGTAAAGGCGCCTGTTTGTCACCATTTGCATATAGATGTCGGTGCCGACGTTTTTGAACTCCTGTTGAAATGGAATATTAGCCTTGGGATTGATGGGCAGGTGATAAAGGAAGGAACACAGATTGAACGCAATTAATGTACGTAATACGTACGTTTTCAGGCTACGTACAAAACGGAGAGTTGAAATCAAATTGACAGAAAATGCGTTTCATGGTATTTGTTACTGTGATAATACACAAGCCACCGTATAGGTACGAATAGGTGTAGGAATAAATCATAAACATCTTTTTTTTAATACTCACCACATAAATTAGGTAAATATAATGCGAATCACGAAAGATGACCACAAATGGCATTCATCTTCGCATCATAACTCATGAAGAAAATAATTAAGACTAAATAATATTTCATGTACATTATTATAGATATACATACACATTATATAATATTATAGGAAATAATATTTTGTATAATTAGTATTTTCTTCACGGGTTATGATGCGAAGATGGGCGCCATTTGTGGTCATCTTTCGTGGTACGAACTATACGTACCTTATTTTCAAATGGTCTGAAATTCTAAATTAAAATAATTTAGATAACAATATTAAGTTGTATACTTTTTGGTTCCATTTTATTTCCCCAGTTCATTGGTTAGCAACTTCAATTCTACACAAGCAAATTGGACCCAGCCACAAGAGGAAATGGGTACAGGAAAAAAAAACAAATGCGGAACGGAAAAATACTCTTTGGAGAAAATAAAAAAAAAAACTGGTTCTGAATTTGAATATATTCATGATGGTTTATCCTCTGGAATTAATGAACGCGAGAGAGGTGCCGCGCAGGGACGCACTCAGGTGGAAGGCCGTAAACGAGTGACTTTTATTGTTGCAGCGATGCCGTTTGCTAAATGTGATTTTGAACGGGATGTTTTTATGTAAATTCAGCAGTTTTTATATGTTGTAATGTTTTTAATTATAACTCAAGTCAGTTATTCTTTGTAACAAAGGTTTGTCTGGAAGAGCTCGCTCCCAGCGATAAAACCGCCTTTGCCCACCGTAGTCTTAATGTTTTATTTGTAGTTTTGACTGTAATGTGTGAGCAATAAAGAGTTGTATTTATCAATCAAGTCAGTAATAGGACTTTTGTTGACAAGCTTATCAGATTTCGAGGATACTTTAGTTCTTGCGTGACTTCGTCAGTAAAATTAAGTCTAATTGATTTCTTAAATATTTTTTGTCATTTTTAGCTTTATAATGAGGGAGCTAAACATATTCAAATCCAAATAGACCTACGTACGAGTACATGGATTTTGTTTAGCTTCTGAATTTCAAGGGTCTACATATTTTACGGACGACTCAAAAGATCTATGTAGCTCATTCGATTTAAGGCAAAATAAAAAAAATTGATTGAAGACCCTTGCTCCCTCACTGTCATCGCAAGTGCTATAACACTAAACAGGATGGCAATACGCGCCGCACGTACGCTCCACCGATATATACGCGCGCTGACACAACAACGCACTTTCTTAATCATATATACTCCCAGTAAACATACTACTCCTCGCACAAACATATAGGCTATACCAAAATGAGATATCGCCTCAAAACGCCTTTTTTCGGGAACTAGTAGGCAAATCACGAATTGCAAAAGTATGGCGGAAGAACATAACGGTTGGCAATTGAGCGGATTAGTCGCTATTTGTTCTTATGGGAATAAATGGAGAAGCATTAACCTAAATTCAATTTACAAATTGGACACGTTCTGGGAGTATACTTAAATTTTAGTAGCGTATGGTGTTTGTTCGTTAGTGAAATACCTACATATTGAAAATAAATGTTATTGTACTTCATTTAATTGTCAAACATTCCAGAGTAAACAAAGCTTATGTGAACGATCAGAATCTTCATTTTCATGGCACCAATGACCTGTAAAGAGCGTGGTGCAGTAGTTTAGCGCCTGGCCCTACGATTGCTTAGCTTAAGCAACTTTCGCAAGGGTCGGTAATGGGATGGCTGACCAAAAATTTATAATCTCGAGTTCCTCCGTGCTTCGAAAGGCGGGTTAAGCCGTTGGTTCCGGCTGCATTTGCAGTCGTTAAAACCCACAAATCCGCATTGGGCCTGAGTGATGGGTTATGAATGGCCCACCCTCCTTATCCACCCATAGGGAAGGCTTAGGTATGCCCCAGTAGAGAGGACATTGAAATGGCTGATTGAATATTTTTTTGGAATTAGAAATGGAATGCCACTAGCGAACAGGTATTAAAGTAAACAGCAATAATCAAATACACTTTTATCAAATGACAGGGATTAATTTTAAACTTTAAGGTCATTTCAACAAGGGATAAGATAAGAAGATATTTGGATTTCAATAATATATTTTCTAAACTTCCAACAGCATACAACGTACGAGACAGTTTACCTCACAAACCGATAGAACTTAAATCGCAAGCATGACTGGGTCTAGCTTGTGGATTGTCCCGCGTGTCCCGGAGTGTCCCGCGTGTCCCGGACAGTTGGGCCGCGGGTTTCCACTCGGCCTAACTGTCGCCCGTAAGTTGCTCAACTCACAGCCATTACCAGCCACTTTGGGAAGTATTCGATAGGTACTGTCTGCTGTTGACTTTTGTCTCTTTCTGTAATAGTAGAAATGGTTCTATTTCCAGTAAAAATATGATTTACATGTTACCCATTTTCAATTGTTTCAAACGCATATCTATTGAGATTTATACTTTTGAAAAATTGGACAAGTGAAAGAATAATCCTCACACGATGGTTAGACAAATGGAGTATTTGAAATTTAGGCACTTTCGGTTTGCTCTACTCTCCACCAAACAACTGAAAGCATCATGCCCCTACCCTTATCCCAATTTATTTGGGGTCGGTGCAGTGTGTCCTTCTCTTCCATTCCTTCCTGTCACTCATCTCTCCTCATTCACTCCCATCACATTCATATCATTCCGCACACAATCCATCCATCTTTTCTGCGGTCTTCCTCTTGCTTTCCAGCCGTCAACTTTCGTATCCATTACTCTTCTAATAACATGTTTTTCATCCCTTCTCATAACATGCCCATAGTCCATACCAAACAACTGCAACTGAAAATTTCACTGCTAAAAATAACTTTATAGTAGAGGTGGACTAATGGACAAGTTCAAAATAGTATAACTTATATCATAGGATGGCAAATTAATGTTTCTAGATGCTCGTTTGTTAGAAAGCAAAATTCTAAAGAACAATGGCGACACGCCATACATGAATTTATTTAATTTAAAATTTTAGCGTTCAGAAATAAAATCAATAGGTATATTTTCGCCGTTGTTCTTTACAATCCAGATTTAGATTTAGACCAGGCAAGCGCTGCCTAATCCGACCCATTCGCGCGTTTAGCCAGCCCAGTCGCCTGCGAAGCACTGTCCTTGACGCGCCGTCCACCGGGATGTCAACTGCCAACGACATGTGTGTAATCGCTTATTATGATATGACTGACTTGAGATTTTCCTCTTAGTTGCAATCAGTATAGAGTTCTAAAAAGCGGCTAATGTTTACTTTACTATCTCAACTGGATTATTCAGCTGTTCTTTTATCTTTTCTTCAATAGCCAAAATCTGTATAGATTTTTATTTTGAAAGTCATGAATTACCAATATTTTTATACCTGCCTAGGTGGCAAGGAATGAAATTATGGTGAAGGTAAGCCGCTCTACAGAAATCATGTAAAATGTTATGATCTGCATAGTGGATCATTGGGGTGGGATTTCCAAAGGTAAGCCGATGGGAATCGGCTTGTATGGACCCTTCGCCATTGCTGCCTACATACCTAAAGATTATTTGCCTTGCCTATTTAATTTTTTTCATAAAACTCAAAAATGATCGAATTGTTGGCCTACGCGTAGAGCCCTAACGTCTGAAGGTAGAGACACCATTCTTGGAGGGTAGATACCTTTCACGGTGTAGGTGAGTACTAAGAAAGGTTTTGGAAAATTCCCGTTATACAGGGTGCTACAGAATGTTCCAGTTTGTATATGATTTCTTATGGGGAACATTTAAATGTGTGATGTTATGGGCGAGGCAAATAATCTTTAGGTACGTAGGCAGGTATAAAAAATATTGGTAATCCGTGACTTTAAAAAAATGCACAACTGTCTTAATCACGCGAACGAAGTCACTAGCAAAAACCTAGATTAATATATTTGAATAAACTTTACTATTTTACGAATGACTATTAATGAAACATTTGTCTAAAACATGCACAAATCCATAATCAAAAATACTTCACACGTTTAGTCTAAATTTGTAAACTACATCTTTAGTTTCTGCAAGAAAAAAATTTTAAACTACTCACATCTTTCTTTAGTTTCTACAAGACGTTATTTCAATATCTAAATATTGCACACTGTCATATCTAAATAATAAAATAATAATACCAAACACCCCCTCACATCAATCAGGCCTGCATCTATTGATTCGGAAACGTCGTCTCCATTTATTGAAAGTGCTACCTACGCTAGCAATATTCCAACTGATTGTATATACCCCGATGTATTTAAAGGTTATTTTTCCTTGGCAAAGAGTAATGAGACGAATGAGCAGCCAAACGCAGTGTCATTGTCACTTAGTGTATGCGTTGCGAAGCCGTGTCCGATTCGTGGGGAAATGATTTTTATGCTTTCTGACTTCGTTAGATGACGGGGACAAAGGGTGTTTGTTGTTATGTAATATATATAATAAATAATAAAATCTATCTAAGCATATTAGTATAAAGGAAAGGGAAGATCAGATTTAGATACATATAGTTCAGGCAATGAACGCTCAAAAAAGGTATAGAGGGAAAGGCGTGGAACACAATTTTTGACTTCGTAACTTTGTTTGGACCTGTTAGGAGGTGAACATATCAAAAGTCCCCGCCCGTAGCCCCTATGCCGGGGGGAGGGGAGGATTTGAAGGTCCCATTTTTCGGACTCAGTCAAAAATTGTATTCCAATCATTTCCCTCTACACCTTTTCGTTTACTAGGCTGAGCTTTTGATATGTTAGAATTGAAATGTTGTGTTTCGATTAGTAGCCGCCTCTGTGGTCTAGTGTTTCGCCCACCCATGTAAGATGCAGAGGTCCTGGGTTCGATTCCTAGGGGCGGTACCATTTGTTCTCAGTTTGGTTGGTGGTAGGGCTTAAGTCCGCCTGGCTAGCTACCACCATCTGACGCCATAACAAGAAATTAAAAATGTTGTGTTCCGTTCCGTGAGAGGTAAGATAGCCAGTTGCTCAGTGATGAGGATGCCGGGTGTAGTTCACTTCCACAATCGGCCTTATTGTCATTTAACATCAAGTGTAGGTAAAGGCCAAGCACGATCTCGTTGTGCATAAAAAAAGTATTGTTGGTAATTTCGTATTATCTAAAAGATACAACGCAAATTATTTTTAAACACTATCCAAGGAATTTCAAACTCAAAAGAATTTATATTTGAGTAACAAAATTTTAGCTAGATTTATTCTACTAAAGGCACTGTTATAAACAATTAATTTTCGTTAGTCACTTTTATCCCGGTACATTTTCATCCCCAACTTCTGCATTATGCCTTCCACAAGCAAACAGCAAAAACCCCTGACCTTTACAGCCATACTTCAGCCGCGTGGCTCGGAAGGAAGTCCCATAAGGCGACGGACGGCGACGCTCCGGAAGCGCCGCGCGACACGTGCCTGCGACAATTAGCCCTCTGGACACCAAGGGGGGACTTTTTGGGATGACATCATATTGCGATAATTTACCTTGTGTTATATATTTCAATAGAAATAGCTACATAAAGCAGATAGAGTACAGATGACCAAATCTTATCAATGAAAAAAAAAACAAAGGATTACCAAATTACCACAATGCATGATGAATTAAAGGATCTGAGATGATTTTCAAAGTTCATTAGCAGTGTAATTAAAACTAAGTAAAAGAACTTAAGGAACTTAAACTCTTTATTTCATAACCATTAATATATACTTAATATAATACGTAGTAGTTCAAACAGTTTCTTATAATATAACGACATCCAATAAAATATCTAAAATTAATTAAGTCAACTTCGACATAATCAGTACACGGAAATAAATACAGACAAAGCAGTTATTGTCTGTCTGAGTACACCTTCATCAATCTCGCAATATCGTTTCCAAAAGTCATTAGAACAGTATCGAAAATAGACATCAAACATTTAATGAGATATATCAATACAAAAGAAAGAACAAAGAACGTTATTAATTTTGATCTCGACGGTGAAATTGATGGCTACGAATCCGTCACCGGTGGGTTACCGGTTGACCGACCTTTAGGGGCAAAAAGAACAGAAGGATAGTCAGCAAATCATCATAGTAATGCCTGTGTTGACTGCTTGATACCCGAGTAACGACTGATAATATATTATGTGAGTTACGACGGGCCTCTTTGGGAAGTGTTCGCTTTGATTTATGTGTCTCACCTAGTGTAGCGCTAAATACTACTATTTTGTTATTTGACATAAATAAAGTGATGTGTCGTACATCAACAAGTGATTTAGGAGCTTAAGGCTCCTGTAGCCCTCAAGTGGCGCCCTCATCTTAATCAAATTTATTGCTCGCTATGTACATATTGTAATATATTTCATTGTAGTGGTACTTACTATTACTATAAGGAACTATATTGACTGAGGATATTATTTGTAAAAAAACTAAAGAACCTTAGCTTCAATCTGTACATTTTAATTTTCGATTCATGATGCATTTATCGTGTAATAAATTCAATTATTTGAGGTACCATGGGCAACAGCGTCGCTTAACCACTGCTAAGGTTAAAATCGCTTGCACGCCGCGCCCGTTGTCTTCGTGCAGGGGCGATACGCGCGCACACGAATTTTGTTGCAAACTGGTTAAGCGACGCTGTTGCCCATAGTACTCTATACAAGGTGCATTTGTAACCAGTCTCAAAATTTTAAGGATGTGTTCAGTCCATGAAACTGAACAACTTTCTCTAAGAAACATAGGGTCAAATATGTAAAAAAAAGACTTTTCATACAAATCAAAGATCATACAATCACGTGATCAGTTTAGTATGGGATGACCAAAATTTTTTGGCGTATTACGACACATGTTTCATGGAGGAAGTTGTTCAGTGTCGTGGACTGAACACATCCTTAAAATTTGGAGAGTGGCTACAAATAAATGCACCTTGTATAGGGCCCTTCTTCGAGCATCGCAGCTTAGCCCGTCTTACTCTAAGGGGCCCTTTATAGATGACATAGATTTTGAAAGTTAGTACGATACACATACGATTATTGTTTTTCTTTACATTTTACGCAGAACCGATTTTCAGTTAAGATTAAAATTACTGTAACCATTAGCACAGTTTCTCTGTTAGATTCTAATTTTAATCGTTTAGTTTCACCTGCGTTAAGTAAATCATTTTTTAAATCTTCAATGTAGACATGCGCAAATGTGCCATCATTTTATTTCCTATTTGGAGCTCCATCGCTATCGTGAACTATATCTATTTCGGTCTTTACCTTTAATTGCACATTTCCTTTTACCCTAAAGAGATATTTGAAACGTGAGTGAAATAATCAGACGCGATTAGCGCGTTTCCTTGAACCGTTCGCGGCGCACGCGCAAGTATAAATCACCCGTGTCTCCTCCCAGAATAGAGCGACACGTGAGTCTTTTTGACCGGCATTTTATAGATAACTACGTTTTTAGTTATGTGACGTAAATCTCCGAATGCTGACATTTTAATCTGTCTTTTAATAGGAGTCACCAGATAGGGTTTGGAGTTAATTTTTCATCATGTAATTGTTCTATTTCAAAAAAAGTCGTAAGTATTTAAAAGTTTTTTTTAGGCTAAGTTCATATGAACACGCGGTGCCGCGCGGTAGGAGCATTCACATGATAGCGTGCAAGCGCGGCAGTCTGGCATCAAAATCACTGAGAATGGACGCGGAGGAAGCAATTTGTTTATGGACTTATTTATTTATACAAAGTTATTTTAACAAAGAAATGCAACTAATTTGTAGATTAAACTTGCCCAAGTTTTCTTTTTTTCTTTAGAATCATTCTTATATGAGAAAATTAAAACTGATTCTTCCCAAGACCTTCTCTTTAATTTTTTTTTTTTTTTTTTTTTTTTTTTAGGTAGGTTAGGTAAAATTTACTTACGCTAGACTGAACAAAATTTAAAAATAACCTAACTATAGATCAATTTATACATAAACAACTTTTATAGCATTTTAAGTCGTAAAAGATAATAATATAAAAACATCGACTAATAAAAATAGCATTATGAATTATTGAACTTTTAGATTTTAGGCATTCACAGTGCTGTTTTTATATTACGGTAATTGATTAAATTTATTCAACAACAGACATTAATAATATGACAAACAATTACAAATAAAATATTTCCACTAACTCACCTGTTCGGGGCAAGGTACCTAAAAGACTGGCGGCATTGCCCCTTTGAATCGCTAGGCTTATGCGCTGAGCAAAATAGTTGCCAGACTTTCGGTCTCCTGTTGCCTCCAACAGGCGAGCAGTTAGGTCCTTTAAAAACAATTTTGCATTTGGACCCCAGGGGCCCATTGTCTCCACTGCGAAAGGGAGGAAAACGTATGTCTCCCCCAAGTCCCGGTATTTACGTGTTTTGTTACACTCTGCTGTGATTGCTGCCGCACAAGATTGACCTGATGTAGCGTCAATGTGGCACGGGGCCAAAGTATCCACACAGGTGGCGTCCCAAACTAAAGTCCTTCCCATGCTCCAAGGCACAAGTGACATCCCGTCAGGCCTCCTGCCGTCCGACCTCAACACCCCACTAGGCTCTAGAACAGCAGGCACACCGGCAGTCACCAACGCTCTGCGAATGATATCGTTTAGTGAAGCATGCCTACTCATACGCCCTGCACTCCTTTGACACGAGAGACCGTGGTGGCCCAGCTCATTCACCCACTCCCCACATCGACACCGATGAGGTTCGTTTGCCCTGGTCCCCAAACGGAGTTTGGTTCTCTTTAATTATTTGAATAGTCCTTGGAGTTAAGATTCCAAATGGCATTTCTTTTTTCGACTTCGTAGATAAGCAAATCGATAGATAACGGTTTTGGTTTTATCGTGCAGGATCAGCGTGGACGGGCCTTTTTGACATTAGAGGTCAATTTTCAGAGACGGCGAAGAGCCGAATGCATCAGTTTAATTGATCGCGTCACCGTCTAATCCCGCTTGTTTCCAAACATACAATTATCCCATTTATCTCCCGACGAGCTCAAATTGACCATCTCGATTCTTGTGCATTGTGTCTTATAAAAGTTTAACTTTTTATTTGGGACTTCTGATTTTCTGGGAAATTTAAGTTTTGAACTGAATCCAGTACAAGCAAATCTTTTATCAACACGTCATTATGAAAATTTGAGGAAAAATATTTGTCAAAATGATAAGACAAGCCATTAATCAGAATTTCTCTCTTGGTAGATTATACCTTGATGTGACTCTATCGGCATTTACAAAGTACGTTGGTACTATTTTGAAGTTAATTACGATTTAGTCTGTCGGTAGGCATACCTACTATAAAATGAATTTATTGAGAAAAATTGCAATTAGGATTTATACTTTACTAATGATTCTGATTAATCTGTCCGTTTGCTTTAACGATAGGAGCCTCAAAGGCACCGGGCATGGTTAAGAACATTCGAAATTAAAATTGGTTACGAAATAAATTTCGCACTGCACATTCCAAAGTCAAAGGAGAAAACCATCATCTGTATGTTTGTTGTGGTCAATATGGTCACATATTATTATAATAATTTATGTGTTCAGTAGCGAAGGGTCCATATAACCCGATTCCCATCGGCTTACCTTTAAGAAATCCCACTCCACTGATTCGCTAAGCAGATCACAACATTTTTGTAGAACGGCTTACCTTCGCCATAATTTCATGAATAAGGTATAGTGAATGGCTCTGTTCTCGTAACAGGTTCCAACGAAATAGCCACGCAAGATTTTGTACTATAATCGCATAAACAAAACCATTCGGCGTTAATCGGTGCTATTAATGCATCATCCACATATCAACGGAACAATGGCCGCTCGCACAATCGCCGCGCCGTCCCAGCCTCCACCTGAAAATCCGAATTATTCCGCATTATTCATATTCCGATGCGGAACAATGCGCTCCGCCGGAAACCTGTCCGCGGTCTACACGCGGATTTTACACGCAAATTTACACCTACCATAATCTGGTTGTGACCGAAAACAAACTCAAACATCATCGTTTAAAGTTCGTTTTCTGTTGGCTGCACTAAACCGTTAAACACTGGCCAACGAGATGATCTCTCCCAACTGTTTTGTAAATGGAACACGATTCGAATTGTCACCTGAAATTGACATGCAATCTGTTTTGTACTTTATTGGAATCGTGTTTGGTTTAATTTCCCTTGCTCTACTCTGCTGCAGTTCTGATTGAAATTTCGTACAACGTCGTATTGAATGCGAGGTCTATTGTGAGGCAATAAAGTTCAGTTTGGATTGTAGTGTACGCTATATATCACTATGAGTGGATATTCACATGTGCAACAGCGCGGAAGGTTTGACAAGCGGCCGATCTCACATACAATATGGCGGACTTTCCGTTTCCGGTAGCGATTACGAGTTGACGTGTGGTGTTTGGTTATTTGCGGCGCAGATAACTGGTCCGGTTTAATGAACTCCAATTGAACGCTGTACGGTAGAGACGCTTTTGTATTGTTGCCTTCAAGTTGAATGTTACTTGCAGATAAATTATTAATGTTGTCTTACATCTTAAAGGAGTAAATAAAGTTTTAGCAGGATTTTTTAACTTCTTACTTACTTATGGTTTATTTATTACACATCGGCAGGTAACGAAGTATTTAGAGAGAGATGTACACTCAAGAGGTTAGAGTTATAAGTCTTTAAAATTACGATAGCAATAATAAACAGTTTTCCATTTATATCGCCTTAAGCCTATGTCACCATAACCTAAATTACCAACTATACGTATACCTATGGCTGTCACTTCCGTTGACTAGCTGCCTCTCTATCACGCGGGAAGGCATAAAAACCGCCTCGTCACCGGCAGAGCAGTTTCCAGTCATTGTGCACCTGCCACTCTTGAAGTCATTAATTATCCCGCCCATGTGACCCCCTAACTTGCGTGAAGGTGAACCCATTGTTTTGATCCTCAACAACCATAGGGATTCATCTAAATAGCTCAGTGGTTAACTTTGCTGATTAGTTTTGTTGCCGAAACAATTAGACTTACAGTTTCAAGTAATTTTAGTGTTAAAATGTTCAAGTTTTGGCTTTGAAGAGGTTTAAGTAAAAGTTAGTAATTCCTCTTTAAATTATTAGGCTTATGGGAAATAAAAGAAAATATTTCAGTACACTGTAGGTAGAATATTTACTATAGAACTCTGTATTTATTTCTTTTTGTGTGAAAATCATAGTCAAGTCCGTCAGTCTAAAACTTTTAGAATTTTGGCTCGGTTATGCTATGCGGAAACATTTGTCTCTGTCTTTTTCTTTACGTGTGAAGAGTATGGAAAATAACCTCACTTCTGCACTTTTTCATTATCTTTAGCACATTTTTTTTAAGTTATTGGAGCAACTTCACAGTAAAGTGTGCAAACCATGTTTTCCTATCATGGACCCTTAAAAGGTACGGTTAAGCGCAATTTAACTATTACTTGACACATAATGTCATAGATTTCTATCCCATTTTAGAGTAGGTATATCAGTAGTTATTGCTATCTGGAACGGTGAACCAGACCTATCTTCAATAGTGGCCGACTTTCAACAATCAAAATCTTCATGGGAAATTAAACTATGTGCGAAGTCTCGGTAAAGTCG
This sequence comes from Agriphila tristella, assembly GCA_928269145.1. Lineage (NCBI taxonomy): Eukaryota > Metazoa > Arthropoda > Insecta > Lepidoptera > Crambidae > Agriphila > Agriphila tristella. Next base: position 948,013 of record OV743440.1, on the reverse strand, counting down.
GATAATAACAATGACGTTTCAGCATCGGCTAATTAATCATTGCCCCTGATGTCAGGTCCCTGGAAGGTGAGAGCGAGAGGTGAGAGGCGGTGACAAACGACCACGGTGACGTGTTTATTGTTCTACCGCAAGTCACGCCGTGAGGCGCCGGAGTGCGGCTCTGTCTCCTGGCGTTATGGCTTTATTATATTGCACTGTAATCCCGGGAAAACCTGACCGACCTGAGATATTTCAAAAGGGTCGTTCGTTCAGTCGTTGTATTTTTACTGTGTTTTATTATAAGTTCATAACCCTCATTAAGTTGATTATCAATTTTTCAATATTTTCCACTGAAAACGGTTTAGATTTATTTAATTATGTACCCAGTAATGTGCAAAGACAAATGCATGCTATATATATTCATAAATAAATAAAGCTTAAAAAAAAAGAAACAAAAAAAAAACATAAAGCAAAAAAAAAGTATCAAACAGTCATAGATTTCAGACAGAAAATTATACCACCTAATAAGTTTCAATAAGTCATTGTACCTACCAATTATGAACAAAATGGGGTGCGATTTGTTATGTTAAAATAAGTTTATAGCACATAATTAGACTGTAAGTTAAAAACTAAGGCGAGAATTACTGCCGACAAACTGCTGTGCAGTTTGGCAGGTGTTATTTTTGTGAAACACTGTATACCCACTTAATGGAAAAAAAATAATAAGGCGCAACCATGTCCTAATAGAGTAAAAGTAATCGAAAACATCACAATTTTAATGATTTCCGTATAGCTCTTATATGTATTTCATTAGATGTTATATTACTTTTTGAATCTGAAAGTAAAGTTTAAAAATAAGGTATTCCTTTTTATGCAAAATGGGATAGTGCTTGGTCTTCATCTCACCTGATGTTAAGTGACGATAAGGCTGAAGGTGGAAGCGCACTACACTCGGAATCCTCATCACTGAGGAACTGTAACTTCTAACTGAATGAACAAAACAATTTTTAAATTGTTGTTATGGTGTCAGACTTAGGTAAGAATGTGGTAGCTAGCCAGGTGGACTTGAAATAAGCCCTAACACCAACGAAACCGAGTACAAATGTATCCCCCTCCTGGGAATCGAATCCGGAACCCCTGCATCTTATACCTACGGGTAGGCGAACCACTAGACCGAGACAGATGCGGTTTTATTTTGCAAATAAGGATTATTCAACAGCTTAGCTAGAGCCATCACTTTTGTGAAGTAAGGCAACTTAATAGAAAAGTAACCTATACCTCCATATTGACAGTTAATAGACGCAGGTCCCTTCATTACCAAGCCCAATATCTGGTTCTGAAACCCCGAATTGGCTGAAACATTCCGCGGTGCGCGACGTCGCCGCTTGTCGCGTCGGAGATTGGAACTGTCGCGAGGTAGAGTTAGTTTAATGAGGTAGCTTGCCGGTAGAGTTCCGCAGTTTTGTGGTTTGGCGACACGCGACGTCGCGACGCGCCGCAACATTGTGTGTTGGGAACGTGTGTGTAGGTGTACGAAATCGTTCTTGCGTAATGAGATTGATGTGGATTTATTTGTAACTTGATAGTTTTATAGAACTCGTTTTTTATTAACGCCCTTGATACATTATTAGCGTAAAAATTATAAAGGGTTCTACAATACTATTTCTGTGCTTACATCGAATTATTAGATGTTCTTGATAATCGCTTTTCTTCCTGTTAATGATTCTACACAATATGGATTCCGCACAACAACTGTCATTGATCACATTCTCTAGTCCACACCATAGGTTAAGCATAGCATTTATCTTCTGGATTGCTTTTAAAATGCAACATGATCTATTTGAAACAAATTATCTGACTTGTAACTGGAACGTAATAGCCTGTAAAACAGTCTCTTAATCTTGTGTTATTTATTGATAAAAGACGTTACCTATTCTAATAACTTTAAATTGATTTTCATTTTGAGGTAAGTAAGTCATCAAAGTCCGGCTATTGAATTTTGAAGTATGGTGAGTAGTTTAAAATATAAGTATGTCTTCCACACTATAATCTCTTTGTGTCCGTTAAGTTCAGCGTAGCTTGAGGGTCCAATCTCCCAAGAAGGCCAAGTATGTCGCACCTAAGGCCGTAAATTCGCGCGGCCTAAGGTTGGCGCAACAATTAAATGTTTCGGCGACTGTTCCCAACTATGCGAATGGAGAAAGCCTTGACTTAGAGGCTACGAAGTAAGCGTCGATTAATTAAATTATTATGTTTTAATCATAAACTTAATATTCACTGAAATAGACGAACAGAGTTCACTTGGCTGCGAAACCAAAAGTGAGATGAGCCAGTGTTTGTAAATATGTAAACGTGTGCGTGAATTTAGAGATGCACTGAAGTCCATTTTAGGTTGTAGATAACCATAATGTATTTTTGCTCTAATAAATAAAACACAAACAAAATTTTGAACAATTTTATTTAAATAATTTCTTAAGGTCTCCTTTGAGGCTCCCTGCTTATTTATTTATGACATTTATCCAGTTTAATTTAATCACTGGATTTACAGAAAACCTGGAAATAATTGTTAAATTAGTAACTTAAGTTGGTATAATTTACCATTTGAAAACTGTCGGTTACAAGCAGCTTTAAATAAAATTATCAGTGTTCACAAAGACAAACAAAGTTATATTGGAAATCATCGACATGAGTATCGATATCGATAATTTTTTATCAATATCTACGCTTTATTTTCTCAAGTTCACGGACATAATATCTTTTTATCTAACACATAATGTTTAGAAATCAGCCTTTATTTAGGAAATAGGCGTTAAATAGCATCATATTAGTATATAACTTAGTGTGTTTGGGAATATATTCAACTAAAATATGAATTATGAAAATGGTAATAGTACAATCATATTTACCTGTGAAATGAGTGTTTATTTGGGTTATTGTCGTAAGTAACATTACAATCCAGTACAGAACACGACACCATTATTGATTTATATAGCTTTGAGAGCCAAACCGACCCGATCGCGATCAAAATTACAAAATAATCTTGTTGACGCTTTTCACCAAGGTGATAAACGATGATCAATGAAGTCAAACCAGGTTCAGCTGTCAGTTTGTTTTTACTCTTTTTCGCACATCGCATAAGCCGTAAGAATCGGTTTCTCACTCGCACCTTTGTCCGTCTACTTGAGCATAGCGAAAAATTTTCTAAGTCTATGGTTTTAATCAATACCTTTGAAATATGCCGTTTAGTATAAGTTTGATCATTGTAAAAATAGTATCTCGCAAGCATGACTTTGATATTTCAATACGATAAGTGTTTTTTTATGGTTATTTTTCAATACATACATCAATAATAAGCCTGCTCATGTGTTCCCCTATAGTTACAACCTTGGTCTCTTCAAGGCAAGAGTGAATAGGCATTTCCTGGGCAAGCAGACACCTTAGACCAAATCCTTTTTACCAAGCAAGATATGGTGAAGTTACCAATAAAAATAATATTAATCGTTAACGATAGAAAATCACAATATTGGGAATGGGTAAATTTTTCATAATGTTTTTTTACATAATTTTATTGTCCGTCCGTGTGTAAAAAGTTTCCGTTTCAGCTTGGGAAAAAAGCTTTCGTTTTTCCGGCTGTTCGTCTGTTCTCCTCTAGAGGTCACATTTCTCAACCGATTCTCATGAAATTTATTAAATTGATTTTTTTTGTCAATTCATTTTTTTTATTTTTTGATATTTTAGACAATTCGAAAAAATATCAAATATGTCACTAACGTGAAGTCTACAGCTCACAGAGCCAATAGTTTAATAGTATCCTGCAGCAATGTTAACTCAAAATCCTCTTTCAGCTAAAGTTTTCAAGACCGACAGTCTCTAGCTCAATAATGCATTTCGCTAGTTTCGTGGCGCCGCCCGAGGCCCTCAACTGATATTAACTTTTGTCAAGGTATTTGAATCCCGAGGGATCGACGTTATGTTACAAATGGAGATATTTAGTTGCAAACTTCTTACGGAGGTATGTGAGAGTTCCCGGGTGTATGTGTGTTGTACTACATTATCTTGCCAACAGAAAGGTAATTAATCTTCATTGGCTGAAGATATAACTGACGAAGTGTATCCTGGTCTTCAGGAAGCAGAAGGACTTCAATGTAATGTGTGAGAACTTTAATACTGTTTAATATAACCATATTGGATAATGTAAAATTATTGAGGCAAATTTAAAAAAACGGAAAAAAGTTATGTAAAGTTCGTTATTAAAATTCTTGAATAGAAGCGGCGAAATTAACACTTATGTTACTTTTCCTACGCTGCAAACTTTTTTTTTAAGTTGTAGTGACCACTTGCCATTTATAAGTAAAACGTGTGGTTGCTTGTCACATTGAGGGCTTTTCAAAATGACAAAAAATTGTGGGCTCGATAGATGGCGTTGATAAAAATGTATGTGTCATGTGTTTTTTTACTAAGCTTCGAAGAGTACTCAGGTGGGCAAGCAGATATAACCCTAAAATGTTTTTTTTGGGCAGATGTCAGCCAGCGAGCGCACTTTTCTCTTTGGTACAGGCCGTTTATTTTTAAAAGCCAATTTAGACACTTCTCTTTTCATCAACGCTATATAGTGAGGCAAATAGTTACTATTTTTATTTTTTAATGTCACTTTGAAAAGCCCTAATTAAAAAAACCTAATACTATCATCTACTATACTTAATGTACGTTTAGGTTGTCATCTTCAATAATCTAAATTATCTTCAAGGAGTTGGCAATATACAAAGACATTATCATAACAGCCTCTAACGTACAGTTAATTAACAGTTCATGCGCTAACTCTTATCACCACCTCGTTTAAGGCGAGGCACCTATTCAGGCAGAACACACGGAGCGCTCGTAAATAGCGCACCGTCTGCGCTGTGTGGACGTGCCATTACTAATGCAGGTGTCATACGTGAGCCACCGAACTGAGCAGCAAAAGCATAACTTAAATGGCATTCATTTACAATTTGTATTCTAACAATAGGTAGGTATGTGTAATATTAATTCCAGCAGTTAAAGTTAAATTAACCAGTTAACCTGTTCCTTGTTTCTATTTCCTACTCTTGATTTTCCGCCTGTTCTTAACTTAGATAAAACTTATGGAATAAGTAACGGCCGAATACTCAAAGGCTTCTTAACTAAAATTTTAGTAGAGGCCACCTTAAGTTTAAGAAGCCATTAGATTTAAGTGAAATACTCAAAGTTTTTATCTGTTGGTAATGTCTGTTTAGCTAAGGACGCTAAGAAATTGTTTGTCTTAGAAATTGAGAGTCTCTCAAATTTTGAATTGAGTATGAAGTTAAGGCGGTCTCGACTGTTTGAGTAGCTCTCTATTTATCAGCGTTTGAGTATTCGGCCGTAGAGACCTTTCCAATTTTAGAATAACAAAATGGTCACTTGCATTTTCAATAACCAAATTAACATCACATTATTAAGTCTTTCATGTTCAAAGAGACAGTCTGCATCAACAATCAAAAGTACATCAAAAGGTTGGAGATGGGAGTAAAATTGAATCAGTTCTTGATCAGTGGTCTCTCACGTGAGTGAGGGTTGTGCGTCGCGGATATGATATTAACGGTGTACCTTTCTTTGAACGATTGATTGGCCTCAGCCCTATGGGATCCTTCAGGCCCAAGGCGGTTAAGCAAAGTGTTATTCTGGTGAAGTGAGCGGTTGACATTTTTAAGTTGGGATTTTTATTTGTTGTTGGTTTATAATCCCCTCAGTCTTGTCTTTCGAAGTCATGAAATACACTCATCGATAATGGCTCCGTGACTGCATTCCATCATTACTGCACTTCTTTAAAGCACCTAGATAAACTTAAGTTTACTATTAGCTATAAGATCGTAGCAGATATTTATTCTAAATTTCCCAATGTGACCTTTGAGCTTTCATATTTTATCTCACCTTATGACCTACAAAAAACCTACAAACTGTTAACTTGAGATGTTTTGGCATTTTCATGGCATTTTGTATCATATCTATGATCACTTCGAAACAACTTTATTTTCTTTCTGAATCGCCGCAGGTGTGTTTTCAGAATAGTCCTCCGCTGTTTCTTGAGAGGGTGTAACCCTTCCGCTGCACATTCAATTAACTGACACATGGCAGAGCTGATGGGAAAAATCGCACCGTGATAGAAAACAATGCACGCCTTATGAAAGCTAATTGGGAAATCTGGTTAGGGTGAGACTTTGATTGGCTGTGTTAAGGTTTTATGGAATCCATCAAAGTCATGTTCTGATTTATTTGAAGATGAAGATATAGTTTTATTTGTATCAACAAAAATAGTTTTCTTTTCCATTTCTTAATCTTGGTTTCTTGTCTTTGCATGATCAAGAATGCAGTTGAAGAATTCTGCAGTTTATATGATGACTAGCGACCGTTCGCGACTTTATCTGCGTGGAAAGTTTTTTGCTATCCCTCGAGAACAATACTTTTTTTCGAGATGAAAGTTACCCTATGTCCTTTTCTGTACCCCTGGAAACGAACGTATATTTTTATATAGAATTTCATGATTATCAGTTCAGTTAGTGTAGAAAAGAAAGGTAGTGGACCCCCACAGTAAATCCTTAGTAGACGAAAGTGTATCATAAAGGAAACATATTTTTTAAATTATCCAAACCGTTCTTTTGTTTTTGGATATTTGTACATAGGTTTTGGTTGATACTATATTACATCCCTGCAAAGTTTCATCGACTGAGGATTTAATGTTGGGGTCTTCATACAAAAGATCACTTCATTTCCTACACTAAGTGGCTAAAACGTAAAAGCGTAACAAACAAACAAACTGACTTTCGCATTTATAATATTAATAATAATAATAATGCTAATGAATAACTAGTTTTATGCATCCGAATGCAGAATTTAAGTGAAGGATATGAATTTGGATACTTTAAAAGCGTTTAATTCCATGAAACTGAAAAAAGCAGATATACTTTTTACAAGGAAAATGTCTCTTGGATGTTCTGTACTGTTTAAATATATTTTATTCAGATATTCACCTCCGGAAGCTCATTGAAGGGGAAACAAGCCATAACAAACTGGCAACTAATATCCTCCATACTCTCGCAGATTCCACAATTCATATGATTCAGGGTGGTCCCGTAACACGGGCAATAACAGTATCATAATGTTGGCGCACGTGGGGGTCCATGAATAATTCCATACGCCTTTATGGAACCTTCATGTTGATATGGAAAAGCATGGAATGAATTAGCTGCTTATCAAACTCCGGAGGTAAACGACGAACATTGATGATAGATAAAATGTATGAAACGTGTATAATATGACATGTATAAACTGTCTACCTTTTGGGCCAAATGTGGATAAATCAGCTTGATGGGTACTTATATACAAGGTTAGAACATTTAACATGCATGTGTCAGAAATGGTCAGAAACATGGAGAGAATTAAAACAAAATAAATCAATTTAAGTAAAGTAATGTTTATTAAATTGAATCGTCCAATTTCTTTTAACCTACCACCTGTTCGGACGTCTTTTTTTAGCTGAGAGAAGAATAGGCGGAAGAAACTCGTCAGCTTTATCAAATCAGATATTTACAATTAAATCGTTACAAACTACCACAATATAAACTTAAAGTTATCAGTTAATCTCTTTATTAAACTATGATACTAGTTACCAAGCAAATGCAAAAGAAATCTGTCTATAATGTACTTTACTTATTATTACTACAAATAATCGGAATAATCATAAAATTGGGAATGAAAATTAACAGCGGATAGCCTTTGAAAAACAATCAACTCACACACAAAACAATTAATTCAAAATAACACAATACAATGAAGAATTTACTTAACTTAAATCCCGTAGTGCTCCAAACTTATAAGTGAAACGTATGCTCAATTTTCCATTCCTTAAATACCCACTAAATTAAACACAAAAAGTTTACCCCTCACACCACTTTTCAACCAATCACAATCGACTATACTATTTGTAAGAAAAAGTAATATCAGAGATAATATTTTATAAAACAATTACGTTGTAATCTTTTTGAAACTAAATCCCAATGAATTACAATAATTGTTATATTCATTACTGTAGTCTTAGGGGGCGTCCATTAATCACGTGATGTTTTTTTGGCCAATTTTTAACCCCCCCTCCCCCTTGGTGATGCATGGTGAGGTTTTGCGTTAACCCCCCCCCCCCCCCTCTAAATCACGTGTATTTTTTTTGTACAAAATAATCTCAACGATTTTCAGTACGAATATGTCGCGCGCGGTGGGCGGGGATATCGTCCGGTTACGGTGAGTCTACAATCACGCAGTTTTCAGTTAAAAGTCACGCGTTCAATGAAATAAAATAATACACGTGATATCTCACTAGACCCCCCCGTCCCCCCTTGTGATACTTCGTGATTTTTTCAACAACCCCCCCCCCCCTTCGAGGCTCACGTGATTAATGGACGACCCCTTACTTGCTTAAATTCTTGAAAATACGTTCAGCCAATGATAGGCGTTACGACTAACTATCGTGAAATTATCAAATATAATAAATGGTAACTTATTTAAAACTTGCTAAGATATGTATAAGATATTTACATTATTTTTATAAGAACTAAATCAAAATTAAATGTTAAACAATACATGATTTGATCATACTATTACCAAACATTATTTATCTGAACGTGTAAGGCAAAGGCAAATGTTCATACAGCCAAAAATACAATTATTGGAAAAAAGCTTTACTTAAAATCCGTCACATGCATAGGTAATCCCAAGCTTTTGATAGATATTTCACGTGAATGTTTAAAACACAATTTATATTAATAATCTAATATAAAAATAGCATTGTGAATGCATACAATCTAAATGTTTAAAAATACCATTATTGCTAATGAACTAGTTACGGGTGAAACATTTTCTAAATTCGCAAATAAAAATGAATTGTTCCATTCCACCTGCATGAAGGAATAATAATATCTTTGAATACCTAAGGTGGTGGTCCATTTTCGAGAAATGCATTTAAAAATAAGTATAGGTAATTGATGAACACAATATGTCTGTCATAATATACAATTTTGGATTCTAAATGGTTCAAAACATCACAAAATGTTAATATAGCCGCAATTATCAAGTAAATATAATCTCCAATCTCCGATCTGAAGACAATGTTTGCACTCAAAAGTTATTAATTTTACCTGAGGGGCGAGTGAACTGAGGTTTGTTTACGCCTCAAACAATAGGCGGATTGATTCGAGCTCCCTCGAATGAATTTCTATTATAATTAGTTACGGTTTTACTACTTCAACTTGAGTGATTCACAAAATCCACGTTAGTACTATTATACAGGTGTCCCAAAACTTTGCCACACGGAGGGAAAGTACCTTAAATATTGAAGAAAGGCAATTTTGCTGAGAGAAGACTTGATTTTGATTTTTTTAATAATTGGAACTGCATTCAAAGACAGTGTTTTAAAATTCCATGGTTATTGACGTTAATAGAATAAACTATGTTGGGATTTACACCATGTACCTGTTTATTTTTGAGACTCCGATATTTCGGCGCAGTTGCATGCGCCATGATCACGGAAGAACTGTCGATTGTTGCGTGCGGGTAGATGTTATTGGCAGACGAATCGGTCTACCAATAACATCTACATCTCTATATCGGAGTCTCAAAAATAAACAGGTACATGGTGCAAATCCCGACATAGTTAATTCTATTAATGCATTCAAAGATTTTCGAAAAGTCGCATGCCTTAACCAGGAATCGAACCCACCAAACTAGAAAAAAATATTTAATTTTACGATACCGATCGAAAGGGTTACTCATTAAGATAATTTTTTGCTAAGTAACACAGCATCTTAAACAAAAGGAAGACCTTGAAATTTAACATTTAAGTTTTAATTATTACGTATTGTATCAATTTGCATAGGAATGAATGCGATTTTCAAAAAAAATCGCATATTTTTTCAAAACAAAACGAAGTCTTCTCTCAGTAACATTTCCTATCTTCAATATTTAAGGTAATTTCTCTCCATGTGGCAAAGTTTTGGGACAGCCTGTATATTCTGTGCGGTCTGTGCCATAGTTCCCATTGGACGGTTTTTTAAATGAAACCTATTACTTATTCTCAAAGATTCTTGATATAGTTTTTAGGGTTCCGTACCTCAAAAGGAAAAACGGAACCCTTATGGGATCACTTTGTTGTCCGTCTGTCTGTCTGTCAAGACCCTTTATCTTCGGAAAGCGTGGAGGCATCGAGTTGACATTACCAATTATACTCAAGTCTGTAAAAAAGCTGTGAAAAAATCAAACTTCTAATTGTAAAAAAAGATATGGCCGTTTATGTCGCAAAAAACGCATAATTTCGACACTCTCAAGGGAATCAAAATTCATAGGTACTAGATACTTCCCGTTCACCTAGAACTATGAAATATGACATGTAATATCCTCTTATACTACAAATACAGGGAAAAACCTGAAAACTATACATTTGTAATTAAATCATAAACTGTCTGTATGCCTGTCCGTCGGTGTGTCAAAATCCTTTATCTCAGGAACGCTTGGAGGTATTGTGTTGAAATTAAAACCATAAAGTCAAGTCTGTGGTCCCTTAAAGCTGTGAAAAAAATCAAACATTTAAATTTACTTTAAAAAAAGATATGGCCGTTTATGCCACATTAAACTCATATAACCTTCTAAAAGTGCAGGGAAAAATCTGATAACTATATATTTGTAATCATAAAAAAATAGTAGATTGTTGTACGAGGATCAAAAGTAAGCAATGACTTTTACCCGAGTTAAACACTCTACTTTTCATTTCGAATATAAGAAAAGTAAAGAAGTCTTAGTTTTTTCCAAAATGATTATTAATAAAAACATGTACTTAGTAACTACATTGGTAGACCTTATAATTTATTATAAATTTAAGTAATTGAAAATTAGAACAATTTGTTAAAGTTAAATTCTTGCTTGGAATGTGTAGAATACAACATAGAAGTCTTTGCTTGGAATATGTATTTACAGTTTGACATATTATGACGACAGATTTGGCTTTGTTTGTTGGATGCCTGTGAAAGTTGTAGATATTCTTTGGTCTTTGATTAGACGGTACGTCCATGGCAGAGACTCTCCTGAAGTAGTTGTTTAAGGTGATTTAGAGCGTAGTTTTATTGTTTCTTTTATTTTGTTTGAACTCATTTTTAGTAAAAACACAAACAAAACTTTAATACGGCACACACAGCTCAAATTCATAGAGTAAGGTATCCTTCCAATATTTTATAGTTTTTCTTATTTTAAATTTGGAGCAAGCCGCGTCTGCCGGCTGCTCCGTCCAATGTTTTTAATTTTGCACTGGCTGTTTATGTATTTTCAATACAGTTGCTCGAAAATGGAAGTTTACGATGACAGTAGAGCGTGCGGTAAGTTGATTTTACCGCACGCTATGCGGTTTTGTTTACGAACGTTTTTTTTTTAATTTCTACTAGCTTCCGCCCGCGACTTCATCCGCGTAGGCAGTAGAAACATATCGCATCCAGTTTAAAATGAACCCTATAGTGTATGAAAGCTAGTACTATGGAGAGTTCAAGCTGTTTCCCTGGTTCCACCCACCTGAATTTGATGAAACATAGCTTAGATTTTAAGTTGGACCTCAATCTACTAAATTGTGAAAAACCCATCAAAATCCACAAATATTTGGAATTTACAGTTTTATTATCTGTATAGATTACAATTTCTGTAGTACCTATAATATTTTCTAGAAAAATTGTATTGAAAATCGTAGTATGGGACACGGTTGTTAAGGTTTTTTTAAAACTCGTGACGATTAAAACGTCAACTCGTTTTAAAAAGCTCCTTACCAACCTTGTATCATAAACTACTATTATTTAAGTACCAATAAATTTGTACGGAACCCTCGGTGGGCGAGTGCGACTCGCACTTGTTTGGTTTTTTTTTTGTGAAATCAGTCGCATGATTTCCAGCTGGGTAAAAACTCCCACATAGTATATCTGTGGCGATAGATTGGTGCGAATGGGATAGCCTATTCGGATCTTTTTACAAACTCTGGACAGGTGAAACTAAATAAAAGCTTGTTAAATGGAGTGTATGTGATTCGGGTTGCTTATTGCTATATACCGGGCCAACCATGTGTGATCGGACCATGAGGCCCGAGGGTGATAAAATGGAATCATCCAGACGACGAAGAAAATTACACCTAAATAGTTATAGTTTAAATTGTTTATAGTAGATGGCGCTGTTCTCTTCTGAATCGCGATATGGCTTAGTTGCTACGTACTGAATAATATCTGAGTACTTGTGCAATAATTTAAATTCTATTGCTTTATACATTTAAAATATAATTTTTGGAAAACTGTCGCTGTTATCAGTGGCGTTTCAGTCAGTTCAATAATTTCAATCAAACTACTTCAAATTCATACTGTTTATTTCTTTTCTACATAACTTGAGGTAAAGTAAGGAAGGAAGGCTTGGTTATGCGGAAACATTCTGTCTCTTGTCTTTTCTTTACGTGTAAAATAACCTCATTACCTCACTTATGCACTTTTTCGATGTTTTATTTCTTTTTTATCATTATCTTTCTATAACACAATATTATCTTTCTTTAAAAATCCGACGAAGAAAACTACACCTAAATAGTTATAGTTTACATTGTTCACAGTAGATGGCGCTGTTCTCTTCTGAATCGCGATATGGCTTAGTAGCTACGTACGTAACAACGTACTGAAAAATATGTGAGTACTTGTACAAAAATTTATGTTGTTTAACCGACTTCCTAAAAGGAGGAGGTTCTGTGTTCGTACTTCGTCTGTAATCTGTATATTTGTGTTTTTTTACCATTGAAAATGGTTATCAATGCAAATCGCCTGAGACGTATTTTTAGCCATATCTCCGAGGACTCTCAAAATCCGAGGATCGAAATAAAAATAGTACCAAAAGTTGAGGAATTTATCGAGACACACTTTTTTTGTAATTTTGCGAAATTCCAAAAATTCTGGGTTATTTGGGGGATGTTTGTTTACTAAATTGTTAATATTTCGGAAAAAAAACTGACTTAAGAAAAAATGAAAAAAAGGGTCCTAGGGTATTAGTTTAGCTATCCAATGGCGATATAATTTTGAAAATCGGTTTATAATTGTGACCTGTAGGTGGTCCCTTTAGATTTGGAATTGTAGAAAAACGGCTGTTTCCGTACATAAAAAGTGATGTAGCTTCTATGATTATTGACCGATCGTCATGGTAATAGTGTTAAAAGATGCAGAAGCGGACGAGAAGTGCATTCGTTGGAATTTTGAAAATTGGTTAATATTATTTCGGCCGCGTCAAGGCAGTCAGCGGGCGCTTTCGTTTATAGTGCTTTTCGTGAATCTAATTAGCTCGTCCTAAAGCGTTCTCAGGACTTTTATAGTACCAAATTTTGTTACTTGGGTTATAATAAATATAATTCGCTCATTTAATAAAAAAAGAAGATACGTTTTTTGGAAATAATATTGAAAATATTTGCATAAACTACTTACTTAACATTTATTGTTTCAAGTAATGTTGTAATAAGTACTTACCTACGCTTCCTATTTTATAAATTACAGGAAGCCTGTGTCCTGTCCTGTAATCATTTACCTAATATTGTTATATGGTTATTTGGGTTTCCTGTGCACTTTGCAATGAATTTTTTTTATCATAATGACATAATTATTACCTACACAATCTCAACTCCGTTGAACCACATACTAGTAGGTACATACTAGGTACCTACAAAATTAGCCACATACATTTAAAAAAAAATATCTTAACCAAATTGGTAAGGTAGACAGAAGCTAGGGGGAAGTTAGGGAGCTCAGTAGCACAGTGGTTTAGCGCCGGGCCCTATGCGATTGCAGAGGCTAAGTAACTTTTGCAAGGATCGGTCATGGGATGGGTGACCAAAAATGTTTACCTATTATTATCTTGAGCTCCTCCGTGCTTTGGAAGGCACGTTAAGTCGTTGGTTCCGGCTGCGTTTGCAGTCGTTAACACCCACCAATCCGGATTGGGCCCGAGTGGTGGGTTATGGCCCGTCCTCTTTATCTACCCATTAGGAAGGCCTGTGCTCCAGCAGCAGGTGGGGACATTAAAAATGGCTGATTTCAAAGGTCGATGGAACTATCTTGGTAAGCAATAATACTTTCGAGTGTCAAAAAAATTATACAATGATATTGCAAGATAAGTTCTTTATTTTAATAAGGTCATAAACATTAGATTTCATTTACCTATAGAAAAGGTTATGAAATCGTATCATGGAATATTAAAACCGGCCAAGTGCTAGTCGGACTCGCGCACGAAGGGTTCCGTACCAAAAAACGGCAAAAAAAAAAAAACTTGTTTGTTGTATGGGAGCTCCCTTTAAATATTTATTTTATTCTGTTTTTAGTATTTTTTGATATAGCAGCAATAGAAATACATCATCTGTGAAAATTTCAACTGTCTACCTGCAGTCGTTATTAATATCGAGCAAAAAACGGCAAAAAAAATCACGTTTGTTGTATGGGAGCCCCCTTTAAATATTTTTTTTCTGTTTTTAGTATTTGTAGTTATAGCGGCAACAGAAATACATCATCTGTGAAAATTTCAACTGTCTAGCTGTCACGGTTCATGAGATACAGCCTGGTGACAGACAGACAGACAGACAGACAGGCAGACAGACAGACAGACAGACGGACAGCGGAGTTTTAGTAATGGGGTCCCATTTTTACCTTTACCCAAAAGGTAAAAATGGGACCCCATTACTAAAACGGAACCCTAAAAAGGAGCTACATAAGTACAATTTTTTACACTAATTACTTAAACCTTTCGACGGTCATTCAAACACTCCTCCAAATTGTTACTTTTCACCCGGAAATTTGCATACCGCTCTGGGCGAAACACACCTAGGTGGATGTTCAAACAACGCATCCCGGGCAAGTTATTAAAACATCCCGGGTACATGACGTTAATTACTTACCCGTCGCCCGTGTTTACACAAGCTGCCGATTAATAAAACCGCTGTTTGAGTTGAATGGAATCGGGTCATTGGCTACAGTAAGCTGATTACAGGTTTAGTGGTAATCACACAGGATGAGCGTGGGATGATGATATTTCAGGATTCTGGTTATTTGATTGGTTGTGAAATTAATTGTATAGAAAATATGAAGGTTACGTTTAGAAACGTCGCAGTTTGTTTTCGGTAGTAATTCTAATATACTAACAAATTATACTATTATATATTCTGTGCTTATGTACCAGTAAACTTCAAAGGCTTAAAGTATGGAATTAAAATAGTAATTGTTTAGGAAAAAGTTTCCGCAGATCTATACTTTATTTAATTTTAAAACGTAAAAGCTAATACTTTGTTCTGGTCTGTTATGATATGAGGAATAACTTGTCTCTGTCTTTTTCTTTACGTGTAAAGAGTATTGAAAATAACCTCACTTCTGCACTTTTGCGATGTTTTTCGTTGTTTTTTCATCATTATCTTTAGCACAATTATCTTTTTTGGAAAAAAAGTTATTTCAGCAACTACACAGTACGTAATAGTAGTTTATGAAACTGACACATAAAGAGGGGTATTAAAACACGAGTGTGTGTTTAAAAACCGAGCCGTAGGCGAGGTTTTTAATAGTATCACACGAGTGTTTTAATACCTAGTTATGTGCAGTTTCATACACTACTTTATCTACACTCATACATTTGGGATTGAACCTACTAAATAAAAGATCAACGTTAGAAAAGAGAGAGAGAGACTTTGTTTGTATTACCTTGTAATAAGTCAATTCCTTAACTGCATCTAAACTAAAATATCGGGCAGAGTAAATTTTTTTCACATTTTAAAGCAAGAATAAAAAAAACCTACAAAATTCAGTAAGTATAACAAAATGTAAAAATTGAAATCAAAACTTTATCGGAAATGCTTGGCGCGCATTCCATAAGAAAAAAAAATAGATCAGTGCATTCCAACAAACTAATCGCACTAAAGTCATCGATTACCATAGAGTGCATTTTAATCATGAAAAATATGTGGGAAAATATCGTTGTTTTTTTTTAATGTTACGGCACTGCCTTCTTTTTGGATTTGCCCTGTATCGTAATGAGAAAAAAAGTTATTTTATGATGCAGTTGACTGCATCGTAATGAGTTTATTTTTTAATTTTACCTATCCACGAAAATAAAGTACGTATTTATATTACCTTTTTTGAATTCATATTTGGAACATTACGTTGTGAGTGTAGATAAAAGTGTATTTTGATGTTGAATTCAATACGTTTCCGATATTATTTACGCCAAAAATATGACCCGCGACAAGCGCTCTTGATGATATTCAGATTTTTTTTTACAATCAGCAATTTATACTTGTAGCTACTAGATAATCTCTTGAGCTTGTCGTATGTTTTTTGTGGCTACAACTTTACGTTTTCTATATGAAAATATGGCCCGCGCAAACCATGTTTTCCTATCATGCACCAAGTATGTAATTGTAGCTTGGACGAATTTTTATCCAAGTATTGTAGTGGCCATAGTCAACATCTGTTTTTTTTTTTATTTCGTCAAAAGAGGCAGACAAGAAAAGCATGACTATTGTTACAGACCTAAAAGCAATATCAAACTTATTATTATTAATTTCTATAACAGACAATTCAAAAGCAATCCCAACGTTTAATGTGAAAGGAGTTCGTATCGTAGACGTGTGTTCGTTAACCCTTGTTATTTTAATCGATCGCGATCGAGTTTCGCGGCAACAATGGTGCTGCAGCCAGCGGGGGGTTAGAACACCTGCGGGCTTCCTGGACCCGTGTGCCAGTGTAGGGTTACTAATAGCGAAACTTAGTTTAACCCCTACCATGAGACTTGGCTGTGCGATTCTCGTAATGTTCCTAATGTGGACGTAGATTTTGCCCGTTTGTTATTTTGTAAGTTTCGCGTCTAAATTTTACTATTTCTGCTGTCTTTAAATAAGGTGGTGGATAGTTTACAATAGATAAAAATAATTGAAAGCATTTTTTATTTTTTATTTTTAGCTAGCCGTGACGAGTTTACACATATTTTTTTCTCGATTTTCTGATGACGATTAACTTCAGTGACGAGTTTACAATAACCCTTTTTATTAAATAAGTTCTAAGAGCGAGTATTTTTTAAAGGTTGAAGGAATCATCATTACTTTGCATACTGAAGTATTTTGAATAATATAGACATTGACTGCATTAGCATCAAAATTTTGCAGTCAGTGTCTATAATGTAGACTATCGGGATGTTACTCGTGTAGAAAGATCTTCAAGGCCTGTTTTTATAAACCGCTCTCAACGTTGAGAGCTATCTTAAGATCATACCAGAGATGTTGTTCCTATAAGAAGAGCATCTGAAGTATGATCTCAAGATAGCCCTTAACGTTGACAGCAGTTTATAAATACAGGCTTTAGGCTCAGCACAATCGTGATTTTTCGCGATAATTTCCAAAGTAAAATCTCATAAAGTTGAAAATGTAGGATGGCATTAGACTTTGAATATTGTTTTTCTAAGACTCATGTTAGGGGTCATGTAGGAATGATCGCTTGATGAACGGATCATACACACAAAGATTAAACTGCGATATTTTGTCAAAGCGAACTTTATTAGCTGTTGAGAGAGCACGTTTCAAATAAAGCACTTAATATTTCAGTTTGGCTTTATAGCATCAATTAACTGTCATTAATGATATTACGAAATATATATAGTGCTCACCTTAAGTTCGTTTGGTTGAGACAAAGCATTCAATTTAGTATCTTAGGATATTAGATTATTTTTGAGGAATTATAAAACAAGTAGCTCTGTAGAGCTGTAGACCTCGCATTTGTAATTTATTTTAACAAATGACTGAAATATGATTTGCCCGCATTTATCTCCATTTGAAAAATCTTGAAAAAGTGAATCGACATAACAATCCTTACTAATATTATAAATGCGAAAGTTCGTTTCTTATTTGTTTGTTTGTTTGTTACGCCTTCACGTCTGAACTACTGAACCGATCATCACTAAATTTTGCATACACGTTGTCAGGGGTACAGAGAAGGACATAGGGTATCTTTCATCCCGAAAAAAATTTATGTTTACGAGGGAAAGAGAAATAATTGTCCACGCAGACGAAGTTGCGGGCGGCCGCTAGTAACATTATAAATGAAACTGCTCACAAAATTCGAGAATCGGTTGACAAATGCGACCTGTAGAGGAGAACAAATGGACAGCCGAACTTATGAAAGCATTTTTTCCCAAGCTGAAACGGAGACGCTGTGCTCGCGCTTAGCAAAAATTACCTGGAAAAATCTGTAAAATAAATAAACTATTATTCAAAAACTGTTGTCTTTGGACAAACTGAAATCGTTAACCATAACCATCAGCTGTTACAATCAGGGGCCTGTGTGAGTTGCACCAAAACGCTGTCAAAGGTAAAGTTATCGTCAAATGATAATGCTACCTATTGACACGTCAAACTTGTCAAAGGACATCTTGCTGGCTGGCTCTTTTTTGGCTAACTTGTGTGTAACCGGTACTTTTACAAGCTTGTTATCGTTAAAGTTAGGTGGTGCAACTGAGCCGTCCATAATCGTGTTTCAATAGTGTTTCGGTTTTGAGTTTAAGAAACAAAAACTGTTTCCAAAAGCATTACAACTCAAGCACGATGACTTGGGCCCCAGGTTTATCCACTGATGCTAATTGTAATATTATAGTGATCAGTTTACCCTCAGATCAGTCCCGTCTCTCCACGCTTCGCTCCTAAAGAATCAGCTCACCTACCCAGTCTCCTCCCGATCAAATTACATACAGGTCGGCACAGGGTTCCGCGAAGCCCGCATCAGGGACAATTGCCGTCAATGAGACCGCCAGACGGGGTAACGATGCAGCTACAAAAAATAAACCGTTATGGAATAATTGCGTGAAGTATGTGAAATGTGTCAGGGAAATGTAGCTAAACCAAGATGTTTTTTTTATCATCAAGCTGAGCTTTTTTCCACCAAGAGAAATGTAATCTACGATATCTGATATTTTTGCGCGACTAATCCGGTGAAGTAGTACAACTTATAATTGTTGCAAAAAAAATCGGGAAAATACTTTTTCTATTTCTAAGTGGCTTCACCTTTAAATTTAAGGAAAACTGAAATTTTCGTAGTTCTTGACAACTAGAATTTTGGTCAAACTAATCGATAAAAACTGCTTTAACTGTTAAAGCAATATTTTTCCTTATCAGAAGTAATCCTTACTAATATTATAAATGCGAAAGTCCGTTTGTTTATGTATTTGTTTGTTATGCCTTCACGTCTTAACTACTCAACCGATCATTTATTTTATTTATTTCAAATAGCAACACTAACATTATGTTTATCATGCATATACAGAGATTTTTTAGCAATTAAGTTTTTAACCTATAAACACAACAATTACAAGTGTCGATATCACTCTCAAAAATTACAATGAATCAATACGCTCAATAAATAATTATACTAAAAAATAATATCTAATTAATTAAAATACTACAATTAAATTAAATTAAATTTCAATTATATCATAAATGTCAAGGAAGTACAATTAAATTAATAAATTATTAAAATTAATACTAATGATTATTATAATAATTTGAAATGAGTATATTATTATATAACAAACAGAAACCCATTAAGGCAATTTAGACAATTTCTTTTTAAATGATGATAATGAATCAAGAAACAGATCGAGATCTACACCTTGTTTACACAACTCATTGTATGTTTTGCACATCCTTATTAGAGGTGAGTGGAGTCCGATATTTGTTCGACAGTATGGTATACTAAATGTAGATTTAATCGGTTGCCGCGGAATATTATAAGGCACAGATAAGGCAATTTGTTGTAAAATATAATTGCAGTCAATTTTGTTGTTTAACAAGCTGTGTAGGAAGACCATATCTAACTTGGTGCGACGATTGCGAAGGGATTCCATTTTAAAATATTTTAATCTGTCCTCGTAGGGGCAGCGAGATGATATTCCACCGCACGAGAAAGCCAGGTATCTAGTGAATGCCCGTTGAATTGATTCTATGCGCTGTGATGAAACAGCGTATTTCGGATTCCATGCTGGACTAGCAAATTCCAGAGTACTGCGAACGAGCGAATTATATAATAAAACTTTTGTACTTGGCGAGCGAGCAAAGGAGGTGTTGCGCCTTAGGAATCCCAACATCCGGGCTGATTTCTTTACCACGTTGTCGATATGCGAATGGAAATTTAAGTTTTTGTCCAGTATTACACCAAGATCGCGAATTTCATCCAACTTCTCTAGAGCAGTGGAATTCAGTGTATATTGGGCTACGAGGGGAAGTTTTTTTCGTGTACTGTAACATTTATTAATGTTCAAAGTCATGACATTATCACGACACCATTGCCACAGTCTATCAAGATCATTTTGAATTAGATCAGAATCAGCCACAGACTGAACCCTGCGGTATAACTTTAGATCATCGGCAAATAACAAAAAGTTACAATGTTTTATTACTTCTTCTAAGTCATTAATATAAAGTGAAAATAGAATCGGTCCCAGTATAGAACCTTGCGGCACACCGGACGTGGCAGTATAGTCACTTGAAA
This sequence comes from Agriphila tristella, assembly GCA_928269145.1. Taxonomy (NCBI): domain Eukaryota; kingdom Metazoa; phylum Arthropoda; class Insecta; order Lepidoptera; family Crambidae; genus Agriphila; species Agriphila tristella. The sequence goes on along the minus strand of OV743440.1, from coordinate 927,428 downwards.
CGAACCCGTTGATGGCCACAAACTGAGGTCTTTTTTCCACATATGATTCGAACCAGTTTAAGAGTGAACCATGTATACCGATTAGCTGCAATTTGTGTATAAGCCTGGAGTGGTTTACTTTATCGAACGCATTTTTAAAATCGGTATAAATTGCGTGTACCTCCCCGCCAGAATCAATATCTCTAGACACGTCAGAAATAAATGAAACTAGGTTAGTTGCTGCCGAACGTCCGTTAAAAAAGCCATGCTGGCTGTTTGAAATTGTATGACTTAAATGTCGTGAGAGAAATGGCGATACCATTGACTCAAAAATTTTCGCGAAGCAAGATAATATTGATATAGGTCTATAATTTTCTACATTGTTGATGTCTCCTTTTTTGTAAATCGGAACAACCCTAGCCTTCTTCCATTCGTCAGGAAAAACACCACTCTTTAAAGAATAATTAAATATAATTGAAAGTGGCAATGCTAACACCGAACTACACCGTTTGACAAATATAGGATGTATAGAATCAGGACCACTACCCTTACAGACATTTATCTTGTTAATTTTTTTGTAAACATCTCTTTCGGTGAAATGGATGGATCCCAAAAAATTTGAGTTCAAACGAGATGGATATACATTGCTAGTACAGTCACTACTCGTGTATACAGATGAAAACTGCGAAGCAAATAAGTCAGCTATACCTGACGCAGTGTTCGCTACTTCATCATGTTTACTGTACATTGTGGTAGGTAACGCTGACCCATTCTGTCGCTTCTCTTTAATGTATGTCCAGAATGTCTTAGGATTCGATTTTATATTGGCTTCGATATTACGTTTGTACTCACTAAGATATTTACAATGCAATCTATGGCAACGTTCGCGAGCTATATCGAACTCCACCTTATCTCTTGGGTTCTTATATTTGCAAAATCTTAAGTGCAGCTTGTGCTTCTCTGCAAGCAGCCGTATGAGTGGATATTTATACCAGTGCGGGTACTTCGATGGTTTTTTTATCCGCCTTGGAACAAATCTTTCAATTACGTTAGTTAATATTTCATAGAAACTCGAGATCATGTCATTAACATTTCTTTTACTATTCAATACTTCAAACCATTTCACCTTTCGTAATTCCTCAATTATAGAATCGAAATCAGCTTTGAAATAGTTGTGGTCAATTTGAGAAATTTGAACCATAAACTCTATTTTATTTGAAAAATTTACTGTCAATAAAAGGTTGGGGTGAAGTGGATCCAATTTTGACAACAGATCTAAAGGTTTTCCAACAGTAACATTATGTAGATTAGTCAAAATTAAATCCAGTATAGTACCATTATTATTACTTACACAATTGACTTGTTGCAGATTTTGACACGATAGAAAGTCTGTCAAACAATATCCTAATGGGTTGTTATAGTTAGATGGCTTAGTGCGAATGCCATCTTCACATAAGGTCCATTTAATAGAACTTTGATTAAAGTCACCGAATATAATTACATCATCTACATAATTCATAACCCTATCAACACTATCTACAAAATTACTCAGAGTAGCCAATTTGACTGGAGGAGGCAAGTAAACGCAACAGATAGCAATTTTTTTTATGGTATTATTTACTGTAACTTCGATTGTAACCCATATGTCTTCACACACACTTTCCCATTGAGACAAGCGAGTTGATTTAATATTCTGAGAGACGGCGAGCAATACACCTCCTCCATCCTTCTTGGTATTTGCAGAGCAAATGCGATCTCGTCTATAAACTTTATATCGATTGTCAATAATTTCATTATTATTATTATTATTTTTTTTCATCGTGAAATTTTGCATACATATTGTCAGGGGTGCAGAAAAGGACATAGGGTACCTTTTATTCCGAAAAAAGGAACTGTTCCCGAGGGATATACAAAATACTATCCACACAGAGGAAGTCGCGGGCGGTCGCTAGCAATATAATAACTTTCACGAAAACTTAGATGTCCCTAGAACTTTAAGTTCTCGAGGTACTTACTTTTTTGTATAACTACAAATTGAGGACAAAATTATAAGGTGTAAGTAGGATCATAAAAATATCTCCAAACATAGGTAGGTAATCTAGAAACAAATGTTTTCAAATTTTATAACTTGTACGGACCCAGTCGAAGTGTTATCAAACCCACTGGCTCCTCTCATAACACTAAGAGTAACCCAGTTGCGTCAATTGGAGGCAGTTACGGTGGCCCGCCAGGTGGCCGCTGACTCAACCAACAATTTATTTGATGGAACTCACGTGGACGACATAAAATCTGTGGAGATGACTCTCACACAATTTTTTAAGAATGACCTTCGGACGTTGTATTGATATTTTCTAAGAAAATCAAAACGAATTGACTACAACTTCTTTCTTCGCTTCATCATATCAGCCGCACGACACCCACTGTTGGATCACAACAGGCTGGACACTCCTCCAAGGATCTCCACGACGACCTTCACCAGATCGTCGGTCCACCTTGTCGGGGGTCTACCCAGGGAGCGTCGTCCGGTGCGCGGTCACCATTCAAGAATTTTTCCGCCCCAACGGCCATCGGTTCTTCTCGCTATGTGTCCAGCCCACCGCCACTTCAGCTGTACAATCCTTCGAACGATGTCGGTTACTTTAGTACGCCTGCGGATCTCCTTATTTCTTCATTCATTTCTTCGCTAAAACCAATTTATTTAGAGTCAGCAAAGCACGATTATCCTTCTTTTCTTCTGTATCAGCCGTTATCCTATCATAAATGACTCCCTTTGTAAGCATAACAGCCGTCAAACAATGTATCCATCTTTTCTGCGGATTTACTCTACCTGTCCAGCTATCTGTCCATTAAGATAACTTTAATTATCATATCCATAATAATATCTTTCATGCAAATATGAGTATCTTATCTTTTTGATTTATTTACAACCATCAATACTACGCTTAACAAAATGTGGTTTCGCGTACGATTCGTATTTATAGAAAATCGGGTAATAATAATTCGGCTGCGTCGAGGCAGTCAGCGGGCGCTTTTATCGTAAAAATAAATAGGTACTACCTAGGTAACTTTAAAAATATTAATAGATTTAGCATTTTTTTTTATTTTGGTTTTTCATAAATTTTGTGTTCATTTTCAATGCTCCGATTCTTGCGGGGACTGCAAAATCTGTGTTTTTTTTAAAGAAACGTCATTAATCATATTTTTGTTATTATTTTCTCTATTTAAGTTCATCTTTATGTTCTATGGGATATTTAACAACTGAAATATATGTTAAAACACGGAAGATTTTTAAGGTCTCTACATTTTCCACAAGCGACTCCACAGCTCCCTCGTCGAGCGACCCACATCGCGGCCAATTGAGAGTCAGTTAGGTGATCGCCGCAGGTACGGTACGGGCGCGTAGGTGCGTCAATTGATACAACTATGTTTAATTGGAACGGTATTTTTATTGCTTCCGCGCTCTTTGAGTCGTATCATCACGAGTAATATACCATTAAAATGTTTTTTTATCTGCTCTGAATGTTACGATTGCAATACGGATTATTTTATGTAACAGTTTTTGGGATTTTATAAAAACAGACATGCAAACATGTATAACACAAAACATAGCTTGTTTATATGTTTTCTTTGCCCTTGGTAAAGTAAAGCTTCTTCAGGAAGGATCAACCTTTGTTGTTTCTTTTCTAATGAATGCTACTTTTTGATCAATGCATTCTAAAACGGATTCATTATCTCTTTATTTAATTTTCTTGCTATCCTTACTAATATTATAAATGCGAATGTCCGTTTGTTTGTTTGTTTATTTGTTTGTTACGCCTTCACGTCTTAACCACTCTACCGATCATCATGAAATTTTGCATACTCGTTGCCAGAGGTATAGAAAAGGACATAGGGTACCTTTCATCCCGAAAAAAACGTTTCGTTCCCGAGGGATAGCAAAAAAACTTTCCACGATGACGAAGTCGCGGGCCGCCGCTAGTCTTTCATATTTGAGATAGTTTTGATAAATATCCAAAAATTTCTTCACTATATCGCACAGATTTGAATATTTCACAAGAGAGTTTCACAATCGCCCTTCCCATACAGACATACCTAACAATTTGCTTCAACAAAACGGCCGCAACTATCTCAATTCCACATTCTAATCTCATTAGCCGCAGCCACTACCCACCCATGTCAACTTTTTGATAAAGAACTCCACCTAAAAGGGTTTCTCGATCCCTAAACCTAAAACTAGTTACCCTTTGTCGCACACGAGTTAAAACGTGTGAAATTAAATAAGAGCTCTTTTGTAAAGGTGTTGGTAGTCGGGAGCCCGCATGCGAGTAACGTTGTACTTTGCTTGGCTGCTTTTAGTTTTAATTGTAAGTAGGTAAGATTTATTACAGAAAAGCGGGTGCTTTGAATCTGATGAGGGGTTTTGTGGGATATGAGTCAGTGATCTACATTTTTATTGTTTTATTGAGAGAGATATAATCAGTCTTAATTATTTAATTATTGTATAATGTATCAGCTGTTTTGATGTTAGTTTCAGGTTTTGCATTATCTATAGATTTTGATCGGTATTATAAGGTGAGGATAATGAAAATAGCTTCTATAATATTAAATTGTGTAACATCTTCCATATAAAACAGCGAAACTTGTATTATACATAATATTATAATTGTTGGCTACCTATTCACTTCTCAAGCTTACGCGCTCACTAGACATGAAATAAAAGACTTTTAACGGATACTAGCGCGGTTTTGTGTTAGTGTGTGATCACGCCTTTGAGGGGCCCAACCATTACATTAGATTTGACAAACCCCAAATCCTTGCTAAGGAACGTAGATTTATTCCTAGAATGCTCCGCGAGGCTATCGAAATAAATAAATATCCTAATTTCAATAGAGATGATGGTTGGAAAATTCCACCAGCTTGGGACCCCATCATTCACAAGCTAAAGCCCCATACACACACTGCAAGATCTAATGATACGGTTAGTTCCTTTTGCAAATAAATTAATAAATATAAAAGACGGAGGTCGGCTTTCCTCTCCAAGTTTTATTTCGCCATTTCTTTCTTGGAGAGGCCTCCCAATTTTGTGAAATGGTGGTAGTTTCAGTAGATTCTCTCTCTTTAGCATTAATTAAATCACAAAATCAACTTAAACCAATTAAAAAGATAAATTTTTTTGTAAAATATTAATTTCTGAACGTCTCAAAAAATTCATCGCTTGAGGGTAGGCTCACGAGTAGCTTCAGTCCCCCGTGACCACGGCAGCTGCAAAGGTGCCGAAACGTCGGGAAAATCAAAAATCAAACCAAATACAAACTAATTACCAAAGTACTTTCAATAAAACCGCGCTAGTATCCGTTAAAAGTCTTTTATTTCATGTTGGCTACCTAATGACCTAATGCAAAATCGATTGCAAATATTCGCAAATATTGATTTTGCATTGCAAAACATATACCTAGCGAAACCAATAGATCAGTTCAAAATTCAAAATTCAAAAATAATTTATTCAGTCTAGGCTGTTACAAGCACTTGTGAATGTCATAGAAGCTACGCCATCGGTTCGCAAACCCTAAGCGGGAGACCTTGTAACGAGAAGAACCGGCAAGAAACTCGTAAAGGGCTGCTTTTTTCTCCCTGTATATTTCATACAGAGTCGTCAACATTGAAACAGTGGATCCTATATTAGTTTTTCGCACGTACCACTTCAAAAACCTTTTATTGCAGAATGAAATAGTTTTTCTCGTTCTTTCTTTCTTTCTAATAAATAATTTAGGTTTTGAACTTTCATTGAACAATAAAGCTAGGTCATGTGTAATTGAAGAAAAGTGATTGATAGTCTTACTTTGTGTAAACAAATCGGTGCTCTGATTGCTCTCCAACTTGACTAACTTTTAGAATATGCTAAACATCGCTGCCATTAATATTTTGCGAAGCAATTATCGGTTGGCAGGGGTGCCCAAGGTGAGGTCCTGATAAATTACACCCAATTTGCGTCGTGCCGAAGTTCAGAGGACCAGATGCTCATCCTTCATAACGTCATAGACAAATACACGAGCTCACCGCGCTCCCAACACTCATTTATTGTTAAAAAGGTAACCCAAGGTGGATAGCATCTGACAATTTACAGATTCAGCGTAACGAACTCTATTGCCTGAACTACGAAGTTGGTTTTGGTTTGTTTCGTGTTTGTTAGTATGTTTAAGTGGGGGACCTTTTTGCTGCCCGTCTCAATTGCTGCGAAGGTAATTTTAATGGTCCAAATTAATAATTTCCTTGGCACCCGCATGGGCATTCGCCGATTGTTCCGACGATAGTCGCCCTCAGCCCTTTGTCTCATAATTGGAACTCATTTTTGGTTATTTTGTGTGGAATTTTTAATATGGTCAGTGGTGAGTGGGACAATTAAAACCGTCTGTGGAAGGTTTGCGTGTAGCTGTTCGTATTTAAGTATTCATTTATAATGGAATGATGAGCCTGCAATGAAATTAAATGAATTTTTTTTTTTAAGTGGACATTGACTAGATAGATCTTAGATTTATAAATATTAGCGATCACAGGAACTAAAATATTAGTTTTAATTTTCTATTTTTATGCACAACCTCACCTGATGTTAAATGACGATAAGGCCGAAGGTGGAAGCACACTACACCTGGAATCCTCACCATTGAGGAACTGGCTATCTTATCTGTAACTGCCGGAACACAACAATTTTTAAATTGTTGTTATGGCGTCAGACTTAGGTAATATGGTCGTAGCGAGCCAGGCGGACTTAAAATAAGCCCTTCCATCAACAAAACCGAGCACAAATGTACCCCCTTCTTGGAAATCGAACCCGGGACCCCGCGAACCACTAGACCACATAGGTGGCTAAAAAATAGGTATTTATCTTAATTGCAACCAGATAATGGTAAAAGATAGGATCTTGAAAGTAAAATCCCTAATTTACTGATTATGCTATAAACGTTTTTTGTACAAAAATAACGTACCTAAGTAGGTACCTATATTGCAAACCTAAATGATTAAGGACAAATCAAAGCAGTTTTCTAAACTTACATATAGAAGAGTTTTATAATCGCTAAAAATAACGTTAAACCAAAATAAAAACATCGCTCTCTTGCATTCGTCCGAACAATTCCTGACGGATTAGCGAGTAGGGTGCGCACGCGGTCCGCGGACGGGGGACGAAACAAAGGACTGTCGCGTGGCGGGACGAGGGGGGACGTGGTAATGCAATGTTTGTTCGGCGACACACGGGTGACACGCGCGCTATTGTGCACCTATACGGCCAGAGGTGGGTAACAGTTTCGAGGACGCAAAAAATTGTGACCTGATTATTATTATTTCAGTTTGTTGTGGAAAAGTAAGCAATAAGGTCTGTTCTTTAAAATATATTTAGTAGATTGCTAAACTAATATAATGTCACGTATTGTTTTTCAAGAGGAATACCAACTATCGTTCTTAACGCTATTGGAATATAACGCTGTACTTACCTATTTCATTTATTTTTCACTTTAAGTTCTTTTGTGATTCATAAAACAGCATAATTGTTTAAGATTTAGTTTTGACGATTTGTCAAAACTAAATCTTAAACAATTATGCTGTTTTTTTTTCAATGTAACTAATGCATGCAGGCATCATCCTCCTACCCTTATCCTAATTTACTTGGGGACCTTGCGGTCGGTGTAGTGCGTCCTTCTCTTCCATTCCTTCCTGTCAGTCGTCATCTCCTCATCCACTCCCATCACATTCATAATATCATTCCGCACAAAATCCATCCATCTTTTCTGCGGTCTTTCTCTTACTTGCCAACCATACTACCATATACTACTCTTCTAGTAACATGACTTTCATCCCTTCTCATAACAGTCATGTCCATATCAAGTAATGCATGGCACTTTTTGTTTGGTTTAAAAAAAAATTAAACCAAACAAAAAGTGCAGAGGTTCCCAACCACTGGCGCACTAATCCTTGCATGGGGTGCAACGATAAAAAGATAATACCCCCGTCGCGTGCGCACTGGATGCACCCTAATGACGCACCTATGCGCGGCTTATCGCGCCTGCGCCGCACAAACGAGCTTAATTGCGATGCACAATGCCAAAAGAGTTGCCCGTGAGAAATAAACGGCTAACTAAGATAAATCCTTGAAAATAATTACCATCTCGGGATAACATATTACTATGTAATTCTTATTGAAATAATTCCCCCGTGACCACGGCAGCTGCAAAGGTGACGAAACGTCGGGAAAAATTAAAAATCAAACCAAATACCAACTAATTACCAAAGTACTTTCAATAAAACCGCGCTAGTATCCGTTAAAATGTGTTTTATTTCATGTCTAGTGAGCGCGTAAGCTTGAAAAGTGAATACGAAATAATATATTTTCCTTTTCAAAATTTTTGGAAGCTTAGTGGTTGTAGTGTTAGCCATTAATTAACATTATGCAAATAAATTATCTTTATCTTTATAGTCATTATTATAAGTTTTGATGCGCATTCGTAAATTAACATGAAATTTAAGTAAATAATCTTAGTTTGTTTTATTATGTTAAGATGTCGAATAAAAGAAAAAAAAAAGAAAAAGACCGATTAAGAAAAAATAAGGTCAATTAAAAAATGTAATGTTTTAAACAATCCTAGTTCCGATATTCTGGGCAATATAAAGGTACATAGAAGTAATGTTTTTTTGAACAATGTATTTTTGGAAGCATCAGTACTTTTTATGCCACCTTCCTATTGTGCGGTACCTCTGCAGGGTTCCGCGAGTTTTTATTGCACGCGTGCTGCGCAGTCAATGTTGCGAGAGTAATAACGACTATGATGTTTTATGATTTACAATCGAGCAATGATTTTTTTCACCTAACTGTTATGTAAATGTGCACGTTTTTATTTGAAAGGGTATTGAGACTTCCTCGATTATATCTTGTTGCATCAGGGTTTTGTAAAATGCGCATCATTTGGGTGGGACTAAGCAGAGTTTTGCTGTTAAGACCTGTACGAAAGATATTAAATAGATATAGACCTCGTGTGTGTATTTTTTTTAACTGTTTTACTATGAGGAGGAGGTTACACATATCTTTTTATTGTTGTTTAAGTAGCATAATAATATATGTGTATGTTGTTTATTATGCTTACATAAAAAATAGAAGCTCTTCAAATCAACGTTAAAAAAGGGGCCGATCAAAGCGTGAACCTCCAGCGAAAGCGTAGTTAAAACAATTTGGTGTCGCTCGTGAGTGTAGCACATGCGGGGCAATTATTGGTCCACGGCAACAAGGGCTTCACAGAGGCCCGTGGATTTCATAACCGTCGCCCGCCATTGTGCCCGCGTCATAAATCACAGGAGTGTGTCGCGCTAAAAATCGTTGCCTAGTAATTTATAGGTGGTACAGTGCAGGAATAGTTAGCAGTAGATGAGGTAAGGAACTCGATGGTGCAGTGGTTTAGCGCCTGGCCTGGCTAATACAGAGGTTAAACAACTTTCGCAAAGGCCGGCCACGGTATCGGTGAGCAAAAATTTATTATCTCGAGCTCCTCCGTGCTTCGGCAGGCGTTAACAGCCACCAATCCGCATTAGGCCCGCGTGGTGGGTTATGGGCCATCCTTCTTTTTCACCCATAAATTGTACCGACACATAATTGTCCCGACACATAATTTTATTGTTCCCACTGCTGGCCTGTGCCCCAGCAGTGGGGACAATTAAAATGGCCGATAGACAGAGGTTCTATATAAATTTTGTTCTTCTCCAACCTTCCTTAGGTTGGAGAAGAACAAAATTTATATCGGTATTCTATCACGGATGGTTGATGATTGATGATAACTCAAATAAAGATATTCATAACTCTAGAATAATTTAAAGGAAGTCAGCGTATATAATTGTGTAACGATATACAGAGTATGTCAAACTGAAAACGATTGCTATGGTAGAGTTACAACAGATGATTGAATTTTGTTAAAATTACTATTTCTCATTAACTTATGTCAACAAAAAAAGCAGATAATATTTTTGGATTGTCTTAAAAAAAATATGTAACTTTTACTTTCTTTTAAATTCAAATCAACAGAATAGTTTACTGCTTTATGTCCCTACTGTAATTACTATAGTATTACAATGGTACTGTAAGGTGAGGGCGGCTTTTTGTCACCAGTGTAATTGCATAGGGGTCCACCATCAGCTGTTGAAACGATGCAACAGCAGCAATCTGACCTTTACTGCTAGCGCTTTTTACCTTTGGCTTAGTTTAGAATTACTTTCGTTAGATATAGCGTCGTACTCTTTTTCAGCTTTGGCTTTTGCAGCGCTTTATCAGCTGAATGCCCCTGGACTCACTAGTGATTGCCACGCGTCACACGGTTCGCCTGTCACATGGATGTTGGTTTTACAGTCACACGCCAGTTTTTTATTGTGCTTTTTTAATGACATTGACAGATGTCACTTTGAAATGCACTCTTTGATAGGATTTTGGAATAAATTATGTGAGCTTGGTTGCTCGCGTGGAATCATAATTTTTTAAATGTGAATAGAATAGGTATGATGATGTATTTTTGTTGGATAAAAAATGTACAATGCCATAAAAAAATATTTAATTATTTTAACAACCACGGTTTCTTTTGCATTGAATTTGAGGCAAGAAAACAAATACCCATTGAAGTTTTATTTCAATCATCAATCAAATTATTTTCACTGCTTATGTTACAGACGATTCCAACCAAAATAAAATCTCGCAGTGCCAAACACTTTTTTTTCGAGCAAAAAACGGAAAAAAAAACACGTTGGTTGTATGGGAGCCCCCCTTAAATATTAATTATATTCTGATTTTAGTTGTTATAGCGGCAACAGAAATACATCATCTGTGAAAATTTCAACTGTCTAGCTATCACGGTTCATGAGATACAGCCTGGAGACAGACAGACAGACAGACGGACAGCGGAGGCTTAGTAATAGGGTCCCGTTTTTACCCTTTGGGTACGGAACCCTAAAAAGGTAAGGCAACACAGAATATGTTTACATATTTCCCAGTTTTTTATTCCCAAGCAAGCGGCTATGTTACCAAAAAGGTTGGCACCCACAGTAACCGTTTATTAAACCTATATCCTTTTTGCTTGTACACTTTTTTCACAATCGCGTACCACGCTGGCAGGTTAGGGCGACAATCTAATAAAGTGTCCCACCCCTGCTGGGTCCGTCCGATTATGTGCTCGAAATCTTGTTACCCTACTGATTAATACTACGGCTGTTCATGATGCGGGCACAGAATATAGCGAATCAGTAGGTAAACTATTTATGGTCTTTTTTTATTAAATATAGCTAATCCGACAGACGTTGTCCTGTCTTAGTTATGATTTCTGAATATTGAATTCGGATTTTAAACGAAATTATTTTTTTTTGCAGCCCGCATTCTGTCAATTCTCTGTCAAACGTCATAAGGTTACATTAAAAAAGTTTATGGTCAAAATTAAATTTTATATGGTGGTTAAGTATTCTTAAATTTTCTTATTTTCCGCGTTATTTTCTTTATTTTTACTTCCATAAGAATCTTCTCCTGATAATAACAAACACAACAAAAAAAGAATTAGCGAAATCGATTCAGCTGCTCTCGAGATTTGCGCTTAGTAACACATTCAGCGATTCATTTTTATATTATAGATGTTGTAGGCGCGGGTTTCTTGAAAGAGTATATACGATTTTTTAATGATTAGTTTGTGACACAGAGGCGGCTAAATTGCTAGGAACAAAAGGAAAAGAAAAATGGAAGGCAAAACATGCAGCTTACCAAAGTCCTGGATCGATGTGGTTTCGGGAGCTCCCAAACAGCAGGATGACACTGTCGGACACTGTGATTGCGTAGGCACTATAACTTTGAGTTTTCACCGATATTTGGAACAATTAATGTGAGAGTAATTAATATCGGTCGCGCGCGCACGTCAACAATCGGGTTACTGGCGCGGCCGGTGTATTTGATTCTTCTCGCTGCATTTGCCATTAAGGATGCGGAAATGGAGCGAGAGGGCAATAGATAGGATCATAGGAAAGACAAGGATAGGAAGCATTTCGTCGCTCCGTGTCACACTATCTATTAAGATTAAATAGGTACTTATGTATATTATTGTTATAATAAAAATGAATTATTTAATGCCTTAATGTGGCGTTAACATCCCCCCCGGGTTGACAGGATGTAATCCTTCAAACTAAACCTAAACCTATTATTAATAGCTATTAGAACCTTAGACTTAGATTTACTTATTTATTTATTTTAATTTTAAGGAGTGGACTGTATGAAATTAAGTTAAACTATTGATTGGGAAGCGGAATGACTTTCACAACAGGTCTGCGATATACCCCGGACTTAGTTCTAACGTCTACGACACGGGATATTCCGTCCCTCCCAGGAAAAGTACGTTCAATTATGCCTAACGGCCAATTTAGAGGAGCACTATTCTCTGATTTCAGTAAGACAACAGTGCCCTCGCGCACGGGAGAGCTCGGTGTGAGCCACTTCGCTCTAGTTTGCAAGGTGTTAAGGTATTCCACCTTCCACCGCTTCCAAAAGCATTGTACGAGGTGATCAACAATGCGTTTTCGCTGTAATAGCGTTATCTTTTCCGTGCTCACATCTTCAGATGGCAGGGATTTTAAGGGCGTCATGACCAGAAAATGAGCAGGTGTGAGCGCCTGAGGCTCTGAAGGATCACTACTAAGTACAGATAGTGGCCTTGAATTGAGAATCGCCTCAATCTGAGCGATAACAGTTGTCATCTCTTCGAAAGTTAATAATTGTGTCCCTACAACTTTGGACAGGTGACTTTTGACACTCCTAATGTTACCCTCCCAAATACCACCGAAGTGGGGGGCGGAAGCTGGAAATTTCCACTCAATGTGGTTATCTCTTAATTCGTTAGCGAATCTATCCCTATATTCCTCGGAATCTAACAGGCGATACATATTATTTAAGTAGGAATTGGCTCCTATAAAATTGGTGCCGTTATCCGAGTAAAGAGTTGAGATGGGGCCGCGACGCGATATGAATCTTTTAAAAGCATTTAAAAAGGCGTCAGTAGACAAATCCGAAGCGAGTTCTAAATGAACGGCTTTAGTAGCCAGACATATGAATAAGCATAAATATGCCTTAATACTATGTACTCCTCTACGCCGGTAGGGCAGCACCGGAATTGGTCCAGCAAAATCACAGCCACAGTGGCCAAATGCTTTTGCTTGTTGTACCCTGTAGGCGGGTAAATCTGCCATCAGCGGCGGTGTCGCGGGCTTAGGGTTAGCCTTGAAGCACGTGACGCAATTTTGTACTCGCTTACGAACAATATTACGCGCGGACAAAATCCAATATTTTTGTCTTATTAATGAGATCAATAACTGAGGACCAGTATGAAGGTAACGACGATGATAATAGTCGATAATTAAATTGACTACGTGATCCTTGCTAGGAAGCAATATAGGGTGTTTACTATCGTAATCTAAATCGGAATTACGCAACCTTCCACCCACACGTAGTATACCGTCGCGTAAGAATGCATTTAATTTTAATAAAGACGGCGGTAATTTACCACCATTTTGGGCAATTTTAATCTCACTCGGGAAGTGAACTAATTGTAAGTCTTTAATGACCATTTCTTCCGCAATGTCTAAATGCGAAACACTAAATTGTTTCGGTAATTTCTTAATAAACCGAAGAACATAATTACTATTCGGAGTAATTTATGCCACGAAGAGACACGAGTAGCTAATTCGTAAAAAATAGGTAAGGTACTAGGAGCCTTAACTGCAGCACTAAGGACGTTAACCTTCTCCTCAGGTAAATTTAAATCGTTAAAATCAGTTGTATCGACTTCTAATATCGGCCAATCGGAGACGGGTAGTTGCGCATATGGCGGTCCGTGGAACCAAAGTGGATGCTCAATTAACTGAGAAGGAGTGAGGCCCCTAGATAGACAATCCGCGGGATTGTCCTTCCCACTAATATGACGAAAATGTCGAGGGTGTAAGTCATTCTGAATCATGGCAACCCTATTTGCGACAAAAGTTTGCCATCGATTAGGATTAGAAACTATCCACGCGAGTGCTACCTTACTATCTGTAAACGCGAACGTGTTTGTTATCTTACACCGCGACGAATAGTTATTTAGAACTATACGTATTAACTTAGCCAGTATAACATTAGCACACAGTTCCATTCTCGCGAGCGTAACTACTGTTTTAGAGGGCGCCACTCTGGACTTAGCACACACTAAATTAATTACCGAACGATTCTCGTTAGGAAAATAAACATGTAAATATACCACACCACCGTACGCTCGTTCCGAGGCGTCCGCAAAGCCTATTATTGATATAACACAATTATTATTATTTACGCTTACGTGTCGTGGTAATTTAATAGATTGTAAAAGGTGAAGTTCCGATTCTATAGTTTGCCACAATGAAATTATATTCAAGGGCGGGGATTCGTCCCAATTGACATTAATTTCCCATAAAGATTTAATTATTAGCTTAGCTAAAAGCGTCACTGGAGCCACATAGCCCATAACGTCCCACAGGCGAGCAATCGTGGACAGAATTTTGCGCTTTGTACATTCTTGAGGTTGTACGTTAATAATAAAAGTGAAAACGTCTTCCGCGGGTAGCCATAAAAGTCCTAAAACCTTTAATTGATTGTCGGGGCTGAACTCGACCGCATCACTAACACGATGTGTCGATGGAATACTAGACATTACTTTCCGCGAGTTACTAGCGAATTTGACTAACTCAAAACCGGCCGTTTCGAATAACTTTATAAGTTGGGTCGCGAGGTCGATCGCTTTTTTATTCGATTGACAACTCGTAGCCAGGTCGTCCATGTAAAGCTCAGTCTCAGCTACCGCGGCGGCGGCGGGGAACTCGTCCCGCTCGTCCTCAACTAACCGACGCACGGTACGCATAGCTAGGTACGGACTACAACGCAGACCGAACGGCACTCGAGTTATTTCGTATACGATTAACGGTTCATTAGAGTTGAATCTGTATAATATTCGTTGATATTTTAAATCATCATTATCGACATGAATTCTTAAGTACATTTGTCTTATATCAGCGCTTATCGCGATAGGTAATAAACGGAACTTTAATATAATATCAAAAATATTATTTTGTAAATTCGGACCAGTGTACAATAAATCATTTAACGATTTTCCGGAACTGGTGGTATTACTGGCATCTAACACCACGCGCAACTTGGTGGTACTTTTATCATGTCGGACTACGGCATGATGAGGAATTACGTATTGATCGTTACTATAACCTACCTCACTAATAGTACCAACCGGACGCATATAACCCTTTTCTAAATATTCTAAAAATACGGAATCATATTGTTCCTTTAACGATTGATAAGCCAATAATTTACGCTCCAACGTTAAATACCTACGCTCAGCTGACCGCATAGAATCGCCTAATAAAAGTGACGGTTCGTATTTGAACGGTAACGACACTACGTATTGTCCATTCGAAGTACGACGCGTGGTTTCGTTATAATATTTCTCACAATCTTCATCGTCTTTAGATAAGCAAAGTACATTCGGTACCTCTTCCAACTCAAAAAATCGATTCAGGCGATTTTCGACCGGTTCATCTAAAGTAAAGAGAGTATGGATGGTATTACACACGGGTTCAATAACGGGAGCTTGACCTATAATTATATAACCTAATGAGGTCTCGACGGCGACGGGCTCACCGGCGTCACGTGATATTGTATCCGGACGCAGAATGCGCGCGAACAAATCGCTACCTATAATCAAGTCGATACTACCCGGAGTATGATAGTTACAATCCGCTAAAATAATATTATTTAAATAATTTAACCGAGCCGTGTTCACTTTAGTGATCGGTAATTCACTGGTAATATTATTCACGACCACAGGTTGAATCGTGTACCTGACCGAATCATTTATTCGCGAACGGATGGTCAGGCAGGTCGTCCCTACAATAGGACTATTGACGTCCCCTACACCTAACACATATTTATTATGCGACTCAGATATTTTTAAATTCAAACGTTTGCAACACTCCGTTGTAATTAAGTCCCTTTGAGACGCGCTATCAATTAACGCTCTAACTGCCCATATGTTCCCGGTCGCATCGAGCACGTGACATTGCGCCGTGCCTAGTAATACGGTCGTTGACGGACAAGACGCCGTCTGCGTGCCCTCCTCGTCACGACTGATGCCTTCGCTTACGGCCGCGCAGAGAGCTACTCCTACCGCGGCGTCGGCAGGGCCGGACTCAGTAGGTTTTGGGAAATGAAGCAAGCTATGATGTCTCTTAGTGCACTCGTTACACCGTTCATTTGTTGACTTGCAATTAAGAATCGTGTGGGTACTATCTAAGCAATTAACACACATTTTATTACTTTTAATAAATTTATAACGATCATTAGGGATCATTGACAGGAATTTAGCGCATTGGGAAACATGCAAATGTTCATTTTTCCCACAACATAAACAGTTATTGCGCTCCTGTATGTTAACAAATGTTTTCACATTACTATTATTAGCATTACGTGAATTTGAGTAACCACCCGACATCGCAGTTGATGGCGACGAACTATTTTTACGACCTTGAGTACTGCCCTTCGCTGGCGCACCTACGGAATAACTACCTACACCTCGCGTACGCAATTTAACTCGAACATGATCTTTCACGAAATCAATAAAATCGTTACATTTCGGAAATATTTCGGATTTTTCGAATTTGTACTCGAATGCTTCATACGTTTCCGTATTTATTTTCTTACTGGCAATATAAACGAAAACGAAGTCTTCCAAATTCTCGAAATCTAATTGTTTTAAAGCTAAATAAAGTGCAGAGAATTTATCAATAAATTCCTCTAATTGAGTAGGTGAATTATTTGACACAGTAGGTAGATTTAACAATCTTTCCAAGTAAGTTGCGGCAAGTACCCGCTTGTCATTATATTTCTTTATTAGATTATTCCAAATAACTGTATAGTTTTCGGCGGTAGGTAGAATACCCTGACAAATTGCGAGAGCTTTCCCCTGTAATTTCCCCATCAAGAATTGAATTTTATTCCCATCAGTGAGATCCGAATTTTCATGTATGGTGGTACGAAAAGACTCGTAGAAAATGGGCCAGGACGCAATATCACCGTTAAACGAACAAAGTTCTATGTTAGGTAGGTATTTACGAGTAGGTTTTTCATGTTCACACTTAACTACCTCACCGGCAACGTTGCCACTCATTTTTTGAGTATTTGGCGCCGTTAACTGGTGCACTTTGTACTTAATTTTTGCGAACAATTGCTCGAATGCTATAGCTGAATTATACGAAGGGGTGGGGCCGTCAGCTATTGAGAGCTGAACCTCATTCCGCTCCTCAATTGTTTTTAAGAAATCATTTCTTAACGTATCTAACGTAAATGCATCTCCTAAAAAATTATCAATTTTAATGGGATCGTCCCCTAATTTAGCTATTTGATCGTAAATGGTTTGTAACCTACCGTAATATGCCGATAATTTATTTTGTAATTGTTGCATTTTCTTATCGGAAGCCATCTTTTTACAAATATATGACACCTAGCACCGCGATCAAAAATCTCACTCAATCCCGGTACGATAGGACCAAAATATGTAGGCGCGGGTTTCTTGAAAGAGTATATACGATTTTTTAATGATTAGTTTGTGACACAGAGGCGGCTAAATTGCTAGGAACAAAAGGAAAAGAAAAATGGAAGGCAAAACATGCAGCTTACCAAAGTCCTGGATCGATGTGGTTTCGGGAGCTCCCAAACAGCAGGATGACACTGTCGGACACTGTGATTGCGTAGGCACTATAACTTTGAGTTTTCACCGATATTTGGAACAATTAATGTGAGAGTAATTAATATCGGTCGCGCGCGCACGTCAACAATCGGGTTACTGGCGCGGCCGGTGTATTTGATTCTTCTCGCTGCATTTGCCATTAAGGATGCGGAAATGGAGCGAGAGGGCAATAGATAGGATCATAGGAAAGACAAGGATAGGAAGCATTTCGTCGCTCCGTGTCACACTATCTATTAAGATTAAATAGGTACTTATGTATATTATTGTTATAATAAAAATGAATTATTTAATGCCTTAATGTGGCGTTAACAGATGTAACTTTGTGTTATGTAGGTTCTCAGCATATTTAATGTTTTTGACGACACAAATTAAGTTGAATCGAAAAACTATGTCTTTCTATTTAACTATTCCTCGTTTACAACCCTGGTTATAATGATAAGTTGAGAAAAAAAAAATTATTCGGACGATTGGTACTGCAGTCTCAGAACAGGAGGTACTAACGGGAATAGTAATTTTCAATACATTTATGGGAAAAGTAAAATATTTTACAGTAAGATAAATGCCAAAAAGTATACTGTTTATACACTTTGGTATGACATAACGGTCGCATTTTACGAAATTGGAATGTGTGCTTAATGATTTTAGCGGGCGAAGAGCAGCGAAGTCTATTGTTGGAGTCTGCTTGATAGATACCTGAAATAAAAAAATGCTAGCACATACGTATGAATACATACGAAATGATGTTTACTTGAAATGATACCCAGAGACTGAGGTGTCATCATCATCATCATATCAGCCGCACGACACCCACTGTTGGGTATAGGCCTCCCTCAAGGATCTCCACGACGATCGGTCCTGCGCTGCTCGCATCCAGCGGCGCACCGCGGCCTTCACCAGTTCGTCGGTCCACCTTGTCGGAGGCCTACCCACGAAGCGTCGTCCAGTCAGCCTGAGGTGTGCTACATCGTAATGATACAAAAACCGTGTAAAGTCAAAACATAATGTCAATTATGAATGGAGTACAAAATTATGAAGTACAAAACAAACCCGGTACAAAATAATAGTAAACAGTCATAGACATTTCGACCAAATCGGATTATGGCTGTGGTTATTATAGTCAGTAGGTACCTACTAGGTACTCACTGTCGCACCAAAACTAATGACGAAGTATTTTTGAATATACGGCCGGGGACTCTACCGCCTAACTTACATTAATTGCTATCGTAATCGTTTTCATTTGACAGATGGATGTGATACATTGCTAATTTTCTTTGGTATGTTTTTATTTGTGCCAAAAAGAAGTAGCAATATCTTAGCAATATACATACATCTATAATGTCAAATGAAAGCGATTACGATATCAATGAAAGTTAGGCGATAGAACCTCAGACAGCATTTCTCTCTTTCTAGAACACAAAAACTATAGTGAAGAATTGGCAGGTATTCATAGTGTTTTTTGTGGTTATAATAATCAAAGCCGAGTTGAACTGTATGTTTGAAAAAAGTTAAAGGTCTGATGATGATTTTTTACTGCTAACAACAAACAACATTGTAACTTCGTAGACTATAAAAAAACAAGTCTAACAGTCAGACATAAAAGTGTGCTTGTAAAATACAGCATTAGTAGAGGGATTAACGAGTGCTTACAATGTAGACAAATCGTTGTGCCTCGTCGCGTTACTATTTACCGAATACGCCTAAACTACTCATTTGAATAACAGCTGTGGGAGAACTCGATATCGATAAAAAAGTGAAAGAAAAAGAGCACAATATTTTCCTTACCCAAATAGTTAAGATGTTGAGAAGTAAAATAGTTGATTCGTTTACTTCCCAACCGATTAACCAAATAGTTGAGCTGTTGAGAAGTAAAATAGTTGTTCATTTTCCAGTTGATCGGAATGAAAAAGGGGTTTTTTTTTTCAAATAACCCAATTTCAGTCTGTTCGTCATTAATGTAAAGCATCTGTATAACATAATATTTTTTATTATTTAAAAAAAAATTATGTAGCGCTCAATAATTTTGAACAAAAAAAATAGGTACAGTTATTATCAAAGTCATTAAGTACCTTACTTTTATAGCTATAAACAAACATATTCATGAAATCTTAATAAATACGACGAATTTATTAAAAATTAATTAATATTTTGTTCATATAAACTCCGAAGTCACGTTAGCAAACTATTTTAGATTTTGATTTTTAGTTTACTAATTTTTTTATGCACTACGAGCTAGTGCTTGGCCTTCACCTCACCTGATGTTATGTGACGATAAGGCCGAAGGTGGAAGCGCACTACACCCGGAATCCTCATCACTGAGGAACTGGCTATCTCACTTCTGACTGCCGGAACAATTTTTAAATTATTGTTATGGCGTCAGACTTAAGAAGATGGTGGTAGTTATCCAGGCGGACTTGAAATAAGCCCTTCCACCAACCAAACCGCCTACAAATTGTTATTCCCCTGGGCATCGAACTCGGGACCCCTGCGACTTACAACACTAGATAACAGAGACGGTTAAATATAACATAGTCAGAAACGAGTTGTTTTTTAGCACAAAGATAAACACTTTCATCGATATCGACAAAACCATGACAACTATACCTAGTCCCGTAAAGGAGTGCGTCAGCGGCAGGCGGGCCGGTTTGCATAAAATCGTCATTTGTCAGCCAGTAATGCGTCCGCGCCAGAACTGCCCTCCATCCACCGGCATGACGAGACACGTGGGTAGTCGCGATATTAGTCCCACCAATATGAGGGGAAGGGGAGGTAATGTTAAAGAGTTTAAGCTTAGATTTTCCCTTGGAGCCGAGTACTTTAGTTTTCCAGCCAAACTTATAACCCTTTTCTTCCAATGACAAAAATATCTTCGTTTGCGATGTCTACACAAACCTAGAACTAAAGTTTTATCGTATTTCGCTTAAAAAATCTATATATAAGAACCTAATTTAAGTCAAAGTAGAAATTAGGTAAGAGTTTTTTTGGTGAGAATAAATATTACTAATTTATTTATCTAATTCACCGAAAAAACTTGCTTTAAATAAATAATAAAGTTCATTTTAATCATCAATTCTGTTTTTGCAAAGGTTACATCAGAGTATTATCTGAAACTTTTTAGATTACATACCATCTCGTGCAAGTTCTTTCACCTTAATCAAGTCCACAAAGATAGCGGTATAATTTAAGTTGGAAAGTTTAATTCCAAAAGTTCGTCCTTCATTATTCATTACTCATACCGTCGTAAGACGCAAATTCATCTCGGCAATCCATTTAACGAAATAGAAGGCGTGACTTTGAAGAGACCTCCACATAAACACTTCAATAAACGCACATTAAAAGATATGTCTCCAATTTAACTTGAATTTATGGTCACCATAACCCGTAAACTACTGACTATGCCACCTTAAATCAACGAATTACTCGAATCATCTATCCACTGCGGGGTTTATTTGATGGGTAATTTTTCACTTCCAACAATATTTGCAATGGATTGACATCTAACCAAACTATCAAAACTAAAATACGGATGGTTTGGTAGGAGAGTGTTAGATTTAGGTGCTCAGCCCCCTGCGAGTGCTTGCCTCATAAACTTTTAGAAATGCCCCGTTTATACTTCATAAAATTTATATGCACTTTTATTCCTTCAATAAAGTTCGATTTAACTATTTTGTCTGCTGCACTATGCTTATTCGGTGAGGGTAGGTAAGAGCTTTATTTAATTACTATATAGGATTAACTTAATAAGTAAGCAATTCAATTATCTTGTCCAGTCAGAAACTAAAAATAGATATATGGAATAGTAAACAGCGGTTAAATAAAATCTGAAATGCCAGGTTAACTAATTACTGTTTTATATTATTCAGTTCGCCTGATATTTTGAACATAATAATATTAAGTATGTAGAGATGATTGTAATTTCAGTTGATGATGCATTAGTTTGTAACCTCACTTGGCGGATTTTTCTTTCTATTTCTGTCATATAAATAAAAATTGCTCAAACAGATGATCGAAATCACAATGACAATAATTCATGAAGTAGTTATAATCACGACGAAGAGCAATAAAATTTAAATGCGCTACATAACACACTTTCATCAGCATTTCATGAACTCATAATACCTTTAAATCATCCCAACGACACGACAATATTCATGATTCTTTATTATACAACAAAACAACCACTCACGACTTTACGACTATGTTTGTACCTTATATATTGAAATTTAACGCAGCCGCAAAAACAACTTTACGATGCACTGAAAATTTTATTAATCACTCGATTGATATTAAGTTTTTATTACCCGTGAGAGTGATAGCTCGTAAATTGTCAATGTAATTTGCTCTTCTGTGGTACAGTTTTACTACCAATGAAGAAGGTAACGATAATGTCTCATTAGGAATATTTTGAGAAAGCACAGGACTCTTCATAAAATTGTTTGTCGCATTCACATCCTTTGAATAGTTCGAATAGTTCTAGTATATTATTTAGTATAGCTTCGAAGACTTACTAGAATTCGCTTGAGCAACTTCTCATAATTTAATTAAGGCTTTCTCTATTCAAATGTATTGCAGGTTGTAACACCTTTAAAATGAAAACGGATCAAATGTTTCCTCTGAGATAAAGGTTCTAATACACTTACTCGAGCATTCATCTAACAACGATATTTCGCAAACATCCCTTCGTAAAAGGGCTTCGAAATTCTCAAATTAAGGACTTCCAAGAGATAGATTTGTCTTCTCGATTTGATTCGCGACTGCTCACAGCTCGCCCGTGTTTATGTTAATTTAATATTTTGGGGGTACAGAGGTTGTAATGGTGTGGATTCTGAAGGGTGAAGACGCATTCGGTTAACGATTCGACACGAATTCGAAAATGTATACGTTGAATAACATCGGGCTTAGAAAAGACCCCTGAGGAACTCCTGTGTTCAGTTGTAATGGAAGGAGCTAAGTAATTCAATTTGTAGCGCCATTCATTTCCATTCATCATTTTGTTTTCATTGAGGTAGATTTAATAATATTTGTTTATAAGGGTTTGCTTAGGTTGATAGTTAAAATTTGATGTTTCGATTTATAAATGCCAAAGATTATCATTACATTTATTGTAATTGTAAGCATTTTTTTTATATTATTTTATAATGCACATTGAATTAATCTAATATAACACTAACTATCGTACACGTCACCAAAAATACATAACACGTTTTTGTAATGGTATAATTGAATCAAGACCATAAATTCCAATTTGAATGCATCGCTGACGTTGAGTAGAGAGTTCCATTTCTATAATTAAATCACATCACGGGGAGTATAATAATATTATTATCGATCTGAAAAGTTCTCAGGGTGAAAATACATATATAGTTTAATTGTAGTAACTGATTAACTTGTACTGCTTTTGCAATTGCATAATTCAAATGAATACTATGGTTATTCAAACTGACTATGTAAGGCATAGAGGAAATAATCACAACGTTTAATGTAAGGATTTAACTTATTGTTTGTCTACTTAATGGAATATATTGAAATATTACAATCGATTGTGAAACTTGTAAGCGTTAAAAGTTCTAAAATCAAATTTTCCTATCAGCAGATTCGTGCATTGACCGGAACTGGAATTTAAAAGGGCTGTTCAAAATTAAAAAAACTAACAATGTAACAAATCTTTAAAGTCACACAGCACAATGACAAAGCCAACGTGTCAGAATGAAGCGACAAAATCATATTTGGACCGTTGTGCGTGGGTCCCCCTGTGACGTCACGCGGCCACGTGGGGCAGGGGTGCAGTGATTGTGCACGCATCATTGCACTCGTCACACGGGAGGTATCGATCGAGTGACGATTTGGGGATATGATGTTAATCACCGTTGAGAAATAGCTGACACGACAATCACACTTATATTGTTCTAATAAAATATGGAATCATTTTTGGAAAATTGAAAATTACCTTTATTTGGAGAACTCCTTTTCAAGTGAAACTAAACACACATCGATTTCTGGCCCGTTTCAAAAATCAAGGCGATCGAGTTAGTTCGTTGGATGTTCATGTTTTTATGCTCAACCTTCACCTCACCTGATTTAAGTGAAGATAAGGCCGAAAGTGGAAGCGCACTACACCCGGAATCCTCATCACAGGACTGGCTACTCTAACTGCCGGAACACAACATTTTTTAAATTGTTGTTACTTATGGCATAGAATGCATAATAGTATAAGTGTTATGGCGTCAAACTTCGGTAAGATGGGGTAGCTAGCCCGGCGAACTTGAAATAAGCCCTATCACCAACCAAACCGAATACAAATTGTATCCTCCCTGGGAATTGAACCCGGGACCCCTGCGTTTTACTCAGGTGGGGTGACCACAAGACCACAGAGGCGGTTAAGATACATATAGCTAAATATAGAGAAGGCTAGATTGGTAGATCGTTTGTTTGCTAGAGCACTAGTTCAAATAGGTAACAAAATCAACATCAAAAAGAAATGCAAGAAGGACATTTTTGTATGGCATTTGCTCACGAATACCTACTTCGCAACATCATCGTTTTTTTTCGCATCAAACTTGGCAACTTTTACCGAATAAAAATTAAGTGACTTATCCACAGGATCTCCGAACGCTTTCATTCAACTGAAACCGCACTCACCTCGCACACTCGCACATTTCTGGCGCATTCACAAAAATCAGGGGAGCCCAATTCAAGGTGCACACGGTCCGCACGCGTCATCCGCGTATTGTCCGCTCCCTACGACAGTTAAATATTATTATTACAAGATTTATCGCGTGGAAAATTGCACTTATTGTCGTCAGACTCCCATATTTCATATCATTATGAATTTATTTTTATGTTAATTATATGTTTAATGGGGGACAGTAATGTTGAGTGAGAGTAACGGTCGTGAATACTGCTTTTATGGACCAGATTTTTTGCATGATAACCAGGTTTTTGATGTATTTCATAGAGATTTTGCCATAAAAGGTATGGCAATGTCTAGGTGTATTTATTTTAATAGTGAATTAATAACTTTTTCTACACGCTTTTGAGAATTAATAAGGTGTAACGGAACATACTGGCGAGTTTGTCCATCAGCCACCTTTAATGTCCCCACTGCTGGGGCACTGGCCTTCCTTATGGGTTGGTAAGGAAGACGGACAATAACCCACCACGCGGGCCCAATGCGGATTGGTGGGTGTTAACGACTGCAAATGCAGCCGGGAACAACGGCTTAACGTGCCTTCCGAAGCACGGAGGAGCTCGAGATAATAAAGTTTTGGTCACCCACCTCATGACCGACCCTTACGAAAGTTGTTTAACCTCGGCAATCGTTGGGCCAGGCGCTAAACCACTGAGCCACTGAGCTCCTCCTGGCGAGTTTAAAATAAATTAATTATCATGAAATAAAACATTTTTAACGGAAACTAGCGCGGTTTTATTGAAAGTGCTTTGGTAATAATTAGTTGGTATTTGGTTTGATTTTTTTTATTTTACAGACGTTTTATTTCATAACCTTGAGACTCTTGAGAGGTTAATAAATTAATATAGTCGTATATACAAAAATCTACTATTGAAAGTATCTGTACTCAGTATCATTGGTTCTTTTTTGCCTTTCTTTAATTTAAATGTCATTTAAAGTAACGTTAATTTTTAACCTTCCCGTGTAAATAAACGGTTTACCTTTCCCTCTCCCCTTTCGGCGGGGATAAAAACAATCTTTTTTAATCGCTCAAAATAGCAAAGCGGGGATCTAAAGCCTGTCCCGTGGGGCGATATAACAATGCGCGGCCGAATACCTCGTGCGGTGCTGGTTCGCACGGATGCGGACCGCTATGCGTAGGCGGATGGAGTGAGTGACGGAATACGTGTTAAC
The DNA here is from genome assembly GCA_928269145.1 of Agriphila tristella. Taxonomy (NCBI): domain Eukaryota; kingdom Metazoa; phylum Arthropoda; class Insecta; order Lepidoptera; family Crambidae; genus Agriphila; species Agriphila tristella. Next base: position 901,772 of record OV743440.1, on the reverse strand, counting down.
TTTTACTGTGAATGGATATTGACAATAATGTTTGATGGCAAATCTGTACATAGGAGTTACTTTGGAGTTAGATAGGCTCAATAGGGAATATGCATAAGTCACCGATTTTGATAAATTTGAGCTTGATCGCTGCGGACACTTATAAAAACATGATAGAACAGGAAAAAAAAAATGTATTATTTTAGTTTTATCACACGATGAAATCAGGGAAAAATAACAAGAATTTTTTTTCATTTTCGGATATAATGCACTTTTCAGTCAGATAGAATATCGAATAAGAAACAATATTTTGTATGACACATAATATGTACTTAAACGCAAAATTTAGGGAGATAATTGAAGATTATTGGCTAACTCCATATTAAACGCGCCGAAACACACTGAAACGTGATGTGTGACGTCACCATTTTGTATGGAGCGTTTTCGGCGGGTGCTGCTGCGCGCTAACTTCAAGTAACTATATCACGAGAAAAAAACGTAAGAGAAAAGTTTTAATATTACAGTTAATTTTCTCACGCATTATACTTTTGATTAAGATAAAAAAAAAATTTATGCATATTCCCTATTTTTACATTGCATACAAATCAGACAGAGAGAGTATGCACAAAATTTTAGGAGCAACTTATTCCATTATTCTAGTAGCTCGGTGGCGCAGTGGTTAAGCGCCTGGCCCAGCGATTGCGGTGGTTAAGCAACGTTTCCAAGGGTCGGTCATGGGATGGGTGACCAAAAATGTATTATCTCGAGCTCCTCCGTGCTTCGGAAGGCACGTTAAGCCGTTGGTCCCGACTGCTTTTGTCGTTAACACCCACCAATCCGCATAGGGCTCGCGTGGTGGATTATGGCCCGTCTTCATTATGCACCCATAAGGAAGGCCTGTGCCTGTGCCCCAGCAGTGGGGACATTAAAAATGGCTGATGGACATACATCAGACAGAGTATACACAAAATTTTAGGAGCAACTAATTCCATTATGCAATTTATTTATTATTTAATTTAATTTCTCATCTCGAACAAGAAATGTAGGTAGGGGAAGTACGTACAAAATGACATACATGGGTAAAATGACACACTGCAGTTTATTCGAAACTGGCAACCAGATACGAGGTGTTTGACATCGTATCACGTAAAGTTAGCCATTTTAGCAATACTGTTAAAATTTTATCGCCTTCGGCTCAGTCGCGCCGGAGTGACTGGTACAAATGTCTTTTTGCCTATTACAACTTTTTATTCTCATTACTATTTTCAGATTTTTGATAGGTTTTACGTTGTTTTCTTTCAATATTGTAACTTTAATCGATGCGTTGTAGCTTTATGTTGCGATGTGTATTAAATTAATATTCAATAATAGTTGTTCTTGGTTAATTCTTAACTCTTTATTCAAGTCACGTATTATTGGACAAAATGACATACTTTTACTCCGGACAAAATGACATATAGTTCGTACATACAGATTTAGGAAGTTTAAATTTTCATTTAGAAATAATATGCTGCGCAACTAAAAAATAAAGTCTGAACATCAAACGTAGTCTTGGGGCCCTATTTTTGAATCCTTCGATTCGCGTCGAGCGCTCGTTAAAGATAAAGATAAAGATAATTTATTTGCATAAAATATGGTACATTGAGATCTTAACATTCTAAATATAGTTCCACATATTTTGCCAAATCTAATGGCGTGTAAATGTATGTTCATTATATTATTTCTTACAAAAAATATTTTATTCAAGCTCCATTGCAAAGACGGTAAAATATATTTAATCTATAAAATGTCAAAATGGTTACATAAATAAATTGAATTTATGTATTTAATATTGTCAAGTTTTATCATTTAAAAATTCATTAATGGTATAAAAACATTTATCCACTAGCCATTTCGTCAGATTAATTCTAAACAGGTTAAAGTTTTGTTCACGAATGGATTTTGGGATCTTATTGTATAGTTTAATAGTCATAAAGTAACAATTTTTATGATAAAGTTTCGAGTTTGAAGCAGGCACTAATAATTTTGTAGGATCTCTGGACACATGCTTTTTGTATTCCTTTGCCTTTTTAAATATCTCTGGATGCTTTCTTACAAATAGCCCAGACTCTAGGATGAACAAGGAAGGTAACGTTAGCAACTTTAACTTTTTGAATAGAGGTCTGCATGAGTCCATTGGGTGAGCTTTGCAAATAGCTCGTACACATTTTTTTTGTGTTATAAAAGCCTTATTGAATATTGGTGAGCTACCCCATAAAATGACTCCGTAACGTAGTACTGAAACTACGTAACCATGATAAGCTATTAGAGCTGTTTTTTCACCTGAAGTTTTGCGTATCATTTTAAGTGTATAAACGAATCTATTCAACTTTTTGCACAACTTACTTATATGTCCCTTCCAGTTACAATTACTATCCAATGTAATGCCTAAGAAATTAATTTCATTTATGTCTTCAACTCCGTCATTGTCTGTTTTAATATTAATTATATGTCTTGTGTTTTTATAATTATTGAATTGTACTATCTTCGTTTTCGATATATTTAATGTCAAGTAGTTTTTAGTCATCCATTCTTTAAATAAGTCAATTGTTAATCCTAATGTATTGTCATGGTCAATAGATTTATTATCGTCAGGTATAACAACGGATATGTCATCTGCAAATAGTACGCACTGATAGTTGGTTATATTGGGAATGTCATTTATGTATATTAAAAATAAAAGTGGTCCCAATACGCTACCTTGCGAAACACCACGGTTATTTAATTGATATTTAGAGTTGTATAAGGTAAGTAAATTATTTTCGTCAGTTTTTGATATTGCTACGCGTTGCCATCGATTTTTTAGGTAACTATTGATCCATTCCCATGATTTCCCTCTAATTCCGTAACGTTCACATTTATTTAATAAAACATTATGGTCAACACAATCAAATGCCTTACTCATATCGAAAAAAATTTAGAAGTTTCTACTGATTTTCGTCCGACAAATCAACTCAAATGTATGAGCTGTCGAACGAAAATCAGTAGATACGAGCGCTCGACGCCAGCAGAGCGATTTAAAAATAGGGCCCCTGAATCTATGCAAAAAGCGAACGACGATGTTTGTGCTCGTATTAATTGTAGCTATAACTAAATTCAACTTTTTGCGTTCCTTAGCTAGACAAGGTTGGTTAAAATACATGAAATGTGCTCATTGGGCTCATGCATCACGTGCTGATGTTTCTAGGAAGACCAAAAATTTTATTTGTGACCTTTGTGCAACTTTTTTTATTTTATCATTTTGTGCATAACTATATGTCATTTTTTCAGTACTATATGGACAAAATGGTTTTTCGAATTAATGTCGATTGAGCTCTAGAATTCCTATGTTATTATTTCAATTCATTTTGAAGTTTAAATTATTGTAAGGCAAATAACTAAAGATGATTTAAAAAATGAAAGAATGATTGTAATGACTTTATTAAGAAAGATATAGCGACAAAAAATAGTATGTTATTTTGGGCGTACTTCCCCTATAAGGACTGAAATAGACACAATACGATTAATTTTTGCAATAGAAGGAGCGTTTGCGGTACAAAACGACATTATTTTGATCTGTAAAATTTTCTCCTTGTAGTACCTACGTCATTCTCGAGTGAAGAAGCCGGTAGTTCTTTAGTTGAATAAAAATCCGTACTATTTTTATTCCCATTGCTAATATCTAACCAATATTTTCTCATACCACATAGGGTAAATCCACCAACTACTATCAGTAACCATTCACAGTTAGGGTGCATCGCAAATCTATTGAGATTTAAATAAGGATAAATAGCAGAACGGCGACAAACAAAAGGTGAGGGTGCGGGGTAGGGCAGTCGCACACGTCGATTATACACGCTTATATTGATCATAAGCGATGTTGCTTTTTCGCATGGCTGCCACAGAATGTGTTCATTGATCGAATGTTGTTGAAAAGAAATTAAATGAACTAGAATCTGTGAACTTGTAAGCTTTGATCGTCATTTGTGATGAAACTTTGACGATGCAAAAAGTTATGGACGTAGCATTTCTTTATTCGTGCTGAAGAAGTGCATTCTTGTAGTCATTGCCTTATTTCAGCTGGAGGCTAGGTTTTGAGTGTAAGAAATATATTAAAACCACACTAGGCAATTTCTAGTGTGCAACCTAAATCCAATTAAGTTTCACAACCTTCGATGAATGATAAGTAGTAGTAGTTGATAATTAAAATGATAAAAACTCTACTGTGCTATGCTTATTCTTAGTTTGTCATAAATTACGTTTTTGCGCGTTTTAGACTAACTAAAAGTGTGATGCCGGAACAAAAAGACGAATGCCGAAATAAAAAAGAAGAGAGAATAATTAAGCTAAGCAAGCTAGCGCGCACGAGCAACTTTTGTCACCACAACTAATTTGTCTCTCACATTAATTGTATGAAAGTCTGCCAGCTGTCGTCTGTATATGCGCGCACTTTCATACAAACCCGTAGACTTGATGTGAGAGACAAAATAGGAGACAAAATGTGATCGTGTGCGCTAGCTCTCAGGAAAGCTTATATTATCTCTTGTTTTTGAAATGGACGTGTTAAGTATCTATCTTGATTGTTTTTGGTAATTATTGTAAATCACTGCCCGAGCCAGCTGCAGAAGACGGAACGCATCTAAAGGAGATGTGTGTTTGCGCCGACCACCGCAACGCGGCGCCACTGTACTAGACCTTCGAAAAACGCGCCGATGAGGATGGCCTCCGCTCTGCCGTCCTGAATTATTTTAATTCATATTTCAATAAATACCACCGTGCACGTGTGTGAATCTTCCTAATATTATCCCCGGGGTGTTAAGTGAACTTTTTGTAACATCAGACCATTGATATTCGTTCTCCAAAGTGCTGTTGTGAAACCCGGCTACCGGCGATTAGAAGCAGTTGCAAGTTGGTAAGTGAATTTATCAATAGTTGCCTAAACATCAAGAAGAAGCTACCAAAGCTCCGGGGCGTTCTATTTTATAATTATCTAATATCTATCTATCTCTTTACGGAAATACAGTCCAAAATTAATCTACAAAGTGGTAGCCCGTTTGCCGCCACAATTTCTGGTCACTTCGAACCGGGTTTATTATATTTTACCGATACCGATTATATTTTAATAATATTGATATTTGTTTAAATTTATTGCATATTTTCTGTTTTTACAATTGGGTCGTTGCACTGCATACGCAGGTAGTTCGATTGGGCAAGTCCATTTTTTAGTATTGGTGCGAATTTGTAGGTAGGTCCGTACGAGTACATTCTAGTACATTCTACACCTTCTAGAACAGTGACTGCGCATTCTCATTGCAAAAATGGACTCACAAAATAAAATGCCTAAAATCAGTGAAGAATGTGAATTAGATAAACATTTATTAATAAGATTAGAAACCTTAACTTTTAAAAAGGAATATTTGTTTAATAAATTGCAAAAAGTTTACAACTTGTCAAAAGAAATTCGTTTTGATAACTTAGATTCTATACAACGTTTTTTGGTACAGTATTCGGAACTTGACGACGTTCGTCACGATTTCGGAAATATTATTTCGGAAATATTTTCCATTGAATTACAATTAGAAACAACATCTAAACCATCGACTAGTGCTTTAGATAGCTTCGATGAAATTTACTTTATCTGCAAACGAGTTGCAATGAATTGTAGCAAGTTAGACCAGGAGTCAAACACAAAAATGTCATGTCATGAAAAAGATAATTTTGTACGACCGTCATTACCTAAACTTACTTTATTTGAATTTGACGGACAATTAGAAAATTGGCCCACATTTTATGACACTTTTGTTTCTTTAATTCATAATCGTAATTTTGATAACATAGACAAGTTTCACTATCTTTTGTCATGTGTTAAGGGTCCTGCTCTGAATTTAGTGAAGAATCTTCCTATCACTGCTAGTAACTACGAGGTAGTATGGCAAAGCCTACTAAATAAGTACCAAGATAAGCGAGCACTGTTAGGTAGGTATTTAGACAGGATGTTGAGTTTCACACCACTGACAAAAGATAATACAAATAATTTAAGCTCATTTATAGAAACATTTGATCACTCATTAAAAGCAATTAAAGCTTTAGATATAGAAAATTTAGATGACTATTTGTTTTGTCACATTGCTTTGCGGGGCCTTGATAATCACACTAGAAAACTTTTTGAAGAAAGTCGTGATCAAAATTCATTGCCTTCATTTACTGAATTAATCAATTTTGTTAATAAACAAATTAAAGTTCTGGAACATACGTTTCCGACTACTAGCTCCTGGCCTACAAATAACTCGAATAAAATTAAGTCACAAAATAATTTTACTCCTAATTTAAACAAAGTAAATACTGTACAACAAAAACAAAATTCTTATAATAATAACAAATATTCACGTTCTAATCTACCAAGTTCGAAAATAAATCTAACTACCTCCCGCAACGACACACAAAATAAATTTAATATTGCTTGTGCGCATTGTTCTAAAGATCACATGATTTATCGTTGTAATTCGTTTAGGCAAATGCCTGTATCTGAAAGGGTTAACCGTGTTAACACCTTAAATTTATGTACTAATTGTTTAAAGAGCGGTCATGATTCAAAAACTTGTAAAAGTAGTTTAACCTGTGGCGTTTGTTTGTCACCTCATCACTATCTCTTACATCCAAATTCGAGTGTCGGACCAGTGTCGGCCGTGCCGGCACCGACGACGTCTCAAATTATCTCGGGAGGCGAAGCGGCCGTGCCGCCTGCGCCTCGCGCTAACGCGCTTGTGAGCGGTGCCTCATGTGAACACTCCGTGAGTGTCGAGTCATCCGCTACAAACGAGAACTTTCATTCCGTGAATGAAATCGATGTTAAATATGGAGTGGTGTTAGGGACAGCACGCATAGATGTCACTGATATTAGCGGCCAGTTGCAGAATTGCCGTGCGGTTCTCGATTCTGGCGCACAAAGTTCGTTTATGACTTTAGATTGTGCTCAACGTTTGGGCTTACGACGACGCAAGTGCCCGTTCACGGTGTCCGGCCTTAGCGGCGAAGTCGTAAAAAATTTAGGTATGGTTACGTGTGAAATAAAGCCGTGTGATGCGGACGTTCCGACTTTCACGGCTGATATGGTGATAATTACCAGGGTATCTTCAGATATGCCTAATGTTTCTTTTCCGTGTGACGTTATCAGTAAATATCAATGTTATAATTTAGCTGATCCCCAATTCTACGAAAAATCTTCGGTAGATATTTTGTTGGGAAATGATATTGTTTCAGAATTAATTAAAAATAAACCGATCACTATTCAGTCTAATATTCCAAACCTTATTGAAACCGTTTTTGGTTTTGTCGTTAGTGGCAAATTGTACTACGAAAATAAATTAGAATCTCAGAATTTTCATTTAACAATTACCGAAAATAATTTAGATAAAACTTTGCGAGATTTTTGGGAAATCGAAGAGTTGCCGAGTAAACCGGTATCGAACCCGCTCGATCAGCTGGCGGAGGAGATTTTTGTTAATGAACATAAACGCGATTCGTGCGGTAGGTACATCGTGCCATTGTTATTTTCCGAGAAACCGGACTTGGGCGATTCGCGCGCGATCGCCGAGCGTAGATTATTAAATACCGAACGCAAACTCTCTCGTACTCCCGTATTACAGCAAGCTTATAATGATTTTATGTCTGAATATGAACAACTCGATCATATGGAGTTATACACCGGTAGTGAACCGAGTAAATATTTTATACCGCACCACAGTATATTGCGACCGAGCAGTACGTCAACTCCTTTGCGAGTAGTATTTGATGCGTCTGCGAAATCAAGTAATAATATTTCTCTCAATGATATTCAGCTTGCCGGTCCAAATTTATATAATGACATTGGTTCAATAATAATAAATTTTAGATTATTCGAATATTGTTTCGCAAGCGATATTTGTAAAATGTATCGAGCTATTTTAATTCGAGAAAGTGATCGTAAATATCAGCATATTTTATATAGATCATCAGTGGATGAGCCTATAAAGATTTTTGAATTAAAAACCGTCACATATGGAGTCAGTAGTTCACCGTTTCTTGCCATACGTACTTTATTGCAGTTAGCCAGCGATGAAGGCGAACGTTTCCCTTCCGCTGCGCGCGTTATTCAAGAAGGAATCTACATGGATGACATTTTGTGGTCCTGTAAGTCATTTTCTGATGCTTGCACGTTGCAAGACGAATTAATAAATTTATTAGAATGCGGTGGTTTCGCGTTAAAAAAGTGGTCTAGTAATTGTCATCAACTATTAGATCGCATTCCTCTAGAAAATCGCGAACACGCTATCTCTTTTAATAAAGACCATAATGACATTTCAATAAAGTTACTTGGTCTACAGTGGGCTCCATTGGAAGATGCCTTTATGTTCACAGTAAATAAAAGTGACCCAGTAACTACAAAGCGCTCTGTCTTGAAAATATTAGCTTCCATTTATGACCCCGTGGGTTTTATATCTCCTTGCACTTTTGTAGCCAAAGGTATTCTACAAGAACTCTGGAAGATAGGATTAGCGTGGGATGAACAGCTACCTACTGATTTTTGTAAAAAATGGTTAGAATTTATATCCCAGTTGTCACTTTTAGCCGATTTTAAAATTGAACGTCACGCCTTACTGCCTAATCAGACTGAGTGTGAGCTAGTGGGATTTTGTGACGCTTCCTCGAAAGGTTACGCTGCGTGCATTTACGTAATTTCGCGTAGTGATGGGGTAGTGAAATCCAGATTGCTCATTTCTAAAACCAAGGTAGCTCCCGTAAAACCGTTAACTACACCTAGATTGGAACTTATGGCTGCGGTTTTATTAAGCAAACTAATGCAATACGTTTGCAGTATCTTATCTCGTGTTAACGTTACCAACGTTACGGCTTTAACAGATTCTTCCATAGTGTTGGCGTGGATACAGACAGAGCCATATAAACTTAAAACATTTGTGTGTAACCGTGTTACACAAATAATTGATTCTTTACCGCCTCATTTATGGCGTCATGTGAACAGTGAAAATAATATCGCCGACGTCTGCTCCCGTGGAGTGTTGCCTAGCGAACTGCTTGCCATGACCGCGCGGTGGTTAGAGGGCCCCGCGTGGCTGTGTGACAATAGACAAAACTGGCCTATTGATACATTTTATAATAAAGAAGGCGATTTTATTTCAGAATTGAAATCTAATTCTGCTTCGGTAAATTTAATTTCACAAAAACCGGATGTTACCGAGTCTAAATTCGAATTCTTAGAAAGAATATTAAATCAATTTTCTTCTTTTTCAAAATTACAAAGGACGATAGCTCGCATTATTAGATTATTTCGTAAAAAACATGATAAAGTCAACACTAGTACATCTGTTTTAACAACTCATGACTTAAATGAAGCTCATGATTGTTTATTAAAGCTAGTTCAGAGCAGTTATTTTGAAGGTGAAATTAAGGCCTTATCCAAAGGTTCCACCTATGTTCCGTCCTTAAGAAAATTATCTCCATTTCTAGACGAGCGTAACTTCCTCAGGGTGGGGGGTCGTATATCCCACTCTGAATTACCTTATAATGCAAAGCATCCAGTATTGTTACCGAAGCGCAGTAGGTTTACCTTACTTTTAATTGAGTATTTACATAAAATTCATTTACATACAGGTCCTCGGACCTTACAAAATATAATTAATCAAAATTATTGGATATTATCAGCTCGCAGTGTCATTCGATCTATTTTATCTAAATGTAAAGTCTGTTTTAAATGTAATCCGACACTTATGCAACCGAAAATGGCAGACTTACCGTCAAATCGGTTGGCACCTAATAAGATATTTGAGCACGTAGGAGTCGACCTAGGAGGAGCTTTTCTTATTAAAGAAAGTTTGCGTCGAAACGCAAAAACTAGTAAGGCATATGTAGCACTTTTCGTGTGCTTTTCAACAAAAGCCGTTCATTTGGAAGTCTTATCTTCGCTATCGGCTGATTGTTTTCTAGCTACTTTGGATAGATTTGTCTCCCGACGCGGTCTGTGCGCATGTATGTATTCTGATTGCGGAACAAATTTTGTTGCTGCTAGTCGACATTTAAACGAAGTTCAACAGTTTCTAATAAATGAACGTAATCAGAATGACATAACGGACGGTTGTGCGCAGCGTAAAATTAATTGGAAGTTTAATCCACCCAGCGCTCCGCACATGGGCGGGCTTTGGGAAGCCGGTATAAAATCCGCCAAGTATCACCTTGTGCGTGCTGTAGGCGATAAAGCTTTGACTTTTGAGGAGCTTGCTACAATTTTTTGCAAAATCGAAGCGATAATGAATTCGCGGCCTTTATGCGCTTTGCCTGCGAGCGATAACCCAAACGAATTTAATGTTTTAACTGCAGGTCATTTTCTTGTAGGCAAGAGTCTGACTGCTGTACCAGAATACAATTTTAAGGACGTTCCTATCAGTCATTTGTCACGTTGGCAATATTTACAAAATTGCTCTCAATTATTTTGGAAAAGGTGGAGCAGTGACTACTTAAACTCTCTTCAACAGAGAGCAAAATGGTTCACTTCCCCACCCAACTTAAAAGTAGGAGACTTGGTACTTGTCAAGGATGATCAAGCTCATCCTTGCAATTGGCCACTTGCTAGAATTGAGAATGTGCATCCTGGTTTGGACGGTGTGGTTCGAAAGGTGACTCTACGTTCCAAAAATAATATCTTTCGAAGACCAGTTGTAAAACTAAGCCCCTTGCCTTACGTTAATTAACAATATTATTTAGTACATTTTCCAAATAACTTAGTTACTATTTATCTTCAATTATTAAACTTATTATTAAGTATGTATATTTTTACTGTAACTTAGTTATCATTATATTTATTATTTTTAAATCTTATTGGGAAAGCCTCATGATGCTTTCGGTGGGGGGTGTTAAGTATCTATCTTGATTGTTTTTGGTAATTATTGTAAATCACTGCCCGAGCCAGCTGCAGAAGACGGAACGCATCTAAAGGAGATGTGTGTTTGCGCCGACCACCGCAACGCGGCGCCACTGTACTAGACCTTCGAAAAACGCGCCGATGAGGATGGCCTCCGCTCTGCCGTCCTGAATTATTTTAATTCATATTTCAATAAATACCACCGTGCACGTGTGTGAATCTTCCTAATATTATCCCCGGGGTGTTAAGTGAACTTTTTGTAACATCAGACCATTGATATTCGTTCTCCAAAGTGCTGTTGTGAAACCCGGCTACCGGCGATTAGAAGCAGTTGCAAGTTGGTAAGTGAATTTATCAATAGTTGCCTAAACATCAAGAAGAAGCTACCAAAGCTCCGGGGCGTTCTATTTTATAATTATCTAATATCTATCTATCTCTTTACGGAAATACAGTCCAAAATTAATCTACAAAGTGGTAGCCCGTTTGCCGCCACAGGACGTTTGTTAAAAATGGCGTGCGTTAACTGTTTCATTGAATCTGGCTCCTGTAGGTAATCAAGTAGAAAAACCAGAAATGCCCAATATTAGTCAAAATAAGAACTAGCAGAGAAAGCGTCATCGGTCCAAGAGGCGAGTGGCATCGTAACTCAATCAGTTTCCAATTACGGCACAATCAGGCGTGCATCTGTCGCGAGCACCTCCGCTCGGTGGACACACCGTGACCGCTCCCCTTTACGATTAGGTGCTCGGTGCTTCTAATACCATCCGATACTCTAAATTATCGTCCTAAAAGGCTTTTTGCGGAGTCATAATGTAATCACGTGTAGTCTTTACCAAAACTGTGTTTACGTCGCGAGTTTAAAAAAATATGCCACTTGTTATGTAAAAATATTTGCAATGATTAATCATGGATAGACCAACCAGACACCGTGGTTCCTACAACCAGTAGGTACGATTATTTTATTTTAATTACTATTATTTTAGTAATTAAGTTACACAATTTAAACTTATATGATTACTATCTCTACCTTCAACCCAATAATATTGTTTTACTTATGCACAACGAGGTAGTGCTTGGTTTTCACTTCATCTGATGTTAAGTCGCAGGTGGAAGCGCACTACACCCGGAATCCTCATCATTGAGGAATTGGCTATCTTATCTCTAACTGCCGGAACAACAACAATTTTTAAATTGTCGTTATGGCGTCAGACTTAGGTCCAAACCGAATACAAATGTACACCCCTCCTGGGAATCGAACCCGGGACCCTGCGTCTTACATGGGTGGGTGAATCACCAGACCAAAGAGTCTGTTAAACCAACTACATTTTTTTTGTCAAAGTAAGCTTAACATTGCAAACTATTTTGCATATTTTTATCTAATAGCAAGTTGTGACTCGCGACATGTGCTCTTACCGTCACCCTGAAAAGTCGTTGTTACATTCTGCTTTGTTACCTCACAAAACTGTCACGTGATAGGAATCACAGTGACCGCGCGTCCCAGCGGCGGCCGCTATCGCGCAGGGGATCTTTTCATTAAGGTAATCTGATCGCATCAGACGACACGTGGACCTTTCTTCTGCGTCGCAATATGGCCGGCCTGCATTAAGTCCCAATGCGATCATAAAATTGAAGAACTGTTGACATTGAACGGCTAAATTACTTGACTATCAGTAAATTGTAAGTAGGCATCTACATTACCACTCGTCAAGTCAGTTTATTAATGTTGTTATAGTCTTAGTCAAAATACTTAAATTTATTTATTTTTCAAAGAAACTTAAAGTAAGCAGTTTTGATTCGTCCAATAGTGATTTCCTAGCTAGGATAATGTAATGATTACCCTCTAGCAAAATACTTCATTATATAGCGACCCGCCCTCGCTTTGCTTCGATTGCTACCTTTTTTTGCCAAAATCAGCCTTCCAATAACACTCAAAAAGAAAACAAATACCTTACAAGACGTCACCCATTCGCTCCAAAAGTCCCGTCCCGTCATCGGTTTAAGAAACGCACTTGAATTTATTTACGCGCGCGTTATTTTTGCCACAACTCCTAAGATATTCATTTAAATGGTTTAGTGTGAATAGTTAAAATTATGTCTTGGACGTATTAATTATGTGCATGAAATGCTTAAGGTAACTAATGTATTTAGTAAGCTATTCTTCAAAGATAGACCTATATGCCATCGCGGACGTTTTTGCAAAAGAGAAACAATTCCATCATACATTATTTTGTTGCAGCGTTTTCGATGCAAGCTCCCAGTCGGCTGAATTTTGCCGATACCCTCAACAATTATCCTCATATTTCTACCAATTTACACAAACTTAAATTATACTCAACAACTTATTATTATACTCCACTTATTATATATATTTTACACCTAAACCTTCCTCAGGAATCATTCTATCATTTGGTAGAAATCGCATGAAAATCCGTTCAGTAGTTTTTGAGTTTATCGCAAACAGACAGACAGACAGACGCGGCGAGGGACTTTGTTTTAACTATAATATGTAGTGATAAAAGCAATTTAAAGTACCGCGGCTGCACCAACAATGCATGCTAATTGCGCGAGTTTCTCACGGACGCGGACGCAGGGTAAAGCCACTCAAGTCTGGCAGTTATTAATCTCGCTCGGCGGAAAGGTTTTTAATTTGCGACACACGTGCGCGGCCAATGGCGGCGCGTGCGGCGAACGCGAGGGAATCGCGCTTAATCACGAGCTTATTTACTGAGGTGAGCTGCTATTGTTTAAATGTTTTCATAACTTTTTTCTAATGAAAAGGTAAATTATTCCGCTTCACCTGATATTAAGTGGAAGCGGTGAAGGTGAGGGTTGTAAATTGCACTAACTGACCTTAATTGAAAATGCCGTTATCAAAATATATTTTATACTAAAGAGTAATGGCATTCACCTAGTGGCATAATAATAATCATAATCATAATTTGCCATGCAGAAAAGCGAGCTAAAATAAAACTACAAAGCGACCACCGCAACTACCAAGAGCTAACACAATATAGGATAAGTTAATTCATCGAACCATCGAATCCTGGCCTTTTGTGATCAGTCAGAGCTAGTCCAATTGATATTAATATTGTATAAAAACAATAAGATCTTACTTTTTTAAAACTTCAAATATAAATCTTCTTTACAAATCTCTAGCTAGTGAACTACCATCCACAGTTTAGCGAGTTCCAAAAAGCTGGTAAACTTTCCAATAAAAATATTTGCATGAAAACGCTGCGGCATTCGAGCACTTTTATCAATGTTCGCTTTTCAACAAACCTCTAACAAACTGGCCAGTCGACTCGCCGTTTTTTTCCGCCAATACAGGCGCTTCCGTTGGCCGGACGTGGCCCGGTTGCCTATTCCCGCCCGGATGGGCCACAACAGGAGCGCTTACCTTAGTTTTTTATTTGTGCCTTCCCTGATTTATGCTTGTTTTGAGTTTGTTCGGGGCGTGGACGCGCCAAAATACTTTCTACAGCCAGTTCCTGGGAGTTTTCCTACGCTTTGTAATTTAGAATTTTGCAGTTGTAGGATGCGACTTCGTCCTCGCAGACAATTCATATGGAAAGATTTTCTTCATGTTATTTCTTCTACATACTTTATATTTTGTCTACTTTTTACAACAATTTGCTATTCATATATTTGTGAATATTCTGTTCAGTTCCTACACTTTTGAGGAGGGAAACAAAATATTTTTCATTAGACCAACCAACAATGACAATTGAATTCCCCACCACCTTCCAAGATTAGGAGACTTATTGCGACTCGGCAATAACCTCCACTCCGCTCAAAAGAATAATACGTCTTTATAAAGGATCCCATGGCTTTCCCTGCCTTACTTCTTACACATTTTTCAGTAAAATGTAAGAGCATCTTTAGTTTTCTCTCGTGAAAACATTCGAGTTGCAACCTTATCTCAGAACTTTTAAGGTTCTGTATCATTTGCTTTAGCACTTTTGAGGATAGATTGCATTGTCTTCCAGTGTAAATCATTCCAGGATAAGATAATAAACCTTCGCCTTTTCGCTTTAAGTCGTATACAAGTGATTTTAAGGTTGAAATTCGTTTGGTAGATAATCGAAATAGTTCTTTGAGTTCTAGATTATGGCCTCACGTGGTAAGAGGTCACTTGAGCAGAAAAGAGCGAATTAAATTTGTGAAATGAAGGAGAGTACTTCAAGTTTTAGCTTTCTTCTCATTTGAATAATAATCCAATTTCTACTTTTAGGCATAACAAAAATAACAAAGTTGTTTTGCTAAGGATATTCTATTCCGACACGTCCGAAAAAATCAGAAGTTACATTTATCCCAGGAATATAGAGGAAATTTTATTAGGCAGCTCCGCACCTTAACTCGATAAACATAATCTTTCATTTGTCGGTTTCTTTACTGTAACGGCTTTGTTGTTATTCCGTCCTTTTCCTTCGTTTATGTGGATGATATTTTTGTCCCTCTCCGGATAAAGGTGGGCCGTACGGTTTGACCTTTTTGTAATGATGATTGGTTTGCCGGAGTGTATCGGAGGTGGCGGGGACATACGAATTCACTTAGCGGCAACATTCCATGGCCGCTAAATGTTATGTTACGTGTACCACATTAATAAATGTTACGCACGCTGAATGCGAGAAACAATAGTCGTGTTTTGTTTGCGCGAGAAATTTCACTGATGTTGTTTTGTTTTTGTTGTCAAAAACAAAAGAACTACTAAAGTCTCTTTGTTAATTTGGAATGGGTCATTTAGGTGTTTGAGAATAATTTTTGTTTACGCAAACAAGACGCAAACACAGAGATTTTGTAGAAAGTTATTACCAATAGGAAGAAATATGCGTGATGTGTACCTATATTGACCCAATAATAAAGTGTTATCTCAATATCTTTAAGAGTTTTCTCTTCTTTCGAAGAACCACGAATCATTTGATTCGCGGTTTTCGTGGAATAATCAAATGGGATTTAATTATATTCTAAAACTTTTATTATTTTAGTGGTTGAATAACGAAATAACTGAAATCCATTTTATCCCTACATCCTGCCTACGTCCCGCCCGGTATTGGTATGAAATGAAAATCCTATTTGCCCGAATCGAATACGTGATAAATGTGAATAATAAACAAATCTTCATCAATTGCGTATTTCGGTGATCGTTAATCCTCTCTTCTGGAAGATATGTCACCTAAAACAAAAAACGTAGAGGCATAAAATTGCCCAATAAAGTCCTGAATCCTGAAGACTCCAAACAAACCTATAGCGAGGCAATGACGCGAGCGCTCGATCACCCTTCACCAGTTTTATGAACGGAAATAGCCCCATAAGTTTGTACACTCAAAGAGTTGCCCATAAGCGAAAGTAACTAAAAATGTTGTGATGTTCCTACTAAATACGTTGATAATGTTAATGGTTGGAATATTTCTTTGAATAAGGTACCTACTTTCTGTGCAATTTTTACAACAGTTAAGAAATTGCGCCTCTTTCCATATCGGTGTTATTCGGGCCTTTGCATAAAATTATTATAGAAAGGCGGATTATTGCGCGAGAAAAATTTCTAGTGTTCCAATTTTACTGGCTTTTCCACCGCCTATTTTAGACACTTATTCTTAGAGATTCCATAGTGAAATAGAACTTAGAAATAGCACTGTATTATAAGTTTTAAGAGTTTGGAAATAGTGTTGTTTTGTTTGCACATTATAGGATTTACAAATTACAAGTAAAACATACTTATCATATTTTCCAAAATAAAACTTGATTATGTATTTTTTTACAGCTGCTTTCCTGTACTTATTTTTATTTTTTTATGTTTTCTTTCTATTATTTTTATTTTCTTTCTTCTCATTGATAAAGCATTAATTTATCAAATCAAATAAGATTTTTTCAAAGAAAGTCAACTTCTTTTAGGTAGGTTTATTTTTAGTACCTACCTATATACGAAAGCTAAAACTGTTTGTTCAGAATCAGTAATAGAATCGATTCCAATATTTTTATATCATGTTATATTTTGACTAAATAATATTTACAAAACCATAATTAACGCACACACAACACAAAAAGCTTGTAACTTCGTGAGTTTTTAAGGTACCATTATATATTTTTTATTCTGATTCTGAAAATGTAAATATGTGACCAGTGTTTCGGCTTTCGTAAATACAAAAAATAATATTATATCGGTTATGAGTAAATAGTCTAAGGTAAAAAGCCATTCGCATTCCTCCAGTAACAACTCCCCAATTTCTACAACAAAAGTCGCAAATGTCGCAAATTGAAACAAATAATTCAAGCAATTCGATTCCACTAGAGCGAGCTTCCTAGCACGCGTACCTCTGACTGACGCATCTAATTGCAAACCCGGCGTGCACGTGTCGCACAGTGTGTAGCCGGCCTTATTTCTGCATTCTCATATAAATGACTACAAAAGAACTCCAACTTTAAAGCAGGAACAGTTAGGGTTGGTTTTGATGTGGTTACGATTTTGAAGTATTGAACTGTGACAAATGGTTGTGAATATGAACTTTTGATCGTTTGGATGACTTTCAATGGAGATCCCATTGTTAGGAACAGGATTAGGACGCTCCGATCAGATAACGTGCGTCGTGTGACGAATGCGAAGCTAATTGTGAAAATAATCGCTTCTATGTCTGTGATTTTTAATTTCGCTTTAACTGCTCGCGAATGAAAAGAACAAAATTAACTAATCAAAAAAATTTAAGAAGCTCAAGCGCTCAAAAAATTCACAGATTTTACAGTCCCCGCAAGAATCGGAGCATTGAAAATGAACACCAAAATTTACGAAAAACCAAAATCAAATCAAATGCAAAGTCCTATTATATGTTTAAAGTTACCTAGGTAGTACCTATTTATTTTTACGATTGTGACACTAGGCTCCGCCTCGTGTCACAAAAGCGCCCGCTGACTGCCTCGACGCAGCCGAAATATTATTAACCTATTTTCAAAATTCCAACGAATGCACTTCTCGTCTGCTTCTGCATCTTTTAACACTATTACCATGACGATCGGCCAATAATCATAAAAGCTACATCACTTTTTATGTACGGAAACACCCGTTTTTCAACAATTCCAAATCTAAAAGGACCACCTACAGGTCACAATTATTAACCAATTTTCAAAATTATTTCGCTATTTGGTAGCTAAACTAATACCCTAGGACCTTTTTTTTCATTTTTTCTTAAGTCGGTTTTTGTTTGGAAATATTTACAATTTAGTAAACAAACACCCCCCTAAAAAAAGTTACCAGTAGATTTTCAAATCTCAAACGTTCACACGTGTCTAGATAAATTCCTCAACTTATAGTACTATTTTCATCTCGATCCTCCCAAAACCTTCGGAAATATGGCCAAAAATACGTCTCAGGCGATTTGCATCTGATAACCATTTTCAATGGTAAAAATGTAGTTTGGTAACGGACTAAATTAATAGGGGAAATAGAACAGTATAAAATTTAAGCAATGTAGCTGTTTCAAGCACTTGTGAATGTTAAAGAAGCTACGCCATCGGTTCGCAAACCCTAAGCGGGAGACCTTGTAACGAGAAGAACCGGCAAGAAAATCATCAATGGCTGCTTTTTTCTCCCTGTATATTTTATTGTTAACAGATTTCACCTTAATTTAAAGTCGAACACTTCAATAAAATAAAATTGGTAATGACAACCTTGGTGTGGTACCTATATGGAACATGTAACTAAGTACCTAATTATATAATTACTTGGTACTATTATATATTCTGTGTCATTACCTCTCTTCTCGTTAAAATGAAAGTTAAAGGACATGCCGGAGGATTAAATGAACTTCCTCTTTTATGCATAATTAAAAAATGCATAAAAGAGGCAACTAAAAGTTCGTCTTTTACCTGCCTCCATTGTTTTTATACAAAAGATGCTTTTGTGACTTTTGGGTTAATGCAAGACGATACTCTACTCAATCTAGAAATGAACCGGTGTTCAGCTCATAGCTTTGTTGACCGTGTGACCATACATATATAAAGATATAAAAAATGCTGTTGCATAATTTAGCCTTCTTGTAAGCGTTCTAATCTACATAATTCCTAATTTTTAACAAAAAAAGTAAGTGAGAACCTCCTCCTTTTTAATCAAAAAAAGGAGGAGGTTCTCAAGTCGACGGTATTTTTTTTTATTTTTTTATGTGTGTTTTAACATAACTTCGTCAGTTGTTAACAACCGATTTAAAAAATTCTTTTTTATCTCAAAGAACATAATTTGTGCGTGGTCCCATAAAATTTTTACAGAGATCTGGCTCGTAGTTTTTTCATAATCCTGAAAAATATCAATTATTTAGCTTGCCATCGCACGAGTTTTTACAGAATTTCAGACATAACATCTTTGTTTATGAACCGATTTAGATGATTCTTTGTTTGTTTGAAAGGGTATACTTCAAGAGTGGTCACATTTTAATTTCATCGTTATTGAACTTTGAAGTTCGAAGATACACAAGGGAACTCCTCAAAGTCAAATGGTATACCTATGTAAAGTGATTTAGATTTTGGTAAGTTTATGACAATCCAAAACAAACCAAACCATGGTCTGCGATGCAACGTTCTGGCTGGACTAGACTTGGACTACGAAGACACAACGGAACTCCTCAAAAACAAACAGCGTAAATTTGGAAATTGAGTTCAGGGCATTTTTTAGGGCTAAAAAGCAAGAAATAATATTCAAATCATTCGTTACCCATATCAATATTAATAAAACACGTCTAATAAAGTCGGGTGGGGCTTTTAGAAAAAAAAATAAGTTTTCCTCCAGCCCCACCCGACTTCAATAGACGTGTTTTATTTATATTGATATGTGTAACGAATGATTCGAATATTATTTCTTGCTTTTTAGAGGTATTTAATTTTGAAACTGTTTTTGTTTTCAGGTTTTTTTAAGGAGGTTTTCCTTTTTTTTGTTTTAACAAAAATATCTCGGTTGACTCGATTCTATAAAACTTTTTCTAAATATTTCTTCAAAGATTTTTCCGCCTCATCATACACATTTTCAATTTCCACGGCCATATTCTTCATAACATCATAAATGTTTGGGGTGGCAAAATATTTACCTGTCCATAAAAATGTAGAGGCACGTCCGTCCAGCAATATCCACACATTAAAAAAAGAATCTCCATCATATACCACCTATCCCAATCCATGGACATATTAATATGTACCTCATGTTATTTTCAACCCTAACACTCAAAACATAAGATAGATTTTCTTTAAAAAATTCTTTCAGTTTGTTAGAAAATAAATGCTAAACGAAAGTGAAGTTTAATGCCGAACAGAATAAAGTAGAAAATTGCCAAAAAATATCATCGTAGTGGACATATTAAAAGCAAGCGGCCGGCAAAATGAACTGTGGAAGATGTATGGGCGTGCGGATTAAAAATATTTGTACGCGCCATTATACAGGGTGTAATGAAAGACCCAACGTGCCTCTTTATTAACATACAGGGTGTTTTAATTGCGGCCGATATTGAATAAAGCTTTTGAACGGTTGACGGAGGTCTGATGGTGATCAAAAGTAAAGGAGTAGCTTGTCAGTTTTTGTGCGATATTAAAGTTGGGCAAATCCAAGGGGCAGCCTTTATGTGGTGCTAATGTGACGTGTGCGATAAGCCTACGACGGCAGATGTTAATGGATGTTATAATACCTTTGTACGTTGCTTTAATGGAAAATTTATTACACAAACGTTTTTAATTTATAAAATATTTTTAACATGCCGCTATGATAACTAAAGTTTAACACAAAAGCATAAAAAGAAATTTAAAAATATTTTTACTTTGAAAAGCTCTTGCTATTTTATAAGTGCAATATAAATATGGTAATTTATAGCTTATAAAACTTCTGAAACATAAAGAAAGGCTTATTTCATGAAAAATATCTTTTAGAACAACAATTTACTAGCAGGAAAAAAAACTGTAGTATACAGAAAACAAGTTATTATGACGTAAATTGAACGTGACATTCTAAGAATTAGTAGAACCTTATCTCAGTTGCGTACTTTAACACATACTTAGAGGGTGTTCACATGTAAGTAATTGCAACAGCCTGTATGAGGCGGTGAGTAGCGTGCGCGGGAATCATTATAGTGCATAATGAGTGGTATCTTAGGGCATAGATAAAGCATGCCTTACAGATAGGACAAATTGAATTTTGTTAGTCCCGATAGTTGAAGAAATTATTCCCGTCCTGGTTTTAGCCAAACCAACACACGGTTTCATGACTAACAAATTATAAATTGTACTTGTAGTAACTTCGTTTCACAGACCAACACTGTTAGCCAGAAATAAAACAAACTATTTATATTAATATAACATAAGTGCTTTTGGGTTGTACATTTTGATTACAGGCATTATTAAATTGTAAAGAAAACATGGTTAAAGCAATGTATCAAACAATATTATGTTTGAATGTTTATGTCACTTTTAACTAATACCTGTTGCGTTCAGAAAATCATTTCGTTGAATCTAGCTCGTTACCCATGATCCTCGTAGACTGGGTAGAGGGTAGAAAATTTTATTACTTGCAAGTCCTTTTGTATTGGTATTGTCTTTGGTACCCTTAGCACCAAAAACTGTAGAGTGTGAGTGAATAGAATTCGTATCGAGCCGAGCACTAATTTTAAAACAGCAAATACATCATCTACCTCTCTCAAAGTTGAGAGCTATCTTGAGATTATACTTGAGATGCTGTTCTTTACGATTCGATATCATTACTAAGAAATCTGCACGAATAACTATTGAATTATCCGTGCAGATTTCTTAGTTCGTTTCTTTTGGTTGTATAATCTATGGCGAGGCACATGGGCATTCGGTACCTACCTTTTGAGTCTGGTGGCTAATCAGCCGGCGGCCTCGGATTATCACACCCTTTATGCCTCGCGCCACGTGCGAGATTACTTTTACTGCACAATAGTGCAAGATACGGGATGTGGGAATTAAAATGTTTCTTTACACGTAGAATTCTCATTTTGAAATGTATATCACTAAAGTTTGTTTCAAATTCAGTTTATATCTTCCTAATGGACAATCGTGCAGTGGTTTTGCGCCTGGCCCAGCGATTACGGAAGTTAAGCAACTTTCGCAAGGGGCGGTCATGGAATGGGTGACCATTATAATCTCGAGTTCCTCCGTGCTTCGGAAGGCACGCTAAGCCGTTGGTCCCGGGTGCATTTGCATTGTTAACAATGAAAATTAATTAACTACCAGATTTTTAACTTTATCTTTCGTCTTTTTGATTAGACCTTGGTGCGAAAAAATATAAAAATATGTAGAAAAATACTTTATACTCATACTTTATTACCTTTACATCTCTTGTTAGCTTCTACCACTAACGTTGGCGTTAATCTGTTTGCCACATTCTCACATACGGATGCAAAACATATTTTCGCTGCTGCTGGTTACACCAAGCTGTGATTTACAACTGCCGCCCTCAAAGTTGGCACACCTAGAGGAAATGAAGAACTGACTGCGTAAATAATTTTAGGTGGTAGAACATAAATTATTATGTTAGATTGGAGGTTCCGTAAAGAAAAATTGTAATGTTCAAACAGGGAATTAATAATAATTATGAAAATAAAAAATAATAAATGTACTGCATTTAAATTGATTGAATTTAATTGATCTTATAGGGGTTTACACATGCACAGGCTCCAAGATCGTATGGAGAGGCTAGGTCTCCCCTTACACCCGTTGAGATTTGCGACTTAATTCTTCCAGTATTTTTATCGTATTATTAAGTACTAAGTTATTCAAAGAATGTACTTTCAGAATGCTTCATAATACCCATAGGTAATTATGTTCCTGCTGCTGTGTCGACGGTAGCTCGAAAAGAGTATTAGTTATTCTGTGGTTTAACTCGCAAAAAATGTGCTTACCTAGTTGAATTTTCGTTGGCTGGTTTGTACCAGTTGACTTTTTTTCGCAATCGGTACCCTAATTTAAGGTGACCACATAAATATTTCGATTTGAAATGCCAAAGAGTAGGATTAATAAATTGTCATTTGTACCTACGAGCGAAGATCAAAGTGGCGGATAACATAATTTCGGTGGACGACGTTAATCGGGGCGGACAGACACGTTGAAGGCGTCATATGCCGGCCGGAAGCTGATAGTAAATTTTTAGCAGTTAACCTTGTGCCCGAGATGTTAAATTATGTTTTATTTATGATCTTTTTTTCAATAACGGTATGAACTTGTTATGATCCCTCTTTGATAATTCAAATTGTAGAGGTTATGATTAACATTTTAAAATTGTTTTGACTATTCATGACAATAAAGACATTAATAACATTAAACCAGTCAAATTGTCCATTAGAGCTTGATCTAAGGCAACAGTATAAACTACTGCGTAAATCTGCAGCCAAACGTTTTATCCCTGCACATCTTATTCAAATCATTATGTACTCATTTACCTTCTTTTACCACAAGCATTATGAACGGCTTTGAATGTAAAAAAAAAAAAAAAAATGAATTTTCTTTCTTTCTTACCGCGACCTTTGGTGATAATAACAACCGGGTATAACGTGCCCTCTAAAACACGGAAGCGCTCAGTTGTAATGCCACTCAACGGTCACCCATCCGACACCTGACCAGACCGAGCGATACTAAACAAACGTGATCGAGTACGATCAGTCTGTTAAGCTTCGCCATGAGTGCTTCAAAATTGATAAAGATTCGATATGAAATAATATACATAAAACACCTAAATAAATAATGTATACCATCCAGCCTGTTGTAGTCTTAGAATTCCTTACTTGAGTTCCAATTTCAACACGAGATGTTAATGCATATGCACTTATGTTTGTTTCACTCCTAGATCTGCATAGAAATTGAATTTTCTCATATCTAAAGAAAAGTACGTGAGCAGAAAACTTCCCAAGCCTTTATATTACAAAAATTCATAAAGAGCTCGTAATAAAGGTATCGCAATATAGCCAGGAATGTAATAAAGCCTAGGTGATGTCGTGGTTTTTTATGATGGCCGCCGCCGGGCACCGCGCGCCGCCCACGACCGCCGGAATTGAAATACAGGCGACTCGACGCTTCATAACGCTGTACTGCTAGTTTCCGAGGTTTTTGTAAGTAAATGTTCTGAAGAGCAAACCAACTTTGAGTATCCTTGTTGTACAAATAAAAGCTTTTTTTATGCATGACGGGATATTGCTTGGCCTTCAGCTCATCGGATGTTAAATGACGATAAGGCCGAAGGTGGAAGCGCACTACACCCGGAACCCTCATCACTAAGGAACTGGCTATCTTACCTCTAACAGTCGGAACACAACAATATTAAATTGTTTTTATGACGTCAGACTTAGGTAAGATGGTGGTAGCTAGGCCAGGCAGACTCGAAATAAGCCCTACCACTAACCAAACCGAGAACAAATGTTACCCCCCCCCCCCTTTTTTTAATCCGGGACCCCTGAATCTTACACGGGTGGGCGAACCACTAGACTACAGAGGCAGTTACAATCTGCAAGATAATAGCAATAATAGATTTACTAAATGATTTTTTTTCAACGTGATTGAATTCTGAGTATACTTACCTCTAGCAGAAGCAAAAAGCTTTAAGGAATATGTTCGAACGATATCTAACCATAAAATGACGTCATTCCAAGAATTAGCAATCACCATCAATCTGAGCTGGTCCGGTACAAAACTGAGTCCGTCCGGCATCCGTCACTGTACGGACCAGCGTCGTTACGGCTAATTGTACCGTATAATAAGGTAATAATCTGTCTATTTTTCTGTGGCAAGAGGCAGCTAATGGACCCAGTATTATCACAAGTGGTCCAGGGATAATCTTTGACTTGTTTCTTTTCAAATTATTAAGAAATATTTCGAGATCGCTTGAAAGGGATCCGTTATCATCTAAGTAAACTGCCACTACGTATTATAATTCAAATCTTATTAACACAAAGTTTATTTGCCATAAAAGCGTTTTTTTGTTTCTTTTTTTTGGAAAATTTCAAGAAACGTAAACAACATGACTTTAGGTACTACTCTAAAATATGTCCTCAATTTTTTGTTTTAAAAAATCTTTAGCAAAAGCCCCAATTTTATGTCAATCTTCCGTTTCTTTTTTCATTGAGACCCTGAACAATGTCACACCAAAGTCAATCTAAAGAAAACGCCAAAGTTCAAAGTAAACACGAGTAAAAACCCGATTAGAGGTACATCTGACCCCAACCTTCGAGAGGACACTTAAAAACCTTCACGTGGGTGGTTCTGGGTCAGTGCAGAGGCGAGCAAACATTTTAACCGCGCAAACATTTGGAGCAAACACGCCTCGATGCAGTGTGGGGTTCGGTTTCTGCGGATGTATGGGTCAATTTGGAGTTGGTTGAGAAGGTAAAATGAATAAAAAGATGAAGATTAGTCCATACCATAGAAAACTATAGATTTTAATAAATATCTAAAATGAAGGTAAAAACAAGATACAGAGTTTTGTGTTGTTTTTCAAAATTCAAAATTCAAAAATTATTTATTCAGTCTAGGCTGTTACAAGCACTTGTGAATGTCATAGAAGCTACGCCATCGGTTCGCAAACCCTAAGCGGGAGACCTTGTAACGAGAAGAACCGGCAAGAAACTCGTCAAGGGCTGCTTTTTTCTCCCTGTATATTTCATACAGAGTCGTCAACATTGAAAAATGAGCTCCACATTTAAAGTGAGGTCATTTTCCATCACAATAATTAACAAAAGTTTGCACACAATGGGTAGGAAGGTTGAAATTAAATACTACTAACTAAATACTACTAAGTAATGAGAGTAAATAACTTTCAACTAGTTGAGAAATCACTGTGTCTGCTACTCGAAAGTGCACCTAAGTAGGCAAAATTTACCAAAAAAAAACCACATGTTACAAGACATAAAAAATAGTAAAAAAAATGCAATTCTTACAATTCAATATGCGTTAAGATAGGTACTCAGAAGCAGACCCTTTCCACTGGCAGCACCCGTTCACGAGCATGACGCATGGACCAGCCATCGCTTCGCTCAACCATATTTGAGGGAACGTAACGACCCGCCCCACACGACACCACCGCAGAAATGATTAAAGAGAGCATGACATACTTAGGCTACCCATCCTAAGGCACCGAATTGAAAACTATTATCCTAAAGCTTTTCATAGGCCTTTACTTACAAAACTACTGAATATAGAAAGCAAAATGATTGCAATAAAAAAAAAATTAGAAATCAAAACAAGGTTTAGTTATTAATTTAAATTTTGAGTAAGAAGTGCCATACATATTGATAATATTAATCAGAAAAATAATATATATAAATATACGACGCCCTTAGTACAAGCAGACAGAAGCAGACCCATTCCCACTGTTGGTGCTACGCCAGGTTTCTTTTAAATTTCTAATAGCATTTGGCTTATAGTAAATCAGAATGTAATATGAGTATCGACGTAGTGCGCAGCAGCGAGCGCCGCAAATTGAACAGTATTCAGCGCTGTAAAGTGAGTTAGGGTTCGAGGCGGTGGTGGAGGGTGTGAGCTTGATGATATGGGAAAGCGAGTTGGAGAAATCGCTTCTGCTCATGATGGTTAAATTAAAGTGCTATCAAAAGCAGCTAGAAAAACTGAACCAAATAGAAAGCTTTTTGAAATGTCAGGAGTACTTAGTTATTATTTTTGAAGAACCTATGGAAAAAAATATTTAGACATTGTGACCCAGCCAACTAATTTCCGAATTTCAAAATCTTTCGCAATCGCTTTCATTTAACAGATGGATGCGACACATTGCTGTATTTCTTTGGTAAGTTTTTACTGGAGCCAAAACGAAGTATCAATGTTTTGTCAAATGAAATCGATTGCGATAGATTTTGAAATGAAACAATTAGTGGGCTGATCTTCCATAACCATACTACGTCAGCACAGATCTTTTCCTTATGGATGTAAGCCATATTAAAACGAACGGACCCAATGCAGTCTGCATTGGGTCATTCTCATTTATTTCAATATGGTCTCTTTTTCAGAGCCTATAACTGAAATCTAACTAAAAGTTTAAAATAAAAAAGACCTTTTCCATAGTTAGATGGATTCTAATAACCATATAGTCTGCAATGAAACCTCTCCACAACTCGGTCGTTTTATGATCCAAGTGACAGTAAATTACGGTACCGCTAGAAAGAAGTTCCGTTACGACTTAGGTGAGACCAGTTTGTTATTAAGTTGCACCTCTTTTATAGCAGCGTTGCACTTTGTTACACGTTTATGGTTCAATTCTAACAATCAATAGGTTCGTAGCGACGTAGTCGTATTATTCATAACGATGGAGTTAATGTGGGAAGGTCCTATAGTAGATTTTATTTCAGCCATTTTACCATTGAAAATGGTTATCAGATGCAAATCGCCTGAGACATGTTTTTGGCCATATGTCCAAGGATTTTGAGAGGATCGAGATGAAAATAGTACCATAAGTTGAGGAATTTATCGAGACACCTGTGAACGTTTGAATTTTGAAAATCTATTGGAAACTTTTTTGGAATTTTGCAAAATTACAAAAATTCCGGGTTTTTTGGGGGGTGTTTGTTTACTAAATTGTAAATATTTCGGAAATAAAACCGACTTAAGAAAAAATGAAAAAAGGGGTCCTAGGGTATTAGTTTAACTACCAAATGCCGAAATAATTTTGAAAATCGGTTAATAATTCTGACCTGTAGGTGGTCCCTTTAGATTTGGTATTGTAGAAAAACGGGTGTTTCCGTACATAAAAAGTGATGTAGCTTTTATGATTATTGACCGATCGTCATGGTAATAGTGTTAAAAGATGCAGAAGCAGATGAGAAGTGCATTCGTTGGAATTTTGAAAATCGGTTAATAATATTTCGGCTGCGTCGAGGCAGTCAGCGGGCGCTTAGGTATGTGACACGAGGCGGAGCCGAGTGTCACAATCGTACAAATAAATATGTTACTAGGTAACTTTAAAAATAGGACTTTGCATTTTATTTTATTTTGGTTTTTCGTAAATTTTGATGTTCATTTTCAATGCTCCGATTCTTGCGGGGACTGTAAAATCTGTGATTTTTTTATTAAGGTTTCTTCTCAAAGTTTTTTTGTGATTAGGTGTCTGTAGCGGTCTTTTCTTCGTTATATTAGAAATCAGAATGTACCACTTTTACTTCTTATTGTTACCAAGCAAACAGTCTTTATATAAATTGTTATTTATTATCCAACTGGCTAGTCGTTTTTGGTATTTAGAGATTTGATTTTAAGGGTAGAAAATTTTCAAAAGCATTTAGCATAGCCATTCTTACTAACATTATAAATGAAAAGATCCGTTTGTTTGTTTGTTACGCCTTTACTAACTAAACCGATAATCATGTAATTTTGCATACACGTTGTCAGGGGTACAGAAATGATATATATCATAGCCTTCTTTATTTCCAAGCCGTGAACATAAGTTTGGCAACGTCTGTTACTGTCAGTTCGTGGTCATGTCGTCGGCCAGTCTCCATACTAAATGTATGGGAATATTTCAATTTTAAGAGGTCGATATTTTTTTTCATAGTAATCGTGTGAGGTTTAAATTATGAAAATAATTTAGTTCTTTTATTGAAATGCTTTGTATATTAAACAATAAGAAAAATATAAATGTTAACCAGGAAAAAATGGCTGTCAAAGATGTCATCTTTTTTGTTGATTTTCTTCAGCAGGGAGTTGATTAACACGCCATCATTAGAAAGGTCTTTTAAAGACAAATATTTGCTGTTAATATACTTTATATCAATTGTAAATACTTTTGGAGTTAAAGGTTATTAAAGTATAAAAGTGGTTTATTGTCTATGGGAGTTGATCTACCACACTTATAGAAATGAATGATATATCATAAGAAAGGTTTTTATATGACAAATATTTGCTGCAAACATACTTTCTATTAATTGTTAGTAATTTCGGAGTTTTAGGTCATTAATGTTAAAAAAATTGGTCAAGATTAGAGCGTTTTAACTCTCAAAGTACTAATAGTTCACGATTATAGTATTACAATAAAGTGTTTCAAATTTAAATACCTTTCCAATGATGTAAGATTTATTGCTAGAGGAGGCTTAGATCAAAATGCTCATCGTACTAAAGGACCCCCGAAAAGTTCAAACAATTTGACTCAAACCTTATGTTCTAATAAATAAATAATAATAATCAATATAAAACTTTATTGAAATAATCTTACATCACAATTTACAACTACTTTAAACATAGATAATATAGGAAAAACAAATAATAAATAATTTTTAAAATTATTTTATACTATGTGCTTGACCACATGCGATGTTGCCGTTCTGCTCAACTTCAGGGCTTGGAAGATATAGAAGGCTATGTACATATCCTTTCATCCCGAAAAAAAGAACTAATCCCGTGAAATATATAAAATACTATCCACCCAGACGAATTCGCGGGCGGTCGCTAGTCTTCTACACTATTTTTTTTCCTACTTAAAATAAGTTTTTTTAAAGATATTAAGTAAGACTTTTTTCTTTATTTTCTAAAACAGACGACAAATCTAAATTCTGAAATTTCAGTATCTCAAAAGGTTCCATATTTATCCACAACCAGTATTATATTACCGCTCAATCTTCTTTCATAATTAGCGTGGCTTTTACCCCCACCCAGGGCACCTATCCCCCCTCCTGGGGGGTCCTTTGAGCGGGCTCCGGCTCATTACCTAGGACTTAGGTAGCGTCCTAGTGCTTCACTAATTAGACATCGCATCGCTATGAGGTACAGTCCTTTGTTACATGAGAAAATGGGAAATGTTATTTAAGGGGAATTAACTATGTAGTTAAATAAATATCTATTTCTGTTTCGGTTGGATCAAGAGAACTGTCGCCTTTTAAAAAAACAATATAATTTACATTTTAAACATTTGGAATAGCTACATAATCTACGTATAGTAAGTACTTATCCTGTTTATCATTTTTGACACTAGTAACTTCCTGTATACATTTTTTTTGTCGTTTATATTTCATTGTGCATAATATTCATATTCTGATCTTACACTATTATTAGCATTAAATTAACCCATGAAAATATTATTGACAAAAATTTCAGTTGATCATTGAGTGTTTTGTTGCAAAAGTAACCTTAATTCATAAAATCAAGGAATGTTGTTATTCTTACTTCTCGAAGGTTCAACATAAAAAAGCTGTCACATTCAGTATTATAGTGTTTATCATGTATAGGTACGCCTACTTACAGTTTCTTATCAATATCCCAAGTGGCTGCAAACGACCTTGCGAGAAGGACGCGGCGCGCCCACCTCTACCTAAATTTAGCACACCTCAAGGAAACATCAATCGCACAACACATGCGCACAATTTTTGCCACTTTAACACCTTCCGAATGTCCTCGGAAACCACCCAAGCACCATCAGTACTACGCACCGACTAACCGTGTGCTCCAAAACGAGGACACACCTGGAATCGACAGGTGTATACCTGTCGTACCTTCGCCGACCAATCAACGCGCATCTCACCTGCGCAGCTCGATAAAAAGGCGTGGCAGGGCGTAGGCGGTGAGGTTATACCTGTGCGCACCTGTTTACCTGTTACGACCTGTTGGTTGGTCGCTTGCCACCCAATGGTGGCTCTGCGCACCTGTCAGGTGAGACCGTAGGCTAAATACCTGTGTCGCCGTTGGTGGGTGTAAGTAGGTCGCTTATGTAGGTCACCGTCCGTAGGTAAGCTCCAAGTAAGCTCGGAGATTTACGCCCGGTATTTTAAACTTTGCGGTGGATTGCTGCAAAGCTTACTCGAAAGTAAATAGAATCTTGTACATAGGTGCTTACTGCTGGATTTTGGATGTGAGAATATAGCTTATATTTTGAGACACTTGAAGTGTTATGAATATGGTTATCATCATCAAGCTTCGAAATAATTATTGGAAATAAGAGATCCACCAGTAGAAACTCGTTAGTTATACCTACTTGCGTAGGTAATAATTATATTTTGCAAACACGAGTAATGAAATTAAATTATCTCCAGCTCACCTGCTTTATATCTTCTTCCTTTTTTGTCGGATTGATAAAGGTAATTAATTAATCATAGGTATCATCATTTTCTTATTTCTTTGTTAGATGTTTTTATGTACTTTATTTTTACACACGCATCATTTAGGAGGCACTTAACCGTTTTCTCTCTTCGTACCTCCAAGACTTATGAAGATCCTGTTTTCATATACGTGGTTTTAACAACAATAAAGATACATTATACGTTTGGGAAATTAATATAGCCGCAATAGTGGCAAGCAACATAGGTACACGAAGTACCTCGGCCTCAAAGCTTCACCTAGCCGGTGGGGGCAGCTGATTACATGGGTGGTGGGGAGTTGAAGACAAATTGTGGGAGGGGGAGAAAAAATGGCCGCCGATGACGGCTGCTACGTTTTAAAGCTGAGATTGGAACGTAAATATGGAAGATGTATGGTTTTACGATTTGTGGATTGATATGAGAACTCGAAGGTTCTAGCATTGACCTCATAACCTACCAACTTGTGATTGATAAGTCTGATGTCTTCACTTTTTTGTAAGGCAACCTGGTTACGAAAATTCGTGAGCTCATAGGTTTCAGGGGAATTAGTGCAAGTACTCCATTACTTATGAGACAACTGAAAATCTAGAAAAGTGTTTTAAAAATGTGCATTTGAATAAAATTACCTTTATGCGAACCCATAAAGCTATTGCATAAAGTTGATGAACTTACAATAAACCGACATGACATTCAGGTGATAGGACCTAACCTACTAGAATAAATACGTCTCGCACCAGATCAATTCTCGGACGCGAATCGAACCCGCGACCTTTGGCTATCCGGTTCAATGCTCTGACCGCTGAGCTACCGAGTCACTGGTTCGATCTGTCGCGGGTTCGATTCCCGTCTTTATGTATCCCGATATTATGTATTTAGTATTGTATTAAATCGCATTGTGAATGCAAAAATCTCAAATTTAAAAGGACCTAACGTGTCGAAAGTTATTGTCTATGATACCTACTAAAAGTGCGAATATATCTAAGTCAATTTTATTTTTCTATACCTAGAGGCATATTAATAGGAATACCCTTCCTCCCTTATACATAGGTACGAGTATATGCTTGATCCGTTCAGATAGCTAAAATATCTCTAAGTATATAGTACTTACGCTATAGAGCTCCCAGGCTCCCACCTCCACTTCCCGAGCGATCGCAAGTATCGCAACAGTAAGCGAGCAAAAGTTTTTATTTCGCTTCGCTCGCTCGCTTGTTATAAGTTCGGCTTCCGCGGCCGCTGTTGTTGCTAACTTGCGCTTTGTGTTTACCTTGGCCTGTTGTCTTAGATAGTTTTTAATCTCTTTGTGTACTTAGTTAAAGCAAAAAATCAAATTGTTTTACTAGATTTTACTTCAACTAACACATAAACTTAACACCCATAAATAAACATGTGCGTGTCGGTCCATAACAACGTGTTAATGAATTAACGCAAAATGATAAAACCGTTTCTTCAGCTAGACCATCAAACTGAACAACTTTTACTATGGGACCAACTCTGAAATAGCAAAAAAAAATCAGCTGCTTCATACATTTTTTTATTTTCGTTATTGATTTTTGTATGAAACAGCTGATTTTTTTTTTCGCGATTTCAGAATTGGTACCGTACTAAAAAGTGTTCAGTTTGATGGTCTAAAGAAACGGTTTTCTCATTTTGCGTTAATTCATTAACACGTCACGTTGTATAGGGTTCCGTAGTAACCTTGGCTTATACCATACAATATGGCTGTAAACTTATATTTAATCCTTGTTTTACACAACACGACTATAACTTAGCAAACCTAATAGCAAATTTTTTCAATAAAATTTGTACTTACGTATAATATTTATAAGTTGATCGATCATTACTCGTCAACTTGTAAAGCCTACTTAGCAGTGATAGTAAAGTTTTCCTTTTAACTTCATTACATCTACTGTCCTGAAATTTTTTCAGTATCCAAAAGCAACTGTTTTTCTGGTAGAGGGGGGACACTTGACTGTAAAAAAAATTGCAC
The DNA here is from genome assembly GCA_928269145.1 of Agriphila tristella. Lineage (NCBI taxonomy): Eukaryota > Metazoa > Arthropoda > Insecta > Lepidoptera > Crambidae > Agriphila > Agriphila tristella. Next base: position 868,840 of record OV743440.1, on the reverse strand, counting down.
TTTAAACCTTAATATTTCGCAAATGAATAGTGGTCTTCATAAACCTGAATTACTTTCAAAAAACCTAGCCAACGACATCCCATTCTAGGTATGCGATTGTCGATAAAAAAAATCATCCCTACTTTACATGTAAGTAGGAAAAATAGATTAAAAAATAATTTTCAAGATTTTATTTTCCAATTTCTCTGCGTGATTAATATTTATTGCCAAGTTACAGCTTTCTAGCACTAAGGGCCTCTGACTGAACTAAGCCGCGGACAGACAGACGGACGCACTGACATGGTGAAATTATAATATTTAGATAAGTATTATTGATTCTTCTGATATTTTTATCTAATGAGAAATGAGAATGATAATTTTTTGGTGCCCATAGTAAAAAAATATATATATTTATGAACTACTAAACAGTAGGTGTCATCAGCCGATGCCATTTGGACCATTTCTGCCCGTTCTCCTTTCCTCGTTAGAAATAGACCTTTGAAGAAGTCAAGGTAGGTACATACATAGGTATACATTAATTGCAATCAAAAGGTTTATTTAGCTTGACTTTACCTCACTTCTCTAGGTACTTAGCACACCCATGGCCCACTTTCGCCATGAAGGTTGGGCACCTGCCAAATATTTCGACTTCTTCCGTAGTACAATTTCGCAACTTCTTTCTAACTTGAAAACTGTGAAAACTTTTTGAAATTTTCGGAAAAAATATTCCGGCGTTTGGTTACGTAGCTTCTAGTCTCTAGCCTTCTAGGTTACTAATGTAAGAAGTTAAAATTTTCAAATCTTCTGTTGCTTTGAAATTGAACTTCTTTACAGAACATGTTTCACTCAAGAAAGATTGTCTAGCTCTCAACAAATTGTCTTTTGCAAATAGCGCGATGGCGTCGGCGACACGTCGCCGTGGCTCCACGTGACGTGACACGCCACGGGAACGCCGCGGGCTAACAGCGTGTGCTACTTCAAGCTTCCATCTCGATACTCGTGTTCAATGGAAATTGTTACTGCCAGTAAAAATAGGTTTAAAGATTTTAATAAGTTAATGGGTAACTTGTAAAAGTAAGTTAAACTCGTATAATTGCTAGAAATAAAACATTTTTTTACGGATAGCGAGTATATTGGTATTAATTCATATATTATTTTAAAAATATTTAGTTTTGAATTTATTGTTTTTTTGGGTTTTCCGACGTTTCGACACCTTTCCAGGGGCCGTGATGAAAAATTTAACAGATAAAGGAAAGATTCATATTAGTGATGCCAAAGTAAAAGTCACGTCACAAAATAAAAATAAACACTTTTTTATTTTTCCTGAATTGGTTCATACAGCCATTAATTTTCAAGAATTTTGTTTTGTTTTAAGACAAAAAATAGTTTCAAAATAATACGTCAACCAAGTCCCAAAACATGATTCTAACAGTATCATTTCCCAAAACAATCCAACAGTGCCTCCCAACCCACTGGTGACCTCAACGACCTGATCCAGCCTACTTGCAGGCCGCTAACAGGCCGTGACGTCATCAAAGACGGCCTAATGATGTGTCCTGTTTCACCGTAATAGCCCGTGACCGAGCCACCTCAGATCAGACGACCTGAATTAAATATGGCGCTTCGCATATCATGGTAGAGTGACTCTGTACTGTAGGTAGTGGGTTACATAAATAGTGACTATTAATGTGCTGGAGATGTTGATAGATACATTATAGTTAAGGATAAGTAGGGTAAAACCGGGATAGATGCCCTACTTTTTGAAACAGCCTCCTAATTTAAAAAATAATCATTAATATGAATATTTACTATGCATGTAGGCTAGCTCAATCATTTATGATGAATCATAAATATTTAATTTTGACCTATCAATTACAAATTTTGCAGAAAGAAAATTTAAGCTTTCTGTGGAACCCTTTTTTTGAGGATAGATGCCTAACCCTATGGATAGTTACCCCACTATGAAAATACTAAGAAGGATAGATGCCTGCAGTGCGGGATAGTGTAAATGAAAAACTCAACCAAATTGTATGAGGTCGTTCTACTCCTAAACATCAATATATACGTAAATATATAAAAATGCAATAGAAAACTAAAAATTCTATAAAAATATACACTGACACCTATATGCGTAGGTATATATGGTGTATGGAGGGATAGATGCCCCTAAGGGTACCTGTACGTTGAAGCTACAATCAGTAAAGAGTCCAAATATTAATATATGACGGAGTCAGGAGGCGAGCGAGGTGTCGTCAGGATAAGGTTATTCACCGCCGAGCACAAAATAATAGTTTCTTTACAATGCACAACCTCTATTCTTAAAATCACCATCAAGTTAGCTCAAAATAACGGATGATCGAACAGATTCACACGGATTCAAGTCGGTAAACGCGGCAAGTTCGACACAGCGAGGCGAATTCAACTCACGACCGTTCACTACGGCTGCCAGTAACAGAATGTCTTTACAGACTACCCACAGATCGCGCTCTTCACATTTTCCCGCCTCCGGAAACGTCAAGACTGTCAACTGTCAAACTGACAAACATCAAATCTGTCAACTGTCACACGTTAAACTGTCAACTGTCAAACTATGCCATTGACAATGACATCGCTCGCTGCACAGATTATACACTCGCTGTGTCGACCTTACCCAAGTAAGCCACTTGACGTTTCCGACTTGATAGTTACGACTAAACTCAATAGATGGCACTAGGAGTTTCAATAATCACGGGCAGCACAGCGCTCACGCTCCGACACGGCCATCTTGACATTTCACACGTCCTCGTGTGAAGCAGTTGGTGGAATACCTGGAGACAAACAGCACCAAACAGTACACAACGTTTAACCACTCGGCCTTCCTGACCAAAGTTTAGGAAACTAGTCTCTTTCTTATTCCTTTACTCAATGATTACAATTTAATCAAAATGTTAACTTATCTTCTATCTGAAAATGCTCTGATCAATTTTAAAATTTTCTAAGTAGGTAGCTTTAAATCATTCACGAGTACTCCAACTCGACATTCACAATAAATTAACAAACCAGTCAATAAACAACGTTTGCACATAGAGAAATGATAATAAGTCAAACAGCACCAAGTATTATCAAAATTGACAAGTTTTACCTTGACAATTTGTGCATCTGGCTTTTGAAGCCATCAATTCTATCAAACACAAGATAACCTGTACCTAATAGTGACTCAAGACAACCGCTATCCGGCGTCTGATAGTCAATTTCTGCAAGAAAAGACAACCGCCATCCGACGTTTGACAACGACTCAAGACAACCTCTATGCGGCGTCTGATAGTCAACTAGCACTTCAAGACAACCTCCATCCGGCGTCTGACAGTGACTCAAGACAACCTCTATCCGGCGTCTGATAATCAACTAGCACTTCAAGACAACCTCCATCCGGCGTCTGACAGTGACTCAAGACAACCTCTATCCGGCGTCTGACAATGACTCAAGACAGCCTCTCTCCGGCGTCTCATAGTCAATTAACCCTTCAAGACAACCTGAAGGCATCAGGCGTCTGACAGGCATCACAACACTTAATTTGGTGTACTATCCTCAGCCTATACTTCAGACAGCTAAGAATCATTAACACAGTGAGCATCAGTCAGTCATCATCACCACTATTATCACCATCACCTTCTTTACTATCATCATCATTATCAACATTATCATCGCCATCATCATCCTAATCATCATCATCACATTCATCATCATCACTATCACATTCATCACCATCATCATCACTATCACCATCATCATCACTATCACTATCACCATCACCTTCATCAGCATCACCTTCATCATCATCAACGCTTGCCACTCAGTCGTGATTGCATTATAACGTTACAGTAACAAAAAAGCAAAACTTTGATCTGATCACCTGATGGAAGCAGAGATCCTCGAGATATAGTGACGTCGTCGCCTACTTCTACCTCCTCGTCTCGCACGCCGTCGAAAACACGAGTCGCAGAGATGTGCCGCTTCACGCCGTTTGGTGATGAAGTCACTTCTTTTGATACCACCATCGCTGTCAGCACTCTATGCCTCTGGTACATCAGCTGAAACGGAGAAGAAAACACACAGTATGCGCTCCAAAATCTTGTTCACTCACATTTTTGAAGATCCAAACACTTTCCAGATAGTCAAACATAAACTTTGTTAAGTCAGAAACTAATTAATTTCATAATTATGAACACTAGTGACTAAACTGAATTCATATTCCTACATAGCAACAGCTGCTTACTCAAATTCACCACACTATGACTAAAAGTGTACTGACAGTGTACTAATGGTGTACTAACAGTGTACTAACAGTGTACTAACAGTGTACTAACAGTGTACTAACAGTGTACTAACAGTGTACTAACAGTGTACTAACAGTGTACTAACAGTGTACTAACAGTGTACTAACAGTTTACTAACAGTGTACTAACAGTGTACTAACAGTGTACTAACAGTGTACTAACAGTGTACTAACAGTGTACTAACAGTGTACTTACAGTGTACTAACAGTTTACTAACAGTGTACTAACAGTGTACTAACAGTGTACTAATAGTGTACTAACAGCGCACCAACAGTGAACTAACAGTGCACCAACAGCGCACTAACAGTGTACTAACACTGTACTTACACTGTACTAACACTGTACTAACACTGTACCAACTCTGCAGTAACATTGCACCAAGTACCAACAGTAAACATATTCAGAAACATTGATGCATCTACCAACTGTTAGCAGTGAATTCGAACAGAAAAGTGCTAACATTACATTACCACAGAATATGACATTACTAAGAAAGATTTCATTTTATTTCCTTAGTTTTGTATAACAACAATTTCTAATGAATGAAGTCACCAACAACAAATTATCTAGCCCCTTTTAATTTTAGTTTAATTCACTCCCATGAATACCTTTGAAACCTAATGAGAATTCAATCTGAACCATTTTCTTTGTAATTTTCCTTATTTCTACACCAATCAATTCATTTTTCATAATAATCACAACCAATAGAAAAACTGAGTTACTTTTCAGTTTTAAAATAAAATCAAAATAAAATCGTTACGACTGACCATTTTAAAGTGACCTTGTAGATTCGCCACGCTGAGCTGAGTAACAGGATGCTCTCGGGTTCACCACCCGCCACTGCATCGTCACCGCCATTGCATCGCTGCCGCCATTGCATCGCTGCCGCCATTGCATCGCTGCCACCCTTGCATAGCTGCCGCCATTGCACCGCTGCCGCCATCACCTCACCGCTTGCGCTGCTAGTTGCTTTTCTCAGCTCCACCACTGTTGCCGCTGCAGTTGCACCACTGTTGTCTGGTGAAGCACCTTTGTATGAACAGCTGGTTGAAATCACCCCATGTCATCCATCACCATAGCTTCATTACGTCTTTATGATCCAGGCACGCACGTCGACATCTTTTTCTCGGGGTCAAAGTCAGGAAGAAACATTGGCACTCGAAGTAAGCACACGCATCGCTTGTTACAAAGCAATAATATTGCGATTCGGTCAATAGACGCCACTTTTCGTCGATCACATTGATTTTCCTTTGCACGTGCCTCATTATCACACCTCATATCGTTTGATTCACTTGATTCATTTTTCTCATCACGATGGACGTTTGGATTGCATCCCGCTTCTGATGACGGAGTCAGGAGGCGAGCGAGGTGTCGTCAGGATAAGGTTATTCACCGCCGAGCACAAAATAATAGTTTCTTTACAATGCACAACCTCTATTCTTAAAATCACCATCAAGTTAGCTCAAAATAACGGATGATCGAACAGATTCACACGGATTCAAGTCGGTAAACGCGGCAAGTTCGACACAGCGAGGCGAATTCAACTCACGACCGTTCACTACGGCTGCCAGTAACAGAATGTCTTTACAGACTACCCACAGATCGCGCTCTTCACATTTTCCCGCCTCCGGAAACGTCAAGACTGTCAACTGTCAAACTGACAAACATCAAATCTGTCAACTGTCACACGTTAAACTGTCAACTGTCAAACTATGCCATTGACAATGACATCGCTCGCTGCACAGATTATACACTCGCTGTGTCGACCTTACCCAAGTAAGCCACTTGACGTTTCCGACTTGATAGTTACGACTAAACTCAATAGATGGCGCTAGGAGTTTCAATAATCACGGGCAGCACAGCGCTCACGCTCCGACATATATGTAAATATATAAAACAAATATAACAAAACACAAAAATAATTGTAAATATACACTGACACCATTTATGGGCATGTTTTGCGATTACGTATGAAAATGTGTACCTTTTATCACATTTGTTCAATGATATTAAAAAGTCATTACATTTGTTATATATTTAAATATCTTTGTTAATTTTTGTAATCAGTCAAAATGTGAATTGTAATGTTTACATGGTCCTCTTAGATTTATATTTTAATGAATTAAAAGCAATAAAAGCATTAAGTATTTTCTTTAAAAAAATCCAGAATAACCTTCGATCAATCTATTGCATGACAATGGCATTTGTGGGACACTTTTAACTCCCCCAAAACGCAGGCTACTATGAAAGTCCCCCAAGACTTGTCACACAACTTGACATTTAGTGTCGTGTGATTTGTCAAACGGCATGTGCCACATTTCAGCTTTGCTATTGTATTGCGTAGTGCATCCTTTAGGAATGGAATAGACGAGTAGTTTTTTTCCTAGACGTTTGCTTTCAGTTTGAATTCGACCCATTACACGTAGGTTATAAAGTATGCTGAAATCAAGAACCTTGAATATAAGATTCTTGGCTGAAATAAATACGTTATTACAAGAGTACTTACATTGAAATTATAGTAAAACATTACTTATGCAGTCTTTCTAATGCAGACCTAAAAGTTATAGACGTGCTGGAGCGAATAGAAACAAGGGGGGCAGGGGCGTAGCTACCGCCGTATCAGCCGTATCAATTATACGGGGCCCCCGGGCCACGGGGGCCCCCAACGCTCCTAATCAAAAATTAATAAAAACTTTAAACTTTGAAAAAGTGTTGATAAAAAATGGGTCCAATTGCTTAAAAGATTAAAGGACAACAAGTTAAATGCCTTATTTTGCGTTGTATCCCTTCAAATTCTTATGTTAAGCGAGTATTTTCCCCTAGGACGCTTAAATGATCTAATATTAGAAAACGTTGCTCTGCTGATTAAATGAAAGCAGAATTGCAAAAGACATGTCTTGTTCGGAATGAGAGGCCCGTAGTAATACAAAATATACATGGAAACATAGTAAAAATAAAAATAAAACATTAAACCAAATGTATCTTCTTTCCCTACAGCTAGGTAAGTTCTAATTTTTTATTTACCTCTCACTTTGCTGAGCCGCCCCTTTGCTTCCATTCATTTACAGTATTTTAATTACAAACAGCCACATACATTCAATATGTCCTTCATTTATCAGTTACCAGTCTCTACAGTAGTTTTACTGCCAGTAAACATTTAGAAAATAGACCAAAAAATTTTTCGCGGCTCGCGCTTCGCGCTCGCCGCCGCCCTTGTTCCAACTTTTTCATTCCTTAAAGTGGCAACCTTGTAAAGAGGTCAATGTACTTGTAAAACTAAACACCTACCAACAAAAAAAAATATAAAAAATTTTACCCTTCCTAAGGGCCCCCAAACAAATTTTTATACGGGGCCCCACCAAGGCACGCTACGCCCCTGAAGGGGGGCTATTCAAATGGCCACTTTTCTATTCGTTCGCTAACTTAAAGCTTAAAAATAAGCAATTAAACGATCAACTCACACGACGCAAATTTATGTAAATAACAGACATTGTTGTATTGTATGGAATTGACAAGCCTACGACACGTAATTTTGGAGTTTATGGCTTAGTTTGAAATTTTAAGTTAGCGAACGAATAGAAAAGTGGCCGTTTGAGTAGCCCCCAAGTTCTGTTAGAATCTCGTTCTAAACCATGGGAATAAATTGCAAGTGTTCAATTTTAGTGTGACATTCAGTTTATTGACTTAGCAGTGCTAAGTAACCCTAAGGGAACAATCTTTTTCCCCACTGCTCAACTAGACTGCCTAACTGCGAATAGTTGAGCAGTCAGGAATCCCCAATGCTCAACCAAACTCAGTAGTTGATATTTTGGGCATATGTATTTCCCCTACTGCTCGACTAAAACAATAGGTAATAACACAACGCCTCCACATTTTTTATTCAATTTATAACGCAGTAGCGTTGTAGATAAGATACAGTAGTATATTGGCATCAATTCAGTGTGCAATGAAATGTATGATTTCATTGTACAGTCAACTTTTTAAACTGATAGAAAACTATGTTCTATGTTCATTAATCTCCTCTGAGTGCGGTTCTAAAAATATTTCCAATAATAAATTACTAACAAGTATAATCTTTTATGTATTCGCAGTATCATGTTAAAAATATTTTGAATTACGATGTAAGCAAGCGTCTGCCACAAGAGGAGCTTCTGTTCGCATTGAATAAGCTGTGTGGTCGTAGGTGGCGTTTGTCTCCGTTCCCGCATTACGCGCGAGCTCCCACGGGCTGGCTGCAATCTGCGCGGGCGAAACCGGAAAATTAGACATAGCGCGCGCCACCGGGACGCAGCTTCATAAGCCGCCCGACGCAGCCTTTTTGTCGGATGCACTCATGATAGCCGGAAACGCACGGAGTTACTCATTATCTTGTAGGATGTGTTTGCAGAGGTGATCTGAATTAATTGTTTTTGCAATAGAATTACATTGTATGTTTTTATTTACCTACATACCTATTTTTCCTTCTTTACTTTGAAATTTTTAGGGTAGGTCTGCGCCCAGCGTGGGTGTAGAGTAGAGCGGCTAATTAAGAAACAGATTGTCAGCCATCTCAAGTAAAAACATTTTCGCTGGGTGCAAAGGTATAATAATCGATCGCAGCGCTCATGGTGGCAAAAAGTAGAAATAATGTAGGCTCTGCAATCTGTTTGAAAACGATATTTAATTTATAACTATAGCGATACAGGAACAATTATTATCACTTAATAAAATGATTAAAGTAGCTTAATCCTCTTGTTTTACAAAATTTACAACTAAAAAAAGAAAGAACTTGCCATATTTAATTTAAATGACCAAAAATGATTTCACAACTCTTTGTCTACCCAAATTACAGTAATTTGGAAATTTAGATTAATAACACAATATGTGTAGTATTTTTTAATATTTGGTCACAATGCCGCCATTACATATCAAAATGTCAAAACGGTCAGTTCAGGGGGCTTATTGTCTAATTTCGAAAATCTATCGCAATCGCTTTCATTTGACAGATGGATGTGACACATTACTGCATTCCTTTGGTAAGTTTTTATTTGTGCCAAAAAGAAGCATCAATGTATCACATCTCGAAAGCGATTGCGATAGATTTTGAAATTAGACAATAAGTACCCAGAGCCAACAAAGTTGTGAAAAGCTAGGTGGCGCTAAAAGCGTGCACGGTGCCATAGGCGTATTTCTGTAAAACTTTGTATACAAAGTTTTACAGAAATACGCCTAATGCCGAATATGGTAGATAGGGACCTTCAAACTGAACAACTTTTACTATGAGACCGCTACGAAATAGCGAAAAAAAATCTGCTGTTTCATACATTATAATGTTTTCGTTATTAGTTTTTGTACGAAACAGCAGATTTTTTCGCTTTTTCAGAGTTGGTCCCATAGTAAAAGTTGTTCAGTTTGATGGTCACTATAGATCTACCATATTCGGCATAGGGGTAGTTTTGTAAAGCCCGCCGATAACAATCATTTGCGATTGTCAATTTTAACCTCATTGACGCCCATTGATGCGAAAATTGATCGTTTACGCGTGCAATGAGGATCCGTAACGATTTTTTTTAGTTGCTAATAAGAAAGCTAATGCCACCACATGATTAACTGTAAAAAAAATTGTACGATATCTAACTGTACTATTCTTAAACTTGAGAAGTTATAAGAGGTAAAACACTGATTTTTTGGGGGTCCTTATGACGTCATCGTGACGGACGCGAATCTAATGTCGTACGTGATAAAGCACATATTGCATTGAGCTTGGCATTTCCTTCAAACCCTTTTAACTCAACCATTTCTAAACGGATTTCAAAAATTATTTCACTTGGTTTCATAGATATCAATATGTGTTTTTATTATATCAATAAAACTATAGGATTCAAACCTGTTACTGATCCTCATTGAAGCGATTGTCATTTGGTCTAACAATGGCATTGACGAAAAAATTGACAATCGCAATTGATCGTTACCGGCGGGCTTAACACGTTGTATAATCGAATCCTTAAGCCCCCCGGTAACAATCAATTGCGATTGACAATTTTTTCGTCAATGCCATTGTTGGAGAGACTGACAATCGCTTCATTCATACGCGTAAACGATCAATTTTCCCATCAATGGGCGTCAATGGCGAAAAAATTGACAATCGCAAATGATCGTTACCAGCGGCCTTTGTCGACTTTAGTTACTCTGTAAGTGGGTATAATAAGTAACTAAAACACTATTTTCAGTTTAACTTCCAGGCACCGCAAAGAATTTTCTGAAAAAAAAACTCATGAGAAATGAAAACCTTAAAACACTTCCACAAACAAACATTCCACATCCCAAATTAAAGTTTCAGGAACAATGTGACTTGGCAACGTTGCTAGCCACATTCGGCATCGAAACCGGAACATATTTCAAGGTACACATTTACTTAAAGATCTGAAAATAATACCAGTATCATAAAGTTCCACTTACATTGCTTAAATCGGAAACAAACCTAAGCAGTTACTACTTACAAAAGCAGCAATCGAATAGACGCAAGCGATAGACAATGACGCAGTGAGAAAGAAATGCAGAGGTTCTACGCCATCATTGCCTGCCATTACCTATGACCTAATCTCCTGAACTTTCTGGAACTTTCAATACCTAAGTTTTTCAATCTCGTCGCTGCCATGAAATATTGCTTTGGCTTTACGTGGGTATTTTGCTTTACCGTTGTAGTTCAAGAATAGAAATCCTTGAAGAAAATCAAGCAAGAAACTTACCAAGGGCACTGTTTCTCAAATGTATTTTTTATCTGTACGTAAAGAGTTTTTTTGTGATATTCTCAGCAAAAATGCTTCTGTAGTGCTTAATAACATCGGGTGACCATAAGTTAAAAAAATTAAGGTTGTCGTGAACCAAATTTAAAATTATATCACATTTTTTTGGTATCAAGTTATTTGTCGTAAATAAGATTTCATGTAAAGAAAATGCACAGTTTATTACAAAAACAAACCGGACTTGTGTCGGACATTGAAATGTCGATTTGATAAATCTTCGGCAAAAGTAGTTTACTTATTTTCATAACATTTTTAGATTTTGTTACATTTTATTTAGATTAGGTAAGTATCTTATTCTCTTTAAAAGATAACCGGTATAAAAAAATCTCATATCAAGTCAAAATAAAGCAATGTCTGTACTTAGTTAACTCCATTATTGACTTAAGATTTTTCTTAAACAATAACAGTTTTTCAATTTACTTCTCACCACTTTCTTTAAAAATATTCCAAAAAGTTTCACGTCGTTCAATTTTCCAACTGCGTGGTTGCAGATAAAACTCCCACCAATAATGTCACCCACCTACAATGCTACCTCGTAAACACCATCCGATATCGAACAGGTTCTTTCAAATGGTAATTGCCAGTGGCAATATCCCTGGAGATAAGTAAGTATTGTTAAAGCTTTCTTTTAATATAGTTTTTACAATTTTCGCTTTTCTTTGCAAGGTTTTGCAAAGTGCTTCTTGAAACTTTCGCGTTGCATGTGCGTTTAAACTATAATATAGAAAAACGTCGGGGAAAGGTAGGTGTTTTAAACACCTATGTTTTAGTTTAAACGCGATTAATAGGTACTTGTCATTTAATTCTAGGCTTCTTGATAATCCGAAACTTTTTATAGCTTGCACTTTTGTAGTTTGCTGGAAAAGCCTAGAGATGTTTTTCACACATTTAAGAATGCAATAAATTCCAATTTACTAATGACTTTATAATGTCAATTGCTGTTGAAAAATTGTGTTTAAAATTATGACAACACTAGTGGCCGCCCGCGACAGTCGTCTGCTAGACAGTTTTTTTGCTATCCCTCGGGAACTGTACGTTTTTTCTGGATGAAAGATACCCTGTGTCCTTTTCTGTACCTACGCCTAACAGCGGTTCAGTAGTTAAGATGTGAAGGGGAAACAAACTAACATGGGCTTTCGCATTTATAATATTAGTAAGGAAGCATTGAAAGCATTGATGTATACCTGAGGATGTAGCACGTCATACAATAACAAAGTCAAACGGCATGTGCCACACATGCCGTTTGACAAATCACGCGACACTAAATGTCAAGTTGTATGACAAGTCTTGGAGGACTTTCATAGTGGGCTGCGTTTTGAGGGAGTTAAAAGTGTCCCACAAATGCCATTGTCATGCAATATCCACAGGTATAGATGATCGAAGATTGAAAGGCTTGATTCGTCAGTTACAGATGTAAATCAACAAACACTGAATCTCCATTTGGTTCATAACCAAGACATTATGCATATAAGGTAGAAATGACGTAAGGTCACTCACACACGCGCCCGCATATGCAGCGTGACGTCACGCGACGACCTGTCGCCCGCGCCGTGTAATTAAGCTCGCCGAGGCCGCCAGCCAGGGCGGCGACACTGTCGATGTTAATTGTTTCACACTTTATTTATTTCTTCAACTACACGGTATGCTACTTTAGAGGTTTTAAATTAAATGCAGTAGAGATTTGCGGGCTATAAACTTTTTTTAACTGGAGGCTTACGTTAAAAGCTACAAAGTACAGTAGTCATGTAGCTAGATTTACTTTTCAACTACACTTAAAATTTGAAACCACTCTTTAAAGTGGCTACATACAGACGGAAGGACGTGATTTTTCCATACGGTATTTTCATACATTATCAATATTCCGTGGCCGGTAGTAGCCGGGCTTGAATGAGTTTATTTAATTTGGTGATTAAGAACTTAACAAAATCTTTATGTTTCAATCTCGCAGATTAGGTACAATTTTTCCGGATGATACAAGGAGAAAATATTGTGTATTTATACAAAAATATATCTTCTAAAAACAAATCTACATAACGTAAATGCAAAATCAACTAGAACTCCAAAGTATCTGAATCAGTCATGAGTGGAGATGGATGATTTTGGAGGAAGGAGCTCGGTGGCGCAGTGGTTTAGCGTTTGTTCGTATGGGCCGGTCATGGTATGGGTGACCAAAAATGTATTAACTTGAGCTCAAGCTCAATATAATACATTTGGCACGTTAAGCTGTTGGTCCCGATTGCATTTGCGGTCGTTAACTTCCACCAATCCGCATTGGGCCCGTATTTTGGGTTATTGCCCATCCTCCTTATCCACCCATAAGAAAGGCCTGTGCCCCAGCAGTGGGGACATTAAAAATTACTGATGTCATAGTTACATAAACATTAACGAGAAAAAAATTTGATTTTCCTTACCGATATCACACCGTACATCCCTAGCGCTCGCGAGGCAGGCCACTACGTTTTATTAAGGCGGGTTTTTTGCGAGTCCACACGTGCTAACCATACCTCGATGTCTTGTCCTTGCTTAGGTGTATTACCACCATAATGCGCCATTGTTCTTGCACTTATCATCGATGGGCGTGCAAGACCGCGCAAGAGCAGTTTATAATACTGCGTATCATTTTTGTTTTATTTTCAGGGTGCTGAAAAATCTTAATATCTTGGCCATTTAAATGTTTTTTTTTACTTGAACTTGTTTGTAGTTTCTTTGAGTAGGTATTGTTTTATAGGAATGTGATGTCATTTTACGAAATTTACCGATAATTTCATAAGATTTTCGTGTAATATCATCTCCAAGGCCTTTTTGGGACTTTCGTACTATTATGTATTCTGTGCTTTCGTAAATACCCGGTGCTCCCGCGGTCTTACACGCCTATCGAGTCTATGCCTACCTATCTAATTAATATGGTTCAAAATGGCCACCATACCTCGCTCTTTCGTCTTTCTACTTGCTTGGGATACGAGATACGAGACCAAAAAGTCAAACGGCGTTTTTTATTGACACTCAGTTGTAAAATCTTATTGCAAACCTGATTTCAATGAGGAGACGATTTGATTTTACAAGTAATTGACGATAAAAAGCGCTATTCGGTTCAGTCGACCAGTTTAACAGAAAACATAGTGAATATCAATATACCATAAGTTAACTTCACTTTATACACAATAAATTTAAACCTACTAAACGTGCGATGGTAGGTACTGATTGAACATCTTTCTACCTTCATGAAAGATATTTTTGGCCAAAAGATTGTTTTTGATCGAAGTTCGTCAGCTATTCGGTTAGTTACCGAACACTGTGTGATGTAATGTAAGTACCTGCCTAACATATCACTGTCGATACGCGATAATTTTACGATTTTTGTTACTGTCGTAATAAGATGCCATATTGTTTTTTTACAATATTTAAACAGTGTAGTTAATAGAAACATAATTGGTCAGATATCGTCTCTTGCTGTTGTGGGGCTTCTCACCAATCAAACGCACCTTGTATTAGATTCTGTTAAGGTTTCTTTGAATTGATTCTAATTGTGTGTCATAAATTACTGAGACAGAGTTTCAAACGTAACGTTCTTGATATGTTCTTTTTTGTTGATGCTTGAAGTGCGATAAATGTAATAATCTTATACACCTAAGACCTAAACAAAACCCTGAATCTATCATTAGGAATGACAACCGGTTGTACTTGAATAGGTAGGTAATAAACAAGTGAAAATCAGCGTTGCTTCAATACATAAGTCGGGTGTATCACTTCCATCATTTTAAAGAAAATATTTTAAATCTAATATCAGCAGGTAACTTATCAAGTAGTGCCTACAGAAGTTATCGTACAATTACGTCAATAAAGATAAACATTTATGAATTAAAAATGTTGTTGAACCGGCATAATTATAAATAACTGACGGTGTACGGCAGTCGGTGATAACTGCCAGATAAAGATTCCTAGTAAGAGGGTCAGAGGTAGCTCTTATCTGGAAGTACAGTCATGACGAGAAAACAATCAGTAATTGGTAATATGGGTTTTGAGGAATGTCGGGTTTTGACATAAAACTAACCGCTGATATTATTAGGTACTATCCGCGTCAATTGGTAATGCGCCTGGCGGCCATGATTTTAACCTCAAAAACGAAAAACAATTGTAATTTTCTCATATACCTAGACCCTTTCTTATTGAAAATAAGAAATTAATAAATTATATTACCTATTAGAATTTTACTGTTTTTTGTCATTTTTAGTTGCGGATGACGATGATGCGTATGTTAATTTGACAAGGTTCCAGCGCATTACCAATTGACGGGGATAGTACCTATGTGTTTTTTATCCACAACGGGATAGTGCTTGGCCTTCACCTCACCTGATGATAAGTGACGATAAGGCCGAAAGTGGTTTAAGGCCAGTATATTCCAAAAACTCTGTCTCTGTCTTTTTCTTTACGTGTGAAGAGTAATGAAAATAACCTCACTTTTTAATTTTTGCCATGTTTTTGTTGTTATTTTGAGCATAAAGTTACTTTTTGAAAAAGTAACCGTTGAATATTCTTCACCGTTGAAGGTCTCATAAGGAGGCTCACTCAAGGTCACCCAGCGTGCAATGGAGAGAGCCATGCTCGGCGTTTCCCTACGTGATCGAATCAGAAACGAGGAGATCCGCAGGAGAACTAAAGTAGGGGAGGTCAGCTCAGCGTGGCCACCTTAATTTTGACTTAAAAAAACTGCTGTTAAAAAACACAATTTGGAAAAGTATTTTATACCAATAGATAGGAAATTTATTAAACTTTTATAACGTGTAATCGCATTCCGTGAAAACTTTAATAGTTTCTTTTAATTTGTAAATTACGGAAACTTGTCAAAAAACCGCTTTGCCCAAGTGAGCGCCTAAAGCGGCCATGGGGGTAAGGGCAAAGTAGTCATTCCAAAAGATTACAAGATATTCATTTAAAGTTGAATAACATCGTGCTTAAAAAAACAAGAAGACCAAAAATAACTTAAATAAAACTCTACTAATGAAAAAAAAATGTTCTTAAGTTTCAAATGAGACATTTATTATTACAGTCTTAGAATCTTCGAATACTTCCTAAATTTATTTTTAATTATTATATTAATAATTATTTTAGTTATGTTATAGTTACGCAACAATTTTCTCATACTTATCTTCCAACAGTTCTTCTACTTAAATTAAAATATTCAACAGCTAGGCAAAGCACTTGGCCACTTTGCCCGGACCGCTTTGCCTTTTTCCACCGTTTTGTTTTAAAAATTAACTGTGCTCATAACATTTGCCTCATGTCGGAACCAATGTTACACAAACAAAGCCAAATTAGATAAGCAATAATAGACATAAAATAAAAACATTGAGTTTTATAGAGTTTTGATCAAAACAGATTTAGTTTACCCTGGAGTTTCTTAACAAAATGAACAAAAATCTTTCGCGTGTTGCCGTGGCCACATGCTGGTTCCAACCACTACCAAACGGCTGCTCGGGGCGGGGCGGTAGGTTTGCTGCATATCAGAACATAAAACATTGTACTATCGTTATAAGTTTCCGAGAAATGAGGCATGGCCGCTTTGCCTCCTATGGCCGCATTGAGCTGACCTCCCCTAACCGACATCGCTCGAAGGATTGCTCAGCTGAAGTGGCATTGGGCGGGACACATAGCGAGAAGAACCGATGGCCGTTGGGGCGGAAAGGTTCTGGAATGGCGACCGTGCACCGGACGACGCTCCGTGGGTAGGCGACCCTGACAAGGTGGACCAACGATCTGGTGAAGGTCGCGGGAAGCCAGTGGATGCAGGCAGCGCAGGACCGATCGTCGTCGTGGAGATCCTTAGGGGAGGCCTATATCCAGCAGTGGGTGTCGTGATATGATGAATATTCTTATATATGTCATTACCTATTTTTCTATATATTTTTCGTGAATAAGAGATTAATAAGCTTTAAGTATTATCCAAAAAATATAAAATTAATGAAAATTTTCTTTGTTTTAGCATATTTTTTAGTCGAGTGAAGATATGAATATCATATTTTTAACCGTAAAATAATCAAGTTCGTTTATGAAACTTCAACATGTATTTTTATCTGCTCAAAATAAAGAATATTTTATTGTTTATTATTAAATCAAAAATAGGCCAAATTCGATAATTTCGAATATACTGGCCTTAAGTCTACGACGGGGTAGCGCACTACACCCGGAATCCTCACCTCTGAGGAACTAGCTATTTTACCTCTAACTGTCGGAACACAACAATTGTTAAATTGTATGGCGTCAGACTTATGTGAGATGGTGGTAGCTAGCCAGGCGTACTTGGAATAAGCCTTACCACCAACCAAACCAAGCCATAAGAATAAATGACCAAGCGCAAATTGTACCTCCCCTGGGAATCGTACCCGGGACCCCTGCATCTTACACAGGTGGGCGAACCACTAGACCACAGAGGCGGTAATTGTGTAAAAAATATAGAAATTCAAAATTCAAAATTAATTTATTCAGTCTAGGCTGTTACAAGCACTTGTGAATGTCATTGAAGCTACGCCATCGGTTCGCAAACCCTAAGCGGGAGACCTTGTAACGAGAAGAACCGGCAAGAAACTCGTCAAGGGCTGCTTTTTTCTCCCTGTATATTTCATACAGAGTCGTCAACATTGAAAAATGAGCTCCACATTTAAAGTAAGGTCATTTTCCATCACAATAATTAACAAAAGTTTGCACACAATGGGTAGGAAGGTTGAAATTAAATACCTACTACATATCGGATAGGTAATGAGAGTAAATAACTTTCAACTAGTTAAGAAATCACTCTGTCTGCTACTCAAAAGTGCACCTAAGTAGGCAACATTTACCAAAAACACTCATGTTACAAGACATAAAAAATAATTAAAAAAAAATACAATTCTTACAATTCAATATGCGTTAAGATAGTTACTCAGAAGCAGACCCATTCCCACTGGCAGCACCCGTTCACGAGCATGACGCATGGACCAGCCATCGCTTCGCTCAACCATATTTGAGGGAACGTAACGATCCGCCCCACACGACACCACCGCAGAAATGATGAAAGAGAGCATGACATACTTAGGCTACCCATCCTAAGGCACTGAATTGATAACTAATATCCAAAAGCTTTTCATAGGCCTTTACTTACAAAACTACTGACTATAGAAAGCAAAAAGATTGCAATTTAAAAAAAAATGAGAAATCAAAACAAGGTTTAGTTATTAATTTTATGTTTTGAGTATATACTATAGAGTAAAATATAGAGACTAACTATTTATTTAAGTATAATGTGAGAAGGGCTTACCTATTTATACAAGCCAGCCGTTACCTGGCGGAAGTTAATTAAAGTGGAAGTAAAAATCACAATAATATCACTATTTTACCAAACACTTTGACTAGAATAAGTTAAGTAGGTAAGTAGTATGAAAATCATTTGAAAACAGATAAAATAGTAAGTACAGTATTTTAAACATATTTCTGAATAATCATATTGATAAAAATATCGTGTAAGTTTCTAATCAAACTGAAGGATTTTAATTTATCTGGTATCCAAAATGTAAATCTATTTTTAGAGTAGTTATATCTGATACCGCAGAAGCGCTGTGGAGGTACCACAGTATAGATATTAATCTAGTGGTACCACCTAGCCCCTAAAAAAACTGACAAGCCGTAGCATCACCTTTTTTCTGAGTCATTTATGGCACTATCGATAGATTGCAAAAATATTATTTAATTAAAAAAAAGTGCCGATAAAAATTGCCAATGCAAGACTTGTTATTTTTATGGAATTTAGTCAGTCTTAACAGATTAAACGAAGGAAGAAAATTTAAGATATTTCTTGTTACATAAAATAAACAAAACTCACACAAGTAATTTGGGTGTAAAATTAACATAAATTTAAATTTACCGAATATATTCATAATGAACAGATATTTCGCATCCACAAAGAAAACAAACCGACTGACTCAAACCACGTGTAAAGATAATAACCGACCTGTGACATGTTATTACTATGATTCAGACAAAATTTGATTCTATCACTATATTCGTACAGCATAATTTCAAAAAGCATGGTTTTAGTAAAACATTTCAATCAAGAATATCCTTTAAATTTGTTTAAAATAAGGCTGTTATTCGTTTAACGTTTGCAGTTTCCTTAAAGGTACCCCTGACCTTTATTTTTATTGTAACAGAATCCATTTTGAAATTTTTTGAACCCACACATGGATGGCAGGTATACCTTACCTTCCCAGGTAAGGATCCTGGACCATTTTAAAGGAGAAGCTCATATCACCTTTATTGTCATCAGCTTAAGGTGCAATCTTTTTATGTCTAGGTGTAAAATTAAGATGGTTGTCGGTCAACATGTTGGTAAAAAGGCCGTACACATGTGTTTCTGAGAAACTGTAATTAATGATCAAGGATATTTACATTGGTTCGGGGAAGTGTATGGCGGTAGGTGTTTGTGCTCTATAAAACAACAGGTATGGGGTCTGACCCCAGACAAAAATCACCTTGGTTAGAGAGACATAATTTCACAACGTAAAAGTGAACCTATCAAGGATAATTTTTTTTGTTTATTAAGCACGGCCATATTTTGACACATGTAAAAAAATAATGTTGCTTTATTTCTTTATTGTTTTACCATTAGTTAACCATTATCGAATTATTCCACTTTGCCACTAGTCTAGAAGACCAAATTATTCTTCTAGAATTTGATTTCTAGAAAAAAAAAAATTCCAAAATATCTGGTAGTTTTTTAACATAAGTTAAATCGTAATAAACTATTTAACTTATACTTAGAAACAAAAAACGTTTCACACTTTACTCATTAACTCCAAGTGGATTATTTATAAGTGCAAATTAGGTACCTACCTATTTGGAAATCTTGATTAAAATTTTCAAATAGATATCTAATGCTAATATTTTGACCAATTTTTGAAATATGTATTGGTAAGTAGATACCTACCTAGGTAGGTAGGTCTCTACCTAGGTAGTTGTTTTTTCTTGTCATCATAAAAGCTGAATCGGATAAAAAGCAATTTATTAATAACTGCGGAATATTTTTCAGCAAGGACTTTATTAATATTTACGAAATAAGTATCTATCAGTTCCATTCTAGTAGGTAGTTTAAATTCTAAATTATTATATTCTAAATTATATATTCTATATTATTGTATTTTTTTATAATTGGGTTGGTAAACTTTTCCAAAACTGTCGTGAATTATATATTTTCTGGTATCTTTTGGCTTAAGAGTCAGGAATAACCAATTGCGGAATTTTTATAATACTTCATTTTAATTTAAATAATAATTTAAAATTTAAATTTTAGCATGGTACATAAATATTTTTTACGGCTGTATGCGTAATGCCTTTGCTCAAATAAACAAAAACTAAAAGTTTGTCATTGGCAATGTCAACTAGTTGTCATGTCAGTCACAGTCAGCTAAAATAAATAAAATAACTTTTTTGTGAGCAAGTTTGTAGATAAACATATATTTGCGTGATCATCACAAACGTATAAAGCGCTCTGACGACAATTCCAGTTTAATCCTCTGCACCACGTCTCTTTCAAAGGTATGGGAATTGTAAAAAAATGTTCTGCGGATGGTCACATCTTTATTTCAACAAAACAGAATAAAGCAGTGTAGTTACTTCATCGGCGTAATAAGATGGATAATGGATTTCTTCAAGCTAATCCATTTCCTATAACTGAACAAGAAAAACACTAGAAAATCACAATAAATAAGCTGATAAACAAACAATAACATTAGGTCGTGATTAATGATCAAAGAGTAAAGTGATTATGATTACTCTTTGACACTGTTTGTCAAATCTGTCCTGTCAATCAGATTTTTTAATCAGTAAATGCAAGGGAATTTCGTGTTCAGCCGTTCGTTTGATATTTTATCGCGATAATAATATAAAAAAATATATTTGGTTAACAAGGTAAATAAAAAAATCATAATATTATTATCATTATTCTTCAAACGTGTGCTATCAAAAAAAAAAAAAACAATTCTCTTCGAAAAAGTTTACCAACCCAATTTCCAACATAGCGTGAAACCGTAAATCCATGTGAAACGGCAAGAACTTGTAACGCCATCTATTGTTGAGTAGACGCACTAAACAGAGTTAGCCGCACGGAGCAATGAATTTCGTGTGAAAAAAGCTTGTTGCTTTTGTTTATATTGGTAGATACCGTTTTTTTTATCTAGATTTAGCATTTATAAAACGAAAAACTGGAAGTTCGCTTAACGCCCACAAAGCTTGAAGTAATTCCGAATTATCACTAATGGAAAATAAACTTAACCTCTACATAACACTTACACAAACTATTATTAAAAGAAACATTATTATTTTAGAATATCTTCGTCGCAATAAATCTAGTGCGCAATAAATTTAAATCATTAAAAAATATGCGGTAAACACTAAGTAATGTTTTAGTAGAGCGATTAAAGCTTCGTGCAGAGATAAGCGAAGCGATTTACAATTTTTTTTGCTTTCATGATTTAGTTTTTTATTTTTTATTTTTTTTAATACACAACGGGATAGTGCTTGGCCTTCATCTCACCTAATGTTAGATGACGATAAGGCCGAAGGTGGAACCGCACTACTCCCGGAATACTGGCTATCTTACCTCTAACTGCCGGAACACAACAATTTTTTAATTGTTGTTATGGCGTCAGACTTAGATAAGATGGTGGTAGCTAGCCAGGCGGACTTGAAATAAGCCCTACCACCAACCAAACCGAGTACAAATTGTACCCCCCCTGGGAATCGAACCCAGGACCTCTGCGTCTTACACGGGTGGGCGAACCAGGCGCTTACACCTAAGTATAAATAAATATGGTAATGCGTACCTACCTACTTCTTGAAATAAAATAAATAAATGTATGTTCAAAAACATTAAAATCTTGATTACTATTAAGTATTTCAAAATCTGAAACATCATTTCAACAGAAATAAAAGTCGAAAAGTAAGTATCTAAAATGAATGAATTACCTAGTTAAAATATGATCCTTATTAACACGTTTTTAATTACTTTCTAATATAAAGAGAAACATAATACTATAGGTAAGTACATCAAGTCTAGTTAGTTAAAACGAATAAGTACAGGCATTTAAAATTAATCCACACGACTCTACTTTGCGATGTTTTTGGGAAGTGACTTTTCCTAAAGTGCTAGTTCATTATTTTGTTTTCTTTAGATACCTACCTACTGCATTGAGTGATACTAATTAATTAGAATGTCACGGAGTATCTAGAGGGCCTATTACAAAAAAAAAACACGATAAGCGTACCTACGATGTTCGTCCCACTCCGTGGTCCTCCCATGGCTGGCATGGCTTATTAAGGTTCAAGATCAAAGTAAATTGAACCACGAATTGCGCCCGACTCCCGTGATTATTTTTTGTAATAGGGTCACAGGTTTATTGGCGTAACATTTATCGATATGAATGCATCTTTACACAATCTAAAAATTGGCACGACATAGTATCGTAAATTACAGTCCAGGCGAATTCACCTTTACTCAAAACTATTTTATTTCTGTCCCAACATTCCTTCACGGTCATTGATTCACATTTTTTTTACATTAGCTTACTTTTTACTGTGCAATTTCATTCTTTTTAAACAAACGATGGGCTTCTCTTTGATTTTCCGTATTGTAATGTATTTTCGCTTTAATCAAACTTTTGTTTGTTTTGTTAGAATATTACTTAGTGCCTTTTGAAATATAATTGTGTTGTTTGATGTGACAGTTATCATTCTCTAGCGGTTCAAAGGTAAAAATGTTTGTATGGAACTGTGTTATGATTGGCTTTGATCTTTTTTTTAGACTACTTAGATGAAAATTAGTTGAATTTTTCATTGAAAAAATTGGCAGTAAGTAACATAGATATTTCTAACTTTTGAAATACCTACATTGCTTCTGTTTTATTTGGTGTCACCTTACAATCTTCTAATTGGCTGTCAGCGTATTTTTAATCCTTATTATAAATGCGAAAGTCCGTTTTTTTGTGTGTTACGCCTTCACGTATTATAACGACTAAACCGATCATCGTGAAATTTTGCATACCTACATATCGTCAGGGGTTATTCCCAAAGCTCCATGACTCTATTGTTCTTCAGTTCCTTCAGGTACATGTAAACTATATTTTAATATTTTCATACATGAATTCCCAACGGATACAAGTGTGCAGAAAATAACATAACACCTTACCTTTTATCTTGAAAAAAAGAACTGTTCCCGAGGGATTGACAAAATACTATCCACGCAGACGAAGTCACGGGCGGTCGCTAGTAGTTTATATTAATTCCACCTAATGGTACCGTTAGCAGCAGGCATTTTTTTTACAAAATAGCACTTAAAAATCTTATTGATTTAACTGAAATGATTGAATTGAATGACCACAGATTGTGCCCCTGTGATAGTGTTGCCAAGTGTCCAGATTTTAGCGGGACGTCCCGCGAAACAGCCGATTTTTATAATGTACCTACCGGGACAGGTACCTATGTGTTCCGCATTATGATATTATTCAGTTTGATAAATAAATAAAACAAAGAGTTATATTTCTTGATGTCCCGCGTCAAAATGCTTTGCTCTGTCTTTTTATTCAATTTAAGTAGATACCTAACATGTCCAGAGTTTCTAAAAAAACCTAGCATCCCTACCCTGTGAGGACTTAGGATAGAGATGTTAGTGAGATACAGCTGTGGTAAATCTTAGATAGCTTAGGTATTAACATTTGAACGTCTATGTATACCTAAATATTAGCGACAACACCAAAGGTCACACACCTCCAAAAAACGAATCAAACCGGCCACATAAGGGCCCATTCACACGCATCCGGGCCGGACGCGCGCATCCGACACGGATAGGATTGCGGTATTAGTGCTAAAGCTGTAATCCGATATTTGAGGTGTGCTGGACGTGATGCGCGAAAATAAGCCTTATTTTAATGGTTTCAGAAGTTGTCTACGTTTTTCAAGAAAAAGTGGGTGTTTAGCGCCATGTTTGATGGTGTTTTTGCAAACATTTTTATCTTTGAGACTATTTAAGATACTGGCTGATAAGTAGGTAAATGTTGTGTATTTTTTTGAAAGCAATGTTGATGTAAAAAGCTACTGATAAATAAAACAATAATAGTAAAACATACACCATGATAAATATTTATAATTTATCAGGGTTTGTTTTACTCCGAGTGCAATTTATTATAATGAAATATCATCACAAAATCTGGTAACGTGTTTGCGATAAAGAATAAAATATTTATTTATATGGAAAAAAATCATTTCCATTGTTAGGAGAATATATCGGCCTATTAAGCAGATTGGACAAACACCTACCCGGGTGATTTAGTAGTTTGAAGCAATTCTTCAGCCGGCCCGGTTATCCGGCAATATCTCTGAGTATCTCTGATAAATATCTCCGCTAATAAACGCTAAGAAATCATAAATCTCTTTACCACCGAATTATAATGATATAGAGTAACTGAAATCAGTACGGCCGTTATTGATTTGCGTACAATTTGGGGCAGAATTATTTGTCTTCAAACCACAAAATAATAACGTTGTTGTAGCTATTGAGTTTCAATTTAGAGCAATTTCATTCTAAACTCCGGATATTATTTTAATGTAGAAAGCAGTTCATTATGTATAATTTAGAACCAAAGCACGTCGTTAAAATATATGTCCACATAATTATTTTGTTAAGAAACGTTTTTTTGTACTTCGCTCTTATAAGATATTTCATTTAATTTCATTTATGACTAAGATTCCTACTTATTGTACTGTAGTTTTCTGTTCTATACATCGATAAAGAACGCCGCGCGTAAAAATACAGTGTAGAAATAGGCGAAATACGGAGGCAAATAGATTTATATAGTTGAAATATGGGCGTCGTAATGTAGTGCCGCGCATTGTTTAGTTAATAAACCGATGGATGTTGTTACCAACCAAATATATCCGACAAGAAAAAACTGCTTACCAATAAAACAAATTACTAGTACAAAACCACAGACTGACTATTGTAACTATAGGAGCTACGTAAAAATACTTTTATAAGAAAACAAAGATTTAGTTAAATTAATGTCTACTTTACGATTGTGAATGTTTTATGTTGATGATTTTTTGTTGCCCAAAAAAAGGTCGAAATCAAGGGAATGCAAAAGTTAGTGACATGTTTCAAAAAGGCAAGGAAAAATGTTTTAATATCCGAAATATTTTACAATGTCCAATATAATTTATTCTTATTTTGTTTGTAATTACTGCAAGCAAGACAAATGTACCTCAAAATAAACAAGACAACTGCAGGTATATCACAGGTTTAGACAGTCCTAAAATCTGCTAAGATTAGGAAAACAAAACAGTTGCCATCGCCAGTTGAAACCCACGGACAGGTGCGTGTAGTGGATGGCGTAGCGCCGTGCGCCCGCGCAACCCAATAAACATACACAAAGCAGTAACTCAACTACATCTCACATAGACACATGTCACTACAAGAGCTCTATGCCAAAGGTACTTAATCAATGCAAGTGTGTCATTGGTCCAATCGCACTAATTAGATGAATAAAACCAAAATTATTTACTACTGCCTAGTTACTTAAAATTATTAGGTTAAGCTTTAGAATTTTCATTTAATTTGTTCAAAATTGGTATGTTAGGCTCCTTAAGCATAGGTTTCAACAATTTTAATAAAGCTAAAGCTAGTATTTTTCTATAAAAGAAACTGAAACAGTAACTATTTAGTTTTGGTTTTATTGATGAAAATTTGCGCGATTGGGCCCTGTTGATCAAAATTGTGTAACGCTCGTTCCAGACTAAGGGCTGTCTGCGATATTTTTGCGGGAAAAGGGTTTAGTGCAAAGCTGGCCAGTAAATTTTCCAGGTGAGCAAAATTTCTTAGACTGTGGCGGCACCGGGCCATAAATAAATAGTGCTGCCCGGCGCGCGGTGCCTCTTCTTACAGCTGAGAAAAACAAAATTAAAAAAACAATAATAATAAAAACACTTTATTGCACACTAAGACAGGACATAATATTACAAATAAAAATGACAAACAGAGAAAGCACAAAAAAGTGGCCTTATTGCTAAATATCTATTTGTTCCAGGTGGGGAGTGGGTGAAAATATAGAGAGGAGAACAGATATAGATACACAATAACATATGGAAAGAAATGAAGTTTTCTGGTTTATAAAGTGATAATAAGGAGATGAAATAAGTAAGATAAAAAACGGAAATGTCTTCTGATTTGATCGCGAAAGGAACTCAGAGAACGAGCCTTCCTGATACCCTCCGGGAGTAAATTCCACAGACGTACAGCATGCACAGAGAAAGATTAGAAAAGGAAATCAGTAGAGCGGTGAGATATTGCTTAGAGAGATACTGCTTTAGCTCTATTATGTCCTGTGGCGTAGCGCCGCGCCGCCGCCGTGCGCCCGCGCCGACATCACTCTCTGTCACTCGCGACACAAGATTTGTATTCTTACCTCGAGTCGAGTATTTTAATACGAATTTTTCTATTTCCTTCCGACAAGATAGTTTGGATTGGAACGGATTTTTGGTGGATTAGCTTCGAGACAGGTATTTTATATCCAAGGATTTAATGTTGGTCTCTATCTAAAGATATTTCAGTGTAGGTAATACTATGGTGTAGGTAAATAATCATTATAATTTTAATGAAAACACGGATACTGTCTCACCTTCTCAACAAAAATAATCGAATAATTACATTATAATAAGATGAACTAGGAAATTTAAATGACAATCAAAAGGTAAAATTTTTCAGTGAATTCATATTACCTATGTTTTTCGTTGTTTAGATCTTGTTAATTTCAAAAAGTTACATTTCAATTGGATTGCAAGACTTATTATCAAATCTCAGAAAGTCATACAATAGGTAATTGTTCTTTGTTCTTCTATATTTTGAGAGATGACCTCAAGATGACGCCATCTATCGATCCCATGTTGCTCACCTAAAATCGTGTCTGTGATCCCACTCGCATATGTTCACAGCTGGGTCTGTTTATGTCATTAGCACAGCCAAAATCCGATGGACAAATTCACTTAACATTGTTTCTCCTTAGAGTTCTAAATAAAAACATTAGACTACTTTTGGTTTCTATAAAAGATACCGCTAACTAAAAGAATCTTTTCCTTTTATTTTTTTTAGACAGCATTGTGATGCTGACATTCCTCTTATTCCAAAGTAAGTAGCCAAAGCGGTTGTGTTATTGAAATCAGATACAACGGTGGAACTACAGACACTTATACCTGAGCCAATATAGAAAAGTTCGTTTTCTAAATTAACCCAACCGAGGATCGAGCCCGGGACCTCAGAGATGGCGACAATTTGAAAACCTGTGTACAAGCTACTTTACCACAAAAGTTGTAGGTATATCTAAAAGTTGTCTGATGTTCTTGTTAAGAACTCTGCGATGAGAAAAAGTTATTTGCGAAATTAAATTATCAAATTATTATTTTGAAAATCTCTAGAATGTTACTGTAAACTGCAACCAAGGGTTCGCTTTTTTGATCTTAGATGAAAATCTACATAAATTAATCTCTTGTCATTAACAGGTCGAGAGGGCTCCGCAATCGTAGCCAAAACTATCAGATATCCGAAATAAAAATCTACGCGTAACACAGTAACTGAATCCGATATAAAAGTTCCGGATAATTTTGGCCACGGACGGAGTCTTAATGAGACACGTTATGACATGGTCTTCTGCCTGGCTGATGAGCTGACACACTAGTTTTACTTTTATACTTTCTTAAATAATGATCTTATCTATAATCGAAACTAACGGATAATCCAAAAAGATCTCTATCCGAAACCGGTATAATTATGATTTCTGAAATTTCATATCCATAACATCCCTGGTCGAGACGTTAGGCGAGTTTGGATCTGTGGATCTTCATCAACTTGGAAACCGATTGTTAAAACTTGAAATGCTGGAAACACAACGACATGCAGCAAACAAAGTACCTATAATATAATGAAAATCTAATAACAAACCCATAAAAATGATCTCAATGGTAAAATTTAACATAAATGATAATGTAGATGAACATTTCTTTGTTGTGTCAAAACTTCACACTTATATTCTTACTAGCGGCCGCCCGCGACTTCGTCTGCGTGGAAAAGTTTTTTGCTATCCCTCGGGAACAATACTTTTTTCGGGATAAAAGGTACCCTATGTCCTTCACTGTACCCCTGACAACGTGTATGCAAAATTTCCTGATGATTGGTTCAGTAGTTAGTTCAGTAGTTTGTGATAGATATTTATTCCCTTTCGAGGACTGATAGTAAAAGCATAAATACACGATTAGTAAAACAAACATGTAGTACTGTGTATTTATAAGTAGAGTAAACATCAGCTTGCTAAGTTCTAATTCCGTGCGATTATATCATGGGCAGAAAGAGGCGTGATTAGAGTACGTCTACACGCACCGGCGATGATGGGCTAATGCTCTCTGTTGACGCGCCGTGTGAACGCGCCTTATGTTTACCTACACCGTAGGGCAAAAGCTGGGGACAGAGACAAAATAGCCGGCTGCTGTGGTTGTCATTTTATTGCACAAGGATGATCATAAGTGTTTCTCTAACTTATAGATGGGTGCTTGCGATAACATGATTATATGCGCTTCCGTTGTCCTACTTTCCTTATACTATTGAGCTTTAGAGCTTTAGTTAAACACCTTATAAAATACTATTTATTTAAGATACCTAGTCGTTTTCCCATAAGTGAAAAGTTTTCCTCCAAATGAGTCGTGCATGTTACACGTAGTTATTTTCTTCATAAAAAGCGTCTCTACCTCTAAAGATCCCAGAATCGAATGTTGATGACAACTTTGCATCCTGCAAGAACAAAGTAACTTTACCACTTAAGCAAGTTATGACACCATAATTCAGGACTATACTTTGTTTATTTCAACAAATCCCAATTAACTACTGGGTTAACGATGAGCTTAAGGTCACTCAGCGTACAATAGAGAGAGCGATGCTCAGCGTTTCCCTACGTGATCGAATCAGAAATAAAGAGATCCGCAGGAGAACTAAAGTAACCGATATTGCTCGAAGGATTGCTCAGCTGAAGTGGCAGTGGGCTGGACACATAGCGAGAAGAACCGATGGCCGTTGGGGCGAAAATGTTCTTGAATGGTGACCGCGCACCGGATGACGCTCAGTGGGTAGGCCCCCGACAAGGTGGACCGATGATCTGGTGAAGGGGAAGCCTCTGGATGCAGGCAGCGCTGGACCGATCGTCGCGTAGATCTTTGGGGGAGGCCTCTGCCCAGCGGGGTCTTGCGGCTGATATGATGATGATGAAATATCTCTGACCTCCAGCATACCCCACATTGCGAACTATTTCTCACCGAAAAAAATAAGCCCGCTGTTTACCTAACCGTCAAAACTATCAATATGTCCGAGAAGCGAAGCGATTTTTGAGTGATCCTCTATCTGATTAATGCGAGTGGTTCTGGCGGGCGGCCAGCGCCGACTTTTAATAACTGTTAGGAAAACAATCGGCGCAGTGCATCGCAGCCCTAGTTGCGAGGCGGTGAGTGACGGCCCTAACGAGCTGCTTGCGTCAACTGTGTCAACACTTGTTGCTTGGAATGCATGCGAAAGTTTGGAAAGATAATTAAAAAAGTTTAAATAAAAAAATAGGCTTTTGTTTCGCTTCGATTGCTAAATTATTTCCAATTGCTATTTTTATCTGACGTTAGAATTGTGTTCTTCTTTGTGGGATTTTTTTCCATATAAGTAATAACCATCTAAGAAAATGATTTTCAGGTAAAACAAATAGCAAGACTTGTAATTTCTTATCGCTTATACTTACTTATATCCAATAAATACAAATCCTCAGTAAATTAAACAGTGTATCATCTTTAAATTTGTTGGCCAAAAGTTTAAATGTAAAACTAAACTTAGTCCACCAGTCCAGATTCCAGATGACCTACTCAAATGGCCAATTTTCTATTCGTTCGCTAACTTAAAGTTCAAAAATAAGCAGTTAGACGATCAAGTCACACGTCGCAAGTTTATGTAAATCACAGACTAATGTCTGTGATTTGTATTATATTGTATGGAATTGACAAGCCTACGACACTTGTCTTATTATAATAATTGATGATAATTTTTGAGTTTAAGACTTATTTTATAAGTTAGCGAACGAATAGAAAAGTGGCCAATTGATTAGGGGGGCTCTTGTACTAGTTTTCTGGTTACCTACTAGTGAATTTACATTAAAAATAAGTTCGCCATTTGTATAAGGCAATAAACTTATAAAAAAATACACTTATTCCAAAAATATTATGACTCAAATTACAACTTGCAAAACAAAATTTTCGCATCCTCAATAATTCTCAGTGATTATTACCTTTCACACAAACCGGAGTTATTATACGATAAATTCAGTTCTAAAAAGCCAAGCTTCCAAGAAATCTAATAAATATGTTGCTTGAAAACGTCCAGGTGTTTTCAGTTCTCCCATAAACGTGTCCACGGCTAAATCTTGTTAATTTTACGGTTCTTGGACTTAAAAAAACGGTCAAGACAAATTGAACCCTATTAAAATGTGTGTAAGATCTAGTTTACTTTTGTGTATGTGTGTGGACACCACAAAGGTGACGCAGGCGCCACGTGTGGGCTGCGGTACAGAAATAAAAAAAATATTTTCAAATATTAATGAAATGAACATGTTACGGATTATTAGAGGGTTCCGTCCGTCTCATAATATTGGAATATCTTTGAATGACTTCAAAATTAATAGGTATAAATGAATCAGTAATTTTGTACACAAACTACGCTTCAGCAGAATTTCAGCAACGATGAAATTGTCTCATAGTTCCGTGAGACCGGCGTTTCATTAAACGAAGGAAAACGTGATATTAATGACTAAACCAGAATATGGTAGAAATAGCGACCTTCATTCTTCTGAAATCGCGAAAAAAATATCAGCTGTTTCATACAAAAAATAAATATGAAAATGTATGAAACAGATTTTTTTTTTTTAGAAAGGTTTCTAGTTTGAATTCTTGCCGCATTCTATGTAATCATTTTTCCGAGGCATGGATGTTTGTATATTATTTATGTACGAGTATTTTAACCGTTATATATATACTTAGTACATATCAAAGTACAAAACTTGTTATTTTTGGAACAACATTATTGGTGGGAGTTGTCCCCCTCTTACGCCTAATTTATTATACCCCAGAGGTTAAGTAGAGCTTTCGAGTAGAGGCTATGTTAAATCTTTGAAAAACTAAGTTGATAGTTACCCAAACAATGACAGCCAGATTTCTACACACAAGACACCATAAAACCCATTGACGTTTACAACTTGCGCACAAGCACTACCACGCGTTTCATTCACATACAGATCAACATGTAATTGTTTACATCTGTATATTTAACAGTACTGTAAAATCTGTAAACCCATTCGACTAAGGACCCCCATAAAAGAGTAATAAAACATTAGTACTGAGGTGAACGGTCGTGGGACGTGTACCGACGACTGACACCGGCTAATGTGATCCACCTAACAACGATATTGCTGCTATAGCCTTAATACATTGACGGTTTTATAGCTAGTCGTTTCAGTAAATATGAAGATAAAGAGATTTGTATATTTAATTGGAATATTATTTGATTTTGTTTGGAGTTGCGTAGTAAAGTTGCTCCTGGGAATTCGGTTTGTGTACTAGTAATAAATGTATCGCTTTTTGTCCAATGAAGAGGGGGTTGGGTTTGATGTTTGTTTTGTGATATCAGAGTGGAGTAGTAGTACCTATTATAGTTGCTTATTAAAAAAACATTAGTAATCAAATGGAAGCTGTCAGTGCTGAAATAATTTTCACCTTTGTTTAATTAAATCTGATGACAAGGTTTCTGTACCCGTAGTTAAGCACGAACAGCTATCGAATAAAATATCGCGCGTTAAAACATTCGATAGAGGGAAATTTGTACAGCGACATCTTTCGCCGAAAATTGAAATGAAATTTTCCATAGATTATAACTCTATCGAATACTTTTACGCTTGTTATTTTTATAACACCTAAGGGTATTGATTTAGTTTACAGGGTTATTTTTTTAAAACATTAATAACCTCACAGGACTAGGTTTGATTACTAATATAAATGTTCTACGACTTTTCCGAAAAAGACAAAACAAAAACTACTTTTCATACAAAACTCTATCAGCACTGTTTGGACTTGTAAGGAAAGTAAATTTTTTCTTTTACTTTTTCGGAAAAATCGTAGCTCTAACGATTTTGTATATGATGTTAGCAATCTACTCTTGCGAGGTGGTGTTTTACAAATAACCTTGTAGGTATAGAAAAATTAAATTTTCTATTCTCTTTGGGTGCTGTTGGGCATATTTTAACTCATTTATCTATTAGAGGAAATACCATTTAAAATTAATTGAAATTATTCCTCCATTTAACATTAAAAATAAATTAAAAAGGCATGCCATACTTCCCAGGACTCTAAAATTATTAATTCCATTGTTCAGTCCTTTGGCTTTTTTTCTGGATTGAAATACTAAAGTAGAAATTAAGATAGAGTAATTTAAGTACTTATATTATTTTAGTGATAGTGTTGGTTTATTTTGAATTGAATTCTTCATTTATAATATAGATAAAATGGTCCTATGAAGAGTGCTCAGTTAATTACTGCCAAGCGATGACGTATGTATTAAAATAAATCCTCAAAAACAATTAAGGCACTGTAAAACACATTGTGACAATCTCACTACGCAAACGTGGGAGTCGAAACAAGAACAACAAAATGTACCTTATTCTATTTAACATAAGGTTGAATTTCATGTCTTAAATGTTGATTAAGTGGGATATCTTACTTTTTTTAAACAGCTTAAGTGACAGACGTGTGAAGCCGGCGTCGGCGCATTCACAGGGCAGTGGTCCTTTTAATTTGGAGATTACGATGGGGGGCTGGAAATAGCATCTTCATGTATTAGCTTGTTCATATCAACGGAGTGTAGATTGGAGGTGGGGAACTAAAAAAAATGGATGGAGCTTCTGAATAAAAAAAAAAGTTACGTTTGTGTCTTTTTAATATATTTTATGTTTGACAAAGGCTGCGGACGCACCGACAGGTGCCAGATATTCCCAGCAAGTACTGGGATACACGACCGCACTGGAAGATGAGTCGCTAGGATAGTCGCCTTGGTTGTAAGCATCGCGCCTACGATACATTTCTAGGTAGTCGCCTGGAAGTATCGAGGCACCTAGCGCGCAGTGCGGCCGGTTGCGAATATTCGTGAAAGTTCGTTTTACTTGGTTACATAATATCTAGGCTCTAGGCACTAATCTAGGTACTTGTCGGTGCGTAGGCGGCCTAACACTTTAGCTCTAGACAACTTGTAAACCGACGTCTGGAATATGTTTTACATAGGTACTTTTCAAAAGCATTTTACAAAATCCTTTTGCCTTATCTTAACATTCACCCAAAACCTCAATATCGTCTACATCGAAATTAAACTGTAAAATGAACTCAATAAAAGTTTACATTGCAATAGCCAAAACAATTTCATTAGAGATACCCCTGGAGTATAAAAAGACCACTTTATAAACTCCTCGGAGGTAATATCACTGGACGTTGGCCGCGCCCTAAACGTATGCTAATTTTATTTTTAAAAAATGCAAGTAGCTCACTGTCGCCACATGGCGGGGTTTTATTTTTTTATGAGTATGAGCGTCTACCTTACCGTTTCTGAATGTGAAAGTTGGCTGGATGGAGATTGGGGTTTCGAAATTTAATTCTGGTAGCCAGTTATGTGAAAAATACGAGTAGGTATAAATGTGAATCAAAGTCTCTTTGAATTTAGAATAGTATTATCATGTCCAGCCATGCTGCTTATATTTCTCCATTCTACATAGTTTAATTTTAGATCATAGCTTACATGATTTCTGAAATCTGCATAGATTAAAATTAGCATAAAAGAAAGATGTGAATTATGTACAAGCTGAATTAGCTACTTCAAGATCAACATGTATTGTTAATCCGAACACTTTGCTAGGTTTACCTTTAGGTTTAGACCCTTCAGTACCTCAAAGGTATGCAGAACCAGGATTATCTGTATATTTTATCTTCTCTTTTCTTGCTTTCATATGATATGAAGAAACTACATGCAGTGTTATGATTGCAAGGGTCCGCGGGTGTCCGTTTTACGAGGCCAATCTCCGGAGCCCGCACCTTGCGCGTTTAATAAAGACATCGCAGGGGACAGGAGATTCGCTCGTAAAATTATGTCTGACTGCGCTTCTTTCTTAGGAAATTTCAATGTATTCCAAGAATTTTGTTACCGATGAGGATAATACGAGTAGGAGCCTTTAGTTTCGGCTATGAAGACAGTACATTACATGTTGTATCAAAAGTTCATAATAAGCTCTACATCAGGCTACTATGGCTATTTATGTAGTGAAGCCGCCTCTTTGGTCTAATGTTTCGCCCCCCCATGTATGACGCAGGGGTCCCGGGTTCGATTCCCAGGAAGGTGGTACTAATGTACTCGGTTTGGTTGGTGGTAGGGTTTATTTCAAGTCCGCCTGGATGGCTACTACCATCTAACCTAAATCTGACACCATAACAACAATTTGAATTTTTTTGTGTTCCGGCAGTTAGAGGTAAGATATGCATTTCCTCAGAGATGAGGATCCCGAATCTAAAATTCAAATTCAAATAAGCTTTATTCAAATAAACTTAATTATTAAGTACTTTTGAATCGTCTGTATTTTCCTACCACCAGTTCCAGACTTTTTTAGCTGACAAGAAGAACGGGAAAATTCAAAAGAAATGTGTGAGATGTATATGTGGTGCAGATTATTTAGATAGTTGTAAGCCCTTATTTAAAACATTACAAATATTATCCTTACCCTGTCTTCACATTTTTGAAATAAGTCTATTTGTAAAAAAATATGACAACTTATTTACCACTAATTGGCATTCACAATACAGAGGTAGACAAGGAAATAAGTTGCTAATACCTAATAAAAGGCTTGAACTATATTCTAAAAATGCGTATTGTATGGCAATTACCATTTATAATAAATTACCCAACAAAATGACTCAATTGCCGTTTAATAACTAGATAAAACATATTATTCTGTTAAGGAGTTCTTAGAAGATAAATTGACTACTTAATTGATTTAAATAATTATTTGTAAATTATTGACATCCCTAAGCAGGTTATAGTAAAATTGTTTATTATAATTATTATTATATAATTTCACTTCTTGACATTTTCATAATAATATTTATCTTTATTTGACATTTAACTTTTGTATGCATAATGTTTTTTTGTAATCATGTAACACAACATAATATTTTATAAACATGAATAACCGCATCATTGAATTAAACATTGTATGCCACATATATAGTTCCTACTGTGGTGACTAGATGGCGCTGTAGCATTCTGAACCGCGGTATCGAGTGTGTTACGCAGTTCTATAAGACCTCTGCTTATATCGACTGTGGAAATATGAAACGGCGTAAGGGACAAAATCTCGAATATCAGTTATATACATTATTAGAATCAGATTTTCAAGCTCTGTCGAAAGGTATATTTAAAATTGCGATATCTCAAAAAAAGTGTCCTTCCTTTACGACCTTAGTTTTGAAGCTTCATAAGTAGGGATGTTCGATCCGGGTACCTTGTATCGATATTCTGGATCGCAATGGATCGTAATCCATTGTATCGATCCATGGATCGATCCATTAAAATTGATACGATTTTTTGGATCGATCCAGTATCGAATTAAATATTTTAGAAAAGTCTAATTTTTGATCACACTTTATTATAAACGTGATATTAAGTACCTAATGTACTTGTACATCAGCCATTTTTAACGTCCCGACTGCTGGGGCACAGGCCTTTCTTATGGGTGGATAAGGAGGATGGGCCTTAACCCACAACGCGGGCCCAATGCGGATTGGTGGGTGTTAATGACTGCAAATGCAGCCGGGACCAACGGTTTAACGTGCCTTCCGAAGCACGGAGGAGCTCGAGATAATACATTTTTGGTCACCCATCCCATGACCAACCCTTGCGAACGTTGCATAACTTTCGCTATCTCTGGGCCAGGCGCTAAACCACTGCGCCACCGAGCTCCTCAGAGATTAATTAAACATTACTAATGTACTTAGTAATGTTTAGTTAATTAATAAAATATTTTAAATTTTGCCAATATTTAAATTTTAAGGGACGCAAAAACAAAATTAAAATTGGCTGGTTGTCAAAATGTACAAAACGTTTTTAAATAAGTAAAATTGATCTCAAACTAAACAGAAAGCAATATAATAGTTAAGACGGATTCAAATTCGTCAAAAGAAAAGATCAAGTTCAAATTTTCTCTAAGTAATATATTTATATATTATAATAATAATTACTACGATTTTTTCGATCCGATCCTCTATGTATGTGTATCGATCCGCCAAAGGATCGAATGCTATTGTATCGATACAAAAATCGAATGGATCGTAACGCATTGTATCGATCCACGCAAGTATCGGATCGGATCGAACATCCCTATTCATAAGTACA
Source organism: Agriphila tristella (assembly GCA_928269145.1). NCBI lineage: Eukaryota > Metazoa > Arthropoda > Insecta > Lepidoptera > Crambidae > Agriphila > Agriphila tristella. Next base: position 832,196 of record OV743440.1, on the reverse strand, counting down.
ATTTTGGCAAACAAAGTAACTTATGGCACAAGTTAACAATACTTTCTTTTTTAGTTTAACGTAACGTACATAAATATTGTAAAGTCACTGTCATGATTATCAATTACGATAAAATTATGCTTACGTCTTTCTTCAAATCAATTTTTCGAAGTTAATGTCCTTTACGCCAAAATTGAAAAACAATATTGAGTAGAACTGCACCTTATGACCTAATTATAGAAGAGATCATAATCGTTCAATCACATTTGAGTCACAAAGAGTTGGCTCGTGCGCTCACTGGACAAAAAAAAGTGTCAAAACTATATATTTCTCTATCCGTTACGCTAGCGAGATCGCTACGCGTAAAGAGAGGAGTTGTGTGTTTATTGTGATTTAGTCGGGAACGTTACTATTTAAGTGCAGGCTGCAGTTTATATTATCTTTTTGCGGTGTTGACAAGTAGTGGATCGTACGTATTTGGATTTTGATACTTTTTATTTCTAAATACAAAGAACTAAGCTATATCTTTTAGTTCTCAAGCTACCCCTTATGTCAAAAAAAAATGTTTACATGTCTATTACACCCGTCAATTTAAGATAAAATAACAAACCAATTTTACGTAAAGTACTACTGTATCTAGTTTTTTTGTTAAATTTTAACGTAAGTGCATTATTCTTTCAAAAACCGTTGCTTTTATTTTTAACTTAGTATATTGAACCTTAAAACTGCATATTATTAGAGTTGAACTTATAATTATATTTAGAATTATATTCCTGACTAAAATGAATTTTAATAAATATTAAAATTCATTTTAGTCAGGAAAGCAAAGCAAACAAGAATAAGATTATAGTTCTGACTAAAAGTTGTGAGGATAAAATTAAACCAAATTTAAGTACGTATGTTTTATTTATTATTTAAAAAAAATGGTCAAAACATATTGATGTTTGTAAAATGTGAAAACTGAACTGTGAATTGTCACACTTTAACAATATAAAAAAGATATAGTAACATGGTAATAAATTGAAATATTGCCCAAGTTCAACAAATTAAAAATTAAACTATTTCTTCGTCATCTTTTATATTATCCTCTTCATCGGTTTCTAATAATGTATCGACAGTTTTATTATTATGAGGTAGATTTATATATTCGCTATGAAATCGTTTTGGCATTATATTAGTATTACAAAGTTTCTTTAGATCGTTATATTTTGCTAAAGAGATCGCTAACATATCTTTATACAGACGGGGTAAGTTATTGGGATCGATCGAACCATCTTCTTGGTAAGAGTCTTCATATTGCTCTTCTTTATTTAGCTTGCCTCTAGTTTCAATTCTATGCGCAATTTTTGATCCTTTTCTTCTCTTAGTAGTCTTGCCAGTAGCTTTTCCCTGCTAGTTTTTTTTTTCGAAAGTATAGAGCTGTCTTCTGCCATACTGTATTTAATTTTCATCTTCCTTGGATTTTTTTTAAAGTGCAGACCCGAATATCTTTAATTCGTAAGTTATTCGTATTTCGTCTTTTTGAGTAGTAGGAGTAAACATTTTTTCTGTACCATAATTCTGAACTATCCCCTGAAAAATCTTGTAATACTTCGTCTTCTATATCTTCCAGGCAGGACTGCAAAAATTTTGTGTTTAACTGACGCTTTTTTCTTTTCTGATTTGTGACAGATATTGTACGACTTGAAGACTCCAATTTTATTTCAGATGCTAACTCGTTCGAATTAGAAGCTTTATCTGTGCAGTATCAGATGTAAAGCGTGGAAGCAATTAAATTGGTACATGTCTACAAAAGTACATCAAGGATGTGGATGATCGAGGAGTGGAGAAACTGATTTTATACTGTGATAATTGCAGTGGACACAATAAAAATAAAGTATTTTTTTCTATTTTAAGTAACTTTCTGGTGCAATCAAAACATCTTACTGTAATACAAGTTAATTACCTACTCATAGCGTTCATGCGGTAATCAAAAGAGAAGTAAGACGAATAATTGTATGGGCCCCATCTCAATGGCCAGGGTTCATGGAAACTGCTAGAAAGAGGCCATACCCATATCGAGTAACCACTTTAGAATTCCAAGATTTTATAAATTGGGAAAAAGTTACAGAAAAAATGTTTACTCCTACTACTCAAAAAGACGATAATTTGCGAATTAAAGATATTCGGGTGTGCACTTTTAAAAAAATAAATTAAATACAGTATGGCAGAAGACAGCTCTACTTTCGAAATAAAACTAGCAAATAAAGCTACTGGCAAGACTACTAAGAGAAGAAGAGGATCAAAAATTGCGCATAGAATTGAAACTAGAGGTAAGCAAAATAAAGAAGAGTAATATGAAGACTCTTACCAAGAAGATGATTCCCCCGTCTGTATAAAGATAGGTTAGCGATCTCTTTAGCAAAATATAACGATCTAATGAAACTTTACAATACTAATTATAATGCCAAAACGATTACATAGCGAATATATAAATCTACCTCATAATAATAAAACTGTCGATACATTATTAGAAACCGATGAAGAGGATTATATAAAAGATGATGAAGAAATAGTTTTATTTTTAATTTGTTGAACTTGGGCAATATTTCAATTTATTACCATGTTACTATATCTTTTTTTATTGTTAAAGTGTGACAATTCACAGTTCAGTTTTCACATTTCACAAACATCAATATGTTTTGACCATTTTTTTAAATAATAAATAAAACTTTTAACGTTTAGTTTAGTTATCTTCACAACTTTTAGTCAGAACTATAATCTTATTCTTGGTTGCTTTGCATTCCTCACTAAAATCAATTTTAAATTTCAACTCTAATAATATGTAGTTTTAAGGTTCAATATACTAAGTTAAAAATTAAAGCAACGGTTTTTGAAAGAATAATGCACTTACGTTAAAATTTAACAAAAAAACTAGATACAATAGTACTTTACGTCAAATTGTTTTGTTATTTGATCTTAAATTGACGGGTGTAATAGACATGTAAGCAATTTATTTGACGTAAGGGGCATGCTATCTTGAAAACTAAAAGATATAGCTTAGTTATTTGTATTTAGAAATAAAGAGTATCAAAATCTAAGAAACTTTGCTCTAGAAGTCATCAAAAAGATTCGTACAGGAAAAAAGTTACAGTTAGTTATTTGTCCATTTTTTTGGTTTTAGGCTCTCTTGTAAAGTAGACCATTGTCCCTTACGCCGTTTGATATTTCCACAATCGATATTTTGTTTTGTATCGAATCCAGTAGGGAGCTACTAAAGCGGTGGTTTACTTCTGGGCAGTGTTCCCAAACCTACCGATTTTTAACTTCATCTACCGATCTACCGATCAGCACTCATTTTCTACCGAAATTTCATAATGAAGGGTAAGGCTGGCCCCAGACCTACCGGTTCCGTTTCTTTGCTTTGCTGTGCTACCTTGCTTGAAAGACCGCCGGCCAACCAGGGTAATTTTCAATCTATCGCATTTTGGGACTAGACCAAATTGGCAAGATAGCCGTTAGCTTGGTTTTATCAAATATTATCGCCTGGATTGCGAAGTAGGAAGCTTTTAGGAGATGTGCCACCCTGAACATGGACTCCGATCGTTAAAAATAACTCGATCGCTTATTTATACAAGATGTTTGGTAAAGCCTTATAAAACTGAATATGGTAGATAGGGACCATAATAAAACTGAACAACTTTTACTATGAGACCAAATCTGAAATCGCGAAAAAAAATGAACTGTTTCATACATTTTGATAATTTCGTTATTATTTTTTGTATAAAACAGCAGTTTTTTTTTAAAACGAAAACTAAAACTTCTTATCGCACCCCAGACGACGATATTTGATAACACCAAACTAATGGCTATCTTGCCAATGTGGTCAGGTCAAAATATGCGATAGATTGAAAATGAGCCTCTTGGCCGGCGGTCCATGGTAGAACAGCAAAGCAAAGAAATGAAACCGGTAGGTCTGGGGCCAGCCTAAAACAAACGAAATTTTTAATCCGATCCACTAATTTCTACCGAAATTTCTTAAGAAATGGTAAAAAGAACCAAAGCATCCTTATCATTAATTTGTAAAAACCGGAAACGCTTATTCTTAATTATTCGTAAGCTCGGTACACAGCGTTCGGTTAAAACATAGCAAAAATCTGCCAAATATATTCATCCCTTTTTGACGAAAAGTTTTGTGTACAAATCAGAAAGTGATGGAATGCAATAACTTGATTCTGGCTGTGATTCCGAATCACGCTAAAAAGTGCTCCGAATCGGTGATTTTGTATATAGTCCAATCAACGGGGCTTATACAACCCGAATAATTCTCCCGTCTATGAAATTTGGCATGTGAAGAAGTTAGGTAATACAGATTACAGATGAACAATAATCCAATAAATTTTGTTACGAGAAGTTAGGTATTTTTACCTAAACGTGAAAATCGCTTATATCTCTCTGTGAATATTTCCTCGGGCTAAAATACTTTCTGTATACGTACTTATATATTAGTTAGAATAAGTATGTAAAGAAATCCAATATTTTTTCGATTTCTGAAATACCCTAAATTTAAATTTCAATATTTTTCAATATATCTTCTGTTGAAAATTTTATTTGCTGATTATTTTTTTTTATATGTTTTTATACCTTTAATATATAGCTTTGTTCAGTAAGCTAATAAATTTTCTTCTTTAATCATATTTATACATAAACGTACAAAAATGGATCGACTATTTTTTCACATTACCTCTTTAGACCAAAAAATAAAAAAATATGATTAAAGAAGAAAATTTATTGGCTTTCTGAACAATACTATACAAGGTGTTTGGTAAAAGCCTTATAAAGCCGAATATGGTAGATAGGGACCATCAAACTGAACAACTTTTACTATGGGACCAACTCCGAAATCGCGAAAAAAAAATCAGCTGTTTCATACATTTTGATATTTTCGTTGTTATTTTTTGTATGAAACAGCTGATTTTTTTTTCGCGATTTCAGAGTTGGTCCCATAGTAAAAGTTGTTCAGTTTGATGGTCCCTATCTACCATATTCGGCTTTATAAGGCTTTTACCAAACACCTTGTATATCAAAGGTATAAAAACATATTAAAATATAATAATCAGCAAGTAAATTTTTCAACAGAAAATATACTGAAAAATGTTAAAATTTAAATTTGGGGTGTCTCTGAAATCGAAAACATATTGGATTTCTTTACATACTTATTCTAACTTATACATAAGTACGCAAACAGAAAGTATTTTAGCCCGAGGAAATATTCACAGAGAGATATAAGCGATTTTCATATTTAGGTAAAAATACCTAACTTCTCGTTACAAAATTTATTGGATTATTGTTCATCTGTAATCTGTATTACCTAACTTCATCACATGCCAAATTTCATAGACGGGAGAATTATTCGGAAGTCGCCATACAACAAATATCCTCATTGATTGGACTAATAGTTTTGACAGATAACTTGAGTGCGAACATGATGACACTACGTTACATTCAATAATGTAACGTTTTGAGAGGTCTTTTCTTTTGAAAAATATCTACCGAATTCTACCGATTTTTTGACTCTGATTCTACCGATTTCCAACTTTTTGGTTTGGTAACACTGCTTCTGGGTGCAGTACAAAGTTCAGGATCCATTAAACCTGTTCGGTGTCTCACCTTAATCCGCCCTTCCGTAGTAGTCACTCAGCCTAATCGGTCAAAATCCATTGTTTCCGTACTTATCTGTACCCAATAAACCTCTACTCATTCTCTTACCTTCGTCTTTCTTCACTCCCCGTACGCCGCCCCGTTACATCTGGCGCCTCAACGAGTGGCCACCTGGAGGTCACCATCACACCACCTGGAGGACCTGGACGCGTACCTGTTGAATCTGGAAACTTACCTGGGGATTCTGCGACATCTGACGCTCTTCCAAGTCACCACCTGGAGGAGCTGGACGAGCAGCTGCAAGACCTGCAAATCAATTTCCGACCTTAACGGGTTCACTGACTTCTCCACACACTCCTGGCAAAGTGGCGGGACGTTCCAGCGTGAACCCCACCCCAAAATTTGTTGTAACGAAGTTTGGGAGGCAAACAACAGTGAAGAAAAGTACTTCCGCAAGAATGACGAACTTTTCTACAGAACAATTCAAGGAGCTCTTGTCTACAATTGGCACGGGTAGGCGCAGCTCTTTGGCGTTCTGTCAAGCTTCGTATGATGGCAGAAAAGACGTAGAGGCTCTCGAAGCATTTTTAGCGGCTGTAAAGACGTTCAAAGATATTGAACACATCACCGATAGCGAAGCACTCGCCGGTCTACCTTTGTTGCTGAAAGATGATGCTGCGAAGTGGTGGCAAGGTATTAAGCATAAGGTCACTACTTATTCGGACTTTGAAGATAGGCTGCGCAACAGTTTTGCCCCAAAGAAACCAGGGTCCCTGGTTTTATATGAGATCACTTCTGTAAAGCAACTCCCTACTATCACCACAGAAGAGTTCATCAGGGAAAAGAGGATGCAGTTTGCCTCATATTCCCGCATGGAGTTCCCGGAAGAAGTGCAGCTGGACCTCATTTATTATCTCCTGCATCTCAACATAAGGGAAAAGCTGCCCCGCAATGCTTTCACCACCTATGACCAACTTCTCAATGCAGCAAGAGATATTGAACAAATTTTGAATGAGAAGCGTCAAGATTTGGCAAAGATTAAGCCCGAGTCGCACCCGAAAGCGGAAGGTTACGGAAATGAGCGTAAAGGGTTCAAGTTAAGATGCAACTATTGTAAATCTTTTGGCCATACAATAGCTAACTGTAGTAAGAAGTCGAAAAAACCGAAACCACCGCCAACTGATAAGACCAACTACGCTGAATCGGAAACTCAGTTCCCATCACCGTCTCAGCCGAAGGTTTCGTGTTATGGTTGCGGAGCACCTGGCTTTGTAAGAACTAATTGCCCGACTTGTGCCCAGAAAACAGTCAAAGTAGAACAGGTTGATTTTTGTTCGACGTACGCTCAACCCTTTATACGTCCGAGACCTGTCATCTCCATCGCCATCGAAGATTTACATGGTATAGCCTACGTAGATACATGTGCTAAGTCAAGTGTAGCTTCGTACTCGCTGTATACAGCATTGATGAAAAAGGGCTACCAATTTACGAAGCAGGTTATGAACATTGCACTTGCGGATGGTATCACCAAACAACAAACTACCTCACTTGTTACTGTTCCTGTCACTCTGTGTGGACGAATCATTCCCACAACTTTCATTGTTTTGCCAGAGGCACGAGACAATAAGACTCTGTTGGGGATCGGATTTTTGGCGGCTGCAGGGATGATTCTAGACCCTCCTCAATTTACGTGGCACTTTAATGATGACGTTGACACGATGTACGAATTGTATGACGAAGATTTCTTGGTTCCGAAATCTCAAGCTCCAGTACCGATATCGCAGATTGGACCATCGCAAGGTATGATCAAGGACCCTGATGTCCCTCGTAGAGAATCGGCGAAGACCTGGGAAGTGCCGATAAAACCAACTGTAGCTGCCTTGCCGGAGGAGAGTGCTTGCTCCTATTATAAGTTGGTTCCTTTTGAGTCCGCTCGCGGGAAGAAAAGAGCTCAGCCCGAAGACAGTATTTTTGATGGATACTCTCCATTCATGGATTACATGATGCGTGAAGCACAACTCACCATTCACAACACAGAGGTGGAATTGTCTCCTCACTCTAAGGATTTATTCCCTGGCATCGACCCTTTTACTCCAGAAGAAGTAAGCCTCAACTCAGTAGAAGTCGATTTTGACTTCTCTTTGTCTAATAGCGTTTTTTCTGTTACCCAGCGTAAAGATTTAAATAAAATTTTGCTCCAGTATAAGGACGTTTTTATTGATAATGGTAACCCTACATTACATATAGAACATCATATAGATACAGAAGATCAAAGGCCTATTGCACTGCCTCCATATCGTTTGTACCCTGCTCGCAAAGAAATTTTGCGGAAAGAAATAGATGAAATGCTGTCCAAGGGTATTATCGAACCTTCTATCACACCCTGGGCTGCACCTGTGGTTCTTATTCCAAAACCTAACGGGGAAACGAGAGTATGTATTGATTGCAGAAAACTAAATGCTATCACAGTGCCAGATACTTATCCAATGCCTAGAATAGATGACCTTTTACATGAGGCTAAACCAACTCTGTATATGACCACGCTTGATTTGAAAGCTGGTTACTGGCAAGTTAGCGTCAAGAAAGAGGATAGAGAAAAGACTGGCTTCATCACACCATTCGGGATATACATTTTTAACCGAATGCCTTTTGGTTTACGAAATGCGCCAGCAACATTCCAAAGATTGATTGATCAATTTCGTGTTAGTCTTGAAAACGTCAAGATGCTGGCATACCTTGATGATCTCCTGGTTTTCTCAACCTCGTTTACTAGCCATTTAGCAGATTTGGAAGCCATCTTTCAAAGGCTGAGAGAATATAATCTTACAGTAAATCTGAAGAAGTGTCAATTTGGGCGTGCAAAAGTACGATATTTAGGTCACTATATAACTCCACAAGGATTACAAGTGGATCCTGAAAAAACAGATGCTATTACACGATTAGAGGCACCAAAGAATCTGCAGCAGCTAATATCATTCTTACAGACTTGTTCATGGTATCGAAGGTTCATAGAAAACTTTTCCCACATAGCCGAACCCCTAACCAAGTTGACAAAGAAAAACAGTGTTTGGATGTGGACAGAGAAGGAAAATTCGGCATTCCAAGAGCTAAAACGATGCCTCACTACAGCCCCAGTTTTGAGACAAGCTGATGGCACAAAACCTTATCGAATCAAAACTGACGCAAGTAGCTACGCTGTTGGAGCTGTTCTCACTCAAGGAGATGGAAGTGAAGAACATCCTGTTGAATACGCTAGTAGACTCCTGACGCGTGCTGAGAGAAATTATTCCACAACCGAACGCGAAGCACTAGCGGTTGTTTGGGCTGTCATAAAATTCCGAAGCTATATCGAAAGTGTGCCCACTGAAGTGATCACCGATCATCAAGCCTTGCGTTGGCTTATGTCAATGAAGTCACCTAGCGGTAGATTGGCGCGCTGGGCGCTCCAACTCCAGGCATTTGACCTTACCATAAAGTATTTACCTGGGAGAACGAATGGGGAACGAACGAATGGGCCGAACGTTATTTTAAAGCAGCATGGTCCAACCTCTTATATCGTAGGTAACCTAGAACCACCCAATGAGCCAATAGGGACGTATCATGCTTCCGCTCTTGTCCCTTTTATCACCAAAGAGTCTAATCTACCCGTGCCAATCCAACCTATAAAGAAAAGGGGAAGACCGAAGAAAACTCCCAGCCAGGACTGTGCCCAAGCCGTGCCGGCGCAACCCACTAAGCGAAGGGGAAGACCCAAGAAGAATTAACTGACCATCTTCCTCGTCGGGACGACATCGGAACCTGAAGGGGGGGACTGTAACACAACATAATATTTTATAAACATGAATAACCGCATCATTGAATTAAACATTGTATGCCACATATATAGTTCCTACTGTGGTGACTAGATGGCGCTGTAGCATTCTGAACCGCGGTATCGAGTGTGTTACGCAGTTCTATAAGACCTTTGCTTATATTTTGTTTTGTATCGAATCCAGTAGGGAGCTACTAAAGCGGTGGTTTACTTCTGGGTGCAGTACAAAGTTCAGGATCCATTAAACCTGTTCGGTGTCTCACCTTAATCCGCCCTTCCGTAGTAGTCACTCAGCCTAATCGGTCAAAATCCATTGTTTCCGTACTTATCTGTACCCAATAAACCTCTACTCATTCTCTTACCTTCGTCTTTCTTCACTCCCCGTACGCCGCCCCGTTACAATCATAATTTTGAATGTTTGACATTATTAAATAACTTTATTACATGGATGATAAATATTTGCACGTCGACAATCTCGACAAGTCATGCTGTACTACTATTTATAACTATTTGTAACTTGTATTTTTACCATGTCTTGGCAAATAAATAAATAATTATTATTATTATTATACGCTTAGGAATTCACGGGCCAAAAATGACCCGGTCCTTTAAGACTTGCGTGGGGATATGGATCCAACACGTAGAGGCCATTTTTAGCGACTTTAATCTAATATGCGTGTGGTACACCTGCTGGATCTAATCTCTGACTACATCAGTTTAATATACTCAGAGACTATCCCCAGCAAGTGGACAGGAATTATGGAATCTACTGGTAAATGACTACTGGGCTATTGGGTTGGGATTTAGATGGACTAGGATTTGGGCTATGGAAAGAGACTACCTGCCTTATCATAGTCTCCGGACTGAAAAATTGGCAGGCGGTGACTAGACAAAGACTAAATGGGCCCTCCAAATTAGCCGCGATGGCAAGAGAGCAACATCGGTGTCCTCGGCGGCAGGGTGTAGAGAGGTGTGCACCGCTTTCTACCCACTGTACAAGCGACAGTGTGCCAACTCGCGTCTTATGCAAGTTTCACTTCCACCCTGCGAGCGTATAGCTCTAACGACTCCACCCTGGACGGCCGTTGAAGGCGAGCCAGGGGCGGGAGTCCGCAGGCCCCCTCGGGCTCCACCCCTGCTGTGGGGACGAGGGCCTGGATCGACTCCCGGGAGCACTCGGGTCCGTGGTGTCGCTACTCACCAACAGCTCGCCACAAGCTGCCCTGCGGGCTTATTATTATTATTATTATAACGCTTCCACCTTCGGCCTTATCGTCATTTAACATCAGGTGAGGCCGCACTTGGCCTTTAGGCCAAGCACTATCCTCTTGTACATATAAAAAAGCCGAAGCTTACACCCGTTTGCACTAAACTTTAGAATCACCTAAGTCTTTTCCTAACTTACTTATAACTCGACTAAATTAGGCAGCTCATGAACTTATCTGTCATGCATGCGCCATCTTGGTCTAGTTGTAGTACCTAAGTAAAGACTGGCGATTCCTAAGTTTAGTATAGACGCGAGTGGTAGATATCATGCTTCTACCTCATCAGAACAGCTCATTAATACTACTGACTACAGGTACCTACCACATACTGCAATGCAAATTGTTTGACAAAGTATTATCTACTCTTATTCTGAACAATGTTTAAGTAACAAAGTTCTTTACGACGACTTTAAAAAAAAAAAAAACAATGTTTTAGATTAGCAGGTGCAATATTACTCTATTTAAGCAAAAATATTCCAATGTAATTTCCTTCTAGAAATTCATGAAGCAAAGACCTTTGGTGGTCAAAAGAAGGTTACATTCAGTTTTAGAGCGGCCAGAGTTTGGAATAATAAATGCGGTCGGGCCGCGGCCGAACCTATAAAATATATAAAGTTTGACCGGCGGACGGTGACGCGACCACCTACGAATTAAAATTGGTTTACATGGAGAAGAAAATTAAAAAATCTGGCTTTTATGTACTATATAGTTGTAAAGATAAAGTAAAGATTGTTTTCTGTCTTTCACTAGTTTAGTTTTCACTATCCAATAGCTTTCGATAGCTATAACAGTTTGCTTCAACTCATGTTACCTAAGTCTTACCTCTCGCATATATTCTCACTATCTGGTGCGGAGTGCACGGTAATACCTTCAATCCTTAAGGCTGGCCCCAGACCTACCGGTTCCGTTTCTTTGCTTTGCTGTGCTACCTTGCTTGAAAGACCGCCGGCCAACCAGGGTAATTTTCAATCTATCGCATTTTAGGACTAGACCAAATTGGCAAGATAGCCATTAGCTTGGTTTTATCAAATATCATCGCCTGGATTGCGAAGTAGGAAGCTTTTAGGAGATATGCCACCCTGAACATGGACTCCGATCGTTAAAAATAACTCGATCGCTTATTTATACAAGATGTTTGGTAAAGCCTTATAAAACTGAATATGGTAGATAGGGACCATAATAAAACTGAACAACTTTTACTATGGGACCAAATCTGAAATCGCGAAAAAAAAAATGAACTGTTTCATACATTTTGATAATTTAGTTATTAATTTTTGTATAAAACAGCAGTTTTTTTTAAAACGAAAACTAAAACTTCTCATCGCACCCCAGACGACGATATTTGATAACACCAAACTAATGGCTATCTTGCCAATGTGGTCAGGTCAAAATATGCGATAGATTGAAAATGAGCCTCTTGGCCGGCGGTCCATGGTAGAACAGCAAAGCAAAGAAATGAAACCGGTAGGTCTGGGGCCAGCCTAAGTAGTTATAATAGTCTGAATCTGGTCAATAACGTCTGTTAATTTTATAAATGTAGAAGGTCATGAGAATAGTTGAGATCAACCAAAAACGGAACAGAAATTACAAAATCCTTTCATTAAAATTCATCATTAAAACCAAACTAGAAAACCTGGAAGATGTAAATGCAGGCTGCATTACGTAGCTCAAGAAAAAAAATGCTAAAAACACCAACAAAACCAAACTCTGTCCATGTAAGCCGACCTCACTTGTAGCAATATTGTATCAAGTAGAAGTGTCCACGTGCAGACGTGTTTGTATGAAAAATATTCCAATATCCCTCCCCGCCCCCCTCCCCCTCAGTATAAGGTGATCGTAACCCCCGATGCTGGTCAAATTATGTTTGCTCTCAGTTTACGTATGATTGTATCGCATTTGCTTGGGATTTGGGTTTTATTCTTTGTGGCTTGTAAATGTCTTGTATTTGTACATGTCAGATTCAAATGTTAGGTATCTTTACCTTCCTTTCTTTCTAGACACTGGATGCGGGTAGCGCATGACCGATCGTTTTAAAGTTTTTGGAAATTTGATGCCCAGTTTGGGCATCCTGTGATGGATTTTAAGAGGATATCTTTCTTTTAGCATCCACATTTTGGTGCATTAAAATCTCCTACTATTTGACGAAACGAACGCATGTTTTGCACCATGATTTGGTGACATTGGAATAGTAGATTGTATTACAAGGGAGCAAAATAATATTTTTAAGGCGAGGGCGCTTTTTTGAATCCAGAGCGAAGTGAGGGATTCAAAGTATGTCGCCCTCGCCAAAAATATTTTGCGCCCGAGTCATATACTCTACTTTTCATCCCCTTTCTATGAGAAAATAAATAGGAGCCTGTGTTTAATGAAAATGTTCTTTATTTAAAAAAGACACGTAAAAAGTAAAAATAATTACAAATTTATAGTTACGTTTGATACACTAGCGCAATTTTCAAAAGTTATTGTACTAAGTACGTAAGTATGTACTAATTTTTTACAAGAACACAGACTTAATTCGCGCGCTTATGTTTTTTTTTAGTCTCCGCGCCGTCTATACAGCCAGTCAATACATACCAGCCGGCGGCGGTGTTCGAATTCTTTGAAAGATACATGTTCTAAATTCAAATCTCTTTTCCTCCCACTAAAAAGTTCTTACCAGAAAAGAGCTATTTTGGTCCCACTTATATAGGAACAAATCATAATTTTTCGAATAGAAGGGATGAAAAGTATATTAATTACTTAATACCTACTTATAATAACACAGCATAAACTTCAGATCTAAAATATTAGTATAAAGTTAACGAGACGTATACAGTTAACGGGCCGTAGTTAGCAAAAGAATATCTGAATCATAAAGACCTAAGAGATAATCTAACGCGTGAAAGCACTAAACTTAAGAATCGCCAAGTCTTTTCTTATCTACAACTTGACCAAGTTAACTTAGCGAATGACAGCTACATGACGGCTAAGTTTATGACACCATTTTAATTTGATCATGTTGTAGTTAGGAAAAGACTTAGGCGATCCTTAAGTTTAGTGCAATCGGCCATTAGTAATATTGAATCGATACCAAATCCCCTTTCATCACATATACAAAACATGACTGATCGATAATAATTTACCTACTGTATTCTTACACTTATCACCCTTACATCTAAACATCCACGATGGACCCCCGATTATCCATCTGCCACTGCCCACGGCATAGGTGGATCGGAAGAGGGGGTCCACCCTTAATTTCCGGTCAAAACGCACATCTTACGATACGAGTTTCATCTCCCCAAATAAAAGGAAGGTGCATAAAATTGAATAAAAAGGTTTTAATAATAATATTGAAAGGATAATGTCAACAATGGGACTGAATGTGGAATCAAACAAAGTTGTAAGGAATCATTATAATCGATATGGTGAGATTTCCAACGGAGTTTGGTTAGATTTTTTCTTGTTGATTGATTTTAGATTTGTTCAAATGGATAGAAAATTAATTTAAGTAGTTTACATATTGTAAGTATCTTACACTAAACTACTTTAAGTGTGTAGTGCTTAATAATTTGGATCAGTACATAATTTATATGAAATTTGTTTCATTTTTTGAATTTCTTATATCATACCGATTTAATTTTTGTTTACCTGTAAGAGAAGGATATCTATATCAGAAACTCTTCTTAATAGTACTTTCGGATCCTCATTTTCCTCACCAATAATATTTTACGATTGTGATAACAACCAGGAATGTCCCTCGCAGTGACCACTCTAGAACTAGGCTCATAAAATTTGGCATAAATCGCGCAAGTTGGCCGAAGCTTTACATCAAACCTGCGACCAATGGTCAGCGCGTAAAAAACCAACTTAGTCTATTAGTCTACTCAGTTAGGTACGTTACAGGGGCACACTGAGAACACGAAAAAACTATTACACGTGATAATGTACTTTTAGCATAACAACCTATAGCACAATATGATTTTACCTCTAGTGCTATTTCGAAGTCGTTTTGGACTGAATTTACCCACGAATTTAACCACAACAGTATTTTTCATTTTGCGTAGATGTTGGTAGATGTAATATGTTCGTCAATGTTAAAATACCTTGAGCTGTTGATAGTTGTAGACACTTCATGCTAATTGTATAGTTACAAAATTGTCGTTAACGTCTGTGCGAAATATTGTTTGGTGAGCGATGTGCGAAATATTGTTTGGTTGAGCGATGCACGAAAAAACATTTTGCTTCGAACGTTAGTGCGAACAAACATTTGTGCTTATTGAGTTTGTGCGAAAAACAGCAGCTCCGGTGTGCCCAAAGCCTTTTGTCATCACTTTTTGTTATTATCATTTAATTCGCATTACATTCCCATGGCCTCTTATGAGTTACAACACGGCCGTGTTCGACCAGCAGTCATTGGATGCGGACTACCTAAAGTTTCTCTTTTACGGCACCGACTTCATTTGAAGCCAATTGTCGAAGTTTGTTTGGATACTTTTTATGTCCCTCAAACTTCTCAATAAAGAGTAGAGTGGTATTTAGGTGATTTCCCATATAAGTTATTGTCTGATCAGAAAATCTTATTGACCAATATTGATGTATGTTCTTTGTAAATTAGTTATGACGGGAAATTGATAGCTTGTTTACATAGTTTATTTTTATTACTGTTTATGTTCCAAACATCTTATGACTTTTTAGCTGACTTTTACATACTTACTCGTACCATAGAATAAAATGATACATAGTAATGAAATAAGTCACTGTAATAAATAAGTTTCTTTTTGTGGAAATAAGATAATCTTCTAATATAAGGTTTTTACCATTAAAGTGTGTAGCAATTTTCATATTTTGCGTTACTACTGGGTATCTATTTATTATTTTAGGTTGTTAAAATGATGTTAATTCATTTTCACCTTTGCCACTAATATTCCAGCAAACAACTCTCACAAATTGATAAGAATTTCAACTCATAATAGTAGAACAACAGACCCATTTAGTGCTTCAAGAAATTTGCCAAGAGACTTCAAACCCTGTGCTGCAGGTTCAGGGCTTGTTATCGTTTGGATAGTGAAGCCGAAGGGCCTTTCTTTAGCTGGTGAGGCAATTGTGCCAACTACCGGACACCGGGATGAAAGCGACAATAAAAGGTGGTAGACCTGCCCGTTGATTGGTACTGGCGAGCTCTGAAGTGAACTGAGAATTGTATTTTAGAACTTATTTAAAAATGAAATTATTAATTGCAACAAACATTCATATCTTAATTTTGCATTCAATTCAAATTCAAGTTAAAAAACTTTAACAGGAGGAGGATCGAAGAAGACTATTTTCCGGTGGTATTTGTTGTGTTGCTAGTTTAATATTCCCACTCTAGGTAGCCCATCATCAGTAAAATAACTTTGTGTAGCTAGTTTTTCAAAGCAGTTTCAATTACAGGAATCTCTTCTTCTTCTTCTTCAGTCTCAAGTCACCCACTGCTGAATGTAGGCCTCCTCATTTTCACGCCGTTACCTTCGGTCTTGTCCTTTTCTCATCCAGTTTTCCCCGCTAATTTGGTGATGTCGTCCGACTTTCTGGCTTTTTGGCGACCAAACGCTTCTGGTACCGGTCCTTGGTCTCCACTCCAGCACCTTTCTCCACTGAGATATGTATTTCTAACGGCACTCATTATCATCATCATCAGCCTATCATCGTCCACTGCTGGACACAGTCCACGCCTTTCCAAGTGTACGCCGCCGATCACGACCTGCGGCTACTTTCATCCAGCTTTTCCCAGCCACCTTGCGAACATTGTCGCTCCACCTTGTCTGAGGACATCCCACACTACGTTTGCCGATACGCGGTCTCCACTCAAGAACTCGTCTGCCCCAGCGGCCATCGGTTCTACGGCTAACGGCATTATTCACAAACAATACTCAAACAACTATCGACTACGCGAAAGCACTGCGTCACGGTAATGATATCCGTGACTGCGTTGTAATAGAGCTCTGTGATTGGTTCGTTTGTTTTACGGATTACGGTTATCGGTTCGTGGGACGCTGTGCGTCCGTGGACACTGTGATACCTCATAGCAATGTTTATGAATACGGATGTTTATCAGGGTGTGACGACACTCAGTTTTTAGGAGTTGCAAGTCACTAAAAAGTTAGGTCATTTACTACAGGCGATCTTACATTCTAATTGGCAGTTCCCAAAAATTGAGTGCCGTTACAGTATTGGGCTGTCAATGTTATTTTAATCCCGCTAAATCACATCATAGTGCACACAGTGATCCTGTAGAAGTTCAAGGCGGGAGGTAAACGCACCTTTATTGATGGAATTGGCTGCTTCCGGCGGTCGTCGACCCGCGCGACACAAGGTGATGCCACTCATCAATGAGCTTTCACTCGCGATAGGATGTGTACACTCGTAAATGGTTAAACTGCAGTTACTGCAGTATGATTCACATTATTTGTATATTTAGAATTCAGCAAAAAGACTGGTGGGAAAATTAGTTATTGATAAAAAAATTGGGTTCACTTATTCGAAGTCGTTCATTTCGATGACCTCCGTGGTGGTTTGTACACCGTTTTCAAGGTGTAGCCATCTATGGGGTTCCGGGTTCAATCCCCGGCTGGGTCAATTTAGAAAACAGACTTTTCTATAATATTTGTCTCAGGTTTTCCACCTTTGTCTCTAATTTCCATAACACAAGTGCTTTAGCTACTTACTTTGGGAATGGAGCAATGTTTGTGATGTTGTCTTTTATATTTTTTTATGCTTATTAAAACTCCACTTGACAGTCACAAATCAACTTTAACCACTAATCTATGCATACAGGTACCCGTGGATTCGCGTGACACTTATTAGTAACGCATATATTGGTTAGACTTACATACTGTATGTTTTGAATTGAAGCCCGCATTCATTTTGGAATCGTGAATTAAACAGACTTTAACACGAAAAGTTCGACTTCGGCATTTTCATGAGGAAATGTGAACATGTCGATTCTAAAACATAAAAAATTAGGTACCTATGTAAACGTAACAACAGCTCATTATTTTGTAATAAACATAAATGATTTACATTTTAGTAAAGCCAATAGCAGTCAACCACAAGTTACCTACATTTAAATGCTTTGTGAAAAAGGTGCTTCAAATATTTAAGAAACTTATTGATTCTACGAGCCAAAAGATAAGTTTCTGGAGCCCGTTCTTTTTGTCAGTTAAAAAAGTCTGGAACGAGTGGTAGGAAAATTATAAATGATTCAAACGTGCTTGATTATTTTGAAGACACTGACTTTGACTTAAAGGTATGGTGTAAATATACCTATTAAACCTTGAATTGGAAAACAGAAATAGTAAAGTTTAAAATACACATAGCTGCAATAGAAACACGCAGCTTTGTGCAACGGTAACCTATGCGTCGACATTAACTGGCCATTACGTGCGCGGGCGCCTGATTGCCGACAATTGCCGACAATCAACGTCAATTTACGACGCCCCCCTCCCCTGCTTTCTTTTCTCACCGGTACTGACGGGAAGAGAAGGGTTTCAGAAATTATTTTTTGTTCAAAAAAACTTCTATGGAGGAGCTCGATGGCGTAGTGGTTTAGCGCCAGGCCCAGCAATTGCGGAGGTTAAGCAACTTTCGCAAGGTTCGGTCATGGAATGGGTGACCAAAAATGTATTATCTTAAGTTCATCCGTGCTTCGGAAAGCACGTTAAGCCATCCAGGGTGCATTTGCAGTCGTTAACACCCATCAATCCGCATTGGACCCGCGTGGTGGATTATAGCCCATCCTCCTTATCCACCCATAAAGACTAGAGCCTGTGCTCCAGCATTGGGGACTTTAAAAAAGGCTGATGGACAATGGTCATGATGGTCGAACTTTTTAAAGAATTGCGAAGAATGGGGAATGTCTGAAAAAAATCAAATTGGCTGAATATTTTCTATATGTAGGAATAAAGTCCCTTAGTAATAGAATAAAGTTTCATAATTTTCGGATGCATAAAACAATTTTAAAAATCAAAGTCTCTTCGACTTCACAAATGTATGAAAGTAACAGCAGAATGGAGATTATACTTTTGCCACCACCTGCCACAACCACAACATGGTATTAAAAAAAAGATTCAAGACAAAATGTCAAAACTTTTTTTTTTAAATACGTGTAGTGTAGCGGCAGAGTCGTGTAGTCGAAGAGACTTTGATTTTTTAAATTTTTTTACGCATCCGAAAATTCTGAAACTTTTTTCTATTACTAAGGGACCTTATTCCTACCTATAGAAAAATATTCAGCCAATTTGATTTTTTTCGGACATTCCCTATTCTACTAAATAATTAAATTTTCAACGAATGCAAACTATTTGAAAGTATCTCTAAAATCATAATAAAAATAACTTCTTATCCTAGAAATAAGACTCAAGAATAATATTAACCAGATCTTGCAATATTCGCGTATGAAAACACATCTACTGATCCGGCGCTACTTTCCAAACACGTGTGTCGGTATAAAACTAAAAATATATGTTAAGAAAGCAAATACGAGCAGGAACGGTGTTTATTATGATTATGTAGATTATGCGAGCAATAATACAGAATGAGCTTCTTTACCAGTTGCAAATCGATTGGGGTTCATTATTTATTGCATAAGTGTAAAAGAAGAAAATAAGAGTCTAACATAATTGTGATGTGTTCATTTTCTAGGCATAAAAAACAAGTCAGAAATATAAAAAAACTATCAATTAAAAGTTATCAGATTATTCAGAAGCTTTAGATTCATTTGCCACGTTTATATTTAGAAATGCATTGAGTACATTATTAAATTTTAACACCATCTTAACTTGTAAAGTCAAACGAAAGGTTTCAAAGAACAACTTTTAAATCTCATACAGCTTTTACTTAAGAAAGAAAGGAAGCAATGATGAAATCAATAGCATTTTAAATATCGAATCGTTAACACTTCGGACAAAATCCTAAAATCATATTCGAAGTAAAAACACCTTTCGAATAAATCAAAGTATTGTGTAATAAAGCATAAACTGCTGTTATTTGTTAATACTAGTGTACGCGTAATAATACGCGGCCTACATTTGAAATCTGTTCGTCTATCTGCATAAATTTTTTGATAGACAAGAACTAGCACCCATCCCAAGATTAGGCAAGCTTGCGTTATGGATATGTTAAAAATATTTATATGCACTTACTGATCTGAGGAACACCAAAATTCAAAGGCGATTTACACCAAGTAATACCACTCAAACAGTTAGTCTCCTCCAACCGATGTGATTATCATATTCAATATTTGCAGGTCTTATTTACATTTCCTCAATAACCTTTCAAGGCATAAGGGTCACTTTGGAGTGGTGAAGAGGCATAACAATACAGTGTTTAGGGCTAAGCCGTGATATTAAACCGCCCGCATTGTATCCTGAAAGGTACGTTTCATTCACACCGCGCCACCTTTCATCCGTGTCCGACTGATGGTCAAAGAATAGAAAAGATATGTTGGACAAGGATTACTTTTGTACCTAACCGCATTTGAAGTCTCTGTAAGTTTTTAAAGTAGGTAGATGCCAGGTCACCGTTAACTCATAAATTTAGTTACAAGGCTAGGTTCACAGTTGAAGCTATCTCTATTATACGCGGTTACAATGACCAAATAAATACGGACCAACTCAATACGTAAATAATTCTGGACAATCCAGACTTATCATTTGTAGAGCAGAGCTTGTAATGACAAAATCTACGACTCGAAAAAAATACGCTTATGTTTATCACACAAACATTAGTCCTTACCAGGATTAGAAAATAATCCAGCACCATTTGGTGAATGACGTAGACTAATTTATCAATACCGATGCACTAAGCGATTCGACAATAAAAAGTGCGTGGAGATTGACTGTGTACACATAAAAAGATTTTTTAATAACGGGTTAGTGCTCGGCCTTCACCCTAATGTTAAGTGATGATAAGGCTGAAAGTCTAAGCACACTACACACGGAGTTCTCACCACTGAGGAATTGACTATCTTACCTCTAACTGCCGGAACACAACAATGTTTGAATTGTTGTTATGGTGTCAGACTTAGGTAAGATGGTGGTAGATATCTCTGCCCCTACTGTGCGTCCATAATCTTTAATCTGTGCCATATTCTCCCAACAAAGAGTCGGTTGTTTCGACCACCGGCTCGTATTGTCCGCTCCCTCCGCCGCTATTGTTATTCTGACAGCCTCCCTGACGCCGGTGTACTGCCTCTCATATATTTGATTTGAGGGATGGTTTAAGCTTAAGAAATGTTATAAATGCTTTGGAATGATATAACTTGGACTGTCTAGTTTTCGTATTTTTCCACGCGCAATATTTGCTTTATGGAACTGAGATTTAAGTTCCTTACGAATAGACAGTTTGATATTATGGCGAATTCTTCAGGGTCATGTCTCTATATTACAGGAAAACTAGAAGATAACTGGTGAGAAAATAACACTTTTTTTTCATCCATAGATTAAAATAAAGTCATACATGACGTAAAATTACAAACAATGCCATTTAGATGTGCTCTATTTAATAGCAACTTTTATTAAGGTTAGGTGATCCAAAAAATTCAACTATTATTTCCGAAGTAATTTTCCCGGTCTTAATTTTCTTTTGCCGGGGTTAAACTCGGAAAGTTTTAACTTGCGTTGCGACACCATTTGGTCGTCAAGCCAATCTAAACAGGCCGTCTATCAACACATAACGATTGTAATAATAAATCACAAAATCTATTCCAGCCTATTACAGTATTTTAACGTACACCGTTTGTCATTGAACACATCTTATGCAATAAGTCTTCCTAATAGCATAGTAAAATCAAATAAGTAAGTCGTCTTACTCATTATACGCCCGAACGCGGTTTGTATGTGAGCGCGGCCGTACGTATGCGTCGTCGCACGCACACACTGACACAACTTAAAGGTGATAGCGGTGCGTCAGTCGTGGCTGCGCCGTACTTAATACCGCCCGCGCTCAGCCGCTCACGCACGCTCCGCCGTACATGTACACTACCTACTTACCTCCTTTAAATACAAATTCGTGAAGATGACCTCTAGAAAATATTGCAGTGTTTATGGATGTCTAAATAGCAGTTTGTCTGATCCGGAATTGTCTTTCTTCGCTAATGCGAAGGTAGGTAAGGTAGGTAATCCTAGTCGCTAGGTAATCCTAGTGAACAAGAACGGTGAGTACCTATCTAATCTACTACCCTTTTATATCATACGTAGGAACGTACATAATACATAACTGAAAGTGTTTAGGAAATGCCTAGTTCTGCTCCGAATTTCATTGACCAGATACCAATTTGTGGTTTGATTTAATTGATCACTAAGTATGCCCCACCGCGAAAAGAAGGGACCAATTACTTAAGTAGAAATTTGTATAAATCAAACTAAATCTTAGGTAGGTAAGGTATATAAGCAATAAACTTGAGTAGGTAGGTAGGTACTTACCTAATTATGTTTCATCAGTTAACATGTGTACCTCACACGGTTGGTTATCAACCTACGCAAATCTGTCAAAATTTTCCGATTGATATTGCATTTTATATTTACATAATTAGGTACCTACATATAAATAAACAAATCGGTAAAACGTAGGTACCTACATAGGAGAGCCAGGTTAATTATTATTATTTCGTCATGAGTACCTACGTATAAAAAAAATAGGTACAGTCAACGGCACGTCAGACTATACATGTTGACCTTGAGACCGTCTTTATGTCGTGCGTAATAAGAGCTGTTTTCGTAATTCAACTGTTTTACTGTTTACCTAACCGCGCTGTGTCGTGCGTACCTCATTCCGTTTTAAATTTTCAAATTAGATAACAACTGTTGAAAAAATACCTAACCCTTTCCTCGCAGTCGGGTAAAAAATAACTTTTAATGCCTATTATTTGAAGTTATTGCAAAATTATTCAATTTCCTAATTTGAAGATTATAATTTAGGTAAATGAAAAAGTAAAAAAATCGTTAATAGTGTAAAAACTACAATATCATAATAATTATTTTATTTTAATAAAAACATGATTTAGTAAAGCCACGTTTTAATAAATCCTACTTCCATCGTAATTTTTCAATTCAATAATCATATAATATGACGTAGGTAATGAAAACATTGTAGTCAGCTCCTGGTCTATGTACAAAAAAAAAAAATATAGGTATTATAGATCCCTGATGCTTACCCTACAGGGGAAAATTGTTTTACATAAAGATTGCCTTACATATGCATTTTGACGATTGAATAAACTATAAGCGACAGCCCTACCAGTCAGCCAGTGTTTAGGCTATTATCGCTCGCTCACAGCTCCAGTTGGCCTACTTATTTGATTTTTCTATGCTAATAGCCTAAACAGGTGACCCGAGTTCCACATCGTAAACGTTAAATTAACAACGCTCAAATGACATTTGCAGTTTATTCTTGTTTTGGTCTTCATTTTGGGTAGATGGTGTCAGAGGTAAGTAGATCGGTACGTACTAGGCAGCCCAAAAAAATCTCACTGAGTAGTAAATTGGGAAAATGGCTTTCAAATTGACTTTCCGGCTCGAAGATAAACTAAACTTCTTTTAGTCAGAAGCTAACCTACAGAGGCAGTGTAGGTACTTACTAGAGTCAAATGTTCTCTTATGACATTTACAGTTTATTTTTGTTTTGGTCTTACTTGATGGTGTCATATGTAAGTAAGATGAGTACTAGGCTGCTCAAAAATTCTTACTGAGAAATTGGGAAAATGTCTTTCAGAGCTAAACTTAATTTATCTTTTACTTAGAAGCAAACTAACAGTATGTAGTTACTAAAATCACTTTCCACCCTGCATTACACCTAAGTTTAGATAGTTAAGATTATTTTTACACATCTGACCATGTTTTACCAACAGCAAAGCGCAAACCAACATTGCATCCGCCTGATATTTGTACACGTGAAATCACCTAGCAGAATTAATGTTAGCAGACCGTGAGTCATCTCGCAGCCAACACATATAACTCGATCGAGCTTAACCCGGCGATAAATCTCAAGAACCACACACCAGGTGCCTTCTTAGAACGCCTCGAGGTGATCTGTCTCAAGACCTGTCTCAAGATAAGCCTTGTTTAGAGCGGCAGGTGACCGATCCGTTTTAACTCAACCTTCAGCATCCATTTGATCTGGACGAAGATTAGAAGCAAATTATTAGGATGGATTTGCAATGAAGCCGTTGCAATAACTAACTTGAAGAATTTTGAGAGGATCGCTTTGTAGTTGAAGAAGTTGATCCTTCACGTTTTGATAGTGATAAATGAACATCATATAGCAAATCTAAATGGCACCATTTTGTTTGCTTTGAGTATTCCTTCTAGCAATATAATATACTCAAACATTTTTATTTTATTTACTTACCTTGTGTAGTAATTTCAATCTTAAAACATTTAAAACCAGATCAAGGGAACTAAAAAGAAATTGTAATTAGACCAAACCGGTAAGAACAGCGTATGTATAGGAAACGTCGCATGTCATCATAAAACAAGACTTACACAACAAAGTCATCAAAATAAACAATAATATTGTAAGTAAACGGAGAGAGTGTCTTTTGATGTGCACCTACTGAATGATGCCGGCTACAGAGCAAAGCGATAATTTTCCCAGTCAAAACTGATCTCCTCCAAGAGGACTTTGATGCAGACGTCGGTTTACGACCACAATAAATTATACGAACGCTTAAAACGAACACGTGTTTGGAAGAAAAAATATGAGTAAAGACCGCTTTTCCAACTGGCCAGGTAATATTCCTGCTCGGAGTGATTTTATGATGGATGCTAACTCTCGGCTGTTTCGCGCGAAAATAGATTCGCGACGGATAATTAATGCTGGTTATGCTTGTGCTCGTAGCGAATGCGAATAAGCGTGTAATTATTACGTTTCGGTGACAATAATGGTCAGTAATGTTAA
Source organism: Agriphila tristella (assembly GCA_928269145.1). Classification (NCBI taxonomy): domain Eukaryota; kingdom Metazoa; phylum Arthropoda; class Insecta; order Lepidoptera; family Crambidae; genus Agriphila; species Agriphila tristella. The sequence continues at coordinate 807,587 of OV743440.1, read as the reverse complement.
TTGATATCTTAAAGCTTTTCAAGCTAAAGCTTATGGCAGTTTAGTTAGAAGCATTAGGTATTTCTCGCAGTTTTTAACTCATAGTTATGAAAGCTTACTATTATGGCTTCAGTTTTACTGAAGCCATAATTTTTACAGCCATAATCTTTCCAGAACTCACTCTTTTTCTTCCTTGAAAAGAAACGGCATTAAATAAATCATGTCTCGAAAGACCTTACCGGAAATAAAGGCGATAATGACGTAATCTTTAATTAACCTACCGGTGATAAATCACGTGCATCTTTGACGTGCGTATGGCAGCATTGTCGCCACACGTCGCCAACAAACCGATTTATAAACTATTAGCAGAGATCCCTGCAGACGGGAGTAAGTAATGGCGTTGGATCAACGCACGTACTCAAGATGGCATCTTCAGTCAGGTACAATTAATTGATATAATTGTCTCCCACTTTGATGTGCAGAGTAATTTATAGCAGGGTATGTGGTCCGGTGATTTTTCAATCGGCTCTTCTAGTTTTGAAGAACAAATGAAATATGAATTTGTGTCCGGTAGGTTTCAGTGTCTTCTTTTGCAGAGTAAAAAGCCTTTGGACGATATTCAAGCCTTAAGGCCTATCAAAAATAACATAGAAATTATATGGACGATGTTCCCACTGCATGACAATTATTAACTCACAAATAAGGTTCAATAATCAAGTAAATTGAACGGCGATATTCCTCCGTTCTTAACGCGATTCTTTTTATGTAAAATGCCTGCTAATCCTGATTTTTTATTTTAATGTTGATTATTTATATTCCTATTGCTCAAGTTGAAACTACTTGAAACTCAATAATTAAGTGATGACAGAAAAAAGAAATAAAATTTCTTAGCTAGATGAGTACAACACTTACAACAATATGTATAATGTTGAAAATTACAGTGATCTGCTTAACTTTTCTCGTCTTAACCTTGTGATGTTACGAGTAGGTCAATGTGTTGGACACTTTATATAAAAGTCAAGAGTTGTGAGTGAATAAGTTATGGACAGATCAAAACACACTTCTCGCACGTAAACGAAGTGTCAGTGGGCTGATTGTGCCATTCGTCAGGCGACAACTACGTCTGATTTCGAAATACATTGGTCGATGCATCTTACTCGAAATGGACAATACTATCGGAGAGAGGTGGATCAAGAAAATAAACTAAAACAAACTATTTTTAAATCGTCTATGTGTGGAAATGGAAAATGATAAGGTACTTATTTTAGTCTCTACATATTTCACGTTAGCTATATTTCTTTGCCATATAGATTTGTCTTGATTGATCCCTTAGAAAAAGGTATCTGTGATAAAAGAATTTCGGAATCTAGCTGACAAGAATCTTCAAAAAGAACTGTTCCCTTTTTTGGAGCACTTTAAACTTTTTGTATAGATGCAATCGAATCAAAGAGAATTAATAATAACCTTTAGTGTACAACAGTGCTTCCCTGTATCGTATTTATAGCAGCGACGTTTAATCAAGGTGCCCGGGGAGGGGATGCGTAATTAAGGTGCAGGTTGACAGATGACAAACGACCGGCCGGTCAGTGATATGGCAACACCTTATGGCAACATCTTCAATGTAACACGTGAGATGACGCGACTCAAGAGGAAAACTATGACGCACTATTGAAATGGGATTCGTTTTGGGATCTGATACAGTTCAATAAAAATTGTGGAAGTACAAACAAAGGACAGCAATGATATAAATTGTTTAGACACAAATAGTCAATGCACATAACGCACCAAAAACCAAGTTATCATTACCATCCAGAATTAAGATGTTTTTATTCATTAAGTATACTGAATATTGGATATTTAATATACCAAACCACAGTAAAAACAATTAGTCTATTATTAACAGATAATATTATGGGATTGACGCTGGTCTATTTTCCAGGCAACTTGCTGGTTGATTTTAGCCGAATATCACTTGTAAAATCAAATTGCAAACCTAATTTCTATGAGATACCGATTCGATTTTACAAGCTATTGTTGTCAAAAAGCGCTAGTCGACTTAAATGGGGATGGAAACTGAGGAACTAATGGCGCTACAAGCGGTTGTACCAAAACATTTGATTGGTTGTTTCAAATATCAAATGCCATTTGTGGCATATTTTAACCAATCAAAGTATTGATAGCGGTTAGACCGCCGCTGGCACCATCTGCGATTAGCTTTGCGTTGCCAACCCCATTGACCAAAATCATAGAAATAGAATGTCAAAGAACAACAATGTCAATAAACAGGTGATTCGAAAACGAATGCATACATTTTATATGAGATACGTAAAATATGACTTAGATTCATAAAATATACTTTATAGCAAAGAAAATTAATAAACTATGTTCCATACTGTTTTCTTCGTCGATAAACGAATAAATGTAGAGAAATTTGGTTTTAGAGAAATGTGTGGCAATATCTTATTTACCTGTGAAAAGTATCATTACTTGGATTATTTCTTTTTGTCACATCACAATTACTTAGAGCACAAGACACCATGGCTCCACGATACCTTTATTTTAAATTCTAATTAAGATTAACACATATTTTAAACAAACTGTGATTGCTCATTTTCTAGGCGGGACGCTAGGGGCTCTTACTGTAAAAAATGTTGGCACATGTCACTTGATCCTTTGTCTCTTTTTTACATAGACCGTGTCCGTATGATGTTAACTTCTCTTTTCCACGCTTTGTTGGTCTTCTTGAGCGCAGCGAAAATTTTTCTATGTCTATGACCAAAATAGTCACCTGGGCATTGACCCTTAACCTTAGTAAATGACGTATGATCAGTTATTATTAAAATTTTGAAAAACAACAAACGTTAACTTCAACACAATGTTAAAGCCCTTGATTAATATTTCAATATTGCTCTGAAAACATAACACAATCGTCGTGGCTGATGACAATAACAGCGTTTTTCATATGAAAACATCATAAAAGATGGCGGCAGTGGCCCGTGTCAACCAATTTGTCAAGTTGACGCACGGCTTCCGAGTTGTCACTGGCCACCGATTGATTTACGCGCGCGCCTGCTCTCACGCTATATTTTAGTCTATGGTTTGTCTATGATTGCGTAATGTCTATAGCAGGGAGTAGTTGTAGAGTTCCTCTATTGTGTTTATGAATGCAGCTAGCCATTTAAAAATTTTCTAATGATATTGGCCAACCCTTAGAAACAGAAAATTCAGATCATTTCAAATTTCCCCTAGATTTTAAATTAATTATTCATTTCAGTAGAAAATATAAGGGACAGTTACTCAGGTTTCCGTTAAGTCCTAGTTAAAATTTTGTTCCATTTTTAAATTCAACCTGGAGATGTGTTCTTGTGAAACATGTACTATGTGTGGAAGAGATAGAATTTTTAATAGGTGATGAGCAGAATTTAGTCAATAATAAGGAAATCGTTATTTGGCTTAAATCTCCATTTTCTAAGTGTTGTTTGGGCTGAGATCGTGTGTGATGGCCACGGATTCGTTCCTGATCGTAACTCAGGTTTAAAATCTAATTTGTGACCCAGATTTCTATGCCATAAAGGTGGGATTACTGGTCGGGTTATATAATAAAATTAACGATGCATTATATAGTAGCAAAGTAGTTTTAGCAGAAATAAAAATTGTTTTGCTTTCGTCTCTTCTTATTAGTCTAGTTTCCACGCACATTTTGATACTTTGTTGTACTGAAAAATTATCACAAGATTATCTAGACAGTTTGCATTGTAAACAAAAATAAAATTCAATTAAAGTACTAATATCTGTCCTGTGCTTATACCCAAAAAAATAATAGACTTAAACTTTTTATTGAATTCTATTGCCTATCTAAAAGCTTTATAATCAACGCAAAAGATTGAAAATACCATGTTTTAAAACATATATCTGTCGTGAGTTAATTATTTTGAATGAAATATTGCGAATTATGACTTTATTTAATCCATAACCCAGAGTTGTGGCGCAAAAACTTCGAATTTATTATTATTTATGAAATATTTTGATACGATTTGACCGTTTTAAAATGTCAGCAAGGTAATGCTAAAACATCGGAGGTAACGATCGGGTGAGACTGGGTTATTTTTGTATGAAAGCTCTTTAGTTATTACGATTTTAAATTATAATTTATAACTATATTCAAATCAAAAGCAAAGTAAACAATTGTATAGTTTTAAAAGTTATTATTATTAAGACAATAAAAAAAAAGAGTCGCAGGTTATACCACAATTTAGAAATTTTGCAAATACCTAACTCAAGCGCATTTCGCTTGTCGAGCCTTTTTTATACACATATAACATAACACACACACACACTTGTTACCGACCTACCTCAGTTGCTGCTGGTACCCACGTTTCATCTGGGCGACGCGACGGCTGAAAATCGGCGTTTTGCTGAAAGGCAAAATTCATCCACCGAGCATGCTGCTGCACACACATGCATTACTTATTTTAATTATTTTTGTTTGTCCTTTTTGTTTGTACTTTTTAATAGTTTATTTTAATGTAATTTTATTTGTATGAATGTGAGTGTATTGGCATATAAACTTTCTATCTTCTTTTGTTCGTCTATCTATATGAATTTAATCATGAGCAATCGTATCTTTTGGATTCACACATTCGCAGAATTTAGTTATTGTTTGTAATGCTCGTTCAATAAGTCCTCGATTTGAAAAATAATCTTGAAAGTTTGTTCCTAAAAGACAGTTCATAATCAAGCATATTCTTCGAGTAAAGGCTGCATTTTATATGATCTTGCAAATCGTGTTCGGATCGTACGTTTTAAAAGACATTTTAGCTCTGAATTTAAGAGCGGAAGCGAAAACATTAAAATTACCTGCGCAATATCAGATTCAAAAATAAACTATAGAGCTATTCGACGTTATATTTTGACTGCTAACATGGGTACATTATAGCTGTTTTGATGGAAAAAACTAGGTAACTATATCGCTTAACTAGCGGCTGCCCGCAACTTCGTCTGCGTGGAAAGCTTTTTTGCTATCCGGGATAATACTTTTTTCAGGATGAAAGTTTTCCTATGTCCTTCTCTGTACCCCTGGCAACGTGTATTTATGTAAAATTTCATGATGATCGGTTCAGTAGTTAAGTCGTGAAGGTGTAACAAACAAACAAACACACGGACTTTCGCATTTATAACATTAGTAAGTAAGTAAGAATGTTGTACTCAAATCTACTTGCTGCATGCAATCTTAAGACAAAGTAAACAAAACAAGGACATCAGACGCACCGGAAGTGACAGCCTTCGGTGGGCTTCCGCTTCCGGGGATAGGCATTAGGAGGCTTGCGTGCCGATCGCTCGTCAACCTTCACTTAATGTTACTGTTTAAGTGAGAGGTTCATACTCGTACGATAATGCACTGTACGTTTATTAAGTACTTACCGCACAAAGTTAAGTACATACTTAACTCAAATAATACTGTCGTGAAGAAATTGTTACGCCATTTATTATTTTCAATCATCTGAGATTGAGATGTCGGGACCGATTTGGGGCAAAACTATTAATTTATTATTATTTTCAATTGTTTTTTAACTGTTTTGTCTTGAATAAATGTTTTTCTTTCTTTCTTCTTTCTTTCTAGATGAGTGCGTGCACTAAGTAGGTACATTTCTTTGTTTTTTATTTATTTATTAATTTATTTATTTATAAATAAAATAAATAAATATTTGACAACATCACATACATTGCTCCAATTCCAAAGTAAAGTAGCTATAGCACTTGTGTTATGGAAATCAGAAACAACGGTGGTATGACAAACACCCAGACCTGAGACAATGTTGAAAAGTTCATTTTCTACATTGACCCAGTCGGGGATCGAACCCGGGACCTCAAGAGATGGTGACGCCTTGAAAACCGGCGTGCAAACCACTCGACCACGGAGGTCGTCAATTTATGTATTGTTCTTCTTTCTATAAACAGTACCTGGGCGACAAAGCTCGGTTTTTACTATTTATTGTAATATGGTGGTGTTTAGCTGATAATCTACATTGTTATCTCAAACATTAACTAAATTTTTGTAAACTTGTTTAAAAGCAATTGAAATTAAAAAGAATATATAAACTTGAACATATAAAAATAAAGTTAGTCACCAAGCGGACTTCGAACCCGTAACACTCGTTTCTTGCCAACAGCGTATCTTAATCCGCTGGACCAGACGGACAGTGGCCGGCAGGACGAAATTATCGACCATTCTGCGTTGAAAGAAAAACGCATGAAAACTCGAAAACACTTGTCTTCCCAAACATAAGACTAATCTAGATCGATTGCTTACTCCTGAAAACCCCCATACCTATCCCAAATTTCAGCGAAATCATTAAAGCTGTTTTCGGGATCACAGAAAAAAAAACTATACATATAAATAAATAAAGTGTGCAAAGATCGTAGCAGGTGGCGATCCATAGTATCTGCCTACCCCCATGAGAAACAGGCATGAGTGTATGTATGTATGTAAATAAATATACAGGAATTGCTCGTTTAAAGGTATAAGATACTCGTAAGATTAGTGGTGTCAAATACCTTGCTGTTTTGGAACTTCGAATGTTTCTGAAAATCTCTACAGTAAATTTTAAGAATGCAATGAAAAACTTCATTTATGTTTATCAAACCAATACATAAAACGAACTATTTCAGTGCTTTGCTGTTATTATTAATTACTTAATAAACTGTTCTAACGATAAAATTCGCACACCTGCTATCAATATGCGCAACGTAAAACAAGCTATTTTAGTTTTAATGAGAGCCATAAAACATAATAATCCAAACATGTGTAAAACAATTAATTCTCCGTTGGAGGTGGGAGGTAAAAATATCTGTCGTGTAGACAAAACATGTGTCTCTGAATAGATGCAATGACCTGTGGTAGCAGGTGGGGCGAATGAAGGGTACTGACCGCCGATTTTATTTTATGTTTAACGTCTAATATCAGTAGAGTGTCTTCTACACAGGGATTGAAATACCGTAAAAAAACTATATAAAAAAATCTGTAAATTTACCGGTAAAAGTAACGTTAAAATTATTGTATCGGTAAAATTACCGTTAAATATAGCGTTAAACTTTACCGGTACAATAGTACCGGTAAAATTATCGGTTAATTATCGGCACGGGTTCAATTAAAATAAAGTAGCGTATTGAATGAACATAGAAAACCACAAACTACACATTACAAGTAAATAAAATAATCAAATTATGCACCAAAACAAGATACAGTTATCCTTACTAATATTATAAATGCGAAAGTCCGTTTGTTTGTTTGTTTGTTACGCCTTCACGTCGTAACTACTGAACCGATCATCATGAAAGGACCATGCCCATGGGTCTATAGAAGTTCCGGCCCACGGTACATCGTGGTGTACACAGACGAATTGTGTATTAAATGAAAGCATGGCATGTCAAAAACTCAATAAACTGAATGATGGTTAAGAAAATAAGTCGCCTTTTTTAGATAAAGCGACTTTTTTTTCGTCAGTATGGGCACAATTTATTTCAACAATTTTCATATCAGAGGCATTTGTTTTATCATTTTAGTCACTCGAAGTCAATTTTAACTAAATGTAATGTTGTTTACTTTGAATAAACTAACCAGAGCTGCTTCCAGAATCCAATGCATGGGAGAGTCAAGTGGGCATTTCCATTCCAGATTATCGTTATATAAAATAGCGGGGCCTAACTCCAAAGTTCGGGATAGGGTCGGAGACTCGGAGTCCATTAGCGTAAAATGGGTCAAAAAGTAAAGGATGCACGAGAAATACACACTCACTGCAAAACACTTCCAATACAAAACAAAACAACAAAACACAAACAATGTGACGTCGCCGTCGTCGTACTGTCACTATTGTCAAACTGACAGTAGATCAGCCGAGTACATAGTGCTGCCATTGTTCTATTGGAATCGATTACTAAATCGATTTTAATCTTGTTCAATACTGTTATAATCTAAAAAATATTTTATAATTTCACTGGTTTTAATAAAAACTATTTTTTTTAAGTTATAATCAGTCAAACAAGAATTGCCGTTACAAATAATGTTAGTAATTAATAATATATTTTGTTGGTATCGATTTTTATATGGCATCGATTGTTTACGAGATTTTTTTCGTACCTCGAGCAACGTCACTCGCATAAAAATCTTTGAATTGTTATTAAAATGGTTTTGGTGATGGCGACTTTATTACACAATAATTCCAATTGCATTATTCATAATAAATTGAATAATGATTTTTAAATTTTATGGAAAGTTTGTACACGGTATTTTAAAGTTGGGCCGTAGATGGGCGTAAGCCTTTGCATAAACGTTGTCAGGAGTGCAGAAAAGGACATAGGGTACCTACCTTTTATCCAGAAAAAACGTACAGTTCCCGAGGGATAGCAAAAAACTGTCCACGCAGACGAAGTCGCGGGCGGCCGCTAGTCATAAATAAGTTATACCTACCTAATAAATCAGTTGTTATCAATGTCTAGGCAACAAAAGTTATATTTTTCACTTACTGGGATTTTTACTCAATACTTTTGATGTAGGACTGTAGGTAGTACCTATAGTATACTACCCACTATAGTAGGTATACTGGGTTTATTTGTTCGATTCGAAATTGAAGAGTTACAAACTGTTACAAAACGGGAAACGAAATAGCATTACTCATGTGTGTACTAAATACTCCCCAATGTTTTAATATCCAAATCCTTAAAAAAACAACTTTTAAAACAAAAAGGTTTTTAATTCATTAAACCCCGTTAATACCTACAAGGCCGGCCGCACATTTCCAGGGCGGGCCATTAACATACGAACGCGTGGCACTTGCGGCGAATAGGTAAATAAAAACTCAATCGTGGGCTTTAACCACCCACGTAGGGGGGCCACGCGTAGGCCCGAGAAATATCAAGATCGTGATTCAGAAAACTGCGTTTCAAAAAATAATATAAAAGTTCAGTCTAGTCGATAAAAGAATAAGCGCAGAAAGTCTTTAGTTCAAAAAATCTACGAGGCGTGATAATAGACCTTGCCTTGTGAAGAGTCAAAGCCCTTTGAAAAGACCTTAAATCTTTTCTAAAATAAAGGGGGTGGAAAGTGACAAAAAAGAATTCTTAAAATGATTTATCCTAATAAAAACTACACAAGCATAGTAGCTATATTAAGTCTAACCGCCTTATTCTAAAAAACGATTTTTGTTGTGTAGTTTATATGCATTGAGAGACTATTTCATTACGGGAAATAGATTCCCGAGAGTTACTACATATTTATACACAAAATCATGGCCCCCCTACATGCATCCCATAGAGGGGCTCTCCCCACCCCAGGGACTTGATTGACACGTGTTTACCTCGCCTGTTACGTAATCACAATTCTTCTTATCTGCACTCATTGTTTGCTTGGCTCTCGATAAGTAAACACGTTTTTACGTCATCTTCGACAAAATTACCATTGAAAGTTTAGGACGGGACCCTCGCGCAATATGATCATAAAAATCTTTAAATTATAATATCAACAGCAAATAGGCTTTAAATTTTTCTGCCTTACCATTTTAGTGACTGGTGATCTCCAAATCAAAGTGCAGACCAGGAAAACATTTTGCTTAGAAACTTGCAACCAACTCCGTTAGAGCTTTTTGTTGGTATTTTCTTACGACAAAATTTTGAAAAAAATATCCCTTATTCCGTTAACATAACACTATTTTTCATAACTCCTACGAAAAAGGAAGTGATTTTTCTTTTTAATAATTAAACAAGAATTTGTTTTCCGCCTTTGTAAATCTTATAGACGTAAGCGATAAAAAAGATGATCTCTTCTTTCGGCATGCATATTGTAGCCCCTGTGGCCTAATGGATAAGGCATCGGCCTCCTAAGCCGGGGATTGTGGGTTCGAGTCCCACCAGGGGTATTATTGATATTATTTTGCATCATATTACATAATATGAATACGTATTTTAATTTTTGATGCCATAATATTCTTTCTATGGGTAATTTTATCATCATATTTGTACAGATATTACAAACAGCTTTTGATTCACTGTTTGCCTGTTTTAAAAGAAATATAAATATTGACCTTTTTTGTACACTATACAAACAAACCACAATAATATAAGAAAGTTGTTTTGCTTATTTGTCTTTAGTTTGCAATAATAAGACTTGTACTATTATTTATTCTGTGTCATAAGCATAATTAAAATTAATTAAGTTACTTTGAAAATGGAAGACTTTCCATTTACAACTTCATCCACTTTTTTACTCCTTCGGGGGGGCATATAAGCAAAATCTAACTCTCGAGTTTTGATGGTGATCTCTGATTGGTCAAGAAACTCAGTAGTTAGGTTTTGCGCGCAAACTCTAACTCCCCAGTTTCGCGCTAGTTTGATAGTGATCTCTGATTGGTCAAAAAACTCAGTAGTTAGGTTTTGCCCGCAAACTCTAACTACTGAGTGCGCATCCAGCAATGAGCGCGCTTCAAAATTCAGTTGTCAATTTGTCTTTGAACACAACTATGGTAGAATTTTTTTTTTTTTTTAAATGTCTTCTAATCTTCCAAGTTTTTGCGAATTTAATCCAGCATACGTCTGAACGCAAAAGTATTTTTTTGCTTAACTAAATATTCCTTGCCTAAGAAATTGACGTTTTGTATGGAGAATAAACAAGTTGCATTTTCTATTTTAACATTTTTTACAATTCATTTAACAACTGTAAACGCTATTGCAACAAAACTTTTCTGTAAGTACAAATGTTTGAACATTAAGATAACCTAGGCAACATAACTTACTCAAAAAAAAAAAGTTTAGGCTACGTTACAACAGATTAAATGGTCATTTTTGCCAACAAAAAGGAGTTACTTTCAATGTATTTTTAGATGACTTTAATTATTCATCAGAACAATCAAATTACATCCAATTATAAGCATAGCTGTGAACTTGATAGTTATACACCGTCATTTTGTAGTCATTTTAATTAACTTAAGGGATTGTTCTACTAATGAAACTAAACATTTTTGCCCAAGAAACGTGGGTCGAAAAGCGACAAAAATTTTTGACTTTCCCATACTAATACAATGTTTTAACTGTCTAGTTAGTATGGGAGGATCGAAATTTTTTGTCGTTTTTCGACCCATGTTTCTTGGGCAAAAATGTTTAGTTTCATTGGTACAACACACCCTTACTGACAAAAAAATAAAGATGCGAACTCAGTAGTCAGAGTTTGCGGGCAAAACCTAACTACTGAGTTTTTTGACCAATCAGAGATCACTATCGAACTAGCGCGAAACTGGGGAGTTAGAGATTGCGCGCAAAACCTAACTACTGAGTTTTTTGACCAATCAGGGATCACCATCAAAACTCGTGAGTTAGATTTTGCTTATATGTTTCGGGGGGTGGAATTATCAAAAAGCTGAGGCAGGTAAAAAATAATTTTCAATCGTCAGCTTGAACACGAAATTTGAAGATCCTGACTTCGAAACTGGCGGATTTTCATACAAATTTTCATCCCCTTTTTTACCCTTAGGGAACGTACCCATACTACGAGACCCGTTAAGGGGGGGAGGGGGTCTTTAAAATACCACGCTTGGTCACAGGAGGGGGAGAGGGGGGCCTATGTTTTGTCACGTAGTCAATATTCTCAATGGAAATCTTGTTCTTTTTTTTAAGCTGTATTCAAATATGGCACGCAGTGCACTTTTTTTTCTTCTTGATACATTTTTTCACTTGTAATTGTATCAAAAATTTATAGTACACACTCTTGGTATTACGTGGCAAGCGTCTTACTAATAAAAAGACAAAAACGAGCAAATTTTTTTAGATTTCTGTTAAAAATAAGGTGAAATCATTATCTATGAAATACTACGTGAAAACCAGGGGGGAGGGGGGGGGGGGGGGTCTTGGCATATACTACTGGTGGTCACCAAAGGGGGGGAGGGGGGTCAAAAATTGAAAAAAATGGGTCACGTAGTATGGGTACGTTCCCTTATCATCATCATATCAGCCGCACAACACCCACAGCTGGGTATAGGCCTCCCCTAAGGATCTCCACGACGATCGGTCCTGCGCTTTTGATTTTGATTGATGATTTTGATAAATTCAACCCCTATAAGGGTACTTATAGGGGTTGAATTTATCAAAATCATTTCTTAGCGATTGTCTACGTCCTCATGATTATTAGCGTTCCAAATTTCAGCTTCATCCGTCCAGTAGTTTGAGCTATGCGTTGATAGATCAGTCTTATACCAACCTTGAAATCACGAAAATAAAAATCAGCTGTTTAATACATTTCGATGGGGTAGGCATTGTACTTTTGTATGGAACAGCTGATTTTTTTCGTGATTTGGAATGGTCTGACTGATCAACCCCGCGAGAGGTTTTGAATGAACTAAAAATAACCTTGTATAAGTATTTAGAATTTTAGATTAACCACTTATGAGTTGATTTCCAGAAAATTACGAAACATGTGTTTTTTTTAACACGTTTTTATTAGGTTGCTTTCGCGTTTGTTTCTCCACAAAGTTTGCGAACGATTTTATCCTAGCTTCCCAATGAGCTAGAGACTTGAAACTTTGAACATAGGTCAGAACTGGAAGGCAATGCAATATTATGGTGTCATTGAGCTGATCTGATGATGAAATCTGGAAGAAGGCCACAGGAACTCTATGATGAAACCATACAACCCCATCGTGTTTGGGCTCGTTAGCATCGTCTTGACGAGTACTCTAATGGGAGACGAGGTCCAGGGTCTGATGATGAAGCCGAAAGGCCAAGCCATAGGAACTCAATATTGAAACCGTGCAACCCCATCAAATTTGGGCTCGTTTGAATCGTCTTGATGAGTTCTTTGTTGGGAAATAGTTTCCAGGGTCTGATGATGGATCCGGAGGAAGGACACAGGAACTATTTGATAAAACCACGCTACCCCATCGAGATTGGGCTCGTTTGAATCGTCTTGACGAGTACTTTGTTGGGAAATAGTGTCCGAGGATCTGATGATGGAGTCGGAGGAAGGCCATAGAAACTCTATGATGAAACCATACAACCCCATCGTGTTTGGGCTCGTTAGCATCGTCTTGACGAGTACTCTAATGGGAGACGAGGTCCAGGGTCTGATGATGAAGCTGAAAGTCCATGCCATAGGAACTCAATATTGAAACCATGCAACCCCATCGAGTTTGGGCTCGTTTGAATCGTATTGACGAGTACTTTGTTCGGAAATAGTTTCCAGGGTCTGATGATGGAGCCGGAAGAAGGCCACTGGGACTCTGTAATAAAACCATGCAACCCTATCGAGTTTGGGCTCGTTTGAATCGTCTTGACGAGTGCTCCAATAGGAGATGGTATATTTTTAGTATTAGCTCGTTAACTAAAAAGCAGAAAATAAAAAGGCCACTGGGACTCTGTAATAAAACCATGCAACCCTATCGAGTTTGGGCTCGTTTGAATCGTCTTGACGAGTGCTCCAATAGGAGATGGTATATTTTTAGTATTAGCTCGTTAACTAAAAAGCAGAAAATAAAAATTTACTGAAAAAAAACCTTTTTTAAAATCACGTTTTTAAAACGGACTAAATTATAAAAAATAATTTTTCTGTAAATATTTATAACCCTATACCTACAGAAATTTTAAATCTAAAAACGTGGGGCGCATGCTTAAGACAATATGGATGATAAATTTTACAAAATGCGCCCCACGTTTTTAGATTTAAAATTTCTGTAGGTATAGGGTTATAAATATTTACAGAAAAAATATTTTTTACTTTTTAGTCTGTTTTTACTAGTCCGTTTTAATGTTTTAGTCCGATTTTTTTGTAATAATTTAGTCCGTTTTAAAAACGTGTTTTTAAAAAAGTTTTTTTTTTTCAGTAATTGTATTTAGTTTCCGATCATGAGGCTAATTAAAATTTAGTGAGTTTTAGTTTGAAAATGAATGACTTTCCATTCAGAACTTCATTCCCTTTTTTTACTCCTTCGGGGTGGAATTATCAAAAACGTTGAGGCAGGAAAAAATCCAGTCGTTAGCTGAGGGATTTTCATACAAATTTTCATGTCCTATTTTATTACCTTGAGGGTTGAATTTTTCAAAATTCCATTCTCAGCGGATATCTACGGCCTAATGACTATTAGCGTGCTGAATTTCAGCTCGATCCATCCAGTAGTTGGAGCTGTGTGTTGATAAATCATTAATTAGTATCTTAAGCCTTTTATATATTCCTATATTTAGATTCGTAGGTATTAGGACATTTTGTTGTTTTTAAAAGAAAAGTAATACTTTAACTCTTTCCTCAAACGTCATCCTATTGGCCAACGCGCAAGACACCTGTGTTCACCTTTTCCACCGACCAATCAGTGAACAGCGCACCTGTTCAATACTACTTAGGCGTGGCCTCACTTGACCTAATGGGAAACTCCGCCTTTACTCAAGTACTTGAGAATTTTCTCAGAAGAGGAAAGAGTTATTTATTTATAATATTGATGAAGTAATTTTAATAGCTACCTACAATGGGATTAAATTGTCAGTAGACTAGACAGTAACCCGATGCAAAGAGAAAATTTTACAGATTGAAATAGGTACGTCTTTTTGTGCCGCGAGCGCTCTGAAATTACCGCAGATCGCTGTCTTTTGTCAATTTAATCGTTATATTACTGTAAATAAATTGCTTTTACCGTATTTCTGTACCGGTTCTTTTCTGTAGAGGTGGGTGAGTTGTTAGGTCGGTAAAATATTACAAATCACTGCATGTAACGAGGTTTTTTTAAATAAACTAATATTTCAACACTAAATACTCCGTAGTTAACCCAAACAGTTACTTACAGCAAACAAGTAGAGTTGCCAATTTTTTATTTAAAGAGGTTAATGGCTTTACAACAATTTTGTATTGGAAAGAGTGGACAATTGTCGCGAACAGTTAAAAAAATGCTGTGTTACATTCAACTTATAAGATTTCATTACAAAAATTTTAATGCGTCCCAAATTGAATTAAAAGTTAACTCTCTTAAAGTACATAATATAAGTAGGTATGTAGTCTAGAGCTTTAATAAATATTTCGAATTTGATAACAATCTTTTTATACCGTTGGCGCCACCATGTTAGTTTAGAGACAATGCATAGTGGCAGAAGGTGAAAAAAGTTTCATGTTAGCCGCTCGCAAAGACGCCTCCCTCACTGATCTCCAAGGTCCAAAATAATCAGTCCTGTTCAATCCGTGCATCCAGCGACTTCCCGCGACCGTCACCAGATCGCTGGTCCACCTTGTCTAGCACCTGCCTTTGGAGCATCATTCGGTTTGCGATCACCATTCCAGCACCTTTCCCCCTAATGGTCTGTCTTCACCGAGTCGCTTCAACTTTCAAGTCAACTTGCGTCAAACGCATGCAATATTGATTGCCTCCAAACCGTGCCCTTTCACGTTCAACTTTCTTCCATACAAATTTGCCGGTTTTTTGAGAAGATAAGGCAAGCGCTATTGCATGCCCTGAGGCATGCCTTTGTTGAAAGCGCAAGAGGTAAGCGAAAGCGCACGGTCAGCGTGAAAGAAAGGAATCGAGAAAGAGATCAGACGGCCTAGCCAAAGTAACATTCGCTAATCTTCGTTATCGCTTCGCTTTCGAAACTTGTATGGGATTGACATAAGATTTCGTCTACAATCGAATTTTAAAACGTCAAATCCATGTTTCGAAGCGAAGCGATAGCGAAAATTTGCAAACGTTTCTTTGGCTAGGGGGGCAGATAGGTAGGCGATTGCGTCAAGTGATCGTTTTGATTTGAAAGTTCATATCATTAGTGTCAAATTCCATACAAACTGCCGACGATCGGATACGATATGACCTGTCAAATGAATACGATTATCTTTACGCAATCGCACCCCATAGGAGCGATCAGGAAAGCGATCGTATGAAGACACACCTAAACTAAACAGCCATCGATTCATTGCTACGTGTCCCGCCCACTGCCACTTCAGTCTCTCTATTTTGAAAGATGTCGGGTACTTTAGTTCTAGGCTTTTATTATATATTTAGAGAGTAGACCACTTTCATTTTTTTTACAAAAATAAAAATCTTTTCCGTCCGCCTAGAGATATATAGTTTTAATTGGCTATTTCTAAGATGTTATCTGTCAGTTATTACACGGTGTTTTAGTTTGGCAGCTTGGCGGAAATCCGGTGTGTAACGAGAAGTAATGACGTGTGGACGTCTCACCTGGCTGCCTCGGGATGGTAATTAGCGGTTAGTGATGAGAAAATGTAAAGTTATCGATAATTTTTAAGTAATATTTTAATAACTATCGACGATATTTTTGTTCGGCGTTTCTTGAACGTAGATATAACTCAAAAACATCATATTATACAGTATCAGAAACTAAAGACATATCATTATGGTAAAATTATTTAATATAATAGTACAATAATTTTTTAAGCGATCAGATGTCCATTTTAGTGACGACTTTACGGCATACATTATATTCAAATTTTAGCATATATTTTAATTGAAAAGTGCTATTAATTAACCTAAACTTTATTGCATTAGCTCCAATCCGTTGTAAGTAACATAATTTGTATTTTTTTAATTAACAATTTCCCAATCACAGACCCAGTCGCCCGATTATATCATGAAAAAACACTTAGCTTTATTTGCTTGCGTATTCGTATAAGTTAACCTTAATGATGGCCGCCACAATCAGTCATATAAATACGTTGAATGACCGATATATCTCTCAGCTGGTAGGTCGCGCTATTTGCGGAGCGACACCCGTTATAGCAGTCGTCGGTTACACGGTGACAGATGCGCCGATGAAACGATTCCGTACATCACTACCTGCTGCTGATGTGGAAGGTAAAGTCAAAGTTAAGTAAGCTTTATGCAAATAAACTGAATTATTAAGTACTTTTGAATCTAAAAACTAGCTGATTAACTTAGCTGCTGCAGTGTTTAGCTTATTTTTGTGTCTAGTGATTAGTTATTAAAAACACGTTTTATCAATTTTAAAGTAGGTATCTTGATTCCATTATTAGTTTTTTTCAATGTATTGTCTCAGTGTAGTTTTTGTATGATATTCATAAAAAGTTATGATACTTAAACTTCTTCATATTAGCCGCACGACACCCACTGCTGGGTATAGGCCTCCCCCAAGGATCTCCACGACGATCGGTCCTGCGCTGCCCGCATCCAGTGATACTTATTTGATTATGGTACACAACATTTTTACTTTCTGTAATGTTACTTGTAAAAAAATAGAAAAAAAAATTTGTTTTATCTTTTTTAATTTTATTTTTTTATCTATCGATATCTACATCACTAGTTATTTAGGCGCCAAGCTTGCCAAAATAAATGATCGAATCCGTCCGTGTCCGCAAAGCGCGGGAGCTCGCGAGCGGCTTGGCCTGCGCGTACGCACCTATATGACGTTCTCAGACTTGGCACAATCGGCACTAACTGCGCATGTAACCGTTACATACAGATGTTAGGACTAATTACCACAGTTTGAGCTATTTTCATCCACAACACTATACTTTCTTTCTCAGTTCAAATTGTTCAGTGGTTTCTAGCACAGCTAATTTTAGAGTTAAGAAAATAATTAGCTTGATTGCTTATTATTTTATGTACCTATGTATTTTCTAAATCGTTTCTATACGAGTAGTTATGTAAATATGTCGCCATATTTGTAGCAATGTGTTCAGTATTTTTTGCATGAACATCCATTAACAGTACCCACTGCTAGCTTCCGCCTGCTTCTTGGTCAGAGTCATAGACAGTCGAAAAATATAAGAAACTTTTGATCGGGATAAAGTTATCCATGTTTTAACCCAGGTTATAAACTATCTGTATCTGTATGCCCATCCAAATCCGCTCGACAATTTTTTTTCAAATTGGATTGCTGATAGTGCTTTGGTTTTTTTTGCTTTAAAGGTTGTAACGAAAAGACATAAAAATGATACGTTGATCGCAGTGGCGTGCCCAGGCCTACATAGTTGGGCAAGCCCAAACCCTCAAATCAAGCAATTTTTTTATCAGCTCAATACAAGCAAAAAACCAATGCATCCCACAATTCCTCGTTACTAATTTAAGATTTTTTTTCATACGATGATCTTTACCAAAATATCGATGCGACACCGCCCAGCGCCATCTAAGCGAATTCATAGATAGCTCTCAAAAAAGCACCAAAAGCACATTAAGCGTACTTTAATTATTCATAAATTAGTTCGACGCAAAATGCTAGATGGCGTGACTTTATCAAATTTAATTATTGTGTAATCAAAACTAAATTTCTCGTTTAAAATGTGTCACTCATAATAAATATCTAAATCATTTCACAAAATAATAGCGTCCCTGCTAGACAATTCAAATCCTATCCCCTGCATTACAAACAAACATTTACAAACAAATATTTATATTATTGTCGTTCAAATGAAAGACGCAAAACTAACCTTACTTATTTATTTTTATAAGAACAACCAACAATGTAAAGAGTCCACTACAATATTACGATACATTGAAGAATATTATATTTCTTTGTAAAATAGGTACTCAAATGAAAAGGTTTATTACTTACGTTATTTTGTATTTCTCTTGGAATCGACTCGACTCGTAGGTACACTTTCATAGATCACACAACAGTTAATAAACATTTCAATCCATCACAAGGGACCATTATCAATCATTAAACTGTAGTTTTAATTGATTTTTAACATAAAAACACTAATAAAGGCAAAACAATTGTTATTTCAAAACAGCTGTCGTCACAGATTGAAGCAAAAAGCCAGGCTTTTCGTCGGCTTCTGTATTTCTCATAGAATCTATAGTACCTACAGCAGTATGCATATGATGCGGTAGCAGTTTTGTTAAAGTAAGAAGAGAGCGGATATATACAGATCGCAAAGCCCGGTTGCAAGCCAACGAGTGCGAGGGAGATGAAATGCATTGTAGGGTTTATTGAGGAAAGTAACGCAGTTTAGCGACTTGTCTCGCGATCAGTTGTTGTAAAAATGAATTAGTGGTTATTGATTATTGAAAATTAACATTCGTTAATAATATTGTTTTGTTGTTATTAATTACGATTCATTAGTAGTGTAAGTAAGTTATTGTTAGGGCAAGCCGGGCTTTTCGGCTTGTATGGGGGTACCGCCACTGGTTGATCGAACTCAAACCCCTGTAGTGTAATAAAAGGTAAAATGACTGTAAGTAGGCGTTGACGTCTAATTGGGCGACCTGGCTATCGGATAGCAATTTGCAGGCGACGCCGGGGGCAGAAGTTACTGCACCCGAGGGCTTTTTGCGGATGTTAAGGCACAGAGATTAAAAAAAGAGACATTGTGTACTCTTTACACAAAAATAATTGAGAACGTCTTATCTGCATTAGAGCTTAAATATTGTCATCTACGGTTTTTTTATTTTATACACAATTTTACAGTGTGCAAATGATAAGGTTAAAAAATAAACTTAGAGAAACTGCACAGTGATTATTCTAATTGTACTTACATAAATAAAGAGATCAAGAGAAAAACATCGTACTAATAGATGAACTAGCGACCGCCTGCGACTTCGTCTGCGTGGAAAGTTTTTGCTATCCCCGGGAACAATACTTTTTTCAGGATGAAAGGTACCCTATCTACTTCTCTGTACCCCTGACAACGTGTATATATAATTTTATGATGATCGGTTCAGTAGTGAAGACGTAAAGGCGTACTAAACAAATAAACAAACAAACGGACTTTCTCATTTATAATATTAGTAAGGATTGTAAAATTTTTCAAATACCATTCCCTTAAATTACTACCGATATTCGAACTGAAGGTGCTCTCGTGGCTCCCATGTTTAGAAATTGTATACCTTATCAGCGGTACAAATAAACGAAGAATAAGTTTATACCTACCTAGTTTAACCAAAAATATTGCTAAGCAATATTACTTCTTACGTTTGACGCTTAGAGCAACGGGACTTCCGTTCCGGCACGGAAGTCGTGTTGCTCTAAGGTTTGGCGTCTTATAGCGTCATTTCCTAAACATATTGTTTGGATTTACTAATTAAAAACTTATTCTTCGTTTAATTGTGCGACAGTAGGTTATTCAACTTCACACTACAAATACTTTAGCAAAACTTCTTTACTTATAAAAGCTGACTGAAAACTCTCTTAAAATGTCACAGAGCTAGGTTCTAAATTTGAACACAATAAAAGAACCCGAAGTTTCAACACAAACCCCGTTAAAAAACTAGACTACATTGACACAATATTATAATCCCACGTCGGCATTCAACGGTGCCCAACAATAATTTATTGACTACCTACATTCCAAAAATGCCATTAGAACAAACGCGCAGACATTAATTGTCATTTGAGCGCACGCGCAGCTGTTCACAAATGCACAGATTACCTGCGAAATACTGTTTATTTTGAAGCGAATAAAAAAATACAACGTGCCAAAAATTTTTGGCAGCCAGTCAAAAGGTGTTTATAGTTTACACACTAAATGATTGTGCGAGCATTATAATATTTTTGTAGTAAAGCCAAGCATTTACCACCACCTTAAAAAGCATAAAAGCCCTTTAAAACCCAGGGGGTATCACAATCGCTTTCAAGATATGATACATTGATGCTTCTTTTTGGTACCAATAAAAATTTACCAAAGAAATGCAGCAATGTGTCACATCCATCTGTCAAATGAAAGCGATAGTAATGGATTTTGAATTGACAATAAGTAGGCTGGGCGGAGGCTTCTTCCGTTGCCTTTCGTCTTAGTAATGGGCTTAACTATTTACATGAGTCGACGTTAGTCACCTATATAGCAAGTCGCTTCCAAAATTGGATCGCAGTTGATGGCGTCGCTATCGTCTACTTATGTAGTTGATGACGTAGCCAAGGTAACAATATGTATGATAATTTTGTTCTGTCACCACGGTCGATTTTCGCCGTGCGGCGAAAGTTGTGCGGCTTTAGTCACCAATGTGAAAACCTCATTACGGTCTTTCTGTACCTACATAAATGCAAATTGTAATGTGAAATAGGATGAAGCACGGTTGCCTAAAAAAATTACTTTAAATCACTCAATAATCGCATCATTAGAAAATCATAGCCCCTGATGAAAACTTTGTTAGGTTAGTTCTTACGCAAATCAAAACTAAAAATAAATATTTTGGTAAAATACCTTTTAAACCTTAAAATAAGTATTTCATCTTTTTTGTTTTACCTGAGTTTTCATCTCGGGGTGAAATCATTCAGGAAATATTTTAGCACTCATCGCATTTTCCACCTTACTTACAATTACAATTACGCTTACAATTTTTCTCTATGAATAAAATATATTTTAAGTAAAAAACTTTTTAAAAACTAGCTTTTGTTTAAATGCGCTGAAAAGAATAAAATAAACTTTTAATTTAAAACTATTACTATCAACTTCATTCATTACACAATGTTTGTTATAAAAGCTTGTGCAATATCATATTTTACTTAGTTTGAAAATATTAAAAGTTAAAGAAAGTCACAAATAAACGTTTTTGTGTTAATTATCGAATGTCTAAACTCTCTAGCTAGACAAAACAAAGAACTTATTTTTCTAATACCTGCCTCAGTAAACCAGGGGCTACAAATAAAAAGCATTACAAAAGTTGATCCCTCTAAAAGAATAGATCTTTGGCAGTAATGACTGTACTTAACAGTAACGTAGTGCTGTTAACGATAAAAAAAATACTATCGATATTTCAGACGCGCAGACTAAACAATTTGAGTTGTCATTTATGAGATGATTTTTCATTATGAACCAAGAATCTTATATTCATATTCTATGAACCAATAATTGTAATATTGAAATGGCGTGATAAAGATAAGGTCGCCATATTAATTTACCTTTTTTTATTTATATTTTTTCGAAATAAAACACTTTTGAAGAAAATTATAGAAGTTAATTTGTATTTTTTTCTTGGCCGCGACTTCTTTACATATCGACTCTATTAAAACACTAACACGAAAAATTAAAACGCCGCAAGTGGCAGAACTAATATAATAACTCGTATTAATTGCCACTAAACAGTCGTGTTTTGAATCAATTTGTATAGTGGCTTTATTACTTTACCGCGATCGTAATTTCTAAGGCTTTTAAGCTCATTTCACACTTTGGTATGACGTTTTTATTTTCAATAACACCTGTTTAAACACATTTTTTTTAGATTAGAAGAATTTTAAACATTTAATAAGTCACCTAAAATGCTGATGAGTAAATCGCATAATACAGGTGCAGTAAAACAATATTCTTAACGGTTTTTTTTATCCGGGGATAGGCCTTCACTTTACCTGATGTTAAGTGACGATAAATGGTATTTATTTACACGAGTCAACTTGGAAAGCAACTTGAAAATAATAAATAAAAAATAACGCTTTTTATCGACAATCTCTTGAAAAATGGAATCGCCATCTCATTAAAATTATGTTTGCGATTAGATTTTACGAGCAATTATCGATAAAAAGCGCTAATTGACTAAAGTCGCCTGCCAAAGTCGCTCCATGTAAATACCCCATTTGTTAATGGGGTATTTACATGGAGCGACTCAAATTTTTACACAGCGTGGTCACGAACTGCAGCGGCTACTCGACTCGGTCGCGGACGAAGTCACAGGCTAGTTTATAATATTATTCGGAAACTACCAAAATTCATATCAAATTATGCTTCATGAAAGACCAAACCAATTGTTCCCATTGTCTCATGAAAACAAAAGTACCTATTATAAAAAGCTTCAGTCGCCACAAGACAATGCAACGCCTACTCTCCACGAAACATTTTAATTTTACATTTCCTCAGGTGCAGTCCGGTGTCGCGGCAATCAGCGGCGGCGCTGCCACCTGACAGTCGACACTCGCCGCGACACTGACGGCTGACAGTTGACACTCGCCTGACAGATTGAGGCGCCCGCCCGCGCTCTTTTGTTTCCGCACACCTATTTTTTCTTTGTCTATTCTAATTATTAATCTTGAGGGGTGGGGATGATGTCGCAGATATGCGCTTTCATTTGTTTTACAGACGTTCGCTCATAATTAATCAATTCCAAATTTAAAATTGGCAAAAGTGTTACAACCACAGACATTACGTAGTACTTGTTGTATGGTCTGTGGTAACAACACTTTCACTGTCGAATGAAAAGCATTTTTTTAAAATACACGTTTAAAGGGTCAATAATTTTGGAACCTAATTTACCTTCTTAATATTTTATTAATTTTTCGTGTCATAATAATAACATAACTCCTTAGCAATGCCAAAAATTTCTCTCACGTATCATAAATTATTATGATTAGCTGCAAAATAATATACCTACCTACTGATAATACACTTGCAGTTCTCCATATCAGTTAATAACATTATTTTCTGTCATTATATAGTAAGTACATAAAAGTACAGACCAATTAACTCCCTCAACGACCTGATGCTACTCATTACGAATATTGGACTGTGTTCATATTATAATACTTTAGTTGTATACTAGCCAACGAAAAAAAAAATATTAGGTATAAAAACAATACCTAATCAATAAATTTGCGAAATAAAATAAAAAAAATCTGCAGAATAGGACCATGCATGGATCATCCAATTCGACACCATTTTCACAGTACTTTTCATTGGGACAAAATTTGGTATTTTTATTGCATCTAAAGTAATCATTTGCTTTCATGACTGTATTCTGTTATGTGTCTAAAAAAAATCTAAATTATAAACAAAGTTACAGCCAGTAAGAGATTTTTTGCAAAGTTAATTGAAAATATTATTGATACATTTCCCGAGTCTAATCAAAAATATTTCCCCCAATCTTTGAAATTCAGAAAATATTTTACACAAATGCAACTCGACTATACCAACATACAATTTTACTTATTAAAATATTGTATAGTAATGTACTATAGAATATTTTTATAAGTAAAATACTAATAAAGGGTTTTGGACGACTTTTTTATTTTTAAATTGGCTGCAGATTCTGAACGGTGAATAAAATAGCTGTTAATTACAGCGATCATGGTGAGTTATTGTGAATTCAAGAGAACCCTTTGGTCAGGTATTGCGTGATGCTACATTATTAAAATATAAATTGGTCTTTCATTACAATACCAAGCCTTTTATTAATTTGACATAATTGTAAAAAATATTATCTGTCCAAAGATTTAACCCATTTCGAAATCCGAATCTAACTTAATATCGTTATCAAGGCCTTATATAATTAACAGTTTGTCATTGTGATGACAATTTGATTTACAGTTTGTTCTATTTTAAAATTGTTTTACGCAATAGATATAAAAATCTTTATTCCCGTTTATTAAATAAGGCCCAGATCAGCAAATGCCTTTATTTTTATTTTAACTGGTTTAATAGAGACACATTTTATCTTTACAATACCTAAGTATTTATTTAGTGAAAGTTCCTTCTAGCCACAGACCATACAACAAGTACTCTTCTGGCAAAGCACTATCCTTACTAATATTATAAATGCGAAAGTCCGTTTGTTTGTTACGCCTTCACGTCGTAACTACTGAACCGATCATCATGAAATTTTGCATACACGTTGTCAGGGGTGCAGAAAAGGACATAGGGTAACTTTCATCCAGAAAAAACGTACAGTTCCCGAGGGATAGCAAAAAAACTGTCCACGCAGACGAAGTCGCGGGCGGCCGCTAGTTCTTAGTAATCCTTACTAATATTATAAATGCGAAAGTCCGTTTGTTTGTTTGTTTGTTACGCCTTCACGTCTTAACTACTGAACCGATCATCATGAAATTTTGCATACACGTTGTCAGGGGTACAGAGAAGGACATAGGGTACCTTTCATCCCGGAAAAAAGAATTGTTCCTGAGGGATAGGAAAAAAACTTTCCACGCAGACGAAGTCGCGGGCGGCCGCTAGTAATATTATAAATGCGAATGTCCGTTTGTTTATTTATTTGTTTGTTTGTTTGTATCGATCATTATGAAATTTTAAATACACGTTGTCAGGGGTACAGAGAAGGATATAGGGTACCTTTAATCCAGAAAAAGTTCCCGAGGGATAGCAAGAAACTATCCACGCAGACGAAGCCGCGGGCGGCCGCTAGTCGACTATAATTAATGTATATTATTTTGGTTAGGACGTTAGCTTATTCGCCAATTTATATTGTTTTTTCTTTGACTTCACTGAAGCCAGAATTTATTAAAAGCGCCCTCCAATTTCATAGGTAAATCTGTTAATTAGCACGACTTTGACGATGACTGTGGACCCTTATTAAGAGGCTTTCCTCTTTAAAGGGTTTGAGGGGAATTGATTGCTGCCACATTTTATAATTACAGGCCTTTATTAACGCGACGAGAAAACACTGCGTGGGACAATTTGTTAGTTTGCTTCAAAAGGATTATATTGTCGAGATGGATATTATTATGAATGGTACGTAGGTTCTTGGGATAATTTAAACAAATTATAGGTCCTTACAACGTTGAAATACCAATGTGGCTCTTTAATAATCTTGTGAAAAATTTAGATTTGTTCTCAATCAGCCAGCCCTGATAAATCAAAATCCTAGTAATGTATTGTCTATGCAAAAAACTGTTTTTCACAACATTATAATTTTTACTGTTGAACAATATAACGTATGCAGTTATCAGCGTCAATGTTAGTAGTAAGAGAAAATACAGTTTTTTCTAAAATACTGTTTATTTCCCTTCTCCGATCTAAATGCATTTAATATCTTGTAAAAAGAGTTGGCAACCCTACATATTGAATGTATTATAATGAAGCAAATAAAGAAGTTTCCGTTAACGTGAAAAGACTAACCGACCGGAAATACGTAGCAAGTGTGGCGAAACCTATTTTCTCACCCCTTTAAACATAAAAATATTAACAACACCATGTATCCCAGGAATCCTCGCAGTTATCAAAGAAACAATAAACTCTTCAGTAATTGCCACTTGCCATTTCAAGGTTGAAAGCAACGGTCATACTGTAAAATTTACAAAGATTAAATAATTGGTACTATAAGAACCGACCGGTTTAAGATTGATGATAATGATGATGATGATGATGTCCTCTTATCCCTTATTAGCGACATAGGGCTCTCAGAAGGAACCTCCACTTCTTCCGGTCTTGTGCGTTTACCTCAAGATCTGTCCAGCCTTGACTGATTGATGCAGCCTCTTTTTCAACTGAGCGCCTCCAGGTGGTACGACGAGGGCGGCCGGGTTTTCTCTTGCCATGCGCTTGCCACTTTAAACCCTGTTTCGGGATGTGGTTGTCAGGGCTCCGTAACACATGACCAATCCAACGCCACATCCTTAAAAGAACCTCCTTATCTATCGGCATCTGGTCAGTTAACTTGGTTCTTGGCCACCAGATTCCCAGTGTCCGCCTAAGGCCCTGTCCTAATTGGCATCAGTCGTGCGATCGTGCGTTGCGATTTCATCGTGCGATGAAACTAAACAATAGACATGATCGCATCGCATGATCGCGCGACCGTCAATTAGGACATTCAATAGTTTTCACTAGGTTTGATCGCACGGTCGCACGACCAGTTTCATCGGACGGACGCACCATCGCACGACCGATGGCCAATTAGGACAGGGCCTCAGACATTTGTTGACGAACACCTGTAGCCTAGCGGTGACTTCATTTTTGACGAGCCAGGTTTCGCATCCATAAAGGACAACCGACTTGACGTTGCAGTTAAATATTTTTATTTTCGTGCGGCATGTTATTATTGAGGATGCTTAAGATTAGTAAAGAAAATTTAAATTTTTAAACTATGAGTTAATACTTCTTTCTGCAGAAGGAAGCATTTCCTTTTCTTTCTCATATATAAGGTCCTTCTTAAATAGTGCTCAAAATTTTAAGGGGTCAATGTACTCATGCATACAAACAACTTTTACTATGGTACCAACATTGAAATCGCGAAAAAAATATCAGCTGTACTTTACATTTTGATCTATTCGATTTAAAATTTTCTATGGAACAGCTGTTTTTTTTCGCGATTTCAATGTTGGTACCATAGTAAAAGTTGTTTGTATTCATGAGTAAATTGACCCCTTAAAATTATGTGCACTATTTAAGGGGACGTATTTATTAGCACTTTAAATTTGATGAAAACAGCTATAAAATTGTAAATCAGCACTTTAAAATAATGATAGACCTATAATTTAATCTTATCACTACAAAAATAATGGTTTGCACTTTAAAATAATAATAGATCTATAATTAATATTATCACTACAAAAATAATGGTTTGCACTATAACTGTGTCCCAACTCCGAAATCATTTAATTTCGGGATGTATTTAATAGCACTTTAAATTTGATGAAAACAGCTATAAAATTGTATATCAGCACTTTAAAATAATAATAGACCTATAATTTAATATTATCACTACAAAAATAATGGTTGCACTTTAAAATAATTATAGATCTATAATTTAATATTATCACTACAAAAATAATGGTTTGCACTTTAACTGTGTCCCAACCATTGGTCCCAACTCCGAAACCATTTAGCTTCTGTCCAACCATGTCAGACTGTTAAAATGAGATGGAAAGATGAAAACAACTTGTGGCATAATGCAAATACGCCATCCATCAGGTCGGTTCTGGCGTTGTTGGTCACAATGGAACCTAACCTCCTCCTGGGCTCCTCTCTCACTGCGCCCGCTCATCGTCGCAGCTAGACGTCGTTTACCAGTGCTAAAGTTATAAAATTAATTTTTAAGGTGCAAAGTATTAATTTTAAAGCTAAGCAATGAAATTGTATAGTGCAAAGTATTAATTTTAAAGCTTAGCATATTTATAGTGGAAACCATTATTTTTATAGTTTATTCAATAAATTTTGAAGCTAAACATTTTAAAGTGTGTTACATTATTTTTAAAGTGCATTTATATATTCCCCTTTAATTTCTGTCAAACCATGTCAGACTAATGAGATAGCAAGTCTTATCAAGTCGGTTCTAGGTTGTTGGTCGCAATGGAACCTAACCTCCTCCTCAGCTCCCCTCTCGCTGCGCGCGCTCGTCGTCGCACCTAGTCGTCTGTTTACCAGTACTAAAGTAATAAAATTAATTTGTATGGTGTAAAGTATTAAATTTAAAGCTAAACAATTAATTGTATAGTGCAAAGTATTAATTTTAAAGCTCAGCATATTTGAAGTGGAAACCATTATTTTTAAAGTTCATTCAATAAATTTTGAAACTAAACATTTTAAAGTGTGTTACATTATTTTTAAAGTGCAATTATATATTCCCCCTATTTAAGAAGGACCTTATATAATATTTTAAAAAGTCATCTTTTAAACTATTTTTTTAAAATTTAAACTATTTTTTTTAATTAAAACTAATGTTTTAAAGATGATTATTAATTTTTTAAAGACAACATTATTTAAAACGCCTACAGTTATCCTAATAAAATATCATAACAGAAAATAATTTCAGTAAGCATTAAACCTGTTATTAAATGGTGCATCTATATTAATTAAATATTCTTGGTTCCGAGATTCCATTAGGCATTAAACCTGTTATTATATGGCGCATCTATATTAATTAAATATTCTTGGTTCTGAGATCAAAGGCGTCCGCCACAAGTGGCGCGCGCGCAACATGTCGTCGTAAAATTATTTAATGTGTCATTGTAGGGAATCGTAAGTGTTTAGCTCTTGGAAGCACGTGGATTAGGATTATAGGATGATCTTATTAACATTTTTTTGTTTAAAAAAAACATGTGGGTGTAAAAACCGTCGTTGTAGTACCTACATTTGACCTCCGTGGACCAAAGAAAGGTAGCAGCATTTTCCTGTGGAAAAAATCCAACCGTGATATTTAACCCGAATGAGTTAAGCATGAAAATTAAGGCAATATGCCCCGTTGAGTCAGGAATCTCTTCACCATATATTCAGTGAAAAGGGAAGTACTTCCGCCGAGCTAGGTGTCTGTGGTCGGGGACTGCGGTCCAACTGCTTGATGTTGGAATTATTTGGAGTTATGCGAAGTGCTTAGAATACTTCGATATCGTGAGTCAGGTCTCCACACATTTTTGTCTCGATGTTATTACGAGTAGCTTTGTACTTTTCGCTGATCCTGTATTTCTTCGTCATTTTGTCGATTGCTTATGTAGCGGTAACATCGCACCGCTACACTCCCATAGGAAAGACCTATGTTATTACAGCCTTCATTACATGAAATTTAAATAGATAAATAGATAATGTTTCAACTCAGACCTATTCCTATCTAATACCAAAAAAACCTATGTTTGATGGAAAAACTATCCTATCCACTTTAAAATGCGGAAATACCACTTATGAAGAGGACTCTGCACTTAGTTTACATTGAATTGCATACACAGAAGGCCGTTACTCATTTGTCGGCACAGCATCGGTACGACCGACATCAGTATGCTCGGTATACGCGGTACCGAAAACATACCGAATGCTTACTGAACGCCTATATTTCAATAGAGCGTTACTCATTTGTCGGCGCAACATCAGCTCAGTGCGGTATAGATTCTGTTTACACCGAATCTGTAAACACCGACAATAACGAGGAAAGGGCCTTACAGTCTCAATACTCGAATTACCAGTTTGTAAGTAGTTACCGTTTCAGTTTCCTTTGTAGAGAAAATCTTGCTTTTGTTTTGTTAAAGCTATGCCGAAGCTATCCTAATCCCTAGATTAGGATTTTTAGGTAACCATAACCTAAATGACAACGTAACTGTTTTGGTTTTATCGTTCAGATTTAACACGATTGGGCCCCAGTTATTCGATTGGAATTTTATCTTAAATGCACAAGAAAATGTTTATAAAAAAGGGAAATTATTAAAATCTCCGCTTAAAACAAAATACACCAACTCGATAACACTAATCCGAAAATTATCATACGCGCGATCTACGTAATGTGGCCACCGGAAATTGGGTCAGAGAAGGCCACTTATCCACCGGAAGTGGGCGCCCAGGGGCGACGTATTTCCGCTCCTGACTGCTCCACACCTCCGGGATGATTATCGTGAACCCGAGACGGGAAGCGAATCTGAGTACCATCTGGTCCGTTTTCCTCAATTTCAATTTTGGTATGATGTCTTTTGAGCTGCAATGGTCAGAGGACAGGCTACTAAAACACTATATCCACCTCTTTTTAACTTAAGTGAACTGAAAATCTACTTCCTATTCCTACTAATATAATAAATGTAAAAGTTTGGATGTTTAGATATTTGGATGTGTGATACGCAATCACGCAAAAAACGGCTGAACGTATTTAGATGAGATTTGGCACACAAATAGTTTATATCCTGGAACGTAAGATACTTTCTATCCCGGTCAAATGTTCCCTAAGGATTTTTCGAATGGAACGCGGACGAAGTCGCAGGCGGAAGCTAATCACCTAATAATAACGCTGCTCTCATTGTAATATTGAATCGATTCAAAACTAAATTAACCACGGCTGATCCATAGTCCCTAATCAAAAGACGTCAATCAACAATCATAAAGCAATCAACAAGAAAAAGAATAATTACAAATATGACATCGTACCATAATAAGCCAATGCACCTCGCTCTCTCTTGAAGAGATCTTCCATAGTTATTTGAAATACCATCAAGACGACGCTTACAATTACAACGATACTCAAGTTTAAAGTGAAAGGGAAAACCTTTCTTTGCCCGAAAGTAAAACAAAACAGCATCACAACGCAAATCGTTCTTCTACAAACAAACAATCGAATAATCTCACGCAGCAACACACCCGAGTGAACCTATCAAAGATTAAAGCACGGCAAGTAAATAAAAAGCTCATTTAAATGCCATTAAAACTAGATGCGCAACAAGATTTAAGACCTAAGGAGGGCTCATTATTTTTGTTGGAGGTGCCTCCCAGAGGAGGAATTTTAAGTAGAACGATTTATTCGGACGGTTTTGACGGGTGTACCGCGAATTCGTTAGACGGAGCTTAGTGAAAGGGAATTCGGAATGATGACTTTGGGGAGTAGGAGGACGGTAACAGGTTTCGGGTGGATCAGGGTAAATAACAACTGATAATTCAGTTTAGGATTTCAAGTTTTTTAAAGGTATAAAAAAACGACGCCAATATTTTATCTTTTTATATTTGAGTCATGGGAATTACATAGAATCAAAAGCAATATGTTACTTTGATAAGTATCAGACCAAACTGTAAAAAAATAAAAATAAATTAATAGGTATAGTACAGATCTACCAGATTTTTAACGAAAGATCTATACAGCAATTAAACTAAGTCATAAATATGCTTATTACTTTGAGTAGGTATTAATAATATCTTTTACATCGTTAGAAGACATAAAGAGCAAGTGGGGTAATTGTAATTTTTTGTCAGCTAATTATAGTAAGTTCTAAAGGTAAGGTTGAACTAGAATACTTGTCCTAGGATTTTTGACTTATTTTTTTGCAATTGGCTCTTTTCCCAAAATCTTTCTTTATTTAAAATTTGTCAGTCTTAAATAAATAACTGCGATCATTAAAACAATGCTACATTTACCATTACTCAGCAGTACCAACCATCCCACATAATAAATCCCAAATAATAATTTGGCACAAGAACCACAACCAAACCTACTAAACTTTAGCAGAAATATGGCAATAACAACCAAATACTAAATAATTCTATTCGTAAGTATAAATGTACTTGCCTGGTTGTAAAAATCCAATTTTCCTAATATAGCTTAAAAAGTGGAGAAAACATTGTAAACATTTTGTTAGCTCGGTCTTCCTCTGACTTGTACTCACCTTTACAAGAGCAATTAACATTAGTTTGCTCAAAGCGGCGCAAGCGCATAAGTTACCTGTTTTATCTTCAGCTGTTAACGTCACGCGATAGAAAGCGCAGGAGTCCATAGTCGTCTCGACTCCATAGTCGCTGTAAAGTGGTATAAAATATCGACGTTCCTGACACCACTTATTTTGGGAAAGGTAGAGATGAGGGTGGTAGTGTAGAAGTGGCAATTCTTTGATTTCAATAAATGCGAGACTTCGATCTTATCACAATCGCAAAGAATACACTGCTTAATTTATTAAAGAAATCAAAAGATGTATTTATTAATGAATCCAAGACCCTTTGATTTCTGCATCAAACACACTACAACATGTATAAAAAAACGAAACACATTTAAGGTTATTTAACATCCGCTACTAACTGCGTTGCTGGATATAAAATCAAATATAGAGTCATGTGTCTTCTTTACGACATCTTACTAATTAGGCAGGTATATTCTCCGAGAATTCTACAGTCCGTAGGCACAAAACCTGTCACATCCCAACCACCAATCACTCCTCCCACAACGTTACGAGCGGAAGTGTTGCATTTCAAAGGGGCATTCTTGTTACCTGTGCACTAAAAATACCGGTGAACAACCGGATAAAGCGAACGACCGGGATGCGATTAGCCACGCCTGCCTTTGATCTTCAGAACGACCTGCCCCCTCTGTTTACTGACGATCCTTTGGCGAAAACGCATCATAATTAGCTGTAATTAGATGAATTTAGGTCGCAGATACGGAGGTGTAGAATTTTGTGTAACTACTTAAGATTGACTGGCAGTGATGAAAGGTAAGAATTTTTAAAATTACTTCTAGGAAACAGTAAGGTAAAAAGTGTTGGTTATTTTCCTGATTGTGGTCCAACTTTTTTTCTTAATGCTGTAGACACTGCAAGAAAAGAATCTGCTCAACTCGGGTTCATCTTCCAACTAAAATCAAACAAACACGCAACACCTGCTACTGAAAATTGATTATGCAATCAGTTCTTACTCGTATAAGCTTTTGTAATTTGATGTCATTTGGTTTAAAATTTTTGAATCCTTACTAATACGAGCAACCAATATACAGCCCAATTTTTCTCTTATTTTCTACCCTTATAGGTCTTGTCACAAATATACTGGACCAACCAGCTACCTAACCTATCATCATTAGATCATAAATTGTACATACATTAATGTTTAACTGTTCATATAAATTTGACGCCGACACGGCTCCCACATTCTACTTGGAAAAACGTAATAGTAAACGAGTTCCGGAACGAAAATCATCGTTCAACCGCCGCGGGCGACAGACAGACGGACGTGCGAAAATTTATACTAATGCAACGATCACAGAAAACGCACTTATTGACGGTAAATATGTTTTTACAACTAACATTGAAGCGTTTGTTGCGTTAAATCATAAAGACGGTCTAACTGAAACAGTAATGGTGTCAGCGCTATACGAAAATTTCCAGTTATTTTGAATACAGTTGAGATGTCGGTCTCACGGAATGACAGGTGGACGTTTGCTATTAGAATTCGTGTTAAAAGAGACAGTGAGTTTAGAATGACATTGTGTAATTATGTTCAGGTATGAAATGTGTGTTTTTAACAAGATAATATCAATTTCGGTGACGTTTTATATTAATATTTTGTGTAAAGTCTACGCTTCTAAATGTTAGGTAATTGAAAGGAATATCTATGAGCAAATCGGAAATAGCGAAAAACGGTTCATCTAAAAAGGCTGCTCAAAGATAGACAAACTTCTAATTATTTAATATACTACGGATATCGTCATTTATAATCTTTCCGGTTATTTTACATTCAAGACAGTGGTAATGAAATACAGGCAGCATTTTATGCTAATCAACAGTCACAGACATAATTCCTTACACATGTCACTTGCGTCATCACCAAACATTTGTCATCCCATAACGACGATAAAGAGCTCCTTCATTCAAATCCGATGACCCACAAACAACAAAGAACGATCGCACCTAAGTCGGCAACCGGCTGAAAATACCCGGTGATTCACGTCACACGGGGGACTGAACAGACAGACATACAAACGGTGTCCTGCACGACTAATGTCGCCATATATTCCAGCTTCTAAAGATTGTAAAGAAACATGAAACAAATCTGAAGCCTGGTGCATCGGTGGCGTTCCAACCTAATGAGCCAAAGTGTAGGGTTCAAATCTTTGCAGGGGCATTATGTTGTCGTGAAGAGCATATAAAGCATAGTATCATGTTTATTCATGTAGCTCTACCACGAGTTGATGACAACTGTTTTCGCTATCGTAAACTATCGGATATATTGCTCACAGTCAATG
The DNA here is from genome assembly GCA_928269145.1 of Agriphila tristella. Lineage (NCBI taxonomy): Eukaryota > Metazoa > Arthropoda > Insecta > Lepidoptera > Crambidae > Agriphila > Agriphila tristella. The sequence continues at coordinate 773,556 of OV743440.1, read as the reverse complement.
CGAGTGAAAGAGAGAAAACATTAGTTACGGTAGGTAGCGAAAATAGTAATGATTGGGCTATTGGACTGGACCCGAACTTATAGATCTGACAAGGCTATTGTCGGCATTTGTGATGTATAATACTTAATTTATGAGGAACTGATTCAAAATGAAAATACATACTTCTTCAATTTGTAAAGTGAGAATCAACCGATATTTTTTCTTGTCAAAATGAATATTCCAGCTGCACCACGTCACAGGTGTTTACAGGAACTTTTTCTCGGAATTAAATGCATGTGGGGCCCACTTGATAACTGTTTTGATTTTTCTACAATTTTTGTCTTTTGAGTGAGTCGTAAAGTGACAAATCACTACCACACTTTTATTTACAGCTCAGAATTACAAACTGTTCTCTTGATTTTTCCCACAAAATATACTCTACAGGTATCTCCTAAAGCTTGGTTACCCTACAACCTCCACCTGACATCAGAAATAATCACAAAGACAGACAAAGAAATAACTCAGCACATCAGCGTGGCTGCGCCGTTAGTCACTCGAAATCGAACCGAACTGCATACAAAGCAGATTTGTCTTGCACATGAATGGTTACATTTGTGCACACCAAAATTATGTTACCTCCTATACTTAAAGTTAAATGATAACTTGCAGAACTGATGTTCATATTGTCGGTAGATGTAGTTATACAAAAGTTAAATTAATTCGCAATAAATAAAGGCGTTCTCACATTTATAATAAGGTTAATACTTGGAAAATTACGTGATCGAAAAAATATAAACTAGCCTTTAAATAAACATCAAACCTTCAATGGTGTATCTTTTCTGTAACAGTGACAATCGTAAAATCGGTTATCGAATTTAGAAAACAGACAAAAACCAAATTTGACTAATAGGTGCTAATAGATAGAACCGAACACGAAAATATTATTTACGAATTAAACTACTATAAGAACTTCATCAAAATAAACCATAACATCGTTACCATCGCGGAACCAAGAACAGCAAGCTTTTATGCGTCCTGCCGTCAAGGCGAGGCGAGGTATACGCCAATAATTTACAACGTCCCTAAAATGTCACTAATACTTCAATGGAACAGTGTATTAGCACTACATAGTCGGGGATTACGTAACAGCTGGGTGTACCGATGTCGATCACCATCTGGGAACATACAAAGTACGGTATTGGGTTAATAGTTGATTTTATTTTGGTTCCGAAAATGAAAATCACTGAAGTTTTGATCAAGGGATGTGTGTTTTATTTGCCATCCTCGGACTCGCACCTGAATAAAATACAATTTTTGGTCTTACTTTTAGTAAATGTGTCAACAGTTCCAGAGTCACAAGCAACATAGGTAACCTAACGGAATTTGATTTGTTACTTCATAAGCTACCTACGTGATACGTCAACGTACTATCCCCGTAAAGTAATGCGCCTGGCGACCATGATTTTAACCTCAAAAACGAAAAACAATTGTAATTTTTTTATATACCTAGACCCTATCCTATTAAAATTAATAATTCAATAATTAAAATATTAGATTACTTAGTAGAATTTTCTTGTTTCATGACATTTTTAGTTGCGGATCACGTCAACATGGAGGTTAATGTGACAAGGTTCCAACGCGTTACCAATTGACGGGGATATTATTTGAATTAATGATTACGAAAGATAACATCGATGTCTAGGTTCTTTACCCTAAATGCGGTGATTGCAGTGGCCTACGTAAGTTTTTAGGTATTGGTGTCATCGTAAATCTTGACTAATCCACGAAAATCATTGTTATCCATCTAAGAATAAACCGAAGCCCAGGTTGTGGCCCACTAGGAATTGCGGAAACAAAACCAGTTATTTTTAGCCAGAGGTGATCTCGTTAAATCTCGGCATCAATTAGTAGTTTGCTATCAACACTGTTCTGTATTTTTCATCACGCTTTTAACTGTGGCCTTATTAATGCGTGATATTTATCTATGCAATTTTATTCGATTTTTTTAGGTTGAGTCGACATTGAATTGGTTTTAAATCATCGATTTTCGTTTGATTTTACGAATTTCATCTTTGTCTTTTGTTTGTATCTTCATTTTTATATTCCATTTTAAAATTATTAATAATATAATGTCAGTTTGGTAGCAATTGCAATGCAATGCAAATTACATGACTGATTGCTGCCTACTATTTACACGTTAGTCTCTCTTTACCAAAGATAAATGTTGACTTTAATTCAGCACTAACTTCATTGATAGTCCGAAGATGCCCGTTTCCTATTCCATTAAGATCGATAGTTATCGATCGCGGGTGGTCCGATTTTATGATCGATTAACGATCGCGGGAGAACATGCGCATGAGAGTCCGCTTTGTTGGCGATTGATCGGATTTATGAGGACAGAGAGTCGTTGTTGATACTTGTAATGTAAATAAATTGCAGGAACTGTGTTGAGTTAAGTACACGTAAAAAATATTCACTTACTTGGGTAGAAATCACTTCATATACTTACGAGTACGTAAAATAATAGATATAAAAACAACAATAATCAAAAAGTTACCTAATTCATGTTACCCAAAAGACGTTTGTAAAAACCTTGATAACATATTTTATAAACTTGCTTCTACTAATGCCTTCAAAAATAATTGAAGTCCTTTTGGCAATTCAAATTTTGACAAAGTTTATTACAGGTCTTGTTCAGCAAAAGAAGATTAGTTATTGGAAATTTAAACGGCGGCACATAAACTAGGAATAATTATTTCACTTGTATGTGTACAATGTTCTCTTAAAGTGTTAACACAGGTACAATATATTTGCCACAACATCCCAGCCTCAACACTTACAGCAAACGTGCTCGGCTGTTTGTTTGTTCCCGACAAGCTCGTAAAAGCTGATTGGCCAGTACCTTACACCCATGATATTTGCACTGAGTATTGCTCGTTACTGTAGGTGAGGCGTGTCCATGTTTTAGTACCGGTCGGAAGAAATTATCCTTGTGACACTATTTCATTTATGATCCAGACAATTTATGGCTTACTTCAATGGTTTGATGGTGCGCTACGTTTAGTTTACAGTTGCAGTAAGTAAAATAAATAATTTAGTTGTAGTCTTCAAAATAAATAGCAGCTTCAGCAGTCAGCTACCTGTTTAGTAAACTAATATACCTATTACTATTGCAAAAACTTATTCAGGCGATATGTAAGACTGACGGAGATATAAGGGGGTCACAGGAAGACGTTGGATACAGGTATTGTAAGACCAGTCGTCGAAATATCCTTGGGGAGACCTCTGTCAAACATAGGTCATTGTGGGGCTCATGCTGATGATGATTATCCGGAAATACTGATAGCCATCTTACTATAGTTTTCTCTACTGGTGACCGAGAATTCAGAAGTTCAGAGTTCGATTCCCAGGATATAACAGGCACAAATAGAGTCACAGTCCGTAAATCTTGATTGGTCACAAACAGTCACCCTTGTAAAAGACTAATAAAGTGAGTACTTCAGTTATAATAATAGATAATCTTTTGATGACCGGCGAGATTGCAGCGTTGCGCTATCGGCATTCCTTGGCAAAGATGTTTACTGCTTCCTACTATACCGTCGGATGTGGCCTCCTGAATTATAGTCGTTATCAAATCCTAAAATACGTGTATTAAAAGGTACATTTATTTTATGGATCTCATAACGCTTGATTTGTAATGAATATTAAATGATTAAGAAAACATTATTTAAACAATACACGCTGAAAGGACATCATCCATTTTGGTCCAAATGTGAAAGTGCCGGCCAAAAAGCAAAAGTGCGTTATTCTGATAGATTTTGTCCACCTAAGCATTTCTTATTATTGCACCAAAGCTGTAGCACATCTATACTCGATTTTAAATAAGTTCACAGTCTATTTTTTATACATTTTGGCACAAATGTAAAAAAAAATCGGCCGAAAAGCAAATTCTGATAGATTTTGTCCAACTAAGCATTTCTTATTATGGCACCGAAGCTGTAGGACCACTGTACTTAATTTTTATTGAGTTAAAAAAGTCTGTCTTTTCATACATTTTGACACAAAGTTTCAGTACCATAATAAAAAATGCTTAGATGGAGATAATCTTTCAGAATTTTCACTTTTCTCTTTTGGCCGGCTCTATTCATATTTGGACCAAAAATGTATGAAACGTGGATGATATCCTTTTTTATCGAGTAGGTCCTTAATGTATGGAACAGCAGATTTTTTTTCGCGATATCAGAGTTGGCCCCATAGAAAAAGTTGCTTGTAATCATGAGTAGAACCACCCCACTGCAGGAACTAAATGATTAAAATTTCACTCAGTAGGTATTAGTTCTACTTACTAGGTTTACTACTTACCTTATTGGTGGGACATGGGATGGACCATTCCTAAAGATGAGCCATAAACCAACATGAAGGTCCAATTCAGATCAAAAAATGTTATACTGAAAGCTAACGTGACGGAACCAAAAGCTTTTCACTCCTTCTGAAACACGGTAGAATTTGTAGGATACATTTTCTATTCTCGTATTGCAAAATTAGTTTGAAATTCAAAATGTTTTCAACGAAGCTTATTATAACGGAATAAGAATACCGATTTTTATTTACAATAAGCAAAGCGAAGGAAACGACATCAGGAGAAAATTCCAATAAGAGACTGGTGAGGGAATGTTGCAGTAATGTAATCAATTTGATTTTAGTTTCAAATGGCCAATTTCGTAGGGTATTATTTTGTTCTGCCATAATCTAAAGAGTAAACAATTAAAATTATCATTTTTATTATTTGGCTAACAAAGGAGAGGGGTTGGATTGGGTATGTGGTAAGGGGAGTAGGGAAGAGGAGAGGGATGTGTAAGGGCGAGGGGGCCCTCTACTTCCCTAGCAAAAATTTGCTGACCACTAACCATTTTGGCTGACCGAATATATTTTTAAATATAGGCAGTGTCAACGTCATTACTCTTCGACCATTCAAAACATACTTCTTTTTACTAGATTATGCATCAGAGCTCGTAATCATTGTTAATTTTAGTAATTCTCTCTGGTTTTACAAAAGGAAATATTGTACAAATAACCATTGAAACATAGCAGTTGTTATTTGACTGACAAAGCACCAGATTTCATAGTTTGACTGCAACGGAAGCAAGGACAGTCTGTTGCTTAGCATTATTAAAATATATATTTTTATTTGCGATACCGGCAGCATCGGTGCTGTGCTTTTTCAAATTAGAATCATCGATAAAACATTTTTACGAGTGTTTAATTTAATTCTCCTCGGTCGTTCTTCAGAACTTTACAGTATAGCACGAACCATAGGTACTCGTATTTCTATGAAAACGGTAAGTAATTAATGATGTTTAAATAAATACTATGAAAATAGGGATATACTTAGTATGATCTAATAACTTATTTGAATTAAGATGAATAAATAATGAAAAATATTAGAAAAAATCGGCTCACCCGTAGCAACTTAGACGGGGTGAGCCGATTTTTTCTAATATTTTTCATTATTTATTCATCTTAATATAAAAAAATATAGCATTGTGAATGCAAAAATCTAAAAAAAAGTTTAAAACTTATTTGAAATCGAGACGGGCTTAATACTCTATTATATCAAACTTTTGTTAAAATTTCCATTTCCTACCAATATGAGGCAGTATCTAAATGGACAGTCAAGATAAATCCGAAATCAGTTTATAGTTTTCTGTTTCTAGTCCGTTAGTGTAATTCCTTAATCATAAAATTATTCATAACATTAGCTCATACGCGACCCCGTAATAAAAGAGATAATCCTGTAATTTATTTATTTATGGAGATCTTATTTCATGTCCGCAAAACAGTAAGTGTTCAAAACAAATTACAATAATAAAGCCAATATTCAAACCAATGTTTGCAAAAATATTAATTCCGAAATTATAATGAGGTAAAGACACATTTACTACAATTTATCTGAAAATCTTAACGCTTTAAACACCACCTGCTCTTCTTGAGATTTCATCTCGTTACATAATATAATTGTATGGTTATCAGGATGAATGGGACATGTCAAACGTGTCCAACGCGCACGGTCGGTCTTAGAAGAAATTTGACATTTTAGTACCATGTTGCACCAATGACTGTGTTCTTCAGTTGGGTTGATACTCAAAGAACAATCCTTTATTGTTATTGTGACAAAGTCCCAAAGTACTCGGTCTACTTCCGAGGTCGAGTGTACTAGCGACCGTTAACTGGCAGCTATGTACAACGTCATAAATAGCATTACCTGTGAATTATTGCCTATATCGAAACTGTACCATTTTACGTTGAGTTAGGGTGACCATGATGATGTGGTTACGATAGTTCTGAATAATGGAATGGGAATTAAATTTCATCTTCTCTATCTTAAGATTACTTTTAACCAGTTGTTACTCATAATTTATTTTTAATATAATAAAAAATGTGTTTCTTAAAACATTATTAAACCGAATGTATGAATAGAATATTTCCACTTCAAAAGTTCTTGAACTTGTGTAAAACAGGTTTAGACAGGTAGAAGTGATTACAGTCTTAGAACTTCTGAAGAAGTTGCATTTAACCGTAAGTCATGAGAGAATCAGTAATAGCTCAGCTGCAAGTTTCGACTTCGGTCAAACGAGGAACAACTTACGTTGTGTAAGCTCCTTGAGTTATTCTAGTATCCGAGTTTAGACTAACTTGAGAATTTGTTACTGATTGTTTGGATGCGGTTAATCGGTAGACGTAAACTTGGATAAGTGCTTAGATAGTCGCAGATATCTTATTAGTTAGCGATGTATTTAAGCAGAAAATACTTGTTGGTACAGTAAAGACAATAATTCCCTTTGGTATTAAGATAGTTCGGAAACTTTTAATAAAACTGAATACAAACTGAATGACGAAACAAAAATGGGAAGTACACTTAATTATGGTTTCGCATACTTAGCACTACAAAAATGGGTAAAATCGTAAAAGATGAAAGGGATAGCTAAACAGGCAGACCTAGAACAAGCTCTATTACAAAATCATAGGGCCTACTACAAAAAAAAATAATTGAGATAAGGATATAGGGACGATATTCATTCGGACATTATTCATGAGCTAATGATATCCAAAGCGGTACCGTCATCCGTGGTATTGTTTTACGGGTGGCCTAATCACTAGGAATTATTGAATGACTTCTCATTGTTTTCGCCTGTGCTTATTAGTCGCAGAGCTTGTAGTAATAATATAAAATTATTTACAGTTGTAGAAACATGAATGAATACCTGTGAAGTCCGAATCCCTGCAGCATGGCCACCCCACCGTTTGGCACGTTAACTGGCGCGGAGCCAGGCTTGGCCGCTATTTGCTTATAATTCGGAATCAATATGCAACCACACGTGCGTCGAGTATTTCTCTCTTAAGCACTGTAATCGCTGTAACTCACTGCAATTGCAGCGCCGTGTTTGGTTATATCGATGTTTAGGCAGGTGTTTAATTTCTAACTATTATTTTGATGTATTTTAAATAAGTATAAAACTTGTTACTATCTTCTATTTAATCAAAATCCCTTTTATCAAAAATGTGTTCACTTTCATATCATCTGATGTAATGGCAACGCCAAAAAAAAAGGCATTTGACAAGGAATTTTCACCGTCATCCTTTTTTTCCTATCTGCCACTACGCAACAATGGTTTCATAGATATACAATAGTTTGTTAGGCAGAACAAAATGTGGTATCTCATATGCTTGTAGGTCAATAAAGCGATAGTGCAATTAATTTGTCTCTCACATGGTTTGTATGAAAAGTCGCCGGCTGTCGCGTTGCTACGTGTGCGCACTTTCATACACACCCATAGACTTGATGAGATAGACAAATTAGTCAGACAAAAATTGCTCATGTGCACTAGCTCTAAATTAAAGTGTTTGCGTCCATTGTTCTTGCCAGCTTAAACTCTTTGGATTGATTAGTACGGAAAAGTATGATGAATCAAAAATGCTTAGGTAACTTTATTTGATTTCAGTACACGCTAGAAAAAAAACGCGTGTAAAAGTATCTCGATACCTATAGAGTAATGTACAGCACCATCTCCCGCCGAAAAGCGTAATGAAATTTTCCATATTACTCCATCAATCGAGTTTTTCTCGATTTTTCACTGTAGGTGTTCGTGCTACGGGTACAATCATGATTGTACATAAGCTACCACTTCAGATCTTTTGATCGGCGCAATCCAATAATATCATAATTTTCAATAATTTTTCATCTCAAATGGTTAATGTTTAACATCACTCAGGGAACTGTGCCCCAGTTGTACACACATCTGAAGCCATTATTTACGATGATAATTAGCTCTTTAGCCAAACGCCCCAAAGACGTAATTTGTCTTTTAATATAGGTGTCCGTCTGCCGCTGCCAAGATCTTCATATCGCGAGTCTGTCAAGGCTGATATATTGGCACTTCACTTATCGATTTGTATAAACATTTTATACCTACTTAAATTTTACTAACAATGTTAGAAGTAGCAATGGAATATGTTTTGAGTCGGCTGAGACATAGTATGTAGGCACAGATTTATAAACGAGTTGATGACAAAAATCTGCAATAGTTTGCCAATTGAAATGAAGCAACATAGTCCTGCAGTTGTAGCAGTAAAAAGAGTTAGGTAAAAATAGATTTTCCTTTACATTTTGTCATAACTTCGCTGGGCATTACCGTCTCTTACATCGGCCTATGCGAAGTTACTAACTTTCACAACCAGTGGCCACGATACACGACTCACTCACGCGTAACTCTGGACAAAATTAAAAATCATTTATTAAGTCTAGGCTGTTACAAGCACTTGTGAATGTCATAGAAGCTACGCCATCGGTTCGCAAACCCTAAGCGGGAGACCTTGTATCGAGAAGAACCGCCAAAAAACTCGTCAAGGGCTGCTCTTTTTTCCCTGTATATTTCATACAGAGTCGTCAACATTGAAAAATGACCTCCACATAAGTCTCCACATTAAAAGTGAGGTCATTTTCCATCACAATAGGACAGGGTCTAAGAGACGTTTAAAACTCGTATACCTGAACTAAATTCTACTAAACAATACTGGTATTAGTATTAGTCGTGTCCGTGTTCCCAAGCCGCGGGTTATTCCTGTCCGCCACCTGTCACGGAAACGCGCGATTAACTGTACATTTGTTAGTGTGTTTACTTTTCTATTCGGGTTAAATGCTTTCTTATTGAGTTATTTTTAATGACCAACTTTTTTAACTGTTTTTCACGATGTCAAACACTCATATTTTTGGTTTTTTAAGACAGGGAATTAAGGCCTTAGAAATAGCGCATAACACTAAAGAAGTTTTTTAGCGCTTTAACACTAAAGAAGTATTCACGTTTGAGTGACCGTAAAATACTGTAAATCTTTTCGAAACCTGAAATTCGTAAAAAATACGTAATAATAAAGATTTTCAAGATTAGGTAAGTCATATAAACGAGTATTTTACAAAAAACATTATCATTAATAATCCACCATCCAATTAGGACGCTCCCGTCATATTGCCGTAATCACCACACTGAGCAGTGATCAAGCAGGCAGTCATGAACCATTTTCATGGGAAAACGTGGACCAGGAAATGAGGAAATGAGTAGCAACTCATTTCTGGTCCACGGAGATGTATGATAAATTGGACGTAGTTAAGCAAAAAGGATAAGCAAACCACATGGTTTGGTATTCACCGTCGTCGTTATGTCAAATATTGTGTTATTCATCTGCATCTTTTTCGACATAAAAGATATCATCCCAAAGACGGTATCGATGTGGATTGAATCCTTATGTAATTACGTCCATTTGTACCAACTCTAAGTTATTAGGTGCCTGTTGCGTTATTCCTTAGTTTGTATGAATGGTTAGTGATGTTCTGCCCTACCGGACGGCTTACGGGATTCTCCCATTCCCAGAATCATAATCGTAAAACAAATCGGCGTCCTGTAAAACTGAAATATTTTTCAAATTTATTATTTCTCTTTAACACCATAGAATCGATTTACTGAAAGATTTCGACAAGATTTGCTAATAAACATCTCTACTCACAACACCCTAATTCCTTTATCCCGTGTGCCGTAAACCAGCTCTAATAACAAACAATAAAAATACACAATAACCCATGAAAATTCCTTCCAGTACTCTATACTTTATAACAAGCGATACGACTGCGATCCGATTTTGTTTTAACTCTTTATTTATGGGTCTTTATAATGGGTCTTCCCTTTATTAAAGCCCTTAAACATTCTAATGTTAACATGAGGACTTTTAAAATTTTTAGGACTTTTAAGACATTATTAATCTTCCAAAAACTCTCATTACACGTGTCTGCATAACAAAATATGAAAGTTAAAAAACCTTAAAATTTAAGAGATTTGCCACACATTTACCATTTTTACTCTACTACATTCAGCAGTGAACGATGATAGGATGATGATGATGATGACTCTACTATAAGCGCAACCAGAAGCCACTAATGTGTTGTAAAAATCATAGTTACTAAGGTACCAATAGTAAGTACCTATAGTGAAATTGGAAACAATAATTTATTACCACAATTAACTAAATTAAAAAGTATTTTATTAGCAAACATCCTTAAAATCCATAAGTTCTATAAACCTAAATTTACCACCTCTGTCTCAGTACCTGCCGATTTGTGGACATCTAACATCTTTTGTGTGATTAAATTGGTTTATAAATTATAACATGTTAATAAAGTGACGCAAAATAAAAATAAAAAATAATTTTGTATGGAAGCAATCCTGAAATCGCGAAAAAAGTCAGCGGTTTAATACATTTTCGCAAAGTTCCCCAGATTTTTTTATGAAACAGCAGTTTTTTTTTGCTCAATCGTGTGTTGTAAACAGCCGTAGGTGTATCAGTTGAGAGTTTGCCAAAAGATTAGGATCTTGCGCGTGGGCGTTATCGATGGCCGAAAAACTTTAACGTGGGAATTTGGTAAACACACGTATAATGTGAGTTGATGGCTTAGATCGACCATTAGTTTACCATAGTCTACTTATATTTATTTAAGTATTATTCTTTATGGAACATAGAATTTGGTGGATTAATCCTCATAATAATATGCTCCCTAAATGGGTAATTTGTTTTGATAGCGCACCTATTTAGGTGGGCATTGAGGAATGATCTAGGTGCGCTTGAAAATGGGTGCGCTTCGAGGAATACCTCATGTAAATGATTAAGGTAAGTACCTATTTAGAAAAAATCTTGACGTCTATTCGCTCATTTTTCCGTGTTTTTTTTTTGGTAACTGGGCAGGCATTTGACGCCATCTTGTTTGGTGAACAGGATGTGGTCTAAGGTGTAGCATGCTTGCCCAGGAAATGCCTATTTACTCTTGCCTTGAAGAGAACAAGGTTGTAACTATCGGGGAACACATGTTCTGTGGGTCTGTTAATTTCCAAATATTTGGTTTAAAGTTTCATTAACTAACCTATAAAAATAAATTAACATAATTTTTAGAGGGAACTTATTTGCCATTTAAATAATGATCATATAAGGAACCCCATCTCGTAATTTAGTCTCGATCTATTCAAAGTAAAAACTCTAAACCATTGTTGTAACACCTCTGGAAAAAAAACTCTCGTCGATTTATATCCAGTCTACTATCAAAACATACATTAGCCTTGTCAAAGCGGATAATATTCAGCCCACACTCCGCTTTCAAATTTAAAATTCCCTCAGCATTCATATTAATTACTTTTCACCCAATTTCGCGGACTGTCAAACAAAGTAACAAGTCAAAAGTGTTTAGGACGTGACTGGAATCCCGAGCCTACCATCCACATGTCATTTGAATGCTGTTCTATTTGCAAAGTATCCAACGGCAGATTTTTTAAATAAATCAACCGGCCGATTTAACAGAAACAGCGATGTAGTGAAACGGAACGGTGCTGTCGCCAAGCCGCGCGTTCTTTTTTCGAATCGCATTCGTTGCGTGCGTGTTTTTATTTTTTTCTAATTCGCCGTTGCAGGAAAATGTCTGCGCGTCTCGCCATTGGTTCGTTCTATTTTCGAATTCGGTCCCGTATCGCCGGGCCGGAAATGATCGGATAGTGAAACTTACCGGTACAAGAGCACTCTTGTTTTACGACGTTCCGTTTTACGAATCGCTGGTATAACTTCCTATTTGTGTTCGTCGAATTTGGATTAACAAGCCATTTCGCCGAGTTGTGGCTTAGATTCGGTAATCTCGTTGGACGGAAACAAATGTATGAAAGACGTGTCTTTTTCCAAATAGGTAGTATTAAATATCGTAGTCAGGTACTTAATCAACATGCATTTTAGGAGTAATTAATGATAATAATATTAATAATAAGCTGAATATAGCTATGCAAAGTTGTGATTAATTTTTGTCTCATAATTTATAAGTTCAGATAAGGAAAGTTTACACACTACACTCTAAAACAACACTCACATCACATCACATTGTTACAAAATTTTCAGATAAGTACAGAGGTTAAAGCAATTTGTATTACAATTTTACTGTCGATTAAAAAAGTCTAAATTCTATCAAAACTTCGAGATTTTAACGTAATTCTCTTCACATCAAATCAGCAAAAGTATGTAGCATTTAGGTATATCTTCTCCGTTCCATCTCACGATGGAGCTCAGTAATCGTTTGGTGGCGACATCTAAACGAGATCTGTCCGTCCGTCTGTCAACCTGGGACGTCTGCGTTCCAGACAGGTGGGGAATGGGATCTTGTTTAGATAAAAAAACAGACGTATACACATTTAGTTAAACTTTCGTGCGTACTGTTCATTCTTACTAATATTTTAGATGCGAAAATAACTATGCATGTTTTTATACAAAGAAAAAAATGTGACTATAGTATTTTTTAAATTACCATGGGAAAACAAATTTCATGCGGACGAAGTCGTCGAGAGCAAATTAAAAGCTAAGTAGATACATAAAACTTATAATAAAATGAGTTGAAACACCAGCATTTCTGAATAATTAGTTACTTCAGTAGTTATTTTTGAAAATTAAAAAAAAACATATATCTACATAAAATACTCGCTGTACAAAGATACCTACTCTTATTATTCGAATTAACATGTATTTTTAAATTTTTTCACACTTATTCTCAAACTTATTGAAACAGTATTTAAAAAAGCAGAAATACCACAGAACCACTCAACCACGTCGTTCCATTTTTAGAGTTGGTTCGGAAACCGTTAATAGTCCTTATTGGGCACACAATGCTCGGCCGGGAATAGAACTCAGGTACCCCGCATAAATCCTGCTCTTGCTTACCCACATTCCGGGCTAAATTTAACCCGCAATACATTGTTTGTAGTGCAGCAGTATTTTTTTTCAATAAATAAAAACAGAAAAGCGTTTATAATATGCTTAAAATAGGTATAACTGTAAGTCAGCATGTTCACCAACTGTTAAATATAAATAAAAAAATAAATAAAACGTTTTTTAGTTCGCTTTGTATTGACCATCAGCCATTTTAGCGTCCCCACTGCTGGGGCACAGGCCTTCCTTATGGGTGGATAAGGAGGATGCGGGCCCAATGCGGATTGGTGGGTGTTAACGACTGCAAATGCAGCCGGGATCAACGGCTCAACGTGCCTTCCGAAGCACGGAGAAGCTCGAGATTATAAATTTTTGGTCACCCATCCCATGATCGACCCTTCCGAAAGTTGCTTAACCTTCGCAATCGCTGGGCCAGGCGCTAAACCACTGCGATATTCAGCGCTTTGTGTATGTAGGTACAAATATTATTTAATGTAAGACTTTCTAGTCTTCCACTACGACTTTTAACTACATTTCGGCTTTTTCGTTTCTTTCTTAGATTAAAAAAAAAACTCGTCACCTCGATACTCTCCAAACTAAAACATAAATAGGTTCAGGATTTAAAAGCACATTTCATTAAAAAGTTTAACGAAAATTCAGTTCAGAATTATTCGTTAAAGATTACAAAAAGTATTAAAAAAGCATCATTAGTGGATTCGAAAAACAAAGTCAATTTAACTGTCTAGAATTTTAACAGAAGCCAAAAGCACTTTTAAAAAGTGCGTGGGAACGTTTGATCCAAATAATTAGGCACACAAAAAATAGTCTATTATACACGTAACGCAAAATTTATGTGACACGGTAACAAAGCCCCTAGGCGTTAACCTGAACGGTGACATCAAAGATTTAACACAAATACCGTCGAGGAATTAACTACTTGTGCGATTGGTCGTGGCGACACATTAAACTGAAGTAGCTTTATTTCTAGTATCTTGATGCTAGGAACTTGCAGACTGATCCTATTTCCGGATATTAATGATTTTATGTGAATATTGTGATTGGCCGATGGTGTCCGGCTGGGTTCACAATCTCCAACCCTTCACATTTGAGTGGTAATAGGTGACTAATGAGAAACTTGGTGGTGCAGTGGTATAGCGCCTGGCCCATGCGATTGCGGAGGTTAAGCAACTTTCGCAAGGGTCGGTCATGGGATGGATGGCCAAAAATTTACTGTCTCGAGCTCCTCGGTGCTTTGGAAGGCACGCTAAGCCGTTGGTCCCGGCTGCATTTGCAGTCTTTAATACCCACCAATCCGCATTGGGCCCACGTGGTGGTAATAGAACAATATAAATCAGAACGTTGAATCGTAGTTCTAACAAATGTAAGAAAAATATGCTGGATATTAGACTGAAAAATCAAAATTGGTTGAACATGAAATGCTTCTAAAAATTTTTCCACACTAGATTCCTTTTTCACTTTCATAACAATTCGGAAAAAATGAAGATTCATAGATGATGCAATTGTCACTTCAGCATAGTTGTTCTTCGACGAACTTCAACACATTCATATGAAAACACCTGTTCAACCAACACGTTTAAAACCAGAAATAAATCCCAGTACTGTAACACGAGAATGACAGCCCATCTTTATTTCACAAGCTTTTGCTATTTCCACGCGGAGTTATAACGGATTTTCAAAGCTATCTCGTCGGTATCCAAACACATCAGTTTCGTAACCAGGTATCAAAGAACGCGATATGTCGGAAGTCCGTCAGGTACGTGTTTATGAAATGTGTCTATGACGCGTAAGGATAGTGTTGGGACAATCAAATATCCGAAAGTGAAAGTGAAAGTGAAAGTGAAAGTGAAAGTGAAATATATTTTATTTAAATAAGCTCACATAATAAGCATTTTTAAATCGTCAATTCTTTTACCCTACCACCCATTATGACGTCTTTTAACTGACAAGAAAAATGGGCGCAAAAAACTTGCCAGCTTTATCAATCAGATGGAACGATATTTACAAATATGTATATCGTTTCCAGACTTTATATTAACAAAGATTAACAAATAAATAACATTATTGAATTAGCTCATTTCTTAATGAGTTTCAAATTTCTTAATCAATTTACAGATTTTAAGCTAAATTCAAAGTTTGAACTTGTTATTCAGTCTAGGCTGTTACAATAAATAAAAATAAAAGAAAAACATACAATTCAATATGCATTAAGATAGGTAGTCAGAAGCAGACCCATTCCCACTGGCAGCACCAGTTCCCGAACATGACGCATGAACCAGCCATCTCTTCGCTCAACCATATTTGAGCCTCATACAACACCACCGCAGAAATGATTAAAGAGAGCATGACATACTAAGACTACCTATTCAAAAAGTTTCCGAAAGATTCAAAACAACATCCCAGTATAGACAGGACGGTGCGAGAATGATGCCATAATGTCCACGCTTGGCATCGTATTGTTGATTGCAGTTCTAAACGGTTTTCGTCGGAAAACTTTTCTGCACATTCTGTTGAACACCATATGTGTCAATCTGAATGTTTTTTTTTATTAATAAGCCAAAGATGGTGTGAGAATGATGCCATAATGTACACGCTTGGCATCGTATTGGTGATCGCAGATTTAAACTGTTTTCGTCGGATAACCCTGCTGCCCATTCTGTGGAACATCATACTTGCCAATCTGAAAGATACTTTTTTTTATTGATTAACCAAAGATAATCACACTTCATGAAATATGTAAATTGTTAAGACGAAACAGATTCTGCTTTCAGAATAATACTAACACTAATACTAATACTACTAAGCGAATACTAAATTAATAGCGGCCGCCTGCGACTTCGTCTGCGTAGACAGTTTTTTCGGGATGAAAGGTACCCTATGTCTTTTTTTGTACCCCTGACAACGTGTATGCAAAATTTCATGATGGTCGGCTCAGTAGCTAAGACGAGAAGGCGTAACAAACAAACAAACAAACTGACTTTTGCATTTATAATATTAGTATTAAGTATTATGGATATCCCATCTCATATTTTACTAGTTTGGATTCGTATTTTATTGTTACTCTTAAATCCGAAACTCTCACCTCCCACAACACTAGAATGTAAACCAAATATGAAAGGTGCATTTAGTCGAAAGGTAAATTAAAACGCGCGAATCCGGTGGTTGTAAACATGTCCGTTAAAAATGGCCGCTTTGCTTGTCAATCACGCTATGTTTATATTATATAGCATCTTATAACATCTGGTAGTTGCCCCAGATATTTTATATGTTGCTCTTGAAACTCTACACGGTAAGACTGATAGAAATATGTTTTTAATTTTCAATAAATTTGCCTTGGTGCATTTTGTGGACTGGATTTTCAATATTCGTGTAGTAAAAATATAAATTAAGTTTGGAAATAAATTAGTTTAGGTATTTGCTGGTGAAAGATGTTTTGATAAATCAAACAAATTCATGAGTCAAATTCTCCTACCTAAAGTGAAATCACAATACGTTTTATAATTAAATGAAAATATCCAAGTTTTCCCAGGGAAAACTATAGTATTGTGAAATTTAATGATGATCTTCATTTTTATTATGATCTTCATTAATTTATTTGTTAGTTAATCAAACCATAGCAAAGCCTATGTTCAGCAGTGGATGATGATAGGCTGATGATGATGATGATAATCAAACCATGGTGTGGGTTGAATTCGCTGAGTGCCAAGTACAGTGTTGTTGGCAATGTCAATTTGTCAAACATAGCGAAATCTGATTTAAAACCGCTTTCAAGAGCTATCTTGAGATCATACTTGAGATGCTCTTCTCATAGGAACAACATCTCAGGTATGATCTCATGAAAACTCTCTTGAAAACGGTTTATTAAATACTAGCGGCCGCCCGCGGTTTTACCCGCGTGGTTCCCGTTTCCGTGGGAATATCGGGATAAAGAGTATCCTATATTTTAATCCAGATTATCTACTATCTGTGTGCCAAAATTCAACCAAATCCATTCAGTAGTTTTAGCGTGATTGAGGAACAAACATCCAAACATCTAAACATCCAAACCCACAAACTTTCACATTTATAATGTTAGTAGGATAGGCCTTAATGATCGGACCATTGTAGCGATCTAGTGAGGCCATCTAGCGATATAGCGATAATGTGAAGTATCGAGTGTCTTACTGTACTTTCTTTCTATCTTTTTTAACGTATGTAGAACTTTATGTTTAGGTAAATCCACTACACTTTACCTGTCTTATTCAGAGATGTTTCACAAAACATCTGCAGGACGCTTCTAACAAAACCTGGTTTTATGCTTAGATCCCAGACTAGCTCGTATGATTCCGCTCGTAAACCATCCTAAACATTAAACTGTCGCTCTGAATACGATTCGCGCTAAAATGGCGTTAGTCCGCAGTCTAACGCAGAGTTAACTTTAGCCCCAGTTTAATGAAAGCACTCTGAATAAGACTGTACCAGTCCAACAAAAATTTCAAAACAAAATAAGATCATCTCGAATACAAACATAGTAACCGATTAGAATACAGTTTTATATGCCATTTAGTAATAAATAACCACGGATAGAGCTACTTAAAGGCGAAACGACATAACTCACAAATCCCGTAATTCCGCGCGGCCGCTAACGAGGTGCGTATTTCGAGATATGACCCGATCTAATCTCCGTCGCCCACGGCGCGTGTGTTTTCATTTTTTCGTGTAACTACTTATTATTTTTTATAGAGTGTGTTGAAAGATGCAATACAAACGAAGCTGGGTTTTTAACATGATCCATACGCATAAAGCAGTTTTATTTTTCTACGATTACTGTTCTCATTATGTTGGATAAATATAGAAAATTAGTACCATCAGTTGGCTATGGATCTCTAAAAATACGTAATGCACTCGCCAGACATGATAGATTACAGTTTAAGTGTTTTATTTTAAGTGTTGACGGTGTTGTTTTGTCTGCGCGGGCGCCGACGCGAAAGTGCGGAAATTAAACTTGGGAGATTTCGCCAGTGAGGGGCCGATGAGTGAAGGTTATTGAAGGGCCTTTGAAGTTCATAATTCCCAACAAAGTTTATAAACACCTTTTACGCGGTTAATATGAATTGCTAATCGATTGTTTTGATTAAAACGCGAGTGTTATAATAACTGGATATCAGAAAATTCCCTTTGATCTTAGAAATATTCGGAGTGATGAATGTTATATGGGGAATGGTTATTTTTTAAGTAAGGAAGTTCTGTTAGAATAAAATTTACAGACATAAGCTATTTAGGTCAATTGGACGCTTATTTAAATATTTATTTATTGTAAAACTTGATTGTTTTATTAGGTGAGGTGGGGTATTTTTTATAAATTTATTATAAATTTTAGACAACATCAAAAACATTTCTCTGATTCCAAAGTAAGTAGCTAAAGCACTTGTGTTATATAAATCTGAGACATCGGTGGAACTATAAACACTCAGACCTGAGACAATATAGAAAAGTTCATTTTCTAAATTGACCCAGTCGTTGATCGAACCCGGAGCCTCAGAGATGGCAACACTTTAAATGCCGGCGTACCAGCCACTCGACCACGGAGATCGTTAAAATTGGAGGAGTAATTTCCTAAGTATTTAGTTCACGTAATCTAAAGAGTAACAAATTCGATTTTAAATGGAATCATCCACAATGCAGCTGCCCATTTATAACACTGTCCAAAAGTTTCAGACCTCATGTAGAGCCAAGCTTCTAATTTTACGCGCCCTACTCTACAAGCCCTTTTTTTTCTTTTTTTTTTTTATATGCCGTAGAAGAACGCATTTATGCGCTTCCCTTCCCGCTGGTGATCGAACTTCAAAAACTCTTCACCTTAGTCAAAATGTTGCTTGGTCATTTTCGCTACATGGTAAAATGTATTCACTGTTCAACAATAGTTCTTGTAGCAACGAAACGGCCAAGCCACATATTTTGACTAAGGTGAAGAGTTTTTGAAGTTAGAGCTTGTAGAGTTAGAAGCTTGGCTCTACTCTACATGAGGTCTGATAACTTTTGGACAGTGCAAGCCATATGGAAGTCTTGGCAACATTATACATGAAAATGTTTTTGGTGGGATTAATATTTCGTAACTATTTACGTCACGTAATCCAAAGAGTAACAAATTCGATTTTAAATGGAATCATCCACAATGCAGCTGCCAAGTTATAATGTTTACCTATTTTTTATTTATTTGGCACTAATTGGCTGTCGTTGTTCCAGCAAATATTCGACATTTGTAACTGTTGACGTACCTATAACAATATTTTCAATAAAGAAACACTAAAACAGAACATTACTACCTTGTTTATGAATTTTCCAACGGTCACAATACGCAGATACGTCGCTCGGTATAAATAGTTAACAAGGTAGGTACTGTCTTAAAAACAAAATACCCGGCGTACTTTGTAGGTACATTAAAAGTTGACAATAATATCCGTACATAAAATATCAAAGAGACCCGTTTTATGGTTTAGGTGAAATAGTGCCAAGGATTACTATATACATTTACAGTTAACATGCACGTCCAGAATGACATGTTTCAATTTTAAAGCATCAGTTTGATTTATGAAGGAAGAGTTGACATTATTTTCGTCTAACGCAATAGAATCATATGTTGAAAATTGTGTATGGTATTGGTAGTTTTATATTAGTGCGATTAACTTTACGGAAACTTTAACAAAGTAAGTAATTATTGGTCGTTTGAGTTATAAAGACACATAACACAAAGGACCAATAATTAAAACAAGACACAAGCTGCATTTTTATTCACTTTCCAATTTTAAGAATGTGTTCAGTCCACGAAACTGATCAACTTTCTCCATGAACATGTGTCGAAATACGCCACAAAGTACTTAAATTATCACGTGACCTCTTTGATTTGTATAGAAAGTAATTCTTTAACGTATTTGGCCCTTATGTTTCTTAGACGCGGGTGCACTAACCCATACCACGAGGGCCCAAAGCGGTTTGGTAGACGTTAACGACAGCAAATGCACCCAAGACCAACGGCTTAACTTGCCTTCTGAAGCACGGAGGAGCTCGAGGTAAAAAAAATTTAGTTATCCATCCCATGACCGACCCTTGCGAAAGTAGCTTTACCTCCGCAATCCCAGGGCCAGGCAGGCGCTAAACTATGGCGCCACTGAGCGTCTCAACTACGTGAACTACACTCGACGTCAGAAAAACCGCACCTCTTTGACACTAAGTTTAGGGTGACCCTTCGCATCGCATAATTTCAATTGTCCTAAAATCACTTGGCATAACTCGATTGGCATAATAATCACAAAGCATACTATTTATTTAGCAATAATTTCGATACGCATAATCATTGTACTGCATAACTTTTAAAAAGCATAATATTTCAAAGCATAATAGTAACAATTCCTAATTTCAATTGGCATATTTTCAGTAAGCATATTTTGAAAGGCATAATTTTGTTATGCATAATTTACAAAAGTACTAATGTTTTAAAGCATTATATAAAAAAGCATAACTAATTTTAATACTAGAGAAGATACGTAGAGAAGCGAGTGAAGCGGGTGGAGCTTGAAATGCTTGCATGCTGCATGCTTGTTTGCATGCTGCATGCTTGCTTGCACGCTGCATGCTTGCTTGCATGCTGCATGCTTGCATGCATGCTGCGTGCTTGCTTGAATGCTGCATGCTTGCTTGCATGCTGGATGATTGCTTGCAGAATGCTTGCCGGGGGGTGCAGGGGGGCTGGCTCCCCTGCTCGGGGGGATCGGGGGGCCTGAGGCCCCCCGCTATAATGAAAAACTTTTATTGCACTAGGTAGGTTAGGTTAGGTTAGTGTTTTGACCACTTGCAGCGGAGCGAGCGAAGCGAGCGGAGCTCCATAATGCTTGCATGCATGATGCATGCCTGCTTGCATGCTGCATGCCTGCTTGCATGCTGCATGCCTGCTTGCATGCTGCATGCCTGCTTGCATGTTGCATCCTGCGTGCTGCATGCTTGCTTGCATGCTGCATGCTTGCTTGCTTGCATGTTGCATGCTTGCTTGCATGCTGCATGCTTTCATGATAAAATCAAAAGAGAAATAAAAAGAAGATTGCTTTAAAAATCATATTTTATTTATAAATGCTCCATAACATGAATGTAAATGAAAACATGAATGAAACGAAACCATCTATACATAATTTATCACCACCTTTTTGGGTTTTAAATAATATGCACTCACTGCTATTACTCATTTTTGAAAACAACAATAATTTAAGTATCGTAAATAACTCAATATCAAATGCAAGAACTTGTAATAAATTAAAATATTATTTTGTTTTACAGTACCCACATTTTAAGTGCTTAATTATATTTTAATAGCAATATTTGATAACTTAGATTTTGCTGATATTTTAATGATTATTCATAAAATATTTTTATGAATAATCCTTACTAATATTATAAATGCGAAAGTCTGTCTGTTTGTTTGTTTATTTGTTTGTTACGCCTTCACGTCGTAACTACTAAACCGATCATCATGAAATTTTGCATACACGTTGTTAGGGGGGCATAAAAGGACATAGGGTACCTTTTATCCAGAAAAAACGTACGGTTCCCGAGGGATAGCAAAAAAAACTGTCCACGCAGACGAAGTCGCGGGCGGCCGCTAGTCATTAAAATATGCCTAAGGAAATTAGGTCTCTTGTTACAATGCGAAATAAGATTATGTCTTTAGATGATTATGCTTTTAGACAATATGCCAATTAAAAAATATGCGTATTGATATTTATGCTTTTTGAAAATATGCCATTCAATATTTATGCTTATCAAAATTCAGCCTTATGATATTATGCGTTTTGAAATTGTGCTATAAAATATTATGCTAAATGATGATTATGCCATTTAACAGTATGCGTTCTATGTTTAGGACAAATAAAGTTATGCGTTCCATTAGGTAATCTAAGTTTAGACTTGGTCATCTGCTATTGCTAGCTAACGTTTTATTGTGTAAATGTTGATATCTATTGAAAGTACATTTAATGAGCTTTCTTTTGATAATTGTTTGATTTTGTTAACATAACAGTTACCATAATTAAACGATTAAAGCTTTATTGCTAGCGCCACCACAAAAGGGAAATAAAAGGGGTCAATTCAGGAAATGCGGGTAAATTCGCTATCGAGATGATGGAGAAAACACACTTCAACAGTTCAATTAAAAAAAGGAATACCCAAGATGGATACTATTGCCCATGAAGTTACTCAAATATTGCAAAAAAATTAGGCAATGTAATGTGCTCGGAAACTCAATCTTAGTAATTGATTCCGTTCGACGAGTATTCCAACGGTTTCTAAAGACTGTTGGCTATGTCAGAAGGGGAAGTACTATATAATAACACTTATCATTAAATTATATGGGATTAAATTAACTTTGAAAAAAAGGTGCGGTTTTTCTGACGCCGAGTGTAGATATAGGTATTATGTCATAATAATATTCAAACATTAAATTAAATAGCTGAGGATTTTTTGATTTGTTCTACTGGTTGCACTTTAATTGTTGATTATAACACATTTTTTTACACATAGGTAGGGCTGCTAGCGTTAACTAAAGCCCTCATAAATTCGTTGATCGTAAATGCCTTGTCTGACAATTATCACCGGTATAATATATAAAGGTTTTTAGCACTCGCCTGAAAAACTAATTGTTCTATAAAGATTCTTTTCTATCGCCGACATTTCTTTTTCTGATACATAAAGTTGTTGTCATAAATTAATGTTCTTTATTTTAATTGAAAGAAACAGTAGCTATTGGTAAAGAGTATTATAATAATTGAAAAATGTTTTGCAATAAATAAAATATTCGCAAAAGTTTCAGATTAAAAATATCAAACGTGTTGCATTAAAACTTTCTTGTTATTTAAGGCTTTTAATGCCCTAAAGTGGCGCCTTCATCTTAATTAAATAAAGTACATAATGTATTGAACATTCACATGTAATGCTAAGGTTCTATAGTTTATTTACAAAACAATTACCTCAGTAAAATATAATTCATTGTAGTCTCATGAACTGTGATAGCTAGACAGTTGAAATTTTCACAGATAATGTATTTCTGTTGCCGCTATAGCAACAAATACCTACTAAAAACAGAATAAAATAAAATTTATTTTAGTGGGGCTCCCTTCCCTTCGTGCTCGAGCCCGACTCGAACTTGACCTGTTTTTTGTATCTTTCTAGTCATTGGAAGTTTTCTCTTCGATTATTTTCGTAAACATTTTATGTATAAAGAATTCCCAAAACTTATGTATCCTTTGGTCACATAAACACGGATGGTCATTTCATAAACCGTCTCAGTATTTTATATTTTGATAGGTTTCATATATCTGGCCGCGGGGGGGCGGGCGCGTCGTAAAACGGCACTGTTTGGCGTTCTGCCCCGATCTCCTATTTTACTAACATCGCTAAGGTATTGTGTGTAGTTTTAATAAAAATATTAGATACACTTACCTAAAAACAAAGGTCTTTTGTTGTTTATGATATGAACATTTATAGTGGTGGCCGAATAATTAAAAAACACCACTCGATTTTCATACAAACGAGGTAATTTTGAAGCCTTGGTTCTCCGCCAGGGATTGATCTAGCTGTGATCTGATGATGGCCGTCCAGGGAGTGAATGGAAGAGATCCAGATCCACTATACACATCCAACTGATCTAATCAGCATTCTAAGAGCTATTTGGATTAAAAAAAAACCTTGAAAATAGTATTAAAATTCATGAAAATTCTGAAACTGACAACTCTGACCCTGGAACTTTTGGAATGCTTATCAGACCAGTTGCGTGTGTAAAGTGATCTGGATTTCCTTCATTCACTCCATGGATAGCCATCCTCAGATCACAGCTAGGTCAATCCTTGTTGGAAAACCAAGGCTTCAAAGTTACCTCGTTTGTATGAAAATCGACTGGTGTTAATTAATTCTAATTAATCGGCCACCACTATATGCAAGAAAAATATTTCGTGTTTATTTCTTTTCACGTTACAACAACAACTTGAAGAAGTTGACATGTTTTTTTCTGAAACTGGTTTTTAAAATATTTACTTAAACGTATTTACTTAAGTATAATTTTTTTCATCCTTTCGATTTTCTTATGCAGGGTTATTTGTAAAACATAAAAAACCACGCAGCCTGCCTAGCATGACCGATTTATATCGCAATATAGCGTTAAAAAACAAAGGAGTTTGACAGTCGAGTGTCGATAAAATGCTATATCTATCACGCGATATATAACGGTCATGCTAGGGGGGCAGGAGTAGATTACTAACACCGTAAACTACAACATTTTGTTCTACGACTTTTCTGAAAACAGACATAAAAAATCGACTTTTCATACACAACTCGATCTGCTGTTCAGATATTAGTATGGAAAGTCATTTTTTTTGTCTGTTTTCGGAAAATCGTAGAAGAAATGTTAACCTACTAGCTTTTGCCCGCAACTTCGTTCGCGTGATTAAGATAGATGTGCATTTATTTTGAAAGTCACGGATTACCAATAGACCTAGGTTTTTATCAGTAGACCTAATTTCACACATTTAAATTTTCCCATAAAAAAATATATGCACAAACTGGAAAACTCTGTAGCACCATGTATATAGGGATTTTCCAAAACCCTTTCTTAGTGCTCACCTACACCACGAAAGGTATCTACCCTCCAAAAATAGTGTCTCTACCTTCAGCCCTATACAAATCTTCATACAAACTGGAACACGCTGTAGCACCCTGTATAACGGGAATTTTCCAAAACGCTTTCTTAGTGCTCACCTACACCATGAAAGGTATCTACCCTCCAAAAATGGTGTCTCTACCTTCAGCCCTATACAAATCTCCATACAAACTGGAACACGCTGTAGCACCCTGTATAACGGGAATTTTCCAAAACCCTTTCTTAGTGCTCATCTACATCATAAAAGGTATCTACCCTCCAAAAATAGTGTCTCTACCTTCAGCCGTTAGGGCTCCACGCCTATCCCAACAATCAATCAATTTAGAGTTTTATATGTATAGATTTCAGCGAGTTTGTTGGTATTTTACAAAGAACCCTGTATTAACAAACATCGTGCTAAGAAATCAATACCGTAAATGATTGACTTGTAATCGAATCGATAAAAACCTCAATTAAACCCGAAAGCTTTTGAACAAAAAACAACAATTCCTTACAACAAAGCTTGTCCATTCACCTTGGAACAACAAAGGTATAGTGGTCATTAGTTCGGCGGGTGACCGCTGGCGCTAGTGCGCCGCGGGGGCGCGCCGCGTGAGCACAGCGGGCTCCAAGTCTAGCCCCCTTAATTACTACAATGTGGGGTATTAATTCTATTCCACTAAATTGATCTGCCTTATATTGTACGAGAGTTGTAGAGTACTGAAATACTCAGCAAGGGATAATCTAAATCAAAATATAATGTAGGTTTTTGCAAAACAATTGTTTCATGGTTTTACCTCTGTTTTTCTCCAATGGTTATTGCCAGAATTCAACTTATTTGAGTTAACGAAGTAGAATATAAGGTGGAACCAAATGTAACAATACTGAAACAAGTGATAGTTACTGTTGCTTAAACCACCTTAAAAATAACAACTTTCTCCAAGGGACATGGGTCATAAAACGAAAAAAGATATTTCATCCTCCCTAAAAAAATCGTTTTTCGACCTATGTTCCTTGGAGAAAGTTGTATAGTTTAAGCATCAGTACCACATGTTTCAATATTGTTACATAATTTGGTTTCAGCTTATATACTTAGTGTCACTTTGATGAAAATTACTTATCATGTAGGTAATATTTTTCGTAAATAACCAGTAAATTACCCGAAATTATGACAAAATATAAATACTATAAACTAACAGCTAGCGCAATATAACTTGACCTAATTTTTAGTACCTACCCCGTGACCTGGGCACTACAATTTTTGTGCTGAAAATTGCTGAAAAAAGAGGTTTAAGTGCCATGCTGAATCAAAATATAATAAAAAACATGAAGTTTGTAATAAATGAAATAATAACGTTACCTACATGTTTAGACAGTTTACAACTTAAATTTTTTGTTAAAATTTTATATTTTTTTAAAGAAACTCAAAAAACGACTCTTAAATAAAATGTAACTTTCTGTAGGTACTTATCAACTGACTTGAAACTACAGAAAATCTAATTACGCTTGCTGATCCGAAGAACAGTAGCTCCAATCTTTTCCACGGTTGGCCCATAACTCAGTTTGAGCCGGGACTAATTCTTGTCCCACTGACTTCTGATTAGGACCGTTAAATATTCCAGAGGAAGCTTTTAAAACGAAAACTCGATTTAAGTTCTTACGTTGAGAAATAACTAGTGTATGTACTAATGAAATTGGTTTAAATTGTTCAATTGTACCTAATCTAAATTGATGTGTCATAAAAAAGTAAATAAAAAAGTGAATTCTCATTCACATTTTGCAGACTATTATTATGTGCTATTCTTTCACATGTTCATTTTTAGGATTCCGTACCCAAAGGGCAAAAACGGAACCCTATTACTAAGACTCCGCTGTCCGTCTGTCTGTCTGTCCGTCTATTTGTCTGTCTGTCACCAGGCTGTATCTTATGTTATGAACCGTGATAGCTGGACAGTTCAAATTTACACAGATGATGTATTTCTGTTGCCGCTATAACAAAAAAATACTAAAAACAGAATAAAATAAATATTTAAGGGAGGCTCCCATACAACAAGTGTTTTTTTTTTGCTGTTTTTTGGTACGAAACCCTTCGTGCGTGACTCCGACTCGCACTTGGCTGGTTTTTCAAATAAGACGACTGGTCCCTCTATTTCGGAAACTGCATAAAATAGAAATGTATTGTTGTTGTTAATTTTTGATGATGTCTTATATAAAAAATATATTTTTATCTCTACAGCACAAAAAGGACGCTTTTGGTGCGTAAAAACTCGCAGCGAAATCGCTTATTGCCGCGAGCATACCTAAGCTTCGAAGTTTTTTTCTGGTAGAGGTAAAAAGTTGTATGCGCACAGCCATTTAATACAAGATTTCTTAAGTCTCGTGCTTTAATATCACTCACTGTGCTCAGTAGTCCTTATTATAATCATACTCTCGTAATTAAATTCTAGACTACTTCGGTTGTTTGTTCGTGATTTAAAGTCAACACTCGCAGAATAAAATAACTTTGACACTTGTGGAACAAATAATTACACTAGGCAACAAAAAAAAAATACTTTATTTTTTCCCGGAGATCTCATGGTGTGATTCAGGATTGCTATACTACAGAGAACTTAGAACAGTAAATAAAACATCTCAGTCACGTATAGATTTTGGGAGAAATTTATTTTTAGTTTTAACTATTTTTGGTACTTAATTTATAGTAAATACATTAGTTAGACATAAAAAATAAACTGGTTTTTGTTCGTTTGGCTTGCCTGTAGTAAGAAGAGGTTGGTGTGTCTCTAATCAAAGACCAACAGTAGTCTAGCAAGCATTGCAGTGGTCTATTTACCCTGATAACGCTTTTCTATTGATGAAATATCTTGGTGAAAGCGCTCACCATGCTCATCACTAACTGCAATTAGATTTTCTTTAAAAAAATCTAGGTACGAATGTAAAAGTGCATCTTTAACGACATATTGCAACCCAATTATTTATAAGCATTTAACAATTGATTTACAAGGTTTTAGAAAGAAGAAAGAAAGAAAATAATTTTATTTCGCACACACAAATTATCACATGCCATTTTAAAACTATCTTAATATACGTGCTAAAAAGGCTCCCACTCAGCATATGCCACAGCACCCTAGAGGAGCACCATGATGCTGATTTTCAGTGGTCACCAATTCCGGAGAAGGCGGCATAAATATGAAATTAAAATTCAAAACGGTTTACATTTAAATTATAATAAAAGAAATAAAATATATACTAAAACACCAAGGGTTACTATCTATATTAAAATCCATTGAGTTGTAAATAATAATTAATTAATAATAAAATAAAATCGGTAAAAAAACTACAATTTGATTTGTTAAAATATTAATGTTAAAAACTTAAGAATAAGAATTTTAAAAGAAAGAAACAGTGAGTTAAAGCTCAGAAATCAATATTACATGTGTAATAAAATTAATTGAAAGTATGAAAAAAATAATAATAATAATAATTAAATTTAATAATAAATAAATAAATAGTTACATAGTTTCTTTGTGGCAATGGTATTGGCATTCCTAAATAGTCATTTTTTGGTACAGTAAAAGATGTTGCTTTAATTTATGCTTAAAAGAATATTTTGATTTAAGCTGTCTGATAGGTGGCGGGAGATTATTCCAACATTTCGTTGCCAAATACCTAAAGCTGCCCCGAAAGGCTGCAGTTTTATGCTGGAGGGTAAGCAGCTTCCAAGACGCGCCACGTGTGTTATACACAGACTTTGAATAAGCCCATTCCAGTTTCACATACAAATATTTGGGTGACTTAGTTTTAATGACATCAAAGAGTAAAGAAGCAAACTGCAAATCTTATCGAGCATTCATGTTGAGCATATTTGCTGTGACATGGGTTCTAGGGGGTACCCCAAAACAAAATCTAACACATGCATTTTGGACGCGCTGTAGAAGTCGCTTCGTTCTAGACAATAGACAGCTTCCAATTACAGGATAACAATAATTTAATTTAGACATAATCAGGGCCTCACACAACCTAACTCTCAGCTGTTTATCTAGGTTATTGCGGATTTTGTACAGAAGCTTTATTTTATACAGACATCCCCGTGCTACCTCAGCTAC
This sequence comes from Agriphila tristella, assembly GCA_928269145.1. Taxonomy (NCBI): domain Eukaryota; kingdom Metazoa; phylum Arthropoda; class Insecta; order Lepidoptera; family Crambidae; genus Agriphila; species Agriphila tristella. The sequence continues at coordinate 744,525 of OV743440.1, read as the reverse complement.
GTGTGACTCGAAACGGAGCCCAGCATCGATTATTATGCCCAAATTGCGTGCCTCATAAACTCTTTCCACCTTGTCGCTCCCAATGAAAACACCCGGATTCTCGCTTTCGACACTGGCAACTTGCTTTTTTGTACCAAATATAATATATTTACTCTTACTTGGATTGAGAACTAGGTTATTTCTTGAGGCCCATAAATGTATTCTGTGGAGTTCATCATTTAAATCATTTACAGCTGCCAAAGTGTTTTGCGGATTAAAAGAGATATACACTTGTAAATCGTCCGCATACATATGGTATCGACACACCTTGATATTATTGGTAACATCAGCACTGTATAAAACGAATAACAATGGCCCCAGAATAGAGCCCTGAGGCACCCCTCTAGTGACATCACTAGTTTTCATATTGAGGCGATTGTACATTTCCCAAAATAAAATCCGTAACTTGCACAAATGCCAACCAAGCATTTTTCTCTTCAGTGCTTAAGGTCAAAATGAACAACGGATCTTTTAATGTCTTCACGTCTATGCCAATAAAAACACCTTTTACTTTTGCATCACTTTTTTTACCTTAAGGACTTAAAGCCTGGGCCGTCTTTGTTCATTGCTGGCGTGGCTAGGCACTGAAAGAGCTTCCGAATGTGGTGTTGGTTTTGCTAAGGAAGACACCTGTGCATATTTTACTGCGTGCTTTGCTTAGATTTCAGAAAACCCCTTGACATCCTTAAGTTAAAAAATAAAAATAGCTGTCACTGACATGATCCTTAGGTTCTCGCCAAATCATGGGTTGACCAAAAAGCATCTCTGTTGGTTTCCCGTTAAACCTAGTTCGTCGAGTTCTTGTAGCATGAATAACAACACATATGTGGCACCCGATATTTGTCTTAGTTGCGAATGTTTAAACCAAAGTACGGACGATAACATTTCGTAATCAAAGGCATAATACGTTTTTTTTTACATTTTGGCGAATATAAACCGCAAATAAAATAAAATTAAACCGGAGAATGTACACAAAAATGAGACATGGTGAAAGAACTGACTATATACTAACTCAACAAAATAAAATTATGGACATTTCCATGAAACATTTAGAATTTACTTCCTTAATTGATCAAAAAAAGCAATTTTTGAAATAAAATTAAAATTTCCTTTTCTGTACGTGACTGAAGTAAATGATTATTTTTCTCGTATCTAGTACCTGATTATCTACCAAATACGCTACGAATTATTCCCGGGAAAATTTGAGTGTAGACTAGTGTTATTTATTTGTACATATACCTAAAATGGATACTAAAGTGTTCTGTTCATATCACTATGACGACATTTTAAATAAATAAAAACGACGAACTATACAAATTAATTAGTCCTTCTCACCACTTATTTATTAATTCCACTCCCATTTACAATAGTCAGCTATTTATTATTTAAAATAAATATTTTTACAATTCACTAAGAAAAGGGATCATAAATCTAAACAATTTATGATGAATATACTAGGAAACGGCTAATAAATAATGCCGATATGACATTACCCAGTCCACAAAATTATTAAATATTATCTGTTATTAATTTTAATAATTTACTACGTCATTTCTAAAACATTTACCTTTCCCCAAAGGAGAATATCAAAATCGATTTTCTGGCAAAATTCCATTGACATTAACAAGTATAAATTATATACGTTGTAAAAATCGTATCACAAGTATAAATATCTGGCGTTGACTCGAAAGCTTTTAGTCAACATTTTAAAAAATAACTCTAGTAATAAATTATAGCTGTCAGAATAAACTTTATGTTTTCAGGAGACATATTAGTGGACATGAAGTGGCCAGGTGAATTTTTGACTGCTATTTGTTCCTGATATATTTTAGGATTTTGTAGTAGAGTCTGGCTAAAAAGTCTGTTAACATGAGAAATTATGAAATTATTTATAAAAACTAATACTGGTAACCCTGTTGGTGCTGTGGTATTGGTGGGATGGTTGGGGATTAAGGTGGGTAATAAAATTACCTTTGAAATTACCCATGTAAACAGACTTTTTAGACTCTATTCGAATGTATGATTGTGTCTATACAATCTTTAAAAAACGTGTAGAACCAATTTTAAAATGCGTTTACTGATAGAATGCCAATACTATTGCTTGATAATCGTACCAATCGAGTAAAAGTAACTTAAAAGTAACTCCTTTTTTCATTAGCAGAAATGAACACGTATATCGTTGTAGCTTAGCCGATTCTTATTTTTTTCACTTAACACATGTGGTATTAGTTAGCTGATTATTTAATCATTTATATTGTGCATAAAAGATTAAAAAAATTCGCATTCTTGGTTGTTAAATAAATTAAGAAAATGTCAGTATGGAAAATGCAAATTCTATGAAATTCTCCATACAAAACGGCAATTTCTTTTTATACCCCTAATAATACTGGTAGGAATTTAGCAAATGATTTTTCAATGATCCGGTTAAAAACACTTTTATTTTGACATTCTCCATTTTACGTCATTGATTCTGAAAACAGGTGGGTAAATATAATTTGACATTGTTGTTATTAGTTATAAATGGAATTTTAGGGTTCAACAGATTAAAATATTCTATGTATCTCTCCATAGCAGCCAATCGTTCGTCCGTCTTTGGACATAGGACTCCTCCAAAGCCTTCCACGATCTTCTATCTTGCGTTGCGCTACCAGCACCCTGATTTTGTAACTTTGATACAATCAACTTTAACAGAAATCGCAGTTACATTGTGCTGCTTTAGTAAGAACCAATAAGACAACTATCTTATTTAAAGCAGCAATGAAAATGCTGTTTCAATCGATTTTTCGTCGATCGTTAGCAACAGAGTTACATAATCAGCCCTCAAGAACCAGCTATTAAAATATTATTGGTTCACATTTATTTTTTATTTTTTTACTATTGAGTGACTTTTGTATAACCTCCACTTTATGCCCAATTTTAATTACTTAACTATAAATCTTATAAAAAGACATACTTAATGAAATATTGCAATCACTTGGTAACTTTATACCGATGTAAACGATGACTTAGGTACCCAACTTAACGTTATAATCCTAGTTCTACAATCACAGTTATTTTAAGACTTAAGGAATACCCACAACGCACTAAGTCAGCCCCCCTTTTAAAAAGTCTTGATTAAAATTAAGGTGCGACAAAACTTTTTTTTTCAATTCGGAACCGTTTATTCAATACTCAATACTAACTTTACCACTTTAAAAAGATCAGTAGCAATTTATCAGAGATCCGTGTCATTGAGAAATAGTCGTCCCAAATGATTTAAACACCTGCCTTCAACTATATTTATACGACGGCTAAAATCAAGAAACCGCACTCATTTTTACTGCTTTTCTATAAAATGTTGTGACATTACAAATGTGAAGGAATTCGGCATTTGAAACCATGCATTAGTATTATTTTTTTTTTAATTGTATTATAATTGTATTAAAATAATATAATATTTTTAGTGCAAAGTAAGCGAAACTGCATAAAATAAGGTACGCTTACTCAAATAATGTTATTAATGTTATTTTATTACCTTCGCGGTTTAAAAAATTGAACAGAATTAGATGAAATTATCATTTAGGTATCTTAGCTAAAACATAATTAAGTAGGTATAATTATAATGTTGGTTTCAATTTGAATTATACAACGTGGATTTGACAATGCGATAATAAATGATAACACTGTAGACACTAGTTCATAGAAGTATTTTGAAACTATCAAATAATTCCTAGGAGTGAAATAAAAAAAAACTTTTTTTCGAATAAACTAAATACCACAAAAACAAGTACGAAATTAAACACCCTTTGTAAATATTGGTTACTTACATATGGTAAGAGCGGCAACAGCGCGGTGTTAGGTCACAGAATAGTATTGATAGGTGACAAGCCGCGAAATGAACTTTTGGCGCCATTTAATGCTGAATTAAAACAGTGTTTTTCTTGATATCTACGGCAGCGACTCGAGCTGACCACTGATCACCTACCTACGATGAATACCTAGTCACAAATTAAATATTTCTTGTATCCTTTGGACAGCTTGAACAATGTGCAATAGTGCGACCATTGCTTGGTAGTGGTAGGACAAACACAAGTGTTACCATAATATCTCTCTCGGTATGTCCGTAAAGCTAAAGCAGCGACATTCCCCGTAAATTAAAATCACGTCGGTGTACTCGAAAACTGTGAAATTATAGTAAGGCATAGTAGAAGTAATACTAATTCGTATTCTAACATATTTTAACACCTTTGACACAGTCGCATAAGACTGCGTCAATGAGACGTCTAGTCATCATTGACTGTCGCAGAATAAAAATAAAGTATTAAAAAGTAACAGACTAAAAATTACAGTCTAATGGTGAAAACAGAATTTATTATTATTATTAGATTTAAGGGAATTTGTATTTTTTAAACGTAGGCTTCTCCAACAGAACGCGTACTTAGCGCGTGCTAGAGCGCTAGCCTGACGTCGCACTATAGCGCCGCACCGAATTGTTTTGTAGGACGTGCATAGTTTCATGCCAAAGACAGCGCCGGCGCTGCGTGTCAGGCTATCGCTCTAGCGCGCGCTAGAACGTGTTCTGTTTGGCAAAGCCTTAAATATTTAAGTTAACTAAGCTTATTTACCTATTTTGTTGGTGAATTTAATATTATTATACCATAGTTGAATGAATTTTCTCCACTACTAGCTCTTAAAGAACACATTGTCATATCTGCTGCTATGAAAAATAAAAAACCGGACAACGAGCATTCACAAATAAACTGTCGCTGTCAGTCAAGTGCCAAAATATTTTACGCTTGTGCTTTGAATGTTTTGATTGCCTATACTAGTATTTTAGTTTAACTTTATTCGAAAATAACATTAAGGTTTCTAAAGAATTTGTAATGGCCTTAGTTCGTTGGTAATGGCAGACAGTCGTAATGTAACAGTCCCTAGGTGGAATTCATAATACTGCTACAACCGAAGTTTTCAGCGAAACAATTTTTTGCATTGCGAAATTAAAGTCGATATTGTTAACGTTTAAATCTGTTTAATAAAATACAGGTTGGTTTGAATTGCATTTATTTCAATTTCCATAAGAGACCCCACTGTAGGTAAACGTGTAGACAAGGTGTAGGACTTTGGCACGTATTAAATGTGTTTGTTTGGACATTTCATCAAAATAAAATTTTGCAAAAGGAAAAAATACGTGTCTCCTGTTTTCGTAAGTAATTTAATAATAATAAGTACACATTTTTACACAGGTAAAAGATTTTGAAACGTTGTCAACTTTCTTGTTTGTTCGAAGTAGATTTTGTCTCATTCGCACATTTTTAAATGACACGCTTAAGCGTGTCATTTAAAAATGACTCTTACGGCTTAAGCCTAGGGTACAATTTGGCAACGTTGTGTTAATTTATACTGATGTAGGGGTTTTCGACTTGTCGGCAATAGCTTAGTAATAGATACAGCATGTAGAACATTTAAAAAACGAAAAAATTTTTCTTGTGACTAAACTACTGGGTATTTTTTATTGATATTTTACAGGCAGACTGGGAGCGTTACTAGATGTACGAAATTTAATTTATTGTTGCATTGTCCTCTCCACTTTGTATATAGTTTTCTAACTAGAGAAATGTATCCCAACCAAATGTTTTCTGTGATATTCTCAGCACAACTTTATTTCAAAATAAACAGTTTTATTTTATTATAACATTAACACTTACCTATTTACCAATAGCTACTTACCATGATGACAATTTATTTTTATTTTAAGTTACATAAATTATCTCTGAAATACAGAAACATTGGTAAAATAATTATTTTGCTAGCATAAAAACTGCCCGAGATATCACAGTTTGAAATGCACACAAATGGACTCACCCAAAAACGCTCCATACTAACGGCTACTCAATTATGACGTCACGCCTGAGTAGTTTGTATGAAATTTGTTCGGCAGCTATATTAAATATTGTGTTTATCAAAATGGTTTCTTAGACAAAGCTATACATTTTACGGACTAATTAAAGGTATCATTTATATTAATAAATTTTATAATTTTTGAATGGACTTGTCCACCCAACTTTGAAGGGTCATAAAACAAATAATATCCAATATTTAAGAGTTTTATATGTTTACGATTTCTATTAGTATTTCGTTATTATATTTCATTAGTCATCATCCCAATTCTCACTAAAGAACACACCTTCCAAACAAAATCGCACACATCAATAATAATTAAAACATTTAGAATCAATCAGGGATCCCCTCAGATCCGACGGGATCTCCAAAAATCCCGACGCACGGTTATTAAGATCGAGCCGAGTGAAATATTCATTAATTGATCCCACCCTAAGATACCCCTTATTACTCCAACTTGATTAAGTGAACCTGGTTCTACGTGGGGGCCTTTACAACTTGCGATTCGAGACTCTTCTCTTTATTAATGATCTTTATTAATGGATATCGCATCAGACTTTTAGGAACGTTTACACAAAACAAAATAAAAAATAGTGACTCTGTAGAGCTATACCTAGAGCTCGCGCTCGTAAAATATCGAGAATCGAATTGCTGAGATATGATTCGCGGAGATATCCGCCATTTTGAAAAATTTCGATAAACTGAATCGGCAAAACAAATCCATATAATTATAGAACCTACTTATAAAATTTTACAAGAATCGGTTGAGAAATGTGACGTGTAGTGGAAAATAAATGGACAGACGCAGCCGGACGGGCATACGAAAGCATTTTTGCCCAAGCTGAAACAATATTTTATTATTCTCATTCTCAGTTAGATTCTCATAATAATTGCGATCTTTCATTTCATAAAATTAGCCACGTAATATTGAAGTTTAGTTGCAAAGTTAATCAATACATTGCGTATCTATCTATAGCGACTATTCACTTACAATAAATAGGTACAAAAATATTTCACCTAACAGAAAAAAGAACTAGACTTTTTTACTCGCTCCTGATTTAGATTTATTGAGATTTTAGAATAACGAAATAAATAAGGAACGAGTGAAAAAGTCTAGATCTTTTAGAAAAAATAGAGACTTTTGTTGTTCAATTAAGTGCGCATCGAGATGATTCTGAATAGGAGCTTTCTCACTAGACAGTTTAATATAACCAATTATTTCAGTAAATCTATGAATAAAACTCTGTTTAACAGATACTAGCGTGGTTTTATTGAAAGTACTTGGGTAATTAGTTATTAAATACATCGCATTCAGGATCACGAGCAGTTTCAGGCCTTCGTGGCCACGGCAGCTGCAATGGTGCCGAAACGTCGGGAAAATAAAAAAAAACAAACCAAATTCCAACTAATTACCAAAATACTTTCAATAAAACCGCGCCAGTATCCGTTAAAAAAGTGTTTTATTTCATATCGGGTACCTAACAATTTTATTAAGAATTCAAAAATAACACCTTGTAAATTATTAACTGTTTTATTTGATACAAAGACAATAGACATGTTCATTTCATTACGTTTAGGTACCAAGCATCCTTACTAATATTATAAATGCGAAAGTCCGTTTGTTTGTTTATTTGTTTGCTTGTTTGTTACGCCTTCACGTCTTAACTACTCAACCGATCATCATGAAATTTTGCATACACGTTGTCAAGGGTCCAGAGAAGGACATAGGATACCTTTCATCCCGAAAAAAGATACTGTTCCCGAGGGATAGAGAAATAACTGTCTACGCAGTCGAAGTCGCGGGTGGCCGCTAGTTGATTTATACAGGGTTATAATGTAAAACACCAACAACCTCGCAGGAGTAGATTACTAACATCATAAACAACAACATTTGTTCTACGACTTTTTCGAAAACAGACAAAAAATATCGACTTTTCATACAAAATTCGATCAGCTGTTTAGGACATTTGTATGGAGAGTCGATTTTTTTTTCGGTTTTCGGAAAAGTCAATAGTTGTCGTTTATGATGTCAGTAATCTGCTCCTGCGAGGTTCTTGGTATTTTACAAATAACCCTGTATACGTACCAAGTTATGAAGGTAGGCGTCACGTCGCATATTTAAATCGGTACGTGTAAATAGTCCCCGTCTTTTCTTCACGCACAGTGAGGGCGCTGCTCGCGTCGCTAATGGGTTGATGTCATTGTGATCACCGGCACAGTGACGTCACGGAGTCGGTCCACGTCACGTCATCCCACCAGCAGTGAACAGCGAAAAGGCTTTATCTAAGTGAGCATGCTCCATCGTGGTCCGCATCATCACTTAACACCAGGTGTGATTGTGCAATGCAAATGCTCTTTTTTTAATAAAAAAAAGAACAACCTACAAGTTATACAGGGTTATTTGTAAAACACCAACAACCTCGCAGGAGTAGATTACCAACATCATAAACAACAGCATTTGTTCTACGACTTTTATCATAGCTCAATACATTCACCAAAAATGAATTTTCAAGTTTTTGCTGCAATTTTTACGTCTATGGATGGCGGCGGGGCGGGCGGGTCGCGCGCACTAGACGTTCCGCGCGCGATTTAATAGCGGGGTGCCCACTATCGCACTTAGCCGAATTTTTCAATAGTCCATTGGATACAATCTGTAGCACAAAGACAACATTATAATTTTTGCATACTTCAGATCGCACCATGCCTACTTTCTCATAAAGTCAACTAATGATTTCAGTAGAACATTTAGTCGCTGCATGCCGACTTTTATGATCATTCTTGATTTTGGTATGCGAATTGCCTACTATTTGCACAAGCGAAAACAAATATTTTAATATCGCAAGTACTTTAATATACTTATTTAAAACATATCCATTTCTTTTACCTACTCAAAGTAACTAAATTATATGCCTACGTATTTTAAACTCAAATTAACTAATTAGGTAAGTATGAACGTATTTCAATTATTTTAAAAATCTCACTTTGCTTAATCTATTTAAACATACATTAATTTCAATTACGTGATCCATATAGTCCCCTACATTATTAACATTACAAAATTAACATTCTTTTTAAGACTGTCATGGGCAAAGATATTAGAATTTTTAAGAGGGAATTCATTGGTCATGGGTACACAACTAACTCACGAGATAGATAAACGAGATACGAGCATACAGGAGATATTTCATTTTAATAAATATAGTTAGGTACTTACCTTGTTATTTTTAATGAAAACAACATTACTATTATATAAGTTTATTTATATAAGTTGTAGGCATTCCGCTAGAACTAAATTAATAACAAAGTGCCTGCATATTTTGTGTAGAACTGTACTAAAGTATGCATTATACTATAAAAATAAACGTGTTTGTTGAAAAGTTGGCGAACTGCGACATAAATTCAAAATAAAATAAAAATAAAATTAACAGAAAAGTAGGCATGGTGCGATCTGAAGTATGCAATTTTTATAATGTTGTCTTTGTGCTACAGATTGTATGAACTATTGAAAAATTCGGCTAAGTGCGATAGTGGGCACCCCGCTATTAAATCCCGCGCGCCGCGCGTAGAGTTATGAACATACGAACGGTAAATTAAAATGATATTTTTTTTGTATGAAAGTAAAATCTAACGAATTATCAAAAGTCGTAGAACAAATGTTGTTGTGTATGATGTTAGTGATCTACTACTGCGACGTTGTTGGTGTTTTACAAATAACGCTGTATACCCAGAAATTAATTATTAAAAAATATTTTACATTAATTAACTAGTCGACAAATTGTGTTTTTCTAGAATTTCAATAAAAATAAAAATTAGGTATTAGATCTTTATGTAAATTAGCCTAACATTACTTGTGAAACTGTCAACCCCAATAAACAGAAAAAAAATGAACCAGTTGACTTGCAGTAAGTACTATTGAAATATGAGTTAACGATTGTAAAGTCGAAACATGGTTGAAATATTTTTTCTCAGCCGATTATAACCATTTAATACTGTAAGATTTAGATACCTATTTGAAGAAAAATGTTAATAATTTCAGTCCTCAATTCAAATCTGTCTTCAATTCAAATTCACTCAGTTTTCAATCCTGGCCATGCTGGCCAGGATTTAAATCCGCCTCTTCCACAAAATATAATTTTGGCTTGTCAAGGCACAGCAAAGAAAAATAATCCAATCGTAGTAAAAAAGTAAAACAAAAACGCAGGAAAGCCACAAAATAATGCAAGCCACTCCACTCCATTCCAGTTCTACCTACTAGCTAGATGTTAATTAGAGGTACCTAAACAAGTTGGCTTTGTGAGATTTTCACTTCATTCGTTCGCGACGTGGCGGAAAGATAACAATAACAAACGTACACCGCGTATTAGTTTATATGCGTAAATGTGTAGGTACGTAAGTTATTTATGCACCATAGGTTGCCATAGGCATAAGAAAAGGTATTGTATTAAAATAGAATCTTCGCAACAGATGGAGCGGAGCCGTTGTGAATCGCGGTATCGAACTTGTTTTGGAAAAGTATATTAAGTGTAATTAGGAAAGTCGCTATTGAAGGTGACTGATGACGACTGATGTCGTGTCGTCGATATCTATTGTATTGTCAATTTTTGAAATCCATGTCGGATATCTTACTTACTGAAAATGAAATATGGCACCTTTAAAATGCACAGCTTTTCACAAGCTGTCAACAATTTATGGGTTTGTAAATTTATTTTCACCTCTCCAGCACGAAAAGGGGGCATTTGGCGCGTAAAAACTCGCAGCAAAATCGATTTTTGCTGCGAGCGTGAGACAAAGTGCTTTTTTTAATTTCTAACACCAACTTTTAAAATAATAAAGAAAAAACAAATAAAGTGACAAGGATGACACTTGTAAAATTGATATGTGAGAAAAGGATAGATAGAGTGCTTTATAGTGTCATACACGGATTAAAAAGTAAAAAAATAAAATGCACGGATATACCAAGGAGTTTTAAATAAGGATTGTTAAAAAAGAAGGTTGATAATTCGAAATAAAGAGTATGTAGGTAATGAGGTCACATGTATGAAACAAATATGAAATAAGAAAAATTAATGAAATTTATTAACAAATTATATGTTTTATGATTATAAATAAATAAATTAGACGGAATATTAATGAATAAGAGAAAAACACAACGCAATGTAATCAAAACGACGGGAATCTACTTTACTGACATTCAAAGGAATAAAATTTTTCAGCATAGGTTTGATTGAATTATTTTTGTGATAAATTACAAAAATGAATGCGTCCAACGATGAAGATAGTTGTCTAACTCCAAAAAAGTTAAGTGAACAAGTTTCTAATGCTGAATTAAGCTTTTTTACCAGGAAAGTCACGTGAAAATTTTCTCGCTGGTCGAGGTGAAAAGTTGTATGTTTTACACGAGACCAAAATGTTGTTCTGCCTCGTGCCTTTAAATCACTCACTGTGCTCAGTAGTCTATATTAGAATCACTCGCTACGCTCGTGATTCAATTCTAGACTACTTCGCTAGTTCGTGATTTAAAGTCATCACTCGCAGCACAATTTGATTTTGGTCACTTGTATAACAAATAACTATTTTCAACATTAAGATGACTACCCAAAAGTGGCGCCTTTTTTTATTTAATAAGTTGTTAATAGAAAAAGATTTATATAAAACTTTACGTGGAATTTTCAGGGCTCATAGTCTAACTGTAGTATTTTTAAAATGTGTCACTACATTCCCTCACAGTCATTCGTAGACGTAGATAGCAAATATGTAAAAAAATTGCCACTTTTAGCAGTTTTGCTATCTACTTCTAGCAGTGACTACAAAAGAATGTAATGATATCGTCTAAAACTATGGACCCTGAAAATTCCACGAGAGGTTTAATTAAAATTGTGTATTAGAATAACAATATTAAATAAAATTCACCGCGACGACGCCACTTTCGCTCAGGAAAGCGCTAAGGTCTCTGCCTACTACAACGTACCATACCTCATGGTATGGTACGTTGTAGTGGGCAGAGACGGTCATCCATCCTAGGAACGTGTCAGGCAAAAAAATATTCTTTGTATTGAAAAGTATGACAATATTCTCACTAGACCGTTCCCTCACCGGCCATGCACTTGTCATACTTTTCAATATCATATATTTTTTTGCGTTACGTTCTTAGCACGGCCATGGTATGGTACGATGTAGTGGGCAGAGACCTTTAAGAACAAAAATTTATAAATATTGAAGTCGCAGCAAAGCGACCGCCAAACAAATTGATTACCTGTGACGAGTCCGTCTGTCGGTTCTGGGAAATTGTTAGACTGACTAAATTTACACTGTGGCATTTTACCCACGGTTAACTCACCTTTGAGTTTCTTAATTGGCGTAAATATAATACAACTAGAATTCTTGGTAACATTAATCTTTTCTCGTCGAGTGTTTGCAGTGGGTACAAGGTTTCCCGACGTAGTTTCAAAAGTTTTGGCGTAACTGGGGGAACTTAGATGAGCTTGAATAAATGATTTAAGTTCTAAATAGGTACCTATATATTCAGGCATAGTTGGAAAAATAGACGCATAGGTTAAAAGCCTCCACTAAGCAATGTCTGTCTCTCTCTCCCGAGTGGTTATTTATTTGACGACCTCCGTAGTCGAGTGGTTTGCATGCCGGTTTCTCAAGGCGTCACCATCTCTTGAGGTCCCGGGTTCGATCCCCGGCTGGGTCAATGTAGAAAATGAACTTTTCAATAGTGTCTCAGGTCTGGGTGTTTGTCATACCACCGTTGTTTCTGATTTCCATAACACAAGTGCTATAGCACTTACTTTGGAATTGGAGCAATATTTAAGTGATGTTGTCAAATATTTATTTATTTCAGCTGAAGTCTTTCTTCTGTTTATTTTACCTTTTTTTCTGCGCCTTGGTGTAAGAAAAATAAGGCTCGAAATAATTCGATAGGGTAATTTTGTATGAAAAATATGTACAGCGCCATCTAATGCTGAAAAGCGAAATGAAATTTCCGTAGAGAATTTACCCATCTCTCTCAATAGATGTTCGTGCTAGCTAGTAGTAGGGACCGATTCTCACGCGATAGACAAAATGTCGAAATAGAGATATGTCGAAATAAAATGGCGGTTCCGCCATTTTGTCTATTGAAACCTGTTTTTGGTATTCTCGAAATGTCACCATAGAGATAGGTATGTCGATGGCTAGCCTTCGACATGCAACGTGTGGTCGAAAGCGGTAGAGATTGAATATCTCGAACGTTGCGTTAGTCGAAGTGGCGAATTGTCTCTTTCTTATGAGATGGGTGACCATTACGGACCACCATTAGGGCAACAACGAATGTTAAGCTCCTTATGAAAAGACCGGGTAAGATAGGTGACCATTTGGGACTGCAATTCTAAGAAATGGCTGGCTGTGAGATGGGTGACTGTTTGTGACCGCTACGCGACGAAAGTAAAACAATTTTGAAAGAAGATCGGGTTTGGGATAGGTGACCGACGATACCAGAAATAATCAATGTTAAACAACGTTTAGAAAGACTGGGTATGAGATGGGTGACCGTTTGAGACTTCGATGACGAATGTTAAACAACTTTGTAAAAAAGATCAGGTTTGTGATAGATGACCGATTAAGCCAATAATGATCAATGTTAAACAGCGTTTCGTTTCTTGCAGGCAGACAAACGTATCCAAACCACTGGACTCTTTTTCGACTTGCCAAAACTTTCACACACCTAAGTGTGTCTGTGTGTGTTGTCTAAACAACACAATGATTGAGCTGATTTTAAGTAAAATGAGGAAATGTTTCTCTGAAGTCATAAAACTCAATCACTGTTGTCTAATTAAATTTGCAGTTTTTTAGGCATCAAACTGTTGGGATATAATGTAACCTATTTTGTGTAAAAAGGTTTTGCCACTTTAATACAAGTAAACTGTTAATACTTAATTGATTTAAGTAGGTACCTATAAAGCAGTCGGTAATATCACCATGTCGCTTCCGCAAAACCATAAAACTAAATTTTCAAATCAAACTCATCAACCTAATAATTTACCGCGTCCAATTCTGTTTTATTAACAGGCACAATAAAACCCAATTATGACATGTGCATCGTCAATGATATTTGCAGTTTTGAATCGTAAAATTTGAGTTCTGGGAAGCGAATGAGTGGAGTAGAAAACATACCTTCGACTGGGCTCCCCGCCAAAATCGTGTTCATTCATTTAATGCTTGCGTGGGTGGCGACGGTGGCGCTCCGAGCGGGGAGTAGCGAAAACTTGGCGTGGTTCGTTTCGAAGTATAGTTGTGTTTTCATACAATTTTGTTACCTTGTATTTATTGTGCTTTTGTATTTGAAAATGTATGTAATTCATCTTACTTTGTAATTCATCGAAGAGTTTAATTAAAGTTCAACAAAATTATGCAAACGCTGTTTTAATTTAGCAAGTATAAGGCTCAGTTGCGCCACCTAACTTTAACGATAAAAAGCTTGTTAAAGTACCGGTTAAGCACAAGTTAGCCAAAAAAAGAGGTTGCCAGCCAGCATGATGTCCTTTGACAAGTTTGACGTGACATTATCATTTGACGATAACCGTAACTTTGGCAGCGTTTTGGTGCAACTCACACTAAGACTTCTATAGATAATAAAAATTCTTACTTCCTTTTAAGAAAAATATAGCAAACTATTTCAGTTAACGTACTGAATAAAATAAAATTAAAAATTAATTAAATTTAATTTGAGCTTTATGCCATAAATCGTCAATTTCAACCCTAAAATGATCGTGGCTCTATCACGCTCAATCGAGACCCCAATAGCTCGTAGTTGCGCCAAACTCGAAAAGTTCCCGTTGAAGTTTTTCAATAATTACCTTTCCCCCGTCTACCCTTCACTTATTATTGAGCCCCGGAGCCAGAAGGGTGGAGTGGGCACTATTGTTCTCCTTTTAATTTCGTACCCACCTCCAACGTGTCTCTTTATACGGAGGACGGGGTGGTGGTGACAGCGGCTTGAGCGGAAAGCGGGTTCATACGCTTACTATTAGCGGTCACTGTTAAAATTATGATATCCTCAATGTACGTGAAGATATTAGAGAAATATTTACTTAAGATTTTGGGGTATGTTAATAAAAGCAATAGATTCTCTTTTTTTTTCTTCAACAGTTTTTCTTTGGTTTCTGAGATAACAAATAAACGATTTGTATTTGTATTTGTAACAATCATCCCTAGTGCACGATGACCTCGAGAGCTGGTTTGTCTAGATTGGAATATCAAAAACTAGCTTCCACCTGCAACTTCGTCCGCGTGTACATTTGGAAAATCCCTAGGGAACCTTTGACCGGGATAAAAAGTATTCTATGTTAAAACATTGGCTGTAAACTATATAAGCTAACATATCCAGGCTATAAACTATCTGTGTGTCAAATTCTACCCAAATCTGTTCAGCCGTTTCTGCGTGATCGAGGAACAAAGATCCAAACCTATTAGTAACTAGGATTACATTCCAATTTTGACAACAAACCCTTTGTTTAACTGTCAACAATAACATTTAGGGGTAGACAAAATCTGTGTCGGGTTCGTCACGCTACGCCTGCAGCAGTTCAGGAGCAGTTCGACACAAAAAAATGTAAGGAAATAAATAAATTTTTCGCTTCTCGCTCACATACTAGCCACAGCCGATAAGCTCAACAAATAAAGATTTTTAAATAGCCTCCGGCACAACGGTCATCCGAATATTATGAGTTTTTGCTATTAAATTTATTTGCTTTGGGCATTATGATGCAATAAAGGTGAGGGTGACCAAATATATTGGCGGTAGGTTCGGTAATAAAAATTTAGATAACGGAGAGCAGTTCATTATTGTATTTTTTTCGTTTTTATCGCCTGCGGCTGCGGCCATATGTGCTCGATGTATGGATGCGACTTTATCTAGCTTTTGTTTACACAAAGGTAAAGTTTACAAAGAGTATTAACATGGAAACATTGTATTTACTCTTATTTTTTTTATCCACGACGGGTTAGGCTTGGCACCACACCACATCTGATGTTAAGTGATGATAAGGCCGAAGGTGGAAGCGCACTACACGGAATCCTCACTACTGAGGAACTGACGATCTTACCTCTAACTGCCGGAACAAAACAATTTTTAAATTGTTTTTAGGGCGTCAGACTTAGGTAAGATTATGGTAGCTAGCCAGGCCAACCTTGAAATAAGCCCTACCACCAACCAAACCAAGTACAAATGTACCCCCCTCCTGGGAGGTGAACCCGGAACCCCTGCGTCTTACACAGCGAATCACTAAACCACAGAGGCGGTCAAAATATACAAACTTTGTATCACTGCCAAGTACTCGATGCCCTTTAGCTATCTAAGGGCATTGAGTACCTACTAAATAGATAAATTTTAAGTTTATTTCTTTTTAACATTTAAAGGATGTCAACAGCTGTGCAAATGCATTATTTTAATTAATTTTGCTAAGATTAAAAAAATCCCTTATAAATGTGCGAGCATGTGAGCTGCATTAATTATTATTCACCCTTTATTCGACGTGCGCAAATATTCCGTTCGTCTGTCTGTCTATCGTGCTTAATGTGGATTTTTCGGTATGTAAATACGTTGAATGTATCTGTTGAATTTGGGCTAAACTGATGTGATACTTAGGTATTCATATAAATACAGGATATGGATCTTAGAATAATAACAACCTAGAACAATAGTTCCCTACAAAGCGTTATGTCGAAAGTGATGCAAATAAAATAGCTAAAATGGCTCAGTATTCAGATTTTTAACCTTCACACGTTACCTAACCGAACATATAAGAATTAAAAAGTTTCAATTTCCCTTTAGGGGATTAGTTAATATTTTAATGGGTTTAAGTTACGATTAGGTAACGTATGAAGGATATAAATCTGAAAACTGAGCCATTTTGGGTTAGTTTTATTTGTCTCACTTTACATAGGAGGACTCGGTTTCTAGGCGTTATTATTATAAGTGAATATACTTAGATCGCGACACCATTTCAGCTTGATCAGTTTTGCTGGGACATCCAGTAATATCTCAAATTATTGAAATTATTATTATAATTGCATTGAGCTGAAAATGTGAGACGACAATTAGAATAGATTATAAACATACGTGTGTAGTACAAAGCATTCGCTATAGAATGAAAGTATTACTTCAGTACCCGTAGCACGAACAGCTATCAAAAAAAATAACGTGCGTAAAATCATTCGATAGTGCAATTTTGTATGAAAAATTAGTACAGCGCCATCTACCGCCGAATAGCGAAATTAAATTTTCCATAGAGAATTCTCTATCGAGTAATTTTACGGGCGTTATTTTTCTCGATAGCTGTTCGTGCTAAGGGTATAGGTCGGTAATCGACTCGAAAAGTGACTATAAAAATTATGTAAGTAAGCACCAGCTACACATGGATTTTTTTATATATTTTACTTTGTCTTTGTAATGACTGTAATTTTTAACGTGTTTAACTGACTTTCAAACTAAATATCTAAATGTCGAATCTTAGGTTAATTTCAAAATCAATTGATCATTCATCTAGCAGGGAAAACTCAAGTCATAGTTGTTCATGATCTTTTTATAACTTACTTATAAGTCATCAATTTGCATAATGTTATGCTGTTTATATAACAAGTTAGCAACATAAATTTACCGCCATAGCCCCATTACCCCATACCTGCCGCGGTTTTGGCACACGTCCCTCACCAACCTGATTGATTTTTATGGAGATATTGTTCGCTAAATAGGATTATATCGAGCTGGTATGCGCAGGATATGCGTTTTGAGCAGATGGGCTTAATAGTTTTCGCACTTCAGGCATACGGTGTAATATAGTTTTTTTTAATATAGGTACCCGCTTAGTGTTAAATGTCATCTGATGGTTATTGGTAGTAAAAGGTTAAAGTAGAAAAAAATACCGTGTTTTTGTATGTTTTTTGAAAGAAATAAAATCTAAATTAAATAATTCAGTGGTTGGAGTTACCTTAAGCTGACTGAAAAATATGATTTTTAAAAGCAATAAAGACTAAACTTAAATCAAGCCATCCAATAGAACAGTCGACTTTCTGTAGGTACCTCACACCCAGGAATACAGCGTCATTTTGCAGTCGTTAAAATAAAAAAATAGACAGCTAAAACAGTGTGAGAAAGATTTTTTTAGCGTTTTTCGACCCATGTTTTCTGGCAAAAATGTATAGTTTCATTAGTAGAACATTCCCCAAAAGGATTAAAATGACTTCTGTTAATTTAATACGTCGATTCAATCTTTGATTTACAAGCTACCTATTCTCGTCTCGTTCTAAGACAATCGCTTACGAAAATAGCACCGCCGAGAAGCGAACTCGAGCACGCCCGGTGTATTGTCAAAGTAACTAATACGCCCGACGAATGGTATACATCACCGATCGCGCATCACTTCCTCACGCAACAGAAACGTTTTGAGTATCGATACTTTCAAATCGAGTATTTTACTGACACTCTTAAAAGCTACGTGGTTGTTGACAGGGCTTATTTTAAGTCCGCCTGACTAGCTACCACCATCTTACCTAAGTCTGATCACTTCCTCACGCAACAGAAACGTTATGTATGAGTATCGATACTTTCTATTCGACCATTTTACTGACACTGTTAAAAGCTACGTGGTTCTTGGTAGGGCATAATTCAAGTCCGCCTGGCTAGCTACCACCATTTTACCTAAGTCTGATCACTTCCTCACGCAACAGAAACGTTATGTATGAGTATCGATACTTTCTAATCGAGTATTTTACTGACACTCTTAAAAGCTAGGTATGTGGTTCTTGGTAGGGCTTATTTCAAGTCTGCCTGGCTAGCTACCACTATTTTACCTAAGTCTGACGCCATAACAATAGTTTAGAAATTGTTGTGTTCCGGCAGTTAGAGGTAAGATAGCCAGTTCCTTAGTGATGAAGATTGCGAGTGTAGTGCGCTTCTACCTTCGGCCTTAACGTCACTTAGCATCAGGTGAAGGCCAAACACTAACCCGTTGTGGATAAAAAATAGAGCTCTTTTTTTTAACACGTTTTTATTAGGTTGCTTTCTCGTTTGTTTGTGTGTTTGTCCGCAAAGTTTGCGACCGATTTTTAACTAGCTTCCCGATGAGCTAGAGACTTGAAACTTTGAACATAAATCAGAACTGGAATACAATGCAATATTATGGTGTCATTGAGCTGATCTGATGATGGAACTGGAAGAAGGCCACAGGAACTTAATGATGCAACCATACAACCCCATTGTGATTAGGCTTGTTAGAATCGTCTTGACGAGAAATCTAATGGGAGATAAGGTCCAGGGTCTGATGATGAAGCTGGAAGGCCATGCCAAAGGAACTCAATATTGAAACCGTGCAATCCCATCGAGTTTGGGCTCATTTGAATCGTCTTGATGAGTACTTTATTGGGAAAAAGTGTCCGAGGATCTGATGATGGAGCCGGAAGAAGGACATAGGAACTCTATGATAAAACCACGCTACCCCATTGAGTTTGGGCTCGTTTGAATCGTCTTGACGAGCACTTTGTTGGGAAATAGTGTCCGAGGATCTGATAATGGAGCCGGAAGAGGGCCATAGGAACTCTATGATAAAACCACGCTACCCCATCGAGTTTGGGATCGTTTGAATCATCTTGACGAGTACTTTGTTGGGAAATAGTGTCTAGGGTCTGATGATGGAGCCGGAAGAAGACCACTGGAACTAAAACCATGCAACACCATCGAGTATGGGCTTGTTTGAATCGTTATGACGAGTGCTCCGATAGGAGATGGTATATTTTTAGTCTTAGCTCGTTAACTAAAAAGCATAAAATAATAATTTATTGAAAAAAATATTTTTAAAAAACACGTTTTTAAAACGGACTAAATTATTACAAAAAAAATCGGACTAATAATATTAAAACGGACAAGTAAAAATACAGAAATTTTAAACCAAAAAATTTTAAACCTAAAAACGTGGGGCGCGTTTTGTAAAATTTATCATCGATATTGTCTATAGCATGCGCCCCACGTTTAGGTTTAGGTAGGTATAGGTTATTAGGGTTATAAATATTTACAGAAGAATTTATTTTTTACTTTTTAGTTTATTTTTAACTGTCCGTTTTAATATTATAGTCCGATTTTTTTGTAATAATTTAGTCCGTTTCAAAAACGTGTATTAAAAAAATTTTTTTTTTGAGACATTTTGAGCAGTATTTTGTTTTAAAATGACTTTTAAACTAAAATCGGCTCAGTCTTTATAAATCTTGAAAAATATCGTAATGATGCCATAAATAGAGCACAAAGTATGACGAAGAACTTTATGTTATGCAGAAATCTAGTGATGCAGTACCTATATTTATGCAGCAGCTCATGGAATCATGACATTATTTAAGTCAGCCAAAAAAAAGAGGCCTTTATATTTCGATTTTGTATTTAACTTAATTCAAAAGCTTTTGTCAAATAAAATTCTTTTAACGGATACTAGCGCGGTTTTACAGAAACTAGTTGTTATTTCATTTAAAGTCGGTTAATTGGTATTTAATTTGATTTTTTATTTTTCAGACGTTTTGGCACCACTGCAGCTTGGTAACTGGCTACTGAAGCTACTCGTGAGCTGCAAAAGTGCCGAAACGTCGAGAAAATGAAATATCTAAATAAATACCAACTAATTACAAAAATAATTTCAATAAAACCGCGATAATATCCGTTAAAAAGTATTTTATTTCGTGTCTAGTGAGCGCGTAAGCTTGAGAAGTGAATAGCTAAGTATCTATTCTATTTGGTCTCTTTGTCAGATTAATTAGTTTTGTTATCTAACAACTTTATGCGTTTGTCAATATCGAGTAATCGATCTTCACGCTGCCCATCACTAGCATCACCAACGCTGCCAGTCAATGGGATCGTTTTATTTGATCACCTTCATCATCACATCACCAGTCCTACCTTTGCAGCCGCAAATACGATTGTGATGAAATCAACTTGACCATTCCGTTTGTTCCGCGTTTAAATTAGCACCTGTGTAATGGAATCAATCGAATGCAAATATATTATTATCTTAGTTAGTCTAGTTCTTGTTTTATTGTCTTTAGTAACAAACCTGTTTGAATCTAGTTAGTTTGCTAAAAGTCAAAAGAATAAAAGCAGTGATTCAGAACAAAATAACTACTATTCGAATACTTTCAGAAGGTAAATTTTAAAGAACGACCCATGTGTGTAAGTAAATTAATTAGATTAAAATAAATATGTAATCATTTCATAAACAATTTTCCATTTCCTAAACAGGAAAAATACCTACTTCGAATTTTAACTTTTTTTTTCTTTTTGTCAAGTAAACATGTCCTCGCCAGAAAGTTACATCATAACAAACTATGGGGTTATGCGTCCCATACACAGAAAAGCCCGTCTATAATAAAGTGGGGACATTTGTCGGCGATACCTTCGTCCGTTCCTGAAAAACAAAATTTTACGCAACACATATCATAGTGGACAGGGGTGCGGAGGCAACGCACTGGGTACGAAAACCACGCGTTTTTAAGTTCACAACAAAAGTTGCTCTCAGTCAGTGTCCAAAACTAAATAAGACTGTGAAGTCCAGTGAAAAGTTGTTTATTTTCATGTAGAATCGACATATTCGATGTGAAAAGATACCTGTACTTACTATCTTACAAATTCTGTTTCTTACAAATTAAATATCTGAAAATTGTAGCAAAGCCATCATGAATGGTTGATTACCTTAAAATTACCATTCTGAATTTGCCCTGAGTATTTTCGATATTGTGTTGTGAGTCAGGTCTCCTTACATTTTTACCTCGATGATAGCTTGACGTAGCGCGACGTCACGTCTGCGTAATGTTTTACTTATAGTACTTTTCGCTAATCTTACATTTCTTCATCATTCGTTGATAATTCTTCAATTCTCAATCGCAATCTATCGTGTGAAGCACTTATTTCATTCTACATAATATATTTTCTCCCCTATGCCTAGCCTACTTGCTACATGAAAAGTTTTCACAAAGAGTTTTTTTCCGAGAGTGACGTAAATGATTAATTGAAAAAATAAAAATTCTTCGGTGCCTGTTTGCACAGTTCGATAGCGACTGTAGCAAAGAAAAACTGTAGTAAGCAATTTTGAATGCAATTTGGCACAGCGGCTCTGGCGGTAACTATACTAAACTAAAAGTTGTCATACAAATGTCAATTGCAGTTGATAGCGAGTATAGTAAGCGTGAACTCAAAATACGCCTACGGAAGTTTTGTATGATACCGGTCATGTCCCCGGCCCAGTGCGTACCCCCGTGCGGCCAGTCGCGGACACGGTCAGTGCGCCCGCTCTAAAGAAGTGAATAAATCTGCCGGCCGCCCGACAAGGTGAATATAAATATAAAGAATCCGCGGACCCACTTCCGCCCCTTTTAGGGTTGCCTACACATCGGTTGGGGTTTTATACTAATCGGATATGGTCCAGAATACTTACTTTAAACTTTAAACCCATCCTACTTCCTACTATCCTACTAATATTATAAATGTGAAAGTTTGTGGGTTTGGATGTTTGGATGTTTGTTCCTCAATCACGCAAAAACTACTGAACGGATTTGGTTGAAATTTGGCACACAGATAGTAGATAGCGTAGATTAAAACATAGAATAATTTTTATCTCGATATTCCCACGGGAACGGGAACCACGCGGGTGAAACAGCGGGCGGCCGCTAGTATTTCTATACGTTGTACAAATTATACTAGTAAAACCAGTAGAAAAGTTTAAAAAATAGGTGACTTCCGGGAGATTAGTACTTACTATTATAGCATATCCTTCCTACTTGCGGGTATCATAAATAGCGACAGATGATAAGTTGACCAAGAAATAGGCTGCAACGTTTTCCGATGAAAATGGCCCAATGCAAGTATTGCCATGACCACATGGTCCAACCCACCTGCCAAGCATAGAGATTATAGCAATATCCTTAAATGGGTAAGGCCTACTTCCTGCAGTAGACTGCAGTAAGCTGTTATGATGATGATAAAGATAGTAGATAGTTGCTGATTTCTTCTCCAATTCCTTCAAGTCAAAGTCAAAAATTCCTTTATACTTACAAATAAACTTAAAAATTAAGCACTTTTGAATCGTCTATATTATCCTGCCACCCGTCCCAGACCTTTTGCGTCCATACAGTCTGTTTTTGGAACTCCTTCCACCTTCTGGTAGAACCAGAAGGTGTCAGAAATGCTCAATCTCTTGGATCCTTTCGAAATCAAGCCAGGAGTAATTTCCTTTCTTTTACTCCTCGGTAATTACTTTTGATATTTTCTTTTCCATTTTCCTGAATTTATTTTATGTATGTTACATAATTATTCTTTAAATAGTTCACCCACTCCTCTGCGTCCTATTTCATTTACTATTTTTCTTCCAAGGTTGCCTGGAAGTGATTGCTGTTTAGCAATAAGGCCATCTGTTGGATACCTTCTTCTTTGTTTCTGTTACTGTTTCTTTGTTTGTAATTTGTGTTTTCGTGTGCAATAAAGAATATCATTATTATTGACAGAGCGAGCGAAGCCTCTCTGCGGCTTAGGCAAAAATGCTTTCGTATGTTTCCTCTTCAGGTTGCATTTCTCAACCGATTCTTGAAATCTTGTGAGCAGGTTCTATAATTATAATATTGTCGATTCAGTTTTTCGACATTTTTCAAAATTGCGGAGATATAGGAAAAATTATAAATCAGCCATTTCGAAAATGTTCAAAAGTGACACAAGCGTTGGGTCTACAGCTTTAGCTTACAGCAAAAACACTAGTTATAGTTGTTATAAATAGTTGAATAAAAGTTGTTGTACATAGAGAGGCATCCCTGGCGTTAGCAGGCGCCGCGCCGGAGCGGTCACCGTGAAAGACTAGGTGATCATAAACCCCCGTGCATGTTCTTACATAATAATATTCTTGAAATATTCCCTCGTGGGGCGCGCCCCGTAACAGAGCCATGCGTGGAGACGACGCTGCGGCGAAATCAGTATTCGCACGAACAACTATCGAAAAAAATAACGCTCGTAAAAACATTCGATAGAGTAATTTAGTATGGGAAATTTGTATCTACCGCTGAAAAGCGAAATAAAGTTTTTCATAGATAATCACTCTATCGAGTACTTTTATGCGCGTAATTTTCTCGATAGAAATATTACGAATAGTTTTAGCATAATGTAGGAAAACATTTGACTTCCATTTCCGTTTGATGTTAACCAATGTGATGGGGATTTCTTCTTTAGACTCTAGCTAGTTATAATTAGAAGAATACAGATGTAAAACTTAGTGATTATTTCCTCTATGTACAGATGTTTCATTCAAAATGTCAGTGTTTATTTAGTTAGAAGTATCAAAAGAAGGTTCAATCCTTCTTCCAAGTGATTGTGTAGGTTTCATAAAGGGTAAAAAAAATCTCCACAATGCTGCGAATCCTGCGGTGATTTATATTTTTTTCTTTACCAAAAGTGTTTTTTTTTAAACAAGAGCAGATAATATTAATTGATTAGATTGTCATAATTAAAAACTGTTGACTTGAGGTAATAACTAGATATTTTTTAGGTTTATTATAACTTTTCTCATAGTGAGTGATCCCGATCGCAGATGTAACAGAAAAAAATATATTAACGCACTACTCTTTAGTTTTTCTCCTAATGTATCTCAGGAAAATCTCAGGAAACGGTCACAACGAGACAAACTACAGGCCATGCGCCGCGACACGCGCCATAACGCAGCCCACTGTGTACTCACGGCAACACATACCGCTTGACACTGGGTACAATGTACATTGTACCTCTAAGTAGAGATATTTTTTTGTATGAAACTCCAGTATAGGTAGTCATATTTAATACACTAGCCTTTACCTATAGAAAACCTGAGTATCATGTGACAATCCTATAACCTAAATCCGTTTAGTACACAGGTATCGAAAATAACGCGCGTTACACACGTTACGTAAGACCCTTAGCATGAACAGCTATCGAAAAAAAAACAAAAGTACTGGATAATTATTATTATTATAGTAATTCTATGGTGGTTGACGATGTTTGGAGGTTCGTTACTTCATCACGCGAAAACGGCTGAACGGAATTGAATGAAAATTGCCATACAGATACTTTATAGCTTAAATCAAAATACATAATAATACATTTTATCCCTGTCAAAGGTTCCCTATGAATTATTTCGAATCTCAAATGACGATATCGCGGGCGGAAGCTAGTATTGTTTGAAATAATAATAACTAAAGTAATAAAATGTATTCAACAGCACTGATGATGTCCCAAAGTTTTTTTTATTATTTACGTTTAGAATTAATCGTCAATGTGTTTAGTTGCATTTTACGACATTTTAACAGTTCATACGTTGACATGCGCACTATTAAATACTCGTAAAAGTGGTATAAAACTTTTTAATATTGCTTTAAAAATATTTCGTACGGGTGGGCCGGAATAAGGTCGCCTCACACGACGCAACGCGCGCGGTGTCGCGTCGCGGTCGCGGTTGGTCGCGGTCGCGCGCGGTGGTTGCGATTGGCCGTGACTGTTGTTTAGTGTTGTGTAAGGAATTAAATCTGTATAAGTTATAATTATTTTTTAATTCATTATTATTTATTTATCTATCTCGACCTCCTCCGTGCTTCAGGAGGCACGTTAAACGGTTGGTCCCGCTATATTTCCCATAAAAAAAACTCAGCTATCATAGCCATGACGATCGTAATAAAACTATAGTTCAAATCATGAAGTGATCAAAATATCGAAACCGAAATATTCGTAACTTAAAATAGACAAATAACAAAAATAATTAACGTAATATCGTATTTCTGAAGTCTTGAAGAATCAGAGTCATCATCAGGAACAGAAGTTCCTAGATAAGTCAATGTAAAAAAAATTGGCACAAATTTCGTAGATATTTATTTATTCTTGTTTTATTCGTTCTTGATCTTTACCCTCTTGTCCCATCTCTAGTGATTGAATCACAGCCACTCACTACTGACTGTTGACAGCGATGGCGTCCGACCGTGTCGCGCTTTGATTGGCGATGTTTGATGCGCACGCGACTCAGAGAGGCCAATATTTTAACGTCATCCTTTCACCTTTTTAGTATGACGTCTGTTCAGTCTTTAAAGGAGTTTTATTAATGAGCTTTTTTTTTTTAAGTTGGAGACTGCTGAACCAATTTTGAACATTCTTTCAGACCTACTTATACTATTTTCGGGTTTCTCTATCACAATACTCGTAATTAATTAAAATATTAATTGTTTTTTATTTTTATTTTTTAATAATTTACTACCCACAAACTTATTACGTCTGGGATTCTTACTAAAAAGTAGCAAAAATTTACCCACTTACATTAGGAAGCTACGTTATGTCCAATATAATAATGCTCAAAAGAAAATATGGGCCACTATATTTTTGGTTTTTCATACAAAAGAGCCAACTTCTGAAAAATATTTTTAAGATAAAGTCAATATGATTTTATTTGAACTTGATATTGTTTGAAAGCTAGTAGTAAACAGCGGACTTTACTGATGAATTTACTAACTTCTCATATTCCCCGTGTGTCAGAATAAAAACATGATGAACTCCAATTCTAATGACGTTACTTGACGTAGTAAAGTCCATAAGTTGACTATTACCAATAGCTTTCAAAAAATATCAAAACCAAATAAAATCTTGATCTTATATTAAAACCACCTTTTAGAAGTTAGCTTGTGTGGAAAACCATTATTAGCCCCTATTTTCTTTCGAGTTTCACGGATCATCTTCCTGAATTTTTTACACGCATGCTTTTAAATTATGTAGGAATATGTTCTCTAATATCCCCGTACATTTCATTAAGCAAACGTGAAGCAAACCTTTCCAATAACAGACACAAAGAGAGCAAGTCACACGGCACCGAATGAAAAACCACCGGCCCCGCCGCAATCACGCACTTATTCAAACACGGCTGTTTCACGGGTGCTTTTCAAGGTTCCTTTTTATAAACATGTGCCGTGTAATAACGCGGAATCAAAGGCTTTTGGTAACACGTAGTCTTTGTGCGATTCTTGGGGGAAAGAATAATTTTGAATGGGTTCTGGATACTGTTGTTTGGCCACATATCTAAAAATATATTAGAAAAGTCTGTGTCCAAAATCGCCTAAGAACTTGATACACGTTACATGATAAATACAATGTGTTACAAAAACCCCTTAAATCGAAATATGGTAGATGTACTATGTACACAACTCTATAAAATTATGATACCTGAAAACCACCACTTTTTGAATTCATTTAATTTTTATTATCTATTAAAGTAAGTAATTTAATTCTATTAAATTAAGTAAGTATGACTAATAATTCTGTTTGACATTTAATAATTATGATAATAAGTGTTTGATAATATTTTATTACTTTATTCACGAATGACAAATATTTGCACGTCGACAATATCGACAAGCCATGCTGTACTATTATTTAATTTGTCACCTGTAATTTTTACCATGTCATGGCAAATAAATAAATATTATTATTATTATTATTATAAAGATATCATGAGTTTCTTTAAAAATGCACAGATTCCCTGCATAGCACGAACTACTAGGACATTGAAAATGAAATTCAGGCATGAGGAAATAAAAAAAATTTACAAATCCATTTTTTTTAAATAGTTCATTATATTCCAAAATCCTTCATTCACTACCTACAACTAGATAAACTCTCATACACACCCTACGTCCATACCACAGTACTGTATAACCATGATGCGCTACAACTCACTCGCCGATGTACTTCTCGCCGATGTACTTTTTTGAGGGCGCACCTACAGCCCCTATTTTTATTTTTTTATTTTCATAATTTTGATCTCATTCGACAGCCAACTAAATACCCTAGGACAATTTTTTTAAGTTTTTTTTATTTCAGCTTAGTTCTTGAGATATACGGGCCCAAAGTCAAAAATTCAAAAATGTTTGACCAAAAAAACGGTTTTTCGACCATAAAGTTTTTGGATTTAATTTTTTTTTAATTCCTTCACCATCTGATAGATCTCCTCAATCAGCGTCCTTTGACACCCTATTTATCTATGAACTACCAATAGCTTCCATACAATCGCCGTGTCGCACTAAACTCCCAAATGGGACCTTGAACCCAGCGATCTAAGTAATTTTCAATGACAAAATGTCTTAATGATATCAATACCTACTTCTGCCCCCCTAGCATGACCGACGAAACCCCATATATGGCGTGATATAGCGTTTTATCGACACCCAACTGTCAATATCCATTGTCTTTTGTCAGTTAAACGTGATCAATCACTATATCATATCGTGTTTCGGTGGTCATACTAGGCAGGCAGAGTGCTTCTGCGAAAGATGAGCGACACCTTTTTTTTTTTTTTTTTATAGTAGGGGGAATGCTTTTACGCATCCCGAAGGTATGTGGGACTCGCCGGGGCACTAAAGATGAGCGACACCTGTTGCAATAGGATGCTTGAACAATGTATTGACTTTACTTATTATATTAATAAATTTAATTTTCACAGAGAAGATGCTCAGACACATTAAGATCCTCAGTTTTCAATTCCCGTTTGGGCGCAGGCCATTAATTGTTCACCACCTTATCTTTGCCGCACAACTACGACAGAGTTGCATTTAAATTTAAATCTAAAGCCACCTTGGTACTAAGTTTTCAAGTAATTTACTGGAGAATATTAAGCATCACCTACCAGGGGACCAGGACACGCCAGGGGTGGAGTTTTGTGTGTTTTACTAATTGCCAAAAGATGGTAATCAGGTACAACAGACGTATACCTGTCCTTTTCTAACTTATGGCTCCAGGTTCAAGCTATCTTCTTCGATTGCCGTCGTGAAGATATAACTCAAACGCCGAAGCAAAAACCATGACAAGGAATTAATTAAAGTTCAAGGTAAATAATGAAGATTGTCGCGTCTCATAATGAGTTTTTGCTTAAGTCTGTAAAATAATTATTACGGATCAGGTAATTAAGGAGTTTTGGGACAGAAAAGACGGAGTTAATTGGGTGGAAAATAAAATTCTGCCAAGAGAATAGTGATTTAAAACCACCAACTCCATTACGAAGATATTTAATTGTTTTCAAAAATATGAACTGCAAAAAACTAAATAAACTTATAAAACACAGTCATTATAATTAATTTTAAACGAAGTTCAACTTTGATTGATGACATTTATTTACTAGATAACCAAATTATGCATTTATGACTTAGAAATGTTTTTTTTTTTTTAAGTTGTTATTTTGTAATATGTGTGTCAGTTAAATAATAAAATAATTAAAAATGTTGTGTGCAATTGTAAAAGGGCGCAGACATGCACTTTTTGTATGTAAGTTTATTTTCTTTTTTATGATTTTGTGTCTGTTGTCTGTTATTGTGCCATTTAAATAAAATAAAATAAATAAAACACTTTTTACAGTTTACAGCCCATATGTTATTTTACGTGGTCCTCCCGTCCTACCTGGAAAGGTGTCAAAACGTCGAGCAACCCAAAATCTAATAAATCAAAGCTAAATAATTCTAAAGAACATCTGAATCAATACGAATATAGGTGTAATCCGTAAAAGTGTTTTAATTCTAATGTGAGAAAAAAGTGTTCTAAAAAAGTTTTATTTCTAACGTGGAAGTCTTAGAAGCGTTTATTATTTACTTTCAACTTCCACTAGTAAGTTATTTTTACGAATAAAAAAACGATAGGTACGTATAATATTAATTTAAATAATTTAAAAGCTCAACTCTTCTAATATCAAACAATTCGATTCCTAAATCGATTTAATTAAATTCATCGTTATCACCCCCATCCGATTCAATAGGCCGTTCGGAATTTAACACGGAAAAACCTTTTTATAATCAATTGAGAATTTTCCACGCGGTCAAATGTGAAAAAGTTGAGGTCGAAATTTTATGTGATTAAATTCAAAATGCCAGTTGAATTCACCGCAGGGTTTGCGATTGAACAAACTTCGTATTTAAATGATGTAAGTAGCAATTATATTTAATTACACAGATCAAAAGGGTAAGATGTTTGTTTTTTATTGTGTTTGTAAATTGTAATATTTGACAGCTCGAAATTTAAAGGCTGTGTAATACCAAAAAAAAACATGTTGTCCTCCAAAATTAGTAGTTAAGTAAATGATCACCAAATTGTAAACCACCCCGTGGTTTGGTGATCATTTACTAATTCTGGTGGTTAGGTTAGGTTAATTAATATGGTGATCATTTGAACATACGTCATTGTTAAATATGATTGACAAAAAATTGTAATGTGATTGACAAATTTTTTATATAAGTATCTTATTTTCAGATGGTAAACAACTATAGTTGCGAAAGCGCAAAATTCAAAAGAAAACACCCGAAAATTAGTTATTAAAAATAATCTTTCTAGTAGTATTTGAAAAATTTGGTATAAAATATAAACCCTATGTATGAATAAAGTAACAACATTATTAATTATATTTTTGAATGAGCTTAGGTGAACAAAGGTGTTCTACTCCACGTATTCAAAGTATGTATGTGTATGAATGAGATATCGATTTCCAAAATACAAAACTCATCTCGAACTAAATGACTCTCATTGCCCTTTACTGAAATATGAGGGTACGAAAAAGAAAAAAAAATGGATATGACAATTTTATTGGTGTTTATAAAGTTTGTGAATATACTTTTATTCTAAAAAATAACTTAAGTGGGTACTATTCCAAAAAAGTACATAATTTTGTTACTTGTTCGTTTGAAAACGCTTAATAATTAATTGAATCGTCTATATTTTTCAACCACCCGTTCAAGACTTTTTAACTGACAAGAAGAACGTAATACATTTACAGTACTAAACGTACCCCTACCACGAAAATCTATTCAGAAAAAAAAATCACCTAAAATTACTCGAAAGAGTATTACTTACCTATGGAAACTTTAATTTTGATTTTCGGCGACAGATGACGCTGTACAAATTTCCCATACAAAATTAACTTATATTTTTAGACGCTTTTTTCTCGATAGATGTTCGTACTACGGGTAGGTAGATGTCTTGTCTACATTAAAGTAACTACTAAACGCGAATTTTGGTGCTTTTGAGCGCCAGCGAAACAACCCTTACACAAGTGGTTCAAAAATACTTACTAGGGCTGTTTCACCTCTTGTTTTCTATGAAAACCTTCACCCCAGGGGGTTTTAATGGAGGTATCGAGTGGAAAGAAGGATATTATTTGTATTCTACACTACACAATGTATACTTTAACTTCCTCCAAATTTTTTTTCATTAAAAGCTTCGATCATCTTATAAGTAACATATTTTCCCCAGATTTTGTTCTAATTTTATTCCATTTCCAACAACTTTTTTATGTAACAGTTCCATTAGCTTCTCGCATCCATGTTTTCACCTTTCACATTCGACAATAGTACTCGTGCCGGCGG
Source organism: Agriphila tristella (assembly GCA_928269145.1). Classification (NCBI taxonomy): domain Eukaryota; kingdom Metazoa; phylum Arthropoda; class Insecta; order Lepidoptera; family Crambidae; genus Agriphila; species Agriphila tristella. The sequence continues at coordinate 713,202 of OV743440.1, read as the reverse complement.
CGGGCTCAGGGGTTCGATTCCCGTCGACAGATGTGCGAACCCACTACCCCTGTACCAAACAAGTTTTATTTATAATCGCATACGAACCACTTGGGTGGTCAAGTGTTTGGAAAAATTGTAATTTCACCGAACTGATTGAGAATGGAGGTTTGTTTGTGTCAATAAGATTTTAATTATGATTGTTGTAGAAACAAAATCAAATAAACGCACAGTACATTATCTTTTTAACAAATTAATAAATTCAAATATCTATGAGAACTCCATACTGATTATTGTGCATTCGTAAAAGCATTTAACTACCTATAGCCCAGTAAACGAAAAGGTGTTGAGAGAAATGATTGGAACACAATTTTTGACCTTGTAACTTTGTTTGGACTAGTTAGGAGGTGAACATATCAAAAGTCCCCGTCCGTAGCCTCTATGCCGGAAGGGGGGGGGGGGGGGGTTTGAAGGTCCCATTTTTGTCTAATGGTAATAAAAGATCAAAATCGGCTTCAGATCGGTTAACGGCATTATAGTTAATGCACGGCAGATTGTGCTCAAGCCTCACCTTAAGACAGACATTCAAGAGCGAATATCTCGAAAACTATATAAGATATCGAAAATTTTGACTGGATGAAACTTGTAGCAAAAATCATCTTTCATTTTGTAGAAAGTCTCATGTCGCTAGAACGCATAGTTTTTAAGATATAAAAAAATAGGGCCTTCAAACTCCCCCTCTACCCCCGGCATAGGGGCTACGAGCGGGGACTTTCGATTCACCTTCTAACAGGTCCAAACAAAGTTACGCAGTCAAAAATTGTCTTCCAAGCATTTCCCTCTATACCTCTTTTTCAGCTTTCTTTGCCTGAACTACCACTAAAATTGGTTAGTGTTGAATGAAAAAAAAAATATTTAAAAAATGTTCAGGCCTTAATTGCCAAATCAATAATTTTGAAGAAATTTTGGTGTAGGATAGGATTGGACCTTGGAAAATCATAGGCTATGGGAAAGAAAATCTGTTGTTCAGCTAATTCCAGCAGATATGCTATTCTGTAAAATGGAAACACCATTTAATACCATGTCCATACATGTCAGGTGACATCTCAAAACAAGTTGAGAAACTCGCCTAGTCACAATATTAGGTGTTTGCAAAAGGCTCCCATTGGACAGACAGACAGACAGCCGACAAACTAGATTATGCCACCTCCATCAAAGTCCGCAAGATTGATGTGCTTTCAGCAAATGAGCTGAGCATTGCAAATCTCACTGCATTTTACACCTTACACACCTTTGCTTAAGAATAAAAATTATTAATTCCCATTTACTTGGTTTTACTCCCAGCTAATCTTTCATTAGAACCAACACGATGCGTTTAATGTTACGAATTTGTACTTTATTTCTATTGAAATAACGTCTTTTACAGGTGAATATAGAAAGTACCAGTTTTGTTTTTCTAATGATCCATCATTGGCTTTTTTTCACAACACCCCGGGGGACTTGTTAACTTTTCTTGCAGGTAAATAAAAATTCTAATAACTTGCACGAATTAACTACAAAATTGTAAGTGTTATGGTATATGTGTTGTGTACATAACATAATAATAAAGAATCTAGTTTTAACAAGAACATCGATTTAGAAATTAACGGATATGAATCGGTTCAGTAACTTTCAGGAAATCCTGAAAGTAATCTAATTTTTGTATGATAGAAACAGTGTGTTTAACATTTATAATTAAACTACGCTTTGATGTCTTAGCCGAAATGGTCTCCAACCTCAGCTAATGCCGCAAATCAAATCGAGCCAATTATTTTTAAAACGAAAGCACTCGCCAAACAATGCAATAATAAATTTCCCGTTAATCTTTAACAATTTGAGGAAATCTCGATAAACCGTAACTGTAATTATTCAGTCAGTCAATCTCATTTACTAAACCCTGACGTCATATCTAAAAGCAATATATCTATAACAGCATCCATTGCGATAAAATACCCCACACAATAAATGAAATATAAATCATACAACACACTTCTTGCATCGAGATCTTATCGGGAAAAGCGATATTCGTCTACGCGTTTTACAAAAGCAAAAAATACACCATCATAACTTTGCACCCCGAAAATCGACATTTGAGAAAATTACTTAAGCAATAAAGCTCAAAATTGTGTGTCAAATGATGTAATAAAGGTTGGCTTTCTCGTGTAATTGTCTAATGCTCCCAAGAGCGGTGCGTGGCCATTCCATTACCATTTTAATGTCGCAATGGAAGCGATCGCGAAATAAAAACCTAATTTAGATGCGTCTAGACGTCACGGTGGTTTGATTACCACCGAGGTAGGTGCTTAATGAGTTTCTAAAGGAATTGGAACGCATCTTTAGGACCATCTGGGTTTAAATTTGCCTTCAGGAGACACTTAACCATTAGGCGGAGATTAGATGAGAGCTGTTGGCCGATAGTTAAAGAAGCCTTTATTTTGATAAATTAAATTCTAAGCTCGTTTTTTCGTTACGTTACTAATAATTGAGATTAGATAACTAAAAATCAAGTATTGTGATGAATTGTCACCTGCCCCATAACGGATTTTGTAACAACGGATTTTATTTATTTATTTTGTAGTTTAGTATGTCAATCTCAGTATTGCTAGCTATTATTTCTAAATTATTTATGTGACTGATACTAAAGTAACTTTTTGTTTATACGGCTCAAAAAAACTACAGTGACTCTCAACTCACGAAAATTGGAAAATTGTATGACAAGTTTAGTACCTAAAATTCAATGGACCACATGTTGTATTTTTAAGCCCCGTCATGACGCAATCTTAGAGTAATAACAACGGCACTTATTAATAATGTAAGGGCGGAATTTAATGATAAAATCAACAGCAAAACAAAATAAAAGTCAACCAGGCATCTGGACAAAGTAGCATTCCCCACCCAGCGTCTACCACCAGGCATGTTAGCAACGTAAACGATCTATTTTGACAAAAGCAAATCCTTTACAATTAGCCGCTGCATCCCGGCCTATTACTCATACTGGTGCTAACCAGGCCGCTTCCGAGAACTGCCACCGTCAGCATTGTTCGATGGACACCTATTAATGCGCGGTAGCATGGGAAATGAGAGACGCTCACTGGGGCAAATAAACGCCGACGAACCAACTCCTCATTTTAGAAGAAACAACTCATAGGTATAATCGTATTGATAAACATAATATCACTCGAATCTCTCTGATTAGAAAAATGGTCAGCATGCTTAAAGGCTGCTATAAAAATACTTAATTATCTGCTGTGCAATACAATTGGGCTGCTTTAGTTAATAATAGTGATGTTTTGAATTTGTTTACATAGCTAAATGAAGTTAGAACTATTTAACTGCCTAATAAACTAGTAGCTCTGTGAGCTGTAGACCACGCCTTAACATTATTATCTCCACCATTTTGAAAAATTAAAAAAACTGAATCTACAAGAAAATCTATACAATTATCGAACCTCTCACAACATTTCACGAGAGTCAGTTGAGAAATGCGACTGGTAGAGGAGAACAGACAGACAGCCGGACGGATAGATACGAAAGTATTTTTGCCCAAGCTGAAATAGAGACGCTTTGCACTCGCTGGGTCAAAAATCATTGCAGCCAATAGGCATGAATAAACTATTCCAAGCAAACAACCAGACCAACCGAAAATACTGTTGGCAAAACTTTTTTTGTAACTGTCTTCAGTTAGGAGATTTTTTTCAGTTAAAACTATAATCCTCTAAATACAACGGCGAATCTATAGCTTATACTCAACATGTGAAGGACCTGCCCCCCTAGCCAAAGTAACATTTGCAAATTTTCGCTATCGCTTCGCTTCGACACATGTATGGATTTGACGTTTTAAAATTCGATTGTTAACGAAACCTTATGTCAATCCCATACATGTTTCGAAAGCGAAGCGATAGCGAAGATTAGCGAATGTTACTTTGGCTAGGCCCTCTGGGCTTATTCGTTGACGATAGTCTCTCCTGAAAGGAGCATATTGATCACATTGCTCAAAGAGTTACAATTGCACTTAGGTCTTTATACAGGCTTAAATATTTTCTCCCGTCCAGCACTAAAATTGCACTAATACAGGCTCTAGTTTTACCCATTATTGACTATGCTGACATCTGTTGCACCAATCTCAATGAAAATCTTCTAGAGAAGTTGGATCGACTTCTCAGTAACTGTATTCGCTTCATATGTATATGGATTACGTTAATACGACCATATCTCACACTATCGCAAACAACTCAAATGGATTCCTATTCGTGAGCGTAGGAACTTGAGAGTTGTCTGTTCTCTTTTCAACGTCTTGTTCGATCCTCTTACCCCAGAATACCTGAAATCTCGATTTCAATATCTGGGTTCCACACATCAACGTGATCTTCGCTCTAGCAGCAACCTTATTTTGCATACTCCTGTCCATTCATCCGGCTTCGTCTCCCAATCGATCTCTCTTACGGCTATACGACTCTGGAACGCCCTGCCCCTTGCAATACGGAGTGCCCCTAACAAGTTTGCATTTAAAAGATTGGTCTGAGAACATTACCTTAGCTCTCTACGTTAGCCCCTTTGAATCTGACATAGTGTAGTATATTTAATATTTTTATGGATGTATGTATATTATATATAAAATTATTTATATGTGTATTAATGTTTGTTATTTATCCTTAAATTAAATAAGTAATATATTTGCATTTACAACCTTAGATCTTTGCTTTGTTGCCGACACATTTATAGTTCTAACACCCTTACCGGTTGACTGTTAGAGAATGCTTTATGGCATTAAGTCCGCCATTTGCTGTAATTTTAGCAATAAATTTTAAATAAAATAAATAAATAAATAATCCACACTATAGCGAGCGACGTTCATGCATCCACAGCTACAAAAAGCTATCACCAATATTCACAAACATTACTATAAAGTCACTCAGTGCCCGTGGACTTACAGCGCACCGTACACCAATCACACGTAATACATAAAACAAACGAACCAATCACAGAGCTCTATTTCAACGTAGTGCGTTCGCGAAGTCAAGGGCCGTTTCAAAAAACTCGTTCGAGTGTTGTTTGTGAATACGGCCCCCTGATTACGATAATCTGTTGCTAACAATTCTCGATTGAAATCGTAGTTACATTGCTGCTTTAAGTAAGATAGTTGTAACATTAGTTCTTACTAAAGCAGCAATGTAACTGCGATTTCTGTCAGAGTTGTTTGCAACAAAGTTACGTAATCAGGGGGCGAGTGTATAACGTTTGTTTCACTCAGTGTGCGTTGATAAAGTTAGTGGGTAGCACACACCGCATGCATCTCCTATTAATCGAGAGCACCCACAATTTGTCACTCTAATTAGCTAAAGGAATCCATTTTGCGCGCATACACGGCCGATTAGTCTTCCCACATACTTTGGTTTTGCAGTTTTTGCTGGAGCTTGGCAAGCTGCGCACGCACCGATCTATTCGGGAAGACTGCTATTGGATGATCGGTGGGTTCACTAATAGGTGAAGAATATTACGTATTATACACACTGAAATTTTAATCATTTAGTTCCCGCAGTGGTGGTGCGGTGGTTCCACTCATTACAAGCAACTTTTACTATGGGGACAACACTGATATCGCGAAAAAAAAACTGCTGTTCCATACAAAAGCGCAATACCTACTCGATCTTAATGTTGATGATAATGTAACGCTGTAGATGATATCCAACACTCCAACCTTATCTCATGAAACGGAAGTGAAATTATTTTTACTAATAACACGTGGTTGTTGCATACAGTCTGTCAAGAAAGTCATGAAATTACTTTCTTTGTTATTAGTGTTATTGCATGACAACACTTAAATACTTTTGTAATGCAAGAACTACGTGTTTTTGGTAAAGATAATTTCACTTCCTGTTCATGAGATTCTGGTCTACCTTTAATCGCGCTTTACATTCAAATTTTGACGAATCCGAAATCAATTAGGTGCTATCTGTGGACTGCAAAGTAAGACAGATTAAATTTTGTGAAGTGTTAACAAACAAAAACATGTTTTTAGTAAAAGCCCCTTTAATATCAAAAGCTCAGATAATAAAATACGCTTCTACGACCCTACACTTTAAAGGGTAAATGTTTTTTACTTTCGATTAATTAGTTAGTGATTTCAAATAACATAAAACATGTGACCAAAGTTCACAATAATTGGTGAATATAATAGAACTGAAAAAATATATACGCGACGAAATCATAACCTACTTCTTCTTTTTGAAGTCCACAAAACATAACTTTCTGATTCCCCGATACGTATCAGCCGAAGTGTTAAAGAATTTCCCCAGCCACTTAAAGGGGCCATTTCACTCAACCCCTCAACAAGAAACGTAGAAAATCACATATTATTCAATGGGACCTCCACACCACACAGCCTCCATACCGATTTACCTCGCACTCATACATTCGCTTGTAGAACCGATCACTTTGTAATTCTCACTGAAGGAAAAGATTGGTAGGAGTAATTATTCTGTTAAAGATTTATCCAAAAATTGATGGATCCATTTCTTTAGTATTATAGAATAGAATAGAAAACTTTTATTAACAACACAGAGCACAAAGTAAAGAAAACAGTATACATTGGAACGAGTAACAAACAAGAAAAAAGAATTTACATTACATACATAATAAATCATGGAAAATAAAACAAAAAGTGTGGTGCTAATGGGCCCTGTCTCAGCAAAATTAACTTCTGGGTCATTTGTTAATGTTCAGAATGACCCAAAAGCACTAGTATTAAAATACTTAAGCATTTTTAAATGATTAGATATTGTTAAGTTCTAATTTGCAGTTGATGCAACATTTGAGTTTTAACAAACTACCCTTAGAAATTCGTTTCTTATCTGACAGAAATGAAGGATATGTTTATACCTACAATATATTACAATCCATAATACTCTAGCTAGATAATACCCAAAATGATAAACTCGGACATTTTGAGGAGTAGTCTAGGCTATCTAGATATCTATCATGGCACCAAATACAACAACAAAACTCTAATTCATATTCTGTTTCTAGATAAACTTAATCTTTAGAGATTTATGTGAAACGACTCTCTCTTTTCATGCACAACGGAACAGTGCTTGGCCTTCACCTGACATAATATTAAGTGACGATAAGGCCGAAGGTGGAAGCGCACTACACCCGGAATCCTCATCACTGGGGAATTGGCTAGAGGCTAGAGGAACAATTTTTAAATTGTTCTTATGGCGTCAGACTTAGGTAAGATGGTGGGAGCTAGCCAGTCGGACTTGAGATAAGCCGTACCATTAACCAAATCGAGTACAAATTGTACCCCCCTACTGGAAATTAAACTCGGGACCCGTGCAATTTACATGGCGAACCACTAGACCACACAGGCGGTTGAAATTTGGTCTCTTTTCGGAATACTTACTTCAGTTGAATTTCGACAATTGCGCGGGAAAACTGTCACCTCGTGAGGTACTGGCGGCCATTACCGATTTGTTCGCGCCACTCGCTCGGAAAGCTGTCGATGGCTGAACAAATTGATCCGTGTTACCTCCAAATTGGGGGTTTAAAAGTTATTGTGCAGTCACTGTGACTACTGATTTTTATTCCCCGAATAGCGTTTCGTTTCAACCTATCGAGTTTTACTATGCTTTGGAACACTGGATTTTATTATTATGAAGATAACTCTAGCTTGGCGCCCCACATCATTTACAGCAAGTTAATGAGAAACATATACATGTTTTCAAGTTATCAAGTGCACGTCTCTATTATGATGGTAAATTCGGTATAAAAAAACAGCTACACGTTATTAGCCTTCATTGTAAATCTTTTGCAGATGATCAATGATTTAATGTCTCTAAATAGTTTAATGCTGGCTTTACAGACTCTATTTCCAGATCAGTAGCTTAGTATGTGACTAACCACTCATACTTAGTAGTGGCTACTTAGTCTCGCTTTATTAGAACCGGGCGCTCTAACATATGTGGATGTAACTCAAGATCTAAATGACCTACATAGTGTAACAGTGTCATAACTTAGGAGCATAACATAACTTGCACCATTTGCTGCCGTCAAGTATCGTACACCCCCAATACATATTGTCCGCACATTCCTGAAGGTGTAATTAGCACAGACGCAGGCAGCAGTTGCGTTTGATTAATTTGAGGCGTAATTAACCGGACAACTGCTGTCTGGGTGTACCTAGACCGTGTCCAATATGGGTCACACGTGGTGGCAAATTATTGTTTAATATCAAGGTATTGATAGTACATTCGTTTAACGGGACAAATCTGGACCTAAGAGGAATTTAGCTGAAAGCGCCATAAGCACAATTTTACAGTAGAGACGATTTAGTGATAACATTGATGGTGTATATACTTTATTAAAACCAAAGCTGTTTTAACATATTTCTTATTTACTTAATTAAAAACTATTCTAGAACTAAAACTCTAACTATTCTATTTTCTTTTCCCAACTACACCCATAATAGGTATCTTTTACATAAGCCAGTCTTATATTAAAAAGCATCTGTAATATGATTTTAAGTGCCTTTTGGGTTTCCATATTTTTATTTTTTTATTATTCTGTAGCTGTAGATTACTTAATACACGAACAGCCCCCCTACTCAAATGGCCTGAAAAATTAACTTTTCTATTCCTAATTTAAAGCTTAATAAAAACAAGCAATTAGACTATCAAATCTCACGCCGCAAGTTTATGTAAATCGCAGACATTGTTGTATTATATAGAATTGACAAGCCTACGACACGCAAGTAATTTTAGAGTTTAAAGCTTATTTTTAATTTTTAAGTTAGCGAACGGATAGAAAAGTGGCCATTTGAGTAGCCCCCAGGAAGTGTATCAGTAGAGAGTTTTCTTACATGCATTATGTTGTGAGTCAACTGCTATTGACTAAATCAGTAATGAGAACTTTTATTGACTGAAGATTTGAATTCCTAGGTATGTTTGTTGTTTTTAATCTACCAGTATTATTTAACCCCTTGCATTCTACCAGTTAATACTAAAATGCCAACACACCTAAATGCCGGTGCACAAAATGGCGTCCAGTAAAACGGCGCGATATGAAAACCATTGATTGCGCCAACAAATCGGCTTCCATTTTCACGGTCACGGAGGCCACATCAAAGAGTTGGGGCAGTGAGATCTCCCCTCTGTGAAGTTGGTACGACTGGCAAGGGTGCGACAGTTTGACCGAAATATTCTAATTATTTTGCCTATATAGCATACTAGCAGCCGCCCGCGACTTCGTCTGCGTGGAAAGTTTATTTAACTATCCCTAGAGAACAATACTTTTTTTGAATGGAAGGTACCCTATTTACTTCTCTGTACCCCTGACAACGTGTATGCATATTTTAATGATGACCGTTTCAGTGGTTAAGACGTGATGGCGTAACAATAAAACAAACAAACAAATGGACTTTCGCATTTATAATATTAGTAGGGATTTTATATGGACAACGGGATAGTGCTTGGCCTTTACTTCACCCTGATGATAAGTGACGATAAGGCCGAAGGTGGAAGCGCACTACACCCGGGATCCTTATCACTGAGGAACTAGATATCTTACCTCTAACTGCCGGAACTCAACAATTTTTGAATTGTTGTTATGTCAGTCAGTCGTCAGACTCAGGTAAGATGGTGGTAGCTAGCCAGGCGGATTTGAAATAATCCCTTCCAACCAAACCAAGTACAAATTGTACCCTCCCTGGGAATCTAAGCCGGGACCCCTGCGTCTGCTGGGCAAAACACTAGATCACAGAGGCGGTGAAATCCTGGGAAAACTTAGCTTTACAATGCTATGGCGCTCCATCCGAAAATTAGTTGTATTTGGCAAATAATAAAAAAATCAATACGGCAAATGCAATCATTTAATGAGATAATTTTGCTTTGATAAAATAGTTCATAGTGAAAAATTGACGTTAGTTGTCGGAGACGCTAAAATATATTGTGTAAAAGCTAAAATCCTGGAAAAGCACGCTTTGATAAAAGTTTCGAGTCCAGTGGTGATGTTCAACCTTAAAAAGCTTTCGGTAGGTGGCGGAATTAAAAAGTACTTCAAGAATGAGTCATCTCATCTGCTTGCCCTATGAGCAATAGGAGCGAAGTCTATGTTTTATAACAATAACATTTCAATCATAATTATATCTGCTGTTATTAATATCGTGTGGATCTCAAATGAAAGCCCAATCGACCTATTCACTAAAGTTATCGACTAAACCAGCTTTCAGAATATCAGTCGATTTAGCTCAAAGAAACTCCATAAATTAAAAAATATATATTCAATTATCACAAAATTTATTGAAAATATAACATGACTGTTTACTATATTATTATGATAGAGCATCGCGCATAATATTATCGTCGCACAGGCAATGGTCGTGCGCATTTTGTAAGGGCTAGTGCATACGCGCGACACCTGAGTACACTGCACCCCTGCTCACGTCCCTGGGGATGGGATGAGGGGGTGGTAAGGTAGATGGATGTCAGGACAATGTTCATAAGAAGGATAGCTTTGATAACTGCAAGTTATTTTTTTGTAAATTAATTTAAAATTTACAATACTAAATAATATACTAGAAAAAATACGACTCGCACCAGGTCAATTCTCAAACGGGAATCAAACCAACGACCTTTGGATAATTTAAAGTACCTACACAAATGATGAACGTGTGAACGGAATTATTGTACTACTAGGCACACAGATACTTTATAGCCTGGATTAAAATATAAGATATTTTTATCCCGGTCAAAGATTCCCTAGGGATTCTCCGAATGTCCTCGTGGACGAAGTCGCGGGCGGAAGCTAATTATTTATATTCGTTAGGATAGTATGTGTTATCCTTTGTGTGTGTTATCCATTGTGTACTTATGTGTTACCCATTGACTAGCCTATTTGTAACCTGAAACTTTATTAACCTGCAGAGGCTATCTACTGAAACACTTTTTTTCGGAAAACAACCATAGGCTGCTTTCATAAAGTATGCATAGGGTGCAATATGTGAGAATTGAGAATATGCTAGCTTACTCGTATAAGGTAGTCGCCTTAGGGTTGTTTCCTTTTAAAATTTGCTAAATAAATGTAAAAAAGTTTTTTATAATTTAATAAACTGAACACTCATCATCCGAAATAACAAGTAAAGCCCTCTCCACACACCCGACGCACTTTTAAACAGATTCGATCACCGTACATTAGGGGGCCGGTGAAAAAAACCGTCCCAGGAACAATTACACGGCATCTGTCGCCGCCCGCGCACCCCGGATTGAATTTATGCTGATTGGATTATTCCAGAGGTGCGGGAATAAATTACGTGACATGTATCGAGTTTCAGTATGAGTCATTCCTGCTAAAAACATCTGTGATAGAAATGGAAACTCTAAATTCGATCTTGTGTGGCGTGTAGAGAGGCCTTAGCAAGGTTTTTCGAATTTTGAATCCTGAAAATCTTCATGTATAGCCTTAAACTTCTCAATATCAAAGCACGTGACGTGAGCTGTATTCGTTTGATCACAGTTTATAATGAGACGCAGAAAATAAAGTAAATTTATACAACCATTCGGCATTCTCGGGTAAAGGGGTATGGGCACAAATGTATGGACTCTGGTCCTGAACCCAATATGTAGATATAAATAGTATATCGTTAGAAAGGTATATTCTCATTAAGCACGAATAGGTATGGCGCTTGTCCTGAAATGTTGTCCTGATATTCTATGGACCCGCCGCCGTTAAGCGACTTTCATAGCTGACTGTAGGTACTATCCGAGATACTGAAAAACACATACTTTATAAGCCGATATCTCGAATCGGACAACAAATCCAAATGTAACCCCATCATAACTTTTTTCCTCTTGTAAATACCTATCCATCGATGTATGATTCAAGTCTATTGGTCATAAGGACCAAAGTGCCCGAACCCTTTTAATACGCTTGCTGTGATTAAAGAATAGGTTTGCTATTATCATAATAATTGTGCATAGTATGTACAGATTAAACGCAGCTATAATAGTTCCGAGAGTGCAGTCTGCAGTGTGAATTACCGCCACGCGCTACGCGTGGCAGTAGCGCGTGTCATAAATACCTGCGTTTTATGGCCATGCCACGCCACACCGCGCGGAGGTGAGAGGAGCGTTTAATGCAGGATCTTTGATATCCAAGCAAATTATTTTAGAAGCATACGGTCTTTGTAGTGAACGATCACCAAAGTTTATAAAGACCGGGCTCGGCGTTGCGGTAAAAAGAGTCGTTTTCAACGATTTTCCAAAGCAAAAGCAAAAACGTGTCAGTAAACGTAATCGAAATAACGTTTTCTCGTTTCAAATTAGAATAGAACGAATGTGTCCGTGCTACGCCCTACGGTATATAAGGTTGAATAGTTCTTACAACTAAGTTATTTTCTAGTTAAGTACTGTTTGCCACTCTGACGTCATTTAAAATAAAGAAACATAGCAAAACGTTATTATATTATACCTTACTTAAATGATTGAGTAGCCTCAGCTGAGTTGATTTTATTATATTTTTGGGGCATGTTTATCTTTACATATTCTACCTTTCACGAAATAATATTAAAAAAAATAACAAGAAAACAGGAGTAGGACACAGACTCTTGTTTTCTTATTATTTTTTTATGTTCATTTCATGATGTGCCTTTCTGATCCATTCAAGTTAATGTGTTAATGCGTTTAATTAAGACTTAATTAAACGCAGCACGGATCCCTGTTACCTGTGCATATAACCACTATGGAACCCTCCTGGCTGTGGGCCAACATCAATATGGATAGCGTACTTATCAATATTATGAGATACTCATACTCGGTACGATATTACAATGGACTGATCTATTAAAAGATTTTTCAGAAATATTTAAGAAAAAAATTCAGTGAAATAGTTTCTAAATTTTGTTCCGAAAGTCCGACGTTGAAAACTTGAAATGGAAAACTGGAAACTTTACCGTCTGGTATAAGAGATCACTTGACCATCAGCCATTTTTAATGTTCCCACTACTGGACACAGGCCTTGCTTATGGATGGATATATAACCCACCACGCGGGCCCAATGCGGATTGGTGGATGTTAACGACTGCAAATGTAAATGTGTCTTCCGAAGTACGAAGGAGCTCGAGATAGTAAATTTTCGGTTACCCATCCCATGACCGACCCTTGCGAAAGTTGCTTAACCTCCGCAATCGCTGGGCCAGGCGCTATACTCTGCGACACCGAGCTCCCTTTGGGACCACTTATAAATAAACTTAGTACTTACTCCTTTTAGTGTAGGAAATGAAGCAATCTTTTGTATGGAGACCCCAACATTATATCCTCAGTCGATGAAACTTTGCAGGTTTGCAATATAATATGAACCAAAACCTATGTACAAATATCAGAAAACAAGAAAAATACGTTTCATTCGTTAAGGTTTCATTTATGTTACTTTATGATACTGTAAAGTTTCGCCTACTGAGGATTTACTCTGGGGGTCCACTACCTTCCTTTCCTACACTATTTAGGTTAGACCTTTACAAAATTATAAGACAGCCAGAGTAGTAGATTCGTTTATAATTTGAAAACAAATCAACAAACAAATATTTTATTGAACTCAATACATACAAACATATATCAAACTGAAATTAAAAGAAAGCTCCACTCATTTCAAAAGTTGAAAGAAACAAAAGTACAATCGCGCACAAAAATGATTCCCAAATTGGATCTGCAAATAATGGCAGCTGTAGCAAGTCCACCGGTTCGAAAGAAGGCGACCGGTGCGTTCCCGGTAAAAGTACCGGAATAAATACACAAACGCTCGAGAACGCGCCAGAACGTACTACGAGATGATATTACCGTAGTAATGAGAAGTAGTGTAAACCTTGAAATGAAATGAAATGAAAATATATTTATTTAAATGAGCTCACACAATAAGCATTTTTAAATCGTCAAATCTTTGACCCTACCACCCATTATGACGTCTTTTAGCTGACAAGAAAAATGGGCCTTAATTCTCTGAGTGGCAAAAGTTATACTGTTAAGCAAGCAGGTGACATGAAAAGTTTTTAATGCTTTCTCCTGGACTCTATTTTATTTTACACTCTTTAATTCGAAAGTCAAAAAATATTTCATACAAAACATCTTTAGAACTAACCAAATTTTCCATAATAGATTTAAGAATGACTACAAATTCAAAAGTATCCTACTTGAATATAAAAAAAATTCAGATACTGCGCCAGTCTTGTAGTAAACTAACACTATCTGACTATATCGTGTTATTATTTTGTTTTGGCGACGAAGCCTTTTCTTAATAATGCAATTTTAAAATAATATATCAACAGCTCTATGTGATTCCAATAGGTACAGTCAAATACAAAACGGCCACGTGCCGCCCGAGCGCCAGGTGCTCCAACCGCACGCCTCTAAATTTAACGTCTTTATTTGTATTTCTGACTGTACCCAGCTATGTTTTAAACGAGCAAGTCTGAAATTGTAAACGAGCAATTTTAAAATTTTCTTAATTAAAGATTGTTTTTCTTTAATTGTTTTTTATAGTTACCATTGAAAAGTGATTAAACTTTTAACGGATAGGTACTAGCGTGGTTTTATTTAACGATTTAAAAGTAAATAGTTAATAACCGTTTCTTTTTTATTTAAGAAACGGTGTGGTAGTAAACAATAAAATATTTATGTGTTTTAACACATTTACTTGTACATAATATACATAGCATAAACCTTTGATAATTAGAAAGATGGGCGGATTATACAAATTAGATAAATAATTTTATAAAACGAGCGTTTTAAATAAATTAATAAAATAACTATCCTGTTCAATTAATTAAACCGACGTTAATTTAAAAATGCATTGCGCACGTCGAAAAACTTTGAAACTTACAAAAAGCAGCCAACATTAGACGTTTCACTCGATAAAATCTAAAATTTGCAAATTTTCTCCGTTGCGTCGTAATTAAAACCAGCAGATACGCATTAATATTTGATAACACAATTAATTCGGCCGGGGTTGCCTCGTAAAATTTTCAATTTGCCCAAGTTTCACCTGATAAAAGTCGGTTAGGTAACTTTTAGAGATAACGGAGAGGTAATTACGGTGGCAAAGTAATTATAATTCTGTAACTCGGTTCTTGGCGACTGTACTTTGATACTTCTCAAAGTTCTAGCTTTATGAGGTTTGTTTTGAAAATGTATAATTATAATATTAATATTGCAACACGTTACTAATTCATGTTTTAATAATGTATTTTAAAATCAAAAATAACAAGAGATTAATTTAAAAAAAAATCCTTAAAAAATTATAAGGTGCTAAGAATTGTCAAATCTGGCTGAAAATATCGAAGTTGCAAAATACCTAGAGGTTAACGGTAAGTATGTGTTTAAAACAAGTAAAAAACTGATGGCACCTGTACCCTTAGCACGAACAGCCATCGAGAAATCTTACGCGCGTAAGAAAATACTACTCGAAAACGGACTCGATTCGAAAGCTAGCAAAATCGGCAGCACGAATTTTACAGAGCTGGCTAACGTCAACTCGATAGTAGCGATAAATAAAGCTAACCTGACACAATCCAATTATCAATCCAATTGAAGCAAGGTGCGTTCAAAAACCATGTTGTATATCTATGTAAATCATAAATATGTAAATTAAAATTCAATCAAGTTGTTTATCATCATAATTTTACATTTATTATTCTTATTATTAACTAGCTTCCGCCCGCGACTTCGTCCGCGTGGATATTAGAGAAAATTCTTAGGGAACCTTCAACCAGGATCCGACCAGCCGTTTTTACGCGATTAGGCGGGTCCCCACCAAGCGCGCTGCCTCGCGAGGCAAGACGTTTGCCGCGTGAGGCGGGCCTCGCACGAGGCTGCTCGCTTGGTGGGGACCCGCCTAATCGCGTAAAAACAGCTGGTCGGATCCTGGTTGAAGGTTCCCTAAGAATTTTCTCTAATATCCACGCGGACGAAGTCGCGGGCGGAAGCTAGTTTTTTACAATAATCAGAATTGGTCCAAAGATATTAGTAGGTATCTCGTCCCCGTCCCTGTCCCCATAACAGCTAAAAAACGACATCCACATCGATTTTCATGTTTACTTACCCCATTCACCCGTAAGGGATGATTTTCAAAATAAAATATATAATTGCCTTTTTATTTTTAGATGTGTTCCTACGAATTTTAAAGTTGTAATGTCTATTTAATATTCTTTTTCAATACAAAATTTTAACCCCGATTTCACCCCTTTAGGGGTTAAATCATGTCCACCGTGTTGGACTTCAAAATAAATGTCATTTTCGCAATCACTATCCCATAAAACCTCAAGAACGACATCCATATAGATTTTTATGTTTACTTACCCCATTTACCCCCTACGGGGTTGATTTTCAAAATAACAATAATATATGTACTTATATTTATTTTTAGACGTGCTCCTACGAAGTTTAAAGTTGTACTGTCTATTTAATATTGTTTTTCCATACAAAATTTGAACCCCATTTTCACCCCTTTAGGGGTTAAATCATGTCCACCGTGTTGGACTTCAAAATAAATGTTATTTTCGCAATCGTCAACTCAGAAAACCCCAATAACGACATCCATATCCATATCGATTTTTACGTTTATTCACCCCATTGCACTCCCATTTCATCACCATGGGGGTTGAAATTATACCAATACAATATGCGTTGCGTTAGATTTCTATCCATAAGCCTAAATTACAAATTGAGCCATTTGTACTTCAAAAATAAAGGATTATCTTCTAAACACAACTTCATCCCCCTTTTCACCCCTTCGGGGGTAGAATTTTGAAAAACGCTGAGACATTTATTTATTTATTTTCAATCATCAGCCTAAACACAAAATTTGAAGATCCTAGCTTCAAAACTGAGGGACTTTCATACAAACTTTCATCCCTTATTTCATCCCCTTAGGGATAGAATTTTCAAAAATCCTTCCTTAGTGGATGCCTACACTGTATAAGGTATCTGTGTGTAAAATTTCAAGTCTCTAGGTTCAGCGGTTTGGGCTGTGCGTTGATATCTCACTCAGTCAGTCAGGACTTTGAATTTTATATATATAGATTAGCGTTTTTCCAATGAAGGTATCTAAAGAATGAAACCATTACTATTGATGTAACTTTAGTTTTATAAAGCAAAATTCTTACATTGGTGCCGTATGTATGGAGAGAAAAGCATAATAAATTTAACAAGAGGCAAGACGTTTGCCGCGTGTGGCAGGCCTCGCACGAGGCTGCGCGCTTGGTGGGGACCGGCCTAATCGCATAAAATCGGCTGGTCGGATTCTGGTTGAAGGTTCCCTAAGGATTTTCTCTAATATCCACGCGGACGAAGTCGCGGGCGGAAGCTAGTTTATTACAACAATCAGAAGTGGGTCCAGAGATATTAGTAGTATCCTGTTCCCGTTTCTTTACCCTTTTCCGTTCCCGTTTGGTCCCGTTCCTGTCCCCGGTTTCCGTTCCCGTTCGCGTTCGCTTTCAAGCGATCGCGTTTGCGTTCCCGTTCCTTTCTCGTTCCCGTTCCCGTTCCCGTTCCCGTCCCCTGCGGCTGAATCATGTCCACCGTGTTGGACTTCAAAATAAATGTCATTTTCGCATTCCTCATTCCATAAAACCTCAAGAACAACATCCACATCGATTTTCATGTTAACTTGCCCCATTTACCCCCTAAGGGATGATTTTCAAAATAACAAAATATATATTTGCCTATTTATTTTTAGACATGCTTCTTAGAATTTCAAAGTTGTAATGTCTCATCATCATCATCATATCAGCCGCACAACACCCACTGCTGGGTATAGGCCTCCCCCAAGGATTTCCATGACGATCGGTCCTGCGCTTCCCACATCCAGTGGCTTCCGGCAACCTTCACCAGATCGTCGGTCCACCTTGTCGGGGGCCTACCCACGGAGCGCCGTCCGGTGCGCGGTCGCCATTCAAGAACCTTTCCGCCCCAACGACCATCGGTTCTTCTCGCTATGTGTCCAGCCCACTGCCACTTTAGCTGAGCAATCCTTCGAGCGATGTCGGTTACTTTAGTTCGCCAGCGGATCTCCTCATTTCTGATTCGATCACGCAGGGAAACGCCGAGCATGGCTCTCTCCATTGCACGCTGGGTGACCTTGAGCCTCCTTATGAGACCCATAGTTAGCGACCACGTTTCACTGCCGTTGTTGGAAACATTAAAATTAACTTTATATAATCTATGCTTATAAAAGCTGTATGACAGCTGTCATTGTCATTTGATGTAAAATGCTCTTCTCAATATAGCTTCAAGTTGGACGCACGCTTTTTATTTCCGGACCGCAATTCTCTTCATGGTCCTTACCGTCGTTTTCAAAAAGTGCTTCATAGTGCTAAAATTAAAAAAAACAGTGCATCCAATCAAAAAAACGGCTCAAATCTGACATCGGAAGTGCAAACAATTCCTCATCAATTCGGTTCGGCGTCGTGGGCGGCCATTTTTGCTCCCACCAAACGGCAAGGCAAGTCAAGGCGGCGAGTCGGCGAAGCGGCGAACGTGAGGCAATTTCCGGTGCAGCTGAGAAGGGCAAGGCAAGGTGTCGGTCAAACGTCGCAGATCACAGCAACACAGACAAGAGTGTCGGCGAAGCGGCGGGTTTCCGGATCCGGTGTTGCCAACTTCCTACAACGGGTCGGCCAAACGTGTCGGCAAAAAGGGTTACCGCGTGCGCACTTCCGTCGCATCGCAAAGATATTGCATCATCAATCATCATTTCGCCATCTTTTTTCGCAATTTTTACTGTGCTTGTAAAGGGTTTTATAGTTTTAATTAGAATCGTGTGTGTTTAAAAAATGGCACAGGATGCCGAAAAGCAAATAAAGTTGCTTATTAGCAAAAGGTCATCGTTAAAAGGTTCCATAACACGGCTTCGAAATTCACTGACATCGGAATTCCTTGACCAGGCGTCTATTCAAATGCTTTACGCAAAGGAAGAACGTCTTGAGAATCTATTTTTACAGTATAATGAGGCATGCTACGAACTAAACGATTCAGAAGATCCCACTCCAATCGAAAGTGCTTATTTTACTTGTATAGATTTACTGCGAACTAAGCGAATTTTTGTAAAACAAGAAACGGAACCTGTAAACTGTATAAATCCTAAAAGTGACGCAAAGCCTACATCGACTTTAAAACTGCCAGACATAGATATTCCCGTGTTTTCAGGTAATTACTTGGAATATAAACCATTTATTGATCTTTTTATATGCATCATTGACAGAAATTCCAGCTACGACCCCATACAAAAGCTTGTATATTTACGTTCTTTTGTAAAGGATGAGCCTTACGACCTTATTAAACACCTTCCAGTCGTAGGTTCTAGCTATTCTGAAGCATTAAATATGTTAAACGACCGATACAATAATAAACAAAAGATCATATTTGAGCACATAACACAATTACTTGATTTACCTAGTATAAGCAAACCAAATGTAGTTTGTTTAAGAAATTTGATTTCAAAAGCAAAACAAAATGTCGCAGCTCTTAAAAACTTACAGCAGCCTGTAGATAGTTGGGACAGCGTGCTTGTGTGCATTCTCCTGAGAAAGTTAGACCCTTTAACTAACCGTGAATATTGTCTTCAACATGCTCCTACAAAAGATCACGTCTTTACAGATTTTATTAAGTATTTAGAAGGAAGAGCCATGGCGTTGGAGAACTCAACAGGTTCGGATGCACCTACTGTTAACAAGCCGTCAAAGTTAGCTTCTGCTGCAATTGTTTCAAACAACAATAAACGAGACTGCACATTCTGTGGTAAGTTTGAGCATAAATTATTTAATTGTCCTAAATTCATGTTAGCATCAGTTGATGAGCGAATGGTTTTTGTAAAAGGCAAAAAGTTATGCAAAATATGTTTAAATTCTCATGCTGGTAAATGCAGATTTCATTTTAAATGCACGCATTGCAAACAACCGCACAATTCTTTGCTTCATAAGGAGGGCGAACAAAATGCACAGTCAAAATCCACGGCTTTGGCTTCAGGTACGATTAACAATAGTCAAGTACTATTACCTACTGCTAAGGTCAAGGTTATCACCAAGGATGGTTGTGAAATCATCACGAAAGCTTTGCTCGACTCCGCTAGCCAATCTTCTTTCATCACAAGTAGCTTAGCAACCAAACTTGGCAGAAAACTTGTTGCAACCTCGATAAATGTGATTGGTGTTGCCAATACTGAAAAAACTATAAAGCAATCTGTTCAATTAGATGTATTTTCATGCGCTTATCCATATAAAATTAACAGCAACTTCTTAGTTGTGGACAAAATCACAACAAACTTACCACAGACAACATTCAATTTATCAAATTTCTCGATACCGAATAATATAAAGTTAGCCGATGACACCTTCAATGTTGAAAGTGAAATAGGCATATTATTATCTTCTGATATATTTTTTCAGACGCTACTACCCCAGCCTGAAGAAATAAACAAGCCCAGTGATCCTGCACATCCCAGCTTCGTCCATACGCAGTTTGGCTACATAGTCGCAGGCAATATCCAAGTTCAACCTCTCCAAAATGCTACTGTTTCTTTATTTTGCAGTCAATGTAAGTCTGACATAAACAGTACCTTGAATAATTTTTGGCAATCTGAGGCTGTACCAGAAATTTATCCTGAGCATCTCACTTCTGAGCAACAATACTGTGAACAATATTTTAAAGACACAGTCAAGCTCGTGGACAATAAATTTGAAGTTTCCATACCTTTAAAAACTAATGATGTGAATAGCACATTAGGCGATTCCTTAGGTTTAGCCCTAAATAGATTTTTAAATCTCGAGAAAAGGTTCAAAAAAGATGAAGCTTTATTCCATGAGTATCAAAAATTCATTCAAGAATTTATAGATTTAGGCCATGCTAGCTATGTTGATATTAGTAATTATGATCTATCACAAGATGCTGTGTATTTTATTCCACATCACCCCGTCATACGGGAGGAAGCCGTATCTACAAAGTTAAGAACGGTATTTGATGGATCGATGAAGGCTTCAAATAAAATTTCATTAAATGACATAATGCTCAATGGCCCAGTAGTTCAACCAGAACTATTTGATATTTTAATCATATTTAGATTACACAAATATTTCTTTATTTGTGATATCAGGCATATGTTCAGAAATATTTTAATTGCCAAAGATCAAAGATCATTACAAAATATTCTTTGGAGAGACAACCCTGATCAACCAATTAAATGTCTACAACTAAAAACTGTTTTATATGGACTAAAGGCTTCATCTTTTTTGGCTACACGATGCCTCAATGAATTGGCATATAGGTATCAAAATGAATTGCCACAAGCTGCGTCTGTCATTTTAAATTCAACGTATGTTGACGATATATTGTATACGAACAATGACTTAGACTCAATAATTCAAACAAAACAACAGCTTGTCGAGCTATTAGCCAAAGGAAGTTTCTTTTTGCACAAATGGTCAGCCAATGATCCAAAAATTTTAGTAGACATCCCTGAGAATCAGCAGCATTTTGGAGACAAAGTCATTCAAAATGACATAAAAACTTTAGGGCTGAGTTTTGAAATAAACTCAGATTCATTCAAGTTTACTCCTCCACCTGAGCAATCAGCAAAAACAAAAAGGGAAATACTAAGTTTTATTAGCAAATTTTTCGACCCTTTAGGTTTAATTGGACCAATTTTAGTTCAAGCAAAACAAATCATGCAAAAGCTTTGGTTATCCAAAACTGATTGGGACTCTGTTCCCCCACCTGATTTGCAAAAAGAATGGTCATCCTTTTATCAAAATTTAATTAAAATGCAACCCATTCAAGTACAAAGAAACGCTTGCAATCTAGACCAACCAAAAGTACAAATAATAGGATTTTCAGACGCATCAAACGTAGCCTATGGTTGCGCAATATATTTAAGATGCACAGATCAGAATGGAAATGTCAAAATGTCATTGTTATGCTCAAAATCACGTATAAATCCAAAATCTGATAAACAATTGTCTGTGCCTAGATTAGAATTAAATTCATTACTATTATTGTCAAAATTAGTTAAAAGAGTTTATAATACTTTAATTAAAAAGCTGCCAATTAATGAAGTACATTTGTTTACTGATTCGCAGGTCACTTTAGCATGGTTAAAAACTGATCCAATTAAACTTAATGCCTACGTAGCAAATCGAGTAAAAATGATATTAGATTGCACAAATAATTATTCATGGGCCTATATAAATACAAATGAAAACCCCGCTGATTGCTTAAGTAGAGGAGTCAAGCCCTGCGACTTGCAAAATCACCGATTATGGTGGTCAGGGCCACAGGTAATGTCTAACTCTAATTACAATTTTAGCGATTGTAATTTTGAAGTACCTATAGACTTACCTAAGATGAAGCCATCTGCGTGTGGGAAGTTGGCTTGTGCAGTATCTCTTGGTACTAAAGAAGAGTTCCTGGATACGTTTATCTCAAAATATTCCGATATTAATAAGGCACAACGCATACTGGCTTATGTTCTGCGCTTTTGTAACAATATTAAGAAAAATTCTGTTAAACATTCACAAGAATTTGTGACATTTACCGAGCTAAATAATGCTTTGCACAAGCTCATAAAGCATGAACAATATAAATATTTTAAGAAAGAAATTGATTCTTTGCAAAGTGTCCAAAAGGTAAACTCTAATTCTGTTATTAAAGGGCTCAATCCATTTATAGACAAAAACGGCTTGTTAAGAGTAGGTGGTAGGCTGCAACATTCTGTTTTGCCTTATGCTCAAAAGCATCAAATTATCTTGCCAAAACAATCTACCATCACTCATTTGATAATTAAGAATGAACATTTAAGGCTATTGCATGGTGGTCAGAAACTTGTTCTTAGTAGCTTAAGCCAACGATATTGGTTAACAAATGGTTTGCGTTCAGTTAAAAATATTATTCATAAATGCTTAATATGTTTTCGTTTCAAGGCTGTCACATCTCAACAGCTGATGGGGTCTTTGCCAGCTGATAGGGTCAATGTTAGTCGCCCCTATAAAAAAGTAGGAATCGATTTTGCAGGACCAATTTTGGTCAAGCAATCCCGAGCAAGAAGTGTTATTACTACCAAGGCCTACATATCTATATATGTATGTTTTGTGACAAAAGCAATCCACCTCGAATTAACGTCTAACCTCAGAACAGACACTTTCTTGGCCGGGTTTAAAAGGTTCATATCTAGACGAAACGTACCTACCGATGTTTGGTGTGACAATCAATCTACTCATAAAGGAGCCAATAATGAATTAAAGCAATTGTATAACTTATTAAATTCTAAAGATTGTCAAAATGATGTTCAAAATACAGCGTCTAAATTAGGTATCAATTTCCATTTTATACCTAGTTACTCGCCGGTATTTGGAGGATTATGGGAGGCAGCTGTGAAAAGTGTAAAACATCACCTCAAAAGAATCCTAGGTAGTCACATACTCACTTATGAACAGCTGTATACCGTGCTCGTCCAAATAGAGGCAGTCTTAAACTCTAGGCCGTTAACATCAATTTCATCTGACCCCGATGACATGTCTTTTTTAACACCCGGTCACTTCTTGACCGGAGAACCTTTCACTTGCATTCCAGAACAAGATATAAGTAACTTGCCAGATAATTTAGTTAAGTTTTGGTCTAAATGTACAGCACTTAAGCAGCAGTTCTGGAAGCAATGGTCAAAACAATATTTAAATATGCTTCAAAATCGCCCAAAGTGGCAAAATAATGTACCTAATGTTAAAGTAGGAGATTTAGTTATCCTGAGAGAATTGGATACGCCTCCAATGACTTGGCCAATGGCAAGAGTCACAAATGTATTTCCTGGTTCTGATAACAAGGTCAGGGCCTTAGAAGTTAAAAAATCCAATGGTAAAACTCACAAAACTTCTATTACAAAAATATGTATTTTACCATTGAATTAAAATCAGTTTATTTTTATGTAACTAGTAACTACACACACCTAACTATGTTCATGTTAAATAAGTAAAATATATAAATAAGTCGCATCTTAAACTTACATTTAACTACTTTAGTAATTAATTTTGTTGTTTACAGTTAGTCTGTCAATACTCAATAAAAATGTAATAGATAATATTACTTACAAGAAAGTATACATTTTCTTACTTATTGTTCTTAGGAGGATAAAAGAAAAATACTTTGTTATTACTTACTAATCCATTTATTTCAATATGGTGTAAAAAAGCTGTAACTTAACTTAAAATATAAAACTTGAAGTACATACCTACTTAAACTAAAGATACTTATAAGTAATTAAGAATAGTGATGATTCCAACAAAAAACTTTTAACAACTAAAACTTATTAAAATTAAAACTTATTAAAATTTAAAAGCACTTAGAACCATTTAACAAAAAAGTTGCCTCTTACCTACAGTCCATTTAAATCGAAATCTTGTTGTTGGGAGTATGTTGGAAACATTAAAATTAACTTTATATAATCTATGCTTATAAAAGCTGTATGACAGCTGTCATTGTCATTTGATGTAAAATGCTCTTCTCAATATAGCTTCAAGTTGGACGCACGCTTTTTATTTCCGGACCGCAATTCTCTTCAGCCGTAAGTCATTTTATATTATTTTTCCATACACAATTTGCACCCCATTTTCACCCCTTTAGCAGTTAAATCATGTCCACAGTGTTGTACTTCAAAATAAATGTCATTTTCGCAATCACCATCCCATAAAACCTCAAGAACGACATCCATATCGATTTTTATGTTTACTTACCCCATTTACACCCTAAGGGGTTGATTTTAAAAACCTCAATATATATGTTTGTCTATTTATTTTTAGACATGCTCGTACGAAGTTTTAAGTTGTAAAGTATATTTTATATTGTTTTCCATACCAAATTTGAACCCAATTTTCACCCCTTTAGTGGTTAAATCATGTCGACCGTGTTGGACTTCAAAATGAATGTCATTTTCGCAATCGTCATCCCAGAAAACCCCAATAACGACATCCATATCTATTTTAGGTTTATTTACCCCATTTCATCCCCATAGGGGTTAAAATACTACCAATAACCATATACGTTGCGTTATATTTCCATCCATAAGCCTAAATTATAAATTTAACGATTTTTACTTTGAAAATTAAGGATTTTCTTCTATACTCAACTTTATCCCCCATTTCACCCCATCGGGGGTAGAATTTTGAAAAACGATGATACACGTATTTATTAATTTTCAATCATCAGCCTGAATACAAAATTTGAAGATCCTAGCATCAAAACTGAGGGACTTCCATACAAACTCTCATCCCTTATTTCATCCCCTTAGGGATGGAATTTTCAAAAATCCTTCCTTAGTGGATGCCTACACTGTATAAGGTACCTGTGTGTAAAATTTCAAGTCTCTAGGTTCAGTAGTTTGGGCTGTGCGTTGATATCTCACTCAGTCAGGACTTTGAATTTTATATATATAGATAATAAAACTGTTAACAATATTAATTTCATTTAATAACTTAAATTAATTTGCAAATATTATAATAATTTTTAAAATGTTCATGATTTTGCCCATGCTTTTGAACGGTCATTGCACCTTCCCGTGATTGGTTTGAAAAAGAAGAGTGTCTCTATTCTTTCTCTCTTTCTTTCTCATCCTGTGATTTAATGAAAAATATATATAACCTAAAATAATAAAAAGCCGTGAAGCCATTTCTTTATTTTGTTTTTGTCTAAAATGATTTATCTGTGTCGGCTAATAAATAATACAATTGCGAGGAAATGATATTATGACCTAGGAGTAAACTAATAGTTTCATCAAATTGTTCTAATTGAAGATTTTTTATGAACTTGAAGAATAACAATGGAATATCGTCAATGAAAAATAAATTGTTTACACATAAACAATAAAACCTTTGGACGTGCTATGAAAATATGTGAATTTCATCGGAATTAGTGCCTAGTGTTTGAAGATTCGACAAATTAGAGACTTTGTTAAGTTTGCATTGTTATACCTAGTTAGTTTTCATCATAGTTTTATGGTCTTATTTTTGTAATATCTACTTAAATGAAACAATAATTAATTAACTGTATTTTCGTCCATGACTGTATCCAAACTGTGTGATGTGTTGTCTGAAAACAAATATTATACCATGGACGTCGTCCATGATTATACTTATAACACCGTATTCTATAGTTTTATTTGAGTTTTGTAGGTAAGTTCTAAAATATTGCTAAAATAAAGGTATGGAGGGTGTGGGGGACACCGTGGATAGAGTAAAATGACGAGATTTTTATTTTACAAATTTCTATGTTTAATGAGAACAATTTAAGTAATATTGCCTGTGGATAATTCAGTGGACATTTCATAGTTCTCAAATTTAATTTTTGTTACGACATAAATGCTTTTAAAATTTAATAATAAATAATACAAAGTCACTCGAAAAGTCTCTCACTGAAAAAATGTCAGTGAGTAAGTTGTCGATAGCCAGCTTGCGAGTGTCTCGATACCGTATGTCAAAAGTGGGTTCGTGCTACCGATTCCCATACAAGTTGTAACTTTACTATTCGAACTCGATTCGAAGGCTGCTCGATACCTTATGTCAACATGTTTCGTGCTTCCAAATCTTAGTTCCGTTTACGGACGTAGTGGCGCTGTACCAATTTCCATACAAAATTGTAGGATTCGAGTAGTTTTACGCGCGTTATTTTTCTCGATAGCTGTTCGTGCTAAGGCTACTGATGGTATGTATGTTACGTATACCCGAATATGGTAGATAGGAATCATAAAACTGAACAACTTTTACTATGGGACTAACTCTGAATACGCAATTTTTTTTTTTCACGAGTTGGTCCCAAAGCCGCTGCTGTTCAGTTTGATAGACCCTATTTACCATATTCGGCATTAGGGCTTTTTTGTACCACGTTGTATATCAACTTTATAATATGTGATGCATGTCACCTTTACTTCATCAGAAGTGCTGCCAGGGACTCTATAATATGTACCTAAATAGCCCATTTGCTAGGTGTCACAGGCGTCTAAAATCGACACATGTAAATAGCTTATAGGCAGCGAACTAAAATCTATGAATAAGCATTCTGCTCAAAAATTGGCACGAAAAGTACAACTATGTGAATAGAGCTAAAAATGCTGGCATTTAATTATGCAGCACAAAGCGTCTGAACACTGGTTGCTTATTAGCGACCATAATTTGTAAACTTATAAATATTTTCAATACTTAAACGAAAAAATAAGTTTTTTCTGGATCTTTTTACTGCCTTCTTTCAATCTTTTACACCATTTGACTATAAAGGACGTCATTTCTATAGTAAACTCTCTCTATCTTTTCTCTACTATACAAACTGCAATTTATTGAAAAGAACACTAACGTCAGTCACCGGGTGCGTGGCTGGCCCGTCTAAAGCTGAGCGGGTTGTACTTTTTCAGCCCCGTGGTGCCATTTTTAAGCAATATTTTTTTGCAATTACACTTTAATAAATTTTAGTTCGCTGCTTATAGGCTACATTGTTTCCCATAAAATAAGCTTACTTAAAACTGGTGGTCCACCTGGTTAAAACATTCACAAATATAGCTCCGAACCAATAACATCGGCCAACAGGGGGAGTGCGATGGAAATAACCAACCAAAGCTAAGGTAATATTGAAACAATACCTTGCAATGCTAATAAAACTTAAATAACTTTTAAGTGTTACTGTAAGAGGAAACAGGAGTATAAAGTATTGGTCGGATTTGTTTTTAAATGGCTAAAATAATGAGGTTGTTCATATTCCAAATGAGTAAATAAAAATCAAAGGGCTTTTCAAAATGACAAAAAGCTGTAGGCTCGATAGATGGCGTTGATAAAAATATATGACTCAACGTATTTTTTTCTTCTAATTTTCGAAGAGTACTCAGGTAGGCAGTCAGATGTAACCCTAACATATTTCTCTTTGGGTAGATGTCAGCCAGCGAGCGCTTACTTTCCTTTTTGGTACAGGCCGTTTACTATTAAAAGCCAATTTTGAAACATCACTTTCCATCAACGCCATCTAGTGAGGCAAATAGTTACTATTTTTATTTTTTAAATGTCACTCTGAAAAGTCCTCATTGTGAAAAACGTACAGGGAGGTCTCAGCAATTTTTGTATCAAAGGTTACTGAAATAAATACATATATTTTTTTTAAAGATAAATTATGTGGCTTACTTCCGCAAAAAATATAATTATGTAAGATGCACCGTCCGCCCGCCCGGCGCCTGCACAAACTGCACATGCACACCACAAAATATCAGTGCCAAAATTTGGCACCACATGCAGATATTGGTGTGCATGTACATTTTTGCGAGCGGGTGGGCGGTGCATCTTACATAATATATTTTTTGCGGAAGTAAGCTACACATAATATATTTCTTTCTTCACAATGGTTTGGACTTCCACCAAGTGATGCCTGATTCAATCAAATCTTATTATAACGTTAATCACATCATCTAAATTCGTCACGTTACTTTTTCAGGAGATTTTCAACAGTTTCGCAAACTTCTTTGTGATGTGATAAAGTAACAGGTGTTAACAATAGGCACCTGTAGCACGAACATCAACAGAGAAAAAAAACGCGCATTTTTTAAAAGCGCCATCTACTGCCGAAAAGCGAAATGAAATTTTCCATACATAAAAATTACTCTATCGAGTTCACTTCTCAAGCTTACGCGCTCACTAGACATGGAATAAACAACTCTTTAACGGATATTACCAACTAATTACCAAAGTACTTTCAATAAATAATTATTGAAAGTACTTTGGTAATTAGTTGGTATTTGGTTTGATTTTTTATTTTCCCGACGTTTCAGCACCTTTGCAACTGCCGTGGTCCAAGGGGACTGAAGCTACTTGTGAGCCTACCCTCAAGCGATGAATTTTTTAAGCCGTTCAGAACTTAATATTTAACAAAGATTTTTTATTTAATTGGTTTAAGTTATTTTGTGAATTAATTAATGCTAAAAAGAGAGAATCTACTCTATCTAAGCTTTTTCTCGATGTAGCTGTTCGTGCTAGGGATACCGATTTCGGTTACCGTTTTCTATAAAGTTTCTTAGTTACTTTATACATTTTTGAATTGCAGCAATATATACAAACTCTGTATTATTCACTCACATTGCAATTTGCAATCACCTCTACAACAATTACGCACTTAGTCCATCCATGCCAAAACGAATAAATCTTTTTGACACACATCATTCACACCTTCGATCAGCGCGCACCTGCAATGCTGCGACTGCGAGGAACGTACCAATCACGCGCGGAACGCGATCGGAACGCACTCGGAACGCACCTGGAACGCACCTTGCATTTCTGGAAGCTCTGGTACGCACCCGTGTGCCGCATGACGACGACAGCGCGAGGTGATTACGATTTATCGGTGTCGAATTGTTTTAAAAGGTGAGAGCTAAATTAGTTGGAGATGTATTTATAATGATGATCAGGTAATTGTTCTATTGTAAGTACACCAGCTTACCACACGTGCGCACCGGAGGACGCTCCGTGGGTAGGCCCCCGACAAGGTGCACCGACGATGTGGTGAAGATTGCGGGAAGCCACTGGATGCGGGCAGCCCTGGACCGATCGTCGTGGAGATCCTTGGGGAAGGCATATACCTACCCAGCAGTGGGTGTCGTGCGGCTGATATGATGATGATGAAGTACATCAGTCCCCCACTGAAATGGCCATCCTACTAAAATTGACGCTAGTAGAATATAATTACAATGTATGGGAATGACATAAGCTAACGCTTAGCTCCTGTCAATCCAATACATTGTTTTTCTATTCTACTAGCGTTAATTTTAATAGAATGGCCATTTGAGTAGGCCACCTTTGAGGCCCTTTGAATATTTCTAATGAACCTAATATCTGTTATACTTACTTTTTTACGGTTTTACGGTTATTAGGTACGTTTCTTAAGTCTTGTCAAATTCGAAAAACACATTCGTTATTTTAACTTGTTGATTTAATTCGAATAGGAATGAAATTCTAGAAGAGATTGATCAAAGCTAAATTTATGTTAAGTAAATTAGTTGTAAGTTTGTTCATCCTTTTGTCTATCTTGTTGTTAGGGTTCCGTACCCAAAGAGTAAAAAAGGGACCCTATTACTAAGCCTCCGCTGTCCGTCTGTCTGTCTGTCTGTCTGTCAGTCACCAGGCTGTATCTCATGAACCGTGATAGCTAGACAGTTGAAATTTTCACAGATGATGCATTTTTGTTGCCGCTATAACAACAAATTGTTGTTATAGCGGCAACAAAAATACTTTTTTGTACGGAACCCTTCGTGCGCAAGTCTGACTCGCACTTGGCCGGTTTTTTTTTGTTTTATTAGTCGCGCAATTCTCTGACTTCTTGACTGTCGAGTGAATTGTTCCTTCTTTGTTACTCTGTATATTATTGCACCTCTCATAATTTTTCTTAGTTTCACATAACAAAAATGAAATATCGCCGGGATGATCATATCACCATTTTGATATCACCATACTGACGCGCCGCTGACAAGTTACATAAAGGAAATGCCAAAAATCTCAAAAAACTATGTTTCACCTGCTGACCACGTAAACATTTCAGCGGAAAACTAGCCAGTTCTTGTAATACCAAACAATGAAATTGGAAAATCAATTTATCATCATAACAACGCAATATTTCCTCAAGTCAGTAAAATAACTAATCACAGGTGCCCAATCTCCACCGGAATACGGTCAGCAAAATAATAAAATCTAATCAGCGTCGGCAAAATAAATAGACGAACGAAAATAAACATGCTATCGCGTTTGGGCCCCTGTAAATTACCTGTTGGTTTTACTGAAATGTTTGATGCGTTTGCGCTTGATCGATATTTATAGAGCAACCGTTTCTATTTGATCGTTTCTAATTGACATACATTTATAATTGTAGGGTATTAGATGCGCCGAAAAATGCGACTTAAAACAGCAGGATGATTTACTTGACAAATATTTTATACGTCAACCATAAATTGTTATGTTTTTAACAGTAAAATCAAATTAATTTATTCAAAGATCATTCTTATTGACGTCAAAGTTACACAAAAAAGTAATATGTAATACTAACGTCAAGAATTTTATTTTAGTAAGTAACTAGCTTTTGCCCGCGACTACGTCCGCGTGGATGTTAGAGAAAATCCTTAGAAACCTTCAACCAGGATCCGATTTCCGTATTTCCAGTTTCCGTACCCGTGCCCGTTCCCGTTCCCTAGATGGGCATGTCCGGGTCCAGGTCCATGATGTGTCATGTCCACCGCGTTGGACTTCAAAATAAATCTCATTTTCACAATCACCATCCCATAAAACCTCAAGAACGACATCTATATCGATTTTTATGTTTACTCACCCCACTTACCCTCTAAGGGGTTGATTTTCAAAATCACAAAATAATATATATTTTTACACGTGCTCCTACGAAGTTTAAAGTTGTAATGTCTTTTTTATATTATTTTTCCATACAAAATTTGGACCCCATTTTACCCCTTTAGGGGTTAAATCATGTCCACCGTGTTGGACTTCAAAATAAATGTCATTTTTGCAATCGTCATCCCACAAAACCCCGATAACGACATCCACATCTATTTTTAGGTTTTTTACCCCTTTTCATCCCCATTTCATCCCCTTTGGAGTTGAAATCCCCACAAAAACAATATACGTTGCGTTAGATTTCCATCCATAAGCCTAAATTATAAATTTAGCGATTTTTACTTCGAAAATGAAGATTTTCTTGAATACACAACTTCATCCCCCTTTTGACCCCTTCGGGGGAAGAATTTTGGAAAACACTGAGACCCGTATATATTAATTTTCAATCGTCAGCCTAAACACAAAATTTGAAGATTCTCGCTTCAAAACTGAGGGACTTCTTAACCATTTTTAATCTGGTAACATTACTGAGATTTTCAAACCGTTTCTTTTCATGCAGTCCATCGATATCATACCTGCCTGCCTAGCATGACCGATTTATATCGCGTGATATAGCGTTTTATCACGTTTAACTGTCAAAAAGACAAAGGGGTTTGACAGTTGTGTGTCGATAAAATGCTATGTCACGCGATATAAATCGGTCATGCTAGGCAGGCTGGCACTACGTGATCAAAGTTACCTCAAAAAAATAACGTGCAACGGAATAACACGCTCTCTATGCTCCTGTTGGTTGACAATGTCAACTGTCATGTCAAATCTCAATCACAATTGAGTATGAGTTAAGGCGGTCTCAACTGTTTGAGGAGCTCTTAACTATTTAAGCAGCGTTTGAGTATTCGGCCGTTAAAGTTTTAAATCAATGCTTCAAATACCAAGGCACTAAACCTCATTTTTCGGATATCGAGCTTGGCTCTATGGACACTTAAAATTTTCCAGGTGAATGTTTATCTTTTTGTTTTTTTTACCTTTTTTCTACTACTATCAAGTTAATTTCATCCTAGTTGCAAACGTTAACTGTCAGCCATGTGTTTCGTGTTGGTTGCGCGCGCGCCGCAATTCGGCGGCAATCAACATTACACCTGCGTATATTTTTATACGCGCCGGTTCTACGCTATTTACATTATTTGATGAGCACGATTTGAACGTGAAGTGCTTTCCTGTACGATGATGCAACTATAATGTTTCGTACTTACAGTTTTATGGGAATCGTGTAAATTAGATAAGAAATTTTACGTTTTTTTGCGAATATGCAATTTCTTAGGGCTGATTTTTCAATGCCTTGATTTAAGCTTTATTCGTTTAATAAAGTATAAAACCGCTAAGTTAAAAAAAAAGTTTGTCATTCACATTTTGTCGCTAACACTAAAATATATTTGGTTAATATAAACTGACACCCTTTGTTATATCATTAACAAGTGAATACTTAAAAAGCATTACCTCCTTATCCCATATTCTTTTAGGATATCAAATTGGGTGAAAATACATTACTTAACGCATTTGAAAAGCTTCCACTTAAAGAGTGTAGTCATATTTTTTATTTAAATTTTGTTTATTTTAAAACCCTACAAAGTTTCACAAAATAATGATAAGACGCCGATGCCTGCGGTAGTTTAAAACTGGTCCCGGATTTTCCTAGTAAAATGGTACCAACAAGTGGCTTTTTACACGACACCGCCCGAAAAAAGAAGAGTGAATGTGTTCAGGGTTCAAGTACCTATGTTTTTACAAGAGGTTCTAAAAATAAGGTTGGTAACATGAGCTAAAATGGATTTTAAAACTTACAGAAAGAATGAAAACTGTTGAAGAGATTCAAAAAATATTAGAGACAATTTAAAAGGGCATGATATTAGCTTACAAAGGACATGTCGCATCGCGCCTATGTCATTTGCCCCATCATTCTCAAAAAATTAAAGTCTATCGCGTCTTAATCAAAGTTTGTCAGAGTAGGTATTTTACTCTAGAATCAGATTGATAATTATTTTCTGCATTAAAAAGTAGGATTTTTAAGTTAAAACGCTTTTAAATCACATTTTTTTATCATTAGAGTACATTTACTTACATTTTTTTCACAAAATACTTCAGAAAACAACTTAATGTTTTTGTAATTGTTTTTCTAAATATAAAACAATTCATGACTGATACTATACCTAAAAAAAATGTTATTAGCATTTTTTTATTATGAAAGTAATTAAATAAAATGAAACTGGGGCAACGCTGGGACATCTCCTTTGAACTTTATCCTTAAATATTTTTTATAGCTAATATTATTAGAAAGACCGACCATTCTGTAAAACGTTCTATTATCAAGTATTCTTTGTCCCTTAGTCATCAGTAAAAGCTTCCAAGAATACCATCCTAATCCACTGCCACGTTTTGTTCTGTGTTCATAACATTAAATGGAGCGTCGTTTCACCTGTCGCGGCTCATATCTGCAGTTAGATACAAAACAAACTCTGCTGGGAACCGCTTCGACTCCAGTTAAAGTGCTCATTATGAGCCGTTGATGAGAATACACCGTAGGGGTGGGCGAGGATCGATAGCATTATCTTATCGATATGTTGAAAACGTTAAGTTTATATGAGCAATGGCATTTTTCCTAAGTCGGTCTGTTACCGACAAAGCAGGATTCACACAATTTTGTCGATGTTATTATTGCACTCTTTTCGAATAACTATAATAAAAAAAACAGTTGTCACCGCTGTCTTTAGTTTACCTTCTTCTTTAAATTTGCTATATTCTGTTTAACGGTACTTATTTTTGTCAATTTACCCAAGAAATGAAATTTGAAACGATTGCTTATATTTTGATATGCATTTGAATTTAATTCGATTTCTGTTGTGCTAGTTTGTTTTCAAATAATTGAATGGATTCTTCGTAAATCGCTTTAGAATGTAGAGTTTTTTTAGTTTCGATTATAATCTACTTCCATATTTTATTTAACCATTCATTGGCTTTTGAACCCGACACAATACAAAGCTTTTATTTGTCTGGCGCTGGGCAGTTTACGGGTTGAAACTAATAAAACTGTTCTTTCATTAGGTTTAAGTAGGCACTCTAGGCAGGCGTATAACAATGAACAAATTATATTTTGTCATTTTAATGAAAATTTTAGGTAAGTTACAGAGTTCAAATCGAATACGATATACCCATCACTACCAAACATTAGGGTTGACACAAAATGAAATTATACAACGATCCACCTACGCACTTACTGTAATACAGTTTGCAATTGCCAAACACTCATTCTCTGGCTAATTTCCGACTCTACCCCTTTAAGCATAGGGGCGTTTTTGGTATATTCGCTAAGCAACAAAGTTAAGGCAACCTGTTTCGCGAACCAGTTAATCCCTTTTATCTTAATGTGACAAGCGGTTCATTATTCCTGGTGAAGAATGCTGGTAATTCCCTTAAAGGATGTAAGGTGGAACGTGTGGGAATTAATAATCACGCCGTGTGTCACAAACAGCTTGTTTGTGGAATTTTCCATTTGGCTTATTAAGAACATTAGCTTCTTATTGACTATTTATTAACTAAAGCTGTAAGATTACATTATAGCACTAGCAGAATTTATTAATAGTACAAGATTATAATTTAGTCGAAAAAATAGAACAGGTTAGTATATTTTACAAAATACCTTTTTAGGGTTCCGTACCCAAAGGGTAAAAACGGGACCCGATTACTAAGCCTCCGCTGTCCGTCTGTCTGTCTGTCTGTGACCAGGCTGTATCTCATGAACCGTAATAGCTAGACAGTTTAAATTTTCACAGATGATGCATTTCTATTGCCGCTATAACAACAAATACTAAAAACTGAATAAAATAAATATTTAAGGGGGGCTCCCATACAACAAACGTGATTTATTGCCATTTTTTACTCTACATTAATAACGACAACAGGTAGACAGTTGAAATTTTCACAGATGATGTATTTCTATTGCCGCTATAACAAAAAAATACTAAAAACTGAATAAAATAAATATTTAAGGGAGGCTCCCATACAACAAACGTGTTTTTTCTGCCATTTTTGGTACGGAACCCTTCGTGCGCGAGTCCCACTCGCACTTGGCCGGTTTTTTTGATTCTACTGACACAAAATCTTTTATAATTCGCGATAATATTATATGCTAAAATAGCTTATCAAATAATGAAATTATTCTTCAATATGTTACACGTTTTGCCTTTTAGAATTCTAAATTGCAATCGTTTGTCGATCGATATAAATAAAAAAATTAATGATTCGAAATTTGTTACCACCGAAGTGCTCATAAATTAACTTTTCCAATTTATTTCTCGAATTCAAGATGGTCAATCAATTTATAAACAAAATAACAATAGATTACTAAAATTATTAAGGGTGCACCGAGCGTCCACTAGCGCCGCCAATCAAGAAAAAATCATTACAACGAAAAAACTATGTTTAACAAAATTCTGAAACATATAAAAACTAGTAATAGTTATAAACTATTTTTGTATGCGTTTTTTTCCTGGTTTAAATGTGTTTGTGTAGTTAAAACCTGGATTAACGCCTAAAGTGGCCACTTTAGGCGTTAATCCAGATTTTAACCTCACGAACGCACTTAAACTTAGAATTTTACGTATACAAAAATAGTTTATAACTAATACTAGTTTTTATATGTTTCGTAATTTTGTTAAACATAGTTATTTCGTTGTAATGATTTTTTCTTGATTGGCGGCGCTAGTGGACGCTCGGTGCACCCTTAATATAATTGAAAAAAAATACTAGAAAAAATCGACTCACACAAAACCCTATTTCGACAAGATACTTCTCCGACAGGACGGAGCTCCGACAGCCCGAGCTCCGACAAGCCTGAGCTCCAACAAGCCCGACCTCCGACAGGACAGAGCTCCGACAAGACGCCGCCGTTCCGACAGGACATAGTTCCGTGTTTGGAAAAAAATCCATACTTAAATAAAATATTTTTGAAGTTTTTTGAAGTCAGTTTTCTTTTTTTCTTTTTTTTATTGTTATATGTATTATCAATGTATTTTGCATAAAGAAAATATATATATTTATGTATGGATTTTTTTTCCAAACACGGAACTTTGTCCTATCAGAGCGGCGTCTTTTCGGAGCGCTGTCCTGTCGGAGGTCGAGCTTGTCGGAGCTCAGGCTTGTCGGAGCTCGGGCTGTCGGAGCTCCGTCCTGTCGGAGAAGTATCTTGTCGGAATTGGGTTTTACACTCGTAGCAGACTCAGACGGAATGCTTGAAACGGGTCAGTCAATTTTTTTTAGTATTTTTTAAATTATATTAATAATCTTCATAAAAAATAGCATTGTGAATGGCTAAAATAAAAAAAATCTCAATAAAAAGATACTATTTCAATGTTTTAATAGCATTAAAAGCATCCATCCGTATACACAATAAAACTGAAACAACATTGTAACAAACGCCATCGTAAATCAAGCGCACCTTACGGCCGCAGTCAAAACATATTATACTTGATTTATTATATTATTATATGAAGGTACAAGTATACAAACTGCTTTGTTAATTGTCACTCTAGATTAACAGAATGTGCATTTACAAGTCTGTCAAAAATCTGAGAACGTTTCTTTTACTAATTTCGAGTTTTATGCTTTGTACGTAGATGATTTCATTTGTTCTGTTTTAATCAATGCCAAACCCAGATTATTTGAGACCTAGTACTCGTAGATAGGTTCTCTCTACTATGATTATGTACTACTAGCGGCCGCCCGCGACTTCATCTGCGTGGAAAGGTTATTTTGTTATCCCTCGGGAAAAATACTTTTTTTCGGGATGAAAGGTAACCTATGTCCTTTTCTGTACCCCTAACAACTTGTATGCAAAATTTCATGATGATCGGTTCAGTAGTTAAGACGTGAAGGCGTAACAAACAAACAAACAAACGGACTTCCGCATTTATTATAATACTAGCTTCCGCCCGCGACTTCGTCTGCGTGGAAAGTTTATTTTGTTATCCCTCGGGAACAATACTTTTTTTCGGGATGAAAGGTACCCTATGTCCTTTTCTGTACCCCTAACAACTTGTATGCAAAATTTCATGATGATCGGTTCAGTAGTTAAGACGTGAAGGCGTAACAAACAAACAAACGGACTTCCGCATTTATAATATTACTAGCTTTTGCCCGCGACTTCGTCCGCTTGGATATTCGAGAAAATCCTATGAGAACTTTAAACCAGGATAAATAGTATTCGATGTTTTAATTTCATCAAAATCTGATCAGCCGTTTTAACGTGATTAGGCGGGTCCCCACCAAGCGCGCTGACCCGCTTTTTCCTCTCATAAAATTTCATTCCCTATTTTGACACCTACAGACTTTCATACAAACTTTCATCCGCTATTTTAACTCTTTCCACCATTATTTCGTAATAAAAGGTAGCCTGTGTCATTTCTCAAGCTTTACTCTATCTCTGTGGCAAATTTTATTAAAATCGGTTTAGTATTTTAGGCGTGATAGCTTAACAGACAGACCGACAGACATAATTACTTTCGCATTTATAATATTATTATGGATTAATTTTATATTATATATTTATATATTATATATTAATTTTGTATTTTAGATTTTGAATTTTGTTCTGTCAGTTTAACTCATGGAAGTCGATTGAATAACATAATCTCGTAGTGTAAAAGTATGTAAGTAGGTACCTTATAAATACGATAGTGGCATAACTTCTTTAGTCTCTCTATACTGTGGTACAATCAAACTTTCATCCCCTATTTCAACCCATCCAACACTTATTTCGCAATAAAAGGTAGCCTATGTCCATTCTCGAGCTCTACTCTACATCTGTACCAAATTTCATACAAATCGGTTTAGTAAATTCGGCGTGAAGGCGTAACAGACAGACGTACAGACAGACAGAGTTACTTTCGCATTTATAATATTAGTATGGATTTTGTATTATTGATTCTGAATTTCGTTCTGTCAATTTTACTCATGGTAGTCGATTAAACAACATAATCTCGTAGTGTAAAAGTATGTAAATGGGTACCAAATAAATGCGATAGTGGCATAACTTCTGAAGTCTCTCTATTCTGTGGTACAATCAAACTTTCATCCCCTATTTCAACCCCTCCAACCCTTATTTCGCAATAAAAGGTAGCCTATGTCCTTTCTCGAGCTCTACTCTACCTCTGCACCAAATTTCATACAAATCGGTTCAGTAGTTTCGGCGTGAAGGCGTAACAGACAGACGGACAGACACACAGACAGAGTTACTTTCGCATTTATAATATTAGTATGGAAGTATGGATTTTGTATAATTGATTTTGAATTTCGTTCTGTCAATTTTACTCATGGTAATCGATTAAACAACATAATCACGTAGTGTAAAAGTATGTAAATGGGTACCAAATAATGCGATAGTGGCATAACTTCTGAAGTCTCTCTATTCTGTGGTACAATCAAACTTTCATCCCCTATTTCAACCCCTCCATTCTTTATTTCGAAATAAAAGGTAGCCTATGTCCTTTCTCGAGCTCTACTCTACCTCTGCACCAAATTTCATACAAATCGGTTCAGTAGTTTCGGCGTGAAGGCGTAACAGACAGACGGACAGACAGACAGACAGAGTTACTTTCGCATTTATAATATTATAGTATGGAAGTATGGAAGTATGGATAGTAAGGATGATTTACTCTGTACCATTAGTCTTATGCCATTAGTACGAACATGTATCGAAAAAGAGTAGGTTAATAAAATTATCTATATAAAAAAATCGTTTCGCTATTCGGCGGTAGATGGCGCTGAACAAATTTTCCATAGAAAATTACTCAATAATTATGTTTTACGCGCGAAATTTTTTTTTATTGCTGTTTTGTTCGTGCTAAGGGCATAATTATTATTTGTATGTTAAGGGTACAGTTTTCAAATCGATCAGATATCGAGATAATATCCTCTATCGACTAATAATCGAATGAACTAAACCAAGATTAACTGATCGATAGTTCACGTCAGGGCCGGTGCCAACTGTTAACCTGTTGAATTAATCGGCGATTAGTTTTCATTATCGGTTGAGCCGGCTTCTTGGTAATGGTAACTAATAGTGAAGATGGGATTCTGAGCTAATCACGATAGGGATTACTACTCAATTTATCAATATGGTTTACACTAAACAGGTAACTGACAATCCGTTGTCTGGTATCAATTTGAAAACTATGGCCCAGTACGTAAACTTGTTAAAAATAAGCTTCTAACGCATTGGAAATACGCGTACATGCTAAAATTTTGATCATTTGGTTTCCGCAGGTGGGGTGGTTCCACTCATGATTACAAGCAACTTTTACACTGGAGCCAACTCCGATATCGCAAAAAACAGCTGTTCCATACATTAAGGTTGAGTAGTATTGCACTTTTGTATGGAACACCTGATTTTCTTCACAATATCAGAGTTGGCCCCATTGTAAAAGTTTCTTGACTCAAATCTTCAATGTATTTCCCGTTAACCTAGAGCCGCTTAGGAAAAAAGTTTCACAGTATAATTAGAGGAAAACATAAGTACAAACTGAAAAAATGATAAATTATAATTAAATACTAGCTTCTGCCCGCGACTTCGTCCGCGTGGATATTAGACGAAATCCAGGATCCGGCCAGCCATTATTACGCGATTAGGCGAGTCCTCATCAAGCGCGCTGCCTCGCGAGGCAAGACATTTGCCGCGTGTGGCGGGCCTCGCACAAGACTTCCAGTTCCCGTTCCCGTTCCCGTTCCATTCCCGTCCCGTAAACGTCCCGTAACCGTCCCGTACCCCTTCCGTTTCCGTTCCCATCCCGTTCCTGTCCCGTTCCCATCCTGTTCTCGTTCCCGTTCCCGTCCCGTTATATTCCCGTTCCGTTCCCGTTCCGTTCACGTTTCGTTCCCGTTCCCATTCCCGTTCCGTTCCCGCTGCGTTCCCGTCCCGTAAACGTCCTCTAACCGTCCCGTACGCCTTACGTTCCCGTTCTTGTTCCCGTTCCGTTCCCGACCGGTTCTTGTTCCCGTTCCCATCCTGTTCTATTCCCGTTCCGTTCCCGTTTCATTCCAGTTTCGTTCCTGTCCCGTACCCCTTCCGTTCCCGTTCCCCTACCCGTCCCGTTCTAGTTCCCGTTACCGTCTCGTTCCCGTTCCGTTCCGTTCCGTTCAGTTCCGTCCCGTTCCCGTTCCCGTTCCCGTTCCCGTTCCCGTTCCCGTTCCCGTTCCCGTTCCCGTTCCCGTTCCCGTTCCCGTTCCCGTTCCCGTTCCCGTTCCCGTTCCCGTTCCCGTTCCCGTTCCCGTTCCCGTTCCCGTTCCCGTTCCCGTTCCCGTTCCCGTTCCCGTTCCCGTTCCCGTTCCCGTTCCCGTTCCCGTTCCCGTTCCCGTTCCCGTTCCCGTTCCCGTTCCCGTTCCCGTTCCCGTTCCCGTTCCCGTTCCCGTTCCCGTTCCCGTTCCCGTTCCCGTTCCCGTTCCCGTTCCCGTTCCCGTTCCCGTTCCCGTTCCCGTTCCCGTTCCCGTTCCCGTTCCCGTTCCCGTTCCCGTTCCCGTTCCCGTTCCCGTTCCCGTTCCCGTTCCCGTTCCCGTTCCCGTTCCCGTTCCCGTTCCCGTTCCCGTTCCCGTTCCCGTTCCCGTTCCCGTTCCCGTTCCCGTTCCCGTTCCCGTTCCCGTTCCCGTTCCCGTTCCCGTTCCCGTTCCCGTTCCCGTTCCCGTTCCCGTTCCCGTTCCCGTTCCCGGTCCCGTTCCCGTTCCCGTTCCCGTTCCCGTTCCCGTTCCCGTTCCCGTTCCCGTTCCCGTTCCCGTTCCCGTTCCCGTTCCCGTTCCCGTTCCCGTTCCCGTTCCCGTTCCCGTTCCCGTTCCCGTTCCCGTTCCCGTTCCCTTTCCCGTTCCCGTTCCCGTTCCCGTTCCCGTTCCCTGGATGTGCATGTCTAGGTCCAGGTCCATATGTGTCATGTCCACCGCGTTGGACTTCAAAATAAATGTCATTTTCGCAATCACCATCCCATAAAACCTCAAGAACGACATCCATATCGATTTTTATGTTACTCACTTCACTTACCCTCTAAGGGGTTGATTTTCAAAATCCCAAAATATATATTTAGACGTGCTCCTACGAATTTTAAAGTTGTAATTTCGATTTTATATTATTTTTCCATACAATATTTGGACCCCATTTTCACCCCTTTAGGGGTTAAATCATGTCCACCGTGTTGGACTTCAAAATAAATGACATTTTTGCAATCGTCATCCCAGAAAACCCCAATAACGACATCTATATCTATTTTTATATTTACTCACCCCATTTACCCCCTAAGGGGTTGATTTTCAAAATAACAAAATACATATTTGCCTATTTATTTTTAGATGTGCTCCTACGAAGTTTAAAGTTGTAATGTCTATTTTATATTATTTTTCCATACAAAATTTGGACCCCAATTTCACCCCTTTAGGGGTTAAATCATGTCCACCGTGGTTGGACTTCAAAATAAATGTCATTTTTGCAATCGTCATCCCACAAAACCCCGATAACGACATCCATATCTATTCTTAGGTTTTTTTAACCCTTTTCACCCCCATTTCATCCCCTTTGGAGTTGAAATCCTAACAAAAACAATATACGTTGCTTTAGATTTCTATCCATAGGCCTAAATTATAAATTTTACGATTTTTACTTCGAAAATGAAGGATTTTCTTTAATACACAACTTCATCCCCCTATTGACCCCTTCGGGGGTAGAATTTTGAAAAACGCTGAGACCCGTATTTATTAATTTTCAATCGTCAGCCTAAACACAAAATTTGAAGATTCTAGCTTCAAAACTGAGGGACTTTCATACAAACTTTCATCCCTTATTTCATCCCCTTAGAGGTGGAATTTTCAAAAATCCTTCCTTAGTGGATGCCTACACTGTATAAAGTACCTGTGTGCAAAATTTCAAGCGGTTTGGGCTGTGCGTTGATAGATCAG
The DNA here is from genome assembly GCA_928269145.1 of Agriphila tristella. Taxonomy (NCBI): domain Eukaryota; kingdom Metazoa; phylum Arthropoda; class Insecta; order Lepidoptera; family Crambidae; genus Agriphila; species Agriphila tristella. The sequence goes on along the minus strand of OV743440.1, from coordinate 670,823 downwards.
TCAGTCAGTCAGTCAGTCAGTCAGTCAGTCAGTCATTCAGTTTACGATTTTATATATTAAGATTATATCAATATATTGTTTTAAATTTCCATGGTTATTGACGTTAATAGAATAAACTATGTCGGGATTTACACCATGTACCTGTTTATTTTTGAGACTCCGATATTTCGGCGCAGTTGCATGCGTCATGACCACGGAAGAACTGTCGATTGTTGCGTGCGGCTAGATGTTATTGGCAGACGAATCGGTCTACCCTCCGTCTAGTTCTTTTATTATTACGTTCGATACCGGTACCACTGTCTGCAAACTCACTATTCACTCGAATTTGTTCTCGACACACGACACTCACTGTATCTGTACTCGAAACGGCACTTTTTTATTTTTGTTGTTTTTACACAACCGGACTACTGGATTCCAGACACTCGACAATTTAAACCCATCCTCACGATTGAAATTTTTTGTATTTGGTAATTTCTTCCGTGATCATGGCGCATGCAACTGCGCCGAAATATCTGAGTCTCAAAAATAAACAGGTACATGGTGTAAATCCCGACATAGTTTATTCAAATATTATATCAATTAAAAAAAAAGTTTTTTTTTGTAGTCAAACAATAATTAAGTTTGTGCTTGAATGCGGGATAACTTTTGGTTAGAGCAATTTTCAGTGGTTTCAGGTATTTTACACACAACAATGAAACCATCGGTGCGCGAATTTGCCTCTTACTTTCCCTGTATTTTTTTAAGTAAAGAGATATTTTTTTTTATAATTTCCTTGTGTAAAGTAAATCTCAGGAGATCTGTTTCGAAAATTTGTTATTATATTTACCTTTCCAAATACCTACAAACATGGCGGAAAACGTAGTTCCTATACACATCAGAATATCTTGTCTGCCATTACGCGCAGGTGCCACCGTGCAGCGATACACGCACCTAACGAACGCAATAAAGGGCAGTGTGTGCGTACCTTAATATCGTGCGGTGGATCGCAAAATAGTTGCGGACTCTGTTTATCAGAGCTTATTGGGCGGGTCACTGTAGTTTCGGCTTTAAGTCTTTTGTGATACGCTTCATTTGTCAAAAAGAGGCTTAAACTAAACAGATATAAGATACCAAATCCTCAAAAAACTAAAATGGGATCTTCAGAAGAGAAAGCTTCAGTAATGAAAGGAACGTATTGACGATACTGAAATATTAATACATGGAGCCATATGGAGCCCTATTTTTGAAATCCTTCGACTGGCGTCAAGCGCTCTTTACTACTCATTTTTATGAGACATAACCAAAATCTGTCTTTTTTAATCGCTGGTCCGTTAGCCAGTAGCTGTCAGTGTTGATACAATTTGAGGGGTAAGTAACAAATGTGTTATCTGGTAAAACTGAAGAGATCGTCTTTTTTTTCATGAACATAGAGTTTAAAAGATGATGAATCGACGATGAGCTAAAAACACGAAATTTTTTATTCGTGTCAAAAATACAAACCCTAGCAAAGGTGTTCACTGACATAAATGCATACATTTCAGGCTTTAACATAATTTTCAAGCACATATAATTCATTTTAAACTTTTTGTTAGTTATAACACCTAACCACTCACACGTCTACATTACATCCATTATATTGTGACTTGAGTCACACAAACGATTTCAAACGAATGGCTTCACAATTAGGGCCCATGGTCACACACTTCGCCTTAGTTATTCTCAGTCATTATAACATACATAAACGTAAGAAGGAGACAATGTTGAGATAATAGCGATTTTGAATGGAAATGTTTCAACAATACAATATTAAGGTGCCCTCCAGTGCTTGCACCGATGCCAATTAAAACAAGGAAGCGTGTTCCGTCACGTGTGCAAGGTGCATTAGTAACTTGAGTGCCCGTGTTGCAATGAAAATGTCACTGCTGATAGTGACGAATGTTTCAGTGTTTTGAATCTTGGGTAACAAAATTAAAGGTAGATTTCAATGACAATGTCATTTTTATGTATAGATTTATATATAGTGTGAAGAAAGACTCGTCAATATTAAATAGCAAATCCACTGAAAAAAAATTCTGTGGAATATAAACAGCTCAATGAGCAAATCAGACAATATTTCTGCATTCTACTCGTACTTTAAAAATTGTTCGTATTTAATTATTATTATTATTATTCATTTATTTCAGATTATAAATCCATACAAATTTGTTACTAAAATATTAAAGCTAGTGCGTTAGTAAAATTTATATAATTAATTATAATTGATAAATGAGATTCAGATATGAACACCTAATAGTTATTGAATCAGAGTAAGATCTTAATATTCTTATATTACTTGTTTCAAGTGACTTCTCAGTAAGCCATTAAAAATATTTCTTGTTAACTTATATGTAAAGTGAGACACAAAACTTAAACCCATTTTCCCAAGTATTCGCGATCTTAAGCACTGGCGATAAATCTATAGGGCCATAAAGTACGCGAATAAATTATCGATACACGCACGCGGTCGCGCGTGATGTAGTGCCGGCCTACTGTTGCCCGCGCAATTTATGCACTTTATGCAACCGACGGCAAGGCATTTAGCTAATCGCAAATTAGCTGAGATGCATATGAAAATGCAGAAAAATAGCTTCCCTATGATGTCTGCATTTATTTTCTCATCGTTTGCGGATTTTTTTTGTTCTTCTTGTTACGTGCAACATAACTTTTAATACAACATTCAAAATCCATTACAATTTGAGTCCATTTTAGCCAACAGGTCAATTTTTGTATCATTTTCGGATAAATCAATAATGTAGCCTTTAATTTATGGAATTAAAAATTGCAATTTATTAAGCACTTTCTGAAAAAATACAAAACCACCAAAATTATCAACCGAATTTTCTTACTTTAAGTCACCGTAAGTATTAAACTGGTGTTTTTATTTGCAAACAAAAAATATTTTTTATTTTTAACAATATGGGTATCAAATGAAAGCCAAAAAATTGCCAATTCCAAATATAAATATATTATACCTAATACTTTTATGTTGCTGTTTTGGAAGGAACTTAAAAAAACAAACTCCGAAATATGAAATATTAGTATTAGAAAAGAAAGGCCCGAAATTTCGACAGGAAAAGGCAAAATATCGCAATCGCGCATATAACTACGACTTTTTATGTGTTGTTAAGTCTCTTGCAACAAATTTTCTTTCAGCACTAAAAACAAATAAAAAGAATCAAAATAATTTTAATACTTACTAGTTGAATACATCATCCAAAATCCCGATACCGTTCACCTTTCCCATAAATATGAGGCAGCAAGTTTATTCAGCCAATAAACTCGAGCGGCGTGAAATCCCTCTTAGTGAAAGCAATGCGGTGTTCTAAAAAACTAAAAGTAGGGGCGCGGCTGAGGTGAGACACGTGAAACCACTCAGTGGTCGCCGGCAGCGGGGCCGAGGCGCACTGGGAGCGGAGTAACCACTGGAGCTGTAGACCTGTGAAATAGCTGGAATATCTTTTTTTTCGCTCAAACATGATTCTACCTAAACTAGCTTCTGCGTTTGGAAGAGCATAAAGTAGTGCTAAATACATTTTATAATAGGATTGTAACAGCCCTATGTGACGCCGCTACTAAAACAAAAAATCGGCCTTGTAGTAAACCGAACAAAAAAAAGGCATCTTCGATCGCCAATCTGCCGTAACGTAACGCGAATCTGTCGAACAACGCGCGAGGCGTTTTGACGAATTACAAAAACTGAATCGACAAAAAAAAAATTATCGAACCTGCTCACAAAATTTCACGAGAATCGGTTGAGAAATGCAACCTGCAGAGGAGAACAGCCGTACAGCTGGCGCACCGACAGACATACGAAAACATTTTTTCCCAAACTGAAACGGAGACGCTTCGCTCGCGCTTTGGGCTCGCTTTTAGCAATTTTTTTATTATTTAAAATTAGATTTAACATATATGATTTCTTATAAGGAAAATCTATATTTATTTTTATCACAGACGGTTTCAGACAAAGCACAGTCATGTTTTATTAACACTGCAGAACCTCTTAATTAATATTATTATTTTCAATCAAAAGCTTTAAAAACTGTATTTTCAACACACTTGCTCGTGAAGTGAGCCCTAAAACATCGCTTTTAGGGCCATAAACCGAGCTATAACAAACGCGTGCAATATATAAAACACTAGTAACACTAGTTGGTTATAGAATTATCCCTACAAAGTTAAATAGGTACCTTACTGCAAGTTCTATGCGAGTAAACAGAGCATTCCCAATTTAACCGGGTAATACAGTATTTTTTTTAGTAACAACAAAGAGGTTTTATGGCGCTGAAAATTCATATACACTTTTGGATTAATAAATGTGTAAGCCCTTAATTAAGTCAAAAAAATATTTTTTCTCAAACATGCTTGGAAATTCGAACATTATTTTGACAACCTTCTTCGTGCTAAATCGGAGTTTCCGGACAGACCTAAACCGCGCCGGCAACTTTTGTATGAAAATCCATTACTAACGTGTAATAATGCATTTTCATACTAAAATGGGGAGAAAAAGCGCAATTTTATCCCGATAGGTGGCGTCTTGTCGTTGGTACCGAGCCGCCTCAAAGAAACTGTCAAAACATATGGGAATCTCTTGGAGTATTGCACTTTTTAATTTTATACTGAGAAAATGCCGCATTGATATGCATGTAACTTGTAAAATATTGGAGTTCATCGATTTCCCAGTAACAAAAAAAATAGTAGGCAAAAAAAAATAAAAAAAAATGCTTTTTCCTCGATTTTCTCCTTTGCTGAGCCTGAGAAACATTATAAATCAAAAGGAATGTTTCATGAATTTTATGAAGCTTCGCCAAAATAAAACAACATTTGAATTATAACAGCTTTTTTCTTTAATATTTCAACCTCAGCAGTTTCTAACATATTTATAACTTGGATGAATTTGATAGGTATATCAAATATGGAATAAGCCCAATATTTGGGCCAAACAGAGAATTATAGTACATTACTGCAGCGGCAGGCAACTCAGGCATTGAAGGACGAACGTGAAAATGTGGGCCGAGGCGAAGCCGAGGCACACATACGTGAGTCCATCAATTATATTTTATGAGCTAAAGTTAGCATAGAATACATTGTTTGTCCGCAAAACCGAAAAAAATACAATCTAAGACAGTAAAACCACGTAATACACAGTCAAGACAATATAAGCTCAAACTGACAATTGTTCCAAAGACTAAGCGCCATCTGTAATTCACTTTGCCTTCGCCTCCCCATTGCCTGCGTCTGACCGTAAAGGTTAGTACTGAAACTCATTATACACGTGTAATTCAGAAATGGAACGAAATTTTCAATGAAACACGACAGCCAATGAGGTCTGTGATCATCATCAATATTTAAAATTAGAACTGGCTTTGTAAATGGAAAGTTCCGAATCACGGTAACAGAGTGTCATGAGCGCAGTAACGCCCGCCCATTAATCCGTATTCCTGGTTACAAAACTTACGTCTAACATACGATTCGGACAGGCGGCATAAAAATATTTTTTTTTTATTATTATTTATTTATTATCATAAAGTTTACATGAATATCTTAAAAGTACGGTACAAACACAAGTTACATTAACTTTACCGTGTACCGGTGTAGCCGACAAATTCATTGTGTGTATGCAAGGTAAATATTACTTAGGTGACAGAATGTCTTTTACGATAAACTATTTAGAAAAAAAAAAACACTTAGAAACTCAGACACAGCAGGCCGCGGAATAACGGAATGATCATGCCCCTACTGCGTGGTCAACGGCGGCAACCGGCCAGCGCCGAGCAACCGCCGCCGGCGATCGTCGCGCCAACTCGTGTATTTACTTTTTCGTGGATTGGGATTATTTTACAATGACTAAAAAGATTATGGTAACCAAAAGATTTTGATTTATTTTTAACCTTTTTAGGGACGATTGTTTTTAAGATTCGTAGTTGTAGTGTGTAGATGAGATCAAGGTGTGACTTATATGATCTGCCATAGCTAGACAGACCGTACGCAATTTTTGATTCCACTAGCGCCTTGTACAATTGTACCATAATTGGATATGGTATTTTATACCTTATGACAGAAAATTTCGCAAGCATACCTCTAAGTTTATCACATACACTTTTGATATGTGCTATCCAATTTAGGCGGCTATCGATTGTAAGACCCAGGTACTTCAGCGTTTCCACTCTTTCAATGACGGCACATTTACACTTCCGGTGATTTTTGGCTCCCCCAGTGTGGAGACATTGATGGTCGTGGGCTATAAGTTTCGGCCTAATGCTGCTCCTATTTTGACTCGAGCTGATGTACATTAGCTTGGTCTTACTGGCGTTTAATGACAGACCCATATCGTGGGACCATTTCGCAAGGGAATCAAAGTCCTCTTGCAAAATGTTCATAGTTTCGATTATGTCTTTGCCTGCTGCAACTAAACATGTGTCGTCGGCGTATTGGTAGATTTCACAGCGTTTGATGATATTTGAGAGGTTATTAACATACATAAGGAAGTGCAAGGGACCCATAACCGAGCCCTGCGCTGTGCCTATAGTTACCTCGACAGCACTACTTATAGCCTCAGCAACTTTAACTACGTATGATCTGTTGGACAGGTAGTTTTTGCACCATGCCAGTAGTGGGCCTCTAATACCATTAGCTTGCATACTGTCTATAAGTTTATCATGTCTAAGAGTGTCGAATGCTTTGCTATAATCTATACACACCACCAGTACATGTTCTTTGTTATTAAGATGTTTATAAATACTATTTGTAAAGTTAGATAATAATTGTGTTGTGTTTTTGCTTGGTTGGAACCCATATTGTTTATCTGACAAAATATTATTATCCCTAAGAAAGTCGTAGAACTGTTTACAGATGTATTTCTCGGCTATTTTATCTATTGTAGGTAATATAGTTATATGGCCTATAATTTTCGTAATCTGAGTAGCTGCCTTTTTTGTGTATAGGCCTGACTATGCCTGTTTTCAGCGTCCTTGGATATTCGCCTTTTCTAACACTAGTGTTGATGAGGTTGGCAATGGCTGTGGTTACAACTGAGCTGATTTTTTTAATATCAATTGTCCTAATGCCGTCAATACCTGGGGCTTTGGCGCTGTTTAATGATTTTATAATGTTGCGAACATCGTCATTACATGCGGATTTGAATCTCATCGAAACTGTTGTAGGATCTTTATATACTAGTTCATCAAGTAATGGAGTGGGACAATTAGAAGTGCAGTTTTGGACATTATTATCAAATGAAGTTGCAAACGAGTTTGCAATATCTTTGGCGGAGGTGCTATTATTACCAAAAGCCCTTAATATAACCTCGTCAACGGATGCCTTTATCCTACCTGTCAGCCTATTAAGAATACGCCACAGATGACACGAGTTGTTTTTATTTTTATGAATTTCTGATTTTATATTATTATTTTTAGTGATTTGGATTATGTTATTTGCATTGTTTCTAGCTTTATTGTATTCTTGTTTTAATATCAAATTGCCTGTATCTTTTATCCATTTATTAAACAATTTGTCCCTATATTCACAGGCCTTCAATACTTTTTTGTTTATCCACTCGTTACAACTTCGCTTATTGGATTTTATTTTTGTTTTATATTGTCTTTTTGTGTAACACTCTTTAAATTTATTTGACAGATAATTGTATATATCAGAAGGGCTATTCATGTCATTAGTTTTTGTCCAATTTACTTCTTTTAATAATTTTATTAGTAAGTTATTATTTATACAAATTTTAAATTTTTGAGCACTCTGTATAATGGTCCCGCTCCCGATGCTAGCGAGCAATATCATGCGATGGTCAGCCAGTGTTGTTCCGACCGCTGCAGTGACGAGGTCATGTGTTTGGGTTCTCGCAAATATGTGATCTATGCATGTCGCACTTAGTTTCCCGCCTGATAGTTCTATACGAGTATTTTGCGTGATCCCAGACACAAGGCCCAAGCTGTGCAATGAATTGCTATATCTATGCTTTATAGTGTTGTCGAGATTCAAATCAATGTTCATATCGCCTATAAGATATAAATCGTTACTGCTGTGGCAATGTTTCTTTAAAGTGCTGTACAGTTCGTTAATAAATAGGCACTTACTATTTTTCGGAGGCCGGTACACCGCACACAAGTCAGCGGAATAGCTCGAATGAGCGGTGATAGTGCAGATTATATTTTCAAAGTGTTTTGTTTTAATGTTCTTTATTTTTACAGTGTGTTTGTTCTTAACATATAATATGATACCACCGCCCCTCCGAGCCTTCCGCAAATTAGTAAACATTTGGTATCCATCGATGTGATATAAACTGCTAATTAAATCTGATATATTGACTTCAGTTGCTATTATGACATCTAAGCTTTGGTTAGACGACATTACACATTGTTCCAAAGATGAAAATTTTTTAATCATGGACCTTATATTAACATGCAGAACAAGTAAGTTTAGTTGATCATTAGGAATACATTCAAGAAACTCATTGATATTTATGCAGTTTAAGCACTCACTTAGTTCGTCACGCACAGAGATCATTTTTTTTATTTAATAAATATACGCTTAAATATTTTGGTAAGAGAAACACTGAACTGACTAAGTTACCTTACACGCCTCGCTTAGCCACTACATTCACATCGTTAAGGGATCTTAGTATATAGATCTTGCCTTGGTCTTCTTTACATGCCTTCACGAGACCGTTCTTGAACCAAACATACTTGAAGTTTAGCTTGATTTTTAATTCTTGTTTTGCGTGCCATAAAATTTGCTTGTTAAGTCGCGTCATTTTTTCTCTGATGTATACTGGGCCGCTGTTTGTGCTTTCTTTCGGTTGAATATCTGATATTTTTACTGCGGTTGATTTAAATGCCTTCGTTTTTTATATTTTCTTCTTCGAGCTCCACCTGAATGATTCCGTCCCGGCCATTTTTTCCTGGCAGTCTATATGCTTTTTTGATGCCCTTATTTGTTACCTTAATCTTCTGAACCACATTAAGGACCAAATTTTCCACATTCTCATTTTCATGAACAGGTACATTCGCTATTTCTACATAATTAGACAGTTTTGTTTGTTCCATTATTTGAATCTGCTGTTCAAGAGCGCCTACCCTCGTTTCCAAATTGTTATTTTTATTTGTTAATTCAATGTTTTTTTCTTTCTAAATCCTTAATAGTTTGCTTAAATGTATCAATGCACGCCATTACCTCGTCAAGTTTCTCGCTATTAAATTGCAACGATTTATTCACTTCCTTCATTTCGTTTTTAATTGCTTTCTCTACTTCTCTTGAGATGTCTTTGAGAAGCTTGGCTGCACCAGCTTGAAAAACTGTTTCATTTTCTTCTTCATCGTCTTCCTCGGGTATTATGATAGATGAATTTCGCCTCGAGGACTCCTGGAGACATTCCAAACAGGTCCATCCGAGTCCAGGGGCAGCTACTTTGAGGGCATGAAGTTGCTTGTTAGTTAAGCCGGTACATTTCGTACTTAAATGTACCAAACGCTCACATTTACTGCACTCCACTCCCGGTGAACTTTTCGTGATTGATTTATTGCAGTTATCGCACTTTGAGGACATTATAGTAGTTTAAGCAAAATAAAATTATAATTAGAGATCTGTCACATACGACGTTTAGTCGACGACTGTATTAACGTTGTTATATTGTTGTTATTGTACGTTGTCGTTATAACGTTGTATTATCTATGGATCTTGTCGCGGGAAGAATATTTTGTTGAAATTGTTTGTTGTTTTGTCAAATATTTTATATTCGATTTAAAATAAGTTATTAATCTATTATATAAATGATTTCAAGCGACGAAAGTGATATTTTGACGCCACCTGAAATTCAAGAAGCGGCAAGAACTGTAATAGAAAACATGTTGACTCCAAAATAAAAAAAACATTAAGTAAACCAGATGTAAACCTAACTGCAATGCACAAAAGACAATCACAAGGGTATAAATGTAGAAAGTCTGCTTCAAACGTGCAAATTTTCTTGTCTAGGATCAGACAGTGTGTATTTGGATCCTAAAGTAAGTTTTCGTATTGATAAGTACCTACCTAGGTACTACGAATAATTTACCACTTTGTTTTAGTCAAACCGCTAACATCACAACTTTACACGTTCTTTATTTTTGTTGCAGGTTTGATTTTTGGCATTTTCGGTGCATGAATATGCAACGACATATAGAGTATTTATGTAAAAGACGTAGAAACTCAAGACAGTGCGATTTTACTTTCAATCTAAGATTTAATCTTTGCTTTTAATTACTGTAATTTTAAATAAAAATAAAATGTTAGAAAAGTTACTACTTGGTTTGAATTTCCGCGCATTATTTGAGAAAAGTACTATACAAGCCTTGGCAGCAACTGGGCATTGATGGACTCACGTATGTGTGCCTCGGCTTCGCCTCGGCCCACATTTTCACGTTCGTCCTTCAATGCCTGAGTTGCCTGCCGCTGCAGTAATGTACTATATTATTATCAAACTATTAATCATTCACAATATTTTGTTATAAAATATTTGCATTTTATTATACTTAAAAATATAATTTTGAAGTAGGCTGTATGCTCACTCAAGGGGTGTTCGCAAAATATTCTTGCATTGGGCGTATAAAAAAAAAACAAAAAAAACCTACGCGCCTTTTCCAATTATAATTATCTTCTTTTGTTTTTGTCGTATTTGTTGCTGTGTGGTAAATTACTTTGTTTTTTCCTCGCAAGTGTGTTGAAAAACGTCGTATGAAACTCGTGAGCTCTTGCTTATTGCACACTCGGCTGAGTTACGCCCTCGCCTGCGGCTCTGGCTGCAACCCACAGCATTGTGTGCAATAAGCAACCTAAGCTAACTTGTCTCATAATGTACTATTAATATTACAATAATTATTTTACACAAGTAAATTGACTAATTAATAAGAAATAACTTATTATTTCAGTAAATTTTTAAGTTGCCTTGTGCATATCCAACTTAATACTTTGTAATATGCTATCAGCATCAGATTTTCATTAATCCTTTTCTAAGTTTTTCTAATAGGCCATTGATTTTATAATCCTAAGGAGTATGAAAAGTGCGGGGCACTTTATGTTTGTCATAGTAAGTACTTAGTCGCATTAGTATCTTTCTCCGAATCGAATACCTATGGCATTTGCATTTTTTAAGAAAATTGCTTGAATAATAAGAAAATATACCTACTTAAGATAGGCACGAGATTAATTACTTAAGCAACAAAATTTTTAAACTAATTTAGAATGATTTATTTGCATATTTTGTAAAAACATGTTGTCTCGCTCTATTATCTCATACGTAACTCTTTATTTTTTGAATTTCCGACTCAACCCGAATGTAAATTAAAATCACCTAATTTTTCTTTTCCGTCTTGAGTTTGTCTTTATGCAGAAAAAATAACTCCTGCCATATTTTTTATGATTGTTTCCAAACAATATCGCATCATGCACACATTTCAAAGTTATTTTAAGAACAAACTGCGCATAAAACTGTCTTCACACAAAGGTGTTCAAAATGTCTCTGAGAGGTTAAGTTCGCATAAACATATCAGAAAACGGTGCGTATCTTTAAAATATCGCCATATATAACGGCCATTAATGGTGGATGGCGGTTTTAATTGGGATAAAGAGTCGGTGGTAATGTTGTGTTGTGACAAGTGCGGCGTTTGATGATTGGACACATCTTGTTACAAACAATGTTAGGCAGTCCTTAAAAAATATAGGGACAATCAATAAACTCTTTTAAACTTTCGCGTTGCATTGTACTTAGTTGCATAACTAATAACAATCAATAAAGTTAACACAAATTCTATGTCATCATTTAGTAAAAAAGATAAAGTAGGTACCTAACGAATGTTACTATGTTTACATATAGTGACAAAATAAAAACCATTTATCTAGAAATTTCTAATTTAAGACATCTTAAATAGGTGGTGAGGGGTGTCATTATAAGATTTAAGTTTTTAAAACGTCGTTCTTATGGATGACGTTTTTATAACTTTTACTTTATTAAATTACTAACCTAATAAATAATAATATTAAATATATTACAATAAATATTTTGACTTTAAATTTGGCTACGCTAATTACAAGGCCCGGAAAATGAGACACAATTAATTTTCTATTGTTGTCAGTCAGGCTGCATGCGGCCGTGAGGGCATTGATGAATTAAATTTTGTTCCATTTGTAATTATTACCATTTAGCACTCCAACTTGCCTATTAACTATCAGTTGATAATGATATTACCAAAACAAACATAACGCAAATCAGTAAAAGTTTAATTTACAATGTTTTTGTGCTCTTAACACACCGGCGGGAATAACCGACAATCGTGTATGATTGGGTTCGATTCCCGGTTAATTTGAATGGATTATTGAACAAATTCGGAACTCATTTTGTTCTTGACTGTAGGGGACTTAATTTGGTACGCCTGGTATTGGTAGTATGTTGATGCAGTTCATAATACAGTAAATTCAAATTCAAAAATTCAAATTCAAAAATTATTTATTCAGTCTAGGCTGTTACAAGCACTTGTGAATGTAATAGAAGCTACGCCATCGGTTCGCAAACCCTAAGCGGGAGACCTTGTAACGAGAAGAACCGGCAAGAAACTCGTCAAGGGCTGCTTTTTTCTCCCTGTATATTTCATACAGAGTCGTCAACATTGAAAAATGAGCTCCACATTTAAAGTGAGGTCATTTTCCATCACAATAATTAACAAAAGTTTGCACACAATGGGTAGGTAGGTTGAAATTAAATACTACTAAGTAATGAGAGTAAATAACTTTCAACTAGTTGAGAAATCACTGTGTCTGTTACTCGAAAGTGCACCTAAGTAGGCAAAATTTACCAAAAAAAAAACCACATGTTACAAGACATAAAAAAATAATTAAAAAAAAACTTACAATTCAATATGCGTTAAGATAGGTACTCAGAAGCAGACCCTTTCCACTGGCGGCACCCGTTCACGAGCATGACGCATGGACCAGCCATCGCTTCGCTCAACCATATTTGAGGGAACGTAACGACCCGCCCCACACGACACCACCGCAGAAATGATTAAAGAGAGCATGACATACTTAAGCTACCCATCCTAAGGCACCGAATTGAAAACTATTATCCTAAAGCTTTTCATAGGCCTTTACTTACAAAACTACTGAATATAGAAAGCAAAATGATTGCAATGAAAAAAAAAATTAGAAATCAAAACAAAGTTTAGTTATTAATTTAAATTTTGAGTAAGAAGTGCCATACATATTGATAATATTAATCAGAAAAATAAAATATATAAATATACGACGCCCTTAGTACAAGCAGACAGAAGCAGACCCATTCCCACTGGCAGCACCCATTCACGAGCATGACGCATGAACCAGCCATCGCTTCGCTCAACCATATTTGAGGGAACGTAACGACCCGCCTCATACGACACCACCGCAGAAATGTTTAAAGTGAGCATGACATACTAAAGCTACTCGCATTAAGGCGTCGAGTCAAAAGCATACAATAAATTATAAGTAGGTAGGACAAATCTCTCAATTTTCACAAAGAATAGAAAAATCTACGACCAGGCTGTTTTATCAATTAAATAATCTTTAACGGTATAGTATCCTTTTTTGAGAAGACAATTTTTTACATGAGTCTTAAAGTTATCAAATGGTAAATCCAAAATATTACTTGGAATTTTATTATAAAACTTTATACCAAGACCTATGAAAGAACCACGAACTTTTTCTAATCTATACTGAGGCATTACAAGTTTGTCTTTGTTTCTGGTGTTCCGATTGTGCCAATCACTATGTTTTGTATATAAGTTAATATTGCGACGCACGAAAAGTATGCAGTTTAATATAAATTGAGATGCTGCTGTCAATATACCAATCTCTTTGAATCTATCCCTAAGAGATGTTCTAGAACTTAGTTGATAAATAGCTCTTATTGCTCGTTTTTGTAAAACAAAAATAGTATTTATATCGGCTGCTATCCCCCACAAAAGAATACAGTATGACATAATGCTATGAAAATAACTGAAATACACTAATCTGGCAGTTTCTACATCTGTTAACTGTCTAACTTTTCTAATGGCATAGGCAGCAGAGCTGAGCTTGCCCGCCAGAGTTGCTATATGCATATTCCATTGAAGTTTACTGTCAAGAGTAACACCCAAGAAAACTGTTGAATCGAGCAAATCTAATTTCTCTCAGGATCTATCAGGAACTATTTAAAACAAATATTGATTATTTATTTATTATCAGAGAATATACTTGGAGGAAAACAGAATTTAAGAACTTGACAGTAGGCCACGATTGTTAAGTAATTGGGAATAATTTAGTTAGATAAACTTAATATTCTTTTATTTTTTTAAATATGAGTAAATGTATGTAAGTAGTTACCTATTCAAATTATAACATTAGTTTGGTCCTATACTTTTAGTAAAGCTTAATAATTATGTACACAAGAACGTTATAATAGTCATTTAAAAAAAAAGAATAAATCCAGATACTATCTGGTTATGGTTTCAATAAAAGATACTAGATGCTTAATTTAATTAATTATAGCAATAAAACATGGATAATGTTTAAAGTCAAAAACAAAATAAAATATCAACAAAACTAAACAGACTGACCCCAATAGGGTATTTTCCAAATTTATGAAAACTGCTAATATTTAAAGATTGGGACGAACAATTTAACAGAAAAATAAAAATAAATTAAATAATGTCTTTTTTCTCCATTAAACCAATTAAAATCAAATATATTTTTAATGCTTTTGAATTTACCGCCAAAACGCTCGGTTCGATGACGTCTACTGCGTGACGTCAACTTTGTGTAAACATTTTCAACATCTTTGTAGTCTGTGTTACAATTTACTCTATACCCCGCGTTCCAAATCACGCCAACAGCGCTGTTAGCGTATAATCCATTAAATTAGGTAGGTACACAAATACCCTATTTGTGTAATATTTTGTGACTTTTTAATTTGGTCGGAATCGCACTCACAGCGCTGTGAGCGTGATTCGGAACGCGGCCATAGTTTACACAAAGTTGACGTCACTCAGTAGATGTCAGTGAACCGAGCGTTTTGGCGGTAAATTCAAAACAATGGGGAGGCGAAGGCAAAGTGAATTACAGATGGCGCTTCATTCTTTGGAACAATTGTCAGTTTGAGCTTATATTGTCTTGACTGTGTATTACGTGATTTTACTTTCTTAGATTGTATTTTTTTCGGTTTTGCGGACAAACAATGTATTATATGCTAACTTTAGCTCATATAAAAGAAGAATTACGGAAAAGAAAAGCCAAAACAACAGGCAAGAAAGTTTATAGCAACTTACAAAAAATTGCTAACAAGCATTACATTTCTTTAAATTTCGTGTAAGATTTACAAGTAATCTTTTTATTTCAGATTAGAAGCATATGATTTAAATTTTAACAAAGCAACTGAGTGTGAATTTCCGTGTTTATAGTTGCCTGATGATGCCTTCTGTGCAATAGTAATTTCAGGTTTCTGTACTGGAATTTCTGTACCATCCAAAATTACACGAACCGTTTTATCATATTTATTTTATTATTCTAAGTTTCTTGAATGACTCTGGCATATAAAATTCTATTAATTCTCTGTTTGGCCCCAATATTGGGCTTATTCCATATTTGATATACCTATAAAATTCATCCAAGTTATAAATATGCTAGAAACTGCTGAGGTTGAAATATTAAAGAACAAAGCTGTTATAATTCAAATGTTGTTTTATTTTGGCGAAGCTTCATCAAATTCATGAAACATTCCTTTTGATTTATAATGTTTCTCAGGCTCAGCAAAGGAGAAAATCGAGGGAAAAGCATATTTTTTTTGATATTTTTTTGCCCAATATTTTTTTTTGTTACTGGGAAATCGATGAACTCCAATAATTTACAAGTTACATGCATAACAATGCGGAATTTTCTCAGTATAAAATTAAAAAGGGCAATACTCCAAGAGATTCCCATATGTTTTGACACTTTCTTTGAGGCGGCCCGGTACCAAGACCAGACGCCACCTATCGGGATAAAATTGCGCTTTTCCTCCCCATTAAAAATAATTTTGATTTTAATTGGTTTAATGGAGAAAAAAAAGACATTAATTAATTGATTTTTATTTTTCTGTTAAATTGTTCGTCCCAATCCTTAAATATAAGCAGTTTTCAAAACTGTGGAAAATACCTTATAAATCAATAAGTAAGTACATGTACAATAGTATTCAAGTAGCAAAATGGTTACACAATGTTTTGATTGTAGCTGTATTTTATTTATGAGTAGTGTAATGTTTGTAAAGGGTAAATAGTTTAGTGAATGTCTGTGACAATAGTAGTCACCATCTCAACTTTACTTCCACTTTACGTCAAGTAAAGAGAAAATTGACTGTGCCAAGTCGTTTTGAGTTTTGACGTTACTCACTTTATGTGAATTTTGTACAAGTGGTAAGGAACAGTTTGGATAATTGAGAACCAATATGCCACACAAGTCTTAGGTATCTTTATGAAGGTACCTATGCCGTTGCTTTACAAAATAAAATGTTAGTATCAGTCTGATTGGCTTAGTGTTGTAGTCAATGTTGAAATAATATAAGTAAAATTACGGAACAAAAGTACTTCCCCGGTTTAGTGCGTAGTATTCCACAGATTTGTCCTTTTCAACGAAATGTTTACCACGAAAACATTGGCGGTGACTAGGTATTATTCGGTCGTTATGGTAGTTCGAAAACTACTTGATGGAATTGTTTGAAAACACTTCCTTATTATATTTAAGTTGTAATAAACACTTTAAAAACAATATTACTAAAGGAAAACAATATTAGATTAATAATAATTAATTTTAAAATCAGCTGCTTAGATTTGACGATCTATTCCCCATTCATCCGGATGAGTTTTAATAAATATTGAAAAACCTACAGGAATTTCCCTTTTCATCCGAAGACCCGAAGGTATGCCCTACTCATCCGATTATTTTGTAAACGTAATATACTTAAAAATAAATAGGGTCGGCAAATAAAATAAACATTTTTTTTTATTAGTTGTTGGGTTAAATTAAATATGTAATAGCACAAATAAGTGAAATATAAAATTTACATTAAAAATAAGTACCTAACACATTTAAATAATATTACCTACCAACATAGATATTTACAAAGTATTTTTTTTTATTATTATTATTTAATATTAGCTTTAAATGAACGCATGAATGAAATCAAATAATGTGCATTACATTTCCTTTCATTCAACACCGGACAAATAAAATGATCAGGCCGATCAAGTCTATTCCGATCTAATACCAAAAACTAATATCAAATAGTATTAAATTATTGCCGCCGTTATAAAATTTATATTCCCAACGAATACCATTCATAAACGAATCCTAAAACAAGTTAAATGCCTAGGTACAGTTAGTAATAAAAAGTGATTGAAAATATGGAATTAAATTTTCTCCATATTTATGTTATCCTGGTACTTTGGTGACGTACTAAGAAGATATTTTTTTTATTAAAAGGGATTAAAAATATAGAAGTTAACCTTCTCCATATTTATGTAATCCTGGTACTTTGGTGTCGTACAAAGAAGAAAAGATATTTTTTAAACTCTTCTTTTATTCACCGCTAGATAAATCGCCGGTTATGATGATCGATCATTATTAAATTATTAAAAAGCAAAATATTTTTTTTTCTGTGATTGTACCAAATGTAATGTTTTGGTATTCGTTGGGAATAGAAATTTATAACGGCAATAAACAAATTAATCATTACAAAAACTACTTATTATTTCGATATAAATTTTGCATTAGCATTGATGTTTAGAAAATTTAATGTAGATTAATTTCATCTTTAATAATTTGCTCCTATCTGTATAATAGTTTTTCTGTAAAATGAAAAAAAAGGAAGGCTGTTGGCATCTGGCATTTTTGGATTCAGCGGGGTCGAATTAATAAGAAAATATCCAGTTACCAAAAAGTAATACTATTTGCTTCTAGAACTTCACTTTTTCAAATTCTGTACCAGCCTATATACCTACTTAACTTGCTTTTTTATTGTTCTTTTGAAAATAAAAATCTCGAAAGATTACTACTATTTATTAAAAGTTAAGAACATGCTGGAATCCTAGATACCTTCGTAAAAATGTCTTTTTTTAAATATTTGTCTATATTAAATGTAAACTGTCAAAAAGATACAGAACAATTTTTCTGCAGTCTGTATCTTTTTCTTGTTCCATTAGTTAATTAACACGCCCCGGATGAATGGGGAATCTATTTTCGGATGAATGGGTAACAATTTATTTATATTTAATTTTCGGATGAATGGGACATATTAACTCGGATGAGTAGGGAATGAAAATATTTCGGATGAATTTTGCGGATGAATGGGGAATAGATCGATTTGACGATTTGACAGCTAGACCGGATCTGTACCTTAACATTATAATTTGTACTGAAAATATATTACTTGATGCATAATTAAATAAGCAATGTTAATAACTCCGTTATGGAAGAAAATAGAACAGACAGAACGTTTTTCTTTAATTAGAATTTTCATGCAAACTACATCAACACGCATTACGCAAAACGAGAAAGAATCCATGAGACGAGATAAGTGTTTATTATTTACAAGCTTATTCTTTAGAATTTACGTTTTACCAACAAAAGGGCAACCAAAAAAGAGTTAATTGCATCCGTCAATACACAGTTTTACACAAACCGCGAGCCGTGTACGCAGAAATTGACGTACAAATGCGTACAAATACGTGCATACGCGGAAATCCGGCATGGCCGACTGGGTACAAATGGACGATTTGATCAGCCACGATGCACCGATGAAAAAAGGCAGAGGAATTAATCCCTACAGCCGATTATAGTGTTTAAGCCTGTTTGGCTTATTCGTACTCGTTTGGTAGGTGTAGTCATATCGCTACATGAACAAAATCACCAGGTTTACGCAAAAGTACCATCGTTATCGTTTCGTGATCGCCAATCGGCTATGACCACGATTTACAATACATGAATTTCGTGCTAGTGTTTGCCAAGTAACCGTGTGCGTGGTCCTAAAAATCATAATTTCGTTCAAGGTTCGTGTAAGTAGAGTAACCCTAAGTAAGGGTCCTAGCTATTCTGTTTGAATAATTTGTAGATGAATTAAAGTTTTGCAATCATTTTGGCTGAAATTAAAATGATTGTTTTTTATTATCTCCTAATAATTGTAGAGTTTAGTGGTTAGATTATTGATGCATAAACAGCATCAAAATCGCTGAATAAATACTTACTGAAAAAATTGATTCAGAATAATTTTATATCAACGTTTGAAATAAAAAAAAACAAATCATTTCTATTTACATTTATTTGCACAGTGTTTCGGAATTAAGTACATACTTTTACAAAATTGTCGACTATTTTAAAGACAGGAAAGAAAGAATTACATCACATTTTTTTAATATTACTACAGGGTGTTTGGTAATAACGTTATAAAGCCGAATATGGTAGATAGGGATCATTTAACTGAACAACTTTTGCTATGGGACCAACTCTGAAATCACGAAAATAAATCAGCTGTTTCATACAAAAATTAATAATGAAAATGTCAAAAAGTATGAAACAGCTGTTTTTTTTTCGCGATTTCAGAGTTGGTCCCATAGTAAAAGTTGATCAGTTTTATGGTCCCTATCTACCATATTCGGCTTTATAAGGATTTTATCAAACACCTTGTATAAATGGTTAATTTTATACTTTTCTTTCACTAAAATGCTCCCATCTCAAATGAAACCTTCTCAATTCATATTGAAGGTGACTCTACTAACTTCCTCCATACAGCAAGTTCAGATAATGAAAATTAGCTGTCATTACAATGAGGGTAGAAGTGGCTCGTTAAAAAGTTACGCGCCTGCGGGAGACTGCCACGAGAGGTGAGAGCGCATCCACAGGGTGAGGGCTTAACTTTTTAGCTTAGGTGAAATCTCGCATAGGTAATGAATCTTGCCTGCTTGTTTTGGTCTTTTGACACGCATGACTTTGGTTTAATCTCAATTTTTAGTTACTGCTCTTTTTAAATTAATGCAAGTCCCTTCGTTTATGCGTTAATAAGTACCTAGCTCAAATTGTATGTTGTTTAAAAATTTATCTAATAGATGTTGCCACGAGGTTTTTTACAATAGCAATAATGTTTGGTCGCAATTCTTTTACTATATCTAGGCGAAAATCGATAGTGCTACTAATTTTTTTTTTTTTTAAATGGCTGAAATAAGATTTTTTTAAACTGAATCGGCGAAAAAACTACATAATAATCGAACCTGCTCACCAAATTTCACGAGAAACGGTTGAGAAATGCGACCTGTAGAGGAAGACAAATGGACAGCCGGACAGTGGGACAGCGGACAGCTGGACAGACATACGAAAACATTTTTGCCCAAACTGAAGCAGAGACAAATGCAAAGAATATTTGGTTTTAATATTTTACTGACATAGGTACATTTTACGAAAATAGTTTTTCCGTCCTCTTTTAAATTCAGGATTCCGTAACACCAATTTCATTCGGAACTTTCTGATTTTCTCTTTTCTATAAATATAATCGTAAAATCTACCCCCCGCTTATCAAGCAGCCTGTATATCAAATAGGTAACAACCTTAAGCAACCATGTTTTGTCTAAGTTAAATCTTTGTTCAGGGGAGCAGTGGGCGCGGTCATGAGCATAGCGATGAGCGGAGCGGTAAAACTATGAATAAAAAAGAATCGCATGTATTTTAATCTGCTTATCTCTTATTTAAATAGCCTTCGACCATCGTATTACGGTGAAGACTTATTATGAGATTCTTAAATAGACTTTACCTTTTAAAATCTGATATCAGTATATAATATTTGCCTTTCTTTCAGATATTATGGTAGTGCTAGAGAACGTTTTTGTTTCACCGATTGATTAAAACGCTTTTTTTAATATTACCCTCGTATTTATAGATGAGTAAGTAATGACTTCAGCAAAACTTGCAATTTTCAAAAACTTCTAATATTATATTTACATGCAATTTATAGTAAAACCTAATCATAAATGTACCAAAATTTTCCCAAAACTGCATCTAAGATTAATCCGACTAACATTATAAACATGAAAGTTTGTGGGTTTGAATGTTTGTTCCTTAATCACGCAAAAACTACTGAACGGATTTAGTTGAAATTTGGCACACAGATAGTAGAATAGACTAGATTAAAACATAGAATACTTTTTATCCTGATATTCCCATGGGGACGGGAATCACGCGGGTAAAACCGCGGGCGGCAGCTAGTTATACTATAAATTGCTTGTGAATACAATATTAGAAGCTATTGAAATTTTCAAGTTTTACTTAAGTACTTTTTTTATGTACCTATTGATTGTCTGCGCGTTTGACCACATTTTCTCCTGATGGAAAGTGACAAGGAAGAGGTACGAGGGTAATTGTCGCTGTTTTCGTGGATGCGCCCTAAGCTTCCCTCCCTTGAGCGGTGACATCAAAGTGACAGGAAGTGAGCCGTCCATTGTTAAGTTTTGGTGGCTTAACGATCGCAATGATGCTTCCTGTGAATTTGTCGCAATTTAATTTGTTATATATAGTTAATATACTTACCTAGTTTACTACGAAAACTTCAAGAATGAAGACATCAATCACTTCAAACAAACTTTTTTCTGATTGAATCATTATTTTACAAGCTTTTGTTTACATTAAAATCTATCAATGGTCTGTTTTCACCGAGTCGTCGCTTCAACTTTCAATGCAATTTTGCTTACGTTTTACGTACGTTTTCCTTTTCAATTTTCAGTTCAAATTGCATTAAACGAATGCGATATTGATTGCCTCCAAACTGTGGGCTTTCACGTTCAAATTATGCTATACAAATTTTACGTTTTTTTGAGAAGATAGGGCATACTTCTGTTAAAAGCGCTAGAGGAAAGCGAAAGCGCTCGGTCAGCGTGCGCTATTCAATGCGTCAGATGAAAATGAAAGGGAACAGAAAAAAGCGATCGTAAGATGACACCTTAAGAATTTCGAGAAAGCTTTTAAAAGTCCTAGATGCAGTCACATCGTGTTTATAATCATCAAAAATAGAGTTTTTTTATGCACAACGAGATAGCCTTCACCTCTCCTGATGTTTTATGACAATAAGGCCGAAGGTGGTAGCGCACTACACCCGGAATCCTCATCACTGAGGAACTTGCTATCTTACCTCCAACAATTTTCAAATTGTTGTTATGGTGTCAGAGATAAGATGGTGGTAGCTAGCCAGGTCGACTTGAAATAAGCCCTACCACCAACCAAACCGAGTACAAATTGTTTCCCCCCTGGGGAATCGAACCCGGGACCCCTGCATCTACACGGGTGGGCGAACAACTTGACCACACAGGCGGTTAAAATAGATTACCTAATGGCCGAATACTCAAACACTACTTAACTTTGAGCGGCTCTCAAACAGCATGCTGTCTTTGTCATAATTTTGACATTTAATGCGACAGGACGACGTTTGAGAGCCCCTCAAAGTTAATTGGCGTATTCGGCCATAAGACTACCTAATCTCAAAATAAGAAGTCTATGGGTGACCTAATGCTACGAATTATAATTCCCATACACTGTTTCCCGCTTCAAAATGACTTATAACCCACATAATACCAAAGGCATTATTTACCTTTAAGATTGCCAGATAAAAAAATAAGGGCTGATTTATCGCACCCGCAGATAAATAGTTGTTTTAGGGGCAGGGGTGCTTCCGCTCATTTTTCCGAAGGTGGATATTGCCTTTTTGCTGATAAAGAGATGACGAATGAAGAGGTGGTTCTTTATGGCGAGGTAGATTTATGATGGGAAACCTCTAGGGAGGATGTTAAAGGCTTTGTGGGACGTCCTGTAATTTATGGTAGGTAAACAGTTTCTCAATAACACTGGTTACAGTACATAGAGGTTATTCAAGTGGGATATTTATAAAAGTGGTTTATTTTACTTGTTAATGTTGTATTTAACATACTCAATAACACATTAAAAAAACAGTTGCTGGTTAGGGATTTGATGCATAGAACATAACGTCTTTTGAAACGTTAGAAGATAATGTGTTTTTGCATTACACAATACCGTTTTCTGTTATATATAAGTTAACGATATATTATTATTAAAATTAATGAAATGCGTGTTTGAAGAAATGTGGCATTCGGCAAAGTAGAATAGCACCAACATGCCTACTCGCACTACCTACCTACCTACCAGTGGCGAAGGGTCCATACAAGCCGATTCCCATCGGCTTACCTTTTGGAAATCCTACCCCACTGATCCACTGTGCAGATCATAACATTTTTCATATTTTTTGTAGAGCGGCTTACCTTCGCCATAATTTCACCCCTCGCCACTGCTACCTACAGCGTTTGGCTTCAAATTTTATCATCCGTACTGCCAGAGAGTGGAACTCCTTGCCTGAGTCTGTGTTTCCCGATAGGTACAATCTAGGGGCATTCACGTCGTGAGCGAATGGGTATCTTCTAGGCAAGCGCGTTCCATCGTAGATCGCATCCATCGCTTACCATCAGGCGTTATAGCGGGCAAGCGATTACCTATCTATCATTAAAAAAAAACTTCGCGCACAGTGGCCGCCAATAAGAATGAAACGTATTATAACATCCAATACCTTCGTAGAACAGGAAATGAGCAACAGTGATTTTCGATAAAAATGCACCAGGTGAACGCTTTATTTTCCGTCTTATCGTCACTCAACACCAAGCACTATCCCGATGTAGATTAAAAGAACTGCGATTCCCAACCTGCCTAGCGTGGAGATTATAGTAACATATTATCCTCTTTCATGAAACTCAAAGTCATTGATTCAATCTAGGCTGTAACAAGCACTTATCAATGTCATAGATGCTACGCCATCAGTTTGCGCGCCCTAAGATGGAGACCTTGTAACGAAAAGAACCGGCAAGAAACTCGTCAAGGGCTGCTTTTTTCTCCCTGTATATTTCATACTATTATAGAGTCGTCAATTTGAAAAGTGAAGAACAGCATTGGCAGAAAAGCCTTAATGCGGAAAATGACCTTAGCATTTGCTTGTCTAACCTAGATTTTGCAGTCGTCTATGAATATAGATAGGCTTTTAATGTCAGCGAATATGCATCTCCTTAAGTTTCCTAAAGTACGACACTTAAATACAAACTATACGTCAACCATAGTTACACAGGTACCAAAACAAATGGAAAACAAACAAACAACCCCGAAATTAACAAAGCAAATTATGCAGGCGGTTGTTCAGATAAAACACAGCCTACCGCGACTTCACAAAGCCACTTGATGCCCGCAATTAAAATCTTAACGTATAGGATTAATAAACACCACCTTTAATAGAGAGGGGGTGAGCGTGTAAGATAGAACATTGATATCGATAAAATTGACAAGAAGAAGACTGAGCTCCAAGGTCACGCGGGGTTTTATGACAACTGCATTTGACCTCAGTCTTTCACTACTACTTCTAACTTGAATTTTATCCTATTGTTTAGGCTCCATTCTTCTTTCATTTAGGAAGGGTCTCATACCTTTGTGGTTCTCAAATCCTATCTTTAAAATATCATTTATGTCAATGAGTTTTTCACAGGTTTAGATAAATTCCGGAAACTGTAGCTTAAATCAGACAATTACATAAAAAACTGTTCAATTTTTGATTAAACAAAAAGAAAATAATGTCATTTCTAAAACATGTTAAACAGGCATTCAATCCTACAAATGTATGTTTGTTCCTCAATCACGCAAAAACGGCTGAACAGATTTGGATGAAATTTAACACACAGATAGTTTATAGCCTGGATTAAAACATAGGATACTTTTTATCCCGGTCAAAGGTTCCCTATGGATTTTCCGAATGTCCACGCGGAAACGCGGGTGGAAGCTAGTAATATAATAATTTTCGGAAAAAATACTTTACTTTATGTAAACACTGAAAGGTATTTTCAAAATAATTGAATATTAAATAACTGGTGAATATGAAAAATTTATGTAATAGTAAAATTAGTTCATGACTTTAATTCTCTAGCTAGAGGGTGGCAAGATATTCAATTTAATGTGACGTCACTTATCCTATAACCAGCAGACAAAATACGCTTCTAAAGATTCCTCATTTGTCAAATTATGATCATTTAGATGTTATGTGGTAACAGATGAACAGACATACATACCAGTCAAAATCATTTACCCTCCGATTTTTACTTCTCCGTAGTCAGGTAATTAATGGGAATGAGACGTGCTAAGTATGTCCTATTTCGTAAATAAAATCAGAACATATCGACATCGACAGCTCCCTAACCCCTACGTCACACATCGTTAACAGAGAGGTACAGCGTCTTAGAATTAAATTACACCTCGGCACTCGCTAACTCCTAACAATAATCTTTAACATTTCCTCAGCCCCCCGCCCCCCTCCCTCCTGAGAACTAAGCCTTTTATGACGACGTGTCGAGGCGCCTTGCGAGCGGAGATAAGTCGATAATGAGTGAGTTTTATCGAGTGGGGGTAGCACTATTGTGTTATTTTGAATACCAACCACTCGGTTTCCTTAACTTAATCACGTGGAAGTGGTAAGTTTATGACTTCATTAATAGGAAAGATTGTGAAAACAGATGCCTAACGTTTTTTCAACGAAAATTTATAAGTGTAATAGTTTTGTCAGATTTTTATTTTTCACTAACTTACTTTAGCCCACGATTTCATTCGTGTGTAATTTTGTTTCTAGTGGGAATTCCGGAATTGTTCTCCTTGGTTCAATCTGCCTTTTTACCAAATTAATAAAAAAATGGTTTAATAAGTGCTTTAGCATACATCAAGACATACTGTGTTATTCAGAGTGCGTTCGTTAAACTAGGGCCAAAGTTAACATGGCCTTAGACTGCGGACTAACGCCATTTTAGCGCAAATCGTATTCAGAGTGACAGTTTAACGTTTAGTCCCGCCCTTTAAGGATTAAAAGGTGCATTGTGATTGGTTTACAAGCATTAAACCAGATTTTGTAAGAACAGTCTTGCACTCCAGTTTTGTGAAACATCTCTGAATAAGACAGTAAGTGTATTGTATGGATTTAGCAACGTATCTACTAAACTGCTCGGTCGGGTCTAAGAATTGTTGCTACCTACCAACATTTCCCAAAGTCTTATTTTTAATTGCAATCTGAGCTTTCAATTCACAAATCTTGTAAATTATTGCTTTAAAAAATTAATGATAAACATTAAGTACACAGCACGTACCTACATTAAAATGTATTTTATAAGAAAGAAGGAATAGAAATAACTTTATCTTAAAAAAATAACTCAATTCTTTACTTTATTTCAACATAACACTAGGTACGTACAGAAAAAAAAGGGTTTTACTGTTCGGTTTTATTATAAGTAATGCATCATACTACAAAGTAAACCTAATACATAATTTGAAACACCATTTCAAAGTGACCAAATTGTGTAACTATTACCCATTCTGTCAACCTCTCTTAATCACTTAACCCTTAAGTGTGCGGGTACAAAATATCGCTTACCTTTGTCCCATAACCCGTCCGCAATTGTAGGTGGATTGCTAAATTGGGCAAACAATTCAAAAGGGTCGCAACGATCTTAATTATTAGCAAGGTGGTTGAGGGTTGAATTTACGATGTGTTAATACGAGCCGACGTGCGTCGCCGGCAATTATGCTAACCCGAAATTTAATTTACCTGGAGCTATGGGGTCATTTATACCCAACTATTGAAACTTAGACTAACTAACAATAGAATGGATATTACTTGCGGGATGGTGTTGCGAATTAAATAAATTTGCAGCTACAAAGATTAGACAAATGGCCAGTATACATTTTGATTAGTGATTATTAGTGCGAGTGGCTCGTTTATTGTTTAGTGTTTAGCAAAAAACACGTTCGGACAGTCTCTGATTAGTGTTAAGTAATTGTTTTTTGCTAAACACTAAACACTAAACGAGCCACTCGCACCAATCACTAATCAAAATGTATACCGGCCATAAGAGTAATTCAGTACCTAGACTTTTACTTTGCACTTTTGAATGAACATTTAAAAGGGCATAGTTAAAGTCTACTTATTAGGCAGTTACTTTTTTAATCTATAAAAAAAATTGCTTAATATTTTTCCTAATGAACTACATGTAACAGAAAATTTTATGTGCAAATAAACTTCACAGATAAACACTGTCTACTACTTACAAAGATATAGCAATTTTCAATTAAAGATTTACATAAAAAATTACAACAAATTATTACACTTTTCTGCACCATCATTCTTGATACTACTAGCCTACTTGGTAACGGCGGCATGGGTGTAGCAGACCAGCCTCAGGGTTAGGAAGTAGATGATCTCCATGAAGCTGAGCACGCTGCAGCCCAGGAACAGGCCTGCCATTCCACCTACCGCCACTGCAACAGTTACTGCACTTAGGTAAAAGAACAATGTCTATTCTATTTATTTATCCGGAATCTGAATTCACCTTACCTTACCTTAAGGCTCTATCTAGACGATACGACAGCGAGAGAGAAAAAAACCCGCGCGAGAGAGAGACTTGAAAGATTAGGCGATTTAGAGAAATGCTTCTACATGATTTGAATATCTAATATTATTTCATAATTTTAATCTTCAAGTTACAAAAAAAATTTAGAGATATTTTCGAAATTAAAATGTATTGAGCCAAAATCGTTGAATCGTGTTTCTGGTTTAATACGTGTCTGGATAAAGATATAAAGAAATATATATACTTTAATTACGTCGTGGTTTTAGCGACCTTAAATGTAATTTTCTTTGACCCTCGCCTTAAGAAATATTTGATGTTATAAAAGACGGGAGGTCTGACTACAAAAAATCGACAATAATTCTATGTTTAAAAAACTTATTATATTTTGATAAGATATGATGAAGATATATCCATTAAATGGTTTGACAATACTTACCAAGTTTTTTTTAATGTTTATAAAGTTATTTAGATATTTACTTACCTAAGACATCTGTAAAGCCAAAGATGATATCCCTTCTGTACCTCATCCTAGGATAGGTGACGATGCCCCACTGTAGATTTGTGCCCAAAAACCATTTCTGGAGTACCTGCAACATTGAATTATTTAGATTAATTCAAAAATATCTCGATGATGGAATAAAGTACGAGTTAGTGGCTCTAGCATATTTTCAGTTCAGTAGAAAACCAATATTACCCACATAATGGATGAAATTTTAACCGCCTCTGTGTGCTAGTGGTTCGCTTACGTCTGTGTAAGGGGTCCCGGGTTCGATTGCCAGGAGGAGTACAATTAGTACTCGGTTTGGTTGGTAGTAGGGCTTATTTCAAGTTCGCTTGGCTAGCCACCACCTTCTCACCTAAGTCTTACGCCATAACAACAATTTAAAAGTTGTTGTAATGGCAGTTAGAGGTAAATAGCTAGTTCCTCAGTGATGAGGATTCCGGGTGTAGTGCGCTTCCACCTTCGGCCTTATCGTCACCTAACATCAGGTGAGATGAAGGCCAATTACTATCCCGTTTTACATAAAAAAATGTTTATCTACACTCACAACGTAATGTTCCAAATATGAATTCAAAAAAGATAATATAAATACGTACTTTATTTTCGTGGATAGGTAAAATTAAAAATAAACTCATTGCGATGCAGTCAACTGCATCATAAAATAACTTTTTTTCTCATTACGATACAGGGCAAATCCAAAAAGAAGGCAGTGCCATAACATAAAAAAAACGATATTTTCCCACATATTTTCATTGATTAAAATACACTCTATGGTAATCGATGACTTAGTGCGATTAAATTGTTGGAATGCACTCATCTTTTTTTTCTAATGGAATGCGCGCCATTTCTAAAGCATTTCAAATAAAGTTTTGATTTCAATTTTTACATTCTATTATACTTACTGAATTTTGTAGGTTTTTTTAATTCTTGCTTTAAAATGTGAAAAAATGGACTCTGCCCGATATTTTAGATGCAGCTAAGGAAATGACTTATTACAACGTAGGTACCTAGCTAATACAAACAAAGTCTCTCTCTCTCTCTTTTCTAACGTTGATCTTTTATTTAGTAGGTTCAATCCCAAATGTATGAGTGTAGATAAAGTAGTGTATGAAACTGCACATAACTAGGTATTAAAACGTTCGTGTGATTCTATTAAAATTTTAAACACACACTCGTGTTTTAATACCCCTCTTTATGTGACAGTTTTATAAACTACTATTATAGAATATTTTATCGAACTGTATTATAAAATACAAATATTGCTTACGCTAGATTGTATGACGTAATTGACATCATCACAAATCGGCAAGCACCCACATTGTATTTTGTTCCCTTTTTCATCACGCAGTTTATACAAGATGTCTGTTGAAAGAAAATTAGATACTCTTGGTAACTAAGTAACTATTTGCATGGAATGATTGAAATGATTTAATTCATTAAATCCCACGCAGCTTCATGTGGCCGGACAACAATGAAATATCTACGTCTCATTTTTTTGTACCTGAGAGGTTAATGAAATTATATTTACGAGTACCAGCGATCCTGATTGAAATTCACTTACATTTAGCCAAGTTAAGTTTAGATCAGCCTTACTTCATTTTTGATTCCAATTCACTGGGAGATTTACTAAGGTCAGCAATCCTACTAATAATAGCTTTTTGGAAAATAAGTAAGTACCCATACTAACAGAGTTTATGGGAATTCACAATAGTAGATTGTATTACAAGGGAGCAAAATAATATTTTTACGGCGAGGGCGCTTTTTTGAATCCAGAGCGAAGTGAGGGATTCTAGAGTAATTGAGAGTGAGGGATTCTACTGAAGAATCCTGAACGTAGCGAGGGATTCAAAGTATGTCGCCCTCGCCAAAAATATTTTGCGCCTGAGTCATATACTCTACTTTTCATCCCCTTTCTATGAGAAAATAAATAGGAGACTGTGTTTATGTAATTAATAAAAATGTTCTTTATTAAAAAAAGACACGTGAAAAGTAAAAATAATTACAAATTTATAGTTACGTTTGATACACTAGTGCAATTTTCAAAAGTTATTGTACTAAGTACGTAAGTATGTACAGTCGACCCAACTGAATCATGACCCACTTTGCCGATAATTCCTTTGAAACCATAAAAATTGCTAGGTTTTCTTTTTTATCATGTACGTTGGACTTAGTACGTTTTGAATATGAATAAAAATGCATCATCACGTGTGAGAAATCGATGCAATTTTAACCTTTATGCACTATGTGCACTAGATTATGTTTTTAAATAAAGCAGTCATTATTTGAATATCAAATAAGATATGGTTCATAATCCTAACTCTTTTTACTGTAGAAAAATTATAATTTTAAAAATAAAATGACACTATTCAACGCTTGATACTGGCAAAAATAATTCCCTAAAGAGGAAAGTAGATTGCCAAACCAAAATTAAGAAGAAAAAGAAGACATTATGACATTGTGTCAGATGTCAAATAGTAGTCAGTCATGAGAAAAAATATTATGAATGACAGAGACAGTAGTAGGATTTCTCTGTTGTTGTCACGAGCGAGTATAGTCAAGTCAGTCCGATCTATTCACCATAGCCTAGCCAGTGACTGTCAGCACTGTCAGTGTCTAATAAAATGATAAGTTCGTTACCAAGGTAATGAATGTTCAAGCTAATTTCAACCTAATTGTATTTGAATGACTGTAAGAAAATTACCTTAAGGTGGGTCATGATTCAATTTCGTTGATGTACTAATTACAAGAACACAGACTTAATTCGCGCGCTTATGTTTTTATTTTCAGTTCCTCGCCGCGCCGTCTATACAGCCAGTCAATATTTGAAAGAATGAATTCTTTGAAAGATACATGTTCTAAATTCAAATCTCTTTTCCTCCTTTTGGTCCCACTTATATAGGAACAATGCATCCTTTTTCGAATAGAAGGGATGAAAAATATTTTTTCATCCCTTCTATTCGAAAAAGGATGCATTGTTCCTATATAAGTGGGACCAAAATAGCTCTTTTCTGGTAAGAACTTTTTAGTGGGAGGAAAAGAGATTTGAATTTAGAACATGTATCTTTCAAAGAATTCGAACGCCGGCGCCGGCTGGTATGTATTGACCATAAAGTTAATATTAATTAACTTTATGGTATTGACTGGCTGCATAGACGGCGCGGAGACTAAAAAAAAACATAAGCGCGCGAATTAAGTCTGTGTTCTTGTAATTAGTACATACTTACGTACTTAGTACAATAACTTTTGAAAATTGCGCTAGTGTATCAAACGTAACTATAAATTTGTAATAATTTTTACTTTTCACGTGTCTTTTTTTTTAATTACATACATAAACACAGTCTCCTATTTATTTTCTCATAGAAAGGGGATGAAAAGTAGAGTATATGACTCGGGCGCAAAATATTTTTAGCGAGGGCGACATACTTTGAATCCCTCGCTACGTTCAGGATTCTATTGAAGAACCCCTCGCTACGCTCGGGATTCTACTCTAGAATCCCTCACTTCGCTCTGGATTCAAAAAAGCGCCCTCGCCGTAAAAATATTATTTTGCTCCCTTGTAATACAATCTACTATTTTGTATTGCTGCCATTATACCAAAAATTTTAATCAGTTTCCAACGTTGGAAGCTGTTAAAAGTGAGTATTTTTCAAGTAAATTTCATAGATTCGGTAGAATAGTAATCCGCTGTAATCATGAATCAATCATGACCGGATCTATAAAAGTTATTTGAAAAATCTTCACGAACACTCGTATTTTTTATTTTATGATCTTCATAATAATCAAAATAAATTAAATTTTCAATACCTTTATATTTGCTGAGGCAATGCAGTCCCGACACGTTACATATTTGCTCGTCTCCTGTGGAATTTAAAATAGCAATGAAGCGACTGCGCTGCTTGTAAATACCTACATCTCAAAGGAAGTGGTGAACATATCGAATTCAGCTTAATTATCCCAACAGAAAGCGCCATTAAGAATATTAAGACTCTGTTTTAGACTTATACAATTTACGACTTCGCCACTGAAGAATTGACTATTCTTTTTCAGTTCAAGCTTGTAAAAGAGATAGATTGGCTAGGTTGGCCTCAAAAATAACTAAATTCTTTAGTATCATGTCACCCTAACTTATGCTCTTTTTAGTAAATGACCTACTCTCGATGATATTGTTTTACCACCACCAATACTTCTGACCTATTTTCCTGTAGAAGTGTGGGATGCACTGGCAGTACTTGATGCTGAGTTTGATGCGACACTCCATGCGGCACATGGTGTAGGTGTAAACGGAGTTGTGCTTGAGGATGTTCTCTTCGGGGAAGCGACAGCGGCGTTGGGCTACGCTCAACCTGTAATGTAAGTTGTTTGGAAATCGATTGTATCGACAGCTTTAACAGAATCTACAGTTGCGTTAAGTTTGGTTAGCGATTCGTTCAGAGTTTTCCTGACTACACACAATCAGCTTGCACAGGTCTGTTTGATGCCTTAACGAATGAACATCAATTTTTTCAGATTTAGCACCTAAGTAGTGAATTAATCCTTCAGGGGTTGATCCTGACGGTTTAGAGATAAATTATTTTGAACTTTTTATCGGTTGTATCAGGTGGTATCGTACCGTTGAAAATATTTTTAGATCCCTCATAAAAACAAATACGTACGACACAGTTACGTTTTCATTTTCAATTTTATTTCTACTTAGTAGGTACTTACTTTGCAGCTTCTGGTGCAGTGTAAACACTGATTGCAGTAACAAACATTTTCAGGTAGAAGTCTTTGGCTGAATGTTGCATCTTGGTAGATATATCTGGCACTTCAAATGGACCATGGATGTAAGCCTAGTAGATAATTGAAATTGCTATTGAATCTGAGACAAAAGTAGGTCTTTATAAATTACAGATAATATAATCAAGGTAAAGGATGGGCAAAACAGACACGAATCTTGCGAACCAAATGTTTACTGTGGTCTTTTGTGGTCGGCATGTGACTTCTCTATAATGTTAGAAGAAAAAAAATACATAATTACTTACATCGTAAGAGCTGGATATATTGATGACCTGCGCAAACACTTCACCGTCCAGTGGATGCACAAAAAATGTGTTATTTTGCGACTTTATTCTATCCCATCTGTTGTCGGCTCTGTATCTGTAAAGTTAAATGCATTTCAACAATACCTCCTTTTTTGTGCTTTCTCACATAATGCAACTGTCAAATTCCGATCAGACTTACGTAGGTGAATTGTAAATGGCAACTTCAGAATTCACAGCGTAGCATAGTCCCATCTCAGTTATAGTGGGTATGATGTCCAGCAGGATTCCCGATGCTCCAATAGTCAGTGTTGGCTTGAAGGGAGCAGACAAGCTCAACAGTAGATCCATGTAGTTTTCAGGATGTATACCAGTGTAATTTGGCATGGAATTTAAGTTTTCATAGGTAACATTGGCTAGAGCGTAAATAAAGGCTTCGAGCTCTTCCTTCTCTGGTTCGTCCGAGTTTCTGGATAAATAAATAATTGTTATTCGTAAAGTTAATAGCCATTATGTCCAACAATTTGCTCAATAAATCAATTCAATTTTATTAAGAACTACAGTTAGCTGTTTTTTTAAGTGAAATATATAGAACGATTATTTATAGGGACATCGGCATATTATAGTTACATCTTTGAGCCAAAGTAAAGTTTATTATGCTTATTTTGTTCTTACTTTACATAAAGGTTGACTTTTTGAACATCTAACTGATTGTTAGTACATATAGTGACGCAGGGGAAAGTGGTGTTCCAGGCAAACATATCCCGGTCCATCGACACTACAGTGGGAGAGAATTGATACCTAATCCATGTAGTTCGGGAGAGGTATACGGAGCCAAATACTGACATGGCCACCATGATCAGCCAAAGGACACTGTAAAACAAGAGCTTAATAAACTAATAAAAAATTTAGGCATTAAAATATGGAACAAAGAACTCGTTCTCCAAAGAATTTTTACTTAAACACTAACAACATTCCTTTTAACCACGCATAAAACATGCACTAAATATTTCATTTGTAACACTCAAAACTATATGTAAAGAAACTTAAAAAAAATACAGGTAAAAAACATACTTTATTGCATTCACATCCTAAAAACTCACACTTCAAACGGGTGTCTTCGATTGGCTACCATATGATTCAAACCATGTATAGAAGAGGTTTCCAGAAATAAAACCAGGTAACTCTTAGCTTTATCCTTGACCACTTGTAAGGGGTTTTTTTTCTTCTTTTTATAAATGCTCATGGATTTATTATGTATTTCATCTTGGATGATTTGCGTTTGGAATTTGCGTTCGAAGAACATCTTTACCTAATACCTACCTAAATTAC
This sequence comes from Agriphila tristella, assembly GCA_928269145.1. NCBI lineage: Eukaryota > Metazoa > Arthropoda > Insecta > Lepidoptera > Crambidae > Agriphila > Agriphila tristella. The sequence continues at coordinate 636,462 of OV743440.1, read as the reverse complement.
TTCTATATTTTAATCAGTATTGGACCCAGACATGTGCCTTGTAGCTCTTTTGTAGGATGGCAGAATTATACTGGACAAACTGATGATGTGATTTCAAATAGCGTTTCCAAAAAGCGCTCTGCGTGTGTAACAAAATGAAATTACTGTGCAATCATGAAACAGTGGACATTGAAACAATGTGATTTAATCAAATGGTGAGCATAACATATTAGTGGGGGTAATTTCATGTCGCGTGTTTATTGTGATTGTTCGTGTTCATTGAGTTTTGTCATGTTCCACTTGAAGTTTACCAAAATATTTATAAAATTGGAAAATTCAATAAAGCATTAAATTGCATCATCATCAGCCTATCATCGTCCACTGCTGGACATAGGCTTCTCCAAGTGCACGCCACCGAGCACGATCCGCGGCTACTCTCTCTCTCTCTCCATCTTTTGCCAGCCACCTTGCGAAGATCGTCACTCCACCTTGTCTGAGGGCGTCCCACACTACGTTTGCCGATACGCGGTCTCCACTCAAGAACTCGTCTGCCTCAGCGACCATCGGTTCCACGGCTAATATGGCCGGCCCACTGCCACTTCAGCTATATCTTACGATGTACTCGTCATTTCCACAGATTAATGTGGGAAAATTTACCTGAAAAACATCGCTAACATCACGGCAACGGACTCGTCAAACTAATTGTTAATTTTAATGTAGTTTAATAGCTGAATCCAGCATAATACCAATTACTACTTTATCGCTGTTACAGCCAACAATAAACGCAAGCTTTGAATAATTAAATGAAATTGCTTTGGACACTCAAACCACAAGTATACCGATATATTCATACATACGTCAACTTAACCCATAGGTACTTGTAACTTTTGCAAGTGCGTAAAAACATATTTGGCTTGTTTCATACCTAAATAATGCTCAACTGCAACCCGTAATTTTAAAACAAAATTAATCATTATACACTATGATATGACAGTACCTATCAGACTCTATCCCGAGCAAAATATTATTCAAAACTGACAAAGTTATGCAACCCCCTTTTGGTTACAATTTCACCTCTACGCTGACTCTAATAAAGTCGATCCTGAGTGCAAACGTACTTTTGGTAAATTGCTTTAAAAAAATTGTCCACTGTCAACAGTTTGACGGGTGAGTAACAAAGTTTTGGGCATCACTCACTACTCAAACATGTGTTTGCGGCCTTTAAGAAAAGATAAATCGTCGCTTTTAGTATTTCGATTTTAGAAATAACTTCTATTTTAGAATGAAAAATGAGTTAAGGAGCGTGCGATGAGTTTCATAGATTAAAAGACGCGCTGTGAAAACATTGGTTACCTACCATTTTTCATAGCTTGTTTACGGATTACACAAGTAATAAATTATAATATTAATATTCAAATATGACTAAACATATTTAAGGGCTTTATTAAGGGACATCTAATTTTACTTACCTATAGACACTTGTTTTTTCTTCCTAGTGAAATACATTTATTTTTTATTTTTAGCTATCTCTAGCCTAGGGTGATGATCATTTACCAGATGATCTGAAAGTACTTCTCTAGATTTATATGAAAAAACCATCGACACTATCTTCCCCTATAAACACTAAAATATTTCTCTAAACACACATAATTTAAAACTAATAAAAGGTTGTTCAGTAATTTTGATTTATGAATAGGTAGTATATGTACCCAAAATGAATCGATACTATATTATTTAGTATGGAAAACTGATCACTTCATATTACTCTAATCTTTCATTGACAATCAACTATACGGGGAATATTTTCTAACGTAAGTAGGTACTTAAATCGTAAAATTCTACTGATTTTTTTTTTCCAAAACAAAACCTTATTAATTAAGATAGGAAATTCAATTAACTTGCCCAAAAAACCTATTGAATCGTAAAAACAAATAGCAAAAAATTTGACGTCTTAAAAATAAATTACAACGCGGGAAGGTAAACAAGCCGAAAGTTTACCTACGGAAACAGAATCCCTTCTAAAGTCTAATAATTTCCGAAGTGTCATGTCGCCGAGAAATAAATGAAGTGGAGAAAATAAATTTCATTTAAAAATCACGGCACACCATTATTTTCCCGAGCTTCCCCTAATTAATTTCTTGTCACCGTCTGGATCGGCCGTTGTGGCTGTGACAGCGCTGAAGAGGGAGACAGCGCTATCCATTATCAATGAGAATGAAAGAGACGGATATGCAAAGGTGAGTGCGCTTCATTACCATCTTTTAGTAGTTAGCGGAAGCAGATACGAAGTTCGCTCCAGTTGAGTTCTGCTCGCCTAGTACTTTTTATTAATGACCGTGAATAATTAATTACTAAACTGTGTTTTGTTTATCCCAAAATGTTTGCGATTTTAATGGTCATTTTATTATGAAAAAATACTTAGGTACCTTTGCCCAGTTTGTGGTTTTAATTTCAATCTACATCATTTTGATACAAGTGTCCACTTAGGAAAGATACCACTTGGAAAATTGACTTCTTATTTAGAAAGGTGACCACTTAGGAATGTGACGATTTTCGGAAGAAGATGACTTTAGGAAGGTGACCACGTAACCCTGAGGGAACACACATGTACTAGATTATGAATAAAGTTTAGCACACAATCATGAAATATTTAGAAATTTAAAAAACCGTAGAGTTATATAGAATATTCAACAATTAATTAAAATTATTCAAACACGGTTGTGAGGCACGCAGCATCAGAGGGTAGGTACACACAAGTTGCGTAATTAAACAAGCTTAATTTTCTTGTACGAGTTATATTCGAGATGTTGGGCTGTTTACAGAAAGTAACGGGCAAATATTGCGAGCGGAACGGCGAGGTGGAAACCTTAGGGCTGCCAACTGTGGAAAACGATTCTAAAGGAATGATATAATTTTTGAAGTAATGTTCCAAGCGAAAACAAACACCAATTACTAACATATTTTTTGTCTTTCTATGACGCTTGTCACATAATGTTATGCTTATGTTATCACTAGTACACTATCCTATTTGATTTTGAAGAGTTCTCTTGTGTATCTCCGAAGTCCAAGGTTCAATGCTAATGAAATTAATATGAGACAACAATTAATATGAGAGAAACATAGAACCTCCTCCTTTTTTGAAGTCAATTAAAAATTAAACACAAATTATACTTAATTATATCAACTTCTTTAACCTTAAACAGTTTGATTTTTTATTCATTTTTTAATCATAGAATAAAGATACTCAGTTAACCCACTCCACACCGAGGCACCATCAACACCGCCACTTAATTTGAATATCCAGCAAGAGTGTTTAATAAAACAACCGGTTTGATTTACATCCTTACAAATCCGTACCTTTCGCCTTTGTTCTTCGCAAACACAGATTCGGGAACTCGGGATTTTATTCATGATTGCGTATTCTGTTTAAGTATTTGGATTGTCTTGTTTAAGTCGAATAACTTACCTTCGACGGTACTTAATTGTTTAAATATATTAACAACGTTGGTGATTTTAGAATGTGAATTACTTAGAGAAAAAATAAAGAATTGTTTATCAATTAGTCTTCATTTTAAAATTAATTATTAATCATTTTGCTTGCCGCCTCTAAATGATTGCGCAACCCACATCCCCCACTGTTTGTCCACAATACGTCAATCTTCGGACTACGTCAAGACTTTATCTATCAATACATTCTTTGTTTTTTTTTGGGCACCACTTTTTTCGGTGGTTGGTTATGGTTATTTGGTTTGATTAATTTGGTAATAGGAAGCTGGTATCACACGTTATCACGTGAGGGGTATTTTTCACGTCCCAGACGAAACGGGGTGATTTCTTGATCATTGCATTGCATTATAAAAATATAGTAGGTAACAATTATACGTGAACGTGACGAGAACACGGACGGGGCGGGACGAGGAAAATGTATGGTGCACAAAACGTCCTCGTCCCGTCCGAGGTATTTTCCCGTCACGTATACAGCGGCTATATTCCTCAAGTGTAGCCCTCATCTTATTTAAATTTATTGCTCGCTAAGTACATAATTAATCGAAAATTCACATGTGCAGATTGAAGCTAAGGTTCTATAGTTTATTTACATCGTAAAATATAGTAAGTTCGTTGTTGTACAGCCCTTAATTAAAGCATTCACTGAGAATCGTCATTAAAACGTAAAATTGTTACTGGGTCTCATTTTTTTATTATTATTAAATAAAATATTAATATAATAAGTAATGAGTTTACGATTACTATACTCGATAGCGACTGCCGACGGGATATTAAAATCTATAGAATACTTTTTATTCTGGTTATAGAGGTCCCCTATATTTTTTTTCGAATGTCCACGCGAAGGAAGTTGCGGACGGAAGCTAGTTGCGTAAAATAAAAAAACAATCGGTCCACTGCCCCAACTCTTACCCTTATTTGAAAGCCATAAATCTCTGGAACCGCTGTAATAGGTTAAGACCGGAATAATCAACAGCAACAAGAGCAAAGGTAAAGATTAATCGTTCCGACACGACGCCGGACCGGACAACCGGACCGGCCAATAAAGGTGCCGAACCGGAGATGCAACAAAACGCAAAGAGCACATGATGTGAATTGATTGTTGGATTGTGCACATTCTTTAGTCTGGGGTCTTAAATTATATTAATGGGCTATTTACCAGTCGAAGAGCTAAAAAGATTTCTACTCTAGACTATTACGACTTATTACAATTTTTTTTTAATCTGTAGCTATTTTATTTTTATTTTATTTTATTTATTGAGCACTGCCACATGGTACATATTATGACTATATTAATGAATTATAATAATTGTCAGCAAGAATAGATTTCGATAAAATATAGTTACTTCTATTGACGACTGTACTTATAACCAAAACTTTTCTAGCAATCGAGCTAATAAATTATTTGTAAAATGACTCTGCTATGTCGACCTTTTAAGTTCTAAATGTGGATGTGAAAATCCTAATAATTCTAATTAGTGAAACACGATCATTTATAATTATTTTAGAATTATTCTAAAATAATGAAACTAAAACTCACCGTTTCTGTGGTCTAGTGGTGCGCATGTAAGACGCATGGGTCCCGGGTTTGATTCCCAGGGGTGGTGATTGGCGAAAAAGGAAGTTGGCGAATGTGGAAACAGGGTACAATTGTACTCAGTTTAGTCGGTGGTAGGGCTTATTTCAAGTCCGCCCGGCTAGCTACCATCATCTTAACTAAGTCTGACGCCATAACAACAATTTAAAAATTGTAGTGTCCCGGCAGTTCGAGGTAAGATAGCTAGTTCCTCGGTGATGAGGATTCCGGGTGTAGTGCGCTTCCACCTTCGACCTAATCGTCACTTAATATCAGGTGAGGTGAAGGCCAAATACTACCCCGATGTGCATAATTTTTTTTTTATTTCATTTTATTTATCACTCAAAAAATGCTTTACTTTTTCTAATATTGTGTGCATATTAAAGTACTCCTTTCTGTAATATAAAACCTATAATTCAGGGCGGGATAGGCTCCATAAATTAGAATCCTAGTACAGAGCTAAACTTTCCATTTAGCCATAGATTCTAAACTCTCGTTACAAAGAAGTAATAAACGTTGGAAAAGACACATCGCATACACGCCTATTCTAAAGGCGTAGACTCACTGGAGATGCAAATGAGTATAAAAAACCGGATGTGATAATCCGTGTATAAAATAAACTGGTTTTGATAAGACAAAATATAATTTCAGATGTTATGTAATACATTGCCTTAATTTTTAATTATACATTTTAGTAGAGTAAAAGCATTTTGCCAAATGATTATAGTTTGCAATCATTAGAAATATTTGATTGAGGCATCTATACGAGTGGACGTGTTAATTACATTTCTTTAGATAGTAGAAAAACGATGCTGTCTTTATAAAAAAAAATTCTATCTTTTTTTTATCATTATTAATACTATAAATGCGAAAGTAAGTTTGTTTGTTACGCTTTCAGGTCTTAACTACTTAACCGATCATCATGAAATTTTGCATACACGTTGTCAGTGGTACAGAGAAGGACATAGGATACCTTCATCCCGACAATAGTTCTGTTCCCGAGGGATAGCAAAACAACTTTCCACGCAGACGAAGTCGCGACCGGTCGCTAGTAAGGGAATACAATCATTTTTACGAATTGGTCGAGAGAATCAACACAACTGAAAAGTTGATTTGCTGAGTATTGCATCCTGTAAGATACTTCAAGGAATTCAAGTATGTAAGTTACTCTAGTTTAAAATTATGAATTGATTTTCTCTTTTTAGTTCATCAATGTCTGCGCGGCCTCCAGCGTCTATACAAGAACAGAAAATCTATTGTGTCTCATTTTCCGGGCCTTGATGGGTTATAGTAGATTGTTATACAAGACGCTAAAATGACCCATTCCATACGAGGTAGTTTAATTCCCGAGCTTTAGCGAGGGAATAAATAGAAACCGAGTTACAATGGGTTTAGCGTCGTGTGTTACACTCTACTTTTCACTACGATTGCGAGAAAATAAAATACAATATTGAATACCTAGTTTATACTTCCGTAAACGAATCCACTCATTTTTCTATCCTCCACTTCATAAACTTTTCATACAGTATTTAAATAAATGATTTGTGCTTGACGGCAAAAGATTAAAATTATTTCTTTCCTATTACTTACAGTCACACAATTCAATCAGTTTGGTATTATAGAAAAATTCTAAAGATTTCGCGCCTTTTTTAATTTCTACTGTAGCAGCTAAGAAACACAATGTACGCATTCCACGATCAAACTTAAAGTCACAGAGTCTAAATAAGTCTATGATTTCACCGAAGAGATCGCTGCTTTTAGTTCCATTTTCAAAAATAAAAATTAGAAACAGTATTAAGTCGAGCGAGTCTTTACTCGTGATTATGAATAAAGACTTTTTCGTTTTAGTAGGCTCATTGGTAATAGACAAACATTAAAAAATTAAAAACTTTATCCCCTAGGGGTAATTCTGCTATTTTATCCTGACTCTTGTACCTTACAATGACGTACTTTTAGAGCAAGAGGTGTGAAAAATTATTTTACACATTCACTGTACATAGAAACACCGTCATCGTATAAACGAGCTGCATGGTCGCACCCCTAGAGTTTTACGCGAGCGCCGCGACGGAGGAAACAATAAAACGCAGGCAAATCTCTCCTGCTAGGTAACACCTACTAATAAAAATTCCACCAAATCAATACGTTCTCTTTTACGCTTTTTGTATTGTATTTTATTTTGTTATTCGCCTCCGAGTCGTGTTAAAGGGACAATTCCGGGATCTAGTCAAGTTGTATGGGGATCGCTTTTATTTGGTACTTTTGGGGATTAAATTAGTTTTCGTTAATGAGTTGAAATTTGTAACCATAATTAGGGAAAAAGAAAGATTAATCATTGGCATTATTTTTAACTAGGTAACTCTACAGTTCGTTTAAAGAATGGCTATAGAAAATCGACAAAGCTAGTTTAATTTTTCAGAATTTTCTTTTTACATGCGTTCTTAAAACAACAAAGTATAAGTTTTTATTTGTTATTAACACAAGAATCGCTAAAATGGAAATGGCAACTTATTCCACTCTAAAGCCCATTGTATTGCACAATAAATTATTAGTTCGATTTTCGATAAGATTCGGTACAAACATATTTATATGTTTACGAGTTGTTTATCATTGCGAGATCTTGGTAAACACGTTATTTCTAATACTAATGTACTAGTAACTAGGTCAATATTTTAACTAAGTATTATGTGTACTGTATCACAGCGGAATAAGAGCTACATTTTTGTGAAGAAAGTTTTTATGTTTTCACGTTTTACTTGGTTGAGTAATGGTCACATTACTCATGATGTTTTGTTACAAAGGGCTTTATTATTTCACAAATATTGACATAGATTTAGAATAATATGAGTCACTATATATTTTTAGTTAAAAGGTATTCGCAATAGTCCTTAACATGTAGTTTAACAATTAAATTGAGCTTATGCTCCTTTCTTTTTCTAGTTGGGCCCAATTAAGGAACAAAGGATGTTTCTCTTTTTTGTCCCAAATATTTTTTTTGTAAATTCAGCTATTTGCAAGAGTATCAAACTGAATACATCGCTGTACTCTAAACGAATACACGTTGAATTCCATGTACTGTCCTTGCGATTTGCATGCTCCGATCCGTGTGTGCCGTCGCTACGAAAGAGAGGAACGTGTGCGTCGATTAGGGTTGTCAGCTATGATTGTTGTCAGTGATTGCGTTATTCTCAAACTGTCACTTATCACATAGGTAGGTACTCAAAATACCTATAGAAAGTTTTCCCAAATCTAGTTAAACAAAGAAGTGAAAAATAATTTGAAAAGTAGCTATCGAAAAATAAGTTAATTATACAATTTAATTTATTGTAATACGAAAGCCGAAACACGGGTCACATATTTTCATTTTCAGAATCAGTACAAAAAATGATAATGATACCTTAAAAACTCACGAAGTTACAAGCTTTTTGTTTTGTGCGCGAGACATTTCAGTAGGCTGAAAAATCGCAAAAAAAAATCAGCTGTTTCATACAAAAATAAATAACGTAAATATCAAAGTGTATGAAACAGCTGATATTTTTTTGCGATTTCAGAGTTGGTTCCACCTTAAAAGTTGTTCAGTTTGATGGTCCTATCTACCATGTTCGGCATAAGGGGGGGCACGTTATATAATCAAAATCTTCATGAGACAGGCTTGTAAATGGATGACTTAAAGATTTTGACAATTATTTTTATATTTCTTTGATTAATATAATTTCTTGCTCTTATTGGTTGTATGCATGCGCCCTCGCCACTTCACTTGACTCAAGTTTATATCAGTCTTATGACTAACACATTTTAATGTTGTCCAATATTTATTGAATTTTAATTAAAGTGTATCATAAGCAGCGGCAGCCCTACCGGCGATTGACATAAAAGCATTAAAGTGAGGGTGTGAGCCGCTCAGCGTTTAGCAGTATTTATTGGCACGTACAAATTCGGCAAAAATTTCCAATAAAAGTTCGTCCCATTCGGGAATCTGGCCGAAAGAATAACGTTTAATTTGTCCCAGGGAGAGATTTATACCACCCTTGGAATTAAAAGGAATTCTTTGGGACGAATGCTAATACGAATGGGATCTCTAGGATTGGAATAGGTTTTGGAGACGAAATTTTTCTCCTCTGTTCAAGTGTAACAAACTAGGTTTCTATCACACTTCTGATAAATTAAAAGTTTGAATGGTACTTATTTAAGTAGACGTGAGTTTTTTGCAGAGTTAATTTTGGTTTTTCCTTGGTTGAAAATCATAGTAAGTATAGTTTTTTGTAACTTACTCTTTTTCTTAATTATAACTAAATAATTTTGCATCGTATTTTTCACACATATAAAACAATAGCACGTAATTAATTGTATAAAACGTAATTTTTAAACTGCAAAAAAAATATCACTTAATTAACTTTATAAGAAAAAACACGATGGGTTTCCCCTGCGAGTTTGACAGGAAGCCCCTGTATGCAGGCAGCGCAAGACCCATTGTCGTAAAAATCTTTTGCCCAGCAGTGGGCTTCGTGCAGGTGGTATGATTACCAAAAATACTCTTTATAATAATAAAAAAATACACCAGTATTTTTAATCGCACTATCCGTCCGTAGTAAGTTTATATCTGAATACTCGCACGAAAGTAGAGAAGGGAATTACTTTCTTCAAACCATTGCTGAAGAACTGCGACAGCTAAATCCACATACCCAACTAAATAGTGGCATAAAACCTAAATCCTACTAACTGACAACATGGATAGAGGAGTGACACATGCCACCTGCCGGCTGAAGCGGATTATGTACTAGTGACCTTATCTAAAACATGACAGGAGCTTGCTGATCAGATTCGATATTTTTGCACAGTGCTTAAAATAAACTAGGAAACTAGAAACAGGGAAAAAGTGACGCGATAAAATCAATTGAGATTATTTAAGACTTCCATCGTTGACTAGAGTAGATACTGGTACACCACACTAATATTGTTGCCGGTAATGTGCGTAAATCAGTTAGAATGCAGATTAACTAGTCAAGTCCGTTAGAGTGGAAAATAAATATTCAGTTCTGTTATGTCTTTTTCTCTCTCTTATTGCCTTTTTGGCTTAAGAAACAGTAAGTAATAAATAAACTCATGCGAATGACTCACCTTAATGACAACTCAAGGGAAAATAAATAAACACTTAACGTACAGTCTACAGCAAACTACAGTTTTATTGAATTACGGTTGATTCTATACAATAATAAACATCAAACGTTGTAATCGCAGATCTGCCAATTTACTCGGTGATTGGACACGAAGAAAAACGAAGCTATGAATCTAATCTTTTTCCCAAGGGGTTATTTTAAAAGGTTAAACTTAAAACTACTCGCAGAGCGTTATGTGGGTAAGAATTGCCTGCCCTCGAATATCAGAAATGTGGTAATTAATCTAACATAAATCTGGCTCGTAGGTTGGTACTCGAAGTACGGATAGCTGGATTCTTATACTTCGGTTAGTTTAAGGGTTAAAAAGATTTGAGAGTTAACTGGTACCTATTAGAATATCTCGCAGCGAGTCTGTTTAGTAGAGAAACGCTTCGATGGCTGCTTTCTATTAATTATGCCTCGGAGCCGTGGGTGAGAAACCAAAGTCCCGTTTCTTTCAACTTTTTCCGCTTAACTGAGGTTGAATGGACGACAGAGCAGTGGTTGTCTCGTGGCTGGATACGTACGCCACTCTTCACCTGGAATGGTGTGCACAAAAACCATAATTTAACAACGTCGGCCTTAAATGGACTACAACTATTCCATGACGGGGGGGACCCTGCAGCGAATAGCAGAACTGAGGGAAATCTATTCTTGTATGTTCATTCTGACAATAAATATTACTGATCTCTGACTTTTCTGTTAAACTATCCCCTTCACAGCAGACTAATCTACTCGAATCGAATTGAGACATAGAAACATACCGTAGCTCTCAACTTACAAAGTCTCTTTTCACATGAAAAGAACTGAAATTGAAAGTAATAAATAGATAGAGACCCCTTGCAGTAAATACTAGATAATGGATAGCAATAAATTTTGATATACCTGCGGCTCCTTGATAACAATATATTTTATATGGTTTAGAATCCGGTCAATCAGTATTCCTCCTTCGATCGGATATCACGACACGAATTAGAACTCTTCTCGGCGGCTTTTATTAGCCAAAACCCTCTGTAAATAACGAATATGATGATAAAAATAAATTTCAAATTCTCACACTGCCAACAGCTGAATGTCTAGGAATTCACAAATAGGTACCTTGGCGAAATTCTATTGTGCCGACGAAAATTACAATGAATAGCTGCAAGATATTATTTAAATCAGGAACAATTACGAATCCAATAACTTTAACAGCGTTATAAAATCAAATTCCTTCCAACCGAAAAATTTTGTATCATATGAATGAATCACAGCTGATATTCGCTGCGTTCCAAGTCTCGCGCCATCACGACGCATTCCGACTTCCTACACTTGATCACTCATCGATGCGCGTGAACTGGACTGACATCGCGCCGCCGAAAGCGACTTCAATCGGATCGGACTTCCCGAAAACACGGTCAAACAACCTACGACATTACGGACAAAAAAAAATACCATTTCAGTTCAAAAGCAGGCCTTAAACAGGACTGCTTAAGGCCTGCTTTCACACTAACCTTTGGGATCTAGAATGAAAGGTAAACAATTGAATAGAAATCCTTGCGATAAGGGCTCATCGCAAAGGCCCCTGAAGTGGGCGAAGGACGACCATAAGAAATACGATCTTAATCTTTCTTTTTTTTTTTTTTTTTTTTTTTATAAGTCAATGCCGCGAATTTTGAACGGACTTTTTACGGAAATAAGGAAAAGGACATGAGGCATACTGCCAAAAAATAAATTTTATCATTAATGGAAACAAACCACCAACAAAACCTCCCCTTTAAGGGAAATCGACAAAACAGCAAAAAAACCACGCTACAGTAGTCCCCCGCCACGCAAGAATTCACGCAGGGAATTCTCTGGACGCCCACGTCCAAACCACACTGCTCCATCGCCAAAACAAACCTACTTTGTAAAAAGCAATTCATAACAAGCCCAAGTAAATGCTTGTCCCCCTGACATCAATTTTAAAATTAAAAGAACCAAAACTTATACTGACTCGACTGTTGTGTTATACAAATGCCAAATTAAAAAAAAAACTGATATAAAATATATAATAATTGACTCTACAGTTACATACTCAATCAAACTAACTAAAAAAAAAAAATTCCAGTAGAAAAATGTATGTGATCGTGTTGAGGTTGACCATATGTTATACTCTATTCTGTAATTTCTTCACTAAAGCTCTCCCCTTTTAAATAAATCAAACCCGCGTGTCAGTTTTCACATTGCATCGGCTTGTCAGTCCTATTTTATTGTTCTGAAAAAATGCTTGATGGGCACTTGCTTCTTAAGCGAGCGATGTTGGACAAGCCCATGATCTTACCGTGTGATACTTGACAAGCCATGACTAACGAGACACGCTCGACTTCCCTGTACTACTTTAAAATAATTTTAAAAATTTAGACTGTCAATCGATGGAATAGACGTATCTTAATTTGTCTATGCCAAAATTACTATTCATGACTATGGTAAAATTGCCAAAAAAATATCAACAACCCGACTACAAAATGTGTCGGCACCCTTACGATACAGATAGAATATGATAAATATGCCAATCTTTATATTTTTTTTTCTTAAATTACCTCAGTCTAATTCCCTTCAAGCCTCCAGGTAAGACTGACATAAAAGAAAAACATCAAACTAGAGAAACCCCAACACAAACACCCGGATCACATACACAATAAAGCAACCAAATAGATACGCGTAGTACGTAGTAAGATAGAGTAGATGGCGCTAGTGCTGCCTTGTAGTCGTTTGAATCCGCACTACAAGATAGACCGCGCAAGGCGTAAGTAAAATGGTATATCATTCAAGCACCACCCACGACCGTTTGAAATCCGCGCCGTAGGGTCGCACTGTAATGAAACCAGAGCCTATTAATCAGGTAAAATTGAAGAAAAATCGTACTATAGTATTTATGTTATGTAAAATGGTAGTTGGCGCTATAAATGCCCAATGGTCGTTTAAATCCGTACCACAGGGTAGCACCGTGACTACGTAATACGCGGACCCGATGTTAACTGGCGCTTTTACTCCCGTAAGTCGGCTCTTACGACACGCAGAGAGTGAAGTACTGCGGTGTGAGTATTCTTGCACCGCCCACACACGGTGTATAAAGAAAAAGAAATAAAAATAAAAATGATAATATAATTTGTAGCGCAGCGCTTTCACGTTAAAATCATAAGGCACCGCACGACACTGGCAACACTGTTCGTACGAAACCTGACGAAACCCTAATCACTCCCCGCGTCTATGGATTTGAAGTCTTTCACGTGCCATTTGCCTATAAATTTACCCCTCTCGTCCTCTAGCTCATATACCAGGGGCGAAAGCTTCCTAACTACACGGCAACGCTCATATTTTGGTGCCAGTTTCGCAGCGAAGTATTTATTCGCGGCGCTCTGTTTATAAGTTCTTTTCCAGACGTAATCGCCAACGTCGAAAGACACATCTCGACGTTTTCGATTATAATATTTAATGTTACGACTGTGAGCCTTAATAAGTGATTCTTGGACTGTTTTATATATATCTTTGAGGTAACCTAATTTCGAGACATACGCATCTCTAGGCGCGCAGACTAACTCATTGACATCTTTAAAATCATTATAAATTTTGCCGTCGGCTATAGCTTCGCGACCGTGAACTAGCATAAATGGCGTATAAGATGTGGATTCGTTCATCGAGGTGTTCATCGCGAATTGGATTCTATGTATATTAACGTCCCACGTCCTATGATCGTTCTCCACAAACGATGAGATCGCCGTAATCACGGTACGATTATAACGTTCGACTGGATTTACCTGAGGGCAGTATACTGGCCCCAGGTGTATCTGGGGTATGTTGTATTTTGTATAAAGCGCTTGCAACTCATGACTTACAAATTGTGAACCGTTATCTGAGATCACGGTTTGCGGAATGCCGTGAACTAAAAATACGTGATCTTCGAGACGCTGCGCAATAACCTTCCCTGTCGCTCTTCGCAACGGAAACAACATAACATATTTTGAAAAACAACAAACCACCACTAATAAATACGTGTTTTGCTGCCTCGATAACGGATAGGGTCCACATAAATCGATACTCAAACATTGAAAGGGGCGACAGCAGACTTTGGGTTCTCCCATAAAGCCTGGCGTTGCTTGCGAGCTATGTTTATAAGCGTTACAAGTAGAACACTTTTTAATGAATTCGGCTGTATCCTGGTACATACCAGGCCAAAAATATCTCAATTTTAAGCGTTGATAGGTTTTAGCGACGCCTAGGTGTGCCGCGGTAGGTTTAGAATGATTTTCCTGGATAATAGTCTCTCTCAGTTCCTTGGGCACTACCTCCTTCCATTGGAAATCTCCACTCAGTTTGTTGTTGGATTTAGTAAAACGATAAAGCCTACCATCTACGAGCTGAAAATTAGGACAAGCCCGCGGCTTTTCGGTACAACGTTTAATAATATTTAGATACCAAGGGTCTTCTATTTGTGATATATCTATAGACCCCACAGGCATAGATCGCGAGAGGGCGTCAGGTACAATATTTTGCGAACCACTGCGGTGTTCGATAGTAAAATTATATGGAGACAACCTACAACCCCATCTTGCCAACCGCCCGGCAGGACTTTTAAGATTTAAAAACCATTTCAAGCTTGCGTGATCTGTAATTATGCGGAACGGCCTGTCACTTTCCAGATACGGGCGGAAATGCTCAACAGTTAATACGACCGCCAATGCCTCGCGTTCGGTCGCGGAGTAATTGCGTTCGGCGGGCGCAAGAGAACGGCTAAAATACGCAACCGGGTGTTCCTCGCCATCGATCAACTGCGTAAGTGTACCTCCTATTCCGTAATTGGACGCGTCACAGTGAACGGTAAACTCTTTCGTGAAATCTGGACATGTTAAGACAGGAGCATTGGTCAGTGCTAACTTGAGGTCCGCGAATGCACGTTCTGCCTCCGGCGACCAGCTGAACGGAGGGGCACCCTTACGTGTTGACGTCAGCGCGTTTAACGGCCCCGCTCGGTTACTGAAATTTTTAATAAACCGCCTGTAGTAGGATGCCGTACCTAGGAAGCGTTTAACGTCCTTTCTGCAAGTAGGGGTGGGAAAATCTACTATCGCCCTCACCTTATCCGGGTCGGTGCGCAAGCCATATTCATCGACCACGTGCCCAAGATACTTTAGCTGCCTCCTAAAAAATTGGCATTTCCCTAGGTTAATAGTTAAGTTTGCATCTTTTAATTTATTATACACTTTCCGCAATAACTCCAGATGCTCCGTCAAAGTTGAGCTAGTTAATATAATGTCGTCCAAATAACAGCTTACATTATTCGCGAATTCAGGCCCCAAAATCCGGTCCATCAATCGCTGCTGAGTGGCCGGTGCTGATGTCAACCCAAAGCACATAACTTTAAAATGATACAGGCCGCGTGAAGGCACTATGAATGCGGTCTTTTCACGGCTCTCGACGCCATCTAGCGGAATTTGCCAATAAGCCGATTTTAGATCTATTGTCGAGATGTATTTCGCGTTCTTTAGTTGGTCTAGTATATTAGTCACGTAAGGTAGAGGATAAGCATCGTGTTTAGAAACGGCATTGAGTTTTCGGCTATCCAAGCAAAAGCGAGTCGTTCCGTCCGCCTTCCGCACTAAAGTGACGGGATTATTCCAAGCACTGTTGCTAGGTTCCACCACATCGTCCGCCAGCATTTGATCTAGATGTTTGTTCAGTTCTGCCAACCTATCCGGAGACATCGGGTAGTAGCGCTGTTTAATTGGCGGATGATCACCTGTGTCTATTTTGTGCGTTACTAAGTGCGTCCTACCAAGCCCTTTTTTCTCATCTGAAATACTTTCAAACTCGCGAATAACCTTATTTGCCTGTTCGCGTTCGAACTCCGACAGTGACTCGAAATCGATCAAAATTTTGTCCGTCGTAGTTATCGCACTGACATGCTGATTACCCGGTAAGAACTCACTATCCTTCAACAGTGACAAAACATCTGGCGCTATTTGAAATTCTTTCCAAAAATTTATACCCAACAACAATTCAGTGGAGACTCCTGGAATTACGTAAAATTTTATAATAGCGGTCCGCTCGTCTACTGTGACTGGTAAAAACATATACCCAGTAACAGGTGAAGCTGAACCGTTAGCGGTTTTAATTATATCTAAATCGGTAGATTTGTGGAGAGTGCCCAAATCAGTAAAATATTTGATAGCGTTTCCGCCAATTATAGAAATTTCAGATCCCGAATCCAGCAAAGCTCTAAAATTTATATCATAAATGGTAATTTTCAAGTAGGGTCTGGTATCCCTATTTTGACATACGTGAGTCGGCGACGAGTGACATTGACACTGACGTTTGGAAATGGCACCTGACATTGACGTGTTATTTTTCCCATTTTCATAATAAAAATCTTTCAGGAATTTCAGCCAATGTGTCCACTCTTGCGCTGATGTTTTCGCCCACCGCCGCCGGCTCACGCCTGCGCGTTTTTTGGCGCAGATACAAGCTTATCGGTGGCCTTACGACAATTCAAACAAGTCCTCGCAGTTACATCTTTTTCGCCACATTTATAACAAACGACTCGGAAAGGCGCTTTGCAGCTCCTCAACGTATGCCCTGCCACCCTACAGCGCACGCAGAAGTCTGCATTCGGGGCCTGAACTGCGGCTACCTTTGGCGCCGGGCGGCTGTATCTGTAGCAGAGATCCGGAGCCAAAGAAGATGTGCTTGACTTCGGAGGATCAGCAAAGTTATTCGTCCTATCTTTAGCCATCTCAATAAGCCTGCATTTGCGTTTCAAATCAACCCAAGAGTCTGCTGGATACAGGGCTAACTGTGAAGTGTAACAAGGCCTAATGTTATATAAGACAATATTTAATTTATCTTCCTCCGATAGTGGTTTAGATAAACGAATAAAATAATTTTGCATAATACTGAGGTAATTTACTATGCTTTCATCAGATCCCTGAGTGCGAGCCCTAATTTCCTGCATTAATCTATGGTCATAATCTGTAGGCAGATATTCTTCCAATAACAGGGACCTTAATTCGCCCCAATTATTTACTTCGGTATGATTGCCCCGGTACCAGCAAAGAGCTTCATCTGTAAAAAGTTCAGCGGCTGAATTGAACAGTCTGCTCTCAGAAATATTACGGGAGCGACAGAGTTCATCTAATCTCTGTAAAAAAGCCTTCACACATGTATTACCATTAAAACTAATCCCAAGTTTATGTATAGCCGAAGCGGACTCATTACTTTTCATCGCTTTGATAGGGCTGCCAGGAGGCGAGTGGTTTACATCACCGGCGGGCTCATCCAATACCTGTGCTGGTTGTATAGAGGGCTGTCTCTGCGACAATCCACTCTTGAAGTTATACATTATATTATCCAGTTTATGCAAGATACGGTCTAAATTTTCCCGCATACTATGCAGTTGATCATATGTGACCGTCGATTCAGCCGTAGGATTTAAGCGACTAAGCCTATGAAACAGGTGATGAGCTACCGCTTCCACCCGGTTCAGAGATTTGAGTGAGCACCCCGGCTTGGCAGCCCCCAATATCAAATTGTCTAAGTAAGCTAATTTATCCTTAATTATAGCACATTCAGATACAATATCAAGGTCCACTTCAGCTATTTCATCTGATGGAAGCTCTCTGCTTAGTTTTCTTAACTGGGCTCGAAGATCTGTAACCTTACCCGCTGGCTCAACGCCCCGAATTTTAGCTTCATACTCCAACTCATCTTTATGTAATAAATGAAACTTTATAGGTCGCTCCTCCTCCATCTTGTAATGAGGAAGGAGAAGAGAAGAAAGTAAATATAGGTATATGGTATATTTAAGAAACTGGCAAGAAACTAGTGCAATTCAAGCCCACTTGAAGTCCCTACTAACTATGTACTATCTATTCACCAACTATGTTTAAAATTGAAATTGTCAAACTAAGTTAGTGGAAAAAAGTAAGTAGGTATATTTAATTTCAATTAACTAGTAAGTAATTTACTTTCTAAATCTGAAAAGTGTATTGTTAAGCAATTCCAGCCAAAACAATACCCCTTTTTTTACTATATTTAAGAAATCCTATATATTAACAAGCTGTTACTTTACTACCAATATTATTCTGTAAAGCAAGTGACCCTAAGTAGGTACCAATACTCAACTCTCAATGTACAAAAAAATGAATTAATAAAGTCTTGTCTTTTAAATCAATGTATCAATTATTTTAAACACAGGCTATCCTCTGACAACCCTAAAAAATACAGAGCTGCTTTTCTAGTTAAAAAAAAAGAAGATTTTTATGTATCTGATATCCCACAAGCTAACAAAATTACAATTTGGCAATCCTTCTTGTAGAAAATGCATATACAGTCTTGGACAAATATAATGAATGAATAAATCTCAGTATTTTAACTCAATATAAAAACATAGGTAATGTAATAATCATGCCACTAAAATAACTCCACATCTCTGATATCCGCGGGTTTCCTGTTGAGCTTAATAAAGTTACTTGACCAACAAAAAAAAACAGAAACACAAAAATTGTAGTAAATAATTTATTTCAGGCAATCCTTATGTCTACATAGGTTCGGGCGCCAATTGTTATGTCTTTTTCTCTCTCTTATTGCCTTTTTGGCTTAAGAAACAGTAAGTAATAAATAAACTCATGCGAATGACTCACCTTAATGACAACTCAAGGGAAAATAAATAAACACTTAACGTACAGTCTACAGCAAACTACAGTTTTATTGAATTACGGTTGATTCTATACAATAATAAACATCAAACGTTGTAATCGCAGATCTGCCAATTTACTCGGTGATTGGACACGAAGAAAAACGAAGCTATGAATCTAATCTTTTTCCCAAGGGGTTATTTTAAAAGGTTAAACTTAAAACTACTCGCAGAGCGTTATGTGGGTAACAATTGCCTGCCCTCGAATATCAGAAATGTGGTAATTAATCTAACATAAATCTGGCTCGTAGGTTGGTACTCGAAGTACGGATAGCTGGATTCTTATACTTCGGTTAGTTTAAGGGTTAAAAAGATTTGAGAGTTAACTGGTACCTATTAGAATATCTCGCAGCGAGTCTGTTTAGTAGAGAAACGCTTCGATGGCTGCTTTCTATTAATTATGCCTCGGAGCCGTGGGTGAGAAACCAAAGTCCCGTTTCTTTCAACTTTTTCCGCTTAACTGAGGTTGAATGGACGACAGAGCAGTGGTTGTCTCGTGGCTGGATACGTACGCCACTCTTCACCTGGAATGGTGTGCACAAAAACCATAATTTAACAACGTCGGCCTTAAATGGACTACAACTATTCCATGACGGGGGGGACCCTGCAGCGAATAGCAGAACTGAGGGAAATCTATTCTTGTATGTTCATTCTGACAATAAATATTACTGATCTCTGACTTTTCTGTTAAACTATCCCCTTCACAGCAGACTAATCTACTCGAATCGAATTGAGACATAGAAACATACCGTAGCTCTCAACTTACAAAGTCGCTTTTCACATGAAAAGAACTGAAATTGAAAGTAATAAATAGATAGAGACCCCTTGCAGTAAATACTAGATAATGGATAGCAATAAATTTTGATATACCTGCGGCTCCTTGATAACAATATATTTTATATGGTTTAGAATCCGGTCAATCAGTATTCCTCCTTCGATCGGATATCACGACACGAATTAGAACTCTTCTCGGCGGCTTTTATTAGCCAAAACCCTCTGTAAATAACGAATATGATGATAAAAATAAATTTCAAATTCTCACACTGCCAACAGCTGAATGTCTAGGAATTCACAAATAGGTACCTTGGCGAAATTCTATTGTGCCGACGAAAATTACAATGAATAGCTGCAAGATATTATTTAAATCAGGAACAATTACGAATCCAATAACTTTAACAGCGTTATAAAATCAAATTCCTTCCAACCGAAAAATTTTGTATCATATGAATGAATCACAGCTGATATTCGCTGCGTTCCAAGTCTCGCGCCATCACGACGCATTCCGACTTCCTACACTTGATCACTCATCGATGCGCGTGGACTGGACTGACATCGCGCCGCCGAAAGCGACTTCAATCGGATCGGACTTCCCGAAAACACGGTCAAACAACCTACGACATTACGGACAAAAAAAAATACCATTTCAGTTCAAAAGCAGGCCTTAAACAGGACTGCTTAAGGCCTGCTTTCACACTAACCTTTGGGATCTAGAATGAAAGGTAAACAATTGAATAGAAATCCTTGCGATAAGGGCTCATCGCAAAGGCCCCTGAAGTGGGCGAAGGACGACCATAAGAAATACGATCTTAATCTTTCTTTTTTTTTTTTTTTTTTTTTATAAGTCGATGCCGCGAATTTTGAACGGACTTTTTACGGAAATAAGGAAAAGGACATGAGGCATACTGCCAAAAAATAAATTTTATCATTAATGGAAACAAACCACCAACAAAACCTCCCCTTTAAGGGAAATCGACAAAACAGCAAAAAAACCACGCTACAGTTCTTACATCAACTACAGATTTCCTAGGTCACTCCTAGGTAATCTGCAGACTACCAAACATCAGTTAAAGTGGGATTGAAGCGCTCATGGCAGAACTTGACAGACTGTTTGTACTCGATCACGTTTGTTAAGCAGTGCTCGGTCCGGCCAAGTGTCGGATAGGTGACCGTTAAGTAGCATTACAACTGAGCGCTTCTGTGCATCGGGGGGAACGTTAAAACGTTGGTCCACAGCCGTTAAGCCAAGTTAGAGACCTTACAGGCGGCTTGATAAACTCTAACACCAGAGGTGGCCACTATTCCTCATCCGATAAGAAGAAAATCAGTTAAAGTTGATAAAGCAGGTTCTTTATCTGAAAAAAATTGCACACATAGGATATTTTACATCCCGGTCAAAGGCTCCCTACGGATTTTCCGAATGTCCACGCGGACAAAGTCGCGGCTGGAAGATAGTTAGTATTATTGTGATAAATCAGTTACATTATTTTTTCTTTGATTTGTTTGCAACTGTAATTGACCGAACGGCAGCGAAGCGCGAGCGAAACGTTTACGTTTCAGCTTGGGCAAAAATGCTTTTGTATGTGTCCTTCCGGCTGTCCGTTTGTTCTCCTCTACAGGTCGCATTTTTCAACCAATTTTGTGAAATTTTGTGAGCAGGTTCTTTAATTATACAGAACGATATTTTTATTCAGTATTTTGTTTTTTTTAATGGCGGAGATATGGGGAAAATCATATTTCATTCAGCCATTTCGAAAAATTATCGAAAATGTTACAAACGCTAGGTCTACTTCACAGAACCACTTGTTTATATCTTAGTGTTTGTTTCAAAAATTCCTGTACAGATTTTCTATTTTAAAAGTTATTGATATTTTAGCTATTTACAGGCTATAAAATAGGTATCTTGTCAAAACATCCAATGTCAACTACAACAAAGTTAAATTATAAATTATACATTATTTTTCTTTGTAGCAATTTACTAATATTAGTACATTATGAGCCAAGTTAGCTTAGGTTGCTCATTGCACATAAGGCTGTGGGTTGCAGGCGTAACTCAGCCGAATGTGCAATAAGCAAGAGCTCACGAGTTTCATACGACGTTTTTTAACACACTTGCGAGGATAAAACAAAGTAATTTACCACACAGCAACAAATACGACAAAAACAAAATATGATAATTATGATGGGAAAAGGCGCGCAGGTTTTTTTTGTTTTTTTCACACGCCCAATGCAAGAATAGTTTGCGAACAAAGGGGTGAGTGATCATACTGCCAACATACAGCCTACTTCAAAATTATAATTTTAAGTGTTAAAATGCAAATATTTTAATATCTTATAATAACAAAATATTGTGAATTATGAATAATTTTATAATAATAAATATTTGTTTGACTTAATTAAGGAGTTACACATTCATTTACTCCAAAAATATATATGAATTTTCAGCGGCATAAAACCTCTTTGTTGTTACAATAAAAATAACTGTATTACCCGGTTAAATTGGGAAAGCTCTGTTTACTCGCATATAACTTGCAGTAAGGTATTTATTTAACTTTGCGGGGATTATTCTATAACCAACTAGTATTTTATATATTATTGCACGCGTTTGTTATAGCTTGGTTTATGGCCCTAAAAGCGATGTATTAGGGCTCACTTTACGAGCAAGTGTGTTGAAAAATAATAAGGCTGAGTTACGCCCTCGCCTGCGGCTCGGGCTGCAACCCACAACCTTGTGTGCAATGAGCAACCTAAGCTAACTTGTCTCATAATGTACTATTTCTTTGTAGCTATTTAGTAACATAATAATATTATGGAACCGAAGTGGAAAATAAATGAGCAATTTTACAAATATGACACAATTGATTGTTTTAAGTATTGTTTACACGACAGTGATTGACATCATGTTATTTAATTCGCTTTTTTTGTATTTAACTGTACAACTTTTTTATTTTAAGAATGTGCGTTCAGTCCATGAAACTGAACAAATTCTATAGGAGACATGGTATCAAAATACGCCACAAAATTTTGGTCATCCCTTGCTTGACTGATTACGAAACGAATAAAAAATAACCCGATATAGTTAATTGCAATTAACACTATTAGAATAGAAACAGGTGCTCATATATCGTTAATTTTATTATTATTAACAATAGGTATGTACTTACTTATTTTCACAGTATCAGAATAACTGGAAAAACTTTACCTTCCGTCTTTGAGAAAGCGCCAAATCATAATCTGCTTGAATAATCTTTGATTAACATCAGAACACTCAAAGAATTGCATTGCGTTATTTATATTATCAATTATTTGATAGCATGAGAAATAGATAAAAAACCGGCCAAATGCGAGTCGGACTCGCGCACGCACGTTTGTTGTATAGGAGTTGTTGTTATAGCGGCAATAGAAACACATCACATGTGAAAATTTCAACTGTCTAGCTATCACGGGTCATAAGATACAGCCAGACAGACAGACGGACAGTGGAGTCTACTAAGACTCCACTGTCCGTCTGTCCGTACCCAAGGGTAAAAAACTTGGGTACGGAACTAAAAACGAATAAAACGATCATAATAAAAGATACAATTAATAAATATGAGGAAATGGTTGAATAGCATAATGTTTTGTTGTTTTTGTTTTGAGTGACAAAACAATAACAATAGACTCATAACAGTAGTGTGACTCATATCCCTTCGCAACCTAAAATGGACCTTAAACGCACCTCACTTCTGAATATTATCTAAATCACGCATCCAATGAGGGCTAACCTTTACACTCACAGGAAAATACACAAACTCTGCTAGTCACAGTCACATTCACATCACAGTTTAGTACACACATGTAGTGAGTAATTCAAGTTCAAAAACTATAATTAAACAAGTGAGAATCGCGTCTTATCTTTGATAGAACCAAACAATTGAAGAGCGAAAAATGCAGTGGTTGTGGTTTCCATTGTTTTTAGCGGTTTCGAATGCGGCTGTTTTGACAACAGTGTCTGTTGCAGACAGAGACGATAGCATTCAGGCTCCGATTCTAGTTAGTTTAACTGCTCAGGATCGTTATGGCTTCACACTAAAATGGGAACCGGTGAAGAGTGATGAAACGAACCCTGTTTTGGGATACAAGGTAAGTTAAATGTTGTGTTAAAAGAAGTTTAATTGTTGATCCGTGATAGGCCTCGAAAAGAAAACGGGATTTTACCATTCATCAGAGCCTAACTTTGGAATAAATTTGCTTAGTTTTCTCTTGCCATCAAAATAAATAAAAAAATCTAGACAAAGGGAGTAGGCGTTTTCTATAATTCTCTTTTACGCAAAGTTATTTTATCAACTGAATAAGATGGAAGAGAGATTCTAAAATACAATTCCAAGCTGATAACTTAATTCTATTCTTTTACTTATTTATTTTTCAGATTAAAGTTTGGGAGCAACCGAAAAATATGGTTTACAAATACGAAAATATCGAGGGTGCTCAAGTTTTAGTCAATGAAAATGACCACATTACAAAGGTAAGTCTTATTGTAGATATATATCACTCATACATAAGTCAAAAGATTTTTCAATAAATTGCCTCACTAGGTAAAACTAAAATCCAACTTCGGAAAACATCGCGCTCTGAAAAGTACAAGAAAATATTTGAATTAGAAATTTCTAAAAGGAAACCCTAGTCGCATTCCTTCGCTTCGATCCTTCGATCATCTATCGTTGCTTCGATCCGTTAAAACCAATCACATGATAATTATTTTAAAATATGTTATATAAAGAAATTCTACTAATGTATCGTTATTTACCTACCCTTATTCATACATTCCAGGAATCAAACTGATATGATATTCTCAAATAAATAAAACTTCATATTAAGTACCTACCTTCCATACAGTAAGAAACTTGTACTCTGTTTGGTTGTTGGTAGGGCTTATTTCAAGGTCCGCCAGGCTAGCTACCACCATCTCACCTAAGTCTGACGCCATAAAAACAATTTAAAAATTGTTGTGTTCCGGCAGTTAGAGGTAAGATAGCCATCAGTTCTTCAGTGATGAGAATTCCGGGTGTAATGCGCTTCGGCCTTATGGTCACTTAACATCAGGTGATATGAAGGTCAAGTATATCCCGTTGTGCAAAAAAACTAGATACTGTATTGCTAGAAATAAAGAAGAAATACCAAATTAATTACGCAAATAATGATTATTGATTAATTTGATTTTCAACGCCATGATTTCAGATGCCGCTAAACGAAGTTCCACAGTACGCTCCAAAGGAGGTGTTAACCACAAGACCCGACGTCCACGAGGCTTCCTCCAGCGGCATGGAGCCAGGAGTGGTGTACGAGTTCCGGGTCCAGGCGTACACCAGGAACGGAGACGGCCCACTCTCGGCCCCAATGAGGCTGCAGTATCTCAAGTCTGACGGTAATGATGACAAGGATATGTACACGGTCGCTTGAAACTTTATCAGCTCCTTGGCAGTCATTTTTTATATTGAAAAAAATGTTTTAGTTTTAAAAATATGACAGTCTTTGTTAACTTT
The DNA here is from genome assembly GCA_928269145.1 of Agriphila tristella. Lineage (NCBI taxonomy): Eukaryota > Metazoa > Arthropoda > Insecta > Lepidoptera > Crambidae > Agriphila > Agriphila tristella. The sequence goes on along the minus strand of OV743440.1, from coordinate 611,241 downwards.
GTGGACATTTGCTGTCATACAATAAAATGCTCCGAAGGCTTTTCCAATTATGTAAGACTCATTGCTAGAAGAGTCTAGACCAAAAGGCTCATCATCTTTTAACTTGAAAAATTTCAACGAAACAAATGGCAGTGAATTTTCCATGCATTTGGTGTAAATTATCTATCTGTCATATTATATTGATCTATATTTGCTCTAATTGCACTATGTATATATATTTTTTATTTTGATTAAATGATAAGTTTAAGGCTTTGTAATAAAGATTTGATCACCGAAAGTGATTTTTTTAATTCAATTTCTAATAGCATCTGAAAAAAATAGTCTCAGTTTATGTGAACGGTTTCTGCCAATTTAATAAACTTTAGACACAAATCATTAGTAACTAAATGTAATCTTATATACCTAACTGATATAATGACGACCATAATTAAATCTTAAGGATTGCTTCACATTCACATTCAATTACAACACAGCGGCCTTTTTAGATAAGACAAAGTATTTAAAAACTAATCCAAACATGAAATCAGCAGTTACTAATAAAAGTAAAAAACAATTATGAAGTACTTGTACGCGTTGTTGGTGGTGGCAGTAGCAAATGCTTCGGTGATGAAGGTCAGGGCACCTGAGGATATCCCAGCTCCTAGCTTGGTGCGTCTGGTCTCCTTGGACCCTCCAGGGTTCAGGGTTGACTGGAACCCGGTCAAGAGTAAGGATGAACATGACCCTGTTATTGGATACAAAGTAAGAGTTTAATTTTAACAATGAAGATATGCTATAGTAATATTAACGTTTATCCCCAAAAATATCCAAAAGATGTGAAGTGAACTTTAGGAACTTTGAAAAACACAATAAGTGTTTTTCTTTCTTCTGGTAATAGACTAGGTTGTTTGCGTTTATGAGATAATTTTGTTGATTTTTTTTTATTTAGATACTAGCTGCCGCCCGCGACTTCGTCTGCGTGGACAGTTATTTATCTATCCCTCGGGAACAGTATCTTTTTTCGGGATAAAAGGTACCCTATGTCCTTCTCTGTACTCTTGACAATGTGTATGCAAAATTTCATGATGATCGGTTGAGTAGTTAAGACGTGAAGAGGTAACAAACAAACAAACAAATAAACAAACAAGCAAACGGACTTTCGCATTCATAATATTAGTAAGGATGAAGAAAATATCTTTAAAGCATTACTTAGTTAGACCAAGAAGAATACCTTATTGTGCCTTAATTCTCATTCTGATCTATTTGCAAAATACCTGTGTCTTGATTTTCATTTGATATTTTTAAGGTAAAAGTATGGGAACAGCAGTCGAAAAGAGTTTACGAATACCAAATGGTTGATGATATTTATACATTGATGGAACAAACCGTATTGGATAAGGTAAGATTTTCAAAATTTTATTGTCATTTTAAAAAAATGTCCCCAGCAAAAAATCTGCTCCTAGTCCAGAAAATGACACTGTTATTTGAAATTTCTGTGTAAGAACTAAGTTGAGACCGTCGGAAATACATTTACGATTTCATCAATAACATAATCGCTGAGTCAGCGTTGAATTGTGTCCCTGTATGTGTCACTTTAAATCTCTGTTGAATATTAAAATATTCTTACTAAATTGTAAATATTTCCAACAGTTCCTGAGTGATGAAATTCCTGATTGGGACCCCACTGAAATAATTGTCAAAGGTGCAGAAACGACATCAACTCAATATGATAACATCAAAATGGGAGTTTTCTACGAAGTCCGAGTCCAGGCGTACTCGAAGAAATTCGAAGGACCAATGTCTGAACCAATGCGGATCAAACTATCGTAAACGATAGATTTAAACAAGACAGTAATTGCGACAACATGGCACGCCGATTAACAAAACTCATCTTTGACAAATTTTAAATTTAAAGTAAATTATATTTAGTTACTAAGTTTAGAATTTTTACTTAATAACAACATAATAATTATATCTCCTCTTCGTATTATTTTAATAAATTCGTTAAGTATAAGTTTTTACTAAGATGTATATATAGGCTATTTGATTTACACTGGCCTGCAAAACTAAGTACTACAGAGGTCTATTTTCATACAAACGAGGTAACTTTGAAGCATTGGTTCTCCGCCCAGGATTAAACGTGGTGTGATCTGATGATGGCCATCCAGGGAGTGAATGGAGAAGATTCAGATCCCCATACACACCCAATTGATCTGATCAGCATTCTAAGAGCTGTAAGGATAAGAGTTATCAGTTAGAGCATTTCCATACATTTTAATGCTATTTTCGTGGGTTTTTAAACATATCCAAACAGCTCTTAGAATGCTGATCAGATCTATTGGGTGTGTATGGGGATCTGAATCTTCTCCATTCACTCCCTGGATGACCATCATCAGATCACACCACGTTTAATCCTGGGCGGAGAACCAATGCTTCAAAGTTACCTCGTTTGTATGAAAATAGACCTCTGTAGTACCTACTTAGTTTTGCAGGCCAGTGTATTTCATTAGTTTCCACTGCTCAGCAATGATTCTGAGCATGTAAATCTTTGCAGTGTCTTCACATGGCATAGTTTTGAAGGATGATTCTACTTCAATGTTGTTCCATCACCTCACATTTTATTTTAATGTAAATTCATGTAAAGCGTCCAAAAACATGAGGTCTGATTATCTGTCAGTGTGCGCTTGTAAAAAGTAAGTGGAGCGTGCAGCGCTCACCTCAGCAAAATGCAATTAGATTCGTCTCCGGAGAGAGACGTGGCGAGCGAGTAGGCTAGGGGACAGGGTCATGAACCGGACAGTACCTACAACAAATGGGCGGTACGGGAAAAACTGGATGATTCATAACTGCTACTTACAGTCAGTGGCACGAATCATGAAATCGGGTGGGGATTGCGCGAAACGCGTATTTTGGGTATGCGTTGCGGTGAGGGGCGCGGGCGGCGGGAGAGGGGCGCGCGCTATTGGTCGCTCACAAGAGCACATGCGCGAACTTATCCCCACTCCGTCGAAAAATTGTCATGATTCGTGCCACTGACTGTACCAAGTCGCAAGCTACTTGAATAAAAATTCGTTTCCAATAAAAATAAAGCATTAAGATCTGCGTAATGTAAGGCGTGCTTACTCTATACTGATTTAAGAGACATGAACTATCTTATCCATAGCCTTACAATACGTTGAGCTCTCATTTATTAGTAGGTACCTAGAGCAAAACTTGGCTAATCGGCGATATGCAGTAATTTTGTATTAGTTTATTAGTCCTTTCTTTTATAGCTAAGTTAATCTAGAAATCTACAAACGTAAAATATTAACGATATTCTTAAAGTTTGTTTTTTTTATAATGAAGAGTGCCAAACCATACAGCTAATATATTTCTTCCTAGGAATAATAAATAACTATCACTGAATTACTTCAGTAGCACTGATTAGTCAAGTTACATTTTGAAATTGAAATAAATACATTTTAAGTAGCCGAAAGAACCCATCATCAGCCTATCATCGTCCACTGCTGAACATAGGCTGAAAGAACCCAACGTAAACTTTTTTACTAATAAATGAAATGTTCCCTATCCCTCCGCCTATGGGACCCCAAGGCTGATTTCCATATAAATTGTAGCTAACTCACGTGGCGTCTCTTACTTTTAACTGCTGTAACCGCTCCCCGCCCGCCCGCCTTATCGGCGATACCTATTCAAGTGGGGCAGATATAACCCATGACAAACAGACAGACAATTATTTTTGGATATGAGAGATTGAGATGAGCTGATTTAAGAGATTCACTAAAAAAAAATATTTATTCATAAGCACAAGGAAATTAACATAACAATATTTAAACGTTACTATTACGCTAAAGTGTATAACTATTAGAAAAGATCTACTTGAGACTTTTTCTTTCAGCTTAGATGGAAATAAACATGATCGGTTTTATTACAAAAGATAAAAGAGACAGCATCAAATAGTGTCTAAGTTGAACAGGTGTTTAATAATGTTTTATAATAACACCGGATATTTTTTTTCAAGAAAAGGTTTAACATTGCGAGATTCGTATTTTATTAAACCACTCAAATAAGTTGACAAATTATTACAAACTACGACGATGATAATTTGTAAAAATATTGCAAATAGATAACAAAATGTGTCTCCAGCTTCCTCATAGGCTATAGAGAAATTCTATATATTATGTATGTATGCCAAATTTCGGCTTGAAAGAGTAACAAACATACATACAGACAGACAAATGTTCGTATTTATAATATAAGTGGGATTAGTGTAAAAAATAGTATAATAACTTAGGATAGCGATATGAACATTCCTGAATAAATAGACTTTGTTTTTCTTTTAAATTAAGTTACCAGTTATTATATCAGACGGCTCCTACCTCCTAGACTAAAATTCTCAGTACAGAAATTAAAATGATCGAGAGCGCAAATTAAAATGAACCAAAATAATACTAGCTCTTAGATTCAAATTCGATTGCAATAGTGTAGCGCACGGAACGGCAACGGCGCGATTAGCCGCTTCCGAGCCATTATTTTGAATTTTTTGGCGAGAAAACGGTTTTTGGCTTCTAATTTTGAAACTAAGAGGCCCAGAGATTTGAAATTATGCCTCGTGTGTGTTGCAATTATAAAGTATTAGTTGATGTTCAAAAGGAAACTCTAACATATACAGTTACAGCTATTCACCATGTGTCAGCCAGAGACACGTGTCCCCAGCTTACACATAGATATCGGCTCGTAGCTCAAAACCTTTTCGAGATAAAGCTTTGATAAATTTGGAGCCTAATGCTCCAGTTTGGCTGAGAATTTTGAGGTATATTATATAGTCGTGGCTTAAATAATTACGAAAATACAGCTGTGTAAGCCAGTGACACGTGTCTCCAGCTCGCACACAGTGTTATGCTCGTAGTTTCGACAGTATTTGAGTGTGATGGTTAGTTTTTTTGGATCTCATTGCTGCAATTAGGCTCTAAATTTCTGACTATAGTCTAAAACCCTAACCTCACTGGTTTGCATTAACGGGATGTGTAAGCTGCAGACACGTGTCGCCAGCTCACACACATAAAACAACTCATGGTGACGAACTTATGGTGGCTACTATTATTTTGTCTGGAAGTTTGATTGCTCCTATTATGCTTTAAAATATAGCATGCTTAGAATTTCTCTATAGCCTATGAGGAAGCTGGAGACCCACACATGATAACAAATAGATACTGATGTAAGAATGGCACAACTTCTAAAACTCAAAATCTACCGTAATCGTCTAAGTATACCAAAATAAACATCATATACAGGAGTTCCATTACAATATTAGACAGAAAAAATAAATGTGTACCTACATCCATAGAGGGTTTTTCATACAATAACACGTCGGGCCATGAAATATATCCCGGAGTCGGTGGGCAGTGTAATTCAATTTAGGAAATTAGATTTTCCGTCAGTTACCTGCACTTCGCCCCTCTTAAGATGGTGAAAGCCGAGGTATTGCAGACAGCCAACATTGGGGCCAACATTTGTAACAATACTTATTTGTTTTTAGGTTCCAGAAAATTTAACAGTTTTTTTTTTACTTTTCACAGAACACCAAACCCCTTTTTATTTTTTTATGCCTTTTACATATTCAATTTTCATTTTACCCAGTAACTATAAAAGCTGCGAACGCACTGAAAGGTGCCTAGATTGGTGCCTAGGTATATCCTAGGTTACTTGGTAACCGCACTGGTAGGTGAGTCGCTAAGATAGTCGCCTTGGTGTGACGTATACAAATAAAGAGTGTGCAACCATAGATGCCAAAGATAGTCTGTGTCAAGCGTTGTCTGTGGTATAGCCATAGACAACGTACAGGTTATAAAGAGGCCGGCTATGCCGCGCCAGTCAGTCGTGTGTTAGCTACCGTACGGAGCGGACGAGTCTGTCTGAGGCAACTGTGGCTCACCACACGTTGAACGTGAATAAGTGTTTTATTTCTAGAACCCCACATTGGCGCTGAGGATGGGATGTGCGGTGCGTAAGTACTGAACATTCTATATTCACTCGTTGGAAAAATGCTCCAAACAAAAAAAAAACACGTAATCGTTTGATCCCCTTTTTGAGCTGAAATTGCGAAATTAAGTTGGGTAGCTTCAAGCTTATGCACGTGCTATGCAAATTATAAAATAAATTTTCATAGCATGTGGCTGAGGTAACTCTTCGGTCGAGCATACAAAATTTACACTCATTGTACGTGGTCGAGGCTACACTTCGACAGTACACACATACTTCACAATCATTGCATTTGGTCGAGGCCACTCTTCGACAGTGCATACATACTTCACAATCATTGCACGTGGTCGAGGCCACTCTTCGACAGTGCATACATACTTCACAATCATTGCACGTGGTCGAGGCTACACTTCGGTCGTGCACATACACTGCACACTCTTTCTTTAGAGTAGAAATAACTATGTAGATTAGAAAAGTCATTTTCATGACTGCAAAACAATTTCCTTGTAAACGAAATCTTTTACATTTACTACCCAACTATAACATTCGTAATTTGAACTCAAGTGAAAGTGCAGGAAAACGATTCTAAAATAGAAATTGTTTGGTCAATTTGGTCAAAGAAAGAAGGAACTTAGGTTACATTTAATTAACAACCTTACTGTTCTATTCCTCTAGTAATAAGAATTATTAAAATGTCTTTAGACTGAAAAAACCATACAATTTCTATTCTATATTAGCTTTTGTGCTTCAAAAAATTGAACATTTGAAGTTTTCGCAGTCATATTAACCTTGCATTAAACAGAGTAAAAAAAAAACCCTCTTTATTACTTCTTTGTTTGAGGAAATCTTCATCAGAATAGAAACATTTTAAAGGGAAGGAAATATCTTAATATCCTCAGGTATTTTGTTATACATCTATTGAGATGTATAACAAATATATTAATATATTTGGGCCACCACATAATTATTAATATTGAACTAAGTAGTTTCTGTTTCTGAATTTTGACAATGCCACTAGTGACTCAGTAGCTCAGTTGGAAGAGCATTGGACCGGGTTTCCAAAGGTCGCGGGTTCGACTCCCGCCCGAGGAAAGATCTGGTGACAAGTCGATTTTTTTCTAGTACATTACTGAGTATCAAATAAAAGCAAGTATATATTCATTATTATATATCAAAAAATATATAATTGTGAATGTAAGAATCCCTACAGCTACTTCATTATTATGGATGTGAACAGTCCGAGGCTGGGTGTCCTTCCGAGGTTGGTGTACAGTCCGTGGCTAGATGAGAAAGGTCCGAGGCTGGGTGTCCTTCCGAGGTTGGTGTACAGTCCGAGGCTGGATGTGAACAGTCCGAGGCTGGGTGTCCTTCCGAGGTTGGTGTACAGTCCGTGGCTAGATGTGAACGGTCCGAGGCTGGGTGTCCTTCCGAGGTTGGTGTACAGTCCGAGGCTGGATGTGAACAGTCCGAGGCTGGGTGTCCTTCCGAGGTTGGTGTACAGTCCGTGGCTAGATGTGAACGGTCCGAGGCTGGGTGTCCTTCCGAGGTTGGTGTACAGTCCGAGGCTGGATGTGAACAGTCCGAGGCTGGGTGTCCTTCCGAGGTTGGTGTACAGTCCGTGGCTAGATGTGAACGGTCCGAGGCTGGGTGTCCTTCCGAGGTTGGTGTACAGTCCGAGGCTGGATGTGAACAGTCCGAGGCTGGGTGTCCTTCCGAGGTTGGTGTACAGTCCGTGGCTAGATGTGAACGGTCCGAGGCTGGGTGTCCTTCCGAGGTTGGTGTACAGTCCGAGGCTGGATGTGAACAGTCCGAGGCTGGGTGTCCTTCCGAGGTTGGTGTACAGTCCGTGGCTAGATTTGAATGGTCCGAGGCTGGGTGTCCTCCCAAGGTTGGTGTACAGTCCGAGGCTGGATGTGAACAGTCCGAGGCTGGGTGTCCTTCCGAGGTTGGTGTACAGTCCGTGGCTAGATGTAACAGACAAGGCAGGTCGTGAACTGTGAAAACAGATTACTGTCAACGAGGCTGATTGCGAACAGTCAAAGCTGGTTGTGAACAGTCGAGGCAGGTTGTAAACGGTTATAATTTTGGGTTTACTTGTAAATATGCCATGACTCCTTTGATTTCAAATATTCATAAAAAATTTGCTTGATATAATATTGAGTAACGACCAAGATGGTCAACTGTAAATAATTAATAAAGTCCCAAGGCTAGATGTGAACAGTCAAGGCGGGTTGTGAACTGTCAAAACAGATTACCATCAACGAGGCTGGTTGTGAACAGTCAAGGCTGGTTGTGAACAGTCGAGGCAGGTTATGAACGGTCATTATAATGGGTTTACTTATAAATTTACCATAACTCCTTTGATTTGAAATATTCATCAAATTGCTTGATATAATATCGAGTAATGACCACGATATTCAACTGTAAATGATTAATAAAGTCCTTATATTATAACTTTTCTTATTGTTATGTAAGTGTTACTTAATATAAAATTTGTTATTTTTGGTTAACCTTAATTCGCGTCAGCTTAGTATTCAAACATATTTATGTACATCAAAAATTTTGTAACATTGGCATTCTCGGTAGGTAAATGGAAAAAATAAAACTAGTAAATGATTTATTGTCTCTTGAATGTAACAAAATTCTCTTAAAGACCACTTAAATAAAATACAAAGTTTGAACACAAGAATTTTAAGAGGTAAACGTTGATAAATGTACTAATAAACTGTGTCACAGCTGTCAGCGTGGAGGCGCCCCAAGAGCGTTTTACATTTTTTTATATTTTATTCAAGTTTATCCCAAAAATATAAATCTTTGTTACAAACTATTAAGCCATTACATCAAAGTAATAAAAACACAATTAAATTTAATGGAGATGTAAATACCTACCTACCACAGTTCTGTAATATGAGTATGAAAAAGATGTACAATCCGGATATAACGTAACAACCTTCAAGGGACCGGCAATATTATGTCGTGCTAATCAAATGACTTACAAAACGGCAGGATTACTTCTTTACGTGTAATAAAGTGTATGTGAGATGTTTAGTTATATCCCGGAGAATATCTTCTGCTTCCAAATAATTTAATATTTGAGCCATTCCAAGAGCGTTAATGCCCACTTATAACATGAAAAGTGATAGTATAGAAAAAGGAACTAATTCTTGAAAATTTTCTATTCAAATCGGGGTGGTTTTATACCCAGGTGAAAACCTGCTATACCAATATATTAACCAAGAGCAATATATTAACCAAGAGGCTGAAACAAGTTATGTATTGTAAAAATGGCTGCAGACTGTTTTGCTTTGACTAAATGGTAACGAGCAAATACAGTGCACAAATCGACCAAGGGTTGAATATTACACTACTTTCCTCCTGTACTAGGTAGTAATGTCGCGATAAGTGGTTGAGACATTTGACAAAAGTCAACTGTAAATTTTTAAGCACACATGGTATGTAATGGTACTTTCCCAAGTCCAAAAATAATCAAACTAACGAAAGTTTTGTAAATTATAAATAGATTATAATTAAAATGGAAGTCGGCAACGGTTCCCAAGTTTTCTTTCGCCAGTTCTTTCTTGGAGGGCCCTTCCAATTTGTGAACTGGTGGTAGATTCAGTAGATTTTTTATTCAACAATAAAACATACATTTATTAAAAATATATATATATGATAATAATAATCAGTTTTGGACTGAGAATTTAGAAATCGACATAACAAATAATAATAATAATAACGGTCCCACAAATGCTTAAATACCTATTTGAGAAATAACAAAATAATTTTAAAATAATAATAATAAAATTTACTACCAGTAACAATTTAAATAATTAAACTTCGTAACGTACAGACTGATTGCTGGCCTCAACTACTAACTATTTACAAATTATAAATACTAGCTGATCAGCAGGGGGTCTAAAACAATACTGTTCCTGAAAAATTGGGCGAGCGACATCTGTACTTAATCTACTTAACCTATATAACTTATAATGTATAATAATACATCTTATTTATGTTATTAAAGATTTCACAAAACATGAAATTCTTATGTTAATAAATAAATAGACATGAAAATAGTATGTAATAGATTTGGATTCTTATAATGTCTATTGATCGAAATGTAAGTAATGTAATGTAATTTAATGCTATGTAAGTTAATACGAGTATGTAAGTAATGTTATCATTCACTTTGAATTTTGTGCAGGGTTTCGCAAAAAATGAATCTAAAGAAAACTAAATTAATTTCTTAACATGTATTCACTTATCTAATATTTATTAAAAAAAAGTCACAAGCTTAATCGATTGACTTGATCTTTATTGAAAAATAGTGTTCAATATTCCGCGACGATTTTCAAGTTCTGGTTGTACTCGTATCAAACTCTTCCCTGTACCAAAGTGTAGAATTAATATAAAGTCGCATTACTTTTTATCGCGTGCAATATTTCTGTTTATAAAGCATTATAATAATAAAATTGATCTTTCCATATCTAGTATTAAGATATTGATAATTACGTAGAATTCTTGTCTAATGTACACTTTTATATTTAAGTAACATAACCTAATAATGTTTATTAGGGCATGTGGTAGGTACCTTACCCTCCTATTAGGAATGAATCTTTAAACTAAATGGTTTAAGAGCCGTATTGCTAACGATTATACTATCAGTAATAAGTGTATAAAAATAAAGGAAATAAAATACCTACTATTAAGTCAAGAAAATTGTAAATGTTTGAGTAAGTTTCATCATTATTATGATTTAATTACTGACTGACTAAACTCTTACAGCTCTTGCTAGCAGCAGAGTGATGATACTAGATAATGTTTTGATAGCATTTTAAGGTACAGAAGTTTTTACTGTAATGATTTTTAATGTACAGAGTTGAGACGTTTTAATCTTGTGTCATATAGAACATTAGCTGGAATCAATACTGTATTTAAGTAGTATTCGCTTGATTATTAGACGGTAAACATAATGAATGTGCTTGTGCAATTTAATTGCAGTCATATGGTAATAAAGAACAATTATATTATTTGTAAAATCGTCTCAAGATGAAATGGTGTGGTTATTGATTCTGTTAAGCACCCAAATGTGGTAAAGTGAACTACATCTACAATGCAGTAGAAAAAAAACGTCAAGTGATAGGTTTATTTATCCTATTTGAATTCAATAACAATAGACCACAATTAATAAAACCCATATAAAACCCACAAAACTTAACCCATATAAAAATATTAAAAGTAAGAAGTTTGGAAAAATGATGAGAAAAAGGGAATTGAAATTGAAACTGATATCTATTATAATATAAAATTTACATTTTATGTAATTAAATAATTATGTAGTTCTACTATAGTATGAAAATAATAATATTATTATTCATACATGTTGTCATATCAAAAGCATCAATCGTGATCAAAATTATTTCATAACAAGGAAGAGATGTGACGTATACAAATAAAGAGTGTGCAACCATAGATGCCAAAGATAGTCTGTGTCAAGCGTTGTCTGTGGTATAGCCATAGACAACGTACAGGTTATAAAGAGGCCGGCTATGCCGCGCCAGTCAGTCGTGTGTTAGCTACCGTACGGAGCGGACGAGTCTGTCTGAGGCAACTGTGGCTCACCACACGTTGAACGTGAATAAGTGTTTTATTTCTAGAACCCCACACTTGGTCTCATAGTCTTTGGTTAAAAGCCTACGATACATAGTCGCCTGGATGTATCGAGGCACCTAGCGCGCAGTGCGGCCGGTTGCGAACATTTGTGAACGTTCGTTTGTTTTTTGTTTACATATCTAGGCTCTAGGCACTGATCTAGGCACTGCGTAGGCGTCCTAAGATCTTTTCACAGGTTTCAGAAATCACTACAAGCTTTTTAGAAAAATCTATCTATAACTATTTATAATTATTTTACGACCTCCGTGGTCGAGTGGTTCGCACGCCGGTTTTCAGGGCGTCACCATCTCTTGAGGTCCCGGGTTCGATCCCCGGCTGTAGAAAATGAACTTTTCAATATTGTCTCAGGTCTGGGTGTATGTCATACCACCGTTGTTTCTGATTTCCATAACACAAGTGCTATAGCTACTTACTTTGGGATTGGAGCAATGTATGTGATGTTGTCAAATATTTATTTATTTATTTATATTTAACTATGTCAAGATTATGGAAACTTATCCAAAATCTATGAAACTGGTACTAAGTAGTTTCAACCTTTTATTAAAACAATAATAATATTTATATTAAAGGCAGGTAAAATAACATTCACTCGAGATATTGGCACATTTGGCAAACATTCGGCCAACGAGGGGGATCAAATTAGATTGGCACAAGTGGGGTCAAGCGACATCCCCCCAAGTGGACAGTGGCAAACTGGCAACGGGAAAATATGAAATTATTACAGGTCTCTTTGAATGAAACAACAAGGGGAATTAAATGTTGGTCCTATGATACAGCTTCTAAGTGTTAGAATTATATGATCAGATAAACTCGACACAGTTTAGTGCAAAACTTAATATAATCACATTGCAAAAGGGCCGTGTGCTAACAATTTTAAGAAAGTGCATATCGTTATTAAGTTAAATAACTGGTGCTAAAGTAAGAACCATATAAATGTCATGAAAAATATAAAGTTTAAAAACTTGCTCTTATCAAATTGTTTCTGTGAATTTAAAACTGAAATGAATGACTAGTTATAAAGTGTTGAATACCTTCTCATGAATCAACTAACTCTATTATTCTAGTTAGATAATTGTATTAAACTACTTTAATACCTACAAACATGTAGAAATTACATCTATTTCTGGAATAGCCTACCAAGTGAAGTCCGCCACTCGGAATCCCTTGCTACTTTTAGGAAAAAATTGCACGCACACCTCCTAACCAAATCCTAGTTTGCAACAACTATTATATTTGTGTATGTTTATGTAGTGTATTTATATCGTTTATTTTTATTTATGTAATTTATATATTGTTTCCTGTGTAAAATGTAATATTCTGTGTATTGTAAGTATGTTGCTGGCACACTGCCTCTTTTAATAAATAAGTTATCCTTTGTAACTAAGGTTTGCCTGGAAGAGATCGCTTCCAGCGATAAGGCCGCCTTTGCCCACTATAGTTTTTAATGTTTTATTTTTAACTATTAATGTAATGTGTTAGCAATAAAGAGTTTTATCTATCTATCTATCTATCTATTGATTTGATTTAAGTGGTCGGAAAAACGTAAATTATTTAGTTACCATATCAAACACGCATTATAAAAACAATGATTATAAGTGACCTACTTAGACATAATTATGTGTAAAATTTGGTATCTTCATATAATGTTAAGGGCCCTAATACCTCGAAGTGGCGCCCTTATCTTAACTGTATTTATTACTCGCTAAGTACACAATGTATCGACAATCACAATATGTACAGATTAAAGCTAAGGTTATATAGTTTATTTACATACAATAACCTCAGTAAAATTTAGTTCGTTGTAGTAGTAGTCTGCAAAAGAGCAAAAAGTTGCTCTTTTAGGCACTCTTGCTTAATAACTTTGATTAGTAGTGAGTGAAAAACTTTTGTTGTCACTGCTACTACAAATGTTTATAAAGTTTATTATTGTTAAGTGATAATTAAATTATGTTAGAAAAAATAATATCCTGAATCCTTTAATATCTAAATTAAATTAATTAGCCATGCATGGCACTTCCAGCTAAGAATGTTTTATGTAAAAATGCTGACTTACTAACGACGCCTAGCATTTGCTTCTTTGATTCGAATAAACAAAAAACATTGTTTATTGATATGATAACATATTTTTTGATATGATAACAAACTTTTTTATCTTTTTTATCTCTCTTCTGTTCTGTGTAAAATCTGTTAATTTATTGTACCTATATCGTTTTGTTTTCTTAATCCTTCTGTGTGTTGTATGTTTGTCTATTCTAATTCATTATATTCTATCCTTAAAAAAGACCTAAACAACTCAGTTCCTTAATTTAAAAGCAAAACTCAATTACCTGACATTAAATTACATCTCAAAACACTTATAAACCGCCCCGTCCGTTCGCAGCACAACGGCATTTCTAAATCAAAACACGGGCCGTTACCCATGAGAGTGACTGCGGAAAATTGGAAAACGAACAAGGTGAAAAATATTATGAAGTGGAGCGCTCAGCGCTACTGCACCCCACGGGCCCGTCTCCGATGCCACGGGGCGCACAATCGAACAGAGGCAGGGTTACAAGAAGATATCGGGTCATTTTGAACTTACCATCCAAATTTCAAGGATATGTCCAGTCCATGAAACTAAACAACTTTCTCTAAGAAACATGTGTAGAATTTCGCTATAAAATTTTGGTCATCCCATACTAAATTAATCACGTGATCTCTTTTATTTGTATGGATAGTCGATTTGTTTACATATTTGGCCATGTGTTCCTTAGAGAAAGTTGTTCATTTTTATGGACTGAACACATCCTCAAAATTTGGATGGTAAGTTCAAAATGACCCGATATAGAAAGTCAATAAGGAATATGCAGAAGTCACCGATTTTGATAAATTTAAGCTTGATCGCTGCGGACACCTTTAAAAACATGATGGAACAGAAAAAATCTTTAAAAAAATGATTGCCTTATTTTTATCACACGATGAAATCAGGGAAAGATAGCGATATTTTTGTTTTTTTTGTAGCACATCAGTCAGATATAATATCGTATACGAAATAATATTTTGTATGACGCATATTATGTACATACTTGAACGCAAAATTTAGGGAAATAAATTGAAAATTCTTGGCTAACTCCGCTCCGTAACAAACGCGCTGAAATCACGAACGGTGACATCACAGTTCGTTAGCATTTTGTATAACTTCAAGTAACTATATTACGAGCAAAAAATGCTGGAGAAAAAAAAATATATTACAGTTGATTTCCTCACGCATTATACTTTTGATTTTGATACAAAAAAGATTGATGCATATTCCCTATTGCAAAAATATCCAGACCTATTAATAAAATATGTGGTGTTTGATGCATATGACACCTTACAATAAGCCTTTGATATCGAAGTTGCAAGATTGTAGGGAAGGAAGAAATTAGGTTGTATGTACTCACATTTCACATTTTGTGCTTTGCCCGTGACTTCGTCTGCATGTACAGTTATTTTCCTATCGCTCCTCGGGAATAGTACTCTTGTTCTGAATGAAAAATACCCTAAATAAATTATTATGATTATGATTATAAGTTGACAGAAGCAGAGTAAGAAAAGGTGATATCTTTGAGATATATAATATTGTGGAAGATTAAAGTTTGAAAAGGCAAAAGCCACAAAAGAAAGATAATTCCATCGCTTGGTTGGTGTTAACTCTGTCCGAGTCGCCGCTCCTGTGTTGACACGCCGTGTTGTTGCTGGTTTACTTTTTAATTTTAATCGGATCGGAACAGAACGATCGAGAACTGAGTGTTTCGCTATTGTTGATGGAAACTATTCATAAGTTAGTTCTTATTTAACTTATAAAAACACTTTGAAATATTAAAATTACTTTTACGTTAGGAAAATAATAAGCAAGATTGTCAAACTCTAATCACAATAGTATATAGTTATAGTTATTTAGGTTGTGAATAATTATAAAAAAAAACATAGTTTGCTCTGGAGAAAAATTACCCATGGTAGGTACACCTTTTTAAACTTTTTTTTACTCAAATACACATACAAAACCCTTTTTTTATCCACAACGGGATAATGCTTGGCCTTCGCCTACCTTATAATAAGTGACAATAAAGCTGAAAGTATAAGCGCACTTCACCCGGAATAGGGAATATGCATAAGTGCATAAGTGCATAAGACTTCCATAAAATTGAGCTTGATCACTGCGGACACTTGTAAAAACATGATGGAATAGAAAGAAAAAGAAAAAAAATTAATTATTTTAGTTTTATCACACGATGAAATCAGATAACGATTTTTTTTTTCATTTTCGGATATAATGCACTTAACAGTCAGATAGAATATCCAATAAGAAATAATATTTTGTACGACACATATGTACTAAAACGCAAAATTTAAGGAGATAATTGAAAATTCTTGGCTATCTCCATCGCACCTGAAACACACCTGAAACGTGATAAGTGACGTCACATATTTGTATAGAGCGTTTTCGGCGGGAGCTGATGCGTGCTAACTTCAAGTAACTATATTACGAGAAAAAAACGCAAGAGAAAAGTTTCAATATTACAGTTGATTTTCTCACGCATTAAACTATTGATTTTGATTTAAAAAAATTTGATGCATATTCCCTATTCTCACCACTGAAGAACTAACTTTGTATATCTTACCTTTAACTGCCGGAACACAACTTTTACATTGTTGTTATGGCGTCAGACTTAAGTTAGATGGTGGTAGCTAGCCAGGCGGACTTGAAATAAACCCTACCAACATTCAAAGACTATTTATATTCAAACATTGCCTACTAGGAAACGTCTACTAAAGTCCACAAAAAAAGGTGGAAGTAAAGTTGAAATAGTGGTAAATTTATTGATAGTCACTTGATCTCCAATACACTCCACCTTCCATTTATCTTAAACCTGAAAGTAATACGGAGGGCGCAAATAGGGGGCCCACTCCCACTGTTCATTGGGAGTCAATGGCGCCTTCACGTGGCCGGTTAACCTTTTAGGACCATTACCGGAAATGGGGACAGGCGTTTTTCTTCCGGGTAATGAGCTGGCTACCTTGTATCGGAATTACGGGAAGGTAGGTTTAGAATCAACTGGAGGAATAAAGATGTAGAAAGGAAATTGTATGATTAAAAATACCAAGTTTATTTTTTAAACTTGTTAATGAGCACTTCTTGGTGTTGTGAACTACAAAATATAATTGAGGGATGCTACTTTTATAATTATACTAGCGGCCCGCCCGCGACTTCGTCAGCGTGGACAGTTACTGTTATTTCTCTATCCCTCGGGAACAGTATCTTTTTTCGGGATACCCTATGACCTTCTCTATACCTCTGACAACGTGTATGCAAAATTTCATGATGATCGGTTCAGTAGTTAAGACGAGAAGGCGTAACAAACAGACTTTCGCATCACTACATAGTATAAAAAAAACAAAGTCGCTTTCTCTGTACCTATATCCCTATGTATGCTTTAATCTTTAAAACTACGCAATGGATTTCGAAGCGGTTTTTTTTTATAGATAGAGTGATTCATGAGGAAGGTTCATATGTATAATACATGGTGTCAAATTCCACACTACACCGAAGCGAAGCGAGGGCGGGTCGCTATTTTAAGAATAATATTAGTAAGGATAAAGTTGGATGTCAAAATTTCCCAATTCACGGGTGATTCCACGAGTTTACTATTAGAAAGAAAGAAGTAAAAAAGATAAACCTGAATTTTAGCATTCAACATTCAAAAATCAAGAAAGAGCTTCACGATATTAGGTTAGCTGAATTTCAATTTCGTGCCAGTTTTAATAAAAATTTGTGGAGTGAACCTCATAGCGTTCACCGCACCATAAAGTAGCCTTGGCCATCATAAATAAGGAGAGCAATCGGCTGCAACACTTAGGCCCTCCGAGGGAGCCTCACCTCTTTACGGCCAGCGCTGATAGTTTCAATTACCGATGGACGGACCGAAAGAAACTGTAGGACCTGCCCTCTTACCTTGCATAAGGACACGGGACAAGTATTTTTAATGTTTTGCGATATTGGTTATTTCCGGATGCAGTCCTTACTAATATTATAAATGCGAAAGTCAGTTTGTTTGTTACGCCTTCACGTCTAAACTACTGAACCGATCGTCATGAAATTTTGCATACACGTTGTCAGGAGTGCAGAAAAGGACATAGGATACCTTTCATCCCGAAAAAAAGTATTGTTCCCGAGGGATAGCAAAAAAACTTTTCACACGGACGAAGTCGCGGGCGGTCGCTAGTAAATTCTATAAATAGCCGAACTATGTTCTTTTTCTTTAGCTAAAATATCATATATAGTCAGGTGGGGTAAGTGAAACATACTTTATTTTTATTTTTATTTAACAAGGTGTAGTAAAGCTATAAAACTCGCAATTAAAGTAGCTGTATAGGCAATTTCATCATCATCATCATCATATCAGCCACACGACACCCACTGCTGGGTATAGGCCTCCCCTAAGGATCTCCACGACGATCGGTCCTGCGCTGCCTGCATCCACTGGCTTTCCGCGACCTTCACCAGATCGTCGGTCCACCTTGTCGGGGGCCTACCCACGGAGCGTCGTCCGGTGCGCGGTCGCCATTCCAGAACCTTTCTGCCCCAACGGCCATCGGTTCTTCTCGCTATGTGTCCCGCCCATTGCCACTTCAGCTGAGCAATCCTTCGAGCGATGTCGGTTACTTTAGTTCTCCTGCGGATATCCTCGTTTCTGATTTGATCACGTAGGGAAACGCCGAGCATGGCTCTCTCCATTGCACGCTGAGCGACCTTGAGCCTCCTTATGAGACCCATAGTTAGCGGCCACGTTTCACTGCCGTAAGTCATCACTGGCAACACACACTTTTCATAGACTTTCGTCTTGAGACACTGAGGTAAGTCGGACGCGAAGATTTTTCGAAGCTTCCCGAATGCTGCCCACCCGAGTTGGATTCGGCGAGAGAAGGCAATAGGCAATTTACTCCTAATGAAATCAGCATTTAACGGTATGAATATAAATATCTAAAGACTTGCATTAAGCAACAAAATCACGAAAAAGCTAAGAAGTGTTTCACTTACCCCTGACAAGGGGGAAGTGAAACAGTGGCCAAAATAGCTTTAAATATTGTGTCCATTTAATTAAAAACAGGACAAAAGGATCATGTTTAATCTTTAATATCCAAAATGTATCAAATTCTCATAAAATAGGGTCCAGTTTTAAAGATTTATCAAAAAAGCATCGTGTTTTGCGTTTTGACATCTAATTAATTTCTTTTTGGTTTACTAGCTATAGCTAGGTTAATGATCGCAGCGATATCTGTGTTGTATTAAGGGAAGTAATTCGTCATTCCTGATTTATCGACACATAGCTATGAGAATAAACTACGATAGTTTCTTAGATATGGTTGGGTGTTTCACTTACCCCGGTGTTTCACTTACCCCACCTGACTATACATGATTTGCATTTTTTTATGCACAACGGGATATAGTGCTTGACCTTCATTTCACCTGATGTTAAGTGACGATAAGGCCGAAGGTGGAAGCGCACTACATCTGGAATCCTTATTACTGAGGAACTGAGGAGCATACATTTCGTATATCCAAAGTCCAGCTCTTTTGCTGACACGAGATAATGAAGAAAGAAAACTCTTTAAGTATGTGGTTTTAGCGCGTATCTGTGTATTTACGCGCTAAAACATTAGACTTTACCGTCGTGTCTAAATGGCAGATGCACGAACTGAATGATTCTTACTCTTTTGATAATTATTTTGGTTTAAACACATTCAAACACGGTATTAGGGAGATTAACGTTCAAAGTATTATTACTTTGAACATTATCTCTTATTACGCGCGATACGCGCTAAAACCACAGAGTTTTCTTTCTTGAAAGAAGAGACCCATTTTCTTTAATATTAAGGTAAGAAGTGAATATTAAAGTCAGATTGGATATTTGATTGAATCAGGCGTCACTTGGCGGAAGTCCCAAACCATTGTGAAAAAATAAATATAGTAAAACAAAAAAATGTACATGCAATGCACACCACAATATCAGTGCACAATACCTGCATTTAGCAAGACAGCAACACACCTTGCATCTTCACTATTCAGTGCTGGTTTACGCACGATCTAACTCCTGAGGATGCTCCGGGTTGGAGCGAAACATCTGTAGAGTAGTCTAATTGGTGAAGGTGCAAGGTGTCTTGCTGTCATGCTAAATACAGGTATTGTGCACTGATATCTTATGGTGTGCATGTGCGGGCGGGCGGTTCATCTTGCATATATTTTTTGCGGAAGTAAGCTACGTTTCACAATCAGATTGGATAACCAATCTGACTTTTATTTTAAGGAAATGGGTCATATCCACCTAAAACCATCGTCGCTAAGCGATATATGGCGGCGGGTCACTCCCTTAGACTTTGTTACCTTTATCGCGATTGCTTCACCTATATTATTGCTATAGCTATGGACGAATACCTTTTTCGGACAGTCACTTACTGGCCTCAACATGTTTAGAGAGAAGGCCTTTGAAATTTTCATTGAATTTCATTGATTTCTTCAAAGCAAAGTGGATAAAATTACGAGTAAGTTTCTTTCGCTTTTGATTGTTTATTAGTGTTAAATTACGTAATCATTCAAATGCTTCTTTAAAATACTTAAAGGTGACAGTATATAAACATCTTTTTTACTATAAATTTAAATATTTCGCTTAATTTTAACTTGGTAGTAACCTCGTAAGCAGAAAACTATTTTGTTTGTATTACTAAGTGCCATGCAAAATATAAATAGGTAGGTATGTAGTGAAACAACTACATATTTTAACATCGGCCATGCAGGTTAAATAATCTTCATTGGTGCAGAATTTGGTAGTAGTTAATTTATTTTTTGTCGTGACGTCATCTCTTCAATCACTGTCCCGCCTGATCGATGTATTTAATTAACTTCGTCCATTTCGTCCTCTGAGGTATTGTTTGATTGAAGTCGCTCAGATATCACAATTTGTGTAAATGACATTGAAACTAATAGTGATCGATTAATCCTCCTGCCCTTATTGCGAGACACTTTAGTCTTGTCAAATACACTACCTACTTGTGCGTGTTGCATTTTCAATAATATATCCGTAAGGATATATATTAGCTATCCCTCTATTTTCAATACGATAGTCGTAGCTTAGGTACTGGCGTAAAAAAGCAAGCGTAGAAAATACTTTCTAAATGTTTGGTGATGAATTTCCGTCAACTAGAACAATATCTACGCCTACGCTACGATTCGTGTCGTCGCGTCTTTACGATACGCTTACGAAACGACTACGCTTACGAGCCATGTGCGGTGCGGAGGGCCTTAGTTTGCGTGGAAAGTTTCTTTGCTATCCCTCGGGATCAATTTTTTTTTGGGATGAAAGGTACTCTGTGTCCTCTGTAATGCTGACAAACGTGTAATGAAAATTTCATGATGGTCGGTTCAGTAGTTAAGACTGAAAGTGAAAGTGAAATATATTTTATTTAAATAAGCTCACATAATAAGCATTTTTAAATCGTCAATTATTTTACCCTACCACCCATTATGACGTCTTTTAACTGACAAGAAAAATGGGCGCAAAAAACTTGTCAGCTTTATCAATCAGATGGAACGATATTTACAAATATGTATGTCGTTTCCAGACTTTATATTAACAAAGATTAACAAATAAATAACATTATTGAATTAGCTCATTTCTTAATGAGTTTCAAATTTCTTAATAAATTTACAGATTTTAAGCTAAATTCAAAGTTTGAACTTGTTATTCAGTCTAGGCTGTTACAATAAATAAAAATAAAATAAAAACATACAATTCAATATGCATTAAGATAGGTAGTCAGAAGCAGACCCATTCCCACTGGCAGCACCAGTTCCCGAACATGACGCATGAACCAGCCATCTCTTCGCTCAACCATATTTGAGCCTCATACGACACCACCGCAGAAATGATTAAAGAGAGCGTGACATACTAAGACTACCCGACTATGTTAAGGCATCGAATTGAAAATTTATATCCAAAAGCTTTTCATAGGTCTTTCACTAAACTACTGACTATAGAAAGTAAAAATATTGCAATTAAATAAATCAAAACAAGGTAAGCTATTAAGAATTATATTTTTTGAGTAAGAAGTGCCATACATACAGACAATATAAAACAGATCTTTAATATACGAGTTATACGACGCCCTTAATACAAGCAGACAGAAGCAGACCCATTCCCACTGGCAGCACCCGTTCACGAGCATGACGCATGAACCAGCCATCGCTTCGCTCAACCATATTTGAGGGAACGTAACGACCCGCCTCACACGACACCACCGCAGAAATGTTTGAAGTGAGCATGACATACTAAAGCTACCCATATTAAGTCGTCGAGTCAAGAAGCCAGAAGTACGTTTTTAAGTAGGTAGGATACTTCTCACAATTTTATACTTAGAAAAGAAAATCACGATTCGAGTTTAATTAAAGGACTTTTATCTAGACCTATGAAAGAACCCCGGACTTTTTCTAATCAATACTGAGGTATTAGAGTAATAATTAACAATACAAAAGCTATGCCCATGCCTTTTGACTTGCTGCCCATGACTTGAATTAAGTTTTTAATAATTACTAAGAATATTCAATATTTATTTTCTACTCTTTTAAAGTTACTTCAACATTGATTCATACTAATATAAACACGACAGCTAAACCATTTCCCTGAATGCTTACAACAAAAAGCATATCTGTAATTGATATCGGTTTCCTCGTATTGTCTCAGCGTTTAGTAACCTGAACTGGGAATCGAACACCGGCTTTTAAGAACGCAAACAGGTGAGGTGTTTGTGTTCGGGGAGGAATCATTCAGGCGCCCCCTGGTGAAATAAAAGGTTTTAAGTACAACTGTTTGTTTTTATCGTGGAAAATATGCATAATTTTCTCTATTTGGTATCTAATGTCAGTAAACAAAATGATGGCAAAGTCATTTCATATACGAAATATATACGAGTATCTTGTATTATAGAGTTCTAAATTTTAGTCATAATAATATGCAAAGACGATAGTCACATTCCAAAAGTTACGAGTTTATTAGTGAAGAACTTTTATTTGCACGTAAAATTATAAGAAACTAGCTTTTGCCCACGACTTCGTTCACGTGATTAAGATAGTTGTGCATTAATTTTGAAAGTCACGGATTACAAATATACCTAAGTATATTTCATCAGTAGGTAGACCTCGTTTCACACATTTAAATTTTCTCATAAAAAATCATGTACAAATTGGAACACTGTAGCTCTCTGTATAACGGGAAATTTCCAAACCCTTTGTTAGTGCTCACCTACACCATGAAAGGTATCTACCCTCCAAAAATGGTGTATCCATCTTCAGCTCTATACAAATCCCCTTACAAACTGGGACACCCTGCAGCATCATGAATAACAGGAATTTTCCAGAATGCTCTCTTGGAGCTCACCTACACCATGAAAGGAATCTACCCTCCAAAAATGGTGTTTCTACCTTCAGCCCTATACAAACCCCCATACAAACTGGAACATCCTGTAGCACCCTGTATAACGGGAATTTTCCAAAGCCCTTTCTTAGTGCTCAACTACGCCATGAAAGGTATCTAACCTCCAAAAATAGTGTATCTACCTTCAGCCCTATACAAATCTCCATACAAACTGGAACACCCTGTATAATGGGAATTTTACAAATCTCTTTCTTAGTGTTCACCTACGCCATGAAAGGTATCTATCCTCCAAAAATGGTGTCTCTACCTTTAACCCTATACAAATCTCATACAAACTTGAACAACCTGTAGCACCCTGTATAACGAGAATTTTCTAAATTCCTTTCTTAGTGCTCATATTACATCTTATGCCGTACAGTTCCGGTTAAGAATAGGACTGTCCCATCTCATCCCGTGGGTATCGTAGAAGGCGATAGAGGGAAGTTTTTTAGGGACCCAGTACAGACCATCGCACAAAGGGTTACTCGAATGGCAGCGAGGAAACTGTCAACAACAGCATTCCCGAGGAGGGTTGGTGTCAGGCAGGCGGCCGACCGTAAAACTTTGCCAAAACCTAATGCAGTATGAATTACATGCTGCGCCGACCCCAATAGTGGTCGTTCTACGAGCTCAAAATTTTATTTTGTGTAGAACACTATAAATAAATTGGGATAAGGGCTGGAGAATGATGATGAGTGCTCATCTACATCATGAAAAGTATCTACCCTCCAAAATTGGTGTCTCTACCGTCAGCCGTTAGGGCTCTACGCCTATCCCAACAATGAATTAATCAATCAATTTAGAGTTTTATGTGTATTGATTTAAGTGGAGTAATACCAATGACACGACATGTAACTTAATACCTGTCAAACACAGACTGCCAGGAAAAGAGTTAATGTAACTGTCCCTTATTGCTGGGGCACAGGCCTTCCATATGGAGTGGATATTGAGGATGGGCCATAATCAACCACTCAGGCTCAATGCAGATCGGTGGGTGTTAACGACTGCAAATGCAGCCAACGGCTTAATGAGCCTTCCAAAGCATAGAAAAACTCGAGATACTAAATTTTTGGTCACTCATACCATACGCCCCATCCCATGACCGACTCTTGCGAAAGTTGCTTAACCTCTGCAATTGCCAGGCCAGGCGCTAAGCTACTGTGCCACCGTTCTACTTTTATTTAGGCATAGTAATTTAAAGACATGCCACCATGGCATATTGCTAGACACATGAATTAAAGGAATCATATTTTAAAATAAATAACTATTTTTTTTTTCATACCACCCAAAAGATGGATGCAACAAAAAACTAAATAACTGTTCTAGGTTACATAGGTTTAATTCAAAGGCCGTTACCAGACAACGGCCTTAGCTCGGTCTGTCGCAGTCGGTCGTAATAACAATTTCGGGTCTATTCCTTTCAATCGCGCGGCTCTCCCGCCATCCCGACGCTCGCCACAGTTTATGTCATTTTCCGCCATTGTGGTAAAGGTGTGGACGTGCCAAAGTGGGAAGTGAACATTTTGTATTTTCTACTGCAGGATAAGAGAGATGTCTAAAGTTGTTTTCTAATAAATTCAAATATTAGAGAATTTATATTGGTTGAATCAAAAATTATGTTAAAAATTCAAATAAATGACGTAGATAACAAACTTATTTTTAACATTTTTGTAATCACCCGAAAAGATGAATAATTCGAAAATCTTACCATTCTGTTATGCTTTTTGATATTTTTTTTTCTTTTCTTAACACTATTCAACAAGGAAAGAGTCCTTTATAAATAAATATGGCGGCATTTTCGTCTATTGTTGGGAAAATTAAAAAATAAATTGAAGCTATTAAGCAGTAATAGTCGTAGGAAAAGATTGCCCTTAAAATAATTCAACGCAATAATAATAATTATTAAAAGTTGTTCGCTGCAGGTGACTTTGGCACTGCCAATTTAGTGCTACGGTTGGAGTAAGCCATTTTGGGTTTTATTGCTTCATGATAAAGGTGGGGGTGTCGATGAGGGTCCGTTGGGCCCCCTCTTGTGGAAATATCTTGAAGGTTGTGACGTTTAATCTTGCGTGCGACGCGGCCGCCGCGTATCACTTGCCGGTAGGATCTAGGGAGGTTAATCAATGGAAATCGTATCGATGATGTTGTAAAGATTTTAAAATTACCCACATCGAACTCTATCATAAGATGCAAACAGTTAAGAAGTAAAAAAAGTTTTACAATTTACCAAACCAATACAACAGCCTTTTTTGTTTGGGCTTAACTAAATATTGTAGTGTTGAGAAATTCTAGATAATAACAGAACTGTTAAGGCGGTTATAAGACAAGTGCTAACTCTCGAAGGTGGAATGCAGTTGAACGGACATCATAAAGTGATAGGATACGCGGACGACCTTGCTTTATTAGGGGAAACGAAGGACGGGCTGACACTAGCAGTGGAAACACTAGAAGATCAAGCAAGTAAAATGGGTCTCAGAATTAACCACCAAAAGACCGAATATTTGCACATGCGACGGTACAAAAATGTCCGAGTGCCGAGGTTAAATTTCAAAGCTGGAAACGTCACCTACAAAGGGGTGGACAGGTTTAAATATCTGGGTTGCACCATAACGGACACCAACAGCAGGGAAGAGGAAATAGATACCAGAATACAGAACGCCCTCCGTTGTGGTGCAGCCTTGCATAATGTGTTGGTGTCCAAGCTTCTTAGTAAACGAACAAAAATCGGCATATACAAGTCCGTAATAAGACCCATATTGATGTACGGATGTGAGGCCTGGACACTGACACTCAAAGAAGAGACCAAACTCTTGGTGGCGGAGAGAAAGATCTGGAGGAAGATTCTGGGGCCAGTACGTACACAAGATGGACTGTGGAGGAGAAGAGGAAAAACACCGAGCTGGAAGACCAGATGGCCGTGCCAAACATCATAGGCGAAATAAAAGCACACAGACTTCGCTGGCTCGGCCACCTCGAGAGGATGGATGAAGATCGTGCCGTGAAACGTGCGTACCTGGGACGACCAAATGGCCGTCGACCAGTTGGGCGTCCCAGATACCGCTGGGGATACGAGATAGAAAAGGATCTGCGCGCGCTCCACGCGGACGACTGGCAGGAGGTGGCGCAGGACAGGCCCAGATGGAAGCTCTTATTATCGGAGGCCAAGACTCACTTTGGGTCGCTGCGCCATCCTAGTAAGTAAGTTAAGGCGGTTGTATGATCGAAAGTGGCGCCCTCAGAGGTTTTTATTTAATAAGTTATTAAAAGAAAAAGATTTTAATAATGTTTTACGTGGAGTTTTTACGGCCCATGGTCTAGTATTTTTTACTACATGCCCTCGTAGTCATTCGTAGAAGTAGATAGCAAATGTGTCAAACGGCCACTTTTAGCAATTTTGCTATCAACTTCTAGCAGTGACTACGAGGGAATGTAACGATACCGTCTAAAAATACTAGACTGTGGGCCCTAAACATTCCAAGTAAAACATTATTAAAATTGTGTATTAGAATTATAATATAAAATAAAATTTACCGCAGCGCCACTTTCGCTCAGGGTGCCAACTTAAACTGTTCGTTTTTATAAGTGGAAGATTTTCTTATTTTTTATACGCATTTAAGTCTTCCTCAATAACAACCAAACCTTTATTCAAAGGTGTCATATCGATAATCCCACTACCAATTTCATCGACCAATCCCATCACTAGTGCAAGCGTCTGCAGAAATTCAATTAACATTACCTCCAGTCGCGTGCACCTTTATTTCCGTTCGGAGTCACTTAGACCCCTCCCCCCTCCAGAAGGGGGTTAAAGACGCCAGTAATGAGGTCCAGTGATCGTTTAGTTTGGAGGTAATGGGCTTACGTGCCAGTGGAGTTTTTTCCAAGAAAAATATAGAGGGAAGTGGCCAGTTTTATGTTGACCGCGCGCCGATGAATTTTATGCGGTGGGGATAAAGGTTTTTTAAACTGTTGGATGAAAGAGTTTTGGATATAAAATAAAACCTGCTCTACCATCAGTTAATTAATACTTAACATTTAATTTGCTATACAGACATTTTTGTTTGACCGAGCGAGCGCGAAGCGTGAGCAAAGAGTTTTTGTTTCAGCTTGAAGGAAAAATGCTTTCGTTTGTCTGTCTGTCCGGTTGTTCTCCTCTATACGAGTAGGTTGCATTTCTCAATCGATTCTCATGAAATTCAGTGAGCAGATTCGATATTTATATAGTTTTTTTCGTCTTTTCAGATTGTAAAAATTTTTCGAAAAAAATCTTATTTCACTCATTTTGAAAAAATGTCGCAAACGTGAGGTCTATAGGTACAGCTTACAGAGCCAAAAGTATATGTTATGAAATAAACAATGTATCTTAGCTATTGCTATACGAGTCATCAGTTGACCCCTTAGGATAGATACTTTCAAATATAAGCCATTCCAGCTGAAAAAAGATTTTTATCTGAAAGTACTTTTTAATTGATAAATTAACTATGTACCTATAAAAGTTCCAATCTCTCTTTGATTTTGAAATTATTTTCGTAATAAGGTTGTACAATGCGATTAAATTGACAATAAACAGTGATCCGATTCAACTTCATTCGAGAATGAATGGCAAATAGAAAAATTTACAGATTAATTAAAATACGTCTTTTTGTACCGCAAGCACTCCAAAGTTAGCCACTTCAGTTATACTGTTAAATTATTCGCATTGTATGTCTTCTGAGACTAAAGCTATACCAAGTAAAAACAAAAATAATCCAAAAAACAACAACATCAACCCCTCATCGTGATGTAGACGGATGGGTCTGATCGGCCCAGGATAAGGAAGGTGAGCTATCTGATGAAGGGTCCTTAATGGTGGACGATCAGGGAGCCTGCTTGTTTTGTGAAAACAGCACGATATAAAAATAAATGACTTATTAAAAATATTTATTTACTGAAAACTACGACAAAACTACAATTAATTTCTCGTTTTTAAACGTTGTAATTTTTTGGTCATTAAACAAAATAATGTAAAATGGGCCCACTTTTTTATAGAGTAGGTATTGATATATGAAAGTATTGTTCGTTCAGGTGGAGAACTATTTGAAAGTATAAAACTAGCTCCCGAGTAGTGATGCAACGTAAATAGCGCTATATTTCATCGATATTCACGCTGCCAGACTGCATAACTCAACGTGTGTTCTTTAGGGCTTGCTGGAGGAGAAAAGGGGGAAGATATCGATAGTTTTCATCATTATCACAGTTTTAATATTTTTGTGCAGTCTTGTCATGTAGTTAGCTAACTGAAAGTATTTCTGAGGTTACAGCAATCGTTATTTGCACTGTCACTTTCTCAGTATGATAAAAACTACCATCAGTTTTTTAGTTACAACTATACTATATTGCAGCCACATTGACATTTTGGTTTTTTGTAATTCCTTTAATCACCATTCGTATTAAAAACTGTTTTTTTGGCCATTGATTACTTAGTTTACTCATGTCTCACTACATGACTTATTTCTTTTCTCAATTAGGTATTCACTTATACAGGGTGAAACCGAAGTCATTAGCAATGTTTTAAACTAGGAATCTAACCACCATATTGATAACGTTAGTACTTAAATTTCTTAAATCAAAGTTATCAAAATTCATGATAAAATAAACATAAAAAAAAATAAGTCATAAGTGAAAGATTACTGATGCTATAAAATGTGAGATGAGTGAAACAGGAAATGAAATGATTAGTAAAATAAAAAACCGTTACTTTCATGACTTCTTGTGAATGTTTAATGTTTATTTCACCTTGAATTTTGATCACTTTGAATAAATAAATTATTGTACTATGGTTAGCAATATGGCGGTTGGATACTTTGTTTACAACATTACCAATCACTTCGATTTCACCCTGTATACTAGCATTTTATCGATAGTTTCGCCATCACTAGCACACTTGATAAATGTAACAGAGCTAGCGGGGCCGCCCGCGGAGCTCTGCCTCTAAACACACAATTTCACTCTTATTTCAGAACCTAATGTCGCGTCTTCGAGCCATCCTTCAGTCTATGATGTTGCATTACCTATCTATGTGGATTGATCAGCCATGCTTCGTTACAAAGTCTTTTCAATATTTGCAGTTCTTGTCGCATCGGTTAGGAAACTGAAACCTTGATAACTAGTTTATTTAAACATCTTGATTTAATCACTACTATCAACGATCAGTGAATAGCCATTAAAACATTTTTTTATCGTGGCATTGCTACCTCCTTTCGTTTTAAGGGTTTTGAGTTTCATTTTTGTGTCAACTGTAATAGTTCAAAAGAACTTGAAATTAGTTTAAAGTCCTTCGAGAGCAGGAAAAGAGTGAAGGTTTTAATGGAACACCTTAATCTTGCAGAATCTCATTGTAAGAGACAAGATATTGCAATATTAATTAGTGCGGTTAAGGCCCCTTTACAATGGCATTAAAATGACGAATGTTTTTATCATTGTCGTCATGATTTAACTTCATCTCTATAAACTTCGACATTTTGTCTAGTTTTATAGATATTCAATCTTTATTTTCAGTTACCTATTTGTCAGCGTTCCATCCAAAAGTAAATGACGCTATGACGCTAGTAAAGGCCTGCTACTATTTTCGTATTTTGCTATGACCATCTCAAAGCTGTTTAAATATTAATTGTTCACTATGTTCCTGAGAACTTCATGAGATTACAAATTTTCTTCTGGCGTTTGCTACGTACAATCTGGTATCTCCTTTACCGGTTCCCACTGCGGCGGCAGATTTCGCTGGTACCCTGGCTGCTCTTAATTAATTGGCTCGCATTCGTTTGCATGAATTACCCAGGTACAGCGTCCGTCGTTTTTACCCCTTCAGCCTTTGATGCTCGACTGAAGGTATAAGTGGAAATGGCTTTAGGGAAGACATTGAGACAATCCACGATCAATGTGTCAGCCTTTTTATGACTACAGGATTAAGGATTATCACAAAATTGCTAGAATGTTTAAATGCGAATTTACGTAATTGATAGTAGTTTGGCCACGATAAAGTTTCAATAATTCAGCTCCCATAGCATGACAAAAACAATCGCGCGATATTAGCGATTTATCATGTTTAACCAAAGTGTTTAACTATCAAACGACAATAGATTTTGACGGTTTAGTGTCGATAAAATGCTATATCACGCGATATATATCGTGTTTTGGGTATTGCTAGGGGGGCTGAACTCTATTTATAAGGTCCACTCCAAAGCAAAAATTTAACTTTCGATAAGAAAGTAATATATATTACTTACGAGTACTTACCTATTACTTTATGCATTGTTGTATCATAATAAATTTGATAGTAGCCTTCATTTTAAAACAAGGCTTTAGCTCTACATTTCGTAATAACTAAGCATTTTGGCTAACACTTCGCTGCTATTCATCAATAAAATATGAAGTCTAAGTAGAGATATTCCTATAGCATTAGTATGGTAGAGTGTCTGTTTTAAGCATTAACAGGTTAGAGTGTGCAAACCCTCTAGTACAATTTTGCTTTATTTCTGTACTCTACCCACACAGAGCTCGCAGGTGTTAATCCAAAGTTGCGGAGAGACGAAGACTTGCGGGGACTTATGTCGCCGCCGGCTGACAGATGACTCCTGGCGATATCACGCAAACTTGGATGAGGAAACTTTTTGGATTATACCACTCATAACAGGTATAAACAAGGGATAGATAAGTGGATTGTTTTTTTATTATTTCGGTAGTATGTACAATACAATCTCATTTTGAAATATTCTTAATCAATGTGAACAATAGTGTCGAAAAATGTATGAATGAAAGGTACGAATAAATAAAAGAAACTAAACTAATGAATATCCAAAAGGCTGATAGCAATAGGGAATATGCATCAATTTTTTTTTAAATCTTAATCAAAAGTATAATGCGTGAGAAAGTTAACTGTAATATTAAAACTTTTCTCTTGCGTTTTTTTCTCGTGATATAGTTACTTGATCGTGTTCTGGCAACACTGCACCGGTGAACATACTTTATCTTAGCTCCGTATTTAATTTCATTGTGTTATAAAACAAATTAGCTTTAATTACTTCCAAGTGTTTAAAAGTGTAGTTTACTCAAATAAGAACGTGGGATATCGTTATTGATGACTTTCGTCGGCAATGGAAGACACAATTCCTCAAAGATAAGTCTCAATTATCTACCTTTATTTTTATAAAAAGAAAAAAGTGACACATATACCCGCAAAATTATCAACAAATTAATGTCAAAATCAACTGACAGTGACAAAATTGATTTTGACAAGGGTGAAGTGTACACAAAGTGTTGCCAATTCAGAAATTTTGACCCTAATTAGGGATATTCTCCAGAAAGTTGGTTTACACAACGTCAACTAAAGAAAATTAGATATAATCACAACCAGAGCATTGAATTTTCTTTAATATAAAAAGGATGTCGTCTTCCAAACCAAAGACTTCAAAACTTCAAGTTAATTCCAGATGTGTTTGTAAACAAATAATTAAAAGCAAATCATTCATGACGTGTAGCTCGTGTAAAAATACATTCCACTTAGACTGCGCAAACGTATCTGAGAAAAGATTTCTGCTTATGACTCGGGATAATAAACTTAACTGGAGATGTGATAACTGCATTGTGAAGGATAAATGTATTAACAAGAATAATAAAACAAGCACGCCATTGAAACCTGTCACTAAACCAATTTTAGATGAGAGTGTCAGCTTTCACTCTCCATTAGATAATATAACGAGGAGAAAACCCAAAAAAGACAAAAAGCTATTATCATGTATCGCAGATATTAAAAATAGCTCCTTAGGTGTTAATGACACTTTGTTATCGAACCAATCAAGTTTACGAAGAAGTTTGCCGGATCTTTCTACACGAGACATTGAAAATATATCCGAATTAAAGGAAATCAATAGCGAAATAAAAACCGAACTTGAGAGTGCTCACGCCGAAATAGAAAACCTTACTATAGAAAAAAACACACTGCAAAAAATAGTAGCTGAGCAGAGGCAAAAAATTGAGATGTTGCTAAAAATATGTTCTTCAACAAACATTAATAATATTGACTTCAATGATGCAGGAAGTGACGAAATTCAAGTACCTGAAATCTTATCAGATTCTCAATCAGATTTGGAAAATAGCGTTTTATGTGAAGACAGAGAGAAAAATAATTCTACCTCTTTAATAAAAGTCACGGAAATAAATACACCAAAAATAGCAATTATTGGCACTCAGCAATGTGTTGGGTTAGCTGCTGCCCTGATTGATTCCAGAATTGATTCAAAATACATAAAACACGATGTCTACGCATGCACGAAACCTTATGCAAGAACTGAAGATATCCTGAAAAACTGCAATGATCTTGTACTCAAAGAAGCGGATAAAGTGGTCATTTGTGTAGGTGAAAACGACTCTAATATTATAAACATATTGTCGGAATTATGTGTCGTCCTAAAAAAATTTAAAAACTGTAATGTTTTAATTCTGAATGACTTACATAATAATTATTTAAATGAAAATAAGATTAATAATAAAATTAAATTGTTGTGTAAAAATTATAATAACTGTCACTTCATAGAAAATAGCACCGAGAGTATAAATATACTTGATGACACTTGTAAAAAAATTAACTTTATTGTAGATTGCATAGATTACGATCGAATTTTTCTGAATTATGCTGCACTGAGAAAACGTCTACAAATAAGTAAGCCTACTCGGTCAGATGTCCCCCAAAGTAAGACCAGGCATATCCAAAAATCAATTACCGATTATTTTACGAATGTCAATTTAGAGAAAAGTATCGCGAAAACTCCTATTATGAAACAAAAATCCATTCTTGACTATTTTTTTAAACGGCCTCTTGCGGTTCTATCACCTTCTAAACCTTTAGAAAATGATAATTCTAAGAGTTTGTTTTTTCGAGAAGCCCACTAGCGAACATTCACTAACGATTTTACATCAGAATATAGCAGGTATTTTAAGTAAAAAGGAACTCGTTGAAATCACTCTTCAGGAGCTATCCGACTCAGGTCAAAAAGACGTTGACATCTTATGTTTGTCTGAAACTTTCGTGAAAGCCGGAGAAGAACCTAACTTACGCCTTTCAGCTGGCAAGTTGGTACTCGAGAACTAAGCAAAGACGTGGTGGTGTTTGCATATTGTGTCGAGATTATTTAAATTTTAAAGTGATATCTTATCTTTCAGATTTTAACTCAGATTCTACATTTGAGTCGTGTGGAATTGAAATTCCAGAACATAAATGTATAATCATTTGCATATATAGAGTCCCAAATAGTAACCCTAATATTCTTTTAGAAAAGCTTGAGCTACTAATGACGAAACTTAAAAGAAGAACCAAATATAGAATCGTTATTACCGGTGATCTCAATATCGACATTTTGACACCATCTAACACATTAGAGGATTTTAAGAGAATAGTGGAAAATTATAATTACATAATACATATTAATCAACCCACAAGACTGAAGTCGTGCATTGATCAAATATTAAGTAACATTCCGAACGCAAAGGGTGAAGTCTTACCATTATATCTTTCTGACCACAATACGGCTCAACGGCTCACAATACCAATTGAAAATAAATACATGCCACCACATTTTTTTTATATATATAAACGTGATTTTAATTCGGAGAATACAAAGAAATTTTGTGATTGCATGAATAGCTTATCGTGGTCGGAGGTCCTTCAGACAACTGATACTAATGAAGCATTTAACATATTTCATGACACCTTAAAATTGTTTTTTGAGTTATGTTTCCCTATTTATAGAATTAAGATTAAAACCCGCGCAAGACATCAACCGTGGATGACAAAAGGTATTAAAATTGGGGCAAAAGTAAAACGAACGTTAAGGTATCGTTACTACAGAAAAAGTACTTTACACAACAAAAACACGTATCGGAATTATAGTAAAATTTACAAGAAATGTATTATAGCGTCTCATAAAATCCATAATGCAAAATTTTTAACTAATGCCAAAAACATTGGTTTAGCGTCCTGGCAAGTTATAAAATCTAATACTAGTGGAACAAATACAAGTTATAATAAGAATAAATTAATTAATGAAATAAAACATAATGATATAATTTATGATAATCCAATTGACATTGCTAATTTATTTAATAACCATTTTATTAATAATTCAAATGAAAATAAAAAACCTGTTAATAGTAGGATTACTGAGGGTATTCATTGTGTTGATCAGAGTATGTTTTTGTTTCCCGCCACTGACGAAGAAATTTCTGATGCAATAAAAAGCCTTAATAATACCTCGGCTGTAGGGTTTGATGAAATTCCTACAAAATTAATTAAATTATGCTCGAAATTTCTTACTCCAGTACTTACTTATTTGATTAACCTATCATTTCTTAATGGTGACTTTCCGGAACGTCTTAAGTTATCAATTATCAAACCTTTGTATAAAAAGGGAAACAAGCTTGATATGAATAGTTTCAGACCGATAGCGCTCATATCGATTTTATCTAAGGTACCTGAAAAAGTAATGTCGAAAAGAATTCTGTCTTTTTTGAATAAATTCAACGTAATCAATTCCAATCAATATGGATTTCAAAAAGGAAAATCCACAACGATAGCTGCTTTTATGTTAATGAAAAAAGTAATAGAAAATGTTAATAAGAAAATACCAACGACAGCAGTTTTTTTCGATATGAGTAAAGCGTTCGATTGTGTTTCTCACGAAATACTATTAAAAAAATGCGAATCATATGGCCTGCGTGGGCAATCTTATAATTGGATAAAAAGTTACTTATCAAATCGAAAACAATACGTAGAGGTAACAAGTATTGATAAAGATATGCAACAAAACGTATTTCAATCAGAAATAAGAGATAATAAATTAGGCGTGCCACAAGGTAGCATACTGGGACCACTTTTATTTCTCCTATATATTAATGACCTACCAAATTCCACAAAATATCATTGTACTCTTTTTGCAGACGACATTTCGGTAGTCATTGCCAAAGATCCACTATCGAATTATCAAAATGATATAAATCAGGCAATTTCCAATGTAGTTCAGTGGATGGAAAAGAATAATTTAAGAGTCAACGTGGACAAAACAAAATGTATCCAATTCAGAAATAGAGGTGGTGCTATTCAGAATTTTGAGCTGAAATGCAATAATCAGGATATTAAAACAGTTAACGAGACGGTGTTTTTAGGCATAACTCTAGACGATTGTTGTACCTGGAAGGGTCATATTGAGAAGGTTTGCTCGAAAATAAATCGCTTCGTATATGCTCTATGGCGCCTTACTAAACTGACTAATAAACAAACGGCCCTTAAGGCGTATCATGGGTATGTTGGGTCGAATTTGCGGTACGGACTTTTACTATGGGGCAATTCAGTAAAAATTAATCGAGCTTTTATAGCCCAAAAGCAATGTGTTCGAGCAATCTGTGATGTGCCGCCAATGACTCCTTGCAAACCTCTTTTCATTGAATTGAAATTATTGAGTCTTCCAAGTTTATATATTTTTGAGGTTTCAACTTTTGTTAAAACTCATATGAGCCTATTTTTGACAAAAAAAGAGGTTTGCAACTTTAACACAAGATTCCCACATAGATTGATATTACCAAACTGTGGAACCGATATAGGTAGAAGAAATTCGAACGCTATGTGTGTTAAAATTTTTAACAACCTGCCCATAAGTTTGCAAAATTTGCCTGTGACAAAATTTAAGCGCAGATTACATGAATGGCTTCAGGATAAGTGTTTTTACAGCGTTAAAGAATTTTTAGATAAGCGGCACATTTGATTTATTTATTGACATCTTAATATATTTTGGTATTTTTTTTGACATTCTTCAATTTATTGTAAGTTTACATTTTGACATCTTGTGCTCATTGTAATTTTATAGCGATATATTCATTTGACTTATTTATTGACATGTTGATATGTTTTGCGTATTTTTCGATATTTTAAATTTATTGTAAACATTTTGACATTTTGTGCTGATTATTCTAAGCTACTATGTTCTTTTTAATTCAATTTAATTCCATTTATTTTTAATTCTTATGTTAAGCGTCAAATAACTGATTGATTGATAAGGAGTGACAGTTAATTTTATGTACTTATAACACTTATTATAACTAAACTACTTTTTACTAATGTTCTAAATTCGTTGCTTCATTTATAATCATCTTTAAAAAAATATTTGCATGCTAAATGTAGCGAAATGTGTACGATCTTCTGAATATAACACCACATGTATTTTTACCGCATTTCAAGCAAATAAAATATCTTTATCTTTATCTTATCTTGAAGTTAGCGCGCAGCAGCACCCGCCGAAAACGCTCCATACAAATCGGTGACGGTAATCGGTGACCAAAACGGTGACGTCACACATCACGTTTCAGGAGTGTTTCGGCGCGTTTAATATGGAGTTAGCCAATAATCTTCAATTATCTCCCTAAATTTTGCGTTTAAGTACATATGTGTCATACAAAATATTGTTTCTTATTCGATATTCTATCTGACTGCAAAGTGTATTATGTCCGAAAATGAAAAAAAAATATCGTTATTTTCCCCTGATTTCATCGTGTGATTAAACTAGAATTATTCATTTTTTTTATTTTTTTTTCCTGTTCCATCATGTTTTTATAAGTGTCCGCAGCGATCAAGCTCAAATTCATCAAAATCGGTGACTTA
The DNA here is from genome assembly GCA_928269145.1 of Agriphila tristella. Taxonomy (NCBI): domain Eukaryota; kingdom Metazoa; phylum Arthropoda; class Insecta; order Lepidoptera; family Crambidae; genus Agriphila; species Agriphila tristella. The sequence continues at coordinate 574,443 of OV743440.1, read as the reverse complement.
TGCATATTCCCTATTCCTCAAAGCAACACGGCTTGTGTTGCTCAAGATTTCTTCCAATGAAAGCTTTGATTTATCGACTTAAAATGTGCATAGAATTGAAAAACGCACATTAAAATGAATTTATACCAAAATACAAAACTCTAAAAGGCGTCAAGCTTTAACACTCCAAAGTTACGTACCTTCACAATGACGTTTAAAACAAAAACGATTGTCTAAATAACTTTATATGGTTGGCAAACTTCCTCCAGCCGTCTAGCCGCAAGTCGCCGGGCGGATCGTACCGGATCGCACCGGATCGCACGGATCAGGTAGACCGGATTATTCCGGTCCAGGGCGGCTGAAACCGGATCAAATACGATTTCGGACTTACCGGGGCAAGGTTTGAGGGCTCCTGAGGTAGATAATGGATAGCTGCCTCAGTTTAAACGGGGAAATTCCCGGCTAAATTTTCACATTGAATGTTTCGTTAAGATAAGTCAAACAAAGAGGTAATTGAATGTCAGAAATTTATTTCATGAGGTCGTCTGTAATGTCAAATGCTTTTCGGATTTGTTTTGATACTGTTAAACCCATTTATTTTACATAATTGTAAAAAAGAAATATTTGATTACAAATGCGACCACTACGATATTACCTACGATTTTAATTTTTTTTTTTCATTTATTATTGTATAAAATATAATTACATTCATTGTTATTAACAGCGTAAAGAAATCCACAGAGGTTTATAACAACGCTGTTAAATGCTCGCGTTGGGGTTTAATTTAATATACTTAGTTTACTTATAAAGAAAAATGATATAAATTATAGTTAAAAAGAAAACTGATACAATAAATAAATAATAATTCTTTAGCAAGGAGCAAACTAGGTGCATTCCAAGGTCTCGAACAAAAAATTCTTTACTTTAGCCTTTAAGTTGTATTGTGTTAAACTATCAACGAAATCCGCAGGTAGTTGATTAATCAACCGCGGTACTAAGTAAGCGGTAGTTCTTCTACCGTACACATTATTCGCCCTAATAGTAACAAGTTTTTTTTGAGCGATTCCACGAGTGAATGTAGAGTGATTCATTTTTTTAAAGTTATTATTGAAGAATTTTTCGTTTAAAATATTGTTTTTAAATTGGATATGGATCGGCAATACTTTACAGAGTTGGAATAATTTTGTTTCATCAGTAGAATATTGTTTTCTAATGTTTTTACTTACTATTTACTATTGGTTTTTTTTTATTACTTAATTAAAAAGGTAAAGAATGCTATGCAAATAACATTTACCTGATTAGTGATATTTTCAAAATGCTACTTTATATGTATGCTCGTACAGCACAAACGGTCTTTAACCAAAACTGTAAAATTCACCCAAAAGTTAGAACAACTTCAACCGTAATCTTATTACTAGACAAAATATTTTCAAAGAGCCATCTCCTCAAGTATGCGAAGGTAATGACGTCACCGAGTTCTCGCGGACTTTACAAATTGAAATTATTTTTTCATTAAAATTTCCAAGTCGGAAGTTTCCAGGTGAACTTTCTTAATCACCCAATTCAGGGAGCAGTTTCTGCGGGCGATTCTTCGCAACTTGATGTGCTCCAGGGAGGGATGTTTTTCGCTGAAGTAATGCATTCTCGTTGAAACTTTTATCATTTTAATAAACCACGTAAACGTACTTCGATTGTATATTTAAATGTATTTATTTATCATTTTTATCTGTATTGGCCTTTACTTTTGTTTTCTTTATGCACAACGGGATTGCTTGGCTTTCATCTCACCTGATGTTAAGTGACGATAAGGCCGAAGGTGGAAGCGCACTATTCGCGAAATTCTCATCACTGAGGAACTGGCTATCTTACCTCTAACTGCCGGAACACAACAATTTTTAAATTGTTATTATGACGTCAGACTTAAAGTAAAGCGACGCTATTATTAGAGGTTTGAAATGTTATGGTCGCTTTTTTTAGATCACAGAATCACATAACCATAAAAATCTTTAATAAAATTAACTGTATCACTATCATAGGACCAACTGATTTCATCAACTTAAACTTTAGTTCCTTCAGTTCTCATTCAACACTAATCCTTCTAACTGGAGTTAGAAACTCGCCACTAATGCCAAACAATCAAAGGCTCTGAATGTACCTCTTCGAATGTCCCGCGCCCTAATCCCGCAGGTGAGCGGAGATCTCGTAATCTCGCGATCCCGGGATCACAGTCTCCTCGTATATCTTGATGATGTATTATTGTACAGAGTGCGATCGACAGAACGTCGCTGGTCCAGTCGGAGGTAGGGGATTTTGCACGTCTGCTTTGATCGATGCGTGTTGCTTATTCGGTATGACATATCGTTGGGATCCTCGGTGGATGTTACGAAAGAGCTTTACCTGTTTGGAACAAATCTATCTTCGTTTTCCTATTAAGAACTTATCTGAACGGAGTTTCACTGTTCAGTTTTTTATTACCACTTAATTCATTAATGCCCGCGCAGACGCATGCGACAGGACGACAATAGAAAATCCATTGTGTCTCATTTTCCGAGCCTTGAAGTGTCACTACTTGTCAGATAACTTAATTTTAAATTAAACCAGAAAATTATATTATTCGTAACCTAGTTCTTAACTTCCTTATTCTTCTTGCAATAAAATAAGAACAGTTTTCTTTCTCCACAAAAATGATTCTAACAAGTCTAGCCCTCAAAGGCAATTCTCAAAGTCTTAAAAGAACTTCTCCGGCGGTAAATAGCCATCTCGTTAGCCAGGTACCGCGTTGAATATACAATTAACTTCGTTACGTCCCTGTTTGTCCCGCAGGAGAACAGGAGACGCCGCTAATTCTTCATTTTCACGGCGGCGGATTACAAATTATTACTTTGTTTAACAAGCCCGTTGCTGCTGTGTAACGCAATTTGTTGGCTACAGTTTGAGATGTTTTTGTAATTAATGTATCACGGTGATTAAGATGGATTTTGATTAACTAAACAAGACCGTCTTGCGCTGAGGAATATTGGACAGACAGTGTCTTTTTAACAATATGTAGGTATATCGTTATGATTATCTGAAACTTTCGATATTCGAAAGATTAATTTTGTACGGGATATTTGTATAGCGTTATCTACCGCCGAAAAAGTGAAATGAAATTTTCCAGAGATAATTAGTCTATCAAGTACTTTTACGTGAGTTTTTTTGTTGGGTGAAGTTCGTGCTAGAGGTACTGTCTCCTTTGTATTCAAACTTATTCGTTGTAGCAAAAAAAGTGCTTGTTTCCCACAAGTGGCATGATTGATGTCAAGGAATTTTCGCGTGTTGTTTAAGGTGAGATATGTCGTCAATTTCATTAATATTTTGACGAAGCGTAACCAAAGCAAATCAATGTTTAGAACTTCACAAACATCGTTCGAAAGGAAACAGCGGACACTTAAGGGCCATAACTCAGGCCGTCAACACGCAAGTTCGTTCGAGGAATCCGTGAAGGGCCCGCTGACCAATATCCGAGGACATTTGTCCCCGTCTGGCCCGGCCTGGCCCGGTGCCGGACCGGTGCTCCGCGGCTAATCCCGGTACACTATTAACCGTTTTGGATAGGCACGCAGGGGAGGACTCGGGAGTAGGCACTTGAGAATAACATCATTATTATGATCTATACTTATTTACAGCGGAAACTAGCAGTTTTAGTTTGGGATTGTTTGATTGATAAGAATATTTTGTTTTTTATTATCAACAACGAAATAGTGCTTGGCCTTCATCTCACCTGATGTTAAGTGACGATAAGGTCGAAGGTGGAAGCGCACTGAGGAACTCTATCTTACCTCTAACTGCCGCGAAACACAACAATGTTTAAATTGTTGTTATGACGTCAGACTTAGGTAAGATGGTGGTAGCTAGCCTGGCGGACTTGAAATAATCCTTACCACCAACCAAACCGATCGAAACCGACCGACAAATTGTACCCCCCCTGGGAATCAACCCTGGGACTCCTGCGTCTTACACGGGTGGGTGAACCACTAGACCACAGAGGCGGTTTTGATGGAAACTTATTTATCTTAACTTTATCTAAGCTAAATGTAGGTAGTTACCAGCTTTTCATAAAATTTACTTTCCTTAGTTAATATGCTTTATGAAATACTAGCGGCCGCCCGCGGTTTCACCCGCGTGGTTCCCGTTCCCGCGGGAATATCGGGATAAAAAGTACCCTATGTTTTAATACAGGCTATCTACTATCTGGTGCCCAATTTCAACCAAATCCGTTCAGTAGTTTTTGCTTGATTGAGGAACAAACATCCAAACATCTAAACATCCAAACCCACAAACTTTCACATTTATAATATTAGTAGGATAGGCGCTGTTGTTAAAACTAACTACGTCTACTGAATTTGCTTTAAATTTAATTTATCATTATCACAAACCTACAGAACAAAGAGTTGACATAACCGACAAGCACAAAAGAAAATACAAAAAAATGGAAATGTTAAAGCAAATTCTTTGCCATTTAATATTTTTCCCTTAAATCCAAACTTAATCGACCAAACTGTCTAACAGGGACACCTTAAAAAACGCTTAATAACAATTCACTCGCGAAATTAATTCCACCCAAATCCATCCCATTGTGACAAAGAAAAATTGTAACGAATAGAGTGGGCCGGTGAAACAACCTGCTCGGGAAACCTTTCTTAACGTGGTGCAGAGGATCCTGTACCCTGGCTCTGCTGGAAAAGGTTTAAATTACAATGCAATGTTTCTACGATTACTTTTGGTTGTAATTGTTAAGCTTTTAGCAATTTAGAAGTAACTAGACCAGCCTCGTCAAGTGTAAACAAGCTTCTGGAATTTTGGCATTAACTTTCCTTTGTCAGCTGGTAGTAGGTAGCATAACAATAAAGCACTAAATTTTATTATAACTATTATAACCTAAAATAATTTATCTAGTGTATGTTGTGAGATCGCTGTATTAGAAAACGGAGTCGATGCATTACTATTGGCTGCGCTGTGCGACTTTTATTGACCATTTCGACCATCTTTGTCCAAAATTATAAATGACCCCTGATTCTGCCTCATAACCCAAAAGTTCCGAGTATTGGCTCCAAACCACTGTCATTTCATCATCAGCTCCATACCCGTATCGCAATTTCTTTAGGATCGGTGCAGTACGCAATACAGCATTTCTCTGAGCTCAATCAAACTCATTTGCGAACTACGAATTCTCGCCAAAGCCTCCTCTTTAGACCGTATCGAGGTTCGAGAAAGGTAAGTCAGGCAAGATGCCTGTCATTAATACAGAGGGACTGGATGAGTAATAGGAGGCCTCCCCTGTAAACGGGGGTATAATGCGGTTGTTAACTCGACTGAATGGAGTGATTCATTTGCCGAGTGTGTTTCTATAGGCGTTTTTTGATCGCCGGATTGGTGGGTGATTTATTAGGTTGTTGGGAATAGTCACGTGTGTTTCTTTTGGTTGAGGTGTATATTAATAGCTTTCAGGTGGCGAAATTTCATTACGTACAAAATTTTTTTTTAATGCACAAAGGGATAGTGCTTGGCTTTCACATCACCTGCCTGCCTAGCATGACCCATTTATATCGCGTGATATAGCTTTTTATCGACACTCAACTGTCAAACTCCTTTGTCTTTTTGACAGTTAAACGTGATAAAACGCTATATCACGCGACATAAATCGGTCATGCTAGGTAGGTTGGTGTTAAGTGATGATAAGGCCGAAGTTGGAAGCACGACATACACCCGGAATCCGCATCACTGAGGAACTGGCTATCTTATTCTCTACCGGAATACAACAATAATTTCTTAAATTGTTGTTATAGCGTCAACTTAGGTAAGATGGAGGTAGCTAGCCAAGAGGATTCGAAAAGCCCTACCATCAACCAAACCGAGTACAAATGGTACTCCCCCTGAGAACCCGGGGGCTAATTGTCTAACTTCAAAATCTATCGCAATCGCTTTCATTTGACAGATGGATGTGACACATGCTGCATTTCTTTGGTAAGTTTTTATTTGTGCCAAAAAGAAGCATCAATGTGTTACATCCTGAAAGCGATTGCGATAGATTTTGAAATTAGTAGACAATAGAAAGGCCGGGACGCCTACGTTTTTACACGGGTAGGCGAATCAATAGACTAATATGAAATCTAGTCTCAGATTGCTCAAATAAATGAAACTGATATTGCCAGATTAAGAACTTTTACCCACATTTAGCATCTCTCAATGGGGACAGGTTTTTCCCAAAGACGGCAACACTTTTCTTGCATTGTTATAATGAACTCCACAGCATTAAATGAAGAGCCATAGAAAACAATATTCGTAACAGGAAGGTGCGAACTCTGCCGGATATTACTGTAACCATTGCATTTGCATTTTGCACGCTGCCTGTATTTTATTGCGTGTTTAAGTTAGTCGGACACCAAACTCTGTTATGATTTATAACAACCCCTTAAATGTATGGAGCTTTCTGAATACATTTAACTGGAATGTAACATCTGAAATGGAATTTAATAAACATTGTCATTTAAAAAGAAAATGTTAGTTGAAGATAATAAAGTGGTCATGCTCTTGTATAAAGCCAATTTATAACGGTAGGATGATGCAGGTATATTACCAGAAAAATACATATTCACTTATCAAGCTTACGCGCTCACTAGACATGTAATAAAACACTTTTTAACGGATACTAGCGCGGTTTTATTGAAATACTTTGGTAATTAGTCGGTATTTGTTTGATTTTTTATTTTCCCGACGTTTCGGCACCTTTGCAGCTGCCGTGGTCACGGGGGGCCGAAGCTGCTCGTGGATCTACCATCACGAGCGGATTCAGGTCTAGGTCTCAACTGTTAGTAATTTTCGTGAGCTGAAATCGACGACCTAGAACAATCTCGCCGTAATCAATTTAAGAAGATTAATTGCATTGTTACGTTTTCCAAAAAAAGATAAAAAACTAGCCTCTCGATTGCTTGTCATCATTCCACTACAACTATCGATTTCAAAGGTTACTTCAATTTGGATGAATACAACCTTTAATTTACTACACATACACCGCCCCCAGTGGGCCATAATCCACGTGGGCACGCGAGCCCCTATCGCCAGACGCGATTAGTGGGCTCCGACGCGGCTTAGCTTTATCGCCCGTTCAATGAGCTTGTGAGGTAAGGCAAATACGTGTATTCCCACTTTTCGATAGTGAAAGCTTTTTTGATAGTTATATGTTTTACTTGTAGCACAGTCTTTTATTTGATTTAACAGTACGCACTGATAGAACCTACTAAAATCTAATGAAGCATCCTATTTTCTGGCCGTTACTCCCGAACGCGATCGAGAATCTGAGATCGAATTGGTATCGAATAAACGTCCTGATGTGAACTAGATCTCGTTAATTCCCGTCGAGAATATAATCGATGTTAACAATCATTCCAATGTACTTACTTGCTGAAACGATACTAAGAATTTTTATAAACGTGTAACGATAGTAGGAATTGTAAAAGTTTTTAATTTAAACTCATCATGTCCCGTTTTAATATCCCTACTGCTGGAGTGCAGGCCTTGGATAATGATTAAGAGAATATAATGGATGATAAGAAGGATTTATACTCACAGAATCGAAACCCTCGAGGAGCTCGATGGTGCATTGGTTTAATGCCTTATGCAGCGATTGCGGAGGTTAAGCAACTTTTGCGAGGTCGGTCATGAGATGGGTGACCAAAACTATATTATCTGGAGATCCTCCGTGCTTCGGAAGGCGCGTTAAGCTGTTGGTTTCGACTGCATTTACAGTCGTTAACACCCACCAAACCGCTTTGGGCCCGCGTGGACGGTTATGGCCCATGCTCCTTATCCACCCATAAGGAAAGCCTGTGCCGCAGCAGTGGGGACAGTAAAAATTGCTGACGGCCAATCAGAAACCTACTTGGTTTCCCATAAAGTTCCGAAATTGAAACACGGCCACGTGAAGGATGCAAGTGAGCAAGGAAGCCGAACAGCACTGATGAACGAATGCTCATCTGAAATGAATCTTTTAATATCGCTCGTTCGCTCAAATATTGGAGCACACGTAACAAAAGGTCGATCGCTTTATTGAAATCCGTGGCCCGATGCGGCTGCGATCATACCTAATACGGGCGCTGTTGCACAACATGGCAATGGACTTCATTTGAAGCTAAAAGTTTTTAAATCGTACTATTATTATAAATGCATCACGCAACAACGGCTGGATGGATTTGGATGTTTGTGCATACAGATAGTTTATAGACTAGATTAAAATAGAATAAGTACTTTTTATCCCAGTCAAGGGTTCTCTATAAATTTTCTGACTGTCCACGCGGACGAAGTCACGGGCGGAATCTAGTTGTGTTATAATATCAACGCTTCTGATTGTTATTATGTTGCATCTAATAGCAATCAATATTGTATTTGCCAAATGTATAGGTATGTCCTCCGAGCAAATAGATTTATTGGCATTAACAACATTATGAACATTGAGTTATAAAATGCGTGTTATCGCGTAGTTAGAAAACTGATGAAGGTAAGAAAAGGGGTAGTAGTAGACCTTGAATAGATAGGTGAAGTAGTTTCTCCCAATCCTTTTTCATACAATGTTCAAGATTAAGTATGTACTTACCTTTACTCAACTGTTAATTTTTTAGTCAAGAACTTAAAACACCGACTGTTTGAATTCCTATTCGTAAACCCCAATTTGTGTCTCTGTAACCTCATTCACTCACTGTTCTTGTTTTAAATTTTCATTAAATCTTTTGCCAACTGATATATTATACGAAACATGACTCCACACTGCCGAGTAATCGACTTAGCCTTCTGAAAAAAGCGTGGTACCAGGAAATGAAACAAAGGTACGCGCGCTCGCCGCCGGCAGATTGCGCTCATTGTCCTCTCTGAAGTCTCCTACAGGAGCCGTTACTAAGTAGACTAATACACTTGTAACATGAACTTCCGTGTAATGCAACGTGTTACAAAAAGAACCCTAATGCCGAATATGACCATCGTGAATAGGGACCATCAAACTGAACAACTTTTACTATGGGACCAACTCTGAAATCGTGAAAAAAATCCGGTGTTTTATACAAAAATTAATAATGAAAATATCAAAATGTACGAAACAGCTGATTTTTTTCGCGATTTCAGAGTTGGTCCCGTAGTAAAAGTTGATAAGTTTGATGGTCCCTATCTACCTACCATATTCGGCATTAGTTAGGGGTATTTTTGTAACACGTTTTGTATATACATGCATGTACCATGCAGCAATCACAAAAGTAAACACTGAAGACTTAGGTACGTTATACTATACCTAAGTGAAAGTCTTTACTTTCTAGGTACAAAGTATAATGCATGGTTAATACTTACTTTTCTGAATCTCCAATTTTATTACAACTTTTTGTAAGAGTATAATAGTCTTACAAAAAGTGTTAATAGTGTCGTCATTCACATAACGCTGTTTTTTTTCCTTCCGAGTCATTGGTGGAATAAATAAGTAATTATTTGTAACATTAACATTACAAGAAATGTTTGCAGATTGTTCTTTAAAACCACTTACAAGTTTGCGAGAGCACACAAATTGATAGCGCTGTTTTTGTTGATGTTTGCATTTATGAATTACAAAACTACCGTCATCAGATTTTTTGTAAAATTCATTATTTCTGATGTTGATCTCTTAGTATACCATACTTACCCACGGCACCTCTTACACCACCACGTGCCGGTGACCCAGAGGCTTAAGAGTCGCCACAACTTCATCAAGGAAGTTCCTCCTCTGGACGGGGAAGCTAAAGACACCCGATTAAAGCTCTGAAAGGAGAAATACCTCACAGACCCAAATACTGAGCTGACGGAACAACTCTCCCCTGGCCATGATCTACCTTGGGCAACTTGGAAGTCCTTAAACAGACTAAGGACTCAAGTAGGCCGAAGCAGGGAGAACATGCTCAGGTGGGGCTACAGCTCGGAGAGCGCATGTCTGTGTGGTATTTCTCCCCAGACAATGGCACATCTTCTGTCATGCCCTGCGTGTCCCAACACCTGCACACGCGAGGATCTTTACAAGGCCACTGATAATGCGATATCAGTGACTGAGTTCTGGTCCTCACAAATATAATTATACATATACCGAGTCGACACGCTAAGAAGAAGAAGATCTCTAAGTATGCAGATGTACCTTTCTTTGCTCAGCTTGATTTTAATTGTTAACTTAACAACGGTTTTGCGGGCGGTATTAGGCCCGAACAACTTCATACCTCCACGTTAACGAAATTTCGCGGCTGTTAATTCTTCGGCATTGTTGCAAACCCTTCCAGAATTAATAAGATTAGGCGAGGGAGTGCTTCTGCAGTGTTTACTGCTAGGGACGTGTTGGTGCGAAGATGGTACTTACAATATTCGAATTTCAGTCAAAAACTTATTCGAAAAAAAAAATCTGCTGTTTCATACATTTCGATGGAATAGGATTGTACTTTTGTATGGAACAGCAGATTTTTTTTCGTGATTTCGAGGTTGGTTCCCCAATGAAAGTTGTTCAGTTTGATCGTCTGATCAACCCCACGAGAGGTTTTGTATTAACTAAAAATAACCTTGAATCATTTTCAGTCTCGATACCTACCTTTTCTTTCTTTAAGCACAAAATAATTTTACAGAAGATATAATATTTTTCTTCCCTCAGATTTTCAAATGGCCCAAAAGATGTTAGCTAAGAAAACTAGCGATTAAGTCACCAATCGAACAAAAACCTTAAATCAAAATCGGTTATGCCTTTGGGTCTTACGATGCTACAAACTGACACAATGGATGAAATATGACATCCATTCATTCGTATATCCATATTTAAAAATGAAAAATATATATATATAATTATTTCGTAAAACAACCCGTTGATTACGTAAGTCTGTTGCTAACAATTCTCGATTGAAATCGATTGAAACCGTAGTTACATTGCTGCTTTAAGTAAGATAGTTGTCACATTGGTTCTTAACTAAAGCGGCAATGTAACTGAGATTTCTGTCAGAGTTGAATGCAACAATGTTACATAATTAGGGGGCTGGTACCGACCTACTTGAATGTGGCCTAAATACGTAGCATAAAGGATATAACTACATAACAAATAAGCAGCACTATAGCTCTCGAATATTATTATTTAATTGGCCTTTATTTGATATTTACGGATATATTCATATCAGATACGGCGCATCCCTTGTGGAAGTTGGCTAAACAAGCGCGAGTTGTCCGCATTTGTTGCTGCGAATCCATGAATAATTCAGCGGCCGATAACAGTTGTCTGGCAGGTGAGCTGCAAGTGCAGTTTGTTTTACCGATTAGGGGACAGCTTCTTAGTTATTTACGTCTAGGGCTGTTCCCGATTGTATACAATATTAAGTGATACTTTCAAAGGTTTCGTATAAGAAGTCAGATAAATAACGTCGGTTTAAGTTAATTCTCATTATACAATGTTGGAGGAGCTCGGTGGCGCAGTGGTATTGCACCTGGCCCAGCGATTGCGGAGGTTAAGCAACTTTCGCAAGGGTCGGTCATTAAAATGACTGATGGTCATACAATTTTGTTTTTTTAGCTCTATCATATTCTATCGTCTAAAAATCCTACCGAATACCCCATAATATAAATAGCTGGTTACAATATCGAACGTGATAGTAATTGAATTGATTCGGTGAGCGCCAGGAACGGTTTGTTCGTGGGACCGACGTCCGGGCAATATAAATGTAAATGTAGCGAGTACAGCACTGGCCAGCGACGCCGAGATTGGGGGCTGGCAGAAGAGTAGGTCTGAACTAGGTGGATAATGCAACAGGGCACTGAAATATAAGTTCTAGCGTTCGTCATCAATGACGCCGATAGCAAGCGGTCTCCATATAAACGGCGATAACGTTTCCCACTTTCTAAATCTTAACCTACCCTACAGCAATGAATTTGTGGTATGTTATTGAAATATATTTTTGATATGCCTAAATACTAGGGCTCTACGTTTTGATTTTGATTTTTAAATATTCATAGTAGATTTGAAAATATTGGCACTTTATTGTTTTGTATGAAATCACTAAATTCAAATATTTCGAAATCTTATAGATATTTAAATAAATTGAAATTTACAGCCCTAGTTTATTATATTATTTAAAAAAAAATAAACACTGCCTAGTTTTTAGGCATTTTAAAAACATACAAAAAGTTAATTGCTGTAGGTTATGGTCTAGACCTTAGTTAGAGGATGGGAAACGTTATCGCCCGCGCCATTTGTATGGAGACCGTTTGCTTGACAATCCTTTTAAGAAACTTGTAAAATTTTATTATTAATGCTAGTATTTCATTTATTTTGCTTGGTTGAGAAAATTACTAGTTTGAAATATTTTTCTTCGATTTCCTGTAATATACTTTGGACATAAGATATTATGATAAAGGGGATGACTGAACTTGTTTTCAGAGAGGAGGTACCTAGGTATTTTAGGAATGGTTAAGGTTATGGGGAATGTCTCTTCCGTGTTTCTTGTTTGTATTGGACCGTATCCAAAGAGACTTTTCGTTCTACTCAAACTCTACTCTTTGCCGTTACACAAGACGTGGTGCGTTCCGAATCGCAAGAACTCTCATGCATAAAGAAGCTCGTATCACCCGGCACCTGCACGTCACGGCTGAATATTTCAGGCCGGATTCCGAACGTGACCGAATCGTTATGAATAATTTCAACTGGCCTGTCTCTTCACATTACACGATCACTAATCTGACACGATCATAAATTGACGCTTGAAAAACTGCTTGCTGCAATAGAAAACATAGTGCAATAAAAAATGTAGTGATAATTTTAAATTTATTATTGTGTGATTGAATTAATGAGATTCTATTTTCTTAGCAGATGCTTATCTAGTAGTAGGTAGTTACCTATAATGCCAGAGCCCGATCCGAGCCAAAGACCAGTACAGTCAGTGGCACGAATCATGAAATCGGGTGGGGATTGCGCGGAACGTGTATTTTGGGTATGCGTTGCGGTGAGGGGCGCGGGCGGCGGGAGAGGGGCGCGTGCTATTGGTCGCTCACAAGAGCACATGCGCGAACTTATACCCACTCCGTCGAAAAATTTTCATGATTCGTGCCACTGACTGTACCTACAGTGATGAAAGAGATAGTCAACTTATTATATAAAGATGGCAACTATAATTATCTAAGTATAACTAATAGAAAACAAAATTTTCTAATAAGCTAATTGAAATTGAAATTCCAAAACCTATGACTCTCTTGTGGTAAAAACATTTAAACTGAACCCTTCAGAGAAAATTTGAGTGCTAAGATTCTTTAACAAAATCATCAGGCGTTATTTCAAATCGAATGTAACAGCGTCGCTTAACCAGTTAGCAACAAAATTCGTGTGCGCGCGTATCGCTCCTGCACGAACTAAACGTATCTTGTGACAGCGCGGCGTGCAAGCGATTTTAACCTGTTGCCCCTGTTGTCATCATCATCATCAGCCTATCATCGTCCACTGCTGAACATAGGCCTCTCCGAGTACACGCCGCTGAGCACGTTCCGAGGCTATACTCATCCAGTTTTAGCCAGCCATCTTGCAAAGATCGTCGCTCCACCTTACCTACGTTTGCCGATACGCGGCCATCGGTTCTACGGCTAATATGACCGGCCCACTGCCATTTCAGCTTGCTGAACCAGTGGGCTATGTCAATGACTTTAGTTCTCTGTCGGATCACCTCGTTCCGGACCCGATCTCTTAGAGAATTTCCGAGCATCTCTCATTTATGGGGTATGGGTATGGGGAATAAAATCCTCCATCTCAATAAATTCAACCGGAATATTACAATAAGACCCCCGCCCACCTGCCCAGAAAGTTGTTCAGTTTTAATGAATACTTTATTCGATCGCCCAAGTTGGCCGGTCTCCATGATTTTTATATTGCGAACTTTGGCCCATTACCTATGCATTGTCTCTGAGGCTCCGCTCTGATATTTATTTAATTTTACGCCGCCCTGTGGACTGTGGGGCATCTGCTCTCAAAAGTTTTACAGAGATTTCAACCGGGAGTTGTTTGTTTACTTCGTTTTTGTTACTTGAATACCTTTAGAAACCCTAATGATTATAATATTTAGTAACTGAAATACACATTATGGGGTATTTACACGAGTGACTAAAGCCGCACAACACTCGCCGCACGGCGAAAATCGACCGTGTAAATAGCAATTCGGCCTAGGCAGCAACGACTGAACAAAGTTTTCTGTTCCGGTGGCCAAAACTGGAACTACGTTATTACATATTGTTTTCTAGGTTACGCCGTCAACTACGTAGACGACAGCTACGCCATCACCTGTGATTCAATTTTGAAAGTGACTAAAGTCGACTGTCACAGGTGACTAAACTCGACTCATGTAAATAGCCTATTATTTAGTATTTCATGTGTCTAATATACGTTTCGTCATTTCAAAACACTTTCTTTGCTTCTATCGACAGCAAAATTTTAAAATTTTTATCTTATCATAAATCATCTTCGATATCAATCCGTTTTACTGTCAAATTCTAAGGGATATTACCTATAAAATCGCAGGTTTAATCACCTCTATTACTACATAATAAGGTCTAGTTTAGATTGTTTTTCAGTGGATTGAAAAGGGAAATGTTGATACAATCGGTATGAATCGAGAAGGTGAATCAATCAATGTCGCATCAGTCCAAGGATCCCTTAGAGCGCGGATTATCTCCCACCTAGGAGGTTATCATTATGTTATTGGGGTTACTATTTCAAGATAGAGGGCCGATTATTGAGGGTGAAAATTCTCTGATATATCAGCCGAGATATACCTAATACACTGGGCCGCAAAGAAAACGGGTCACCACGTAATATCCAGAAACATGCTCACTTCACAGTTACTAATAAAAAAAAAATTGCATCTCTGCAATATTTACTAATATTATAAATGCGAAAGTCCGTTTGTTTGTTTGTTACGCCTTCACGTCTTAACTACTGAACCGATCGTCATGAAATTTTGCATACACGTTGTCAGAGGTACAGAGAAGGACATAGGATACCTTTCATCCCGAAAAAAAGTGTTGTTTCCGAAGGATAATAGCAAAAAACTTTCCACGCTGACGAAGTCGCGGGCGGCCGCTGGTGATTTATAAATTTATGGCTAGACCAATTGTTAAAATTATCAATAAGCACTCAAAGCATCTGCAAAAACCTTTATATTTCCTCAAACATACATTAAAATAATCATGATTTCAATTCCATATTAAAATATAATTCATTGTAGGGAACCTAATTGCGGTTTCCGTTTATTCCTTTTTGAGGAAATCAAGAGGTGTCAGTATTTCTTTAACATGCTTAATCGACACTTGAACATCCATTTCATCCATCGACATATAAATCATTGCAGAGATGGTAATTTTTTTTATCAATAAGACTGTACAGTTAGCGTGTTTCTTGATATTTGTATGAAAATAATGGGATGATTGATGCCCATTTTCTTTGCGGCCTAGAGTAGATTATTCTTCTTACACATTTTCTATTCAATGATAATAAAAATAAATAAAGGTAGTCTGTTATAATAATTATAAGTCACAAGTTCTCACAAGTCACAAGAAGTTTACTGTTGGATAAAGAATGAAGTAGCTTGTTTCAATGGGGAGGAAAAGCGCAATTTTATCCCGATAGGTGGCGTCTTGTCGTTGGTACCGAGCCGCCTCAAAGAAACTGTCAAAACATATGGGAATCTCTTGGAGTATTGCACTTTTTAATTTTATACTGAGAAAATGCCGCATTGTTATGCATGTAACTTGTAAAATATTGGAGTTCATCGATTTCCCAGTAACAAAAAAAATAGTGGGCAAAAAAATATAAAAAAAAAAATGCTTTTTCCTCGATTTTCTCCTTTGCTGAGCCTGAGAAACATTATAAATCAAAAGGAATGTTTCATGAATTTGATGAAGCTTCGCCAAAATAAAACAACATTTGAATTATAACAGCTTTGTTCTTTAATATTTCAACCTCAGCAGTTTCTAACATATTTATAACTTGGATGAATTTGATAGGTATATCAAATATGGAATAAGCCCAATATTGGGGCCAAACAGAGAATTAATAGAATTTTATATGCCAGAATCAGTCAAGAAACTTAGAATAATAAAATAAATATGATAAAACGGTTCGTGTAATTTTGGATGGTACAGAAATTCCAGTACAGAAACCTGAAATTACTATTGCACAGAAGGCATCATCAGGCAACTATAAACACGGAAATTCACACTCAGTTGCTTTGTTAAAATTTAAATCATATGCTTCTAATCTGAAATAAAAAGATTACTTGTAAATCTTACACGAAATTTAAAGAAATGTAATGCTTGTTAGCAATTTTTTGTAAGTTGCTATAAATTTTCTTGCCTGTTGTTTTTGTAAAGAAGTAAGGCTACGCACCTTCTTGTATTAGTCGACTCTATGATTGTACACTGTGACATTGAATGTTATGCTATGTCTCTGTACTCTCTTTGTGTTTATATCCTGTCTGGTTGTCATTGATTTGTCTCTATAAATCGTACTCACAAATTAAACTCGTAATAACTTTCTCAATCAGTTCTTTATTCGTTAAAATGGTAGCAGAGAATCAATTTTCAAATTGAACTGAGGGTGTAGATTGGCAAATTTCGTTTCGGTGGCAAAACCAAAACAAAAAATCTAACATTGAAAATTCGACGGAACCAGACCTGCAGTCAAAATGGATAGATCCATTGCAGACGTTTCGAAGATTCAACTCGGGGATTTAGATGCCAAAAAGTTCAACACGTGGAAGTTTAGAGTTTTCATGGTACTTAAGGGGCTGCCTGGGGCAAGAGATGTGTTGGAAGGAAGAAAACTAAGGCCAACATTACTGCCTGGTGCAACAGCAGAGACCACGAAGAAGTACGAAACAGATGTTTGTGAGTACGACAAACTCGACAGCATAATTTCCGTCCTGTTAACGTCAAACCTACCAGATGACATACTCGAAAAAATGATGCGTTTTACTTACTCCAAGGATATGTGGGATGAACTACACAGACTTTATGGAGGCTGCACCGTAGATAGAAGGTACGCGATGTGCAAGGCTTTCTTCTCATACAAGAAAGATGCTACGCATGATATGGCGACTCATATTTCGACGCTCAAGAACTTATGGCACGAATTACATAGTGCTCTGAACCTGGAAAAGGATTTGCCAGATATGCTATTGATTTACAAAATTCTTGACACACTGCCGTCGGAGTACATGACGTTCGAATCAAGCTGGCTTTTGATGACGAAGAATGAGCGCACAGTCGATAACCTCACTGTCCAGCTGTGCTCCCATGAACAGATCCTTGCGAGAGGAAAGGAGGAAAACGATGAAGGCAGCAGCACTGCCGAAGCATTAGGGGTAAAGACAGGAATGAAGGAAGCAAAATCTACTAACAAAGTAGAAAGCAAGGAAAAGACGCGAAAAGATAAGAAAAAGTGCAAATACTGTGGAAAACTCGGTCACTTTGTTAGACAATGTGAGAAATGGATGAGTGATAGAAGACCAAAGAAGCCAGAAAAGGACACCAAAAATGTCAACATGACTATCTTTTCCATAACTGGTGACGATGCTAAAGATGCGAAAAACTTTTACGTGGACAATGGAGCAACCAGCCATGTATCAAACAACGTCGATCTTTTTGTTGAATTCAGCCATTTCAAGAGCAAGCACACAGTACGAGGTGCAAATGGAAATGAAATCCAAGCTGTAGGGATTGGCACCATTAGAGCACAGGCACTAGTAGATGGTGAAATACATCAAATCATGCTAAAAGATGTATGGTATGTACCCACCATAAGCAGAAATCTTTTCTCAGTTCTTGCGGCGCACGATGCAATCGAGAACAGTACATTCGAATCCACTCCAACGACTTGCATTTTTAAAGTGAACGGTGAAAAGCGACTAACTGGTAAGAGAGAAAAGCATGGCGACCTGTATAAACTAGATATAACATGTTTAAAGCCTGCAGAAGTTAATCAGTTATCAACGCAGAACCTTCTTCAACTCTATCATGAGCGTTTTGGACACCAAAGTAAAGCACATGTAAAGAAGATACTGGAGAAGGAAATGAACATTAAAACAGAGATAAACAAGGATCTGTGCGAAGGTTGTATCTATGGAAAGTCTCACCGACTGAAATTTGGGACCAGAGAGAAGGCAACCCGACCTGGAGAGTTAATCTGTACAGATGTTTGCGGCCCTTTCCCGTACTCTTATGGAAATAAGAGATACTTTGTGCTATTCAAAGATGTTCATACCGGGTACCGTTGGGTATATGTGATGCGAGAAAAGTCGGAAGTCCAACAAAAGCTATCACTGATGCTAGCCGAAGTCAAGGCAGCAGGTGTAAAAGTAAAAGAGATTTTGAGTGACAATGGAGGTGAATTTGATAATGGCGAAGTTCGACGCATACTGCAAAGAGAAGGGATCGTACAGAGGTTGACGATGCCTTACACACCACAGCAGAATCCTACTGAGCGAGAGAACAGGACTGTTGTGGAGATGGCAAGAGCCATAATGTACGCCCATGGAGAGATGCCAGCGGGCCTATGGGCTGAACTGATTTTGACGTCGGTTTATATCCTGAACAGAACGGGACCAGGACCTGATGGGAAATCACCGTACGAATTATGGCATGGCAGAAAACCAAGAATAAAACACTTGCGTGTGATTGGGACTACATGCTACCCTCACCTTCCAAAAGAGAAACGGAAGAAGTTGGATAAAAAGGCTCAGAGGGGAATCTTAATCGGATATGACGGTGATGAAGGATATCGTATTTGGGATGGGGAACATCACAAATTAATCCGGTCGCGTGACGTCACCTTCCAAGAATACCCCTTGCTTAGAGAAGCAGAAGATTTGGGAAAGACAAAATCGAAGCCGACTGAGCCTGAGAACAAAACAGAGCAAAAAAGTTGTAGCCGGTCAGAAAACAACAAATTCAATCTAGAGTTTTTGGGATTCCAGTATGGATCTAGCAAAGACACTGTTGTGGAAGGAGAAAGAGCAGTTTTAGTCAATGATAATGAACCAGTAGTCAATGGCGAAGAGGAAGTAGTCAGTGACGAAGAAGGTGTCAATGATGAAAGCACTGAAACCGAAGAAAGGTTACATATCAATTTTCCACTGCGACGAAATGCCTTCAAAGCTATAGTGACGCAGATCATGGGGGAGATCCTACTACAGGGAAATCTACTTCCGGAATGGTCTGCCTATATTCAAGAGGAGCAATCGCCTGGCAAAGCAAAAGGCAGAGGACAGTTGCGATTTCCTCCACAGAGGCCGAGATTGTGGCTGCCAGCGAAACGGCCAGAGAAGCCATATGGCTAAAGAAAATTCTGGAGTTTATGGTAACTGGAGACGTCCATACAGAACTTCATCTCGACAGTGAGTCTGCGATACGTTTGGCCCATGACCCACCGTACGAGAGACACCAAAGGACGAAACATATTCAGATACGACATTTCTTTGTGCGCGAATGTGTGACTTCAGGAAACCTCAGTGTCTTGAAAGTGGAAGCAGCGAAGCAGCTAGCCGACTTCCTAACCAAGCCGCTATTCAAGCCACGGATCAAAGAGCTCAGCGCTCTTATAGGCCTAGCATAGAGCTAGAAAAACAAGACGGGATGTAAAGAAGTAAGGCTACGCACCTTCTTGTATTAGTCGACTCTATGATTGTACACTGTGACATTGAATGTTATGCTATGTCTCTGTACTCTCTTTGTGTTTATATCCTGTCTGGTTGTCATTGATTTGTCTCTATAAATCGTACTCACAAATTAAACTCGTAATAACTTTCTCAATCAGTTCTTTATTCGTTAAAAGTTTTGGCTTTTCTTTTCCGTAATTCTTCTTTTATATGAGCTAAAGTTAGCATAGAATACATTGTTTGTCCGCAAAACCGAAAAAAATACAATCTAAGACAGTAAAACCACGTAATACACAGTCAAGACAATATAAGCTCAAACTGACAATTGTTCCAAAGACTAAGCGCCATCTGTAATTCACTTTGCCTTCGCCTCCCCATTGAAAGTAAAATCATTTGATAGAAAGAAAATATTTATAAGAAATCTTGTTTGGCCAAGCTAAAAACACATAATCGGGATTTAGTTTACCAAGTTTTCACGTTGTTTGTATTAATGTCGCAGGCAACTGGCTTAATCAGCCGTTCAATTAGCCGCCTAGCCTTTTCATTGAACGTCGCCATTTCATCAGCAGCCTAAATGACATCCAGCCAATACATCCAAAACAATATCTAATTAACGGGCTGGCAGATGCTAAGGCCGTTGATTGAATAGGATAACCATCGTGACGAATAGAAAATGAAATATTTTGATATTGAATTCTTTATTATTATTTAAGTAAAATCCTACTTAATATTATAAATGTGAAAGTTTGTGGGTTTGAAAAACTGAAGATGTTTGTTCCTCAATCGCGGAAAAACTGCTGAACAGATTTGGATACAATTTGACACACAGATAGTTTATACTTGACTTAATATCCTGTGACCCCTAGATGGGGCAGAGGGCGTCCACAGTGATCCGCCATCGCGTTCGGTCTTGAGCTCCAGGCTATAAACTATCTCGACCGAACGAGATAGTTTATAGCCTGGATTATACTTCAGATTCATCCGAAGATATTAGTATATTAACAAATGTAGTATCGCTTGCATGTATCACCACTTAGCACGTTATTTTAAAGCAATAACCTAAAAAACCTAAAAAGAAAAGGTTTTTGACTTAAAATTGACAGATATTTTGACATTTCCGGTCCGAGCTCTCCTCGTCACTACTAGACGCCAACCACTTCATTCGTTTTTCGTGCTTCGCCACGGACGCACGTATACAGTCTCAAAGTGAGACTTCTTTAAAATTATATTGTTACAGTGGAAATTAAACTATACTTAAAATGCTTCGTGAAAAAAGGAAAAAGTTTTCAAGACGGAAGAGGACAAGAAGAAGAAGACAAGACGAAGGTACACTATTAAATGCCGTTCATTTGGTTAAACAGCATAATTGTCTGCTTACCTTTATGATGGCGTAACTGCCACACTGGTCTTTTACCTTATTTTAATTTTTGTTTGATGCGAACTCACCATACTGGGTATTTTCTGTCAATTTATTTATTTATCTGATGCGAACTTACCATACTGGGTACTTTCTGTCAGTTTATGTATTTGTCTGATGCGAATTTACCATACTGGGTACTTTCTGTCAGTTTATTTATTTGTTTGATGCGAATTTACCATACTGGGTACTTTCTGTCAAGGTATTGTGTCTCAAAAGACATCAACTAAATATCTATTGCACTCGCGATAGTCATACTGGACTATTTCACCGCAAAGATAGGTCAGACAACGCAACTGCACTAACTCAAAGTGCCGCTGACGACGCGACATTGTAAAAAGCAGACTACCCTCAAAGGTTGCCACGTTGAAACCGCTGCCGAGCACCGATCGGGTGACTCCGCCGTCTGCTGGATCCACCGCCATCCACCTTCCAGGCAGGCGACCGCCGTGCTGGAGCTGCAACAGCAGCCCTGACAACAGCGTTGCTCATCAGGTATGAGTTTTGATATCATGTTATCATGATATTCTTAGTGTTGAGTTGAGTTAACACCAACGGTGTAATAGAATACCATCGGTACTAAGATAGTTTAAAACTGACAGAACTAGCTATAAATGCTAAAACTTAAGAACTTAATGGAACCAAATATTGAGTTATACAGCAACTAGCTAATACCTGATACTTCTAACCTTTTATGTGAAATAGCTTAGCCGCTGAAATAGCTAGCTGTTGGCATGCTGATAGAAATTTCAATGAAAAATGGAATAACAGAATCCATGCATTTTATTCATATTCATCCATAATGTTTGTTGGTCATTATATTATTATATTATATTACATAATAAAAATAATAAAAACATTTGCCTAAACTAGGAAACCTTGTATTTCAGGCGGGTAGACCTAACATGTTGAGAAACTTGTTAATCACTAACTATTTAGTATGGTTCTACTAGCTATGCCCTTGTACAAAATTATCTCTATTACTTTTCAAATTTAATTTGTGTGAATTTGTACAGAATAATGTTTCTGATGTGAAAAAATATACAAGTTACAATATACAAGCTATAAGTAGCAGTTATGTTTAATGTATAGTATTATGTAATCTGTGGTTTAAGGCAGCTTTCCAATACAAAACTATATACACCTTTTGTGTGACAGTATTTCACATTTTTTACATTATGTGGGGCATTACGACATTCGGTTATACCGTACACGGTCAACTATAGTGTAGCTAAGGCTGTTTGCTTAAAAGACCACCGACAGTTCAGTCGAATATGAATGATATATTGGCCACAGGCCTGATGTGAACGATCGAAAAAACTGTAAGTAAATCGGGCGCAGTACTCAATAAAACATTTTTAAAATTGATTTATATATTTATTTGCCTTAAGAACGACAAACAAAAGACGTAGGTAGGTGTGCCACATCACCACATGCTTCATTTCCGACGGCAAACAAACAGTGGGGCACGGCGAGGAGGCCCCATCAGCGATTTGTTTCGTCAGGAAGGCCGATTTACACATAGCAGACTCGCAGACGGGCGTTACGGCCCATCCAAATGGTTGCCGATGATGCATTCATCGATGTTTGCCTTCGATCATCGTACGTGGGGTAAGGACACTCATTAGGATAATGTATTCATGAGGGTGCATGCTGGTGTGGCATTTGTCTGTATTCAGAGAATACAGGCAGTGGTCGCCAACTACAGGTGCAAAGGTCCACTCAATCGCTGGCGCCGGTAATTTTATATGTATGGAAGTACCATTTAGCCGGCTAGCAGGGCACCTAGATAATTATTTCTTTTTTTTTTTTTTTTTTTCTTTGGCAGACTATATGAGTGTTATCTCTTTAATGATTCACTTTTGTAACATTTCCAGAGATATATTATAGTTTACCATTAATATGACTTAAATTCGGGCAGAATGCATAACAGTTATATTATATTACATATGAATAATAGTTTTGTTACATTTTGTTGAAGGTTCAATAGAAAGTGATCTCTGTTCAAAAAAAAAAACAGATTTTCATATCAGATTTAGTTAATAACTGTTTAAAAGTTAACTTAGCTTTTAGAAAAAATGTCGTACTTAAGTAAAACTATAAGCACCTAAAAATAATAATATCACAAAAAACGCTTATTATTTTTAAAAAACACAGTCTAGAGATCCCATCACCTATAAGGTTTTAATTTTGATAAGGAAAGTGATAGAAATACACGAATTTAAAATCGTAACTTTTGGGCATTGTAGTGCCCACATTTTTATTACAAAACTACCGCCGCTGCCTGGCTATGATGTTTTTTAAACAGCATGATTTCCCTGTTATTGGACGATATTTACTATAAGGGTCTCAAAACCTATATTTTTTTTAATTGAAGTTCATCCTTTTTATATTCAATTTTTTTTTATATACAGCTACCGTCGCAACTTTCCATTCTATTACAAATGTAATGGCAATTATGGTCTTCACAAGACAAACGTTCACATAACTGCAAAAAACACTTATTTTATTACCTTTTTTTTATGAATTGATTAAACTGGTAGATACCGGTATGTCATCATATTATTTTACTTAGTTGAATATCATCGATACTTACACCGAATTAGAGATGTTTCTTTTGCCTTTAAACAATGGGGTAGACTAGGGGACACTAGTGATCATATCAGGAATCACAAATTGTAAAATAATAATTGCATATCAATTATCTAGAACAGGCAGCTTATGATATTTTCATTGCCATTTTTCTAATTGCATTCAGCGCGGGGTGTTAAGTATTCTAGATGTTATTATTCTGATGCTAAACAGAAATTATTCAATTCATTAAAATATCAAAAACTAATCACCAGTTTTGTTTTGTTTTTTTTTTCAGATCGAGAGTGAGTAAATTCGAATGCAAGTCGAATTAGGCAGTAGAAATCAAATGAAGTAGACTTTTTTCTATTTCTAGCATTTTTAGCCCAAAAACATTTTATTTTATAATTTGAGATTTTAGCATTCACAATGCTATTTTGGTTTAGTATTGTAGAAAGACTATTATGACACTAAGCTACCCACTATTTTATTTCTGTTCCACCAAATTCTTAAACTAGAGGTGATAACGATTGTGCCATTCTGATCATCACAATTTTGAGCCTTAGTTGGTACCTCTTATTCACATGTAAGGTACTTCTTCGTATCTTTTATTCTAATATAAAGTATTCACATCCTATAACTTTCAATTTCAGGGACGGAAATTAAACGCACAAATAAATTGGTTTTCACAACATTATCAAGGTGGTATGATTTTACAGGTATACTATTTATGTTATTATTGAAGCTGCTGTCTACTAATGCTATCAGGAAGAACAGAGTTTGGTAATGGTTCGATTATTTAACAAATAATAATATAGACAGAATAAACACATTTTCCTTTACAGAAGTGTAAATACAATTTAAATATCAGTATTATATAATATTGCGTTCATTATTGAATAGACAAAATTGAACTAATCTCAAGTTTGGTAAATAATTTAACTACCTACGCCTTTGCGTAGACTCCATTATTCAAATACAATGGATATATTAGATTACTTAAAACTTTATTTAAATATTTTTTCAAATTGGAAAACTTTAAATATTTTCTACTTTTGTTCTTTTTTTTTCAACTTTTTTATCTTAAAAATTTGACTTTGATTACCTTGCCTATTGCACAAAGAATGCAAACAAGACAAAAAAAAATCAAGATTGTATTAGTATACACATTTATATTAAGTATGATAAACAGTTCATAATCACTTCTTATTTAGAAAGAAATTAAATTCCTATATGTATTGTAAATAATAGATTGCTGAAATAAAACATTTAATGATAGTGGAGTAGACTCGTGCCCAACCAGTTTTAACACTCGACGTACGCCAATACCTTTATAGCCCTAACAAAAAACGATATTATAGATGTTCCAGGTAACACGGCGGGATGGTTAATTACTCCACTATAATAGCAAAATTTTAAAACATAATATCATCATTAATCAAACTGAGATTTCCAAACCAACCTTGCACTTAAAATATATTATCATCGATAAATCAAACTGAGTTTTCCAAACCAACCTTGCATATTTTTTTTTTGTACCAACCATCTGTAGGTACCGTTTTTAGTAGTAATCATGTCAAACGTTCAGAATTATGTTAAATGACTTTCTTTTCTTTTTTAAAAGACTAATACGCAAGAAATGATATTTCCATTTTCTTATTATAATGCTTTAAACATCTACATTTGTTAATATACTAATATCTTCGGATGAATCTGAAGTATAATTAATGATTAAACGAACTTACCTGTAAGTGAAGTTCTATCATAATTATACGAAGGATTCATCCGAAGATATTAGTATAGAATCCCACCCTCCCTTTTCATTATTGTAAATTTCAATAACTATCTACCCACTGAAGAAAATGAGGAAATATCATAAGATTTGGACTTTAAACTAAATGAAGTGGTTGGCGTCTAGTAGTGACGAGGAGAGCTCGGACCGGAAATGTCAAAATATCTGTCAATTTTAAGTCAAAAACCTTTTCTTTTTAGGTTTTTTAGGTTATTGCTTTAAAATAACGTGCTAAGTGGTGATACATGCAAGCGATACTACATTTGTTAATATACTAATATCTTCGGATGAATCCTTCGTATAATTATGATAGAACTTCACTTACAGGTAAGTTCGTTTAATCATTAATTAAAAATAGAATACTTTTTATCTCAGCCAAAGCTTCCCTAGGGATTTCCCAAATGTCCACGCGAACGAATTCGCGGGCGGAGGCACTTTAATATCATAGGTGCCTGTTTTGTATTTTCTTTCGCAATATTAACTGCTGAGTTTTAACGAAGAAGATAAAACACATTTTAAGAAATCTTCTTGTCAACTACACTCGGCTTTAGAAAAATCGCACCTCTTCGAAAGTAAGTTTAGACTTGTCCACCTGCTATTGCTAGCTAATGGTCTACTGTGTAAATGTTGATATCTATTGAAAGTACATTTAATGAGCTTTCAATTAATATTTTATTTGATTTAATTAGCATAACAGTTACCATAATTAAACGCTTAAAGCGTTATTGCTTGCGCCGCGCCGCCATAAAAGGGAAATAATAGGGGTAAATTCAGGAAATGCGGGTAAATTCGCTATCGAAATGATGGAGAAAACACACTTCAACAGTTCAATTAAAAATGGAATATAAGGTGGATACTATTGCCTATGAAGTTGCTCAAATATTGCAAAAAAATGAGGCAATTTCATGTTGCTCGGAAACTGAATCAATTGTACAAAAACAAAAACCTGTTTAAATGTACAAAAGTTTCAATGCAATGATATTAATAACAAATATTTGTTATAATTGATACCCTGCTAACTTTAAAAGTTCTTCACCAGCAGCTGTCTTTGTCATAATCACGATATTATCTTCGTACGTAAGTACGACACAAGTGTTCATCCAGTACCTAATAGTCTTTTTTTAACTCTCTTTACCTAATACTCATGGTCACCTGAGCTTTCTCATTTATCGTTTATAACCTCTAACCATAAGAATAAATATTTATTCTTATGCTCAGATTCTTTCTAATGTCTAAACTCCAAGGTTTATGGTGAGATGTTAAAAAGAAAACACAAATTATTTTCATATTTAAACTTGACAATAACATTGTTTACCTGAAACATCGGAACAAACAATAAATTACGAAAAAAACAAAACAATCATTTTGATGGTATTGGTCAGATTCTGAGTTTATTTCAAAACATTCTTTAAAACGTTCGTTCAAAGATTGATTTGCACTATTTTTTCACCAAACACTTCCATTTCACGATATTTTCGTGTAAACGTAATTTAATTGTGTAAACCACCACAAATCACAGCTGGTCGACGCCATATTTACAGATTTGACAGCAACATCGCCTCAGCGTGCCTGGGGATAGAAAATGGAACTAAATTACACGTTATCGAACCAAGACATTTGCCTAGCCGTTAAATTAAATGCCGGGATGTAATTTAGGCCGATGATTGAATGGCGCCTGTCAATGAAAAGGCTAGGCCGCTAATTGAACGACTGATTAAGCTAGTTGGCTGCGACATTAATATTATAATCACAATTAATAAATGAAGGTACGCTGGTAACTATAATGGTGGTAGCTACTCGTACCTACATGCTCACGCAAAACAAAAGTTGTGATTGTTTTGTTTTTAGGGTTTCGTACCCAAAAAGGTATGAAACACGACCCTATTACTATGACTCCACTATCCATCTGTCAGTCTGTCACTGGGCTGTATCTCATGAACCGTGATAGTTACATTACATACAGTTGAAATTTTCACAAATGATGTATTTCTGTTGCCGCTATAACAACAAATAATAAAAGCAGAATAATAAAAAGCAGAATAAAATAATACGGAACCCTTCATGCGTGAGCGTGACTCGCACTTGGCCGGTTTTTGTTTTTGTCAACAAGAAAACTCAACTTATGCCCATAATTAAATATCAACCTACAGCAAGTTAAAAGTAATCCCTCAAATTGGCCTGTTCACCTGCCCCCGGATTGGCCACCCCTGCTCGATAATGAACAAAAACCCGTAATCTGACGGCCACCAGCGATTAATACGGTGGGGTAATGATGGCAAAAATAATGACAATTTATTTGGGATTTTATTTTATTCGCGTTAAAGTCGTTTCTCGAGCTTTCCGATTTTGTGAATAATCCCGCAAGAGTAAAACAATACTTATAAAATATCTTATTCGTTTATTTATAACACAAATTGAAACACATTTTTATTCACAGACTCTTTTATTATAATTTGAAAACATTATTTTTCATTACTAGATTATAGCTCCAGCAAACTGTATACGAGACCAAAAATAACAACATACGTCTTGTAGCTAAAACTTTAGGTTCTTTTTCATCATAGTAGCGATATGAAACAAGAATCTTTCAGAAAGAATCGTAGAAGAAATTCGATGATGCCACTAGTGAATCGGTAGCTCAGTGGTAAGAGCATTGGACCATACCTCCAAAGGTCGCGGGATCGAAACCCGTCCTTAGATACGTATTATACGTCAGGCATAGACTTATTATATTACTAGCACGTCAGGTATTTTTTCTTTTTATAGTATATTATTTAGTATAGTATAAGAATCTTTCACATTAGCGTCTGTTACCGGAAGGACTATGAATCAAGCTACGTAAACAAACTACGAAAAAAAAAATCGCATGTCGTTTTGATATATCTACTACTTAGTTATATTTAGTAATTAATCGCCCTTAATTAATTAATATTGCTATGCCCTTACAGGGCGTCACATGTAAACCTTATTGAATGTTCCACCACACTATGTAATGGGATATGCAATAAATAAATACTGAAATACTTTAATATTAGACCTTCCTTATCACGAAGTAAAACAAACATCTTCCAATTATTGTGCTTCGGTTTTCAAGTAGGTCCACAAATATTTGCATTTAATGATGGTATTTTTCATGATTTCTAAAAACTACTAACTAACGAGGCCAACTACTTGCGACCAAACCTGATGTTACAACGTTTAAATCATTACAATCGGTGAAGCCGTCTTCGAATAATCGGTGTAAGTATGAAGTACCTACATAAAAAAAATATACCTGACGATTAGATAACCTCCTCCTTGTTTTAAAGTAAGTATAGGTTAAAAATATTGTAACAAAAGTTTACACCTAAAAGTACGTGCTTCATTCAAGTGCTCTAAGTGTCCGGACACGAAAGTGGCGGCGGCCGAGCGGTGGCGGGGCGGCGCGGCAGCGGAGCGGCGGCGGGGCGGGGCGATGAGAACGTGGGCACGAAACATAGCGGTCGGTCAGCCGCGTTAGTAGTGTTGTGACAGATGGGCTAAATACCATTAAGGTCCCGTGGACCTACCGATTTGACCTACTGGTAGGACCACGGTATACCACTATGTACTCGTGGTCCTACTGGACTAGGGCTTTTTAGAATATCGTAGTGACTAACCTAAATTGTATGTTAAAGAAACTTCTTAAAGTTTTTTATTTCTATTGATGTGTCAAATGTGATGTTGCTATGGAAACAATTTCTTGTTAAATCAATACCGAAAAATATTCAAAGGACGATATATATAGTAATATAATAAGTCTATGATCCTATGTCTAAAAATGTTATTTAGTTCGAAAAAATGGTCTATAGGCGTTAACTAGTTTCAAAATCGGATCCTTTGCTCATCTTGTGTTTTTTAAATGATGTCCAAGATGCCAACATCCATACTAACCCTATTAGATATATTTATTTTAAAATATTTTTTATCTAAGTAAATTGCCCAATGTGAATGTTTTGGTTTAGCTGTAAGTTCACATTGTAATAAATAAATTAATAATAAACAATAATAAATAGGTACCTACTTAGTAATCAAACAGACACTATTATATTTTCAACACAACACTACTGTAATCGCGGGCTACCAAATCAAACAAGTTTGTTCATTTGTTTTCGTCGCTCTCCTCCCGCCCGTGCATCGCTCGTCGCCCCGCTCCGCCACCGCCCGTTTCGTGCGCGGCTCCATACTGTGCCATACTGTTGAATGCATCGCCGCCGCTCCGCTGTCGCGCCGCCCCGCTGCCGCCCCGCCGCCGCCGTTTTCGTGCCCGGACACTTAGTGTCCGGACACGAAAGTGGCGGCGGCCGAGCGGTGGCGGGGCGGCGCGGCAGCGGAGCGGCGGCGGGGCGGGGCGATGAGAACGTGGGCACGAAACTTAGCGGTCGGTCAGCCGCGCTAGTAGTGTTGTGACAGATGGGCTAAATACCATTAAGGGCCCGTTGACCTACCGATTTGACCTACTGGTAGGACCACGGTATACCACTAAAGTAACTTCTTATTTTTTTTTATTTCTATTGATGTGTCAAATGTGATGTTGCTATGGAAACAATTTCTTGTTAAATCAATACCGAAAAATATTCAAAGGACGAAATATATCCTATGTCTAAAAATTTTATTTAGTTCGAAAAAATGGTCTAAGTATAGGCGTTAACTAGTTTCAAAACCGGATTCTTTGCTCATCTTGTGTTTTTTAAATGATGTCCAAGATGCCGACATCCATACTGAATAAATAGGTACTACCTAGTAATCAAACAGACACTATTATATTATTCAACACAACACTACTGTAATCGCGGGCTACCAAATCCAACTAGTTTGTTCATTTGTTTTCGTCGCTCTCCTCCCGCCCGTGCATCGCTCGTCGCCCCGCTCTGCCACCGCCCGTTTCGTGCGCGTCTCCATACTGTGCCATACTGTTGAATGCATCGCCGCCGCTCCGCTGTCGCGCCGCCCCGCTGCCGCTCCGCCGTCGCAGTTTTCGTGCCCGGACACTTATCGTCAGTTTTCCGCCCAACTAGACCCTCAAAAGTATTTCTATATTGTTTGTGTAATTATCGCGCGGCGCAATATCGGTATATTCCCCAAATCCCTCTATACATTTTTATTGGCCACTTCCACCTTCGGCCGAGAGCGACGTGACGCGACTTTTTACGTGTAAAGAGGGGTACAGAAGATCGGACACCAAAACATATTATAAACTTATAAGGAAAGATTTTCAAAAACCATAATTAAATTTAACTAGTTTTATTTGCCACTTCAACTTTATACATCTTCGTTTGCGTTTAGTATGAAAATTTTATTGATTTTAACAATATAACGATCTGTTATAAAAGTACTGACTTGTTTTAATCTAGAGCTGTATCGACAACGACGGACGTAAAATAAGTATTATATTATAACAATAATATGAACTTTAACTCTACTTTTGCAGGATTTTTCATTTGAAAAATTGTTAAAACCAGCTCATAGTGAATAGATATTTAATATCTTGAAGTACAAAATACACCTAAAATAGCCACGCTTCTTATTTAAAATTTTCCGTTAGAGAAAAGATCATGTGTTCTCAGCCGACCGGGCGATGTGAAGGATGTGATTTGTTCCGTCCCCTCCCGCAGGTAAACAATGTACTGAGGACTATTACGCCCTCTATGGGACCATCCGTCTTTTTACGTTTTACTGTGATTCTGTATAATGACAGGAACAGGTTGTACAGTTGTACGTACTACTATAACGACACAATATTTATTGTGTGCCGAACTAAGGTTGCCGTGATTCGCGGCCGCGGTTCACGCGTGAGTCTGGAGGGCTATATTATTCGCACCGTTTTCATGCGCGAACCGCGCCCGTGATTCGCGGCCGCGGTTTGCGCGCGAGTGTGGAACCGGCTTGAAAAAAATCACGTGAAGGCAGCCCGCCCACGAACCCGACTGCTTGATTTCCAGTTTGATTGATTTCAGTCATGATTCCAGAAAATATAAAAATAAGTAAATAAGCAGTTGTTATGTTTTTCAAAGATAGGTTACCTTAAAAAAATGAAAACATAGCTATTTCGAATTGAGTCATAAATAGACGACGAATTTCGAAAGTTGATTTCACCATTAAAATACCTAACTAATTGATATAATAATCATTATTCAATTGAAATGATATTTTATCAATACTTCGTCCTTAGTTGGTTCTCTACTTTGTTTACTGAAACAATAAAGAAAATAAAGTTCAACCGATTCGTGTCCGAATTCAGTCCAATCAGAAAACAGAACTGACCCTAAAGCAATATCTTTTAAACCAACACATTCTGTGCATCCATCCGAAAACCGCACTATTTTACTTGCAATTACTTGACCAAGAAAACGGTCAGCCATATGATAAGTTAGTCTAAACATGAGGTTCCCAAACTCATTTATACTTGACCATTTATTATTTCTTCTAATCAGTCAATCGACTATGCCCCTTGTACGAGTTGACACGCTCTAGTCTAGAACGTTTCTTGACATAGATAAATACGTTTACATGGATAAATCAAAGAATATGAAAGTTCAAAATAAAACGTAGGTATACCTACGTTAACGGCCAAAGAATTTAAAATAACATTTGTGTAATAATCACAATCTGATCTAGGGGTCAAAAACCAATATTACGTAGGTAACTAAACTAACGTATTCTCTCACTTCAACTTTGACATCGCGACTACCCCTTGGGGTCAGTTCACAATACTTTGAGAATGCACGGTCCAAACTGAAATAACTCGCGCGACTTCGCAACTTCGGCTGAACAAACTTTATGATAATAATGAATTCGAAAAACTTAGACATGTCTTCTGAAGCTGCGACTAGTTTCAATTTTCTTCTCTTAGGTGTTTTGAAAACTCCGTGAAAGATTGCTTCAGTTCGACAGACAGACGTTCAATCACAATAGATGTGAGTAAAGGTTGCAATCTTATTTAAAAAAGATAATGCAAAAAACTTGATAGAGAAAAGAAAATTTCAATCGGGTGAAGTTTAACAGTTTGATGATAGATTTATAAAACAACACCATTAAATTATCACTGAAACCAACTTAGACTTATAAATTCGGGACAATAAAAAACGCCACCCAAGAGCTATAACGGTAAAACACAAAAGCGTATAAAAGCGAGGCCACAATTTCGCAAATACACATAGTGGCAAATAAAAATACCTACTGTTTTGGCCGGCCGCACGTGAGGCGAATCCAATCATTTTTTCTTATTTCCTCGATTGATTGGGAAAAGCGGACATTTTTTCGTTTATCTGCGCAAACAAACAGAGGAGGGCAGGTGAGCTAAACGCCCTACAGAATTATCACTCGGCTTACATAAGTTTTATAGACAGATTTTTATTACGTCATACAGTTTAAAAACTGATAAGAAATTGTAAAAGATATAAAATTATAAAGTCAGGACTGTTCATAAAAAGGAAAATTTAACAAGCTTCATTTTGAAAGTGGGACTACTTATACGTGTACTTTTTTTTGAAAACAGACTCCGCAGTCAAAATTTCAGATATTTGGTTGGACTATTATTTTTGACGAACAAAGAAAACAAGTGTTTAACTTTATAATGTAATTTTGTTTTCCAAAACTGTATTTTAAATTATTGAACAAAATGTAGTCTCGAATTCAACGATTTAGTACGGGTGTCCCTTGACTCGCCTAAAGTCATTGGTCCTAATTTCATTTGGCCGAATTTCTTTGGCCTAAACTCCTTACGTACAATTATTGTTTGGCCTAATAGATTTTTTCGCATCTTTGTCGTTTCGCCTAAACGTTAAATTCCCTAATTATCAAAACGACTAATGTTAATTGTCCTAAAATTTATTAGCATACATATCTTTTGACACAATAATAACTACGCCGAAGTATTGTTAACCCTAATATTGTCTTGCATACATAATTTTTGGCATAACAATATTGTATTGCATTCAAGTTGGTGACAGAAACAAATCATCAAAAAAACGGGCCTGAGGCCCCCCGCTATAAAGAAAAACTTTTAATGCGAACACCATTACGTTAGGTTAGGTTAGGGTTTTGAACACTTTTATAATGCTTGCATGCATGCATGCTGCATGCTTGCATGATTTTATGCATGCATGCTTTTTTGCATGCTTGTTCACTTGCTCGCTTGCATGCCTGTATGCTTGCTTGCATGTTTGCTTGCAAAATGCTTGCCGGGGGGTGCAGGGGGGCTGGCCCCCCTGCTCGGGGGGATCGGGGGGCCTGAGGCCCCCCGCTATAAAGAAAAACTCTTAATGCGAAGACCATTAGGTTAGGTTAGGTTAGTGTTTTGACCACTTGCAGCGGAGCGAGCGAAGCGAGCGGAGCTCCCTAATGCTTGCATGCATGCTGCACGCTTGCTTGCATGCTGCTTGCTTGCTTGCATGCTGCTTGCTTGCTTGCATGCTGCTTGCTTGCTTGCATGCTGCTTGCTTGCTTGCATGCTGCATGCTTGCTTGCATGCTGCATGCTTGCTTGCATGCTGCATGCTTGCTTGCATGCTGCATGCTTGTTTGCATGCTGCATGCTTGCTTGCATGCTGCATGCTTGCTTGCTGCATGCTTGCTTGCTGCATGCTTGCTTGCATGCTGCATGCTTGCTTGCATTCTGCATGCTTGTTTGCATGCATGCATTCCTTGCTTTTGATTGCATGCATGCATATCTGCTCTTGCTTGCATGCAAGTATGCATGGCCTTGTTTGCATGCATGCATGCGTGCCATGCAAGCATGCTATTTGATCTTGATTGCATACTTGCTTGCTTGCTTGTATGCTTGCATTCTTGAGTGTGATAGGCAATTAAAAAGAAAACGACAGGTTTATCTGCTCATTCTTTATTTTTAATTACTTACCAAAAACATAATTTTTTGTAATTTAAATCATGTGCAATTGTTGTTAATTGTTGGTAAAATTGTTCAAAAGCGTTTAGTGAAATTGAGTAATTTTCAATTTACAAGTAAGTAAACATTCGGCAAAAAAAATATTAGGCGTTACACAATTGTGCGAATCGTTATTTAGTACTTTTAAACATTAGGGATTATGAATAGTTATGCTTAATGATGAATTTAGGAAGTAAACATGCGGCGAAAAAATTTTAGGCGAAGTGAAAATAGGCCAAACAAATTTAGGTCAAATGAAAATTGTGCAAAAAGTTTTTAGGCCAATAAGTAGTGTGCCAATGACAGTTAGGACAAAAAAAATTAGGCATTCCAATATATACCCGTTCTATTTAATTGTCCCTCAGTGTACACCTCGTAGTAAGTCAGGTGGTACGTGCGTGCACTTGGTCTGCAGTGCACTTGCTTGCATTTACACGAAGGTTCCCACTCCCTGAGCGGTGTTTAATCTTGAAAGCTGACTGAATTCTAATTACCACTGGAATCTTAGTACTTGCTAGGATATAATTTAGTCAGGACTTACATGGATTTTCAAATAATTCAAGAGTTTCTACATAAGTAGAAGTACAAACTTCTAGTATAATCTAGGGATGTTAACAGGTAGGCAAACCATTCTTGTAAGTGAAGTAAGTAAGTAAATTGCTAGATAAATTATTGGGCATGTTTCACAAATTCCCCACAGCACTTTTCTGGTAAGTTTTTAAGTTAAGAAAAGATTTTTTATGGTATTATATGTTATTTTAGGGGAAATAGTGGAACTCATCTGAAACCGCTGAAAACTGGCACAAGTAAACGAATTCAGAAATATAAAGCGTCATTATTTTTTTTCTCTTTTTGATTCTTTACTTGTTACAAAAATTTTTCAACTTTTGATTCTTTACTTGAAAATTTTTAATGGCGCTTTATATTTCTGAATTCGCGTATCTGATGATACTTCGTTATTTTTATCAAATATTTTCATACAAATACCTATTAGCACCTTAAAAGAAAAACCTATTACGAAAAACTAAACTAATTGTGTCAATTGGACCATGAAATGATATCCCCGAAGTTTTGCACTCAGTAGGTACTTTTCACCACGGACGAAAACTCTTTTTCTACGAAAATGATTCTTATTTCACTACAATTAAGTTCAGTTTAGTGCACGAAAAAATTGTCGGAAAATTTCCTGATAGAAACGCACGTGAACGTTAATTTGAACGTTATGCTTCAAGGATAAAGTTGAAATTTCTTCAGCTAGATTGTAACCTAACATACCTTGGTGATTTTAGGTGAAGGGTTGGCCGTAAATTCGAGGCAGGTGCCCTGAAAGTTCTATCTGATCGAGTTATTGAATCTGTAATCCTCTTTTATTACTTTTTCGCAGTTAAACTGGTGAGCACCCCTGTAGACCAATGTAATGGCCACTTATTAGCCTTTTGGTATCCCGGACTTTTTTAATACCTTTTATTCTATTGGACATCCATTCGTATATTGTTAGAATTTTAATTTTATGTAGAAAATGATCCAGTGTTTCTGTTTCATGTTTCTATTTTAGAGTAACTTAAGAAATTACGAGTTATGTAGAAGAAGACATAAACAGCAAAAAAATAATATTTTGAAACGTTGTGTAGTGAAATAAGAGTGAAGTTAAAGAGTCGGAAAAGTTCGCAGCCTTTTTGAAGCACAAATTTTGCGTTTGTATTTCTGGCAATACTAAACTTATATAGGCGGGAATGTAATATATATTGTTTGACAGCTGATTTTCTGGTGATTGGTTTAGATAAGTTCTGATTTTTTTTACTGATTAGGGTTCATTCAGACCCTTAAAAAAATTATGCTACTAGATTTGGAATGTTAATGGAGAAGACGCTTTGTCGAATACTACTGCAAAAAATGGTTCAGCAGCTTCTGGTCTAGTAATTTTGATGATAAAGATGTTCCTCGATCTTTATTATTTTTAGAACAATTATTTTTAGGCAGTGAATTTTTCCGGCTATCTATAATATATTATGTTGAAAAAGCAATTCCTCCCTTACTACACTCAGACGGAAATCAAAAACACGAGCTTTCGCACCCTGGGCAAATGCTCTATACTTACCTACTAACCATTAACTAACGTGTTGTCTAATTTTTTTATCGCGATATTTTCTGCTGCTGGCGCCACCTTTTCGTGAAAAAAGAACTATTTTTCATATCGCCCCCATCAATAAGCCCCACCACAACGTCAGCAGAAAACAACTTTTTCTGTTAAAGCCGACCGGCCAGTCACGCCGTCGACAGGTTTTTAATTAACAAACCCAAACACTTCGAGACGATGTAAAAAATTCGGTTAACGAGTTTACTGAAGGGACGAGCGCGGTGTGCTGATGAGGATTAAAGAGGAGAAAGGTAAATAACGTAATTACTGTAGCTTGTCGCCGAGGAATTTGAGAGAAAAGAGTTATGGGGCCGATGGTAAAAAATCGTTGAGCACGGAATGTCAAATTGTATCTACGTATGAAATCAAGAAAGAAATTGCACATTTATTTGGCACCACACACAGGCCAAACAACAATATTGTGGCACCACATGTCATTTTAATTATAAACAGCAAAAAAACTAAAAAAGATTCACATTGTGCATCGTCGCATCATGCCAAAACAACTTATCTCGATGGCCAAAACTGTGCTAAGTTCAGTATAAATAAGCAGCAAGCGGGACCTGATGCAATGATATTTTGCATAACAAACATCAAATACGACAAAAAAATATAAATATTGTCTAATTCAAGAACCGATTGTTGACAAGTGCATACATTTATCAGCATCATCATCAAGCATCAACATGCGCTTGCGCTTTTAAAAAATGAAAATAAATTAATCCCCGAAACCTTAAATTAAAAGTATTTATAAATAATTAAGAATTACTTTGTGTAAGAAGCGAACACTGTTTGTTACATCTTTTCCTGTAAAATTTTAATATTTCCCGCCAACTTCAAAAGTTTCCAAAGTTGATAAACTTCTTATCGGGAGTCATTCACGCCACACCGCTAACCTGTTAGCTCACGACCAACGCATTTATTTATGGTTTGCCAACTTATTTAGTGACTTAGTTTAACTTTAAATATAGTGAATTGGCTTTATCTAAGTTAGCATGCTCCATCGTAGTCCGCATCATCAATCAACACAAGGTGTGATTGTGGACAAATGCTCACTTATTTTCAATAAAATAAATAAATATGTAGCAAAAAGTTGATTGAGTAGAAATGCTTGAAAATTTTAAGTGTACCTACCAGATGTAAGAAATCACTTACCGAGTAACACTACATTAACATTATAGCCAATATATCCACAGGCTTGCTGTATCAAATAGCAGCACCGCCAAAACCTGCAACAAAAAACACACATGTAAGGAAAAAAAATACATTTCTATCTGTTGATACTTTCAAAGAAATGAATACAATTAGTTGTTAATTTTGATGTTTGTCTCTTTATGTCTTCATTTTATTTTGCCAAGCTCATGAAATGAGAAATCATAGCCAAACTTGTTAGTTTTCATGACATTTCATACAATAAAGTCTTTTGTATGCATGTAAAATTTATCGTTCTCATCAGTTCAGCCATCACCAGTAGGTATGTTTAGAACAACCAATCAACGATATTTCTATACCGTGACGATATCAAACCTCTATGGCCAAAAAGATACAAAACACAATGTTCGAATTCCAAAACTCTATCTGTTATTCTGTAAAAAAAGAAACAAAACGCATTCCACAGAACATAATTTGAAAAGTTTCCCACCAAAACGGTCGCACTCCATTGGGAAACAGTTTTACCTTCGCAATTTTCAGACAGCGTATTTCATTGCGAGAGAACGATCGCTCCACGGGATCGGCGCGTCGGCGCTACCATTTGTCTTGGGCTACCTTTAAAAGCTATTCACAACCATTACTCTTTTTTAAAAACCTTTAGACACTTCCTTTTCGTTTTTCAATCGCTCACGCTGAAGTTATCGCTATAAATGCCTTTGTTTGGCCCGTTTCGGGGATTTATTGAGAGTGTGTAATACCACCATTTCATTATAGTTTGTCAATAGTTTTGACTACCAGCTGGGTAAACAGTAGATTACGCGATTGTTACAAAAATTATTAAACGCAAACGTATTTTTTAAGTTTTTAAAATATACTAAACAGCGGCCGCCCGCGTGGTTCCCGTTCCCGTGAAAATATTGGGATAAAAAGTATTATATGTTTTAATCTAGGGTATCTACTATCTGTGTGCCAAATTTCAAGCAAATCCGTTAAATAGTTTTTGCGTGATTGAGGAACAAACATTCAAACATCTAAACATCCAAACCACAAACTTTCACATTTATAATATTAGTAGGATTACTGCAATAACTCCTAGTTTCACAAAGCCTTATGTTATTTAAAAGTTGTATTAAGTTGCCTATAGTACAAGCCAAAAAAAATTAAATTCTATCTTTTGGCCACGACTTCATCGGCTTGGAATTTCGTTACTTATACGATTTTCAAAAATATTTGCAGCCTGTTCTTTTTCCAATATCTATAAACAAATTTTCAGTGGCTTAGGCTTGAGAAAATAATTAACAAAGAGACAGACACAATCACAACCACTTTCCCGTTTATAAGAATTAGTTTGGATTTACAGACGGAAATATACTGCAGGCAACTCTATGTAAATCTTCGGGAGGAAACGTTGAGCCGTCCGGACAGGTGAATGAATATCTCGGCCGTTCGCCCATCACTCACTAAAGGCACTTTAATTACTATCCATTCGCTCTTTCAGAAATTACTGATTCAGTTTAGGATCAACATGAAATGGTTACCGAGTACGCGATAGACTTTTACTCATTAAGTATACAGGGTTATTTGTAAAACACCAAAAAACTCGCAGGAATAGATAACTAACGTAAACAACAACGTTTGTTTTACGACTTTTCGTATATTATTCAAGACAAACATACAAATGTCCGAACTTCATTTGACAGATGGATGTTACACATTGCTACTTTTCTTTGACAAGTTTATGATTGTGAAAAGAAGGAGCAATGTGTCACATCCATCTGTCAAATGAAGCCGACAGCGATGCCATTGACACTTGCGCGGTAGGGCTCGGTTCTATTCCTGCCGTTATTTCTATAAGAATTTATCCTACTAATATTAGTTTGTGGGTTTGGACGTTTGTTCCTCAATCTCGCAAAAACGAGTGAACAGATTTGTATGAAATTTGACACACAGATAGTTAACAGCCTGGATTAAAACATAGAATACTTTTTATCCCGGTCACAGGTACCCTAGGGATTTTCCGAATGTCCACGCGGACGAAGTCGTGGCGGAATTCTACTAATATTAAAAAAGTGAAAGTTTAAGTGAATGAAATCGTGGACGGCATCCAAATCGGCAGTTTCCGAATGTCCACGCGGACGAAGTCGCGGGTGGAAGCTAGTATTTAAAAACCGGCCAAGTGCGAGTCGGACTCACGGGTGTGTAATGTATGACCTAAATTTACTTGCACTAACGATCAGAAGATATAATAACATTTCATATAATTTCATTTGACATACCGATCAAATAATATAACATATACAGTTACGAGTAATATACTCGTAATTTCACTTGACCTAAACACATGTGATATAAAAATTATTTGACACAATAATCATTTGATCTAATTAACAGATGATATAAAGCACATTTCATATAACATTCATTTACTCTATTTTTTTTTTTTATTTTTTTTTTATTTTATTTCTCTACTCCACATTTAAAATAATTTTATTTGACCTATGATTTAAATGCTATAAAAAACAAGCATAGCCTGAAAATATGATTTCATTACTTATATTATATTTTTAACTACACCCATGTTTTATATCCTCCATAAAGGCTTCTGAAACAGTAAGCTTACTGCCAACATTACAGTATCGTTACGCTGCAAGTGGTCAAAACACTAACCTAACCTAACCTACCTGTTGCATTAAGTTATTCTTTATAGCGGGGGGCCTGGGGCCAGCCCTCCTGCACCCCCCAGCAAGCATTTTGCAAGCAAGCACCCAACATGCAAGCATGCAAGCAAGCATGCAAGCAAGCATGCAAGCAAGCATGCAAGCAAGCATGCAAGCAAGCATGCAAGCAAGCATGCAGCAAGAAATCAAGCATGCAGCAGGCAAGCAAGCATGCAGCATGCAAGCAAGCATGCAGCATGCAAGCAAGCATGCAGCATGCAAGCAAGCATGCAGCATGTAAGCAAGCATGCAGCATGCAAGCAAGCATGTAGCTTGCATGCAAGCATGCAGCATCAATGCAAGCAAGGATGCAGCATGCATGCAAGCATGCGAGTGGTCAAAACACTAACCTAACCTACTGGCAAGCTACATGCATGCTTGTATGCTTGCTTGCATGTCTAGTCATTGTTGTGTCATAATAATATATGAATGCTAATAGATGTTAGTACATTAAACATTAGTGGATTTGATAATCAAGCAAGCATTATAATAACAAAAGCTAGTTATTGATTGTAACATGTAAAATTAGATCAAATGATATGTATAAGAAATGTAAGTTAGATAAAAAAGCAATATATCAAATGATACTTATGGGATATAAACGTTAAAGCAAATGTAAATATGGCAAATAATAATGATGACAAATGAATAATAGGTTAAATAAAAATTATGTCATATACTTTTAGGTCAAATAAAAATTTGATGAAGTCAACGTTAGTGACATTGAAATTAGATTAACTGTTTTTATGGCAACCGAATCGCACCCTCGGACTCACGCACGAAGGGTTCCGTACCAAAAAACGGCAAAAAAACGGGTGTGTAATGTATGACCTAAATTTACATGCACTAACGATCAGAAGATATAATAACATTTCATATAATTTCATTTGACATACCGATCAAATAATATAACATACAGTTAATATAATTTCACTTGACCTAAATACATGTGATATAAAAATTATTTGACACAATAATCATTTGATCTAATTAACAGATGATATAAAGCACATTTCATATAACATTCATTTACTCTATTCAACATTTAACATAATTTTATTTGACCTATGATTTAAATGCTATAAAAACAAGCATAGCCCAAAAATATTATTTCATTACTTATATATTTTTAACTACACCCATGCTTTAAATCCTCCATAAAGGGTTCTGAAATAGTTAGCTTACTGCCAACATTACAGTATCGCTCCGCTGCGAGTGGTCAAAACACTACCCTAACCTAACCCACCTGGTGCATTAAGTTATTCTTTATAGCGGGGGCCTGGGGCCAGCCCCCAGCAAGTTTTTTGCAAGCAAGCACCCAACATGCAAGCATACAAGCAAGCATGCAGCAAGCAAGCAAGCATGCAGCAAGCAAGGCAGCAGGCAAGCAAGCATGCAGCATGCAAGCAGGCATGCAACATGCAAGCAGGCATGCAACATGCAAGCAAGCATGCAACATGCATGCAAGCATTGTGGAGCTCCGCTCGCTTCGCTCGCTCCGCTGCGAGTGGTCAAAACACTAACCTAACCTAACCTACTGGTAGGTGCATCAAAAGTTTTTCTTTATAGCGGGGGGCCTCAGGCCCCCCGACCCCCCCGAGCAGGGGGGCCAGCCCCCCTGCACCCCCCGGCAAGCATTTTGCAAGCAAGCAAGCAAACATGCAGCATGCAAGCAAGCATGCAACATGCATGCAAGCATTGTGGACCCCCCCGAGCAGGGGGGCCAGCCCCCCTGCACCCCCGGCAAGCATTTTGCAAGCAAGCCTACAAGCAAGCATGCAGCATGTAAGCAAGCATGCAGCATCCATGCAAGCAAGGATGCAGCTTGCATGCAAGCATGCGAGTGGTCAAAACACTAACCTAACCTAACCTACTGGCAAGCTACATGCATGCTTGTAGGCTTGCTTGCATGTCTAGTCATTGTTGTGTCATAATATATGTATGCTAATAGATGTTAGTACATTCAACATTAGTTATTTGATAATAAAGCAAGCATCATAATAACAAAAGCTAGTTATTTCTATTTTATAGTAAAAGTTGATTATAACATGTAAAATTAGATCAAATGATATGTATATGAAATATAAGTTAGGTAAAAAAGCAATATATCAAATGATACTTATGGGACATAAACGTTAGAGCAAATGTAAATATGACAAATAATAATGATGACAAATGAATAATAGGTTAAATAAAAATTATGTCATATATTTTTAGGTCAAATAAAAATTAGATGAAGTCAACGTTAGTGACATTGAAATTAGATTAACTGTTTTTATGGCAACCGAATCGCACCCCAAAAAAACACGTTTGTTGTATGGGAGCCCCCTTAAATATTTAGTTTATTTTTATTTTAGTATTTTTTTATAATAGCGGCAACAGAAATACATCATCTGTGAAAATTTCAACTGTCTACCTGTTGTCGTTAATAATTTCAAGCAAAAAAACGGCAAATAAAAACAATTTGTTGTGTGGGAGCCCCCCTTAAATATTTATTTTATTCTGTTTTTAGTATTTGTTGATATAGCGGCAACAGAAATACATCATTTGTGAAAATTTCAGCTCTCTAGCTATCACGGTTCATGAGAAACAGCCTGGTGACAGACAGACAGACAGATGGACAGCGGAGTCTTAGTAATAGGGTCCCGTTTTTACCCTTTGGGTACGGAACCCTAATAAAAAGTAAACAATTCTCAATTACCGAAGCATTATAGTCATAACCTTCTCCCTGTCGTCCCTCAATCTGGACGCGTCATTAATCAGCCCCTGATCACCATCCTAACTGAATGCTCTCTTTAACTCCAGCATTTATCGACGCCATCAATACAGCCTAGCTGACTGACGGTGAATCACTTTTAGCGACCGTTTTAGCCCTTTTTAGCGACTGGATTTCATTTAGAGTTGTTTTTCTTTATCGCCATTATCTTCAAAAAACAAAAATACTAATAAAACAATGTTATCTTTTAAACTTTGTGTTAAAAATTATTAAGAAGAATTAGATTATTCGTCTCTTCTGTTCTTAATTGCAAATTAGGTATGATTGCAATATACTTTACTAAATAACAATCAGTAACGTCATTTAAAAACTTTTAATTTTACAAACCTTAATTACCAAGCACGTTACAATAATTGAGCAACACCCCGCCAATAACCCGTATTCTCATTACAGAGTGGATCCGATCAATTCGCTGAAACTGCGAACAGCGATTAAGCGGAATGACATATTATGTCGGCGAGCGAACACAGCAATTAAAAGCGAAATGACATCAACGAAAAGCGGAGGTGGAAACAAATGGAAACTGTCAAGCGTGAATCGTACTGGCGAAAGAGAGTTCACTACTGTACTGATATGAATAATTTTTTTATAAAAAATACGATTACCTTGCCAAAACGAATTTAAAAGTTATATAACAAGTGAAGG
This sequence comes from Agriphila tristella, assembly GCA_928269145.1. Lineage (NCBI taxonomy): Eukaryota > Metazoa > Arthropoda > Insecta > Lepidoptera > Crambidae > Agriphila > Agriphila tristella. The sequence continues at coordinate 530,653 of OV743440.1, read as the reverse complement.
GCACATGGGAAAAACATGCAATGTCACAAAGACAATGAACTGAGAAATTGCTAAATTAATATTTTGATCCTTGAAAAAAAAGTACTGCACTTGCACTGTATCAATATTTTACTATGAATATTACTCCGTGACTATGCATGTTACTGCAAAGTGTGTTTTGGCGTTTCGTTCTTCCAAATATATACTTCACAATGGCCTGTGCCCCAGCAGCAAGGACATTAAAAATGGCTGGTGGATTGCAGTCGTTCTGTGGAACAAATTATCAAAGAGGTCCCTACAATCGTCTGCAAAGCGTACAGAATATGGCACGTGCAGAAAAAGACCTAAAGATAGGCTGTTTTGATGATGAACCTGCAACACCTAGCTAAAGGTTCCATTGCAGGAGAACTCTAAGCCACGGCTGTGAAAGGGCACGCAGCAGTACGAACGGCGCGGGAGCAGTGATTGATTCCCGCGCATTCAATGGGGCCGCACGTTTTTTGCACGAATGCCGTTGAAGTGTCGGCCGATTTATTTGACGGCTCCGAATGACGTGAGATATGGTCGGCGGTGTTTGAATCTGAATGGCCTTAGTTATTGGCGACAAATCGCGCGATTAATATTTTTCAATGGTTTTTGTGTTGTCGTAATTTGTACTTCTGTTTAACAATTGTGATATGAGGTAGGTACTTAAGTAAATGCCCAAAAGTTGTTGAGTTTTGGTTTAATAAAGAAATTTTTTCTTTTGTTACAGGTTTTACATAAATGAAAACTTCGTCTTACTTATTAATCTTCATAATATACAACGTTTCCAAAACTTTAAATAACATTAAAACAAAATTATAATAAACAATGTAAAGGCTATTTGCTATATTGTAAAGGATTTGTAGTACTTACCTGTGAAATATTTTCAAATTTACTTGAGTTTTCAAATTTTGCATTTTTATATCCAATTTATTGTAAATATTATTAATATTATTTTCATTTCCGAAGGGCAATCGGGAAATGTAATAACTTTGTATTTAAATAAGTTCAACGGTTTATGTAGGTATCTACAATAAGACAGACAGAGTCTACTTTCGCCTTTATAATATTAGTATGAATAACACCATCCTGTCTTACCCCATACAGAAAATTACATACGATAATTTCGCACGTATTAGGCGACACGTCACGAGATAACTTCAGTCCCGTTTAAAAGCGCACCATTTTTCAGCGTGACGCGTGACGCGGCCGTTTAGGCGGTGTAAACACGTCACCTGTCACGTGTCACGTCACCGGTGCAGCGTGACGCCGGAAAAGGGAGCGCCTGAGATGTAGTATGGAGTGGAGGTGACATAGGTAATATTTAAGTTCGGTGTCGTTTATAAGTTTATTGTTTTCAGCCAATGATTTGACACTTTCATTTTGGAATTAGTTCTTGAATATTTTTAGTATCGTTATCTCAGAATCATCAGTCATATAAGCCAACAAGAGAGAGAGAGAGAGAGAGAACAACTAAACTATAAATAAAATACTAGACTTCGTCTGCGTGGAAAGTTTTTTTTGCTATCCCTCTGGAACAAGACTTTTTTTATGAAAGGTACGACCTTCTCTGTACCCCTGACAACGTGTATGTAAAATTTCATGCTGGTCGGTTCAGTAGCTAAGACGTGAAGGCGTAACAAACAAATAAACACAGCGAAAGTCCGTTGACTTTCGCATTTATATATATAGATGCCGCATCCACGAACTCTTCCCTATTTTCTACATCCAGTGTCGGTTTGAAAAATTACATCCCCGCAAAGCATTGACATATTCTATCGCTGCTCTTTATGGAGTATATCTGACGATGATACACGACTTGCGTAATTTTTTACAAGTTTCCCTTTATTAGGTCGCGTCAAAATACAAGGTCACTTTACTGTAAGTAAGTATAATCATGTATTATTATAGAGCTTGAGGATCATACCGTTTCCAAAGTACCAAAATAACAGATTTTTACGTTCGTTACTTCGATCCTGCGTGTGAAATCGATCCCGTCGTGATTAGGGGGGGCTGATTTTTGTAGTGTTCTAATTGACCGAGCGAGCACGAAGTGCGAGCGAAGCGTCTCTGCTTCAGCTTGGGCAAAAATTCTTTCGTATGTCTGTATGTTCTCTTCTACAGGTCGCATTTCTTAACCGATTCTCGTGAAAATTTGTGAGCAAGTTCGAAAATTATATAGATTTTTTTTCGAGCCAGATTTTTTTCAAAATGGCGGAGATATGTTAAAAAAACAGGTTTTACGGCTTACCAGCGCTGTCTGTTCTCCTCTACAGGTCGCATTTCTCAACCGATTCTCATGAAATTTTGTGAGCAGGTTTGAAAATGATATAGAATTTTTTTGTCACGCCACTTTTTTGTTTTTTTTTAAATGGCGGAGATATGTATAAAAAAAACATATTGCAGTCCAGCTTTCCGGCTCTGTCTTTTCTCCTCTACAGATCGCATTTCTCAACCGAATTTCGTGAAATTTTGTGGGCAGGTTCGAAAATCATATAGATTTTTTTTAAGTTGGGACAGTTTTTCAAAATTTTTCGTAATGGCGGAGATATGTAAGAAAAATATATTTCAGTCCGGCTTTCTGGCGCTGGATGTTCTCCTCTACAGGTCGCATTTCTCAACCGATTCTCGTGAAATTTAGTGAGCAGGTTTGAAATTGATATAGAAATTTTTTGTCACGCTACTTTTTCGATTTTTTTCAAAATGGCGGAGATATGTAAAAAAAACATATTGCAGTCCAGCTTTCCGGCTATGTCTTTTCTCCTCTACAGGTCGCATTTCTCAACCGAATTTCGTGAAATTTTGTGGGCAGGTTCGAAAATTATATAGATTTTTTAAGTTGAGATAATTTTTCTAAATTTTTCGTAATGGCGGAGATATGTAAGAAAAATGTATTTCAGTCCGGCTTTCTGGCGCTGGATGTTCTCCTCTACAGGTCGCATTTCTCAACCGATTCTCGTCAAATTTTGTGAGCAGGTTCAAAAATTACATAGAAATTTTTTGTCACGCCAGTTTTTTGAAATTTTTCATAATGACGGAGAAATGTAAGAAAACATATTTCAGTCCGACTTTCCAGCTGTCCATTTTTCTCTACAGGGTCGCATTTCTCAACAGATTCACGTGAAATTTTATGAGCAGTTTCGATGATTATAAAATTATTTTTAATTTAGCCAGTTTTTCTAAATTTACCAAAAATCATAATTTCGAAAAATGTTTAAAATTAGAAGCGCCATCTAGCTGCGAATATACCTACCAAATAATACCAAACAGCACGTACACTACTACGTGCTTTGAAAAGCTCGTGAACAGTGTGGAAAAAAGGGTGGCGACATCTTTTAGATTATTTTATAAACCACATACAATTTGAGCTACTTTTTAACGCGAGGTCTACTGCTCAGGGAGCCACTAGTAAATAGCATAAAGTTAATATTAGTGATTATTTGACAGCAACCATGAAACCTAATTCTTAACGAGTCTCTTGTTTTAAATTTCCATGGTTAATTCAGTATCCAGTTCATTCGTGATCATGGCGCATGCAACTGCGCCAAAATATCGGAGTCTCAAAAATAAACAGGTACATAATGTAAATCCCGATATAGTTTTATTCTGTTAACGATTCTAATGTTAAAAAATATAGGTACCTATTTTCTTTGATCATTTGAATTTTACCATGTCACTTAACCATTATCGAACTAAAAATGGCAAGACTGGTCCAATCCTTAAACTTGTTCCCCACTTTAGTCCACAATGTCAGCCTGTTATTTCGCAGCAAATAACCATTTAGTTGTATCGACTAGTGGCCGGCTACGTGCCCCCGGGGGCACCAATCGGTTTACACCTACGAGTAAATCATCGGTAAGCCGCACCTGACAACCGATTTATTGCCATATCGAATAAAAGTTGCTCTTATTTCTTACTGCCTGCGGTAGCACACCTATTTGTTGTATTGAGTTTTAACACAATTTGATGTTCTGTTGTGTTTGAATGAAATAAAGCATGTCCTCTTGTGCTGTTTGTTGTCAAATTAAAAGAAAGACGCAGAATGCGGAAATTCCTCGAATTTAAGCGGTTCATAATAAGGTATTAACATGAAGATAATCTTTTTCAGTAGTCCAATGTTTTGATTTCGCAATAGGATTTAATAACAGCTTAAGGCAAACCAGCCAAGTGCGAGTCAGACTCGCGCACGAAGGGTTCCGTACCAAAAAACGGCAAAAATATCATATTTGTTGTATGGGAGCCCCACTCAAATATTTATTTATTCTGTTTTTAGTATTGGTTGTTATAGCGGCAAAGTACATCATCTTTGAAAATTTCAGCAGTCTAGATATCACGGAATCATGAGATAGGTACAGCCTGATAACAGACAAATCAAAAGTGAAGACTTAGTAATAGGGTCTCGTTTTTACCCATAGGGTACGGAACCCTAAAAACTGAACAAAAAGAATGTCTTACAATAAAAATTATGTCTCTTCTAAGTTAGTTCTAATTACTTTTCTCATTCTTAAAGCTGTTAAGTAGTTAAGTACAAAAGTTGTTTCTCATAACTAGCTTTAGTAATTATCAAGCCCACCTTGAGTCGTCAGGTTAGTTAGGCCGGCCGTAAACGGTCGCCGTTTGACAACTCGAAGTAAAGATACAATTGTTGCGGAAAAGGAAGTTCTGTTATTGCTTGATGAAAAGTGCGGCCACGGTACTATTGTGTTGTAAAAGTCTTGTACAGAAACTTCGATGAAGAATAAGGACTTAAAGACCAATTCAAAAATAATTGTAAATAAAGAACTGTATTTCCATTTATGTACTGTAAGGTATTATTTAGCCGGGAAATACAATATTATTTTAGAAGAAACATAAATATACAATATGTTACAAAATAACCCCTAATTCCGAATATGATACGCTGGCCTGCAAAACTTAGTATTACAGAGGTCTATTTTCATACAAACGAGGTAACTTTGAAGCATTGGTTCTCCGCCCAGGATTAAACGTGGTGTGATCTGATGATGGCCATCCAGGGAGTGAATGGAGAAGATTCACATCCCCATACACACCCAATTGATCTGATCAGCATTCTAAGAGATGTTTAAATACAATTTCATTGATTAGCTTTAAAATTAATACTTTGCACCTTACAAATTAATTTTACAACTTTAGCACTTAGACGGCTAGGTGCGACGACGAGCGGGCGCAGCGAAAGAGGAGCCCAGGAGAAGGTTAGGTTCCATTGTGACCAACAACGCCAGAACCGACCTGATGGCGTATATGCATTATGCCACAAGTTGTTTTCATCTTTCCATCTCATTTTAACAGTGGTCAGTCTGACATGGTTGGACAGAAACTAAATGGTTTCGGAGTTGGGACCAATGGTTGGTGGTTGGGACACAGTTAAAGTGCAAACCATTATTTTTGTAGTGATAATATTAAATTATAGGTCTATTATTATTTTAAAGTGCTGATATACAATTTTATAGCTGTATTCATTAAATTTAAAGTGCTATTAAATACATCCCATAGACTTCTGTAATACTTAGTTTTGCAGGCCAGTGTAGATAGAGACCATAAAAATAAACTATGGGACCAACTCTGAAATCGCGAAAAAAAATCAGCTGTTTCATACATTTTGATAATTTCGTTATGAATTTTTGTATGAAACAGCTGATTTTTTCAGTTTCATGGTCCTTGTCCGCCATTTTCTTTGAAAGTCTCTACTTCTCGTTTTCTAAGTAATACACATTCATAATTATACACATACTGATACTTCTCCGAACAAAACTTTAAAACAAGTGTACGGTTTAAACAAATCTGACAAAACAAGATTTTTAAACTCGCTTCGCTCGAACAAAATTGTTCAGCAAATTGTTTGTCTACTTTCAGCGATTGTCCACCTCCGCGCTTATAGTTGTTTTTAAACTTTGTTCACTTAAGTGAATAGGGAGGTCAGCTAAACTAACTTAAGTATACCTAGTTTGTAGAACTTTTGATATATTATTTTTAAAATAGAGCATGGTAATTTTGGTCTCATTCAATAACATTCAGCCAGATTAAGAATCATAAAATACAGATAATTTTCCATTTTCTGTCCGTGCGTAACCACAAATAAGTCCCAATCTAAATATATACGTTTTAGCGATAGTTCCCAAGTCAAACAGTATTTAATCTACTTCCTGTAAACTTACAGCTAACCTGAGGTTAACTCCTCACGGTAAACTTAGCCAGGATTGTGCCAAACCCGCCTCCCCCCACCCCCCTGGAAAACTTGCCGCTAAAATTGGCTGTCCACATTTAAATTTCAATGTGCGACATTATGAACATAATGTTGAATGAAAGTAAAAAAAACCGGCCAAATGCGAGTCGGACTCGCGCACGAAGGGTTCCGTACCAAAATACGGCAAAAAATCACGTTTGTTGTATGGGAGCCCACTTATTTTTTTCTGTTTTTAGTATTTGTTGTTATAGCGGCAGCAGAAATACATCATCTATAAAAATTTCAACTGTCTACCTGTTGTAGTTATTAAAATCGAGCATAAAACGACAAAAAGTCACGTTTGTTGTATCGGAGCCCCCCTTAAATATTTATTTTATTCTGTTTTTAGTTTTTGTTATTTTTTTTTTGTAAGTTTGTTTGCAACAGAAATAAAATGAAAAATTGAAAATTTCAACTGTCTAGCTGTCATGGTTCATGAGATACAGCCTGGCGACAGACAGACGGACAGCGGAGTCTTAGTAATAGGGTTCCGTTTTTTACCCTTTGGGTACGGAACCCTAAAAAGTCTCACAATCAGATGTAAAAATTCAATCTAAAAATTTAGTACCTTTTTTAAGTCTGATTCTAAAGGGTTCTTTACAATAACGAAGTAACATGAACTTTAGTAATGCCACGTTTTCCATGGTCGTAATAATTATTAATAGATTATACCTACTTCACACACATTTTCATTAGCAAAATTTTGAAACGTTTGGTATGAGCACCCTGACTACTTTTAAGGAAAGTTTTCATCAATTTTCACTAGACAATGTCCCAACTTTTGCCATTTTCTTTAACCCACATGAGCTGACGCATCCGAGATGGCTGACACGGCTGTCTAGACCAACACCTCAGCACAGATTAGATATTTCTACGTAAACCTTGGCTCCGGACGTCATATTTCAGGCTCACCACACAGAGCTCTTTGCCTGATTCACCAATTACGCTAACACACCACCTAAGGTGAAAGCACTGCTTTTAGGGAATTGAGCGAACTGGATACTTGATATTTTAACAAATTTTTTATAGAAGACACCTTTTTCAGAGATCGAATTTATCTACTTCCTTTGTATTTATAGAAGTAGTTCGTGAAAAATGATAAAATAAGTTAGGTTAATCAATAAAATTAAAATAAGTAATAAAACATCTAATATATTGCAGCATTCCAGGGTAAGTTTAAGAGCGTGTTACCTACTCAATAATATTTGGACACACGAGTTCATGTCAATCATTCACTTGTCATAAATCTAATTCAAGCCTATTGCATGTGGTGAGAGGTATTTTGATCCCCTTGAGCATTTTATAACCCGCAACCACCGTGGTTTAGGGTAAAGACGGGTGGTGGTTCAAAAACGACCATTAACGTCAAATAATGCGGTTGTTGACTCTGAGTAACATTTTTGCATGACGATATCCAAGCCTCCAAGGAACTTCTAACGGTGCGAAAAAGAACCCCAGTTCCACATTTTTTTTCTTTAAAAACAGAATCGAAGTAATAAGTCCCTTACATTTACAGTGGCAAGACACTCGGAAGTTAAGTAGAGATATCGAAAGGTGACCGAGGGCAGACACCGGAATAAACCGTGACCCTCAGGAAGCACGTGTGAGTTATTGCCCCCCACCGACCCCCCCGGCCCCCACACAACGAAGGTGACCCTTGAAGATGTGTAGATTTATTCAACGTGAAGAGCTTTATTACCCAAACGTATAAGCTAATGCCATTAGAAAAAAGGTTAAAATTTAAAAATACCTTATGTTATTATAATACTCGAACGAAGCTAAATGTAAGTGTTGGAGATGAAATGAAAAGTTAGGTAAGACCATAGAAATAGAATGTCAAAGAACAACAATGTCAATAAACAGGTGATCCAAAAACGAATGCATACATGCAAAGGAAATTAATAAACTATGTTCCATACTGTTTTCTTTGTCGATAAACGAATAAATGTAGAGAAATTTGGTTTTAGAGAAATGTGTGGCAATATCTTATTTACCTTTGAAAAGTGTGATTACTTGGATTGTTTCTTTTTGTCACATCACAATTACTTAGAGCACAAGACACCATGGCTCCACGATACCTTTATTTTAAATTCTAATTAAGATTAACAAATATTTTAAACAAACTGTGATTGCTCATTTGCTAGGCGGGTCGCTAGGGGCTCTTACTGTAAAAAATGTTGGCACATGTCACTTGTTCCTTTGTCTCTTTTTTACATAGACCGTGTCCGTATGATGGTAACTTCTCTTTTCCACGCTTTGTTGGTCTTCTAGAGCGCAGTGAAAATTTTTCTATGTCTATGGGTAAGACATTGGGGATATTTTTGTGCTCGCATTGTTTGAAACCTTTAACTGCCTCTGTGGTCTAGTGGTTCGCCCACCCGTGTAAGAAGCAGGGCTCCCAGGTTCGATTCCCAGGACTGAGTTCTAAACTAAATCGTTATGGTTTGTGGTAGAGCTAATTTTAAGTCCGCCTGGCTAGCTACCACCGTCTTACTTAAGTCTGACGCCATAACAACAATTTAAAAATTGATGTTTTCCGGCAGTTTTAGGTAAGATACCCAGTTCCTCAGTGGTGAGGATTCCGGGTGTACTACACTTAACCTTCGGCAGGTGAGGTGAAAGTCAAGCATTATCCCGTTGTGCATAAAATATGAGGCTTTAAAACAAAAGTTAATAAAAATTCCTCCACAAATCACCTTACACGACAACATCACCACGTACAAATTGATTGGTCGGTGTGTCCAACTCTACATGCAGCCCGGCTGCCCATATAAACACGAGCAAAAGTGACATGCAGACAATTTTCTCTCCTGTCCGATGCAAATGAGACCATCTGGTTGCCGCCGTGACTTACCAACTTTACAAGCAACTGTATTCACTCTTAAAACAAGGACCATAAGACTGAAATCAAATGAAATATCCACACAAAAAGGTTGGCCTGAAAACCATTGTATACGTGCATGTAAAACAATCGTTTTGGCATTTGAAATAGAGTTGTGTATTGTATATCTGATTGCGAAGGTTGGTTTGTTAGAGGTCGCAGGTCCCACGTGGGATTCCAAAATAAAGTGATGACCCTAAAGCGCTGGCGTGTGATTTATAGGGCTGCCACACATGTGAAAATGGCTTCCTTTTGCGTTATGCTAATACGAGAATTCGTTGGGAAACTACTTTTAATTGAATATGCATAGCTTCAGATCCAGGATGGCTAGAGCTTTGTGGTCTTTGCTATTTGTAGGACCTTCGGTTAGTACACAAATAAAGCTTATTAGGTTTCAAATTAATGTGTTACATTGTAAATCTTGTATGAAGGTTTCTTCTCTATAAATAAACTGATCAAAAGCTTCAGATAAAAGACTAACTTACTTTGTTTCCACAAAAGTCCTATACCTAATATAACTATTGCCTAATTTAGTGTTTATTTTTATGCTAACTACTTAGGCTGAAAGTAAAATTCAAAACCATTAGCATAACCAGCGTTTTTCGATAGCCATTTCAATTGCACTATTCCAATGAAACATAACTTTTAAATTCATTTCCAAAAAAACCCAGACAATCTCAACTTTGCCTTCTCAGACGAAGATTCCTTATCCAATTTATCTCCAGTAATTGTTTCCAAAGGTCTAGATCCAAAATTTACTGTCCAAGTCTGCCTAGACCAGGCTTAAATCATACCTGGGTGGCAGGTAACTGTGGCCAGCCGACCGTGAACCAGATAGTAATAAATTTGTCCTTTCTATAAGTAACTCGGAGACCATAAAAGTCTCCGTGGCGACCCGATGGAGCGTGACATTCCTATAAAGAATAGTTGAGCTAAAGGTGAAAGGTTAACTTCAATTTTTTAAGCAGCTGTAGATTTTGTTAAGATTTTGACGAAAGGTTTAATGTGACTGGTTTTATTTTATTCCTTCTTTCATTCTTTTACTGTATTAGATGGGAAGTATATTGACAAGAATTCGTTAGAGTAACTGCAAGATTCATTGCATTTCATAAAGTTGCAGAGGCTATTAACCATAAATTGCTAACGACAAAATATGTAATAGTTGCCAACACTTGTGTTAATTTGTATTCTCTTACAACATAATACCCTCAAAGTCCAATGTTCATTAGCTAAGCTGGTAGTCCAAAAGGTCGGAATAGAATATCTATTGGCCATTACCCTCGCGGTAACTACCAAACTTTTTCGATTACCACCTGCCCCTTACCCTTTGAATGCCAATTACTGAGTAGTGGCGCAAGTTTACTTTGTCTGTAGCTAGATGGAGTTGTTTTGAAGGGAATTGACTGGTGGAACTTTTCAAATGAGAGAAAACACGCTTAGGACTGGAAAGGCTGAAAGTAATGACTTCAACTGTTTTTGTGGATAAAAAATATCTTTTTTTTTCTAATAAAACGCAAAATATCGTAAGACTTCCCGGCTCACCCTAAGACATTTTTTGCGACACATAAATTTTATCTTTTTTAGACTGAGATGTCGTCTTTGAGCACCAGACTCGTCATGAATTTTATTGCCATAGAACTCAACCTGATAAGTATAACTGTTGACTTATTGCTGACTTTTTAGGTTATCTTTAACAAACTATTAATTTTATTAATATCGAAAAAAAACCACACACCTACTTGCCCTAAACCATTGAACAGTAAAAATAATACACCAAAATAAAAATGGCATAAACAGGGGTCCAAGGCGTCTGGCCGTGCATTATGCAGGTGTTAGCAAGAGGCTCACGTCCTCAGTAATTAGATGAACCTCATTAGCCCCAGGGTGAGGGGGGGAGGTAGGTAACACCGTTATTGGGGCCTTTGCATTTGTCTCCTGCCGACGCGGTGTATATTAATGAAAGTGCGAAACCTTATTTTGTTACGAATGCTCCTGAGAGATGTGGTTACTTTTAGGAATTTCTGTTTCTTTAGATGTCCAGGGTTATTCTTAGTTGACGTTGGAAAATGAGTTACTAATATCTCGATTTTGGACACTGTTAACAAAACTGTAATAATTGTAAACGATTACAATTTTGTAATATTTTGCTTTCATTAGAAAGCAAAAAATAACAAAAACCCTCTGCAGCTCGTCACGCACTCTTATTGATCTCAAAAAACTGTACCTACATTTACCCAACAAAACTATTTTATAAGTATTTATTTTACTCAAGGGGTTTTCAGGTTGGATAAAGAGAATTCTGTTTATATTCTACGTTGGTCTCGATTAGATATTGGTCTCGTTTGACTTTGAATGCGATTGAACTCAATTACTCGTTTAGGAACTAAATTAAGACTTTTTATAATCTCTACCTTCCTTACTAGGTTTACGTCTCTAATGATTATGTTATGATTAATCGCTGCTTTCGGAGGCTTGACCTCTACCTACACATGTAGAAATTTGGCCGGAAGGCCGCGCCTCTACATTCGATCCTTCCGGCTGGCCCTCTATATGTGGAGGGTCCATAACAATGGTCCGATAACAGAGAGTGGTCCATTTTCACAGTTGAGGGAGTCAGGGCAGGTGACCGTCGCCGTAAATCTCGGCCGATAGCCGCTCATAAATATTGAGCGGCCGCGGTTACGAGCGCTAATGACGAGCGAAGCGGTGACGATTTGTTGGAAATCACGGAAAAGTTGGTACGCAAGCATTCAGACTGTGTATTGGCAATCCATCATCGCTTTAGGGCTTCAAGGATTCAACTGACCTTTAAAAATAGGTAAAGGTATCGAAAAATATAATACTTAGATAAGTTACATTTTAGCACTATTTAGCACAGATACCAATTATTTTGTCTATTAGGGTTAAAAATAAGGTGTCTTTATTTCGCTATGAGAAACTTACAATTTATCACCACTGTCTACTTTTTCAAATTTTAGCAAAACGATAATAAACACAACAATACCTGAAAAGACTTGGTATATTGGCTCGAGTAGCAAAGCCAGTCGTTGTGATAAAATTATACCTTCCTGCCAAAAAAGAACAACAGAAAATTCACCATCAAAATGCTACAAATTTTCAACGAGCGAAATTGTTTGTTCTCCCAAAACCGCCGTGTCACGTCACCGCGCACGTCACGTCGGCGTCACGTCCACGTCGCGGCGCCGTCACGTCGCCAGTCAGGTAGCGCAGGCAATTTTTAACGCGACAACATTTAAATTAAATTCCTTCCGCACGTACGCGGCCACCCTTAATTTAGGCAATTTCACGTGAAAACCTTACGTCTCAGTTTCAATTTAACTTGACAGTTAGTGCTTAATGATATTTCAGCAGTGAAAATGTTCAACTCTTTACTTTAAGTTCTCTGGATTAAATAGATTTAGCTTGTGTGGTGTTTCTATTAAAAGTGTATTTAATAAATATCATATTTCTCACTACATATGTACTTAGATACAAGGTATTTTGTTTTTACCTTTATAATTAGTTGAAACTTTTGGCTCGTTGATAATATCCCAATAATACCTAGCTAAGTTATAGCCTCACGCAATAGCAAGTCAAATCTAAAAGGCGTTCGTATGTAGTACCCAGGTAGTACCTAGTTTTTCAGACAAAAACAAAAAGTTAAAAATACTACATACATTTTTGTATATACGAAAGCCGAAAACGGGTCACATATTTTTATTTTCCGAATCATTATAAAAATGATACCTTAAAAACTCACGAAGTTACAAGCTGTGTTGTCCCGTTAGTAGGATCCTGTGCGTTGATTATGGTTTTGAAAATATTATTTAGTCAAAATATAACACGATAAAAAATATAACTGATTCTGAACAGTTTTCAGGTTTCGTATATACTAAAAATAACCTTGTTTATTTCATAGATTGCAAATTTAGTGGGTAAGGTATGTAGTTGTTTAAAATGCATTAATATTCAGAGTGCGCGGCTGAGTTACAGTCTTACGTCTAGACTGCTTAAGAAATACCTTAATTGCACCGACGACGACACCGGAAATGGAAAATTGTTGCGAAAACTGATAAAAACTGTTTCTGAAGATAAAAACAGGTAAATAAATACCTAGTAATTTTTGTGGATGATACTTTTTTAGCCGTAAAAAAGAAAATTTGGAAACTTAAAATTAATAGAGGCTGCATGCATTTTTATTTCCTCTCCAAATTTTAAGGATGTGTTCAGTCCATGAAATTAAACAACTTTCTCCATAAAACATGTGTCGAAATACTCCATAAAGTTTTGGTCATCCCTTACTAAACTGATCACGTGATCTTTTTGATTTGTACGGAAAGTCTTTTTTTTTTTCATATTTGGCCCTATGTTTAGTTTCACGAACTGGACACATCCTTAAAATTCGGAGATTGAATAAAAAGACACCTTGTATGCACTTTATTGAAATTATTACGAAGGTGTATAATAATTGTTAGTAATTGTGTGTTTCTTTGTTTTTGTAAATGTAGAAATTATAATTTCAGCATCCTGAAGTCTGACTAATCAATGAATACCACCTATAGTTGGCACTATGTTTGTGACTAACTTCTTCACTAAAGCTTGAGTTTTCCAGGATACTTTTGCGTCACAGTCACAGCTTTCACCCCTAAGCGATTAGCAATTTTTATTTCCAACAGTTCGTCATGGGGCCTTCGTTTTACCCTCCTCCGTGGTGCGACAGGTGACGTCATTCATTTTTTGTGTATTAATTTATTCAGCACAACCTGCTCTGTATGCAGGCACGTGAAATAAAGTCATTTCATTTAGGAGATATGAAAAAATCGACCTTTGACTCATTAGTTTGCTACATAAAAATGAAAAAGATTTATTTAGATTTGTCTGGACATTATACTTTGCATTTATCTGTTGATAACAATACAATTGAGTAACTGAATTTGCCTTAAGTAATTCCTGAAAATAGTACTTAAGTATTACTTTTTCCGTTGAGCTTTTACATCGGATATAAAACAAACATTTCTCATAACGCCTACACATTCCATAAAAGAAACAACAGAGAGTAACTTTTAATCCTTTTAACGTGTTTATATAAATCAGGCGTGTTTATCGCGAACTATGCCTAAGTTTCGCGATGACGGAGCAGTTTCAACACAGTTTTTTCGCAAACATTTCTTAAGTTGCCGTGTTCACAATTTGACTTACTGTAATTGGGCATAAATCTTCACCTTATATTTGTTTGTTTCGCCCAAGTTTTTTGACGATTCTGTTGTTTTATTGTTTGTCTTTTTATTTAAGTGTACTTAGTTGCTTATCAAAACTTTCTTAGAGCTGCAAATAACATGATGATTTATTTGTTTTATTTGTCCTTTCTCGAAAACAATTTTATTGTTAATGAGGAAAAACAAATGTGTATTTTTTACGTAAGTATTTTTTACAGTAAGGGGAGAAGCCGTATTTTGGTACTTGTATTGTGATAACAGTTAACAAGTTCATTAGTTAAATTATTTGGATTTAATATAAAAGAACGAATTCTAAATCTTCTCCTTATAACGTTGTCACTCGTCAGGTTACTTTGGCAAGTTTCCCGTGCGTGCAATAGGTGTACTTAGTTCTGTTGCCAAATTCAACTGAGTATTTTTTTTGAGGAAAAAGGTTTGTAGGTATCCATATAAAGATACAATGGAAAATCAAATCACTTACCTATATAACCATTTTTATATCTAAGTAATTTGATTAAAATATTATTTCTTTCTGTCTGTCTGTCACCAGGCAGTATCTTATGAACCATGATAGCTAGACAGTTGAAATTTTCACAGATGATGTATTTCTGTTGCCGCTATAACAACAAATACTAAAAACAGAATAAAATCCATATTTTAGGGGGGCTCCCATACAACAAACAGTTTTTTTTTTTGCCGTTTTTGGTTCGGAACCCTTCGTGCTCGAGTCCGACTCGCACTTGGCCGGTTTTTGATTACGCACTCAGATTGAAATCTTGATAAAACATGAAATGCGAGCGAGAGAGCGGCAATACCTGGACGGCCTCTTAAGAATGATATTAAGGATATCCCATTCTTTATACGGGAATTCCAATGAAAACTTAAAAGGATAATAAAGGTAGGTATAATCCCATTTTATCGCTTAACATGATCCCAACAACCTTTACGATCTAATTTGGCATCAGTCCGGCCATTTGGCAACTCCGCGCCGTCATTGGGTTGACATATTGCAGGTGGGGACACTACAGCCTACTGCACTTTGGAGAAAAATTACTATGCTTACTTAAGTGCTGAGAAGCTCGGTGGCGCAGTCGTTTAGCGCCTGGCCCAGCGATTGCGGAAGTTAAGCAACGTTCGCAAGGGTCGGTCATGGGATGGGTGACCAAAAGTTTATTATCTCGAGCTTCGGAAGGCACGTTAAGCCGTTGGTCCCGGTTGCATTTGCAGTCGTTAACACCCACCAATCCGTATTGGGCCCGCGTGGTGGGTTATGGCCCATCCTCCTTACCACCCATAAGGTTCCCGTTGTACATAAAAAAGTTAGTACTTAACCCAATACATTAATTAATCCAAGGCCACTCCCTTGTCATAATCTCCACACTTGAAGGAAATCGCAGTGTTAACCATTTCAACTGAAAACGATTCTGTCAATTTGAATTGAACACCATACTCCAAAAAATTTGCATCATGCAATATTACAAATCTTGATTTTATAAGTAAGATCAACATGAATTTAACAATACGACATGGGTACAACGTCACGTCATTATTATTGTAGAAAAATATGTTCTAGCCAACATAAATAAATAAAATTCAACCAAATATTAATGAAAAAAATCAATAACGAGACTTATTAAGATCTTTTTTTTTTACTTTTTATAACAAAAAAAAATATTTTATTGTTAATTAAAAGTAATGGGAAAATGGGCTAAATGTTACCCCAAAATTTCCCGCCATTGAACTGTCGATAAAAATACTAAGGATTCAATTCTAAGTAGCCTAGAATCATAAATTATAAACAAATCCTCTCGTACAAAGAAAGCACACGTATTTTATAAAGCACTTTATAACATACAAAGCAAAGTAGCACAGGAATGGAGTCAGCCGGGTGACAGCTTACTTTGGCAAGGTTCCTACTACAATAGGTGCGCTGCAATGTTGAAATAAAAATATTTCCCGTGCGACTAATGCACACTTACGTAGGCTTCGTTTTGTTTTATTTCTTTACAGAAGTGCAGCAAAACGTTTAAGTGTTTGAAATCTAGATTACAGACTACTTAAAAACTGATTTTTTATATGTTTTCGCAATTTTTAGGATAAAAATTAAAATCATAAGTTTCGTTTTCATCATACATGAATACTTATTGACACACAATTCACTCTCAATCGCTTGTGAGCAAATATTTTATCCAAAATAACTGAAAAATGCTTCCTTCTATCGCTAAAACAAAATGTGTAGGTATCACTCCACAAATTTACTATACTCATAACCGTAGACCTGTATCGAATAGACAAGGTAAACAAGGAGACAGTTAACGTCCAAACGTAATTTCCCAAGAAAAAAAAAACACAGGCTATTACCATCCTTATCTAGGGTAAGTCAATTTTCTCCAGCCTACCCTCATCTTTGCTTAGCTATAGTTACCTTAGTTTTATCGACTTTGAACCTTATCTGTATGGATTTAAAGGTCGTAGTTGTGGTTTTCGTAAGTTTGTAATAGTTACAATGTCCAACCTGCGTGCGTAAGAACGTTGACAAGGTGGACGCTGATCGTATAATCCTCATAAAATAAGGTAGCGAAATAATATTGAGACGTACTGAGAGGGAATTATTTGCTTTGTTTATTTTTAAAATACTTTAATATAAAATAACAATGAAATAAAATCAAGAAGTCCTATAAAGAAACCATCGCTTCGTTAATAGATTGTATAAAAACTGTTCAATAAGTTGACAAAGATTAATTTCGTATAATAAAATAAATAAATACCTTTCTCTTATAGGATCATTAGAAAGATTATAAAGACTAAGTAGTAATCTTATTTCAGGGAGATGCATCACATAAGATTTCTTCTAAGTTTTTCCAAAACTTGTAACTGATTTTTTCCAGTTTCATACTTAATTATTTTATTATTTACTTTAATCAAATCATAATTAAAGTAAAATAAAAAAACTATGATTCTACAGATAACGTAAACAAAATTGTGTTCAGTACGTAAATAGGAACGGAACTGTTTATAATTTCGGTGAGGGTAGTTCGTCGAGGTCGATGTGCTACGCATCGGTTCGGGTTATGCGTTGTTCCGTGAATTTATCTAACATAATAATGAAATTATCTTTGTTGTTCAGTATTGTACAAGTGATAAATTTGCTGTGCTTGTGTGTTTGTGAAATATCAAGACATGAAGTACAGTGATCATCTCAAACCCATGAACTGTTTGGACGGCGTATTTACGAGTAGATCTCTTAATTTATTAGTATCTGGGTGAACCGAGCTTCGCTCGGTTATTATTTATTGTAATATGGTGGTGTTTAGGTGATAACAAAAGTGCTTTAGCTACTTACTTTGGGATCAGAGCAATGTACGAGTATGTGATGTTTATCGACGAAAATAAAAACTCGAAAGCAACATTAACTACATTTTTTAAACTTGTCTAAAAACAATAAAAATAAAAAAAATATATAAACTTGAACAAACATATAAAAATAAAGTAAAACACCGAGCAGGATTCGAACTCAGAACACTCATTTCTTGTGGTCTGCGTCCTAGCCCGCTGAACCAAATGAACATCAGCCGGCCGCGGACGAAATTAGCGACCATATTCTGCGTCGAAAGAAAAACGCATGAAAATGCAAAAATGCGCGTTTTCCCAAACATAAGACTAATCTAGATCGATTGTTTACCCCCGAAAACCCCCATATACCAAATTTTAACGAAATCGTTAGAGCCGTTTCCGAGATCAATATATAAATATACATATACAAGAATTGCTCGTTTAAAGATATAAGATAAGTCTTATGTAATTTTATGAGTATTTTTTCCGATTTTGTTCAGTATTTCGTCCTACGTAAATTACCAACCATGACCATTGTTTTCTATTTAATAATAATATTTCATAAAAAAATCCAGTTTCCCAGTTTATGTAGGTATAATTAGTCGTAGTTAAATATAGTAATATTGATGTTATATATTCTTTAGGCAATGTTAGTGCAGTTCTGTAAAAAATCTATTTATATGGTAGTATTTTATAACTGGGATAGCACTGTCCATTTACTCTCACTGTGTCTATATCTGGTATAATCCGATGCGATTCGGTATCAGCGCGTTCCGTTCCGAGCGACCGTCCGGCGGTTTACGGCCGTCCGGCCAACCGGACGGCTACTACGACGCCTCACCGGCACTCGTCACACACCAGATAAAAAAGGTTCCACAGCCCCCCATAGAAAAATAAATCTTTTACATCGTCAAGATAGTTCCGCGCCATATTCACTTAAGTACTGCTTTTCAATAGGAGACTAACCCCCGTATCTATTATACAACATTAATCACACTCTATTTTATCCAAACATACTTACACCAAAACTAAAAACTTAGGCGACAAAAAAAAAACCCCCCCGTATCTACACCGTCATTTTGTAGTCGTTTTAATTAACTTAAGGGAGTGTTCTACTAACGGAACTAAACATTTTTGCCAAAGAAACATGGGTCGAAAAACGACAAAAAAATTTGACTTTCCCATACTAATAAAATGTATTAGCTGTCTACTTGGTATGGGAGACCCAAAATTTTTTGTCGTTTTTCGACCCATGTTTCTTGGGCAAAAATGTTTATTTTCATTGGTACAACACACCCTTAAGTTAATTAAAACGACTACAAAATGACGGTGTATAGACGAGTAAGTAATGACTTGAGTAAAACTTGCAATTTTAAAATGCTTCTAATATTATATTCATACGCATTTTATAGTATCAATTAACATTAAATTCACCAAAACTGCACTAAGAAGTCATTTAAGATGAGTTTTACTATAAATTGCATGTGAATATGATATGAGAAGCATTAGAAAATTTCAAGTTTTACTCAAGTCATTACTTACTCGTCTATAGATACGGGGGTTAGAATTCGTACAGTTTTGCTTATCTGAAGTTATGTTTAATTATCTTCGTAAGCAACAAATGCCTTTACTACATACATATTGAAATTTTAGAAGGCAAGGGAAAACGTCTCATTTTCTATAATAACCATTTTCCATCAATTTTAAGTTCTTTTGTGTAACAACTTAAATCTTTGACACCCGCTTGGCGTAGTGGCAATAATAACAAATATTTTAGCAAATGAAAAAGCTCACTCAAGCATTCACTACGAGAAAACAAATAAATTATTCAATACAATCCTACCAATCCAAAACCACTAAAATTCATATTGCACCAAAACTCTAAAAAGCCAACACGATCGTAAACCAAGATTAGATGAAACTAGCACAAACCGAAAAGCTCGGGATATGAAAAAGCTTCGAAATAGCTGAAAACTCCCCCACAACGTCTGTTCGCATGAAAAACCAATACAATAAAGTGGTTATGGGCGGTGCGTGCATCAGCAGCCCGTAAAACTAGTCTAGACGCCGTGATTTACGCGCACCTGGAGGCCGAAAAAATATACCCGAATTTACCCCTGTTGAGTACCCCTGCCTATACTTATGTTGAGCACCTCTGTTTATGCTGATTTTAAACGCAAGCAAAATCCTATAATTTTTCTAAGGTATACGTATACTAGGTACAATATACATATAAGGTATACTAGGTACCTTTTTATTTTTACGACCGATTCACAAAAATCAGCTAATGCACTTCTCGTCTGCTTCCGCATCTTTCAATACCTTTACTATGACGATCAGTCAATAATCATAGAAATTACATTACTTTTTATATACCGAAATACCCGTTTTTCTACAATTCCAAATCTAAAGGGACCACCTACAGGTCACAATTATAAACCGATTTAAAAAAAAAACGCTATTTTGTAGCTAAACTAATACCCGACCCACTTTTTTATTTTTTCTTAAGTCGGTTTTTTTCTCGAAATATTTACAGTTTAGTAAACAAACACCCCCCAAAAAACCCGAATTTTTCGAAATTTCAAAAAAAGTTACCAGCCGATTTTCAAAATTCAAACGTTCACACGTGTCTCAATAAATTCCTCAACTTTTGGTACTATTATTCCCATTTCGATCCTCCTAAAATCCTCGGAACTATGACTAAAAATACGTCTCAGGCGATTTGCATTTGATAACCATTTTCAATGGTAAAAGAAATAAGTACTTAGTATCATTCATAATAGAGTAATTTTTCCTCTTAGTGACCGAGCGAGCGCGAGGCGTCTCCGTTTCAGCTTCGGCAAATCTTTATGACCGAGCGAGCGCGAGGCGTCTCCGTTTGGGCAAAATTCTTTCATACTGTCCGGCTGTTCTCCTCTACAGGTCGCGTTTAAACCGATTGTCGTGAAATTTATGTGTGTGACATAGGTTCAATAATTAGTTGTTATGTTGATTCAGTTTTTCGATTTTTTCCAAATAACAATCATATTCTAGCCATTTCGATAATCTTTAAAAATGTCACAAACAAACAATGGTAGGTCTACAGCTTAGTAGGTAGTAGTAGTGGTAGTAGGTAGGTAGTGGGAGGCACTATAGTATTTTAAAAAAGTTTTAATATCATAAAGGTTGACTGGGAGAGAATGCCTAATGGCATTAAGTCCGCCATTTGTTTGTATTTCGTATAATTGCAATAAAGATTAAATAAATAAAGTACATTAACACAAGAAAACTTCCAAAATACACTAGCCCGTGTCTTCAAAATACATTCACTACTATCACCATCTTCTATGTGACTGTCTTCATTTTCCAGTCACATTTCAAAGTACTACTTTTATTATCAATAACACTAGGAAGCAACCCTTGTCCGAAAGACAAAACCATTTAAAGCCGTCCCATAGATCACCAACCTTTTCCTCCATTCGCAAATTCAGAACACACGAGTGGCATAAACTGGCAGCCGTCACAAGGTGTGCTTTATAAAAAGTGCGATTTATTAAAGGGTTCCGTATTTGCACCCCGGTCACGTCGCGCACCGGCCAGATTTGAACCCCTGAAAGGTAGCCTCTCGTTGGAAATAAAGTTTTTCTATACCGCTCTTTCTATATTGAAATTGTTGGGATAGTATTGAGGATCTGATTCTGGACGTGTTTTGTTTTTATTGTTTTGCGGGTATTGTCTACGAATATCGTGATTACATTGTTACTCTTTTGTCATTATTTAAAATTTAAGACCTTTTATTTTTCAGATCGTTGGTACTTTACATACAATTTAAGGATTGAACAGAAACTAACAGTACCTAGCTGTTGAACAGAATATTTGACTAGCTAAAGTTTTGTATGATAATTTGAAATTCATATTATTCCTTATATCATTGTAAGTATTGTGACTGAAGCCAATAACGAATTTACCACTCTAGTGTGATATCTATTACATGACTTGTTACAAAAAACCCCTAAAGTCGAATAGGATAGGGTACTATGCGTACAACCCCGGAAAATATTCTTAACCCTGAAAACCGCCACTTTAAAAAATATTTTCATGAAAATCCGCATTGTGGCAACCCTAGACCTAAATTGTGTTTTACTTTTAATGCGATTAATTATCGAAAACAATAGTATATTTACGTCTAGGGTTGTAACTTTGCAGCTTTACATAAAAATAAGAAATAAAATTTTCCGGGTTATTATGAAAACCCATAATTACAAATTGTTGTGTGATTTAACACGTTACTCGTACCTCAACAGAACAGTTTTGATCGTTTGAAATAGTTTCACTGTGTCTCCGGTTACCTACCTTTGAACATAAACCAACAACTGCCGTAAAAAATCGTAAAAACAAATTGATTCAGTCCATCCGCGGGCAGTAACCACAGCATTATCTTAACCCCTCGGTGAGATCATCCTTCTACCTGATGCGCCGTCACGTCTCGCTCTGAATGGCAAATCACGAAGGTTCACCTTCTGGGCCTGAGAGACCGCGTATGAAAATAAAATGATTGCGAAGGGTCGCCTCGGTCGCGCGGCTGTATTAAAATATTCCCGAAGGTTGGGCATCCCTGCTCGCACCTGATGTTTGCGTAGGGTTGTTTATTTTGATTTCGTCTGTGATAAATCGTGTGCCCCTTTATGGCGTGAACACATTGTTGTTTAATGTGTTCTAGTGGATATAACGACGGTCGCTGTCTATTTTGGGTGTCCCTTCAAATCTTGAAAGCTGCACTTGATCATCATAATCAGACATTTTGTTTTTGTGCCGCTAAAATAAACTTATTGTAACAAGTTTTCATATTTGTGTCCTAAAAAGTAAAAAAGTTAAAAACATTTGAAACTTTTACGTAAGCTTTTTTATTCAACCCCACCTCAGTAGATACATAAATAGGGACATCTTTATAAATTCCACCGGAATAATATCCAAATTAACATTTTTAATCTCCGTTGAGAGTTGCCAGAATAAATTACTAAGTGCCGCAGATCGCAGACGAGATATCTCGTCTTGTCCTTATCTGCCCAGAGGTGGGAAAAGCTCAACTTCTGACTCAGTGTTATCTGATGTAACTGCCATTTTAAGTAAGATTTTGTTTTATGGTTCTTAAGCAAATTCAGGAAAATTTATATGATGAATTTTGTTTTTATTTAGTAAAATCTTATAAGATAATAGGACATTAAGTTGTTAAAAATCGTACATACCTACAATGAAAAAATCGTTAAACATTATTTTACGATCAATCGCATTCCATAACCGTAGCTACAAATTAAGCAAATATTTTTTTATGTATTCTAAAATAATACACATTACTTTTATTAATGTGCATTGTACTTTAAAAACTTCTGTTTACAAACTCACATTTACTTACACTGTTCATTAAACCACTATTGATTGACACCACAGGAGGGCTACTCAAACGGCCACTTTTCTATTCGTTTGCTAACTTAAAGCTTAAAAATAAGCAATTGAACGATCAACTCACACGTCGCAAATTTATGTAAATCACAGACATTATTGTATTGTATAGAATTGACAAGCCTACGACACGTAATTTTGAAGTTTATTGCTTATTTTGAATTTTTAAGTTAGCGAACGAATAGAAAAGTGGGCATTTGAGTGCATTTTCTGTGCAGTCACACAAGGCCAAATTATTCCATCATATCCAAATCTCAAATTATCAAGACATTCCCTAATTTCCAAATACCTCATAACAATCGAATGGCGAAATTCTCGAAACAGATGACAGTTGCATTGTGTAAATTTTGTGAATGTCAGCGAGATAAATCGGACTATCTGAGATGAGCTTTGCGTAGTGGGTGTCGTGAGAGGAAGACACTTAAAATTTTTGTAATACATATTTCAATTCTGCTATTAGGTAAATTCTATCCACTTTCTGTTCTCATAGTTAAGCTGCTAGACCGTTTTTTAGGGTTCCGTACCCAAAGGGTAAAAACGGGACCCTATTACTAAGCCTCCGCTGTCTGTCTGTCTGTCTGTCTGTCTGTCACCGGGCTGTATCTCATGAACCATGATAGCTAGACAGTTGAAATTTTCACAGATGATGTATTTCTGTTGCCGCTATAACAACAAATACTAAAAATATTATAAAGTAAATATTAAAGGGGGGCTCCCATACAACAAACGTATTTTTTTGCTGTTTTTGCTTTATATTAATAACGACAACAGGTAGACAGTTGAAATTTTCACAGATGATGATGTTTTTCTGTTGCCGCTATAACAACAATTACTAAAAACTGAATAAATAAATATTTAAGGTGGGCTCCAATACAACAAACGTGATTTTTTTCCGTTTTTTGGTACGGAACCCTTCGTGCGCGAGTCCGACTCGCACTTGGCCGGTTTTTGTTATGGTTCAGTCGTTCCCAGGAATACAGAACACTTTATTACTTTGCAACAACCAACAATAACGCTTGATAATTGTCTGTAATTTGCGATTTTTCTTGACAATTCGTGATTAATTTTCAATGCAAACATTTTAACCATATTGTTTAAACCTTTTTGTATGCACTTAAAAATTAAACCCAAAACGGTAGACTACATAAGCATAACCGTTCATCAGCGGAGGTCAGCGGCCAGCGCCATGCATCAGTCACCTGACCGCTGCGCTGCCCGGTGTACCCCGTTTTATTGCGTGAATAGTACACAATAAAACAGTGAATAGTACACAGTCAGACTCATAGCGCAATAATATACCACTTACAATTGCTAAAAATATTTTTACACTAGTGGCCGCCCGCGACTCCGTCAGCGTGCTTGTTTTTCTATCCCTCGGGAGCTCTACATTTTTTACTCAATGAAAGTTATTCTATGTATTTCATGGAACAAACTATTTAACTGAGTAAATATACTAGCGGCCGGCTGTATCAGCGGCCGCCCGCGACTTCGTCTGCGTGGACAGTTGTTGTCGTTATGACCTTCTTTTTAGAGAATATAACCTTATTTATGGAAATACGAAACTACTTATCTGTCAAATTTTTACCTTTGTTCTGAAGAGCAATAATTCGAATGTTATGTTGTCATGAAATATTTGTACTGGCCTTTTAAAGTCGGTCCATTCAAAACATTGCAAGGAGAATTACGAAAATTGATGAATATTAAGTAAATTATATATTGTGAAATAGTAATGTACCTAATTATAACAACAGTGTAGTACGAAGTAAAATACGTGATGTCTGTATGCTGAATATTTTATGAGAACCTTATTGTCTAATTTTCAAAATCTATCGCAATGGCTTTCATTTGACAGATGGCTGTGACACATTGCTGCATTTCATTGGTAAGTTTTTATTTGTGTCAAAAAGAAGCATCAATGTATCACATCCGAAAGCGATTGTGATAGATTTTAAAATTAAACAATTAGCCCACTGTACGCATCGAGCCTCACAGCTATTTTTCGATCCGTCGGAAACGGTACTTTTTCTGGATGAAATTTCTGAATCCCTGCCAGCGTGTAAGCAAAATTTCATGATGATCAGTGAAGTATTTAGGACGTCAAGGCGTAACAAACAAACAAACTTACTTATACAATTTATAATATTCAAAGTAAAGAATAAAGGATTCATAGTATTTTTGTGTAAGTTTAAATTGGCCAAGTGTAAATAAATTACAAAACAATGAATTGATCGCTTTTGTCAGCAGTGAATTGAAAATGTTCTTCAGCCGCCACACGCGCTTTATTGGCCAGTCATAATTTTTTTATTGGTCATTAGAAACTTATTCAAGCAAATGTGCAGTTGAATAGTCTATGCCCCGTTATTTCAAGTAAAACGATATAAACTGTGACCTCGTGGGCGATAGTGGCCCTGCGCGGCCATAACCGTCCGTCAGCGGTCGCACGCGCCGTTTGTCAGTCACCTGCCCGCTTGCCGCGTGATCTATGGCTCGCTTTATTACGCGGGAAACAGGAATTTGACTAAATAACGAGTTTTAGCTAAAAAGCTTACCTGCAACTTAGTTCATATGTCGTTTACAAAAGGTGTTTCTGAAATTATGTTTTTAATAAAAATCATTAGTGCCATGCATTACAGATTTTTGTGCCATACCCGACAGATGTTTTTTATTTGATTGAATCAGGTGTCACTTGGCGGAAGCCTCAAACCATATTCAAAAAAAATATCTAGCTTACTTCCGGAAGTAACCTACATATATTTCTTTTTTCAAAAGAGATATTTTTTATCAATATAAATGACGTCGACATATAAAAATGTACAGTTTTATCTTGAAACTTTCAAAACAGCTTTGTAATTAAGTTCATATTTCGTTAACAACAGCTATTAGGTAGGAACTTATCTGAAATTATGTTTTTATTAATAAAAATCATACTGCCATACCTAAATGTTCGTCGTAAACGACGTCGACATATAAAGATGTTCATAAGGCAATCTCTTTATCCTCAACTTTATTGAAAGATGAGACAGATACATTAGAAGGAAAATTATTTTTAACAAATATCCTCACAAATCCCAAAACACCTATAACAGATTCTCAGAAATAAAACTGGTAATAAGTAATTCCACCTAAACCACTGTGTAGAATGGATAAGCGCAAGCAACCGTGTAACAGGCAGATTTGTTTGCAAATTGCGCGTAGGCTGGCAGGTACGGTCAGCAACAAAAGTCATTTAACGCCTTAGTACTTTGTCGTAGCAACTTTTTTGATCAACATTTCAAACTGTGAGGTGAGACATCTGTAAAGAAAGTTGCTTTGACAAAGTACTAAAGTGTTAAGCGACTTTCGTTGCTGACTGTACGTGTAGCGACCACGGCGTAGAACCAAATTACATTAACTAGCCTAGACAAATTGCCTGATTGTGATATATTTTGTGCGGCATTGTCACCTATTCAATTGATCAATCTTGTGATGGTGATATATGTAATGCAAAAGTCAAAAAGTAACTTAGCGTTTAATTGAACATAAAGCTTTACACTACAAATATTACAAAAGAATGGACTTTGTCTCGATTAAGAAAAAAGTTAAGTAATTAATTGACATGTTTTCATTTTTTACAAGGTACTTAAAAATCAAAAACTTTGGATAAGTTTTCAAATTAATTCAACGATAACTTAAAATAAAATTCTGGAAAAGATAAAAATACGTGTTTCTTGTTTTCATAAGTAATTTCTAAATAACAAATAAAAAACAGGACAAAAATTTTGAAATGTTGTCAATTGAACTGCATTTTTCTCATTTAGGTATAGCAAATCTTTATTATCTCCGATTGTGGTCAAATAAGTTAACTACAGTAATAAAAAAGATTTCGGTTATATAGGTAGGACCTAGATTGTCCGAAAAACCTGAATTATTTTTAACGAATAAAACCGTTAGTGCTTTGTGGTGATATCATCAAAGCTATCGACATTTCATTAATTTCATAGCATTTAACAACAAAATTTTAAATTTTAACATCCTATTACTGAAGGTAACTTAAAGAATGCAAATTCCCGGGAAATTCGGGCACATCCCCGGAGCGTGCCAACTGCCAAACTGCCGGGGAAATGGCGCTGAAGCGCTGGAACTGCGATCAAGGTGGACTAACTTTCTTAACGAAAAGTTGATGCTAGTGCTGCGGTGTGACGTGATACCGATGCTTGGTATTGGTATTTTAGGCAATTAATTTAAACTCCATTGTCAATTTAAAAATGTTTGGCAGTAAGTTAAAAATACGGTAGTCTTGAATATCATTATAAATAAATTCAGGCGTCAATATAATTAATGTTTTAAGAGGTAATTTAAACTATTTAGAGTATGTATATTGTTCATTAAGTGTAATAAAATTTAGGGCAAACAATAAAACTTGAGTTAAAATTAAATGTCATAAAGTACGCATTGCTTCTTCTCAAAAGGTGCTGATTGTAAGTGATTGCTTCTAAATCATCGTCATTTTATTGTGATAATCTATTAATTATGTTCCTAAATTCGCTTCGCTTCTAAATATTGGTTGCTTCTTGTGGTGGATTGTAGCTTCATGTAGTTTATATTTTAGTACAGGTTTCATATTTCTACTCTATCTTGTCTATTTTCTGCTTTACTTTGTTTCACTTCTTGTCAAGAAAGAAAATTGTGTGTATCGAATATAATATATATTTGCCGAAAAGTCGCCTTATTTTTAGCTATTACCTTAGATTACAGTCTCTTTCCTTTATATTTCTCAAAATGATTGCTTCTAAATCGTCCTTATAAATTTATTATGATAATCTATTTATTATGATTCTAAATTCGCTTCGCTTCTAAAATATTGGTACCCAAGATTGGGTACCGATTTCGGTATCACGTGCCTCCAACGACGTCTCTAGGAAGAGGCCAGAGTGAATTCCTTTCACCTGATAGAACTGTTATTAGCCAATTCGATGCCCATTCCGATCCTAATAGAGGCGTAATAAAAGGGGCCCTCTCTATTTTTTCGTTTATTCTCAGAAAAGGTAAAAATAAAATTTTCTTATTCAATTTGCTTCGTGAGGTGTTTCTGTCCCTTTTATTTTTATTTCGCCTTTTCGATGGCTATTCTTTTAAAACGTTTTCAGATTATTTTGTTCCAAAGTAACAAGCTGAAGAACAAAATAAATACTCAACATAATTTATTATCTATTAATTAATAAGCTCAGCGTCAATTAAAAGTACCTGTCTATTAGTTTTTATCAATTAAAATTGATTGAATGTTCTTCAGATTGGCGTTCAGCGTGTATTCACCATTATACTTTTTCCTGTTTGGTTATTTTTAATGTTACTAACTTTTATTGGACAAGTGTTAGTCACTAACCACAACATCATTTCCACGAATCCCCTCCCCTTTCGTTTTGCTTAATAATTTAGTAAAGACAATAGGTACTTTGAATGTGAAAAAGAGATAATCTGCGATTATAGCATCAGTTAATGTTACCTAAGAATTCGGCGTGTGTGCTGTATGGAGAATTTAAAGAAGTTGCATTTCCATACTAACATTATCTTAATTTATTTAAAAGAGCTAATGTTTTAAAAGGTTGTTAAAAAATAAGATAACGTATGCCGAAAAAAAATTTTTGGCCAAGTTAAAACAAATAAAGCGGTCTAACAAAAAAAGCTTTAAAAAAAAAAAGAAAAACCGCCTTCAAAAAACCTGAAAACAAAAACAGCTTAAAAATTAAATACCTCTAAAAAGCAAGAAATAATATTCGAATCAGTTACAGATATCAATATTAATAAAACACGTCTATTGAAGTCGGGTGGGGCTGGATGACAACTTCATTTTTTTTTCAAAAGCCCCACGCGACTTCATTAGAGGTGTTTTATTAATATTGATATCTGTAACTGATTCGAATATTATTTCTTGCTTTTTAGAGGTATTTAATTTTTAAGCTGTTTTTGTTTTCAGGTTTTTTGAAGGCGGTTTTTCTTTTTTTTTAAAGCTTTTTTATTTTCAACTTTTTAGTAGTAGGTATGTAAGCGCAGCGTGTAAATATTTTTTAACTTTATATTATAATATTTTCAATGGTAAAATGCCCAGAACTCAATTTCCAAATTTACGCTGTTTGTTTTTGAGGAGTTCCGTTGTGTCTTCGTAGTCCAAGTCTAGTCCAGAACGTTGCATCGCAAACCATGATTTGGTTTGTTTTGGATTGCCATAAACTTACCAAAACCTAAATCACTTTACATATACTATTTGACTTTGAGGAGTTCCCTTGTGTATCTTCGAAGTTCGATAACGATGAAATTAAATTTTGACCACTCTTGAAGTATACCCTTTCAAATAAAAAAAGAATCATCTAAATCGGTTCATAAACAAAGATATTATGTCCGAAATTCCATAAAAACACGTGCGATGGCGAGCTAAATAATTGATATTTTTCAGGATTATGAAAAAACTACTTGCCAGATCTCTGTAAAAATTTTATGGGACCACACACGAACTATGTTCTTTGAGATAAAAAAAGAATTGTACAAATCGGGTAAAAATTGAATAAGCTATGTTAAAACATACATAAAAAAAACCGTCGACTTGAGAACCTCCTCCTTTTTTTGATGTCGGTTAAAAAGAAGAGTAATTTTTAAGGTATTTTATCTACGCCAGTATTATGTAATCTGTGTCTACTTTCACAACGTAATGTTCGAAATATGAATTCAAAAATTATTGTATAAACACGTACTTTATTTTCGTGGATAGGTAAAATTAAAAAATAAACCCATACTTGGATGAATCAATTACGATGCAGTACTGCATCATAAAATTACTTTTTAATTTTTATAGCACACTTTTACTTTTTTTATTTACTGGCGCGTACTATGGGCTTATTGTAGTATCTATGGTTTATGGTGCGGGGCGCGACATTTTTAAAGCAATACAAAAAAGTTATGATTTCAATTTTCACTTTTTGTTGTACTGAATTTCGTATATTTTATTTATTGTTGCTTAAAAATATCTGATATCAGTAAATGTGAAAAAAATTTACACCGCCCGATATCTTAGATGCAGCGACGGAAATGTAATACGAAATACCAGCAAAAACTCTCTCTCTCTCTCTCTCTTTTTTAACTTTGATCTTTTATTTAGTAGGTTTAATCCCAAATTGTATGAGTGTAGATAAAGTAGTGTATGAAACTGCACATAACTAGGTATTAAAACACTCGTGTGATACTTTAACAATCCTCGCCTACGGCTCGGTTTTTAAACACACACTCGTGTTTTTTATTTATTTATTTATTTATTTATAATTAGGTACACTGACAGATAATCGTCTCTAAAATGTTAACTTCAAAGGTATGTTATAGCTAGACTAGACAATAATCCACTAGTAGTGTACACAGCATGATTAATTACTATCTAATGCAAAAACTAACAAATACTCAAATTAAACCGAAAGTAGGTTAATAATACAATAGGTAGGGAACAACTTAATGTAACAAATCAAATGAGATTAATAAATTACAAAGTTAAATCTACTAGAAAATACTAATCAGGTGCAATAATTAAGTTTTGGGGTGCGATTGATTCCTGGTCTTTAAAGAGGTCAGTTACAGTCTTTTTATACCGCGTGAAATTAGGGTTAAAAATGTCAATGTCTTTGCTACTACGCGCCACTTCATTATAAGTCCGACACATCCTAACTACAGGGTTATAATAAGACGTATTATTTTTGTAAACTTGGATCGCAAAAGTGTTGGGACGGCGGGACCTGTATCGTGTGTTAATGCTCTTTGACCTGTATCGTGTGTGTTAATTTTAATACCCTTCATTATGCATCGGTTTCATAAACTACTATTTTATGTTTAGAAAACTATAATAAGGATTTATCTACTAAAGAGTCTATGATAGTCATTATTCGATATAAGATCAAGCCATTGATGAATATTTTCAATCATAGAAGTGACGAGGTTCTCTTTTTGTGAGTCTGTTTGTGAGTGGGTATTTTATGATTGATGCCTCTAAAATAATGTTATCTAGTCACGTACCTATGCAGTAAATACTAGCTTAGAGAAGTTTCTCAACCGGCGAGGAATTTTAAACTATTTGCAGAGTGTTGCTGAACTTTAGAGGATGATTAATTCCGTGTTACCAGTATTGCCAAACCACTGGCAATTGATATGTTAACTAATGCAATATGTTAATACATTATAATACCCGCGAAATTCATGTGTGTTCTCAAGAATAGTTTTAACTTTTAAGCATAAAAGATATAATTTTCCAATTCTTAGATTTGGATATTTTTAACAGATTTAAGAGCATAGTAAATTTTATGTAGGTTTCATACATTTCGGTAACAAATGTACATATTTTTTTTTCTTGTTGAGATCCCTTATACCTAGGCACTATCCACGGGATCCAACAAAAATAAATTATAATTAAGGTCTTAATTCAAACCTATCCGATCATGAATATATAATGATAAAACAATTTAAAAGTGGACTAATAAATGTTATTTTAAATCCCGTGGGTAGGTAATATCCTTGACATTTTGCCAATAAGAATTTGACAAAAGCTAAAGGCAATATACATTGTGTTGTGACAGTCACACACAGGTATCACGACGCAAGAAAAACCCTGAATGCAATATTTCCAAATCGTACCGCGCAAACATCAAACGAAAACATCCCTCGATCAAACGAAACGTATTTTTGATTGGTCCTCTCTCCCTGTCAAATATCTCCCTCTCGCTCCCTCCAACGTGTTAACAGCCCTTTAATGAAGGGAAAATTGAAAGTTTTTGCCGGAAAAAAACTCGCGTTAAAGTCGTAAAAAATGCTTTGCAGAGATAATGGGGAAATGATGCGTTTTAAAGGTGCTTCTGAGGTAATAATTCACAGCTGGCAAGTTTTCTGTTATGGGTTTACAGCTTATGCTCCTTGACATAATTATCGAGAGTTTACTGGCATCTTACTGTCATATTTTACAGACAGTGCTATGACGAAATTCTTCTGTATGAAATACAGAGATTCGAATCGGTGGTACTTTATTAATTTTGTAATATGACAGTGCAGAATGTATCGATTGTATCGATTTTTACGATGATATTCATTGTAAAAAAAACTATTTATTACTTTTTATTGCTGTTATTAATGTTTTATTGTACCTACTTCTGCGGGTATTTGGCGTCATCTGTAGGTAAGTTTATTACATTTTACCTTACTTATTTACACGCACCTTTAAATTTTTTCGGTCACAGTTTTTGAAAGTTGTTTTTTTAGTTTAAAATTTTTGTAATTCTTCATAAGTTTACTGAAATTAATTTTCATTTAATCGTCTAAAATTAATGTTGTATAAAAACAACCTTTTTCTTGACTTTGATTTTATTAATTTACACGTTACTCGTAATTTTGTTTGTGATTTCTACGACACGACATCGACATTCAAGTTCAGAGGTATGTTTGGTATACCTTTAACTGAATACCTACCTTTAACAGAATAGATATAAGTACTAACTAATCGATCTAAACTTAGGAACGTCGTGTCGTAGAATGTTGAAGGTACTCAACCCTAAACTCGTCTCCTGTCTCATGCCGTCGGAACAATCAAAAGATCGTTGTCGCCTACGAACGGGCGACGTGCCTCTTGACAAATACTTTTTGTACGGAGAGGGCGCCACATGCGATAGTCGGCTAATATTACAGGTGCACATGATCTATCGCCTTTACGTGTTGTAGGGACGAGCGATGAGAGAGTAGCGTTTGTGAAATATTTGGCATGTCCTTTACTTGTCAGCATTTTGAAAGTGACAGATGAATCAGTTAACCCATCTGCGCCGGCCGTATTCGCTGGGTGCAAAGGTATAATAATCGATCGCAGCGCTCATGGTGGCAAAAAGTAGAAATAATGTAGGCTCTGTAATCTGTTTGGAAACGATATTTAATTTATAACTAGCGATACAGGAACAATTATTATCACTTAATAAAATTATTAAAGTAGCTTTATCCTCTTGTTTTACAAAATTTACAACTAAAAAAGAAGTAAACAAACCCTGATTTAACCAAAATAAAATACTCTTTTTGAATAGATCTTACTTGCCATATTTAATTTAAATGACCAAAAATGATTTCACAACTCTTTGTCTATCCAAATCACAGTAATTTGGAAATTTACATTAATAACACAATATGTATAGTATTTTTTTAATATTTTGTCACAATGCCGCCATTACATATCAAAATGTCAAAACGGTCAGTTCAGAGCCAACAAAGTTGTGAAAAGCTAGGTGGCGCTAAAAGCGTGCACGGTGCCAATACCGCCCTAAAAATAATTAGGACCAGAGAAGATAAGAGAACAAAAGAAGAAAACGTAAACAAATTGCTGGCCTCACGCGGGCTATTTTTAGCCAGCCTCACGCGGCCGCGTCGGCGTCAAGGAATAAGTCATTGTTTAGTTATCTTTTTAATGATGAAACACTACCACTATATTAAAATGTTTCCGATGTAGAGTATAGACTCTATTTAAGTATGACAATGCGAGCGCTAAGAGATGCACCTATGCGCAATTTAAAAGTATGCGCATAGGGGCATCTCTCCTTCCTTTTCTTCTTCAGCCTCGGGTCACCCACTGCCTGAGTGTAGGCCTTCTCTATTGCACGCCATCTCCTTCGGTCTAACTATGCGCATATTAATATCCAATCCAATTCTCTTCGTCAAGCACATGAAAATGAGATACAACACATTTTTCATAGCTGTGCGGCCTCATGCGACCTCTTACGGTTTAATAAATTAAAATATTATTATGCCCCTATTAAATATACCCATTACCCAATACGAAACACAGTCAGTATTTTTTTTAATTTGCTACAAAAGGTCACAGCCAGAATAGCCCATGGTTGTGGCATATTTAAATTAAAGTGTCAACCAAACTTAATCGCTGCATTCCTGTCACTTGTACCACAGGTTTCAGAAGTCGCAGAAAGAACAACGGGAATATTTGTTAAACAACTGGTTGCGCGGGCGGCGGCGGCCATATTGGCGTGCGTGATTTATGCATTTCAATAACTACACGTATCGCACCGGGCGCGGGTGGGGGTTCGCTACCCGGCCGTGTGCAGTTTTCGTTTACGTGTAAAAGGGAGCCTTTTAAACTGTTTATTGAAGAACGATTTGTTATTGGCAGAGAGTGCGCTGATAAATAATGACATTTCTACGATTATCCACCTCTCCACTTTTTATTAGCAGTAACATTTTTCATAATACCTCTATCTTCCACCCAACTCTAGGACCATTTTATTCAATGGATTTTTAATTTATTCCGTTTATTACGAGAGCGAAATTCAGCAGCTCTGTTTTATTAATATTTTTGTAATGAAAAGCTTAACTTTGGTTCTGTCAAATATCAAGAAGATTAAAATCCATACACGGGAAACGAAGATCGAAGACCAGTCTGCTGATCCATTTTACATCAATCACTAATCCTTACAAGGTTTAATTGAAAGATCTTACCACAGACAAACTAACCTTCAATAGCAATTATTAATTTAATTATCTACCAAGATGGACATCCATCTTAATTGTAAGCTCCTAATAGAGATTACCGTTAAATCTTTTATTATTTACAAGTATGGATAGACCGTACAAGCTACGAACGCGGCGAAAAATATTACTCAACTGTTGATATAAGCTGGGATTTCCAAACTATTTTGGGCAACAGACCCCTTTTCCAAAATGAACTGATACCTCAGACCCCCATAGCCAAATTACTTAAAAAATCCTTTCAAATATTAAGTGTAATTATTTATTATTACTTATTATAATTATACGTAATGGTCAACGTGGACCATTACATATACCTAGGACACGCAGTCCAGTTAGGTAAGTCCAACTTCGAGAAAGAGATCTCTCGTCGAATCCAACTCGGGTGGGCAGCATTCGGAAAGCTTCGAAAAATCTTCGCGTCCCGACTTACCTCAGTGTCTTAAAACGAAAGTCTATGAACAGTGTGTATTGCCAGTGATGACTTACTGCAGCGAAACGTGGTCGCTAACTATGGGTCTCATAAGGAGGCTCAAGGTCACCCAGCGTGCAATGGAGAGAGCCATGCTCAGCGTTTCCCTGCGTGATCGAATCAGAAACGAGGAGATCCACATGAGAACTAAAGTAACCGACATCGCTCGAAGGATTGCTCAGCTGAAGTGGCAATGGGCGGGACACATTGCGAGAAGAACCGATGGCCGTTAGGGCGGAAAGGTTCTGGAATGGCAACCGCGCACCGGACGACGCTTCGTGGTTAGGCCCCCGACAAGGTGGACCGACGATCTGGTGAAGATTGCCGGAAGCCACTGGATGCGGGCAGCGCAGGATCGATCGTCGTGGAGATCCGTAGGGGAGGCCTATACCCAGCAGTGGGTGTCGTGCGGCTGATATGATGATGATGATTATAATTATTCGTTTATGTCGACCCCTGGGAAACCGATTTCAACCCCAAAGGGGCGATATCCATCATTTTGGGAATCCCTGATATAGACTGATAAAAACAGATACACATTGTAAGTAGTGTGACGCAGCCATAGTTGTTATTACAATACTCTTTGGACGCAGTGATGCTTTTATAACACAAACCAGCCTAAAGTTGGCCCGTTTGAAAGCGCAACACTCTATCTAGACATAATAATTATAATTAATCTAACCGTTAAATGATGGACGGTCAGAGGCCAACGGTTATAGCGGTAATTATGCAGTAACATACGTCGTCTATAAATTATTGTGTCGTAAAAATGTGCAATGTACTGCTGGGCTTCTTTGCTGCGTAATGTTTGACATTTAAATATAAATTGAAAACAATAACATTTTGCAATAAAGCATTCCTGAAATCAAAATGATGGATGCTAATTGGGATATGTGTAAGATGAGATGATTTACTGTAATTATTCTAAAATTGTTTTTTTTCGTCTAATCCAAAGACAGTCTAGTACAACAAAGACTCCTTGTTCCTCTAGATTTCATAGTAAATAATATTAATTTCTATCATTATACTCAGCTTTTACGAGGAGATCCGCGGGAGAACTAAAGTAACCGACATCGCTCGAAGGATTGCTCAGCTGAAGTGGCAATGGGCGGGACACATAGCGAGAAGAACCGATGGCCGTTGGGGCGGAAAGGTTCTGGAATGGCGACCGCGCACCGGACGACGCTCCGTGGGTAGGCCTCCGACAAGAGAGACCGACGTGAGGGTGAAGGTTGCGGGAAGCCACTGGATGCGGGCAGCGCAGGACCGATCGTCGTGGAGATCCTTAGGGGAGGCCTATACCCTGCAGTGGGTGTCGTGCGACTGATATGATGATGACTCAGCTTTTACTGTTGACTGTACCAAATATTCTCATGGGTCCGCTGGGAAAGAAAATGCTTTTTAATTTTTAATGTATGGACCCGTTGGGAACCAAAGTATTAACTTACATTTTTTGAAAACAGTAGAGCTGTGGAGCTTTGAGAATAACCCCTATCATTTGATAGATTAGGAATTAACAAGGGTTAATTTTTAATCTAATTCTAATTAAAATACTTTTAATAATGAATAGTACCTACTCTACAACATTGGTCACACTTTTTTTTACGCACTAAATCATCATTATTCACAGCGTGTTTGTACCTACTTTAACTACGAGTATTTTCAAGTTTCATCATTCTAATTGCATTCTTGATCCACCTAAACCAGGCATAGAAAAATTTATACACTAAGAATCCATAATGAGTACTGTTTGTTATGAAAAAAATGTTGGTTGGTATTAATTTTCATTTTCCCTAAAGTTTTCATGGCATACTAAGATTACCTTTATTATCTTTTAAACTATAATCAGAATATTAAGTGTTACACAGAATTTAATTTAATGAGTACAAATAAAAGTAGTGTTTTTATACGTACACGTATGGTTACCGGATGACAGGAATTTTGTCAGGAAAACATGAAAAAACTGTAGTTGTCAGGAATTTTTGATATTCCAAAAAGTGTAAGATTTGTCAATCTTTTTGGTAAGAAAAAAATATCAAA
Organism: Agriphila tristella; assembly: GCA_928269145.1. Classification (NCBI taxonomy): domain Eukaryota; kingdom Metazoa; phylum Arthropoda; class Insecta; order Lepidoptera; family Crambidae; genus Agriphila; species Agriphila tristella. Next base: position 493,508 of record OV743440.1, on the reverse strand, counting down.
CTTCAACAAAATGAAGAATGTAGATAAGTACCTTTTATAGATGGAACAATGTCAGGAAATTTAATGAAAAGTCAGGGAAAAAGTTAGGAAATCTCAATATTAGATCTGGTAATCCTATACCCAGGAGCTCGATGGCGCAGTGGTTTAGCGCTTGGCCCAGCGAATGCGGAAGTTAAGCAACGTTCGCAAGGGTCGGTCATGGGATGGGTGACCAAAAGTTTATTATCTCGAGCTTCTCCGTGCTTCGGAAGGCACGTTAAACCGTTGGTCCCGGCTGCATTTGCAGTCGTTAACACCCACCAATCCGCATTGGGCCAGCGAGCTTCTCCGTGCTTCGGAAGGCACGTTAAACCGTTGGTCCCGGCTGCATTTGCAGTCGTTAACACCCACCAATCCGCATTGGGCCCGCGTGGGGGTTATGGCCCATCCTCCTTACCACCCATAAGGAAGGCCTGTGCCCCAACAGTGGGGACATCAAAAATGGCTGATGGACTGGACCCTATACCCACGTGCATTAGTATCACGGTGCATTAACACCTCACTTCGCTTGTGATACGCGAGTAAAAGCGTCTTTGATACCGCAGATGTAATCTCCACTACCCACTCTTACGACTTTGTAAAGAATGTCGCTCTACTTCGGAAAAATACGAATGTCATATATAAATAATAATAAAGATATAAGGTTTTATTTAGATTTCTGTACATTATATAATTAAAAAAGTAAAATTATAAAATGTACAGAAATCTTAATAATAACATATGTTAAGATAAATGTTTTAATAGAAAAAATACTAGAGTCCCGTCTGAGCTGCTACGAGTGAGTCGATTTTTCTAGTATTTTTTAACCGACTTCCAAAAAGGAGGAGGTTCTCTGTTCGGCTGTATGTATGTTTTTTTTTTTTTTTTTAATGTATGTCCACCGATCACTCGAAGACGGCTGAACCGATTGAAATAATTCAAACGTTATTAGATCAGGTTTGTTCCCAAGTTAGTCCCATTTTTTGAAATTTTGAAATCGGTTCAGTATTTTTCAGGAAAACTTGAAAATACTGTCGTTTTCGTTACCATTTTATGAATTTATACGGATGATCGACCATATCTTCTTTGTTTATGTACCGATTTAGATGATTCTTTTTTTGTTTGAAAGAGGACACTTTAGTGATGATATCATTTCGATTTTATTGTTATTGGACCTTGGAATTTAAAGATACACAAGGGAACTCTTCAAAATCAAATAGAAACTGTGTAGTGATTGAAATATTGCTAGGATTATGACAATCTTAAACAAAATAGGTATCTAACTATGGTCAAGGACGTTTTGGACTAGACTTGAACTGTGAAGGAACAACGGAACTCCTTAACAACAAACAGCACGAACAGTGGAAATTGAGTTTTTAGTGGTATTACACCACGCAAAAGTGTGAAATATAAAAAAAAATACATAACATCATCGCTTACATTTACATAATATACATACTATGGGTAAAAGGTAAAACTACCTAATACAGAAGGTACTTACACTGAAAAGAAAAAAATAAAAAATTGTTTAAAAACAAAAAAACCGACTTCAAAAAACCTGAAAATAAAAACAAAATTAGCTTCAAAATTAAATACCCCTAAAAAGCAAGAAATAATTTTCAAATCATTAGATACGCATATCATTGTAATTAAACACGTATAATGAAGTCGGGTGGGGCTGGAGAACAACTTCTTTTTTTATTCTAGAAGCCCCACCCGACTTCATTATACGTGTTTAATTACAATGATATGCGTATCTAATGATTTGAAAATTATTTCTTGCTTTTTAGGGGTATTTAATTTTGAAGCTAATTTTGTTTTTATTTTCAGGTTTTTTGAAGTCGGTTTTTTTGTTTTTAAACAATTTTTCTATTAAAACATTTATCTTAATATAAAAATAGCATTGTGAATGCCTAAAATCTGAAAATTCAAAAAACTTATGTCTCATACTTCCTCAAAATATAGCATTCATAACAATATGAACATATACGTTTAGTAAAGTCTTAATTTATCATGAGATTTTAAACGAAAATGTCGAATTCATTCATACATATTCAGTTATTATAAATGTCAAACATCACGTAGTAGATTGGCAGTGGTATTATAAAAACACCTACAACAAACGGACGCGTACAAATTTGGTATTTGTCACCATTTAATTTACATCTAATCAATTCGTATAACATCCTTTGATGTTAATACGAAGTCTAAATAAAGAAAATGGCTGGCCAATGAACCACTCCTTAGCTCATATCTAAAATGAGGGTTCATGAATGGTAATTTATAAAAACATCCTAAAACGGCAATTGCAAAGGTGAACAGACAGGTCAGCCATATTCTACTTATCTACAAAAGAAATATTTTCAGAAATATGTAGAGCACTTTTACATCCAAACCGCGTGTGAGACTATTCGCCACAATGGTCGCAGTTCTTTGCGGTTCCTTTGATTAACTTTGATCTAGGTGAGTGGAAGGTGGCAGATACCACTAATGGATTGTTGTGCACAAAGAGCCGCCTCAGAAGGCTGCACCTGAAAGCGTCTTTGTCGCGACACGCAGATCGTGGAAGAGATACAATCTTTTTGTTGGAATGATACCTTTATTTGACGGTACTGAATATAATGCTCGTGTATTAAAAATATTGTGTTTAATCAAAATAGGCAAATCGCCAAGTAAACCATTAACGAGAATTTAGACAAGTTTTAGCTTTACAAGCACATTAATTTATTAGCATGTGCATTAAGTGCAAATATTTACTACTAGCGGCCGCCCGTGACTTCGTCTGCGTGGAAATGTTTTTTACTATCCCTCGGGCACGATACTTTTTTTCGGGATGAAAGGTACCCTATGTCCTTCTCTGTACGATTGGTTCAGTAGTTAAGACATGAAGGCGTAACATCCAAACAAACAAACGAATTTTCGCATTTATAATATTAGTAAGGTTCACTATCCCGAAGGAACAGTTAATTTTAGTGATGAGGATAAATGCTTGTCTCTGTTGTCCCATTTTGTGAGAAAACGTTATAAAATCCCATAAAAAAATCTAACTATAGTTTTAACCACGTTTTAATCGGTTTTGTACCCAAATATGAGTTCGTAGATACTCGCTTTTTCTCAAAGCATGCTGCAATCTAAATTGTCTGATATTATATCAGGAGTATCTAGATTTAGAGATCTAGACTATTTAGTCTATGGGGATAAGGTCAGAAATGACAATTGAACTTCAATACGTTTGCATTAGAGGATTGAGAGCCAGCTTCTCAGGTTCTGGATAAATTCCGGAATTGATATTTGACAGAAGTTCAAAATAGATGAATTTTGAACCCGGCGAACAGGCCTTAAACCAGTCAGCTATGGCTGAAGCCTCTATTAGATCACACAATATTCAGACAGTCTTAGTCCTACTCTAAGCCAGTCTGAATAACACGCAATGAAATTTTTGAAGTCTAATAGCGGACTTAATTGAACCAATAAAAGACGATAGTGTAATCAAAACGTGTAATGGCTAATCAGTCGTCTGGTATGACTAGGGTTTATTGGGGGGCGACGGGGAGATGGGCGCCTTGGGGCTGGAAGCCGTCCTCGTTGGCGACGTAGGTGACGGTGTAGACCACGTTGTCGGGGCCGGTGTAAGAGAACTGGCCGCGGACCTCGATGGCTTCGTTGTCAGTGCCGACGTTCTTCAGCTGGCCTTGTTCTTGCGCCGATTTGCCGTCGCTGGTTTCCCACCTGGAAAGAATGATAGCGTTTAGTTTGTTGGACATTTCAACTATTTTATTGTTTAGTCGTAAGGAACATACTGGGTTGGGACTCGGAAGCGCAGTCATTATTATATGGACTGTTATATTGAGAAAGCTATTTGTATTTCGGTAATCAAAATATGTACAAGTCAAAAAAGCGCAGCATCAAATTTTGAACTACATATATCACATTGACCCCAATATCAGTGTGTTGGCACTGTATATAAAATCAAAAACAGTGAAAATATCAGCCATCACCATGACGATTACAAAATTTAATGTCATTAACTGGAAATGGAACCTCAAAGTTCGTAATACCTAAAGACAAACTTCCTACTACTCGACCAAGTAGTCATAAAAATTGCTTTCAATGTTCAAAGATGAATAAATTCTATTTCTTACCTAACCAAAACATTTTATAATTAAGTGAGGTTCAAAATAGTATAAAACAAGTTTCCTTGTTTTTCGTTTTCTAAACTAGTTCAAACATCACATGTCAGTAAATTTACATGTTTTAAAGTTCATGAACTTCAACCTTGAGTTCAAAATATTAAATTAATATCGTTAATCTAATATAAGCGTAGGTAGCAAATGTAAAAAAATATATAAATTGGCATTAAGTACATCCAAGATATTTGTTAACGTGATATATAAGAATTCAATGTTTGTTCTGATTCTAACTACTTCGTTTTAAAACAAAATTGTTTAGTCTTGCGATAAAATGTGGATACTCTCAGTTTCTACCTTATATTGTCCACTTAAATTACTAATGAACTACTAAATAAAAGCAAAAGGAACGTCGTCCATTGGACTGTGATTTTTGGAGTTTACACTCTGAATCAACTTTACGATTTTTACATTATTTTATTAAAATAACTCACTCATAACGGTATCCGTCAACTCCGATGTTGTCGGACTCGTATTTGACGACGATGGCGTCCTTGGGGTCCACGGGGATGGCCAGCGCCACGGCGACCAGGCAGGCGAATGCAATGACCTGTACAAAAAAATACATTCCATAAGTTTAAAAGGGCTTTATCTCCAAATAATTGATGTGTACAGTCTCAAGCATTTTAATTTACAGACCATAGAACATTACATGACATCATAACTTCTATGATATCACAGTGTCAGATAGATAGTTTGATAGAATATGGCATAGTTCTATTGTGTGTAAACAGTGAAAGTTTCTAATGCTACTGCTCCACCTGCGTCTTAACGCGGAGCTTAAAGCGTTAATTAAGGCGTTACTCAGATGTGGCCAAGATTTAACGGCGTTAATTTACAAACGACTAAATATTTATAATGCCCATAAGTACTTGGACATTACCATTAACGTTAACGTTAACGCAGGTGGAGCCGTAGCATAATAGATAGTATGTTTTTAATTTAAATGAATGTACAGTAAACGGACCAATTATTATTATTTATCTATTTCTGAATGTCGATTGAAATATACATCAAAAGCCACCGTGCTGTTCCGTAGAATAGTTTTTTAAGCAATGCATTGAATGATTGATGTAACAAGAAAGTACAGTCAGTATTTATTTGCATAACGAGTCACGGTAGGTACCTAGATCTAATAGCATAATGCCAATTGTTATTACAAAATACAGAAAAAGCAATTTTTCAATCACAAACACTCAATAATTATTGGGAAATAGTCAACAGCCTTTATTTGTGTTATATTTCGAACTGATTAAATTAAGAGAATTATGAATGAGTCACACAAAATCTATTAACACTACTTTAAAAATTATTATTACAAGTATTGTAAACATCCAATTTAAAGCAAATTAAATTATTTGTATTTATTTATTTAAGGCTAAAGTGAAAAGTGAAAATATGAGATAAATGACGTTACAAAATTTAACAAAGCAAAATTTAAGATGCAGTTACTATTGTAATTGTCACAAATATTTAATTTCGGATACGTCCGTTATATGACGAAAGCTGTCAAGAACACTTACAGATTTCATTTTGGATGTGAGGTGGTGGGTGGATGTTTCTAAGAGGAATGTGTGACGACTGTGATGATATTCCGATTTGGCACACTTATATACCTACACGGAGCCGCTTATTTGCTTATATTCAAATGTCAATTTTTGCCACTCCAATCATACGTGAATATCGACAATTCAATTCAGTCGAGTTATAATATAATTTATTTTTACCTATTTCGGAAGTTTTTGATCTCAACCTTTTGTTTTTAGAATGTCATTTTTAAAACAATTGGTTATAGTCTTATAAAATATTAATTAAATGTCGTAAATCATTGAAAAGGTTAATCTATTTCAATTCTGACGAAAACTTTATTGTTATAAAGTTATAACTGATTAATCAGTTCCAAATTGGATATAAAGTTATATCTTTCAATTCAAATCTTTAAGCCATAAAGATGTCTTCGTAAGAAGTTTGTTAGTACCTACTGTATTTTACACTAAGTGTTTTTCACTTTAGTAACTTTTTTAAAAGTGACTGAATGCTTTCCATGTAATTTTATCAATTGACTCTAAAAATTTGTTAGTATTTTCTTTCATTTACGGTAGAATTAAACAGGTAAATAAATTTCATAGCTTCACAAGCGTTTTGCAAACTACTTAGTGTTATGTAAATTTTATTCGAGTAGGTTGTTAAAAGCTTTTCTGGAAACACATTTACCGTAAACGTGTTTACGATTATTAACCATCTCAAATGCAGCAATGTACAGTACAGTTTCTTATGAACCACATATTAAATTAAACAGCTCAAAGAATAAGCTCTAATAAGTGATTTACAGACTCATTCGATGAATTCAGACGAATTCATCTACTGTTCAACAAGATTAGGCGTTTTTCCGATGGGGAAAAAATACAATTTTTTGTACCTAGGACAAGTTTTAAGGAACTATATAAAAGATTATGCCAATTTTTCTATACAAGCTAGGCCATGATGCGCTTTGATGAAATTACCAATATACTATAGTAATTTTATACTGATTGCGTGGGAAGAATGTCATTAAAATATAATGCGGGAGAAAAGAGAAATCTCAATCTCAAGGAGATGTTTACAGTTATAATTGTTTGACATTATCCTATTATATGACATTTCAAAGTCAAAGTCAATGAGATATATATGGTTAATGCGCATCATGGCCCAGAATCCGGCATGATCCTTTAACATCAATTTTATAAAATTTATTTTTAAAAATATTATACATCTTTAAGGTAAACTAACAATGTCATTGTCACATGTTGCGTATAAAAGTCACATCAGATCTATCTATACACCTTTAACTTAACAGAACTTTGCCTTTAAGTAGCGCAAGGTTACACACTAAAGCGTCGTCTGGTAGACGTCTGGGTTCAAACTCGATGGGAAACTCTTAGGCTGGGTTGCACCATCTTAACTTAACCATAACTATAACAGATACAAACTTATCGGACTCGATGACAGCGTCGCTGTCGTCTATGGGGTAACCTAGGTAACAATATAACACCTTAGTTCCATTTTTGACCACTGGCTCAGAAAGTTTGTATTTGTTAAAGTTATGGTTAAGTTAAGATGGTGCAACTCAGCCTTAATCTTTGTGACACTTTTTAGGGTTCCGGACCCAAAGGGCAAAAACGGGACCCTATTACTAAGACTCCGCTGTCCATCTGTTTGTCACCAAGGCTGTATCTCATGAACAGTGACAGCTAGAGTTGAAATTTTCACAGATGATGTTTTAATTTCTGTTGCCGCTATAATAGCAACTAAAAACAGAATAAAATAAATATTTAAGTTGGGCTTCCATACAAAAAAAAGTGGTATTTTTTGCCGTTTTTTGTTACGGAACCCTTCGTGCGCGAGTCCGACTCCTACTAGGCCGGTTTTTTTTATATTTGCATGAAAATTCGAATTACCCTTGTTTGGTAGATTAACCTTGCCCTTAAATCCCAATCCCTTTTATTTTGATAATTTAAAGTATTACATTATGTATTCTGTGGCATTACTGATATTTCAAAACTCGTAAATTGATTGATCGTAGGTATATCATCGGATATTTAGCGTAATAATTGGATATAGAAAATTAATTGGATTAATTAAATAAAGTACAGACTATGTAGTTGTTAAAATTACTTTTAAATATTAATCTTAAAATTTTTGAGTAGGTTTTAGGGAAAAATTATGATTTGCAGAAAGGAAAAGTGTAAGGAAAATGTAAAACAGGATAAAGTGTTTTATACGAAACTCAAGTCTGTTGCGAATCTTTTTTGACAAGGAAAACATACCTGAACTTACAATCATGATAATGGTATATTTAGTAACATAGTTTATATTCGCTATCATTCAGATTTTGTGTGAGTTCAGGTTTTATCTCCACTTTTATATAGTTTCTTTTTTCGTTTGATATATTTTATGCTTGCACGTTGCGTTTATGCATAACACTTTTTAGATCCCTACGATATAAAATGAAATTATACAATTATGGCGTATTTACATGGAGCGATTTTGCAGACGACTTTAGTTATAATTAGCGTTTTTCATCGAGTCGCTTGTAAAATCTAATCGCAAACCTAAATTTTAATGAGATTGCGAGGTAGAGATTTTACAAGCGATTGTCGATAAAAAGGCACCTGCCAAGTTGCCTGCCAAATCAACTCGTGTAAATACCACATACTTAAAAATCATTCTATAATTTCAATAAGACTCTATATTCTTAATACAGTCTTTTTAACTGTACCATTAATAATTAGATCCAGTCCATAAACTAATTAATACGCAATATTTTTAATAGAGCATCATCAATGTGGAGTGAATATGTGACCTGGCCATCAGTCACTAGCACTAATTCGACAGTCGGTGGCCGGTGGCTGCGTCCGCTGGTGGCCTTGACATTCACTTTCGACGAGAAGATGAGTCGCGCGGAATTATTCAACCGAGCCCAAACCGGCTGCGCAGTGTGCCGCTCTAATAACACGCTTTAGACGCGACGAGACGGGGGCGAGGCGATTGCATAGACGTGAAGAAAAATCACGACATAAAATGAACTTTTTATCCTTACTATTATTATAAATGCGAAAGTCCCATTTAATTGTTTGTTTTTTACGCCTTCACGTCTTAACTACTGAACCGATCATCATGAAATTTTACATACGCGTTGTCAGGAGTACAAAAAAAGACATAGGCTACCTTTCATTTAGAAAAAAAGTATTGTTCCCGAGGGATAGTAAAAAACTTTCCACGCAGACGAAGATCGCGGGCGGTCGTTAATTAAATATAATGTGTTAAGGAAACAACGAAAAACCTTCAAACTACGATTATTATAGGGCTAGGAACACATTTTTATATAAAAGCCATTCTGAAGTCGCGAAAAAACAATTAGCTGTTTCAAACAAAATTTCTAACGAACTTTGAGTAGATGTGTGAAACTGCTTGGTTTTTTTTCGCGATTTTAGGGTGGCTTCCATTAAAAAAAAAATCGTAATTAGTTCCAAGGTTTTTTCATTAACACGTTTATGTAACAAAAAATAGTTATAATAATTTAATTATTATTCTAAACGTGAACTCGATTTTAAAACTACAATTTTAAACTACATCATGTTACGAGTCTTTTAAATATAATGTACCTAATTCTTTAGAGCATGCACTTTTATTGATGATCGTTAAATATTTGATGAAAATGCTTCAAAAACTAATTATATATATTATGTATCTTTTTATATTTTTATGAGCAAGAAAGTACTAATGCACTGATTTCTAGAACCAAAACATAATGCGTCACGTCTCTTCTAAAAGACAATTTAACCCATATAGTTCAGTGACAACCTTAAATGGTTTACCTATTAGGTAAATTTTTATTATTAGTCGTCCATCGATGCCGCAATAGGCCAACGGCCATGCTTGGTCTGATGACCTTCTAAAAAGCACATTTTAATTTGGTATTTTGTCATACACGAGCAGAAAAAAATCGTAGAGATTAAGTAGGATTTAATTCATGATTATACATTATACACGAAATACGAATAGAATTCTTTGTGCAAATATATTTTAGGTCTTAAATTACCAAATTTATGGCAGAATATTGAAAAGAAACTGACGGGTTAATTGTCATCAAAGTTTTTTTATATTATTCGTTGATGATAAATTGATTTTATATATAGTTGATGTCACAGTATATTTGTGGTGAATGTGTTCAGTAATATTATGGGTATAATATATCTTGAGGTTGCTGTTGTATGTTAACTAACAAAATGTACCCAAAAAATCTACTAATCATCAAAGTATCACTAATTAATTTACTAGAATTCATTTACGTGAGCTTCTGAGTGCACTGGACATGTTTCGATAAAAATAACACGATAATTTGTTTTTTTTTTGGACCAGTGTACTAACAAATACATTACCTAACTATTGTAACTTATTAATGGCCTAACATAGTGGTGTTATTTCCCGGATTCGTAGGTACCCTATCTCTCTCATATCTGTCATTGTACAATTAAGTATGTATATTTTTAACTTATTTATATATTTTTTACTGTAAGTATGATGGTACTTATAAATTACTTTAAAGTTACGATGGCGTCGTCGATTAATATTATAAATGTGAATTAATAACAGTAATATGTTTTGCATAAATGCCGTAAATAAAACTTAATGTGTTACTATTAAGTGGGTCATGTATCTTGGTAAAGTGGATGCTTAAAGAATGCTGCACCTCCCGGCTGCATTTCCGGCGGAGTGACGTCATTATTATGTATCTCACGACATTTAAGTACTATTAGACTGAACTCGAACTTCGAGGTGCTCGTTGGCGCAGTAGTTTAGCGCCTGGCCCAGCGATTGCGAAGGTTAAGCAACGTTCGCAAGGGTCGGTCATGGAATGGGTGACCAAAAATTTATTATCTCGAGCTCCTCCTTGCTTCGGAAGGCACATTAAGCCGTTGGTCCCGGCTGCATTTGCAGAAGTTAACACCCACCAATCCGCATTGGGCCCGCGTGGTGGGTTATGGCCCGTCCTTCTTATCCACCCATTAGGAAGGCCTGTGCCCCAGCAGTGAGTACATTAGAAATGGCTGATGGACAAGACTGAACTATTCGTTTTCTTGACATATGTATAGGTATCTTCATAAGATTTATAAGGTTTTGATTGTTTTGTTTTTGTTCCACTAAATGTGCTGGGATCTAATAATTCTGGTTGGGGCATGTGTTTGTATAGGTATATTATGCCATAATTATTTGTTCCTGAATCATAGATAGGTATTAATTTTATTTTTTACGTATTTTGATAATCCAAGTTCTGCTTAGTTTGAGATTAGAGAATGAAATGGTTGTAATAAGGAGAATGTCAAACTAAATATTTGCAAAGTTGGTAATCAATGTGATCTGACATTATAATGAATATTGGTAAACTATGTGATTCATTCCACATTTACTGCACAGTGGTTCGGCTTTTATATCCAATTTGCCTAGACTTATGAAATCGTGGTGCAACATAATATGTATGAATTTACATAGTACAAGAACAACAACATAAGTCAGGTAACGCACTTGACAAGTTATGTGTTAAACTGTAACAACCAACTTTCATAGCCTAAGGTCACAAGTTCTCTGTCTGACAAAGTAACGGTTTTCTTTTCAAAAAGATTGCGAACAAACCATTAAGCTGCCTTTGTTTATTGTTAATATACATTTTATTGCTAAGTATTTTAGTAAGAGTAATCCAAAAATCCGAACAATCCAAAAGAAGCCACAAATCTTACGAAACCTAGTCCTTTTTAAGGGTTCCGTACCCAAAGGGTAAAAACGTGACCCTATTACTAAGACTTCGCTGTCCTTCTGTCTGTCTGTCTCCAGGCTGTAGCTCAGGAATCGTGATAGAAGAAGAAGTGATAGCTAGACAGTTGAAATTTTCACAGGATGATGTATTTCTGTTTCCGCTATATCAACAAATACTAAAAATAGAATAAAATAAATATTTAAGGGGGCTCCCATACAACAAACCTGATTTTTTTGCCGTTTTTGGTCGATATTAATAACGACTACAGATAGTTGAAATTTTCACAGATGATGTATTTCTGTTGCTGCTATAACAACAAATACTAAAAACAGAATATAATAAATATTTAAAGGGGGCTCCCACACAACAAACGTGATTTTTCGCCGTTTTTTGGCACGGAACCTTTCGTGCGCGAATCCGACTCGCACTTGGCCGGGTTTTTTTCATATTGGTTTTTATTTATATTAAATTAGAAATAATATATCTTATTTATCATCAACTGAAAACGATGCATTTTCTGTAAAAAAATATGACTTTATTTTTAAAAATGTTGAGAAGCTTTTGGTATTTCTTCATCAACCAATCCCAAATACAGACCCAGTGGCTTTTACATTAAAGTGCAGCCACGTGCAACATGCATCGCCTCGTTACGTCACAGTGGTGTGTGAATCTAGTCAGAGGTTAGAGTTTACAGTTGCAATACTAGAAAGTATTTTGTCTCTTTCTATTCATAGAGTCCCCTTCGCTTTTTTTATTATAAGAACATTATTTTTTTGTCCACGGTGGGCCTTCACCTCACCTGATGTTAAGTGACGATAAAGCTCACTACTCCCGGAATCCTCATGTTTCCTCGTGGTTCTACTAGTTTGTCCTACTAGTGGGACTACGAGGAAACCCTATTCCTCGTAGTCCTACTTTGGAGTCAAATTATTAAATGAAAAATGTCTAGTTCCTCTTAGAACTTCGTTCGAAAAATTGCCGTTATGGTGTCAGACTTTGGTAAAGATCAAGTTGTTATCCAGGCGGACTTGAAATAAGCCCTAGGTACCACCAACCAAACCGGGTGCAAAAATACTCCTTCCTGTGAATTGAACCCGGGACCCCTGCGTCTGTGGGCGAACCACTAGACCACAGAGGCGGTAAACTATACTTTAATTTTAGAAAGGGATGGTTACTACCGAATACATTTTTGTTCCCAATAAGCTAGACTTGTTTCTACTATGCAATGACCGACAGCTCGTGTAGTACATCGATTTGTCAACAATTGTTTGTTGAATTCGTTTGAACTCCAAATAATCCAAAGTTAAACGACAACCTCAGATCTCGCCGCTAATTCAAAACGGCGTACAAGCATAATGTGAAAGATCCACAAATATTGTTTGCCCAACAAACTAGCAAACATGCGTTTCGTATTGGGTCTCCTAATCCGCGACACAGTACATTAGCTCGTGCAGTATCTCACTCAATTATGTTTGGTTCTCATCACGCGCACCCCGTCTAGGGTTGGCATTCTCTCCGACGCGCGCCGCCCCGCCCCGCCGCCCGCCCTGCGGCCGCGTTGAACAGCGCGAGCGACATACATATTCTAAGTTAATAGGTTTTTAAAAATAGCATCAAACAATTAAGTCACATGTCGCATTATGTATATCATAGACTTGTTGTATGTTGAACCTTGCTTAGCTCTCGTAGCAATGGAGACGTGTTCTGGTTATGTGAATGCGAGTGCGCTGACCCGCGGACGACTGTTTGTAGTTGCGTTACTGCCCTAGGTATGTTTTGTTGTTTGTCCGCGTTTTGCAAACGGCTGGCCTTTCCACCTCGCCCGGTAACCTTCACCTTGTTACGTAACGTAACGGCAGACGCACGAGACAGGCACTCACCTTTCTCGGTATTGTTACGGGTTCACTTTAGACATAGATTCGATCGGTTTTCACACATTTGTACTATTTGGTAACATTTTTTTTTTCAAGTTTGTTAATAAAATATTCATAGTCAAATTTATAGAAGCCACCACATGTTTTGAAGAATATAGGTAGCGTAATAAGTAATTAGTTATTGAATGTAATTTAATTATTACATGAATTAATACATACATACATACATACATACACTCACGCCTGTTTCCCATGGGGGTAGGCAGAGACTATGGATCGCCACCTGCTACGATCCTTGCACACTTCTTTCGCTTCATTCATATCCATCACTCTTTTCATACATGCCCTGCGGTTTTTGTCACTGCGTACACCAGCCTTTTTTATAATAACCTCTATTTGGTCCGCGTAGGTTTTTCTGGGACGCCCTCGTGCAATCGTTCCTTCCACATTCGCACAGTATATCTCTTTCGTGATTCGCCTTTCATTCATCCTCTCTAAGTGACCAAACCACTGGAGCATTCCTTTCTCAATTCTTGTCACTATATCATCTTTCAGACCACACCTTTTGCGAATCACCTCATTGCTCACTCTATCACTCAGTTTTACTCCGCATATTTTCCTCAACGATCGCATCTCTACCGCATTTATTCTGCTTTCATTCTTCTTCTGCCATACCCAAGATTCACTTCCATACATCAGTGTCGGTACCAGCACTCCGTTATGAATAGCCATTCGCGCCTTTGCAGAAACGGTTTGGCTACTCATAACCGAGTGTATAGCACCACTCACCGAATTTCCTTTCTTCACTCGTCTTTCTATGTCTTCCTCACTCTTTCCGTCCCTTGTGAACAAACTCCCCAAGTATACAAACTCACGGACTTGTTCCACTTTTTCGCCACCTAACATTACCGTACAGTCAGTCATTTCTTCATCTCTCTCAAACACCATCACTTTAGTCTTAGTTACATTCACTTTCATCCCTTTTCTCACAAAATCTTCATTCATAACCGACATCATTTCCTGCAACTCTTGCGCAGAAGACGCAAGTATAACTTGGTCGTCAGCGTAGAGAAGGCACTTGATTTGAGTCCCATTCATCACAACCCCACAGTCACGTTCTTTCAGACCTTTCATACAACTGTCCAAAAACAGATTAAAGAGCCATGGTGACGCAACACATCCCTGTCTGACACCCCTAGAGATGCCAAACCAGTCAGTGTATACGCCGTCAATCCTGACGCATGCACGGGAATCCTCATAGAGAGATTTCAGTGCATGAATCAGTCTGCTCTCCAATCCGTATTCGGACAACACCTTCCATAGCTCATTCCTGTCAACTCGATCGTAGGCCTTCTCCAGGTCCACAAAGGCACAGTAAACCTTTTTGTGCTTAGCCAGGTGTTTTTCGGTTAAGCACCTCAAGGAGAAGACCTGATCCGTGCATCCCATTCCCTTTCTGAATCCCGCTTGCACATCCCAAATACTCTGATCAGTTTTTTGCATCACTCTTTCAATCAGTACCTTTGCATACAATTTACTGACAATGCTGAGAAGACTGATCCCGCGGTAGTTTTTAGCATCCTGCCGTGACCCTTTCCCTTTGTACAGCGGCACGACCACGGCTTTACGCCAATCTTCCGGCACTTTGCCACTGTTCCAACATTTATTAAAGATCAGGCACAGCCAGGACGCAACCAGCTCTTTCCCACCTCTCAGCATTTCAACAGTAATTCTGTCATATCCTGCTGCTTTCCCTTTTTTCATGCTCTTCATTGCACTAATAATCTCATCCATATATATATCTCTTTCATCCACTTCTGTCTCTTCCTCGTCTTCCACCCTTTTATCCGAGGCTTCTAGCATAGAGCCATCCGCCTCAAACAAACTCTCAAAATATTTCATCCACTCCTGTAGTACACCTTTTTCATCTGTCACTAGCTCACCTTTTTCATCTCTTATCACATTCATTTTAGACTTATGTGATCCACTTCGAGACGTTTTCACTTGTTTCCAAAACAATTTTATATTGTCTCGAAAGTTATCACAGAGTTTGAAGTCACACTTTTCTTTCATCTTTCTCTTTTTTTCGTCTACTTTTTCTTTCACTACTTTCTTAATCCTTTTAAACTCCCTTGCAACTGTATCAACATCCTCTTCTGTAACACTTGCATTCACTCTTTTACTGGCTTTGATGGCCAGCAGATCCTGCCATACTTTTTTCTTTTCATTCACTATCTGTCTTACCTCACTATCCCACCAGTTTATTGGGGGAGCATTCTTCCTTTTACTTACTCCACATATTTCCTCAGCTGTTTCAGTCACACCTTTTTTAAACTTTTCCCAAACTTCCTCAAGCTTGCCATCTTTCACTTCAGCCACATTTCCCAATCGTTCTTTCAATTTGCACAAATATGTCTTTTGCACTTCCACTTCATCCAGGTTCTCAACTTTTACTCTAGTCAGCTCCGTTGTTGACACTGTGGGACGATGACGCCAACTTTTGAACAGACCACTAACCCGAGACACTACAAGAAAGTGGTCTGTTCCAATGTTACTACCCCTAAAGACCCTGGTGTCTACAACTCTGCCCTTCAGTCTTTCATCAACAATCACAAAATCGATCATACTCTTCTTTTCCCCTCTCTGCCAAGTGTACATATGAATTTCCTTGTGGTCAAACATGGTGTTCGTTACCACAAGATTCTTTTCTAAACATACCTCAATCAAACTCCTGCCATTATCATTTACTCTTTTGTCTCCATATATTCCTAAAACTCCCTCACATCCCTCTCTTCTCACACCTACCCATCCGTTAAAATCTCCAAGCATAACTATCCTTTCATTATCTTTGCATTCATTCAAGATGTCTTCCACACTTTTCCAGAAATCCTCCTTTTCCGTTGCTGACTTGGATATATCGGGAGCATACACGCCAATGACGCGTATCCGAAGTAATCCTACTTTGAGTCTAACCCAGAGAAGTCTGGGACTAACACACTCATACTCAGTCATGCATTCTATCATCCTTTCCGACAGCAGGAGTCCCACGCCCATACTCGCGTGCTCATTTTCGGCAACGCCCGACCACAGAACTTTAAACGGGCCATGTTCTGAGACTCCTTTGCCCTTTCTTTTCGTCTCGTTCACGCATAAAACATCCAACTTCTTTTCTTTCATAATCAAACACACCTCATCCATTTTCTCCTCCATCGCTCCACATACATTCAGCGTAGCAAAACGGGTCTCCGATGCCCGCTTTTCGCCCCGAGAGAAACAAGTTACGCGTGATGAGTGGCGAGCTCTATCGCCGCAGCCAGGTTTATTAAAAAAATTTGAAACCATTTTGTTCCCACGATTAGCTAGGGAAAGACAACTGTCCACCACACAGAGCCCCGCGTGTGTGGTAAGGCTATTTACGCCTGGAGGGCACCAATTTCCAGGGTGGCACGCTTATGACTAGGCACGCCCCTAGCCATGCAGCCATCGGCACGGCAGACCTTAGCTTAGCGGAGGGGAAGGAATAGGATTAGGATAGGGATGTGAGGTGGGTATAGGAGTGTGTAAAATGGGACGGATCAGGGTACAAAAAGGACACCGTTGCTGCGGGGGGGTTGAGAGGTTGCAGCAGCGGAGGCTGAGGGTCCGGGGGCGCTTACCCGTACTTGTCATAGGGAAACCGGAGACATAAAATAAGTTTTAACTGAAAAAAAGAGTCTAACAAAAACTACAAGTATGAAAATTAGATACAAAATCTTTGTTGTTAGTAATTATTGTAAAGCTCCAATAATAGGCTACGCTACGTTTATCCAACAAACTATTAATTAGGATCGTTCGTCCGTTTTTTTGTTAAAATTATTTATAGCTTTTCAAAGAAATAAACGGGACCTATACTTAAAAGATTTGGTACTAGTTTTTTGTTAGCTGTTTACGGTAACTAATAACTGAATCAAATTTTAGCGTTAGTCCCAAACTGACGAAAGATTAAAAAAGAAATATCATAAAAAATAATCCTAGAAGATGTATTTATTAATGCTTGTATTTCAAATCCTGGATTCAAACCCAGAAATTTAAAAAAAATTACAAGATGGCATCCGTCGATCAATCAGTCATCGACAAAACTTCGAGCTGTATCCTTCAATTTTAGATAAGTTTAAGAAATCCATTAAATGTATGCAGAATTGACGTAAATGTCAATAATTTCAAAAGGCATTTACTCAATTAGAGAGGTTTAGCACACATTATTTTCACGGTGTAAGCATCTTACATTTAACTAAGGTGAGCTTTAGATACATTTAGGCTAATAAGGAGGTAAATGACACCTAAAAAGGCTGCATTCCTAATTGGATAGGTAATGAGTATGCATTAGTATACGCAAGGAAGATGTGCATGCGCGTGTAGCCTTCATTACGTAGTTGGTGTAAAGAGTAACTAGTAATTTCAATAAAGCACTAAGAAACTTAACTGTTAACTACTCATTTAAATACACATATTACAATCTTATTCTACTTTGCTTTGAGTAACCAAGGTACTGGAATATTACGTGTAAGTAAAAAAATAAAGGTGCATTATTTGAATGTATAGTAGGCGCGAAAATCTAAAAAGTGTATAATTTAAGATTTAATTGTTTCAATAATCAATTTCAAATACGTTGTCTTCGTAACGAAATTTATAACTTAAATATGCTATTTTTTTATAATAATGTGAAGCTTCAAAGTTTTCTATCTTCCTTGAATGGCATTGAAATAAACACATTCGCCCGAGCTTTCTTGTGGATAAAAGCATAATATTATCAGTTATCAGTATAATATGAGTAGAGCAAACTCCATTTGTCATCGAAAGCTATCTGACTGGCTCTTTTAATAGCTTTGATTGTTTTTCCGATACTATTAATGGTTTTCCATATAGTTGACCGTTTACGTAAACTCGTACTAAGCACAGATCGAACCCTTCCTCTGATAAAAAAAATACTGAAACAAATGAAAGAATAGTAATAGTTATAATATAGCAAATTTGTTTAAGACATTATTTCTCCCAAGTCAGTAGATAAAATGCTGGTCACTGCGTAATCAACTGATTTTACATGGCATTATACTTTATTAGTTAAGTATTCCTAATCAACAATAATTGGCAAAAACTGATTATGTAGTTAGATACTTCTCATGTTTAACACTTTCAAGGACAGAACGGCTATTATCGTGATTTTATGGAGTTACAATATGACACAACGCCTATTTACGGGAAAACATTTTACATATTATTGGCTACTACGGATATGAGCGTGCGGTTTCTATAGTTTCTATATGGAGTCCAATATTTACTGTCACAGCACAAACAATTTCATGTGTGTACTGTCATAACAAAAGATTTTTTGCCTATGAAAGTGTGACCCTACACACACATGTACATTTTTGCAAAGTATGCGCGTTGTGACGTCACGAACATAGCCGACGCGCGACCGAAGCGTACCAATCGGACAGGCGTACGCACCAGGCGTAGTGCCACAGTGTTTGAGGGTTGGGTTTGATATGGTCATAGTAAAGTAACTACGTATAGAGACGTACTGCCATATCAACCGTTATAGCGTGTTATAGCATCTTGAACTAAGTGACACAACATTTATAGACGTGATTTCAATTTGTATGGAAAAATGTAGTGCCATATTTGGAGTGAATAGTGTCCTTGAAAGTGTTAACAGAGTACCTACAGGGTTTACCTTTCCCTTTCTTAGTTTGTTTCTTAGAACCTCTGCTATAGAATTATTTTATTGCGTAGGACAAACGACTTCGTGCAAGAGAAAATAGGATTTATTTCAGCCACCCATCCAAAGAGGAGCTCGATGGCGCAGTGGTTTAGCGCCTGGCCCAGCGATTGCGGAAGTTAAGCAACGTTCGCAAGGGTCGGTCATTGGATGGGTGACCAAAAATTTATTATCTCGAGCTCCTCCGTGCTTTGGAAGGCACGTTAAGCCGTTGGTCCCGGCTGCATTTGCAGTCGTTAACACCCACCAATCTGCATTGGGCCCGCGTGGTGGGTTATGGCCCGTCCTCCTTATCCACCCATAAGGAAGGCCTGAGCCCCAGCAGTGGAGACATCAAAAATGGCTGATGGACCCATCCAAAAAGTAGCGTTTGCGAAAGTCACTGACCTATTCCAACCTTTTTTTATTCTCCGGAAAATACTTTACTCACTTATGCTCTGAAATGTTTTGATTCCATTTGAAAAAGGAATGCGGGGCGTTCCACATTTCCGCGAGGGTCTGGTTCATCACATTCTAAATTTGAAATTCAGGTCGGAAATGAATTTCAATACTTACTTCCCGCACTGAGTGCGGGAAGTAAGTGTTCCAAATTCAAATCGGTAGACCTTATCAGCTAGCATTCTTTTTATGAAACTTTATGGTTGCATGACCGGTCAGTTAACATGGCCACGCGAATAAATTTAAAAATCACATTTTACAAAGAAAATTGTATTTCCTCGCATTTCGTGAGTAAAGTATTATACAAACCTTGTACTGGAAGCTACTTGCATTGCCTCGAATGATTAAAGCCCTCACCTGCGGCTCGGGCTTCAAACCATCCTCGACAATGCAATCGCTAGCTTCCCGTTCTCGGATGTAATGTACTATTAAGCTATTCCAACCTTAAATAATAATGATAATTTAAATGCAGTTTCTGGCGTCATCGTCCTCTGATGATTGACGATGTGCTCTTGACCTATTCATTACGCGGCTGAAAATGTTACAAACAAACCTCCAAACGGTAAATGTTCTACTCGTAATTAATTCATATTTATGTACATTCCAAGTATCTGAAGACATGAGGTCTGTTCGTGGTTTTTTTTTCTACTTTATAGCCAGTTCTCATCTTGCGCTCTTGTCTGACTGAAGTTTGTCCCACATGCTTGCCATCGCCAACCGAAAAGAATGAGTTTTTTTTAGTTATTCACTCTTCCTTCAGAAATTATAAAGAGAAAAAAATACGACTACGAACAAGGTCGTATATCCTATTTTCTAGATTCTAAGAAATAAGGACTAAAATTATTGTAAAACCAGATCTTTGTTACTGGACGATGTTTTGATTATTCAAGTAATTATCTCGTAAGTACAGCAGCCCTATAACAAGTGTAAAACAAAACTACTTTTTCATTATTTATTCATCTTAACAAAACTTCTTCTGAAGCCAAAAAACATGAATTGTAAAATGATCCACTACTTATAAAAAAAGAAAATTATTCAAATTAGGTTGTACGCAGACATGAATCTTAAGTTTTAATTTGGTATTATTGTTATCTGTGGTATGAATGTATGAATGAATAACGGATGATTTCTGAAAACGGCATAGATGCGTCATTTTCATACCAAACGCATCCAAGGTCGCACTTAACGCAACCGTTGCAGCTTATGAGAGAAATTAACCTTAAAATAAATTCTTGCGTCACATTATCACACTGCCACGCATCACGCTGCGTCTTGCTTGATCGCAGATTTGAACGTAAAATGGATGGCCAAGTTTTTACGGAAATCACACACCAAAAATAAATTACGCGCATGATTTTTTTATTTTCTTATAAGTACTTATGTGAATAGCGCATCTTATCAAAAATCCAAGCTTGGCATTCGTAAAATTGCGTACACGCTTCTACCGTAAACATTGTCTACTTATTTTGCAAAATATTGAAAATCCTCAATATAGAGCTATATCGTAATTAAATCGATAAATACAGCTAAATAGCTAAATATAACTCTATGTTTTATCGTTTGACGGGTTCTGTATCTATGATTAATTACAATCTGTATTTATATAAATATACTTCCTCTTTAAAGAACTTTCAAATTAATTATGCAATTTCGGCTTTTAATAGAAAATTTGCCAGATTTTCTTAATTATGTATGAATCTTATACGAAATAGTATTTCTTTTAGGATAATCGAAATACAAATATGTGCAAAACGTAACAAAATTTGCTACTCGTAAATCTTGTTAAAACATGTTATTACGAAAAGGCTCATAAATCACGATAGTTTTTTCCTTTGTTTGAATAATCATTAAATGACGTAAAAAGTTCAATTTTAAGTTTTTATGAAACATTATGAGACATTTTTTTCTTCAAGTTTACATGTTTTACTTCAAGATGAATGAATTTTATTATCTTCTGGATTCAAAATGAAATTAAAGAAAAAAAATAAAGTTTCCTTAAAATATATGTAATAAATGTACCTATATGTTCAAATATATAGGTACAATATAACACATATATAAGTCTTCAGAATAATCTATTTACGACATAGGTACTAAGATTTTGTGCCCTCTTCATACATGTGTTATATTTCAAATCTATATAAGTATAAACTATTGACCGACTGACAAAAAAGTGGTTTAGATGTCGAATAATGTAAAACGAACATTTAAGATTTCTGCAGTTATGTCAGCGTTCTAAATAGGTGACAATTTAGGATTCCAAGGATGCTAACATCAGAATTATAATGAGCCCAGCCAAAGTGGAAGGTCGTTCTGGTTGTAAATTACCATTTTTATGCTCCAACCAAATTTGTTTATCCTATTATAGCAAATACTAATGATAAAATACTTGATTTTGTAACCTAATACACATGATGCAATCTAATAGCTAATTCATTGTTACAGCTAATAGAATTTGAATAAAACGGTGTTGTAAACTAGATTTTTAATATTGTTAACCTTCGCATATGACTATTTGATTTCTTGTGAAGTGGAGGAATCCTGCTATTAGTATTCACCTCGGCTAACAGTTGCGTAACAATCTAAAGATCACACATATTAACCGTCATTTAATTCAGGAATCTGATACCTTATAAGATGTTCTTGAGTCATCTTGATTATTTTTTATTCTAATTAATGCATTTAAATGCCTGTTTGGTCCAATCCTTATGTTTTATGGTCATGTGTCGGTTATTTCATCAATGGAAAAATCCTCAGTCTTTGTAAATGATTTTATGTCACGATCAGCTCCTTATTTGGTAAGGTTGTTAGAATGAAACTTCAAAAGTAATTACTAAAACTTAAATCGTTTTATTAACAACGGATCATATCACAGATCGCTTGGGTGGCATAACAAGGGAAAGGATTGGGGGATTGAGTATTTTTGGACTAGATTTTAGGGGGTGGGTGGACGATTTAAGGGGCTACGGGGAGATGGGCGCCTTGGGGCTGGAAGCCGTCCTCGTTGGCGATGTAGGTGACGGAGTAGAGCACGCCGTCTGGGCCGGTGTACGAGAACTGGCCGCGGACCTCGAGAACCTCGTTGTCAGTTCCAGCATTCTTCAACGTGCCTTGCTCCTGAGCGGCGATACCGTTTGAGGTCTCCACGCTGTTGAGGAAGAAACAATTAATTGATGATAAAGATGCTTATGATAACTCGCAAATCGCCTGGGTATTTTGTTTAAGATGTTAATTTAGAACAAGGATCAATAAATATGGTGTAATGTTTCATCCATATTAAGTCAATGCAGTAAATTGACAAGTCATTTATCGAGTAATTGTGAACTTACGCGTAGTTGTAGCCATCAACACCGATGTTTTCGCTGTCGTACCGGAGCACCTGCGCGTCGGCGTCAGGGTTGGCGGGAGCGGCGAGGGCGGCTGCCACGAAGAAAGCGAGTACGATGAACTGCAGGGAAAAAGAGGTTAAGAAGCTTTTCCATAAAATACCATTGAGGTTATAGTTGAACTTTTTGAACTTGAAAGATGAACACTTTAAAGATTTTCATTTGAAATTAAAAGTTTATTGGCTGCGGAAAGCAGGTGGTAATCCATTGAAGATGAGCACGATGAAACAAGTCCTCGATTCTCGATATCACGTACCGATTTCATTTTGGTTGTTGTTGGTTTTTGTTTGTCCCGGTAGATGAGAAGTCAATGGAGCGACTGATGCCGTTTCGATGTGGGAACCGGTATTTATAGTGCGCGGGCGCAGATGCGCAAGGACGCGCGGTGACATTTGAACTTAGATACATCTTCGGCCAGCGATGCCAGTAAAGGTTCTTTGTGACATGTCCGGTTACGTGGTTTTATGATCTTTACACGCTATTTAGATTAGTAAGCGACCCAATAAACGGTGAGTTAATCGTGCTTTTTTGATCTAGGATCGAACATAATTCATTTATTACACTTTAAGTTGCAAACATGACTTGATCGATTTCAACTTTTGTTAAATAACATAGGTAATTGATTCCCAATATTATAATGTGAAAGTATTTATTTAGTATAGAAGTTATTTGTGTCTTTAACATGTTTTCAAAACTAACAATCCCTTTGACTAAAAATAACTTCTAATTCTGCGTAAACATTTTGACAATTCCTTTGTTTTTAGTAAGATTCGTGTTTATTATGAAATCAATTTGCATAGAAAAGACTATTGATAATTTAACAAGTGTATTACGTTAGTCAGAAATTATATACAATTAAGCATTTTAAATAATTAAAAGTGTGTTAAGCTAAGACAGCTTAAGGAAGAAATTTCATAATTTTGTTATGTTTTTTTGAAACTTCGCTTGTTACGGCTTGTTCTTTTTTCTAAGTAATATTTCGCCTCATGCATTGTTCAAAGTTCAAATTAAAGCGTTCGACCCAAGAGCGAGTTACCATACCATGTAGTGTGTAAGTATTTCATATACTATATAACCGTGTCTTAGTTATAATAAAGACAGTATTTATCCAGCATTTTCAATACCTCTCCTATATCAGTTACTGAAGTTAAGCAGCAATAAACGTAGTTTACGGTAAAGTCTGACAGATCCATGGGTTATAGGTTCAGGGCTATGGAGCAATACCCTCGGTGACACAAGTACCTCCGACGTAACATACTGTTTGTTACTTTACGAAATAATGCTAATAAGTGACAGTACAGTTGGTAGTATTATTATAATTTTATAATAATATCTAAAAATCATAAAAGTACTTACTACCTTTCCTGATGATATCACTATGTCTGCGAACTTTTTGTTCGATTACTAGCGACCCGCCCTCGCTTCGCTTCGGTATAATGTGGAATTTGACATCATGTATTATACATATAAACCTTCCTCTTGAATCACTATCCGTTGCGTAGTTTTAAAGATTTAAGCATACATAGGGACATAGGGACAGAGAAAGCGACTTTGTTATAGATTTTCCATAGCCATAAATGGCCATAAATTTTCTTTGTCACTATTTATATTTTTTACATTATCAATTTATCACTTACAACGCAACACTCATCTAACTACTAACTTGTATTTACACACACTGCACTTACATTAACTGAACGGTTTGTGTTAGGACTAATCAAAATAAAGAAATTAATAATATTAAAGTAAATAAAGCGTTAACGATTAGAAAAAATATTAATTTTCAATATAACATCCCTTCTGGAAATCGAATTTAGCGAAAAAGGTAGTGGAAACCGCGACTTTACATTCTAGCACCCATCATCGCAAGTCATAAAGTAATGTTTCCAATAATTTATTACATGTTTTACTTTAATAAATTATATAGTACATTAAAAAATCACTTAATGCGACCATATTATTTTTCTTGTGGTCGCGCAAATAACCGCAAATGATTTATCTCAGCTTTGAGGAAATCGATTCTTGAACCATTTTTTATGGATGAACCAGCTTAACTAGTAATCTTGGCAATAAAAAATCGTCTGCCCACATAACTTTATCGCTCTAAATATTAACACATCTGCTCAAATCTCTGAAATCTCGTAGCGAAATAGCTTTTGCATTGCCAGTCAACTTAAACACAAAGAAAAATGTAATTAGAGGAAATAAGTTTTTTTTTCGATTTCATTACTTTAAAAACTTTTTCTGTCTTTCAACTGCGGACCAACGCCATTTTAGCGCAAATCGTATTCAGAGTCCCACCGTTTAAGGATTAAAAGGTGCGTTGTGATTGGTTTACAAGCATTAAACCAGGTTTTGTTAGAACAGTCTTGCACCCCAGTTTTGAGAAACATCTCTGAATAAGACTGTTTAAGTATTGTGCGTGCATTCTTAGTTTTAAGTGTTGCATTTTTGCTTTATCAATTGTAAAGTTTTTAAGTTAGAATGCCACTGCGTCGGACAAAAAGCGAAAGTATACATAAGTATAAAATAATAAACTTGCTTTTTTCATAAGCAAACAATATTTGTTTACTTTTATGGTAAATGTCTTGTTATTGATACTGGTATTGTAGGCAGGAGGGCCTGCGTGAAATTGCTACTTAGCCAAAAGGCCGCCTTTTTATGCTTATCTGTTGATCTGTTTATTGTTTCTCTCTGTACTTTTCTTTGAGTGCAATAAATTAATCGACACCTTTCCGTGCTCACGGGAGGACTAAAGTAAAAAGGCTGCTCATATTTTTATAAAATTACCCGTTAGGAATTTTATAAAAATGCTTTCAATTTTATTAAATTATTTTATAGATGCTAAATCGAAATATTTTAATTATTATTACTGACATGAAATAAAAGACTTTTTAACGGATACCTACTGGCGCGGTTTTATTGAAAGTACCTACTTTGTTAATTTGTTGGTATTTGGTTTGATTTTTGATTTCCCGACGTTTCGGCATATTTGCAGCTGCCGTGGTCACGGGGAATGACTACTAAGCTACTCGTATGAGCCTACCCTCAAGCGATGTTTTTTTTAAACCGTTCAGAAATTAATATTTAACAAAGATTTTTTTTCGTCCAGTGAGCGCTTAAGCTTGAGAAGTGAATATATTATTACTGAATTAAAATTGTATTTTAAACTTAATTAGAAAACAAGATCTAGCTACTAATCTGTTGTTACGTCATCGGAAATTCAAAATCCGACAAATCAGAACTAAATAATTCTAAAACAACACCTGAATTAATAATAAACTTACAGTTATACAACTTTTCGATTTCATTGATATAATTCAAACGGCATTCTTTTCCCAGACGAACTGAACACGTGAATGCAACCGAGGCCGCGGGCAGCAGCTAGTGCAAGGAAGACATACTCGATAGTTCAACCAGAAATAGCTGGGGGGTCAAAGGTAACTGTCGAATACCCAAACACGTATATTCGATAACAAACTATAAGTCTTTGAGCTAAGGTTTAGAATAGGTATAGAATTGCATTTTTATGAATTTAAACCAGCGCAGCGTTTTAAGTGTTGCATGCATTTATTACATGCAGCTAGAATCCTTCAAAAAATCACTAACGTCATCCAATCTTACGCCACAAAGATGTTCAGAAAAGAAGTCTCAGATAAGTAAATTAAAAATTGAACATTTGAAATATTAACGTACTTTCGGATTGTATTCTTAACTAGCTTTAGCCCGCGAAAATCGCTATGGAACCTTTTGGCTTAAGAGCTAGCCCCGGAAAAAGGTATACTATTTACAGAGCGACGAAACCTATCTTGTTAGTAAGCCAGTATGGCTTACTTATCATTATTAATAGATCCGGGCACCGGGCAGATTTTCAGTGGTGGGGGTGGGAGTGGTTGGGCAACAAGGGGGCTGAATGACTGATTGAAGGTATACAATTTACAGACCTCTGGATTTGGTGTGGTATAATAGCAAGCCAGTCATGTATCTAAATCGAATATAACATTGCCAGGCATTTTGGCTGGTGGTAAAGTAGTGCCAGGCGGCATCAAACTTTACTACTTTTTCGCGCACCTTCGAGTTAAGACGTGAAAGCGTAACAAACAAACAAATAAACAAACAAACAAACAAACGGACTTTCGCATTTATAATATTAGTAAGGATATTAGTAAGGATTATTTTCTGGATTTGTTTCATCATCATCATGATCATAGCCCATTATCGTACATCTGTCATACAGGTTTCTTCCTATCATAGAAGCCAGTCTCTCACAATTTTGTACACTTTCTTTAAGTCTCTGTATTGTACTTATAGTTCTGTGTGAGAGAAAAATAAAGATATATTTTATTTATTTATTTTTATTGTTAAACTTCTATCTACTAGCCCCTCCTGCAGTTAGCCTAGGCCTCTTCCAGAAGATGTTGCCATAATCTACACGCTTGGCAGATGAATCTGGACTTTTTAATCGGAAAACGTGGTTAATTATTTTCGGTTTTTCGGAATTACTTCTTAAGGCCGGCCACACACAGACGGAATTCCGAATCGGGATTCCGTACGTACGTGATTCCGTACGTACCACCGCACACAGACGTTTTTTTTTCGTTCGTCAGATGCTAGACTTTGAAGAGTAAACATTGAATGAAGATGAATTATTTTGACAACGATGTACTATTTTAATAGCGATTTCGCTTTTACTTTACCTGTGCAAAAAAAGCTGTGCATGGGTAGCCTACAACAGCTATTATTAAATGTTCGATATCAGAATCAAAATAAAATTGGCTTTTGGCCAAGTGCATATTCAACTAAAATTCTCTTCTAAAAATAAAGAAAAAATGCATAATTATAGACCATTTATTATTTACATTACGCTTAGATCAATTCTATTGTTTTTTTTTGGTAAAATAGAACTAATAACTTAGCAAAACAATAAAAAAATATGGCCAAAAGTCTGATATCGAGAGCTGTAATAAAAAAAGTAGCATTCCGTACGGAATAAAAACGGTTGTGTGTGGCGACCAATACAAAATCTATGGAAGTCATGCGTTCGGAATGGTTTTTTTCCGTGCGTGATTCCGAACGCACGGGCCCTCATGTGGAATTCCGTAACGGATAAAATTACGTACGGAAAGTTAACGCATGTGTGTGGCAGGCCCATAGATTTTGTATGCAATTGCTGCGTTCGGAATTCCGAATCGGGATTCCATTTCGGGATTACGTTACGTGATTCCGTCTGTGTGTGGCCGGCTATACTCTGCTGGATACCAAATAACTAAAATTGTTTGCGCTCAGGGGCATTCAATTCTTCAGGAACTTATAAGGAAATTAGGGTTGGCAACAAAGGTTGGCAATGTTGGCATATTGTAAACTACAAAAGAGAAACCAGAATACTTTACATCGGTATTACATCCATATTTTATCATACGCTGTTGCTAATCTTCATGTTTGACCTGATGCTCTCTATATGTCAGCTCGTACCAAAGCCTACAATTTGCGAATTTGAAGTTTCAAAACCACGTGTAGCAGGGCTGATACTCTGAAATCAGTTTATTATATTTAGGTACATACGTATTATGTTGTTTTTAAGAAAAAACAAATGCTCGCTTCTTGCAAAATGTTTACAACACCATTATTAAATATGTCTTGATGGTATAAAAATGTAACAATTGAATAATACTTATACACAGTCATTTTGTAGTCGTTTTAAATAATTTAAGGGTGTGTTGTACCAATGAAAATAATCATTTTTGCCCAAGAAACATGGGTCGAAAAACGACAAAAAATTTTGGGTCTCCCATACTAAGTAGACAGCTAAAACATTTTATTAGTATGGGAAAGTCAATTTTTTTTCCTTTTATGACCCATGTTTCTTTGGCAAAAATGTTTAGTTCTGTTAGTAGAACACTCCCTTAAGTTAATTAAAACGACTACAAAATGCCGGTGTATACAAGTTTAATTGAATGAAAATTACATAATAAAAAAATACCTAAAATATAAGGTGGTACCTACCAAATGATGTGATGAAACTGAAACAGGTGATTTATTCTATTTTATTTATTTTATTTTTTATAGTAGTGTGATAGTGTATATTAATTTTGCGTATTGTACATACATTTTGCAACGTGTGCACATTTCGCGAATTGTACATTATGCTACAAAGGAGCTTAAATTAAACAACTTTCTCCATGGAACATAGATAGAAAAACGAAAAACAAATTCATAGTCCCATACAAAATGTATTACGTAATGTCAGCTGACCGACTTACTATGGAAAGGCGAAAAAAAATCGTTCTTCGACGTATGTTCCTAGGAGAATGTTGTTCAGTTTTAGCAACACTATCACTTGTTTCAGGATCAACACATCATTTGGTACCAACTTATTTATATGATCGGATCTTTTGGAATTTGGGCAAAATTCTTTTATTTAAGAATTAAATATCAAATTAATTTTATTTTCTTGGCGACGTTTTAATTCTACATACCTATAATATAAGGTATGGTTGATTGTTAAAACTTTGTCTACTATAAATTATTAACGACATAAACAGGTTGTCGCCAGCCCTACCGCCAGACAATGGCGGGCGTGTCGCGCACGCGTTGTACTATATGTATTCTGTGGCACGCGTGCGCGCGCGCTTTCGCGAGTTATGGGACAGGTGCTTTTTTGTGGAAGCTGCTTCGCGACATTGTTCATACTTCGCGCACTATATCGATGGCTATCGTGTAATCTCAGGTTTATGTCGCTAAAACTACTTGACACACTTGTCCCTTTAGTCGCACTCACATTATGCTTAAAATTACTAAAAACCACTTGATATGAGAGAAAGAAACAGAGCTAATTGAAATATCAAGAAACAGCAACATGTTTTACAATAAAAAATAATATTGTTTTAACTGTTAACACAGTCTAATCTAGATTAAGGTTTAGACAAAATCTTAGTACCTACTTAATATTCTGAATATTTTTTATCGATTAAATTGAAACAAATCGCCACCAATAAATTTGTTAATAATCGATAATTGTATAAGCTATTGTAATTATTATAACAATGAAAAAAATCTAACCAATAGATCATAATAGAGGTAATTTCCAAAGTACTGTATTTTTTCTTCTCAAAGTATTTTATGGAAAAAAATGTCCTCAATATTTTTTTAACACAAGGCCACGTAAATAAATTTCAGTCAGCACAAGCTACTTGATAAATATTAAAACAAATCTCAAACAAAAAATTATAATTTGTTAACACAAAAGCTAATAGCATAATGATCGTATTTCCATATTTTGCCACCGAGCAACCTTGTCGCGCGTTGAGCAACGCACGCGCACGCGCGGCGGCTATGTGTGTTGATCCATCGATCTTTGCTTAGGTAATTAACACCATGATCTAATTAGATGAACACCGACAAAGGTCATGATTAAAATCTTCTGTTGTTAAGGCTCGGCTATGCGGAAACATTTGTCTCTATCTTTTTTTTTTACATGTAAAGAGTATGGAAAATAACCTCACTTCTGCACTTTTTCGATGTTTTTCGTTGTTTTTTCATCATTACCTTTAGCACAATTATCTTTGTTAAAAAAAGTTATTGGAGTAACTAGCCACCCAGTACGTGAAAATGTTATTTTGATGTAGAATTCAATACGTTTCCGCTATTATTTACGCCAAAAATATGACCCACGACAAGCGCTTTTAATGGTTTATACGCAATTCAATACTTGTAATAGCTACTGGAAAATCTCTTTAGCTTGTCGTATGTTTTTCTTGTGGCTACTTTACGTTTTTTGTATAAAAATATGGGCCGCGCAAACCATGTTTTCCTATCATAGACCCTTAAAGTTAGCGTCGGACGTGTAGAAGCAGACTATACATGGTGATTTTTTGAACAGTTGTCAAACTTTATGGTATGACTTTAGACCATCAAATTGAACAACTTTGACTATGGGGCCAACTTTATCAGAGCAAAAAATAATTAGCTGTTCCATTCCATAGAAAACGTCAATATCTACTCGACCACAATGTGTGGAACTGTTTTTTTTCTCTGATTAAGTTAGTCCCATAGTCAAAGTTGTTCAGTTTGGCGGTCTGCCACACCAGAAAATGTGTTGCCTGTTTTCGATTTCCTGTAGAGTATCGGTGCTGACGAGCCCCACATACGAACCTTCTGCTCCCTGCAGGAGGGGGATGCGAAAATATATTTTCTCTCATAAAAAAGGAGTATCGCCTGCGTTTGCCGAAGTTAATTACAACTTTCGCAAGGATCGGTCATAGGATGGGTGATCAACAATTTATTATCACCAGCTCTTCCGTGTTTCGGAAGGCACGTTAAGCCTTTGGTCCCGGTTGCATTTGCTGTTATTGACACCAACTGGACCCCTATATACTGACCGTATAGCTAGCTAGGACGGTAAGAAACATGCGTTTGAGAAGCCTCTTATTGTCACACGCGTGTGATCGGTGAGTGAGACATATGACATAATCCGATTTATATTAAAAACTGTCTCATCACCGTAATATATTAGTTGCCTTAAACTTTAACCTTTTAGCATTCCAGTTTTTTAACAATGTGGGTGTCATACTAATCCCAAAAACTAGAACCTGACTTCATTTCAAGTTTGATGTATCTATTTAATCTTTATTGCAATCAAATATCATATAGGTAATATATTGTTTTAAATTTCCATGGTTATTGACGTTATTAGAATAAATCCCGACATAGTTTATTCAAATATCAGATAAACTAAAGTTAGGTTGCATCATCTGCCTTTATCACCAAATATAACAACGATATATCAAATGCGTAAAATAAGAACAATGATACTCTTAGTATTAATTCGTATTAAGTCCAAATATCTTCCTACTTTTTCAAGACGCGTTTTTTTTGGACGTATGTCAAACTAAAAGTCACTTTCATCGAATATGATTCAAGGCTACGCTCGAATACTCAAAAGTTTCGTTAAAATCATTGGTTGAGGTCTCCTTTACTTTAGGGAAGCTGTCAGTTTCATAGAGTTTCTGTCAAATATGACAACTTTTTTAATTTAAGTGGAGGCCTTAAATAATAGTTTGAGTACTTGGCCGGTAATGCTCTATTTCCATGGGTCTGTTTTAGCCACATGATGACGGTCGAATTTAGTCACCTAGCAAGTCGCTTCCAAAATTGAATCGCTGGTGATGGCGTCGCTGTCGTCTATATAGTTATGGCGTAACCTAGGTAACAATATGTAATAACGTAGTTCCAGTTTCCAGTTTTGTGGATCAGATAATTTTGTTCAGTCGCCTGCGGGCTAGGCCGAATTGCCATTTACACGGTCGAGTTTCGCCGTGTGGCGAAAGGTGTGCGGCTTTAGTCACCAATGTAAATACCACATAAGAGCTCTCAAGTGTTACCCTCATAATTTTAAGTCTTCCCAACTAATGACGTAAGCACTACAAAGAAATCAGATAACATTGGTGTCGTAAAGGCTGTCACCCCCAAGGCCACGCGAATACTGTACTGTACATGATTCATGCAGTGGGGTGCCGCCTTTATGAAACGCGACATTGAGATGCATCAGCACTTTCTATACAAAGTGTTGAAATTGTTATTTATGGCAAAAAATAAAGGAAATAATTTATGTGTGACAAAATCAACCAAGAACAGGACAGACAGGTTACAGATTCATTTGTTGGTGAAATTATACAAGCTAACAAATTAAGCCTCAAAACAAGAAACTTGATAGAAAATTGAGAAATAAAAAATTGAATTATTAATTTAGTTAATTCATTAAAAATACTAAACTTATTATCAGTCATCAAATAATAATGTTATCACACAACAAACTTCGGTCGGTTCGTTTGGCGATCTATCGTCAATAATAATTTGAATATTCATTAAATTGTTTAATCATTTAAAATATTGAAAGCTATGCAATATTTCTCAAATAGTCTATGAAATAATTAAACGGTAGGTGTATAAAACGTCAATGGATTGCTTAAAACCTATTGCAATTTTGTGTATTAACATAAATAAATATTGCTAGTCCGACCGACCTCCACTAAAGTACTCTATATACTGAAAGATAAGCTTAGTACCAACATTGAAATCGCGAAAAAAATTTCGGCTATCCCCATACATTTTGATCTATTCGTTTTAGAATTTTCTATGGAACAGTTGATATTTTTTTCGCGATTTCAATGTTGGTACCATAGTAAAAGTTGTTTGTATGCATGACCCCTTAAAATTTCGTGCACTATTTAAGAATGACTTTATCTTAATATATAAAATCGTAAACTGAATGACTGACTGACTGACTGACTGACTGACTGACTGACTGACTGACTGACTGATCTATCAACGCACAGCCCAAACCGCTGGACCTAGAGACTTGAAATTTTGCACACAGATACCTTATACAGTGTAAGCATCCACTAAGGAAGGATTTTTGAAAATTCTATTCCTAAGGGGATGAAATAAGGGATGAAAGTTTGTATGAAAGTCCCTCAATTTTGAAGCTAGGATCTTCAAATTTTGTGTTTAGACTGACAATTGAAAATGAATAAATACGGGTCTCGGCGTTTTTCAAAATTCTACCCCCGAAGGCGTCAAAAGGGGGATGAAGTTGTGTATTGAAGAAAATCCTTTATTTTCGAAGTAAAAATTGCTAAATATATAATTTAGGTTTATAGATGGAAATCTAACGCAAAGAATATTAAATGGGTGAAATGGGAGTGAAAAGGGGTAAAAAACCTAAAAATAGATATGGGTGTCGTTGTTTGGGTTTTCTGGGATGACGATTGCGAAAAATAGATTTATTTTGAAGTCCAACACGGTGGACATGATTTAACCCCTCAAGGGGAGAAAATGGGGTTCAAATTTTGTATGGAAAAATAATATTAAATGGACATTACAACTTTAAACTTCGTAGGAGCACGTCTAAAAATAAATAAGCAAACATATATTTTGTGATTTTGAAAATCAATCCCTTAGAGGGTAAATGGGGTGAGTAAACCTAAAAATAGATATGGATGTCGTTATTGGGGTTTTCTGGGATGACGATTGCAAAAATGACATTTATTTTGAAGTCCAACACGGCGGACATGATTTAACCCCTCAAGGGGTGAAAATGGGGTTCAAATTTTGTATGGAATAAAATATTAAATGGACATAACAACTTTAAACTTCGTAGGAGCACGTCTAAAAATAAATAAGCAAACATATATTTTGTGATTTTGAAAATCAACCCCTTAGGGGGTAAATGGGGTGAGTAAACCTAAAAATAGATATGGATGTCGTTATTGGGGTTTTCTGGGATGGTGATTGCAAAAATGAGATTTATTTTGAAGTCTGACACGGTCGTCATGATTCAACCCCTAAAGGCGTGAAAATGGGGTTCCAATTTTGTATGGAAAAATAATATAAAATAGACATTACAACTTTGAACTTCGTAGGAGCACATCTAAAAATAAATAGGCAAACATATATTTTGTGATTTTGAATATCAACCCCTTAGGGGGTAAATGGTGTGAGTAAACATAAAAATCGCTATGGATGTCGTTCTTGAGGTTTTATGGGATGGTGATTGCGAAAATGAGATTTATTTTGAAGTCCAACACGGTGGACATGACACATCATGGACCTGGACCTGGACATGCTCATCCAGGGAACGGGAACGGGCACGGGCACGGGAACAGGAACGGGAACGGGAACAGGACGAGAACGGGACGGGATGGAAAGGAAAAGGAATGGGAAGGGAACGGGAATGAAACGGGAATGGAATGGGAACGGGAACGGAACGGAAAAGAGAAAGGGACAGGAACGGGACGGGAACGGTACCGGGAAAAGGAACGGAAGGAGTACGGGACGGGAACGGGACGTGAACAGGACGTGAACAGGAACGAAACGGGAACGGAATGGGACGGAACGTAACGGGAACGGAACGGGAACGAAACAGGAACAGAACGGGAACGGGGACGGGAACGGAAAAGGAACGGCACGGGAACGGGAGGGGAACGGAGGGGAAAGGAACGGGAACGGAACGGAACGGGAACAATACGGGAACGGAACAGGACTAGAACGGGACGGGAACGGGAACGGGAACGGGAACGGGAACGGGAACGGGAATGGGAACGGCATGGGAACGAGAAAGGGACAGGAACGGGAATGGGAACTGAAGGGGTACGGGACGGAATGGGAACGGAACGAGAACGGAATGGGAACGGGAACCGAACGGGAATGAAACGGGAACGGAACGGGACGAGAACGGTACGGGAACGGGAACGAGAACGGGACGGTAACGGGACGGCAACGGGAATGGCAATGGAAGGGGTACGGGAACGGGACAGGAAAGGGACGCGAAGGGCCGGGAACAGAACGGGAACCGGAACCGGAACGGGAAACGTAAAAATGACTGGTCAGATCCTGGTTGAAGGTTCTATTAGGATTTTCTCTTACATTCTCGCGGACGAAGTCGCGGGCAGAAGCTAGTATACATATAAGCCACTAAAGTTCAACGAGCATTTATTTCCTAAATACTTAGTTATGTTTAAGGAAACTCATATTGTTTGCAAATTACCTAAGGACTCGAATACGTGTAAATAATTCCTTGACTAAAGTTTCAAGGAATTCTTTTCACGTATCAGTGTCTTCAGGTAAGATAATCAATAAATATGAGGTTATTAATTAACTGTTGCACTAAGGTTGTATTACAAAAGAAAAGAGTACACTATTATAACACCCCACGAATTATGTTGTTTAATACGAACCGATGTATTTTTCTGCCTACAAGGGATATGTCAAGGTGTAATTTAGAAGCTTAGAATATCACACTATCTTCAAAATTTACTTGAATGTATTAGAAATATCGGATTCATTTTCTGAATTATAGCTTCATTGTAGCTTCACGTGTCTCGGCAGTGGGGCACTTACCCAAAGGAGGTCACACGCTTTACATGAACTCGTGGTGCCAAGAATCGAAAATCACCGCCGCCATTTACAAGTACGTACGAACACGTTGTTTATTATTATGTTTAGAAGCTAATCCCATTTAGCTGATGGTCTATGGCACGGCTGTTAATGATTATTTCTGTTTATG
The DNA here is from genome assembly GCA_928269145.1 of Agriphila tristella. Lineage (NCBI taxonomy): Eukaryota > Metazoa > Arthropoda > Insecta > Lepidoptera > Crambidae > Agriphila > Agriphila tristella. The sequence continues at coordinate 457,490 of OV743440.1, read as the reverse complement.
AAGATTCAGCAATATTCGCAAAAACCTTCCATCTCATAGATGACGAATATAATGTGCCGTCTTTGATTGACATGTTAATGTGTTGTTGGTCTTGATCACACATCTTGACTAGCCATGAAATCTTTGCCACCCCAACCCGGGCCGCATTGGGCCCTCAAACAAGTCGTGGAAAAAGCTTATAAACTCAAGAAAATTATGAATATCTTTTTAATTGTGCTTCAACAAAAAAACGATATCTATCTTTTTGGTACCTATTTACGATTAATTTGTGATCGTAGCGTTTTATCATTTAACAAACGATATTATTTTTTAAGGGAAGATTTAGCACTAATCAATGGGGAATGTCTGAAACAATCTGATTGGCTGAAATTGTTTTTATTGGCAGGAATAAGGAAGGAATAAGCTCCCTTTTTAATAAAAAAAAGTTTCAGAACTTTTGGAGTTCTTTTTTATTTAAAAAAATCAAATTCAGTTCGTCTTCATAAATGTACGGAAGTAACAGCAGAATTGAGATTGTACCTTAGCCACAACCTTCCACAACCACAACATGGTATATTTTTCCTATCTATAAGGTAGCTTATTCCTACCCATAAAAAATTCAGCCAATTTGATTTTATTCAGACTTTTCAACTGTTTCATCCATACCAAATCCATTATTACAACATTGTATCCATCATCATATACAAGGTGTTTGGTAAAAGCCTTATAAAGCCGAATATGGTAGATAGGGACCATCAAATTGAACAACTTTTGCTATGGGACCAACTCTGAAATCGCGAAAAAAAAATCAGCTGTTTCATACAAAAATTAATAACGAAAATATCAAAATGTATGAAACAGCTGATTTTTTTTTCGCGATTTCAGAGTTGGTTCCATAGTAAAAGTTGTTCAGTTTGATGGTCCCTATCTACCATATTCGGCTTTATAAGGCTTTTACCAAACTCCTTGTATAGAAAAATTTTCGCTGCGCTCAAGAAGACCAACAAAGCGTGGAAAAGAGAAGTTATCCTTATTCAGACACGGTATGTGAAAAAAGAGACAAAGAATCAAGTGACAATGTGCCAATTTTTTTTTCAGTAAGAGCCCCTAGCGTCCCGCCTTGCAAATGAGCAATCACAGTTTGTTTAAAATATTTGTTAATCCTTATTAGAATTTCAAATAAAGGTATCGTGGAGCCATGGTGTCTTGTGCTCTAAGTAATTGTGAGGTGATAAAAAGAAACAATCCAAGTAATCACACTTTTCAAAGGTAAATAAGATTTTGCCACACATTTCTCTAAAACTTCAACTTCAACAAATTTCGCTACATTTTTTCGTTTATCGATGAAGAAAACAGTATGGAACATAGTTTATTAATTTCCTTTGCCATAATATTGTCATATTTTATGTATGTAAGTCATTTTTTACGTATCTTAATATATAAAATCGTAAACTGAATGACTGACTGACTGACTGATCTATCAACGCACAGCCCAAACCGCTGGACCTAGAGACTTGAAATTTTGCACACAGATACTTTATACAGTGTAGGAATCCACTAAGGAAGGATTTTTAAAAATTCCATCCCTAAGGGGATGAAATAAGGGATGGAAATTTGTATGAAAGTCCCTCAGTTTTGAAGCTAGAATCTTCAAATTTTGTGTTTAAGCTGACGATTAAAAATTAATAAATACGGGTCTCAGCGTTTTTCAAAATTCTACCCCCGAAAGGGTCAAAAGGGGAATAAAGTTGTGTATTGAAGAAAATTCTTCATTTTCGAAGTAAAAATCGCTAAATTTATAATTTAGGATTATGAATGGAAATCTAACGCAACGTTTATTGTTTTTGTTAGGATTTCAACCCCAAAGGGATGAAATGGGGGTGAAAAGGGGTAAAAAACCTAAAAATAGATATGGATGTCGTTATCGGGGTTTTGTGGGATGACGATTGCAAAAATGACATTTATTTTGAAGTCCAACAGGGTGGACATGATTTAACCCCTAAAGGGGTGAAAATGGGGTCCAAATTTTGTATAGAAAAATAATATAAAATAGACATTACAACTTTAAACTTCGTAGGAGCATATTTAAAAATAAAAAGGCAAATATGTATTTTGTTATTTTGAAAATCAACCCCTTAGGGGGTAAATGGGGTGAGTAAACATAAAAATCGATATAGATGTCGTTATTGGGGTTTTCTGGGATGACGATTGCAAAAATGACATTTATTTTGAAGTCCGGTGGACATGATTTAACCCCTAAAGGGGTAAAAATGGGGTTCAAATTTTGTATGGAAAAAGAATATAATATAATAATAATAATAATAACATTTATTTCAGAAAACTGGTTCCATTTTTGTTAGTAGGTACATATTAAACTTATAAGCTAATGTTAGTATCTTATATCTAAAAACAAAAGACATTAATATAAGGGCCTGGTGGCCCTCCCATCGTTAGCGAGAGAGTGATAGCCCACCCAGGTTCGCAGCATGGGTGAATCCCACCTTTCAGACAGCGTCGACAGGAGGATATTGGAGCTGCAACGCACGCGTCTTAATAACGAAGCGCTGCGTAAGCGCATCACAGCATAAAAATCTGGTACTCCCGCCTCCGCGAACATCGCAGACGCACTGCACCAGCGCGGCAGCCCCATCATCGCCCTGAACGCGTTGTTGTATTGCACGCGAAGGGCGCTGTATGCCCGCCGCGAATACCCCACCCATAAACTGCAAGTGTACATCGATTGACAGTATGACTTGAATAATGTTACTTTTACATCTACTGTACAACGTGCGAATCTACGAGCGAGCATGTTACACCGCACAGACAGCGCCCTCCGCTCCCTCTCTATATCCATATCATCTACTAAGTCCTCAGTGACCCAATGGCCCAGATATTTAAAATGTTTCACCTGTTTTATCAGGGTACCGCCAAGAGTGATTGCAGGAGCCAAATATTGTTTTTTGCCTGCCTTGAAAACGATAAGTTCACTTTTTTTGGCATTATATATGAGCCCATGTGTCACTGCATACTCCTCACATATCTGGATTAGGCGTCTCAACGCACCAATTGAAGGGCTCAGTAGCACCATATCATCGGCGTAACTTATGTTGTTCATACATATGCCGTCAATGGAACAACCGATACCGGCACTACTCAGCCCCTCAATCAAGCCGTTAATGTATAGGTTGAAGAGACGCGGCGAGGTCAACCCCCCTTGCCTCACCCCGCACTGCAACCCATACACCTGTGACTGAGTGCCAGCCCATCTAACACTGTTCAGCTGATTACTGTACCAGAACTTCAGCAGCCTAATAATTTCAGGGGGGAACCCCGTAATGGACCCAAGTTTTCTCCACAGGACATCGTAATTGACGAGATCGAATGCCCTGGAGAGATCCAAGAAGCATGCGTAAACTGGCGTATTTCTGGCCGTATAGTAGTGGACAGTCTGCTTGAGACAGAGGATAGCACTCTCCGTAGATAAATCCGACCTAAAGCCGAACTGTGCGTCGTGTAGTTGTATATGTTTCTCCAGCTGTTTATCAAGCAGGCTATCCAGTACCTTTGCGATAATGGTTGCCAAAGAAATAGGTCTGTAATTTGACAGGTCAGAAACGTCACCTGTTTTGTTTTTTATAATAGGAACGACCAGTGTACGCATTAGATCTCCAGGTAAGTGGCCATGTGAAAGTGACAGATTAAACAGCAAAGCAAGAACCCTGGGAAGGTGGACACCAGCGTACCTCAGGTGCTCGACACTGAGACTATCGTGACCAGGTGACTTTCCCCTAGACATTTTTTGGATCACCTCAGCTACGTCCTTTGCCGAAAAGTACAGTTTCACTTCATCGTCACTCGTCTCACCGTCGGGCACCCGCGATACTGTAGCAGGTATACACGGTGGTTCCACCCCGAAATGACACTGAAAAGCATTGGCTATTTCACGGTGGTTGTGTAAGCCGTTCACGCTTGCAGGTAACCCCGACCCTGGATTCAGCTGTTTAGTAGCTTTCCAGAATTTTCCAAATTGTTTCTTATTGTGATGTTCTGCAATAATATTCATCTTTATTTGTTGCTCTTTATTTTGACAAAAATTTAATCTAGATTTGAATATTTTCCGCGATTCATGCATATCATTATAAATCTGACCTGAGTTTGGTTTACCATAAAGTAACTACAACTGAAAACAACGTCGGGCCTCACCATGCGCTTCCCGCACAAATCGGTTCCACCCCGGTACTACCTTATACTTACATTGCTTATTTACAAAACAACTTACAGCTGCATCTGTTAAAATACTAACAACATTGAAATACATATTCTCTATTTCCAACTTATGATCATTATTATTACACTGTTTGTTGGCACACATACCAAAATTTTGAGGAAAATCAATTTCTCTTAACTTGGAATTACAAATATCTGTGTATAACTCTATTTGATTAGCACTACGCTCTCCCCATATTACTCGATTACAAACATTATTTTCCAAAGTAACATTTTTCTTACTTAACTTACCTAAATCACATTCAATCATCAAAGGATAGTGATCCGAAATATAAATATCATACAAGACAGAGGCAGATACCACAGATGGCCGCGCGGCGCTAGTCACGACACAGTGATCCAGCCACCGCCGGCACCCGTGCGCTTCACTAACAAACGTAAATGTATCACTAGGTAATAATTCTAAGTCAACACATGTCCATGATTGATCGCTACAAAAATCTAACAAGTCATTAGCAAACAACTCACCTGGGTGCGCGTTAAAGTAAATATAAAATCGAAATTACAACTTTAAAATTCGTAGGAGCACGTCTAAAAATAATATATATTTTGTGATTTTGAAAATCAACCCCTTAGAGGGTAAGTGGGGTGAGTAAACATAAAAATCGATATGGATGTCGTTCTTGAGGTTTTATGGGATGGTGATTGCGTAAATGATATTTATTTTGAAGTCCAACACGGTGGACATGACACATCATGGACCTGGACCTGGACATGCACATCCAGGGAACGGGAACGGGAACGGGAACGGGAACGGGAACGGGAACGGGAACGGGAACGGGAACGGGAACGGGAACGGGAACGGGAACGGGAACGGGAACGGGAACGGGAACGGGAACGGGAACGGGAACGGGAACGGGAACGGGAACGGGAACGGGAACGGGAACGGGAACGGGAACGGGAACGGGAACGGGAACGGGAACGGGAACGGGAACGGGAACGGGAACGGGAACGGGAACGGGAACGGGAACGGGAACGGGAACGGGAACGGGAACGGGAACGGGAACGGGAACGGGAACGGGAACGGGAACGGGAACGGGAACGGGAACGGGAACGGGAACGGGAACGGGAACGGGAACGGGAACGGGAACGGGAACGGGAACGGGAACGGGAGCGGGAACGGGAACGGGAACGGGAGCGGGAACGGGAGCGGGAACGGGAGCGGGAGCGGGAGCGGGAGCGGGAGCGGGTGCGGGAGCGGGAGCGGGAGCGGGAGCGGGAGCGGGAGCGGGAGCGGGAGCGGGTGCGGGAGCGGGAGCGGGAGCGGGAGCGGGAGCGGGAGCGGGAGCGGGAGCGGGAGCGGGAGCGGGAGCGGGAACGGGAACGGGAACTGGAACGGGAACGGGAACGGGAACGGGAACGGGAACGGGAACGGGAACGGGAACGGGAACGGGAACGGGAACGGGAACGGGAACGGGAACGGGAACGGGAACGGGAACGGGAACGGGAACGGGAACGGGAACGGGAACGGGAACGGGAACGGGAACGGGAACGGGAACGGGAACGGGAACGGGAACGGGAACGGGAACGGGAACGGGAACGGGAACGGGAACGGGAACGGGAACGGGAACGGGAACGGGAACGGGAACGGGAACGGGAACGGGAACGGGAACGGGAACGGGAACGGGAACGGGAACGGGAACGGGAACGGGAACGGGAACGGGAACGGGAACGGGAACGGGAACGGGAACGGGAACGGGAACGGGAACGGGAACGGGAACGGGAACGGGAACGGGAACGGGAACGGGAACGGGAACGGGAACGGGAACGGGAACGGGAACGGGAACGGGAACGGGAACGGGAACGGGAACGGGAACGGGAACGGGAACGGGAACGGGAACGGGAACGGGAACGGGAACGGGAACGGGAACGGGAACGGGAACGGGAACGGGAACGGGAACGGGAACGGGAACGGGAACGGGAACGGGAACGGGAACGGGAACGGGAACGGGAACGGGAACGGGAAAGAAACGGAAACGGGAACGAGAACGGGACGGTAAAGGGACGGTAACGGGATGGTAACGGGACGGTAACGGGATGGGTACGGGAACGGAAACGGGAACGGAAGGGGTACGGGACGGGTACGGGACGGGAATGAAACGGGAACGTAACGGGAAATAAATGGGAACGTGACGGGAACGCAACGGGAACTGAACGGGAACGAAACTGGAACAAAACGGGAACGGAACGAGAACAGGACGGGAACGGGATGGGAACGGGAACGGAAACGGTAACGGAAGGGGTACGGGATGGTTACAGGACGTTTACGGGACGGGAATTGAACGGAACGGGAACGAGAACGGGGAATGGGAACGGGAGCGGGAGCGGGAGCGGGAGCGGGAGGGGGAATGCGACCGGGACCGGGACTGGGACCGGGAACGGGAACGGAACCGGAACGAGGACCGGGAACGGGAACGGAACCAGTACGGGAACCGGAACGGGACGAAAACGGGAAGCATAAAAATGACTGGTCGGATCCTGGTTGAAGGTTCTCTAAGGATTTTCTCGCGGACGAAGTCGCGGGCAGAAGCTAGTCTCATATAAAATTTATACATTAGTTTTTCGGATCACCTGTTTATTGACATTGTTGTTCTTTGGCATTCTATTTCTATGATTGTATCAAAATTTTTTCGACAAACATGTGATAGCATTAAAAAGGGGTGTGTAATGTATGACCTAAATTTACATGCACTAACGATCAGAGGATATAATAACATTTCATATAATTTCACTTGACATACCGATCAAATAATATAACATACGGTTAATATAATTTCACTTGACCTAAATACAAGTGATATAAAAATTATTTGACACAATAAACATTTGATCTAATTAACAGATGATATAAAGCACATTTCATATAACATTCATTTACTCTATTCAACATTTAAAATAATTTTATTTGACCTATGATTTAAATGCTATAAAAAACAAGCATAGCCCTAAAATATGATTTCATTATTTATGTATTTTTATCTACACCCATGCCTTAAATGGCAGGGGATAAAGGGATTATGGAGGCATAAAGGGATCTGAAACAGTTAGCTTACTGCCAACATTACAGTATCCCTCCGCTGCGAGTGGTCAAAACACTAACCTAACCTACCTGGTGCATTAAGTTTTTCTTTGTAGCGGGGGGCCTGGGGCCAGCCCCCCTGCACCACCCAGCAAGCACCCAACATGCAAGCATGCAAGCAAGCATGCAGCATGCAAGCAATCATGCAGAATGCAAGCAAGCATGCAGCATGCAAGCAAGCATGCAGAATGCAAGCAAGCATGCAGCATGCAAGCAAGCATGCAACATGCATGCAAGCAAGCATGCAACATGCATGCAAGCATTGTGGAGCTCCGCTCGCTTCGCTCGCTCCGCTGCGAGTGGTCAAAACACTAACCTAACCTAACCTACTGGTAGGTGCATTAAAAGTTTTTCTTTATAGCGGGGGGCCTCAGGCCCCCCGACCCCCCCGAGCAGGGGGGCCAGCCCCCCTGCACCCCCCGGCAAGCATTTTGCAAGCAAGCAAGCATGCAGCATGCAGGCAAGCATGCAGCATGCAGGCAAGCATACAGCATGCAGGCAAGCATGCAGCATGCAGGCAAGCATGCAGAATGCAGGCAAGGATGCAGCTTGCATGCAAGCATTGTGGACATTGCTGCGAGTGGTCAAAACTCTAACCTAACCTAACCTACTGGCAAGTTACATGCATGCTTGTATACTTTCTTGCATGTCTAGTTATTGTTATGTTATAATATATGTATGCTAATAGATGTTAGGACATTAAACATTTTTGAAATACTAATAATTGTAATTTATTTTTTTAATAAGGCGTCCTCTCCTCCTTCAATTGCTATACCCTACCGGGTCCATAATGTTCTCTATATATAAAATTACCAACATGTATTTACTTTATGGATGCAATAAAATACTGAATACTGAATACATTAGTGGATTTGATAATCAAGCAAGCATCATAATAACAAAAGCTAGTTATTTCTATTTTATAGTAAAAGTTGATTATAACATGTAAAATTAGATCAAATGATATGTATATGAAATGTAAGTTAGATAAAAAAGCAATATATCAAATGATACTTATGGGATATAAACGTTAGAGCAAATGTAAATATGGCAAATAATAATGATGACAAATGAATAATAGGTTAAATAAAAATTATGTCATATATTTTTAGGTCAAATAAAAATTAGATGAAGTCAACGTTAGTGACATTGAAATTAGATTAACTGTTTTTATGGCAACCGAATCGCACCCATTAAAAAGCGCTTTTTGTATAATTATATTATAATAATTGATTCTTTTAAAGTTGGTTCGACAATATTTCACTCGATCGAAGGCTACATTTAAATATGTAAATATTTTTTAGTTCTTACTCTATATCTAAGTAGTTCATAATTTATTTATTGCATCACATTCTGACGTGGATTCTAACAAGTTTCTAAATTAATCTTGCAGTAAATACAAACAGATATATTTTTATTGCTGACAATAAAGTGTCTAAAAGTATAAGGCTAGGGTACTTTAAAAAATTATTAATGCTCTAATTACCATATAAATTTCTCACGTTTAATGCATATCGAATTTAGTATGATAAAAAAATATTTATGTTAGCTCGTCACGAGAATAACATATAAGGATGGTACTAGTTTTTTTATTCTGGTTTCAACGCTTTCAAGGCATCGCTCTCAATAAATTTATTTCGCAGTTATTAACTTTAATGACCTCTATTTCCTGGTTCATTTAGATAAATCATGTAATTTGTTCTGAAGGTACTAATTTAGTCATTGTTATTATGAAGTTCAAATGTTACCTGTAAATTATATAAATCATTACCTACATGGTTCCTAGCTAAAACACAGCTTTAATGAGCATATGATAAATATTCGCGTTGCATTGTACATACTTGTAAGTAGTTAAAATAACACGATCTAAACGAGTGTACATTACTAATGAAAGTTTTTTACGTATGAAAAGACTTTGTATTTTACTTATAAAAAAATTGTGACATCGAGCACTTTCTAATGTCCCCACCTGCTGGAGTATAGGTCTTCCTTATAGTACAGTAGCCCGTAGATAATACATTTAAATTACCAAAAAGGTTACCGCTCGCCGTTGTGATATAGTTATTTATTACGAAATTATAGATCCTTTAACCCAAGTTTTACAGATCGCAACCCGCCGTAACCTATATTTGTATATCTCCAAAAATTATATTTTTTTAGTTTTCGAGGTTTACCACATGGTTTAGCTATTGTCGTGTTCTACAGCTTTGTTTGATTGCCACTGATAATAGTAAGACTATGAAAAGCAGCCATAGACAGATTTAAGACCAGATGAAAATCGATGGACTTTATCTGGTCTTAAATCTGTGTATGATCACTTTCCATAGGCTTACTATTATTAGTGGCAATCAAACAAAGCTGTAGAACACGACAATAGCTAAACCATGTGGTAAACCTCGAAAACTAAAAAAAAAAATTTTTGGAGATATACAAATATAAGTTACGGCGGGTTGCGATCTGTAAAACTTGGGTTAAAGGATCTATAATTTCGTAATAAATAACTATATCACAACGGCGAGCGGTAACCTTTTTGATAATTTAAATGTATTACGGGCTACTGTAGTATTATGAGCGGATAAGGAGGATGGGCCATACATAACATTCCACCACGCAGGCCCAATGCAGAAAATGCAGCCCGGAGGAACTCGAGATAATAAATGTTTGATCACCCATCCTATAACCAGGAGCTAAACCACTGCGACACCGAGCTTCTCCGCCACCCACTAAAAACTAATATTAAGTTATCCGAGTTGCTTGATTAGGTAGGTATACTTCCACTATATTGTATGTGACCTATTGACATTCGGTTAGGTATCTCACACTTAAGTATATCTTCCATATATTGCGTAAATATACACGCTCAGTAAATCACTGCATCTACCAATTATACATTGGCTAACGATATGATTATCATGTCATCTATTGAGAAAAAACTGTTTCAGATATTTATTAAGAGGGGGCATAAAGGCATCCAGCTGGCGAAACAACAAGTATAAAAATAAAAATAATATATAAAAGCTCGCCCGAGAAAAGGACTTTCAACAGTATGTTGAAATTGAGCACTTTGATGAAACCACAAAAGAAATACAAATTGTACGTTCAAAAAGCAAAATAGTTAACTCATCAATTCCTCAGGGAAGCACTGTTGGATGCTTATTATTTTTAGTTTACATTAATGAACTGCCTAAATTAATAGATGACCCTTGCGTTTTATTTGCAGACGATATTTCCTTGCTTGTATCTTGTCAAAATAACATAAATTTAAATGGAAAACTTACAGACCTGTTCAATAAAATAACTAACTGGATGACACAGCACAATTTGGAAATTAACTTCCTTAAAACAAAACTTGTAACATTTCACCCGCATCAAAACGATAGTTTGGAAGTAAATTTCTCTTATAATGGTTCTAAAATAGAAAGCGTAACTCAATGTAAACTGCTCGGTTTAGTCATTGACTCACATCTGTGTTGGAAAGCCCACATAGCTACAATCAAAACTAACTTATCAAGTTTTTCATATGCGCTAAGTGAAACAAAAAAAAACACTAACTTAGAAACAGCTAAAGCTGCATACTTCGCATACGCACATGCATGGTTAAATTACGGCGTCATATTATGGGCATGTAGCTCAGATGCAACCACAGTTTTCACAGCACAAAAAAAGCTTATTCGAATTTTAGTAAACATAGATCCAACAGACAGCTGCAAACCATTTTTTAAATTACTCGAAATTTTACCTTTACCGTGTATCTATCTGTATATTAGAAATTTGTAAATTCATACGAAAACATCCAAACTACTTTACAAAGAGGCAAGACATTTCATCACGATACACATCACGACATGGCCACAAGTTAATGATACCATTTACAGTATATACTTAAAAAAGTTACAAAAACTGCTCTTTGAAAAATGCTACTATAGTGTTTCAGAATTTTTAAATGATAAAGACCTAAAAATTTAAATATTTAATATTAAGTTTAATTGAAAAATTTAATTGAAAAAAAGTAAGTCGTCCTCTCAACTCAACTCCTCTCCAAATAATTTGCTGTGCCCTATTCAGGGCCTACAATGTACTTTGTTATTTTACCTACCATCTTGTTATCATTGTGGAATTCAATAAAGTGAATTGAATTGGATACACAAACCGCACAACACCACAAAATGCAAAATAATTAAAAACATCGTAAAATATACCTATAAGTACAAATAAAAAAAGGCTAATACAAATACTTTGTAATGAAATCTAGATTAAATATGTGTTAAATCAGATCAGATCGGGAATGCATGCAAACTATCCTTACTATATTATAAATGCGAAAGTCCGTTTATTTGTTTGTTTGTTACACCTTCACGACTCAATTACTGAACCTATCATCATGAAATTTTACATACACGTCAAGGGTACAGAGAAGGACATAGGGTACCTTTCATTCCGAAAAATAGTACAATTTGTACTATTTTTCGGAATGAAAGGTACCCTACGTTCCCGACGGATAGCAAAAAACTTTCAGAAGAAATATAAATCGATTTTAGTCTAAAATTAGACAAAAATTCATGTTTTTTTATTTAAAAAAACTAAGCGAAAAAATATGTACGTTTTTGCTAGTAATAATGAGTAAAGTTCTAAACTAGATTATGGATTATATTATAATGTAGTATTAATTAATATGTTTTTTGAGAAATTACATTAACTAGGTAGGTACCGTAAAATGGAAATCAAAGGTGGGCGATTTGCTTTTATACCCCCTCTTAACCAACCATATGCGCGCAGTAGCAGCACCAACCGTTTCAACTAAGGGGTGTGACTTAGAGATAGTTCATATTGTTATTGTTATTCAAAGCGTTCATATATTTATAACACCTTCATTTCATGGACTAGATTACTAGAAAATTAATAGCTGCATTTTTCGCAGGTTTTCCGATGAAAACAATCGAACACTGAGATATACAATCTTCCACAGAAGAAGCTTGTCCAATGCTAAACTGGACTGGCTGTTTCGATTATGATAGTAGTACAGTCTGTACAGTACCTACGATTATATTATTTCTCCCAAAAAGTTTAACTGTGTCATAAAATTACATTTAAATTGCAGTATTGCAATAAATCACTTTCAAAGATTGAAATTCGTATATTATTATTTCAGGTGTATTAAGTTTGATTGTATGTTAGTTTTTTACGGCCTTACCTCAAAAGATTTTAAAACACTGTTCAACAAGTGTTTAACTTAGACACTGTTTAAATGTGATGCTGTCACTTTTTGGACCATATTGATTTTTTGAAAGAAACGGTATCATGTTTAAACAGTGTACAAATTAAACAGTATTTTAAAATCTTTTGAGGTAAGGCGGTTAATTTTTAATTTTCCGACTTTTCCCCCTGGAAAGGTTATTTCAATTAAGTTTAGGACCTCTTTAAATTTGCAAGTCACGTTTTTTTTTGTTTCAATGACTACAAGTTGTTATTGAATCTCTAACCAAAATGTTATACAGTAAGGAATTTATCAGAACACGTCACGACTATAAACAATGTAATTGATTCGATTGCCATTTCGCTGCATTCCGTCGATCAACACAATCGCGACCGATACACGACCGAAGTACTTATTACTCGTTCTGTCTTCGTGACTGCGTATGTGATCTTATTTGTTCGCATTAGTGTTATTAAATATATTTAATGCCTCTTTATTATGGTACAGACAAGTGCCCAAGTTGTTGAAGTATCCATTTTGCGGAAGTTGCTTCCACTTTAAAGAGACATGACGTGTAGCATAGTAAACAAGCAACCAAGTAAGCTTTCGGGTAGTTATAGGTGTAAGTAGCTAAAATGACTTATAGGAAACTATGAACCCTTCGTTTATAAGTCACCCACCGTGGTGTAAAGACAAAACTATGTAATTTGCATAAATACGCAAGTGGTCACAGTTCCAATTGAAGTTGGACTGAAAAAAGTGATGCATCTATTACCGATAGCTAGCGAAATTAAAAACAAAATACTGCATTCTTGCCATTACAATTTCCCTAGCTACCTCATTGTGTTCCGACAGTAGTCACCAAGTAAAATGCAAAAAGGAAAACGAAAAGAGATTATTTTCCCTCTTGTGATCAAATTATATACATTTTTCACACCCAGCAAAAAGATGACATTAATCAGATACTATAGGGTTTTCATTGCATTTAACGGCTCATAAATTATTTGCCGGAATCGATGCAATTGTTTTAAATACCCATAAATTAATCCGAATAAGGCGCTTTCGATTGCTTCTCATTCGATGTAACGTTATCGATATAAAATCGATTAGTTCACCTGTGAGCGGGCCGCCCTTGACTACGAGATGCGACCTTCTAGGAATTTATTGCCATCATTCGTTATTTCTAGATGGCAAGTTTTTGTTCTTAAATGTAGTAAGTTTTTGATAAAAATATATGTTTGATGATTAAAATGTCGATGTTATATATTATGTTTAAATGTCTGATAATTAAAACTAATTAAAGATATTTCTGCCTCGGTATTATGCAGGTACCGATTACATTAAGTCTATACGTATGCACTCCAAGAATTTAAACGAAATCATTGTTATTCCTGCTTACATATTCAATCAGTTAAAGCTTTTAACGAATAAAAAGCCGTTTTACGACCTTTTTATAACGTTGTAATTAGAGGACGGTCAAACAGGTTAATTTTTATATTAACCTACAGCTTTTTAGCAGACACGTTCGCGACACAATTACGAGTATAGGCGCCACAAAAACCATTGATACTTGTTCTTCATTGAGTTTTAAAAATAACACGTTTTTATGTTGGCTTATAAACACTTTAATATACTACCATGATAGATTTTGCTGTCAGTCACTTGACTCATAGCGGGTTTAATGTTTTTTTTTCTATTTTACCTACAAGTACTCTACAATGAAATGAATATTAGTATATTCATTGTTGAATACTTACTTGTAAAAAAGAAAATAAAACATTTTATTTTCGAGGCATTGGAAAAGCCACGCACGAGACGTTAAAATTAATTTCATTTAAATTCTATATTATTATTCTTATATTATGCGTTATTCTGTTAAAAGTCTGGAACGGGTGGTAGACAAATATAGACGATTCAAAAGTACTTAATAATTAAGTACAAAGTTTATTTGAATAAAGCTATTTTGACTAGACTTTGATTCACTAATTTAACGCTGCATTCAGCTTCAAAAATTAATGCATAATAATTGCATAAAACTATGCTATACATAAGTTACAAATATTTGTCGATGCAAACGCCACATGTATAAAAACGTGTGCTTAATTTTAAATGAAACAAGATAATGCAATGCCAGGGAACATAACTTACGTTTAAATGAGTGATCAATCACTTAAGTGTACACTGGGCAATATTGTTGGCTAGTCGCAACTACTAATAGATTAGTCAATCTGCTCTGACGGACGAACTCAGCTGATTGAAAGGTTTGAACAACTTCAACTCTTTATCAGTGTAACAAAATTTTAAAATTTTATTTAAGTAAGTGCACACTGCTAAAAGTTGCCGATTTTGACACATTTACTATCTACTTCTACGAATGACTACGAGGGCATGTGGTGATACCTTCTAAAAATACTAGACCATGGGCCTTAAACACTCCACGTAAAACATTATTAAAATCTTTTTCAATTAATAACTTATTAAATAAAAACCTCTGAGGGCGCCACTTTCGGTCATACAACCGCCTTAACCCTTTTTTACAAAAAAACGCCCGATATTAAGCCATTGTCGAGTCATTTCAAGTTCTTGCACTGAATTAACATTAGACTAAAAAAATGTTCAATGATTTACAGTCATTAAGCTAATATAAACCTTGTAAATATCATAGAAAAAATTAATTTAATTATTCATCTTAATATCATAGAAAGCAAAGTATATGTAGAAAATTTTGGTAAAAAGCTTATGCAAAGTTTGTCTGTATCTAAAAGTCTTCTAAAAGTTCACTTTAAATGAAGCAATAAGTTTGCATAATACAATACACACACCCGTCATATTGAACGGCTACAGTTATCAATAAGATCGCTTGACCAATCGATTGTGCGATGTCAAAATAGGCTTAGAGCGAAGACGATCCGCCGTTACGGTAACAAGTTGAGGTAACAATTGTCTACGGGGCAGGTTTACATGCCAGCAACGTTTCTCTTGACCACCAACTTGCCTCATGTTTGATTGATGACAGTTTTTTATCTAATTCATTTACAGGCTTTTACCTACTTTATGTATAAGTACCACCAGTCAGACTCTTAAACTATTATATTTCGTACAAAATAAATGAAAACAAAAAAGTTATTTATTCCACTTTTCTTAAATCTTTGAAAAACATTTTAATTTGTCTGATTTATAATTTAAGAATACAAAATCATTTCTTGAACATGGAGCTTGCAAAGCAATTCTGAATCCTACTTAATATTGTAAATGTGAAAGTTTGTGGGTTTGGATGTTTGGATGTTTAGATGTTTGGATGTTTGTTCCTCAATCACGCAAAAACTAAGTACTGAACGGATTTGCTTGAAATTTGGCACACAGATAGTAGATAGCCTAGATTAAAAAAAACTTTTTATCCCTAAATTCCCACGGGAACGGGAACCACGCGGGTGAAACAGCGGGCGGCCGTTAGTGAGAAAATAATTAAGTTTACATCAGCAGAAAGTAAACAAAAGAAACCAAATTAATTTATTAAGAGAAGCATATTAATTCATGTTTAATAGTCTGTTAAGCACCAGACCGATATTGACATATAAGAAAAGAGTGCTAACTAACCTACGATTTGATGATACCTCCGATACCATGTGAGCCCGCCCTAACTTGGCGTGAAAGCCTGACATTATATCAGGCGCGACCGCTAAAATGCCACATCAGTTTCAACAGGCTAATCGCGACCAGGTGCGTAGTGTCATCACTTATATTGTCTGATTGTGTTATTATTTGTATTGATAACCATACATAGCACTTATAGTTGAAACTTTCATTATAATCACACTGACCTTTTCCACAGAGATGCAACAAGGGCCCGAAAGAATTTGGATTGAAACGATCTAACCAAAACAAAAAAACGTTTTGTCATTTCGGTTAGAGTTTGGTCAACGAAAGATGGTCTCAGTTGGAAATGGAACTAATTTTGCGTTTATTTTAAGGTTCAGTTTCCAATAACTTAACCTCTAAAGTTTAGAGGTTAAGTTATTGGAAACTGAAAGAACGCTCCCCCTTTTAAAGCTACAGTCCTGATCGCTTGGACCATAACTAGAGTCTGCATGGTCAACGAAAGATTAACCGGAAATGGAGGCGCCGCGCCGCACTTTCCCTGTTAAATTAACGTTTAGACTGTAAACGTTAATTTAACAGGGGACGTGCTGAGACCATGTCCTGGGTAAAAAAATATGATAGCTTTCTTCATGTCAAGTTCTGGGCACCTTAAAGTGTCAGTTTGCCAGTCTGTGTTTACACGCAGACTTTTACAACTTCCTTGTGATGATTTCCGATATACAGCTGATACACACTCTGTTTTTCTTTTACTCCGATATCAGTGGATTAAATAAATATTTGTATTGCTATTTCTATTTTTAGTGATACAATATAATATCTGAAGTACTTGTAGTACTTATATCTATTCTGTGCTTAAAGTTAACCTTCAGTAACTGCGAGATCATCACAACCGTTATTTCAATCGATAGATACTTAATCATCACCCTGGTGATTGATGTTAGTATAATTATGATCAAATTAACATTTACTCGTTTTAAAATATTTCTTATATTTGAATCCTCAAATCAAACCGAGGACAGTCTCAATCAAAATATTTTTAATTTAATTAATTTATTTACGTTAGTCTAGTTTTACCTTCACGGTGACGGTCAAGTAGAACCATCTCATCAATTAAAGCTTAATATTAAGCTTGTTATTTTATTTTAATTAATGCAATGACCGTATATATCTCTCTTGTCAGGTAGGTACAAGTTTGTTAAATTAAAAATTATTTCCTTATTCAAATACAAAGTTATTATTCTTCTTCAATTTTACAGCGCATATTTATTTATTTACAATCGTTCGTTAGATAGAAAGTAACAGATGTAATAATATAATAATTATTATTTATTTATTTCAGACATTAGTTATGGAAGTATTTTTAATAATTTAATTCTATCTCATCTTTCTATGAACCTAACACTTTCTTCATTATTTTTCGCTCTACAATATGTTACAAAAATACCCCTTATGCCGAATATGGTGGAGGGGTCCATGAAACTGAACCAATTGTATTACAGGATCAACTCTGAAATCGCGAAAAAAAATCTTATATTTTCGTTATTGATTTTTGTATGAAACAGCTGATTTTGTTTTCGTGATTACAAAGTTGGTCCCATAGTAAAAGTTGTCCAGTTTGATGGTCCTCATCTACCATATTCGGAATTTATATTTACCCCAAATATTTCAAGACACAAAAATCGGAAGTCCTCAATAAGCTTAGCTTATTAACGCTAGGCTAATGTTTACACCGGTCGCACGCGTGTGCGCGGGCGGCACGATGCGATGCGACGCAGCGTGACATTTGCGCCTGGCGCGCGCTCACCTTGACACGCGGTCCGCCGCAACAAAAGCGATCAGCGGACCATTCACTGAACGCGTGTCATCAGTGGCTCCACTGCTAAAGACGACACGAGAGTAAATCGGATCGTCAAATTATATGAAGTTTTGAAAAAAGAAACACTTTTACTGATATACCTACATATTTCACACTACTATCGGTTTAACGTTGGTTTTCCAATTATTCCTTAAAAATTCATTAGTTATTCACAGGAAGAGATGACAATAGTGGACAGGCAGTCTCTAGAACAGCTACCTACACAAGTACGACTCCATCGATTTAATAATTTTTCACTCCAGAGTTTACGTAGTAAGTGTTTAATTGTCATGATCAGCTAAAAATCGGATTTTATTCGTTAAGAGTCAAAGCTAGCAACAGTTTGTCTCTAAATAAAACACTTTCTAACGGATATTAACTAGTGTTTTGTTTCATGTCTAGTGTGCGCGTAAGTTTGAGAAGTGAGTTTGTCTCTATTTACTGAATACTATTCAAATCAAACGATCAACATTTAGTTGGTAACTTTATGTTACCAAGTCAAGCTCTGCTTAACCCTCGACGAGGGCATGATTAGGTACATATTTACGTAGGAATAAAAAAATGTTTTAAAAATGCCGTCAAGAAATGGACACGCGCAATCAAACAGACAAACAGCAAATAATGAGCGACATGCATAATGGATGGACCCACATCTTAGGCGTCTCCATGCCATTTGTCCAGCTCCGAGCAGGTGGACTGGGAGACAAACATATTAACAGGTTTAACAACATTAAGTTCTCAAATAAAGCAAAAATCCAAAGGTTTTTGGATACGCAAATGGTTTTAACGTAGCCAAGCTAATTTTTTTGTTTACTTCAGAAATTGTAAATTTTAAGTAGGTACTTAAACATTATTTGTATCATCTTAATTTTATACGATTCTAGCAATTGTGTACTCCTCAACTTTTTGTCTTTTATGAAACTGTCCGGTTACATACCTACAATAAATATGAAATTAGTTCAAGTATTAATTACCACATTCAACGGCTGTGCATCGATTCAAAATCACGAAATCGATGTCGAGATGACACACCATTGTTTGCATGATATTTCTACATAAAAACGGACAAACAAATTATATTAATCTGAGCCCACATATTCGAAAAACTCGACAAACAATATTGTACTCTAAATCCAAGCCATTAAGGTTTCACTAGTATTTTATAAGTGGATTACAAAATCGGTTTTGAATAAATCGTTAATAGCTTCATTATTTCTTAACTTGAGTGTTTGTTTGGAGCTTGTAAATGGCAATTGCAATTATTGAGTTTGGTTACAAAAATATGTTTTGTGGTTACGTATAATAGGACTTGATTTCTGTATCAAGGACTTTCCCATACATAGACTAAAGTATGCGTAGAAAAGGCATCAAACGTATAGTCTACACTTCTTTCCTAATCCTGTGTCATGTAAAGATGTCACACGTTTTAACTTGCTATATACATCATAATAGTAATTGATATTCTCTTTTAAGTGGTTATCGTTACATCTTGTAAAGTACGCTAAAGGTACAAGCTGTAAAATGATCAACTTAACGATCTCGTATAATATTTAACTAATGATTAGTGCTTCTGATCATTCACATTAAATCTATTTAAGGGTGCCTTCTATAATAGTCCGTAAGCCCGCGACAATATTGTCTACGTCGTATGACATCACGATGAAATGCATGGAACACGTACGGTCGGAAAGACTTGTGTTTACTCTCTCTACGATTGAAAACTAAACAGTATGTTCCTACACCACGGGTCTCTTACTGATGTCACATGACGTAAATATAACCTTAAAATTATGACCGGAAGTGAAGGATTTTCTTAAACTTACGGCCAATTTTATTAGCGATAATCTTCTGATCCTCGCTCAGCACAACTTTTCCGACCGTGTGCCATGCATTTCATCGTGATGTCATATGACGTAGGGAATATTGTCGCAGGCTTACGGACTATAATTTATTAATTCTAATAAGTATAAAGTGTCAACTTAAAATGGCCCTCAAAATTAAAATTAACATGTTATTTTTTGTTCTTAAACAAACATTAATCATCTGACTATCCTCCCCTATTCCGCTGGCATGCGCGGACTCGATCCCACGGCCGCCCGCGCGGCCGGTCATGACACCATCACGGCGCGAACCGCCGCGGTAATTCCATACCGATGCCAACACTGATTGGATCACAATTGAACGCCGTTATTGGCTTAATACTCATTTACCATAATAATGGGATGGTTGGTATTTGGCATTTGGTTTTACTTACTTAAAAACTCAATTAAAGTTTCTCTGTTATGTTATCGACTAACGGCCGCCCGCGACTTCGTCTGCGTGGACAGTTTTTTTGCTGTCCCTCAGGAACTATACGTTTTTTCTGGATGAAAGGTACTATATGTCCTTTTCTGCACTCCTGACAAAGTGTATGCAAAATTTCATGATGATCGGTTCAGTAGTTACGACGTGAAGGCATAACAAACAAACATACAAACAAACAAATGGACTTTCGCATTTATAATACTAGCGACCGCCCGCGACTTCGTCTGCGTGAAAATTATTTTGTCTATCCCTCGGGAACGGTTCCTTTTTTTGGGATGAAAGGTTTCTGTACCCCTGAGAACGTGAATGCAAAATTTCATGATGATCGGGTCAGTAATTAAGACGTGAAGGCGTTACAAACAAACAAACAAACAAACGGACTTTCGAATTTATAATATTAGTAAGGATATGAAGGGTGAAATGGTTCCGATCAAGGTGACTGATCACCCGTCCGGCTTCGCTGGTGTCCCCCCTTCTAAATAATAATAAGGATATTGAACCGAATTATTTGTTTTAGTTGGAAAAATAATAAATAAATTTAATTTCCATAGTGATACAATTCTAAAATAAAAGTAATAGGTAGTATAAAGCCTGGAAATTCTTAATTACGACATTGGTAAACGACACTTGGAGTCTGGCGGTGACATCTTTCTTGACTAGCCATGTCTTGCCATTTCTATACTTACCTTTGTTAATTCATAAAGTTTTCATGCTAAGAATTTTCTTAAAATATCTATTTTAAGAAAGTCCACCATCTCTAACAAAATGTTTCCAATATGAAATACAGAAATGATTATAATGATAGATCAAACCTACTACCATTCATGCCTATAGAACGATTGTACGTACAGTCTGTAACTACGGTAATAGTTCCAGTAGTAACATACAGTGATCATTACGCAAAAAGACAGCACCCTCCGGTGCCGACGCGGAACCCTTTGAGGCGTCACGCGCCGCGTCAAAAGCGCCGCCGTTTGATCTCGCCGCGCTAACAACGCTAATGTGCGGATCATTTGCCGCCAGCCGCCGTCCGTGACGATGCCACTACTGTTTTGATTATGTTATGGAAATGTGACTGTAATCATTATCACATCTCAAATTGAAACCTTAATTTCACAAAGTTCTTAATTAGAATACGTTAACTTTTCTTGACTCTTACGGTAGGCGTACACCAATACCGATTTTATCGGCCGATGGCGGACAGACCTACTCGGACGAGTAACTCGGACGTGCACCTGCTGTGCCGACATTGGGCGTTGCCGTGCCGATCTTCTGTAGTCACTCTCAGCTATGCAACATCACATTAAAAACAAAACCTTCGTTCGTTTACTGGATAGGTATCGTTACCGTTGTCATGTATGAATATATATACTTAGCGTGCACCTGTATAAAGTTAGTAATAAAGTACTCTCAAGTTATAACGGTTGACTGGGCGTCTTCCGATACCGTGTCGGATGAAATTCGGACTCGATGGATGATTGGTCGCCATCGGGCGACTCGGACGATGGCGGTTTATGTTACACAGGTTTGATTCGATCGGATGGGTCTGGGCATAGTTTGGCCGATAACGGATTTAGTATATTTGAACCGTTAGATTGATCAATGTGTACTCTGTGGTTTGGCGTTACAGAAATAATAGATGAAAATTGAAAAATTTTTACTAGAAGGAAAAAACAATATTAAAAAAAACTGTTTAAGTCGAGATACATCAAATCTGAGAGAGATCACGAGATTGATACCTAATTATGGATTTTTTTTATGTAATTCTACAAATGTTTTTCAAAGTTATTTAGTTTCATGAATTGAGCCACACCATAATGAACACAATAAAGTGGCACCGCGGTGAATTTTATTTATACTGTAATTATTAATACACATTATAGTAAAACTTTTCGGGTAATTTTTAGGGCCCATAGTCTAGTATTTTTAGATCATACCCTCGTAGTCACTGCTAGAAGTATATAGTGGTAATTTTTGAAAATTCCACTAAAAGTTTTATTAATATAATTGTAATTCTTGGTGAGAAAATAAAAGCTTGTGTTGCTCTGAAAATAAGAGTTTTATTTTTTATAAGTTGATCTGACAAATTAAACAAAACAGTTAGTGCTTATTTAAGTTCCTATTTACCTGAAAATAAGAGAAACAACATTTGAAGCTATTATTTCCCTTTTCGTACTTTACATAAAATAATTATTTCTAAATCAATAAAATTATCGTTAAAGAAAAATACCAAAATCTCGTATGACATTTGTGTCACCAAAGACCAATCACCACAGAGCACGGTTATCGGTGCCAGCCACAGAGTAACTAATCAAATATAGATTACATCTCCCCCCCTTTAAAAACACTTCACCCTTGAAGTGCTGGAACAAGTTTAGTTATATGAAAAAGATTCGATTCACACTTCTTATGTCCAGTGTCTATTCTATAAATTGTGTTTGATACTTTCTCCAAAACTTTAAACGGACCTATTTTTAATTCATCCAACTTCCTTCTGTTTAAGCGATTTCCGTTTTCTACATATACCAAATCTCCTAGTTTTAATTCACATTCCCTTCTGTTTTGGTCAAATAGTTTTTTATTATAATTGTGTGATTTAATAGTGTTTTCCAATGCAATTTTTCTATCTTTCAATAAATCATTTTGAAATTTTCTTTGTTTCAATTCTTCTGGTAAAACATCAACATTCTCTCCTTCCAACAAATACTTGGGGGAAAACCCCGTTACCGTGTGCTCCGTTTCGTTATATTTCTGAGTACATTCATGGGCAACAGTTGTCCATGCCAATTTATCTTTTTTTTCATTTATTTTACATCTAATTTTATTAACAAGAGTTTGGTTTAGTCTCTCATTCAAACCATTTGAAAATGGAGCATTAACTGCTGTAAAAATAATAGGTATGTTTTCTTTTTCTAAAAACATTTTAAAACTTTTTGAATTTATACCCGGATATTGATCAGTCAGAATCATGCCAATTCTATTTCCTTGTGGTATTTTATTAACAAGCTTTATAAAGTCACTAGAGTTTTGAGTTTTTGAAGTAAGTATATAAGCATACCTGGTAAAGTGGTCTACTAGAAGATGTAAATATGTTTTTGTAGAACGCGAGCCACCAAATCCTCCAATAGTATCTAAAGATACGATTTCAAACGGGTAAGTTGCAGGACCCAAATGAGACATAAGTCCGTACTTGTATTTTCCTCTCGATTTGTTTTTCATACAGATTTCACAGGTCTCACATATCTTTTTTATATTATTTGATAAATGTTTGGCTGTATAGAATGGTGAAATTTTCTTCCTCATTTGTTCTATTCCAATGTGGCAATATAGATAATGTATTTTTTTTATGAATTCCTTACTAAATTCTTCCGTCAATATAATTTTTTTCTTTTTATAGTATATTTTATCTTTCAATTCTAATCCATTTTTATTATATTTTAAATCTTTATTTCTTTCTTGATCATCAAGTATTTCTTTTAGTTTTATAAAATTAACAATTTTCAGATCTTCATCTTCATTTTCTGTTTCAATTGGTTCCAGTACAGGATTTCGGCTTAAGGTGCGTCCAGATATGTTCTTTTGCCCGTACCGTACCTCCGTTCCGATCGGCGTCGCGATCAAAGAACGCTAGTCTGGACGTATGTTCGGAACGGTGCGGAGGTACGCCGTTCCGTTCGCCGAACAGGTACGCCCCGATCCACCTCGAATCTCTCGCTCTTTTGCCCGTACCTATATCTCTCGCTCTTTAGGGTCGCGAACAAAGAACGCTAGTCTGGACGCATGTTCGGAACGGTGCGGAGGTACGCCGTCTCGATCGCCGACAGGTACGCTCCGATCCATCGCGAGTCGGTTTTTTCGCCCCGTTCAAAGGAAAAACGGAACGGAGGTACGGTACGGCGCTAGTCTGGACGTGATCGCGGCGTGCGCAGGTCGTGACTAGTGAATAGTATAGTCAAATTAGATAGAATTTGCAAAAAGATTGAATTAAATTCGTGTATTTTTTTAATTTTTTTATGAAATCATTAAAAGACATGAATACACATATCATAGGGGATACTCAGAAATCGTGAAAAAATCTTTAGGGACAATTATTCAAGCTGGGAGAGCGCAGCGAATTTTCGTTCTTCGAAATTTTCTTTCTCTATTCTTGAAAAAAAAATATAAATTCCAATATGGCGGCCAACTATTTTGTTTGAGGGCCGATTTGGATGAAACTCGGTTTTTGTTACTATTTTGACAAGAAAACTGCTACGCAATTTTCAAAATATAAAAAAATCCAAGATGGCGGCCAACTTTTTTGTTTGTGGGCCGATTTCGATGAAACTCGGTTTTTAGTACTTTTTTGACAAGAAAACAGCAACGCAATTTAAAAAAATATAAAAAAATCCAAAATGGCGGTCAACTTTTTTGTTTGAGGGCCGATTTGGATGAAACTCGGTTTTTGGTACTATTTTGACAAGAAAACAGCAACGCAATTTTAAAAATATAAAAAATCCAAAATGGGCGGCCAACTTTTTTGTTTGTGGGCCGATTTGGATGAAACTCTGTTTTTAGTACTATTTTGACAAGAAAACAGCAACAATTTGTAAAAAATATAAAATAATCCAAGATAGCGGCCAACTTTTTTGTTTGTGGGCCGATTTCGATGAAACTCGGTTTTTAGTACTTTTTTGACAAGAAAACAGCAACGCAATTTAAAAAAATATAAAAAAATCCAAAATGGCGGCCAACTTTTTTGTTTGAGGGCCGATTTGGATGAAACTCGGTTTTTGGTACTATTTTGACAAGAAAACAGCAACGCAATTTTAAAAATATAAAAAATCCAAAATGGGCGCCAACTTTTTTGTTTGTGGGCCGATTTGGATGAAACTCTGTTTTTAGTACTATTTTGACAAGAAAACAGCAACAATTTGTAAAAAATATAAAATAATCCAAGATAGCGGCCAACTTTTTTGTTTGTGGGCCGATTTGGATGAAACTCGGTTTTTAGTACTATTTTGACAAGAAAACAGCAACACTATGTGAAAAATAAAAAAAATCCAAGATGGCGGCCAACTTTTTTGTTTGTGCACCGATTTCGATGAAACTCGGTTATTGGTACTATTTTGACATAAAAACAGCAACGCAATTTTAAAAGTATAAAAAATCCAAGATGGCGGCCAACTTTTTTGTTTGTGGTCCGATTTAGATGAAACTCGGTTTTTAGTACTATTTTGACAAGGAAACAGCAACACTTTGTAAAAAATATAAAAAATCCAAGATGGCGGCCAACTTTTTGTTTGTGGGCCGATTTCGCTGAAACTCGGTTTCTAGTACTATTTTGACAAGAAAACAGCAACGCAATTTTAAAAATATTAAAAAAACGATCGAACGAAAAAGTTGGCCTCCATCTTGTATTTTTATATTTTGAAAATTGCGTAGCTGTTTTCTTGTCAAAATAGTACCAAAAACCGAGTTTTATCGAAATCGGCCCACAAACAAAAATGTTGGCTGCCATCTTGAATTTTTTAATATTTTTTACATAGTGTTGCTGTTTTCTTGTCAAAATAATACTAAAAACCGAGTTTCATCGAAATCGGCCCACAAACAAAAAAGTTTGCCGCCATCTTGAATTATTTTATATTTTGAAAATTGCGTAGCTGTTTTCTTGTCAAAATATTACCAAAAACCGAGTTTCATCGAAATCGGCCCACAAACAAAAAAGTTTGCCGCCATCTCGGATTTTTTTATATTTTGAAAATTGCGCAGCTGTTTTCTTGTCAAAATAGTACCAAAAACCGAGTTTCATCCAAATCGGACCTCAAACAAAAAAGTTGGCCGCCATCTTGGATTTTTTTATATTTTTTACAAAGTGTTGCTGTTTTCTTGTCAAAATAGTACTAAAAACCGAGTTTCATCCAAATCGGCTCTCAAACAAAAAAGTTGGCCGCCATTTTGGATTTTTTATATTTTTAAAATTGCGTTGCTGTTTTTTTGTCAAAATAGTACCAAAAACGCAAACAAAAAAGTTGGCTGCCATCTTGGATTTTTTTATATTTTTCACATAGTGTTGCTGTTTTCTTGTTCAAATAATACCAAATACTGAGTTTTATCGAAATCGGCCCAAAATTATCGCGGTAACATTTAATCTGATTCAAGCAAGCTAGTTATGCAATGGTAGGTAATTAAAATTGTATCAAAACATGCAAAGAAACTGTTGT
Organism: Agriphila tristella; assembly: GCA_928269145.1. Classification (NCBI taxonomy): domain Eukaryota; kingdom Metazoa; phylum Arthropoda; class Insecta; order Lepidoptera; family Crambidae; genus Agriphila; species Agriphila tristella. Next base: position 430,992 of record OV743440.1, on the reverse strand, counting down.
TTTAGGTATTATATTTAAATTTGGGACTTTAATGTTAATTCCTAACAGGAATGGTGCAAACTCGGAGGAAACTTATATTCATGTCTTCTAATGATTCCAAAAAAATTACAATTACACGAAATACTTCCAATCTTTTTGCTAATTTGATTGGACTACAAGAGGAGGTATGTTCGGCGGTTTGATCGGAACGGAGGTACGGAACGGAGGTACGGAACGGAGGTACGGAACGGAGGTACGGAACGGAGGTACGGAACGGGCAAAATAGCGTCCAGACTTATTTGATCGGAACGCTGGTACGGAACGGAGGTACGGTACGATCAAAAGAACATATCTGGACGCACCTTTAGAGAATCCGCCTCATAATTATATCTTCCAGCGCAATATATTACTTCAAAGTCAAATTGTGACAAGTAGTATGTCAGGTCTCCTAATCCTTCGTCTGTTCTTGCCTTTATATTCATTCCTTCTAAAGGCTTATGATCAGAAAACACTTTAAACTTTTTTCCAATGAGCCAGTGTTGCCAAAATTTTACTGCTTCTTTAATTGCTAAACACTCAAGATATACAGCTTTTTTCTTCTTTTGGGTGTTGTTTAATTTTCTTGAAAAATATGCACAAGGTTTTTCTTCTCCGTTCTGTTGCGGTTGCTTCAAGATGGCACCTATGCCCTGTATACTGGCATCCGTATAAATATGTATAGGTAGATCTGGATCAAATATTGCTAAAATAGGTTTCATACAAAGTAGTTTTTTTATTGTTTCAAATGACTTTTGACACTTTTCAGACCAACAAAATTTTTGTTCCTTTCTTAACAAATTATGTAACGGATCCAATATAATTGATATATTCGGCACATATTTTCCATAAAAATTTATTTTACCTAAAAACTGTCTTACGTTTTTTCTTGTTTTTGGCACAGGAAATTCATTTATTGCTATTAAATTATCTTTTAGTGGAGTAATTGTATTATTATTCATGATAATGTGACCCAAATATTTCACTGAATTTTGTGCAAAGTTACATTTTGAAAACTTCAATCTAAAACCTTCTTTGGATATTGCTTCCAATAAAAATGACAAATGTTTTATGTGGTCTGTGAATGTTTCTGAAAATACCAAAATGTCATCAATGTAATTAACAGCAAAATCTGATAATTTATGCTTCCGTATTATGCTACTTAATATTCTTTGAAAGATAGCAGGTGATGTCTTAAGACCAAATGGTAGGCAAGTCCACTGATAGTGCCCTTCTTGGGTAACAAAACCAGTTTTGTGTCTATCTTCAATTTTTAATGGAATAGCCCAGAAAGCTGAATTGATGTCTAAGGTAGAGTAATACTTACAATTTCTTGTCTTGACTATCAAATCTTCCATCAATGGGAAAGGCTGAGATTGCGGAACTACAATTTTATTTAGGTCACGGAAATCTATGCAAAGTCTTGATTTTTTTCCTTCTTCTTTTTTGTAGGCTAGTGTTACTGGGGCGGCAAAAGGACTATAAGACTCTTCAATAAGGTTCTTTTTCAATAATTTCGATATTTGTTGTTCTATTTCTTTTTTATCTTCAATAGTGCATCGATAGGGTCTTTTGCTACAATATTTATCAATTATCAAATCTATATGTGCTTCATATCCTGTTACACTTCCTATATCATATTTATCTTTAGCGAAAAGAGGTTTATATTTACATATCAATTGTTCTATTTCCGACTGTTTTTCATTGTCCAAGTGGTTTATTGAAATGTTGAAACTATTTTCCTCTATATGTTCATTAAAGTTTATCATACATGTCTCCGTTAATCCATTATTGTTATGTAATATTTCATCTAATTTTTTTTCCAATTTAGGGATGTAGGTATTTTGAGTAATTTTCAGTTTCTCATTTTGAATTAAATGAAATTTTTCTATACCATCTAATCCAATTAAAAAGTCGTAATCAAAGTTTTCTTCCTCTATTACAAAAACATTTAAATATTTTTCAATATCAAAAATCTTTATTTTTAGGGTCACTATTCCTTTAGTTTTTTTCACACCATTAATCGTTTTCAGGTCTGCATTTTTTATATGCTTATTATCTGAATTATTATTTTTTAAAGATAACAACCTAGAGTTGATTAAAGACACATTTGATCCTGAATCATAAATTCCCATAATTTCTAAGGTATCATTGATTAATAATGTGGGAAACGGAACGTAAGGAGTGTGCGAGTGAGACGTATGAATGTGGAAGAGAGACGGATGACAGGAGGGACGCCATCTTAGATTGTTTTTACTCGCAACGACGCACGACGCTGTAACCATTAAATTAAAATAAAAGAGTTTATTGAACGAAATTGCTGTTTTTGCTGCTCCCCCGCTACATATTTTTGGGGGCTCGTCCGGGATAAAAAGGGCGTAAGTAAGCAAGACCGACGACGAAAACCACCCGAGGCGGCGTGTTGCACTGCACGTGGTAAGCTTCCTAGGACGAAATGACGATGACGAACGAAAACGACGGGAAGAAGACGGCACCAGAGGCGTCAGCGGCTTCATTCAGCTTGATGGATGGGCTGCACTCGATCGCAAAATTCAGCGGCGATGACAAAACCTACTCGTCAAGTAAGTGGGCACAGGACATCGAAGACAACGCGGAGATATTCCAGTGGACGCCTCAGCAAACACTTATTATAGCGAGAAGAACGCTATCTGGGACGGCAGCACTATGGCTAAGGTCAGAAAAAACATTTAAATCGTACGAAGAGCTCAAAACCGCACTCGTTAGAGAATTCCCAGATGTTGTAAATGTGAAAGAAATGCACGAGGCGATGGCGGCGCGCAAGAAGAGGCCCGATGAATCATATCTACAGTACATGCTCACTATGAAGGAGCTGGGTAAGCGAGCAAAATTCCCAGACTACGTCGCGATCCAGTACATTGTCGACGGCATCGAAGACTACGAGATGAATAAAAGTGTGCTGTATGGTGTGAATAACTACTCCGGTCTGAAGGACAGGTTGGCTATATACGAAAGCATGAAAAGCAAAGCGCAGGAGCAAAGAGCCAGACGCAACCCAGTGGAAAATTACCGCGAGCGAGAGCGTTATGGCGCCGGTGGCGTCATGCAACAAAGGTGTTTTAACTGTGGCAGTATAGATCACATAGCGGCGGAGTGCAAAAACGGCCTGAAGTGCTTTGGATGCAACTCATTCGGACATATACGCAAAGATTGCACGGTGAACCCTGTAAAACGCGGCATCATACACGGCAAGTACAACGACGGCAAAATGGCGGCGATCGGTGGCGGTGGCGAAAAGCGCGGCGGATACCGAGGAGCGGCCATGTTCGGAAGTACGATGATGACCGAGACCGAGAGCGACGAGCAAGAGCGACAGTGGCGACATTCTACGGTTTGCGACGGGACCGAACGACGGAACGAACTGACCGAAGTGAAGTGTGAACGATCGAATGACCGTTCAACTGTCAACGTCACGGAAGACGTCAACGTCATGCAGTTACAGAATGTAAACAAACTTTCGCTTTGTACGAAACCGGTGAAAACTCTAAAGTTTAATAATAATTGTAGTTTAACGACCTTAATTGATACCGGATCTGATGTAAATTTAATTGCTAAAAATGTTGTAGATAAATTTCCATGTGATATTGTTAAAGATGACCTCATCATTTCGGGTTTAGGTAAATTTATGGTTAAGTCTATAGGAAAAGTTTTATTGAATTGTGAAATTGATAACCAGTTATACAAAAAAATTGTTTTTCACGTAGTTTACGACGATGTTATGCCATTTAACTGTATTTTAGGCCAGGAGTTTTTGTCGCAAGTGGTGATGTTAGTCAACGAAGGAAGTGTGTCATTTTTACCTGAAAATTTAGAATGGTTAGGGAAAATAGATTGTTTTGTAGGGTGTTGTTCTGGTATTGTTTTAGATCACGTGCGAGACGCAACGATACGGGGTGAGGTTATGAAGTGTGTGCAGCAGTACAAGCCTATGCAATTAAAAGAGGCACCAATTCAACTCAAAATTGTGCTAAAGGACGATATCCCGGTATCACAGCGACCTCGACGTCTGTCACTGATGGAGCAAAAAGTCGTAGAAAAACAAATCGAAGAATGGTTGGAACAAGGAATAATACAGGTTAGTTTTTCTGAATATTCTAGTCCTCTTGTGATGGTCAAAAAGAAGGATGGTTCGATCAGAGTATGTGTAGACTACAGGAGATTAAATGAAAAGATAGTTAAAGACGAGTTTCCACTTCCGATTATTGATGATCTTATTGACAAATTGCAAAGTGCTAAAGTTTTCAGTGTGTTAGATCTGAAAAATGGGTTTTTTCATCTGAAAGTGAGTGAGGAGTCAATTCCTTACACAGCTTTTGTTACTCACCAAGGACAATATGAGTTTCTGAGAGCACCCTTTGGTTTATCTGTTTGTCCGAAGACTTTTATGAGATTTGTCAGTATAATTTTTAGGAACTTGATATCTCAAGGTGTGTTAATGATTTTCATCGATGATATAATAATTCCAGCTTCATGTGAAGGTGAAGGACTACAAAAATTAAAGCAAGTGCTTGAGGTAGCTTCACAGTACGGACTGCAAATCAACTGGAAGAAAGCAAACTTACTTCAACGAGAAATTGAGTATTTGGGACACGTAATAAAGGACGGAGAAGTAAGACCAAGCACGGAGAAAGTCGAAGCAGTAACAAGGTACCCCGAACCGATGAATATGAAGCAGTTGCATAGTTTTGTTGGATTAACAAGCTATTTCAGGAAGTATATTAAAGATTTTGCCATTATATCTAAACCATTGACAGATTTGTTAAGGAAAAGCAAAGAATTTTTATTTCAGGAAGAACAGAAAGTAGCTTTTGAAATTTTGAAAACTAAGTTGGTCAGCGGACCAGTGTTAAAGATATTTGACCCCAAGTTAAGGACTGAACTGCACACTGATGCATCAAGTATAGCATTTGCAGCCATACTCATGCAGGATCACCCGGACTCCGGCCTACACCCAGTTCATTATATGAGTCGGAAGACGAACGAAGCGCAGAGTAGATACGCGAGTTATGAGTTGGAGGCGCTTGCTATAGTAGAGGGTGTGATGAAATTTCGACATTATCTTTATGGGATTCATTTTAAAATAGTAACCGACTGCAAGGCGTTTGAGATGACACTTAAGAAAAAGGATTTGACGCCCAAAGTGGCAAGATGGGTACTTATGCTAAACGAGTATGACTATGAGATAGAACATAGATCTGGTACGCTGATGAGACACACTGATGCCCTAAGTAGAGTGCCTACAGTTAATGTAATTTCAACATTGAATGACAGTATCAAGTCGGCTCAAGATAAAGATGATGGTTTGAGAGCGATTAAAGAAATTTTATATGAGAAAACTTTTCAAGATTACAGTTTAGATAATGAAGTGTTATACAAAGGTGAAGAAAAATTGTTAGTGGTACCTAAGTGTTTAGAGAAAGAAATACTTAACAAAGTACACAGTATCGGACACTTTGGGAAGAAGAAGATGAAAGAACTATTGAATAAGGACTATTACATAAGAGATTTAGATAAGAAAATAGATGAATATCTAGTGAGTTGTATACCATGTTTGTTAGCTACGAAGAAAGAAGGAAAACAAGAAGGATTCTTAAACCCAATTGAAAAGGTAAATGTTCCTTTTGACACACTGCATTTGGATCATATCGGACCACTTACTGAGACGAAGAAACAGTACAACTACATTCTTACAGTTATCGATGCATTCACCAAGTTTGTATGGTTATTTCCGACTAAGTCGACCACAACTCAGGAGACGTTAAGCAAGTTGCGGATACACCAGCAGATTTTTGGAAATCCTCGCAGAGTGATTACGGATAGAGGAACGGCTTTCACGAGCAGAGAGTTTGAGAGTTACTGTGAAGAAGAGAGTATCTGTCATGTGAAGATTACTACTGGTGTACCACGCGGCAATGGACAAGTAGAGAGGGTACACAGGACTATCTTGCCAATTTTGACAAAATTGTGCATTGATAATCCTGTGGTATGGTATAAGCACGTAAGTAGTGTTCAAAGGGCGTTGAACAGTACGTTCCAAAGGAGTGTGAACACTACACCATTCGAGTTACTAATGGGTGTGAAAATGAGGAATAAGGAAGACGTGGAAATTCTAAGTTTATTGCAAGAAGAAAATCAGTTACAGTACGATGAAAATAGGGAAAAGTTAAGAATTCAAGCTAAAGAACAAATATTAAAAATTCAAGAAGAAAACAAGAAAACTTATAATAGGAAGAGAAAGGAAAGTTCAAAATATAGAGAAGGTGATCTAGTGGCTATAAAGAGAACTCAGTTTGGCCCAGGACTTAAACTGAAGCCCAAGTACCTTGGCCCATATAAGGTAGTAAAATGCAAGAGAAATGACCGCTATGACGTGGAAAAGGTAGACTCCTCAACAGAAGGTCCCAGTAAGACGTCTAGCTCTGCAGACCAAATGAAGAAGTGGCCTGAGTATGACAGCGAAGGGCTGGAAGATTGAGCTTTTGTTTATTCACAGGTAATTTTTGGGAATTAATTCTGTTTTTTTTCTTATGTTTCAGGATTTGTGTTATACTTTCCGTTGTCTAGCATACCACTTGACACAATTTTCTGAGGCATACTTTATCGATTTGTAATGTTGTGTTATCGATGCAAATTGGAGGTCATATTATTTACTTGTGTAATATTTTTGTGTTTAAATATAACAGTAGTACATTTGAAATAGTGTAGAGTTTTGTAACGAGTAGTGATTTTGGTAAAATTATTATTTAATATTTTGGCTACCTATGTAACGGTGGATGTGAGACTTCTTAAGTACTTATCATTGTATAATTTGTATGAGAGTAGTATATCTGGGGACAGATATGGATCAGGACGGCCGAATGTGGGAAACGGAACGTAAGGAGTGTGCGAGTGAGACGTATGAATGTGGAAGAGAGACGGATGACAGGAGGGACGCCATCTTAGATTGTTTTTACTCGCAACGACGCACGACGCTGTAACCATTAAATTAAAATAAAAGAGTTTATTGAACGAAATTGCTGTTTTTGCTGCTCCCCCGCTACAATAATTTAATTTTGATTAATGGTGGAATTATTAGTTTTTTGGATTCATTTCATTGAGTTCTATTTCTAATTCTGAACTATTGACATTTCTTATCAGATCTTTTCTTGGCCGATCACTATTTTTATTTCTGAACCAACATACGGATTCAGGATGATATCGGTTTCCTTTATTTTCATTTTCACAAATTCGGCATGGTGTGTCTCTTCTATCTTTTTCTTTAATTTTGGTTTCAGAATCTTTGACTTTCTTTTCAATAAACTTTTTATTAACAAGATGTTCCAGACTTCTTATATTATTAAATAAATCCTTAGTCTCTTTTAAGTTATTTCTATCAATCTTATCTGATATAAAACTTGGGAGTCCCGTAGCAATTAAATCAATCAGAGTGGGTACATCTATCGATCTATTTATTTCCAATAAGAGTCTTTCCTTCTTAACAGCATACTCCAATAATGATCCTTGTCTATACTTGAATAATAATGCATACCTGACAGGCGACCACCCTTTGTCTGCGTAAGTTTCACAAAAGTTTTCTTTCCAAGTAGACCATTCCGAATTCACTGTGTGTTTGATAAGCATGGAACTATACCAATCAATACACGAATCATCCAAAAATAATCTTAGGGCCTCAATCTTCTTAGTATCTTCTTCTATTCCTAACCGCGCACATTCAGTTTCAAAAATGTTCACCCATTGGGATACATTTGAGGTCTTTCTGGTGAATTTGTCAATTATGAATTTTTCTGACAAGTTTCTAACATTATTGGGTTTAAACGTCTCATTCTTTATTTCACTAAACTTTTCTAGAATTTTTGTTAAAGCCTCTTCAGAAATACCAGCAGCACAGGTTTGTTGCTGACGTTGTTGTGATTCTGATGTTAACTGCTCTAACAAATAATCCTTAAACTGCATATTTCCATCTTCGTCAATGTAATCTTTTATCTCTTCTGCTGCCATAGAAATCCATACTTGTCTTTTCTCATGTCTTCGTTTTAGTGTAGCTTTAACCTTTTGAAATCCTTGGGTTTTTGTAAGCGTTTCGTGTAGTTTCACCGGCTGAAATTGTGCCGGAATTAAAAACGTGTTTTCGTTACAATCAGTGATTGAGGTTATGCATATTTCGTTCGTTTTCGGATCTTCACTCGCTTTTACTATAAATTCAAATTTTAACTTATCCATCTTGAAACTGACTCGCTCCTCTTTGTCAGAATAGCTTTAGAAATGTTGTTTTATAATTGTAATTCTTGGTGAGAAAATAAAAGCTTGTGTTGCTCTGAAAATAAGAGTTTTATTTTTTATAAGTTGATCTGACAAATTAAACAAAACAGTTAGTGCTTATTTAAGTTCCTATTTACCTGAAAATAAGAGAAACAACATTTGAAGCTATTATTTCCCTTTTCGTACTTTACATAAAATAATTATTTCTAAATCAATAAAATTATCGTTAAAGAAAAATACCAAAATCTCGTATGACATTTGTGTCACCAAAGACCAATCACCACAGAGCACGGTTATCGGTGCCAGCCACAGAGTAACTAATCAAATATAGATTACATTAATATCTTTTTCTATAAACAACTTATTAAATGAAAACCTCTGAGGGCTCCACTTTCGGTGGGGTATTCACCTTAAGGCGCGGGAATGAAGATTGCTGGTTTTCTGACGGACAGACGCTTGCAGTCCATGAGTAAGCACAATCTATGTCACCCCCCCGCGTGTGACGCACTAAAAACTTTAAAGATTCTATGGGAAAAAAAACAAGAATATCGGTAGGTATTTAAATTACCAAGTATTGTGTGAAGACAATATATGATATGGATAGTGTATCCAGGGGAGCGTCAGTTTTTGTCGCGAGCAGGTGGCGGTTATTAGATCGGCGAAAGTTTCCGGCGCGGGGAAAAACTGTCCGAAACTCACCCGGACTCGCTGCAGTACCCGCGCCGGCGCCACTGAGCGCACCACCAATCTGCTGTTCAATGAGACTTTATCCGAGTAACTTTTTTAGGGTTGTTTTAGTCTTTTTTATATACAACGTTATAGTGCTTGTCCTTCACCTCATCTGATGTTAACAGACGATAAGGCCGAAGGTGGAAGCGCACTATTTCCGGAATCCTCATCACTGAGGAACTGACTATCTTATCCTGTAACTGCCGGAACACAACAATTTTTATATTGTTGTTATGGCGTCAGACTTAGGTAATAGTGGTAGCTAGCCAGGCGGACTTGAAATAAGCTCTACCACCAACCAAACCGAGTACAAATTGTACCTTCCCTGGGAATCGAACCCGCGACCCCTGCGTCGTACTCGGATGGGCGAAACACTAGACCTCAGAGGCGGTAAAAACATTACAATACATTACAATCCACTTCCAGTCCAGATCGTAGGTGTAGTTTATTTAGACTACAAGAATTCAATTTTTATTCTCTCTGTATCACTCATAGTCCGTGAGCCCACGACAGTATTGCCTACGTCATATGACATCACGATGAAATGCATGGCACACGGTCGAAAAAGTTGTGCTGAGCGACGATCAGAAGATTATCGCAAATAAAATAGGCCGGAAGCTTGAGAAAATCTTCCACTTCCGGTCAAAATTTTAAGATTATATTTACGTCATATGACATCAGTAAGAGACCGGTGTCTTCATTTAGTGTTCAATCGCATAGAGAGTAAACATAAGTCTGTCAGTTCTGAAATGACTAAAAAACAAAAATTTTAAGTTTAAGGTATTCCGGCCATTTCAGAACTGACAGACTTATGTTTACTCTCTCTACGTTCTCTCTCTCTCTCTAAATTTTGACCGGAAGTGGAAGATTTTCTCAAGCTTCCGGCCAATTTTATTTGCGATAATCTTCTGATCTTCGCTCAGCACACCTTTTCCGACCGTGTGCCATGCATTTCATCGTGATCTCATATGACGTAGGCAATACTGTCGTGGCAATCATTAAATTACCTTCCAACACCGATATCGCATACCTACGTTTAAGTTTATCAGTGAGACTGAGTAATTATGTCGTCATCTAAAGTTCAATTGACGGTTGAAATTCAAATAATTGAGATACCAAAGTTATTTTGGTGTGTTTTCTTCCTTATAAAAAATACTGCACTGGTGTGTTTTAGGCTAATATAAGTATAAATAATATAGCTCATATAAGTATAAACTTACCCTAGAGTATAGTAGTATAAACGTAAATGAAATGATGTAATATCATAAAAACTGCTCTCAATCTTAAACGATTTTAAAAAGTTAACTATTTCCCATGCCTGTTGTTTTAAACTAACAAAAATAATTATAGATTTTCCTAAAATGCGTTAAGCGTGGCCACCCTTGCGGGATAGGAGGATCAAATTAAAGTAGTTTCCACGTGTTATGGCGTGTTTTTGTGAGGTGCGGCCAGAGCCCGGGCACGGCACGAGACGTTACAATATCCGACGTCACGTTGCCGTTGCCAGCCTTAAAGTTTATAGTTTTTACACAATTTCAACTTTCTAATGAAACGTATTGTGTCCGTGATTTTTGGGAACTTTAGTATATGTTGTTAATTGGTGGAGAATTCAGTTGGTATCACGTTGTAAATCCGAAAATTAACGCTTGATTTTTTAGATCTTTATTACTATGGAAAAAAACACCACCCAATCGTTAGAGACGAAACTGAAATCACGATTGTAAGAGCCGAAATACAGACTTTTTAAATGCAAATTATTTGGATTTTAAATGGTTTTATTGTGAGACGAAATAATGCTTAAGTATAGCCTCATCATCATCATCATCCCTCGTCCCTTATTCCAATTTATTTGGGGTCGGTGCAGTGCATCCTTCTCTTCGCTCATCCGGTCCCTTCACATTCAAATAATTCCACACACAATCCATTCATCTTTTCTGCGGTCGTCCTCTTATTATCCAGCCCTCAACATCCATATCCGTTACTCTTCTAGTAACATGCCTTTCATCCCTTCTCATAACATGCCCAAACCAAGCCAGACGATTCCCTTTCAACTTCTCTGTTACTGGTGCTACTTTCAAACTTCCTCTCACATACTCATTCCTAATTTTATCCATTCGCGTCACAGACACTACACAGCATTTTCATCTCTGCTACATGTAATTTCCTTTTTAAGTATTTTAAGTAGAGTCTGTAGCCATATTATTGTTTGTAATAATTATAAACAATATCGCTGGGTGTTGTTTTCTTATAGTAGCGTGTAATCACCGCAGTGACATAATTCAAGTTGTTTATAATTCACGGTATCGCAGCCCACCTGCCCCCGAGACTAGCGATAAATATGAGCTAAGCAGCTCTAACTTACAGCTCACAGTGCAGCCTAAGCAGTAGGAACAAGCAAAAATTGTTTGTAATTGCGATATTAAAATATCACCAACATTTTATACCTCAATCTGTAGAGCTAATCTTGGCGTACCTATCTTCTCCAGTGGTTGTAATAAGTGAGTAAGTAAGTATGTGTTAAATATCAAGTACCTATAACATTTTTAAATGTATTCCATGATTATTTGCTTCGCTTCAAATGTAAGATAGGTACTAGAATCATGCGTGTGATATTCATTTACTTTTTGTTCTTTACATTTTTTTATATGTAAATATTGTAAAATAAACAGGTGCCTACTGTTCATTAACTCACTAATAATTTGTTGACAGTTTATTTACTCCTATGAATGCTGTATACGCCTCTTATTGGCCTACACATCATAATGTGAAGTTGGATTATAGTTTCAAAATGTATGTTTCAATGTGTATGATGGTGGGTAATAAATAAATAAAATAAAATAAATATGTCGCAAGTGCATTTATTGTTAGACTTACCACTGTTAGTTTAATTACAATTTGTACTGAGAGCTATCACTCTCTATTCCCGTATTTAAAATAATATGTAAAATTAAATGAGTTTCAGAGAAATAAAAATGTTGTAGGTCAAACAAAATTGTTTAATTGTTCCAGGGGCAAAACTCTTTTTTCAATAAATAATTTCGATCATGAATACCTTCATTCATAATTATTATAGCGTTAAATGGTTTACATACTGAACCCCACTACACTGCGCCATGTCACCAAGGGTGTCCGCATCAAACTCATAAAACTTATGAATTACGAGAGAAAAACAGCGGTGGGGTGGCGAGCCCACTGCAATGGGCCTGTTTTCACGTCGCCACCTTACAGAAAAAACTCGAGCAAACAATATCCTCTCTATCCGTATGAAATATTCAGCTCCAGTGGGCTGAACACCGATGCTTTATGGCAATTTATGAGGTATATTATACGTGTTTTTCGTCGTGTAAAATATTTCCTCTTTTGGAAGTCTGGTTAAAATAATTATTTTTATAGGTCCTTACTTAATAAAATTGCTGATTTTTGCACATATCGATCATTTATCTTCCATGATTTAATAGAGAGATATTTTTTATTAACACAAAGACCACAAGTTACAATAACTTAAAAAAAATAGTGTAGAAAAAATAAACATAATAACATTTAATAGATAATTACAGTTAACAAAAAAAAACAGTTCTTAGGGCTAATAATAGATTCTTCTATTTCTATTCTAAAACAAGCATTAGTTAGGGAAATTAGAGAGTTTTTAACACAAAAATTACGCTACTAAACACCGAACGACCATTGAAAAATCGAAACCGAATTATAACATCAATCTTTAAGCACCGGACCCAATCACTAAATACAATGTCCGAATGTTGAATGTCCAAGAAGTTTTAAAACCCAAGAAAAGCTTTCATTAACATGGCATAAATCAAACCGTATGTTAATTAAACCCATTTCCCCTAATGAATCAAAAAGTTCACCACTTTTTAGTCTAAAAAAGTTAGCGACTGACCACAGATAAAGCATACACAGGACGCGCGAGATAAATTGCCTGCAACAAAAAGCTTCTCTGCAGTAAGTAATAAGTGTCAAAATACAGTAGTTAATTCTTTTGCGAGGTGCTCTGACTAACGATCCTCGGTGTGAAACATTGCCTAACGGCACCGATACACTGAAAGCTATTAATTCAGTGAAGCTATAATAACATTAATAAAAAAACTTTAACATATTGTTAGCATTATCAAGAATACTCTAGATGTCGGCGGGCTGATTATCTAATTAAAAACCACCTAGCGACTGGTTGCAGTTCACAGATTATCGTGATCCATTGCACCTTCTTTTTGGGTTAAAAAAAAACATACCAAAGAAAATGGCAATGTATGTCAAATGCAACCGGTCGCTAAATAGTTTCTTTTTAGATAATCAGGGTGCCGGTCAGTCTCAACAATGACACCTCAGAATAGCGTCCCACTCATAAACTGGGCGCTTATTTTGCACAAAGTAAGTGATTAAAGATGTGATTTTGTAAAAAATAAGCGGTTATTATGTACAAAATAAGCGCCAAGTTGTAAGTGAGACGCAATTTCGAGGTGCCATTTTTGCGCGCTGTTTTAGTCCGTGAAGCGTTATCTAGGATATTCTTGATCGAAGTATAAGTGCATACAACTCTTTCTTTTTCACCATTTAACATCACAGTTTCCTGTAAGTTTAATTGAAGTACTTATTTGAGAGACAAATTGCATTATTAAAAATTAAACCAGGCCCCCTAGCATGGCCGACGAAACACGATATATATCGCGTGATATAGCATTTTATCGACACTCCACTGTCAAAATCCATTGTCTTTTGACAGTAAAACGTGATAAAGCGCTATATCATATCGCGTTTTGGTGGTCATGCGGGGGGGGGGGCAGAAGATCAAGATATCCATATCCGAAACTCGGGAAACTCGCAGTCGGTGGGTGACAATACAGTTTTTGATATGAACTATTTTTTTAGTACAATCATAATATTTTCTCCTTTACAATATAGCGCAGCTCTATATACATTGTAGATAAAGACCCTAAACCAGCGTTCACCGCTCACAGAGCAATAAATAAGCGCAGAGACAACACCTTGTTAACTGGAAATAATTAACGGCGCGAAATAAAACTGACGCTGACCGTTCCGCTCTGAAGCTATTCTGTAAAACCCAACTTGAATATTAAAATGAACGTTAGAATATTAAAATGGACGGTTAATCTCTAATACTTTAGACTCTTCTTATTCTTGACTTGACTTTTTATAAAAAAAAATATATTAATTGATTATGATCATTATAAGCGCTGATAAATAAACATAATCAATTAATGAAAAATCGTTATATTATGTTTATTCTCTCATATAGTTGACAATTAACTGCTAATTGCAAGTAAACTTTAACGAATCATAATATTAATCTAGATGTCGTCAATAATTCGTTCGAAGTAATTTAGAATCGATCAGAATAAGTTCTGCCTCACACCTGACGTAGGTCGTGGTCAAAGGAAAATTTGTGAAAATCAGCATTTTAAATACCATTGTGTTAATTTTGCATGTCGAGTATCCTTCATTTATGAACACAATTTGTAAAGAATAGTAGGAACGAATCAAATAAAATAATCAAATCAATAAGCTCGACATTTTTCTTTATGCACAACGCAAGGCACAACGGGATAATGCTGGGTTTTCACCTCACCTGATGTTAAGGGACGATAAGGCCAAAGGTGAAGCACACTACACCCGGAATCCTCATCACTGAGGAACTGGACTATTTTTTTTAGAATTTATTTTAGTTATGAAAAATAAATATGAAACACAACACTTTGTACATTGACAACCCGGCGCAATCGAGAATACATTATTAATATTTGTATAAAGTATATGATAGTTTAAGTGCAATGAAACTGACACGCAAAACTTCAAATAAATTTAATTCTTGTACTTAGGTACTAAGGTTTCCATTATTTTTATCCTGATTTTTTCTTCAGGTTTTCGTCTAATAAATCCGGATCACCCCAAGGTGAAGAGATTGAAAAAGTTTCGCGCTGAGTGGGCGCCTGCTAGCTGAGGTGAGGCCGCCAATAACTTAGTTGAAGTACTAGTCTAGTGTGTGGTAGATTGATTACAATCCTTCAAGAGTTTCATTTTTAGCCTACGTGAAAAACGGTGATGTATGAATGAATATCAACGCATTTAGTTGGAACGCACACTTGACCAGTCCGTACGAGTAATAGTTTTGTTAAATATTCTTTATTCAGGTGCTGAGCAATTTAAAGGTTATAAAATATATCTAACGAAAACTTAATTCGTATAAGTATTAGCATAAGTCTGTATAAAGACTCCGCGACAAGTTTCTAAAGTTTTAGCGTAGATTTTGACGTTCAATAAATTTAAAAAATAAATTATTGTACTAATACTTCAGTAGGATAATACACCGTCAATTTTTAAGTATATGGGAAAACCAGCCCATGTTTCTGAATATGAACGTGCAGTTAAAAGTTAAAAATTAAAAGTTTGAAAATATCGGAAAAAATCTTGATTAATCGGCAAACTCACAAAAATAGCAAGACGCATGAGTAGATTCATTCTTTTCATTATTTACGTAGGTAAACAAGTCTCTTTTGATTACGCGCGTGTAATTCTATGAATGAGCTCTAAATCAAGAAATCAGTAAAATTTTGGGACATAAGCAAACCTCAATATCTTGGCCAATTATTAAATATTGAAAATTTTAAGTGTACTTACTCGATTAGAATAGGGAAGAGATACACTCATTTTATTTTTAGATATATTAAAAATTAGCCGTGTCTAAATTTATTTTAAAATACTCGTACTTTTCCCTGGTGCAAGATGTTATCTTGAATAACATAATTTCACAACAAAAAAATCGCAATCTGCGAATCAGACAGATTAAATGAAGCAACTACAAGAGCCGTAGCACCGTAGCAGCCGTAACGCACCCCCGCTACGGCGTAGCGCTACGGGGTTGTTTACGTAAACAAGATGACTGGCTAACGCGCGCCTTTATAGGCCCACGGCAGTTTGGGGGCCTGTTGTTAGTGCGGACTACACTATGCACGATGTTGCCATTTTATTAATATTTGCTGGTATTTTTGTGGTTTTCGTAGATAACTTTACTAAAACGACGTAATGAGAAATGAAAGTATATGGCTCAAAATTTTTCGGTTATACTTCATTAAGAATTGTAATAAGCACTCAATTATTGTTCAAATAAAATGAATGATAATTTCACATAAACACGATATGGAACGACTTACCACCTTCCTTGCGGGATGGTCTTTTAAGATCAATTTTAAGCGAGAGTGCAAACTATGGTTCCTTGAAGAACAATACAAAGCGGCTAGTTTGGAGTTTGATTTGTAGTTAACCTATGTACCTAATAATGTTTCAAATCATTACTTAATTCTTATATAACTTGCTAAATTGTCATATTTTAGAAATGTCTTAGTTTGGGATGTGGCAGAATGACAGTTGATAACTCAGCTGTCAGATGCTGAGCTGCATGCCTTTTTGTTCCAATTGTATTCATAATTTATTATATTTTAATACTTAAAGTTAATTGAATTTATAATTTATTGTAATACTGAGAGTTATTTTTAAGTGTTATTTGTCTTCAATGTATTTATTTTCTGGAACAAATAAATACATTTTATTATTATTATTACATTTTCTGGTACAAGACATGTCCTAATTTTAATGCTTTGGTTTGACTTTGGTATAATAATTCATTTCTGTGCATTTACAAACAGTCTATATTAAGAGTCCGTACACATTTTCTGTCGTCATTATCACTCTCTCGCTCGCACATTTCATGTTTCTCAAGATTTCTTAAATCTGAGTACGTAATTGAAAAATGTGTCTCGGCCACTTTTCGCAATATAAGATTACGGACATTTTAAAATATATTTCAGGTTTGTGTTGCTGAAGTATAAAAAGTTATCGTTTCCAACAGTTATTTAAACTGTAGAGACGACAACTTTGCAAAAAGTCAGCAAGACAAGCCTGAAATATATTTTATCTACACTCACAACGTAATGTTCCAAATATGAATTCAAAAAAGGTAATATAAATACGTACTTTATTTTCGTGGATAGGTAAAATTAAAAAATAAACTCATTACGATGCAGTTAACTGCATCATAAAATAACTTTTTTTCTCATTACGATACAGGGCAAAAACAAAAAGAAGGCAGTGCCGTAACATTAAAAAAAAACAACGATATTTTCCCACATATTTTTCATGATGAAAATGTACTCTATGGTAATCGATGACTTTAGTGCGATTAGTTTGTTGAAATGCACTGATCAATTTTTTTTTCTAATGGAATGCGCGCCAATCATTTCCGATAAAGTTTTTATTTCAATTTTTACATTTTGTTATAGGTTTTTTTTATACTTGCTTTAAAATGTGAAAAAAATGTACTCTGCCCGATATTTTAGTTTAGATGCAGCTAAGGAATTGACTTATTACAAGGTAGGTACCTAGCTAATACAAACAAAGTCTCTCTCTCTTTTCTAACGTTATTTAGTAGGTTCAATCCCAAATGTATGAGTGTAGATAAAGTAGTGTATGAAACTGCACATAACTAGGTATTAAAACACTCGTGTGATACTATTAAAAACCTCGCCTACGGCTCGGTTTTTAAACACACACTCGTGTTTTAATACCCCTCTTTATGTGTCAGTTTCATAAACTACTATTAAAATGTCCATAATCTTATATTGCGGAAAGTAGCCGAAACACATTTTTTATTACGCACTCAGATTTAAGAAATCTTAAGTAAACATGATATGTGCGAGCGAGAGAGCAGCAAGACGTGTACGGCCTCTTAATATTTTCAAGTATATTTTTCATGAATTCCCGCTAGTTACCCCCCGCATACTCGTATCCAGCCTCTCACCATCGCGGGGGTAATGGTCCGAGGCCAGTTAACTTTAACTCAGGTGCCGCAGTAAACACGCCGCGCCGCCTCGCCGGTACACGCCGCGCTGTCTCCGCTCCATGGCCTAAGAAAACAAAGTCTACCATTCCGGGCGATGCACAGATGATGCACAGACATACGTCACTATCTAGTTGCGCGACTTTATTGTTACAAGCAAAGAATAAATACATTTTCTTTTTTCACACTCGTTACAAAATTATTGAAGTGCATATTAATTTTATGATTTGTTTCTCTTTAGCAAAGGAAACAGTTCAATTAAAGATGAATGAACGTTATTTTTAATACCGGTGGTGGATATGACGTATGCCTGTGCACACCCACGTGACATCCTGTCTTCCGAAACAGGTCGCCACGTGGGTATATATACCTATATAGCACTCCGGTGCTATACCTGGCGCACTATATTATTGTACCATGCTCCGCTCAACATCTTGATATGCGAAGCGATACTGCGATCTCCAGCCCGCCAAGCGTAGTGAATATGGCAACATCAGCCCACAGAAGAGGTTAAACAATTTTTGTACTTTTTTTGTTTTGTTTAATTAATAAAGTTTATTGGCGGCATATACAGAAGAAAGCCTATTTTTGTTTTGTGTTTCTTTTTCAGATTAGTTTTTTAATTAAAACAAAACATATTTCAGCCATTTCGAAAATATTCAAAAATGTCACGAACAGCTCACACAGAGGAATTGGTAATAGCTGAATTTCGGACTTTAATGTGAAGTGGAACTTGTACAGTGTGTAAGTCTTTGGGACAAAAGTTACAAAATAGTGTTGATAAAATAATCGTGACTTTATATTCAATCAGTGACCGATACACAGTGACCCACACTTAACTCATGATCTTGTGATAATTTTAATTCTTCTTCTAATTTTTCGCACTACGGCACAATACACGAGCAATATTATAGAGACAAATCAAAACATTCCAACACAAAAGCAATTTAAAATTCAACGAACAGCAAACCTTTTAAGCAAAAACTCCGCACAGAATATACGAAAGAAACAATTTACGAGCATTCGACGTAAAACGAGATGTAAAAAATTACTCGCAGCAAAATGTTAGTAAAATTTCCACCTTTTCCTGAATCATGTTCAAAAATTATGACGCCCTAAAATACAACGGGAGGAGTTTAAAAATCTTGCGCGCGCTATCTACTGGCGGCCGGCCAAACTACCTGCCCAATAAATTATACAATCTGAGGTCACACTCACGACCTACACACACGGGCGACACTACAGGGTGTTTGGTAATAGTCTTATAACGCCGAATATGGTGTATAAGGACCATCAAACTAAATATCTTTTGCTATGGGACCAACTCTGAAATAGACGAAATGTAGTATGATCTGATAAGACCAAAAAAATCAGCTGTTTCATACAAAAATAAATAAAGAAAAATTGTTTTAAAAAACAAAAAACCGACTTTAAAAGCCTACGCTACGTCTAAAAAGCAAGAAATAATATTCAAATCACTAGATACGCATTATCATTGTAAATAAAACACGTATATTGAAGTCGGGTGGGGCTTTTAGAGTAAAAAAAAGTTGTCCTCCAGAAGTCGGTTTTTTGTTTTTTAAAACAATTTTTTATTTCATTCTTTTTAGTGTAAGTACCTTCTGTATTAGATATGTTATATAGGTAGAAAAATCGGTTTGACCAAACGTAAGATAATCGCGGACATACATGCATATGGGTCAAACTGATAACCTCCTTTTTTTTTTTGAAGTCAGTTATAAACCGTCTAAAGTGTCATAAATACTTTTCTGAAAACCGCATCAAAATCAATTCAGCCATACACGAGATAATCGCGGACAAACATTCATGAATACATAAGGATCAAGTGGGGTCAGAGCCTTCTTTTTTGAAGTCGGTTAAAACACCAAAACGTTCTCCTAAATCTAACAAATACTTTTCTGAAAACCGCAACAAAATCGGTTCAGCCGAACGCGAGATAATCGCGGACAAATATACATACATATTGGTCAAACTGAGAACCTCCGTTTTGAAGTCGGTTAAAATACCAAAACCTTCTCCTAAATGTAACAAATACTTTTCTGAAAGCCGCAACAAAGTCGGTTCAGTTCAACGCGAGATAATCGCGGACAAACATACATACATACCAGTCAAACTGAGAACCTCCTTTTTTGAAGTCGGTTAAAATACCAAAACCTTCTCCTAAATGTAAGAAATACTTTTCTGAAAACCGCATCAAAATCGGTTCGGCCAAACGCGAGATAATCGCGGACAAACATACAAACATACATATAACAGGTCAAACTGAGAACCTCCTTTTTTTGAAGTCGGTTAAAAATATCAAAATATATGAAACAGCTGATTTTTTATGATTTCAGAGTTGGTCCCATAGTAAAAGTTGTTCAGTTGGATAGTCCCTCCCTATCCGCCATATTCGGCGGCTTTATAAGGCTATTACCAAACACTGTATATTATAGATAAATAAAATATTTAATAGTTAGATTACAAAGAGCCTTTCAAAATTAAGGTAAGCTCTTTCTATTTCCTGACGTTTAAAAATCGAGAGTGATTCTTAATGTATTTATTTATTTAAAGTTCAGATGCCTATAAAATATAAATGAATAAGACAAATATAATGAAACTACAGTACTAAAGGTCAACCACTTTTACTTTCTTCACTGGAATACACCATGAATATTATTAACTAGGCTATAGCAACGATACGTTAGCAGTTTTCCCTAACTACTTCGCTTCTCGACGGTTGGACAGTGACTGAGCCCGCAACTGACTTTCGTTGACCGTTCTGCCGCCTATCCCCACCGCTTACCTCCCCATTCCACTACAAATGGCGGGAAAATATGGCGGGAAACGGTGGAGCTAAGCGGCGGTGTTGCCAATCTATTAAACTAAAATACTACTATTATCCTTTCAATTTGATTCGAAATCATAACAATAAAATGGATTAATTACTATCAAACGACAAAACGTCACATTCGTCCATCCTGACCTCGTGCATGTCCTCGTGCACGGTCAACTCAACAATATTATAGGTTATTATAATTGTCAACTCAATACTTTCATAATAATATCGTCACATTCGGTCGGTTGTATGTTAACTAATACCGCATTCTATTAAACAAACTTATTTGGTTTAACTCATTGTTATATTTTTTTAATTTGAGAATTCTCATTTACTTTATTGTTATAATTAATTTTGTGGATTAATTAATGCCAAAAAGAGAGAATCTACTGAATCTGCCACCATTTCAAATAATGAGAGGACCCTCCAAGAAAGAAATGGCGAAAGAAAACTTGGAGAGGGTTGTCGACCTCCGTCTTTTATATTTAATAATTTATTTACAAGAGGAACGAACTGTTGTAACTTATCGCGCCTAGTATGACCATCAGATCATAAAGCATAACATTATTAAAAGCATGTAAGATTGTGACACAAATATTAACTCTAAAACATCTTAAAAATAATATAACCATTTTTTTACCACGATAAGCAATCAAATTATTTATGAAAGTACAACATTTCTTATTAGTTCTTTCTACTAAATTATAAATTTTATTAAAATATTTAATAAGAGAGAAGTACAAAAAGTAAATATCACAGTCGACGGCCTATCTACCACGAAAGGGTAAACAAATTCAATTACAAATCGTCGACATTTGACAGATAACGTGACGTGCTGCCGACTACCTAACTGAAATTATCAATGATATCAACTTATTAAACTTACAATAAGTATACAATCTCAATTTACCATACCTACTAGCTATGCAAAACGCAAGGTAATCGTTAAATATATCTAAAGTTGCGTTGCAACAATCATTATAAGTATTATTTTTATTTATTTCACAATTCACAGCATGAGCTAGGTACTCATAATATTTAATTTAGCTAGTCTAGAACTAAGTACCTACTTTAACAGGTTCTGAATAAGACTTAAATATATTTGACAAATCAATGCATAGGAATTCTGGTCCGTTTCTATGTTCAACCAGATAATTGCAGCTGAAACCTATTAGCCGTCGCAGCCTGTTGTCATCGTGTTACAAAAACTAGGATCGACCAATAACGGTACAGTCGTTTCTACCATCCAGTCACGCGTCGCACATCGCGCCATCGTCACCTTAGCGACATATAACGCATCGGCATCTTGTCAGATGCAATATGTTTCTGAAATATATAAAACAATCGACAGTAACCGTCCCTAAATCATAGGACAAACGTCAACAAAATAAAACATCAGAGTCAAAAGGAAATATATTTGAATCTATTCATGAAAACTGTTTCTTTATGAGATAAGAAAAATATTATGTGACATACAAATTCACATACTTATATACATAATCATATCTAGTTGCATAGTTATTAAAAAAAATTAATTTGTCATGACAATTTTTCATTTTATTCCACAATTTGTGGTTCTCTTGCATTTTACTATGTAATGTCAATATAATACGGCTATGTGTAATGCGATCAGTTTTAGCAATTGCTTATGTCGATACTCGCGGGGCTACCGTTTGCCACTATGTGGACACGGCCTGTCAAGACATTATATTCAAACCAAAGCTACAACTGAGGAAACACATGGCCCATGGACGCGACACACTTGGCCGCTTAACTACTACACTTAAGGACACACTTGGCCCATAGATGCGACAGACTTAGCCGCCTACTAAGTACCACATGTAAGGACACACTTGGCCCATGGACGCAACATACCTAGTCGCCTAAACACCACACTTAAGGACAAATGGTTCATAATATAATAGTAGCTTACACACTGCTATGTACCTAATATTTCAAGACTTATTTTCTCAAAAATAAATATAATTTATTCAAATTAACCATAGCATCGAATTGCAATAATATATTATAAACCAAGAGATAACCAAGTAAAATTAAGTTGTGTCTTAAAGAAGAACTCTGACTAAAGTCAACTTATTTTTTGATAGATCTTCGTACATGCGTAATTGATTACTTACTGATTGTTTGTGAAAGTACTCCAATATTTAAGGGCCTGTGCACTAACTTAACAACAACTTAAATAATCGTTTGCAGATGACGATTCAAATATGAAATTAAAATCGCATTATGTAGTCACATAAACATGTAATATAAGCATATGACAACCTAGCCTTTTAAACCGCTGGCGCTTCTAGCCAAACCGCAGGCGCATCTAGCCAAATCAAAGGCGCATCTAGCCAAATCAAAGGTGCATCTAGCCAAATCAAAGGCGCATCTAGCCAAAACATAGGCACATCTAGCCAAACCATAGGCGCATCTAGCCAAACCTTAGGCGAATCTAGCCAAACCAAAGGCGCATCTAGCCAAACTGATGGCGCATCTAACCAAATCACAGGCGCATCTAGCTCTGTGAACTGATGGCGCATCTAGCCAAACTGAATTTGCATTTATTCTATATCTAAATAATAAACCAATAATTTATTTCACAGAATATGGTAGTATACATTGATGACATAATAATATAACAAAATCTACATATTCTGCCTTTGTTAGGCGTAGAAATCTGTCAGTAGCTAGGTGACTATAAAATTTAAATTTGAAAATCGATAACGATACTCATTCATTTTTAGAACTACTTTTCATTACCTATCATATAATTAAATAATTTAAAATCCTCATAAAATAAATGTTAAACCTTAATGTCAAATATGATAAAATGACATTAATAATAATTCCAGTACAATGTTAATTTAATTTAAAGCAATAAGATATTAATTACAACTAGCCAAACCATAGGCGAATCTAGCCCTGTAAACTGATGGCGCATTAAACCAAACCGAAGGCACATCTAGCCTAACCGTAGGCGCATCTAGCCAAACTGAAGGCGCATCTAGCCAAACTGAAGGCGCATCTTGCCTAACCAAAGGCGCATCTAGCCAAAACAAAGGCACATCTAGCCAAACTGATGGCGCATCTAGCCAAACTGAAGGCGCATCTAGCCTTATAAGCCGCAGGCGCATCTAGCCCAACTGCAGGCTTATCTAATCATATAAAATGTTGGCGCATCCAACCTTATATAAAATGACGGCGCAACTAAACTTATAAAATGAAGGCGCATCTAAACTTATGAAATGAAGGCACATCTAGACTTATAAAATAAAGGCACATCTAGCCTTGTGAAACGAAGGCGCATCTAATCTTATAAAATAAAGTCGCATCAAATCCTATAAAATGTTGGCGCATCTAACCCTAGAAAATGAAGGCGAATCTTATCCTAAAAATGAAGGCGCATCTAACCTTGTAATGAAAGCACGAAGGCGCATCTAATCTTATAAAATAAAGTCTCATCAAATCCTATAAAATGTTGGCGCATCTAACCCTAGAAAATGAAAGCGAATCTTATCCTATAAAATGAAGGCGCATCTAACCTTGTAATGAAAGCACATAAAATCTTATAAAATTTCATTCATTTAAATCTCAATATTTTTTTTTTCAATCTAGTATCAAGAGTTATACCTTATTATTAGTCGAAGGCACGTTTAGCCTTACACGTTGAACGTGTGCCTAGCTTTGAAAGTAATAGTTGTTCATTTTCATTCATATCAATATTTTTTTATAATAGAAAACCAAAAAAAAAAAGAAAAACCGCCTTCAAAAAACTGAAAACAAAAACAGCTTAAAAATTAAATACCTCTAAAAAGCAAGAAATAATATTCGAATCATTCGTTACACATATCAATATTAATAAAACACGTCTATTGAAGTCGGGTGGGGCTGGAGGACAACTTCATTTTTTTCTTAAAGCCCCACCCGACTTCATTAGACGTGTTTTATTAATATTGATATGTGTAACGAATGATTCGAATATTATTTCTTGCTTTTTAGAGGTATTTAATTTTTAAGCTGTTTTTGTTTTCAGTTTTTTGAAGGCGGTTTTTCTTTTTTTTTAAAAAAGCTTTTTTATTTTCAACTTTTTAGTGGTAGGTATGTAAGCGCAGCGTGTAAATATTTTTTTACTTTATATTATAATATTTTCAATGGTAAAATGCCCAGAACTCAATTTCCAAATTTACGCTGTTTGTTTTTGAGGAGTTCCGTTGTGTCATCGTCGTCCAAGTCTAGTCCAGAACGTTGCATCGCAAACCATGATTTGGTTTGTTTTGGATTGCCATAAACTTACCAAAACCTAAATCACTTTACTTATACTATTTGATTTTGAAGAGTTCCTTTATGTATCTTCGAAGTTCGAAGTCTAATAACAATGAAATTAAATTGTGACCACTCTTGAAGTATACCCTTTCAAATAAAAAAAGAATCATCTAAATCGGTTCATAAACAAAGAAGTTATGTCCGAAATTCCATAAAAACTCTTGCGATGGCGAGCTAAATTATTGATATTTTTCAGGATTATGAAAAAACTACTGGCCAGATCTCTGTAAAAAATTTATGGGACCACACACGAACTATGTTCTTTGAGTTAAAAAAAGAATTGTACAAATCGGGTAACAACTGACGAAGCTATGTTAAAACATACATAAAAAAAAAAAAAAATAAAAAAAAAAAATACCGTCGACTTGAGAACCTCCTCCTTTTTTTGAAGTCGGTTAACAATTAATAAAAAAAAGGCGCATCTCACCTTGTTAAATAAAGGCTTACCTAACCTTATAAAATGAAGGCGCATCTAACCTTGTAATGAAAGCACATAAAATCTTATAAAATTTCATTCATTTAAATCTCATTTTATTTTATCAATCTAGTATCAAGAGTTATACCTTATTATTAGTCGAAGGCGCGTTTAGCCTTACACGTTGAACGTGTGCCTAGCTTTGAAAGTAATAGTTGTTCATTTTCATTCATATCAATATTTTTTTATAATAGAAAACCAACAATTAATAAAAAAAAGGCGCATCTCACCTTGTAAAATAAAGGCTTACCTAACCTTATAAAATGAAGGCACATCTAAACTTAAAAAACTTCACCCTTATAAATTCTCAAACCTCTTCATCATTCTAGTCTAAAAACAAACAAAAGTTACAGGTACTTTACTATAAGTCGAAGGCGCGTTTAGCCTTATCCTAGCCTTACAAACTGAATGTGCATTTAGCCTCTGAAGTCAATGTTATAATAAATCTTCATTCATATAAATATCTATTATAATTACTTAGAGTTGGGTGAATATTTAGTAATATTTAGAGTAAGTTTCATTTTAGTTTGAAATATTTCATATAAGTAAATTCAATTTTAATTTAATCGAAATTTTCACTAAACCCATCCCTATGTATTACAGCAAACCAAAAGTTAAACCTTATTGTAAGCCAAAGACGCGTCTAACCTTGTAAACCGTAGCCACATAAGGGCGTAGGCCTTGTGAACCAAAGGTGCACAGTCTGATAACCTAATTAAATAAAGATTAATGACCTTAACGTCTAAGTACTTTTGAACGTTTATTTCTTATCACTCATTTAAGACCTTTTTAGCTGAGAAAAAGAACAGGCGCAATAAATTTATCAACTGCATCAAAACTCGGGACTAGGAGTGACGGTATTTACAAATATTATGTACATCGTTAATGTACTTAATTAATACAACATAAATAAATCGTATCTTGTAAACTAAAAGCACGTCTAGCCTTGTAAACCGAAGGCACGTCTAGCCTTGTAAACCAAAGGCGCGTCTAGCCTTGTAAACTGAAGGCGCGTCTAGCCTTGTAAGCCGAAGGCGCATCTAGCCTTGTAAGCCGAAGGCGCATCTAGCCTTGTGAACCGAAGGCACGTCTTGCCTTGTAAACCGAAGGCGCGTCTAGCCTTGTAAACCGAAGGCACATCTAGCCTTTTAAGCCGTAGGCGCGTCTAGCCTTGTAAACCGAAGGCACGTCTAGCCTTTTAAACCGAAGGCGCGTTTAGCCTTTTAAACCGAAGGCACGTCTAGCATTTTAAACCGAAGGCACGTCTAGCCTTGTCTCAAAAATTAATAGAAAACAAATAAGCCTTATGTAACGACAATTAAATTATATTAATTAGTAGAAATACCTAAGAGCCGGTTCACTTTAAATAAAATTTTAAAGTAGCGGAATATTTTCTACCAGCAACTATTAATTTTAAAAGCGTTATATTTCTTACAAAACTAAAAAAAATAATATTAAACTTACATCATTCATTTAGGAACATAAAAATGAAATCAAAATTATAACCTTTTACTAGTAAACCAAAGTTTAAGAATATTTCTTCAAAACTAAGGAATTAGGACAAATAATGTACTTCAGAGTAAACTTAAATCATTCATTTCGGATCACATAAATCAAAATCATAATCTTTTACTAGTAAACATGCCGCGCATCACCATGGAAAAAATAAAAAGAACGTAGCTCGTACACCAGATCTTTCGTATTATTTTATTCATAAAAATAAGTAGATATAGTTTTTTTTACTGTGTGATCACTTCTGTAAAATCACGTTAATTAGGGAAATCGTCATTTTTTGTGAAGGCCTCTTAATAGAATAAAAATTAACTTCTTGCACTACAGTAAAACTCTTTAAGGGTCCATTATAGGAAAACATGGTTTGCGGGGGTCATACTCTTATATATAAAGCGTAAAGATGTAGCCACAAAAACAAAAAGAAAAACACGACAAGCTATAGAGATTTTCTAGTAGCTGGAAGTATCAAATTGCGTATAAACCTCAAAAGCGCTTGCGTAGGTTCATATTTTTGTCGTAAATAATAGCGGAAGCGTACTGAATTCTACATCAAAAATACACTTTAACGTACTGTGAACTAGCTTCAATAACCTTTATACAAGAAAGATAATTATTGTGATAAAGGTGATAAAAAAAACACCGAAAAAGTACAGAAGCGAGACTACCCTCCATATTCTTTACACGTAATGTAAAAGACAGACAAATGCTTACGCGTAACCGAGCTTTAAACTACGACTATAGCGTCATGGTACTACTAAAACCCTTTTGAAGATCGACATAACTTGGTGCCAATTCTACAGTAAGTATCACGTTATCCGTTTTATTCTCCGTATCCGTACATCCCCAGGGTACAGTGTCAAGGTCGACTACTAACGACAATTACAGTGGTATGAAATATATAAAAAAAAATAACTTAATAACCTCTGCGGAACACATTGTCCGAAATAAAAATACGCAGTAACATAGATACTGAAAATATACACAGTTCTTATTTTCATAATTCATTACGTAATGGATTACCAGAGTTTAAATCATGAAAGTTACAGTTGGGCAGTAAAGATAAAAAAAACTTTCATTTCATGACCTCGCTTTATACAATCATGGACATTACTATTCCAATATCAACGCACTATTTCATCATGCTGACGACTCTGAGTGTAGTTTTGTGTGCAGTGTATGCACGACCGAAGTGTAGCCTCGGCCACGTGCAATGATTGTCGAGTGTTTATGCACGATCGAAGTGTAGCCTCAACCACGTGCAATGAGTGAGTTGTGTATGCACGGCCGAAGTGTAGCCTCGGCCACGTGCAATGAGTGTGAGTTGTGTATGCATGGCAGTGCAAATTGTAAAAGTAAAAATCTCTTTAAATGCAATAAAATTTGAAACTACCCAACTTAATTTCGTAATTTTAGCTCGGTTTAAAACGTTAGAAATCGTGAGCGTACATACCTTGGTTCATCCCACTTCTGATTTATAATGAAACTACAGTACTAAAGGTCAACCACTTTTACTTTCTTCACTGGAATACACCATGAATATTATTAACTAGGCTATAGCAACGATACGTTAGCAGTTTTCCCTAACTACTTCGCTTCTCGACGGTTGGACAGTGACTGAGCCCGCAACTGACTTTCGTTGACCGTTCTGCCGCCTATCCCCACCGCTTACCTCCCCATTCCACTACAAATGGCGGGAAAATATGGCGGGAAACGGTGGAGCTAAGCGGCGGTGTTGCCAATCTATTAAACTAAAATACTACTATTATCCTTTCAATTTGATTCGAAATCATAACAATAAAATGGATTAATTACTATCAAACGACAAAACGTCACACAAATAATGACCGTATTAATACCACCGACATTTGGCCGATGAATATCCTTACCAGCAGCGCCGGTGACTTCTCAACAAATCCAATATAGTTAAATACCATAGATACTTAATTTAGGCCTTGTTTCATAAGTTCTGATTGCACTCCATTTTATTTGACAGATCCTTTCATAGAAATTTTGTTCAATTTTTTTAATTTTTGCTTGTTTTATTTTTTTATTCAAGTCGGTGCCAAATAGTAGACTAGGTATGGTACGAGTACAATAGTAAATATAAAATATCTTGTTACATTTTACTTTTCGCCTCGTCTGCAACTGCTGTGCGTTTCGCCCCGAGCGTCGCGATAGCCCCCATTGTAATAGGTGCGCGATATTTTTAGAATCGCACCCAAATTATATTACACGGGGAGAAAATTTTTTGCACCGACCTGTAAACTTTTAACGGAAACAAGCTGAATAAAACATCAGTCTCATGTTGGTGTTTTCGGCAACCATGTAAAATTAGAGGAGCTGGGTGAGGAGCTCGGTGGCGCAGTGGTTTTAGCGCCTGGCCCAACGATTGCGGAGGTTAAGCAACGCTCGCAAGGGTCAGTCAATTGGATGGGTGACCAAAAATTCATTATCTCGAGCTCCTCCGTTCTTCGGAAAGCACGTTCAGCCGTTGGTCCCGTCTGCATTTGCAGTCGTTAACACTCACCAATCCGCATTGGGCCCACGTTGTGGGTTGTGCCCCATCCTCCTTACCACCCATAAGGAAGGCAGTGGGGACATTAAAAATGGCTGATGGACATGTAATAATAGAAGTATTTTCATTTCGTGTGCAATATACATATATCAGAGTTGAAGCTAGAAGAGTAAAGTAATAATTGGTGGTTACCTATCATAGGTATTTTTTATTAAATACTTATAAAGTTAGAATATGTGTGACGTCGTTTTATATTTGTATTCACACAAAAATCCATGACATAGTGGATGATAATGCATTACTCAGAATAAACAAATTATTAATAGTTAAATATTTTCACTCATGCGGAAGCAAAAAAGCCGTCAAAATAAACGATAAGAATTGAAACAAATCGAAAAACATGAACTTTATCATTAAAGGTAGTAATTTGTTGGTAAAAGTTCATAGAAAGTAAAATTCCTAAGAGCACTTTTAAAAATTAATTACACACCGGACGATTTGACGAGACCTCTGACGGAAAAGTTGCCAGCTCCTTTTTCTTTGCAACTTTTAAGTAGGATTAGGGTTACCATAATGGTTCAGTTAAAAGATAATAACGAACTTTAACAGTGGAGTACAAGTGACAAAAGTAATTATTCACATGGTCAGAGGTATTTGTAACTTATTATCGTGACAACATTTGAATAGTTAAGTCGATGACCCCTTTGTTGTCAATGTCAATGGCAGATCATTTTCAAATTGTAATAAAACTCGTAAAGAAAAATCAAAATTCAGACGAGTCAGGTGAAGCAGTATATGGCAGTAGAGTGTGGATGTAAATGCCTACTAATTTTGATTCTTTTAAATTAATAATTAACTTAATATAATAGAAACACTTACTTTATTAAGTAAATAATTAACAGAACATGGTATTATAACGTTGAAAATAATAATAAAAAAGTTCTTACAATGAACTTTTACAATTCAAGTAGTCAAAAGTCCCAGTCAGATCGTTCAGAATGGTTACAACAAATTTAATTTCGGTTGCAGTTTAACTTATTCTGTGCCGAATAGGATGTGATTTATTTCAACTTTATTTTGGTATTTTCGCAGTCAGCAAAATATTGCATAGTGACTTTATACAACCGCACTATTAACAAAATTGTTATAGGACTTTGTTAAATCTCATAATTAATTAAAGCTTTGTATTGCCATACCTTACCGAAACCGCAAGGCCTAAACATCTACAAAAGCTTAAGAAAAGGGAATGTATTGTAGTTTTTGTGTGTAATTTATATGGCGGCCACTTAGAAAGATGGCTGGTGAGTGAGCCATACATCTCCCAAGGCGAGAGGTGACCCGGTCCACCCCTGCGAGGAGTGTTGTCTCGGCCGGCGTGTGGGGACCGATTGCGAAGGTCGGATGCGATAATGATATCAAGGACAATAAATACTGTTTAGGCAAACTATAAAGTTAAACTTGTTTTTAATCAGGTTCTTAATTTTATAAATATTGAAATACTAGCGACCGCTTGCGACTTTCAATACTTTTTTCGGGATGAAAGGTACTCTATGTCCATAAAGACATAGAGTAACTTTTATTTTGTTGTCAGTTCACAACAAATTCTCATGCAATGGTCGGTGGAGTAGTTAGGACTTGAAGACGTAACAAACAAACAAACTTACATTTGGAAAGTAAGGATTTAAAAAAATCTGTTAATAAACGGAAAGCACCAATGGAAACTAATTTTTCAATGTAAATAATTAAATATTGATCTTTAGAATCTATAAAATTTAGATAGATAGATAGATAGATAGATGATTTATTAGCATCACAACACACATGCGCATAGACAGAAAATTTAAAATTAAAAAAGATAATTTAACAATCAAAACTTAACATGTTGGCAACTAAATAATACTGGTTAAATTGTGTGTCACAGCGATGCAAGTAGGTAAAAGCTCAGCGTATATCTTTGCCCCGATGATGAAGCAAAACACTGGTTTTCAGCTGTCACCTGTAGACGCAAGGACGCATTGACAAAATCGGTCGTGCCTTGATAAAAAGAAAACTAGTATTAAAAATGAGAAACAATTTTTTACAAATATTAAAATAAAAACGTGGAAATCGATGTCTTTTTATAAAATATAAAAGAATAAAATTAATTGCATTGATATTTAATAAAATAATAATAATATAATTCTAATAAAATTATTTAGTAGAGAAATAAATTAAATAAATTAAATTCAAAACATAATACAGGGTAATTTTACGACCCCTTTGCAAAATCAAATATAAGTTCAAGGAAGTAATAAAAAAAAAGTTGGTGAGATAATTATGAATTATTTCTTTTTAAATTTACAGTTTTCAGACACTTTTTATGTCCTAAAAATCTACGCGCGCACGCTCACCGTCGCGCACGGGGCGTGAGCGCGCAAACAGTGACAACAATTTCAATTTGTGTGGGGAAAAGTTTGGGGTAAAAATGTAAAAAAAAATGTTTTTTTTTACTTCATAAATTGATTGTACTGCTGTTATAGAGTGACCTGACAAAATTTGAAAAGGGGTCCAAAAATGACCCTGTATAATCAATTAAATTAATAAAAAATAAAATTAAAATGATACCATTCAGGAGTAATAAATTAGGAAACCGCGACCAGAACGACTGTTAGTGCGTATAAGTACCTAAATTTTGCATTTCCAATAAGCCTAATTTTATATGATTTTTGAATGTATATTTTGACGTCAACTGCCTTATTGGAGGGGGTATATTGTTCCAGCACTTGGTCGCTTGGTGACGGAAACTGCCCGTGAAAGCCACAGTCTTATGCACATGAAATTCCAGTAGAGGTCGATTTGATCTAGGAATGCCTGGCCCGTACTGAGTGTGAAAGGAGCGAAATATCAATTTGCTGTAAAGATATTCTGGTTTTTTAAATTTCATAAGGTCGAACATTAGAACTGCAAGATGCAACCGTCTGCGTGACTCCATATTAAGAATAGAGGCTCTGTTTAAAAAAGGTGACACATGAGTACGAGGAGGGATATTAAAACAAAATCGGCCACAAGCATTCTGAACACGCTGTATCATTCTTTTTGTAGCTGACAATAAACGAGGACCATACACTAAGTCGCCATAATTGAGTACCGATAAAATTAGTGACTCGCATAAGGCGATACGTGATTTTTCAGAAAGATAATTCCGGATCCTATAGAGAATTTTTAGTCTGTAAAAACAATTTCTGACTAGACTCAATACATGATTTTCAAAGCGCAAATTATCGTCAAAGAGTATTCCCAAGTTCCTGGCTTCTTTCACACATTCAATATCAGTACCCAGAACTTTAAGCGTAGGATTAGAACTGTAGATATCCGCGGTTTGTTTTTTTGTGCCTATAATCATAAATTTCGATTTCAATGGATTAAGAACCAGAGCGTTGTTGGTCGACCAAGAAGCTATAGCATTTAGATCTTCATTTACATTGCGCAAAGCATCAGATATTTTATCCGGACTTGCTGATATGTATAACTGAACATCATCAGCGTAGCAATGAAACCTGCAATGTTTAATTACCGAAGGGAGATCTGCACTGTAAATAATAAATAAAAGTGGGCCAAGAATGGAACCCTGAGGGACACCACGATTAACCAACTTAGGTTGTGATGTTACAAACGAGCCATCCGCTTTTTTAAGTTTGACTGATTGATAACGCTCACGTAGATAACTGTCGAAAAACCGTAGTGCATGAGGATCAACGCCATGGTATGAAAGTTTAGATAACAGGAGCGGAACGTTCAGACTGTCAAACGCACGAGAAAAATCGAGAAGCGTCAGCACAGTAGCCCGACCCGCATCTTGATCCGCAAGCATATTGTCTGTCACATCAAGGAGAGTCGTTACAGTACCTCGTTTCTTTCGAAAACCAGACTGAAAGGATGGTAATATATTATGAGTTTCAACATGGTACAATAACTGTTCATAAATAGCCTTTTCTAAAATTTTCGAAAGAAACGGTAAAATACTAACCCCCGTATCTATAGACAAGTAAGTAATGACTTGAGTAAAACTTGTAATTTTCTAATGCTTCTCATATCATATTCACATGCAATTTATAGTAAAATTCATCTTAAATGAATTCTTAGTGCAGTTTTTATCCATTTAAAGTTAATTTATACTGTAAAATGCGTGTGAATATATTATTAAAAGCATTTGAAAATTGCAAGTTTTACTCAAGTCATTACTTACTCGTCTATAGATACGGGGGTAATAGGTCTAAGGTCTTTTAGTTCATTCGGAGGCTCAACCTTAGGTAACGGTGTCACCAACGCCATTTTCCACTTTTGAGGAACCACACCAGATTCGATGGACTTATTAATAATATCCGTAATTGTAGACAGAGTACGGGGAAGAGATAGCAAGATCATATCTCTACTATTGCTGTCGCACCCAACTGCATTTGACTTAATGGACAATATATACTTTGAGATGTCTGCCATAGAGACAGAATTAAGTTTGAATGGGGGAGCCGCCGTGTCACGTCGATGAAATTCGAAATAAGTCAATTGAGAGAGGGGAACTGTATCGTTTCCAGGAATATTCAAGAAGTGGTCATTGATAACATCGGCATCACCCATACAATCAGGAAGACCTTCACTCTTGTCAGGCTTGACCAAAATTTTTTCTTTTACATTTTTCCAGAATTTTTTGGAATTGTTTACATTAGAATTGATCAAGTGATTATAATAAACTCTTTTCTCATTATCAGTACTTTTAATTACTATATTTTTAGGTCTCTGTAATACTGCCCATCAACATCCGACTTTGATTTACGGTATTTATTACGAGCCTCATCTCGCAGACTAATCATAAACTTAATCATGTCAGTTACCCAAGGCAGATTATAATTCGGTTTGATTTTCGCAGTCACAAGAGGAGCATGCTTATCCATAAGAGACAGTATGAGTGAATTAAACCGATCCACCATGCTTTCCACAGACGGCTGCTCAGAAACAGACTCCCAGTCGAGAGCGTCAAGATCCTCATTAAATTTATCAGAGTCAATTCGATTAATAGGTCTGTAAGTAACATATCTTGACGATGGTTTATCCTTTTTTAGCAAAACAGTTAAATTAATCATTCCGTGACCCAGGGGCCCAGAAATATTAGATACTGTTACGTTTCGAGTCTTGCAGTTTGTGCACACAAGGTCGATCAAAGTTTGACCGTTTATAGAAAAGTGAGTAGGTTCACTAACGACCTGCCGAAGATCTAAACTTCCTAAGAAATCATTTACTTTTAAAACATTATTATTAGCGTTATCTAGCATATTAATATTGAAGTCGCCCATAAGAACTATATAGTCATACTGTACAAAACTTGAGATAGTATCCGTCAGAGCATCAATAAATTCATCAACAATGAGCCACTGAGGCCTATATGCTGTTCCTATTATTACTCGAAAACCATTTACTTGAGTAGACAGCCACAGTTGCTCGATGCCCGCATCGGGATGCTTTATAAACCGTACACGCAATTCTTCCTTAACATAAAAAGCAACACCGCCGCCCCTTCCCCTACACATGCTGCGAGGACGTGGTACATTGCGCAGTCTGTAGCCGGGTGCAAGGGGCGCGCGCGCCTCCTGACCCGCAGGCAGCCATGTTTCGTTAATAGCTACTATGTCGGCATCAAATCGATTCATCGCTATTAGGAAATTATCATGATCTGTATTTAGTGACCCCGCATTATAAAGAGCTAACTTAAGATATTTAGTTTTAGACGTCATTTTTATAAAATAATGGATAAAAATTTATTGAACAAGAAATATTAGTTAGGACATACCAACAGAAAATAAATAGGAATAAAATCATCCAAAATATATTAAAATTTGTATTTAATAAATTTAATGCATAGTTGTTAATAAAATTTGATAAATAACAATTGATACAGTAGATAAAAACAAAATGCATTGAATTAATATGTTCATTAGTGATGTGACTTGTTATAATTAGCTGTAACTTTGACTGAACGTTCAATTGCATCGCTGTAACACACTTTATTATACATTTATTTAAAAGGCATTTAAATGTATCTAATAGCGGTATCATTTCGGTGATTGATAAAGAACAAATATTAAAATTTATCAATGTAAAAATATATAAAAAACCATACACAACATTACATTTAAGAATAAATAAAATAGTATAATAGTAACGTTTTACCTGAAAATAAAACGGTTATTAAACATACTTACCTTATTCGAAGCCTAATAATACACATGAGAGTAGCATACTTGACTTCCGGCCTAAATTCGTGTACAACAACGCCGTCCATTGGCTAAGGTCATCCAATCAGCGATCACTTCCGGTTCGCGCCAAAATTTCCACTACCGGGCATGGCGTTTCTGGGGTACCCAGTTTGTTCGTCATTGCATCTCGAATGTATGCCACCGGGCAGAATTTAAAATTATTAGGCTTCGAATAAGGTAAGTATGTTTAATAACCGTTTTATTTTCAGGTAAAACGTTACTATTAAACAGTACTGTACCGTTATTCGAAGCCTAATAATACACATGAGAGATCTGTTTGGTATCGCCTGGTGGTAGTGGTTGAGTGAACCGATGCTAATGTGATGAAATTAAAAAATGATGTTAAATAAAAGACACATAATTATATTATGATTGTTTAATTCGCTCCTTTATTTTCCATACAAAAATAATAATAATTTGATCAATTATTCTATGGGCACAAACTATGATCCAATCAACGATGAATTACTCCTAAACTGAGGATTGTTGTTAGCCGGCTTTACTTCTCGCCAATAGAACTTTTTAAAAGTGTTTTCAGATTTCCAGTTGCCCCTGGATAGAATGTCTTCTAGGGGACAGTTTTCTAACCAGCTTTTTGACGCAACGGCTGATCTCGTACTTCCTGGTGTAGCGTTTACGCCAGCTTCTTGTAGTAATTTTCTAACCCAACGCCCGATCACTGTCCGTGACGCTGCTTTTGGCTTACCAATCAAAGTGATGAATAGGTTGTCAGACTTAGCTATAGCTCGTCTGGCACGCGACAAGTCTATTAATCGTTTAATCCAGTCAACTATGTTTAAGGATTTATTGTTATCGTCCCTGTTACGATTTAATAATTTCCACCCAGACTGTTGGTGTTTGGCGCTATCTGTTTTAGAGCCATAAGTCGGCCAAAATGTTACCTCTGATTCAGTGATAATACAGGTCTTAGGGGATATGCTAAGTAATGTTAAGTCATGTACCCGTCTGCCCGAGGCTAAAAGCAGTAGAGTGGCTGTAATCTTGGATGTATCGTAGAAATTTGTGGTTTCAGGATTTTTTGAAGCAAGATGTTGTATGACTACATCGACATCCCATATAGGGGCCTTAATAGCTTTAGGCTTAGCCAGTTCGATAGCCTTAAGGACTTGCTTGACGAGAGAATGGGAACTAAGTTTGATGTGGTTGTCTGGATCACAAAAAGTCGATACCACAGACTTATGTACCAAGATAGTGCTATAAGATAATCCTTCTTTTTGATGAAGATCGGCTAAAAATCGTGCTAATTGAGAGCCGGCTGGTCGACACACCACATTGATGTTATTCTGCTCGGCCCAGATCACCCATCTTTTCCAGGCTGCTCTATATGTATTTAAAGTGGATTTTCGCCAGCTTGAAGAAAGCAATTTTTTCTGATCTTCAGACCAATCATTCATGATCGAATCCCACCCCCACAGCGCCAAACTTCGATCTGCATCATGTCTATTCCCGGAGGAGCTAGGCCGGTTGATGTATCCACCAACACTCGTGGTAGGTTGTGCACCGTGAATGGGGCTGACAGTGCTCTGTGCTTGAGGTCCGGCCTCCAATATACCTAGTTGGTTACTAAGTTCTGTAACTATGGAAAACATGAATAATACTAAATTTACAAATAATGCTACAATGAATTATATACCAAATGAAAGCACAAATATTTAAGATTATCATGTATTAAAATTATTCAAAATGACCGCCTCTGGCATGAATACACGCCTTTAGACGACGAGGCCAGTCATCGATGGCAGCACGAACTACCACCATATCCAATTCTGCGACTGCCTTGAGAATAGCGCGCTTAAGAGAGTCGAGATTCATGTGGGGCTTAGCACATGCTTTCTCCTCAATAAGTTGCCATATGGCATAATCCAGAGGATTTAAGTCTGGGCTGGAGGATGGCCATTCTTCCTGCGCGATAAAATCAATTTTGTTAGCCCGAAACCAAGCTTGTGTAGATTTTGCTTTGTGCGCAGGGGCAGAGTCCTGCTGGAAGACCCATGGCTGGTTTTGAAATAAAGTGTGGCTTAAGGGTTTGACAACAGGTTCCAGAACGGTATCTTGATAGACTCTAGCGCCAGTTTTCACACCTTTTTCACAGAAATGAACCTTACTTAGCCCTGAATAGGACACCCCCAGCCAAATCATCACTGATGAGGGGTGGTGACCTCGTTGGACCCTCGGAGCAATCATGCTGGCTTCTTTACTATTTTTAGCGTATACTCTATCATTTTGACGGTTAAAATTTTCTTCGACTGTGAAGATTTTTTCATCAGTATACAAGATTTTTCGATGGCCGTTTTGTGCGTACTGCTTTAGTAGAGCGCGACTTCGTGCTAACCTCATAGCCTTCAATCGTGCGTTTAGCAGATGGCCCTTTCGTCTACGGTAAGCGTGAAGCCCAAGGTCATCATTGATAATTTTTTTAAGGGAACTTCTCTTCACAGTCATCTGTATTGCCAATAACTTTTGCTTCCGGACGGGATTTCTCGTGATGCTCGCCTTCACTGCCTTGATCACAGCTGGTGTCCGAACGGTGCGTGGTCTTCCTGATCTTTTTCGGTCATCGACGGTCAAGGTATTACTGTACCTATGGATAGTGCGATAAATAAATTGCTTGTTGATTTTCAACTTTTGTAGCAACTTGAAAATCATATTCGGTGGCTGCCCACATTTGTGCAGAGCAATTACAGCGACACGATTCTCCTTCAACCCCCATTCCATGGTGAAATAAACAAAATATGATATACGTGTGGTATGGAATCATAGCTTATAAAACTGTCAATAATATGTCATTTTTATTTTTTCTTTTCATTTGTTTTAATGGCCAGTAATCAATAAAGAAACTCAGTAACAGAACTTTTGACCAACCTGTGTACTTTGTCCCAGCGGGGTACTGCTAGGAGATAAGTGCCTCGAGCCTCATTTAGGTGAGTTAGTACTCTTGGTATTAGGTGTGGTGGAGGGAACACCCAGGCTAGTGGGTAATTCCAATTCTTTCCAAACGCGTCGTGGTGAACTGCTTGAGTGTCTGATCGATCTAAGGTACAGTAGTTCGGTACGACATGTGCAGTCGCGGAAGCAAAAAGATCGATGACTGGTGTGCCCCATTTCGCGAATATCACATTCGTTGCCTCTGATAGTAGGTGCCATTCCGGTGCCGGTTTGAAGCGGGATAGTCGATCTGCGTCTGAGTTGAAAATGCCTGGTATGTGATAAATGGACAGATGGATGTTGTGTTTGTCCAGAATTTTGAGAACCTGAGACGCTATCTCCGTGAGGGTGCGAGATTTCGTTCCCCCCTCGTTTCGTAGGTATGCAACAACAGTCTTGTTGTCGCATTGGATCTGTAGGCCTTTTGAACTCAGGTGCAGACAGCGATCTTCTAAAACTCTTAAAATGGCGATCATTTCCTTGCTGTTGCAATGCAACTTGCGTTCCGAAGCTTGAATTTTGAACTTGAATTGACCAGTTAAGTTTTCGTTGTCCAGTTTTGCTCCCCAACCGAGGTCGCTCGCATCCGTCGTTAGGTAGTGTGACGGAGGAGGTCTGTGAATTGGAGATGATCGTCTGCAATGACGCAGCCACCATTCCAGTTCTGCCAGAACTGTCTCTGCTAATGGAATTGCCTTCTTTGTCCCCATTTTTAAGACTAGATTCAATTGAGTTTGTAATGCTCGAAAATTCAGTCGTCCTCTTGTAACTGGGAAACTGGCAAAATTCAGCATGCCAACAATTTTTTGTAACTCTAGAAGATTCGCCCTCTTCTTGGTTAGAATTGCAGTGATTTGTGTTTCTATTTTTACAGCCAGTCTCTCTGGTAAATATTTTATGTTCCGGACGGAGTCCCACGTAATGCCGAGAAATTCTAGAACTGTCTGTGGTTCGTATACCGTTTTCTCTTCGTTTATTATCCAACCCAGGTGTTTTAATAAGTTTATGGTAAGGGAAACATGTTTGCGCAGTGTGTCTTTGTGCTGATTGACCAGAAGGAAATCGTCGAGGTAGATCAGAAGGCGAACACCTCTTTCTCTGAGTTGCTGGGCTATTCAATTTGACAGAGATGCGAAAGTTTTCGGGGCAGAATTGAGACCGAAGGGTAAGGCTGTCATTTCGTACAGTTTTCCGTTGTAAATCAGACGGAGAAACCTTCTGTGGCTTGGAGCGATGCTCACATGAAAGTATGCCTGGTGTAAATCTATTTTCGCCATCCAATCGCCATGTTGTAGGAAATCTGGTACCTTGTGCACATTCACGAGACGAAACTTGTCTGCGCGAACGAACTTGTTCAGTTTTTTCAGATTGAAGATTGGCCGTGAACTTCCGTCGCTTTTGGGTCTTAAAAATACTGTCGAGACAAAACTCGGAGAGTTTGGAGCTTGTACAATTATGTGTTGATCGAGTAACTTGAGAATAATTTGACCCATTTCTGGCGACTGAGCAGTTTGATTGCTGCGATAGTCTGGCAGATATAACGGAGGTTTTGCTTTGAAAGGAATATGATAACCGGTCACTATGTTTAGGATGTAGGGCGGTGCCCCAAGATCCCTCCATTGGTCGCAATGATTTTGCAGTCGACCGGCTTGAAAAGGCATGACGTAGTCAGTACCTTCCCTTATATTGACCTCTCCTATCCCGGTGGGATAAGGGAGAGCGCGTTCGAGCATCTTTTTGCGATCCACCACCTCGAGCTGTCCGAAAATTATTATGACGTCCACGAGAGCTATTCTTGTTACCAGAACGGTTTTCTTGCTTATATGGCGGTGCCGGTTTATGAGCCCTTTGGTGATTGGTAATCGGTCGAGATGGGCCCGCCCGCGCCGGAGCGACAGCTTTGTTCTGCTGAGCTGAGAAGTTGCGGTCTTTTTGTTTCGGCCAGAATACATTCTTTATTCCGCCCGCTTTTTCAATCACAGCGCTAAATTTTTCACTGTCGAAAAGATTGAAACAGGTTGGTGGGATTTTGCGTAGTGCGCTTTTGTGATAAGTGTCCTTTGCCGATGCTAAAATAGCCTCTCGTCTGTGTTGAACAAGCTCGGCTCTATGTCCACAAACCAGCTGTAAAGTTTCACTACAAACCTTTGTATATTCACTGTCAGTAAAAAGCTCGTTAAGCTTGACATACATATCATTATAACTTAACTCCTTTGCCTCGTAGGCCCACATCAAAAAATTTCTAACTTCAGATTGTAAAACATCTTTCTGTTTGAGTAATGCAAAAGTTAAAGCTGCGAAAGCCTTTTCCATATTTATAGACAATTTAGAGTTATCAAATTGTTTAACTTCATCATTGGGGTCAAGTTCAACAAACCCGGGGGTGTGAGCATACAGTTTTTGAAGTTCCGCATAGCGGACATTATTCCACTCAGGTGAATCGAAATGTTGCAAATCTTTTAATTGATCGAGATGTTCCTTAGAAGCTTTAGGAACGGTTGGTTCCTTAAGTTTTGTTGCTAAACTAATGTTGAAGTCAGTATTGCAATCGGCAGAAGGCTCAGGCTGAGAAACCTCTGCTTGCTCATATAAATCGCCACTAACGTCAGGGTTAACATAGGAATCGGCATATTCGCTATTTTCTTCATGGTAAGATTTACTTAAATGATTTTTAAGATTATGAATCTCGTTAACTAAGTAATCAAACTTACGGTTTCGTCTGCGGCGCTTACGGTATTTTTTCCGTCGACAGTCCGATGAAGAACTGGACGATGAAGAACTGTCCGACGAACTATCTGAACTGGATGACTCGGATCTTTTCCTTTTTCTTTCCTTCCGTTTTGTCTTTTCCTTGCTAGGACCCTCCATTCCTGTAAGATCTTTGCTAATGGACGGTTGCTTTTCCATACCTTAAAACACACGAGTAAATATAAATCTCTCGTTAGTATCAACGAAACTCTATTGAGTTTCACAAACTCGTATAAAAACTAAAGAAATTTTATGAAATCGAAATTGTATTGAATTTCACAGACTCGTATAAGAACTAAGCAAATTTTAAGAAAAACTATCTTAGAACATTAGATTATGTAACGATATTCGGAAAAAAGGAAGAATTTCAAAAACAAGTTCATGAAAACAAAGAATCGACGTTTTGTCTCAATAAATGTTCAATATTTTACACATAGGTTATGATACGTTTGCAAAATAATAGTGGAAATGTAAAGAGAATCATTTGTTTTCCAATGAAAATCGAACGGAAAACTCCGTTTTAAATTGTAAAAATCGAACGGTAACACCGTTTAAAATTGCAATGGCTTTACGACAAACTTGAAGAAAAAACCCGCCATTGTTAAGCAAAAAGAAAAGTATTGTACTTTACCTTTGTTGCACACGACCTACGTGATTAGTGTTTGGTTTTCCGAACGCACACACTTTTCTATCCACGTATTTCTTAGGCGACCTTTTCGGTCAAAAATCACGATGCTAATGACGAACAAACTGGGTACCCCAGAAACGCCATGCCCGGTAGTGGAAATTTTGGCGCGAACCGGAAGTGATCGCTGATTGGATGACCTTAGCCAATGGACGGCGTTGTTGTACACGAATTTAGGCCGGAAGTCAAGTATGCTACTCTCATGTGTATTATTAGGCTTCGAATAACGGTACAGTACTGTTTAATGAACTAAAAAAAATAAAAAAATAAAATTTAGATCATTAATTTTACAAAGTTTAAAAAGACATTGACTAGAAATATAAACATTTACTAATTGCATTAATGACTGAATATCTCGCACCAGTATAACACATAACAAAAAACACATTATTATGATGACAAGTCTCAGAAAAGTAATAACAACATTACGGACATCATGGTCGTAAGTAACTAACAAAAAAATAAGACAAATGAAATTTATAACGTAAAAATTAAAATGAGATATTACTGTAAGAAATACATTCCATGCAAAGTAAACAGGCAAGACATATTTGGCACATCTGCTCGCTAAATTGAAACTAATTACTAAGACTAGAACGAACCGCATCATGTCCAAAAACACTATTTAAATCGGCTTCCGTACGCAAACGTGAACGAGGGGCGTCAACACCCTGATGTTGTCTTACAAATATTCGGCCGTTTTTAGTCCACACATAACGCCAGTTCAAACGGTTCCCCAGTTCTCGCGCTCGTCGAAACAGCAGTCTGTTCACTTTGGTGAGCCTTTCGTTCACATAAAAACGACACGGTTTCCCAGGAAGATTGGTACCCTCGGTGGTAGCACCGCGGCGCACGCGAGCGGCCTGGAGGAGCTGGTCGCGTACGGCGCGCCGCGCCAGCCGCACTACTATAGGACGAGGTCGGGGGGAATCAGACGTCTTAGTTGCATCAATAATATGGCCTACACGTTCCGAGCTCACGATATCCTGATCGACCAAATCGACACCCAGCTTCTTAGCTAAGACGGTGACAGTATGAGCCAAATTCTCCCCCTTCACCTCTGGTATGCACGAAATTTCAACGTCATTTAGCAGGAGGTCTTGGTCGCGTTCGTTAATCTCCAACTTTAATTGCTCAATGGTTGATGAAAGTGAATTATCCGTATTTTGTTCATTTGAAATATGACGCTCCAAATTACTTAGTCGCTCGTTAAAGTTATCAACTCGGCTCTCACAAACGGCCAGTCTATCAGTTAAAGCAACCAACGTTTCACTAAGGCGTTCCATATAAACACGATTAGCACGCATTTCATCTCTGAAGGAACGCATCTCTAAAACAAATGATTGAAAGTCGTTCATTCCTATTGTCATATCGTGAGGGGTGTCATTAAGCACATCATGCGATTCTGGATCATGAAATTTGGTTAGCAGATAAAATTCTGATAAGGTTGATGAAAATGATGATGATGATGCAATATTTAAAGGATACCTGTTTAGTAAACTAATAATATTAGCTAAGAACACTAATATTATGTTCTTTTCCTTCTATACGCACTATCTTAGGCTCGGGGCGAGTCAGGTATATCGTCTAGACTTTCTCGCCCCTTATTTATGTCCTGCACCTACACATGTTCCCAATTTGCCGCATTGTTTTACAAATGCAATCTAGATTTACGATATTGTTTTCAGTTGAGATTAATTCCAGTCAGAAGATTTAGGTTGTTTACAGAGCTGCTGGCATAGCCTTGATGCCTTGACTTTCGAAAAGGACATTCATTGTTACTACTTTTATTGTACCTAACGTGATGGCACCAGTGTTGGACAAGGTACTAGTGTTGGACACTTTTGCCTCTTTTCACAAAAAATAAGAACACACATAGTATTTTACGGTTGGCAACACTCAAACCATAGACATTATACATCTATCTGTCATATCCCCAAATGTCATATGTTTCGGCCATTTTGTTTGAACATGGCGAAGTGAACAAAGTTGTGTGTCCTGTTTTTTTTCATTTTGTGTGATTTTCTTAACCAAATTGTTAAAAAGGTGAGTGAATATTTGTGTCAATAGAATTTTGTTTCCAATAATAATATAAATTTGTATTGAGCATAGCCCAAAGTTATGAAGTTTAACACTTGATTACAAAGGAATTAACGTGACAAAATATTATTTTCGAGATTGAGAGAGGGTGTCCATTATTGGATCGGCTTAAGTTCCAAAATCCAGTCATGGACACTGTCCATTAATGAGGTGTTCATAACTGGATCTTTTTATTTATTTAGATGCCATCTAAGAAAAAATATACACCGGAGCAGATGGCACAAGTTGTTGCGGCAGTGCTATCTCAAGGCGTAT
The DNA here is from genome assembly GCA_928269145.1 of Agriphila tristella. Classification (NCBI taxonomy): domain Eukaryota; kingdom Metazoa; phylum Arthropoda; class Insecta; order Lepidoptera; family Crambidae; genus Agriphila; species Agriphila tristella. Next base: position 386,393 of record OV743440.1, on the reverse strand, counting down.
CAAAAAAGTTTGCAGCGAAGAGCTTCGGTGTGCCCAGCCAGAGTCACATCATCATCATCATATCAGCCGCACGACACCCACTGCTGGGTATTGGCCTGCCCTAAGGATCTCCACGACGATCGGTCCTGCGCTGCCCGCATCCACTGGCTTCCCGCGACCTTCACCAGATCGTCGGTCCACCTTGTCGAGGGCCTACCCACGGAGCGTTGTCCGGTGCGCGGTCGCCATTCCAGAACCTTTCCGCCCCAACGGCCATCAGTTCTTCTCGCTATGTGTCCTGCTCATTGCCACTTCAGCTGAGCAATCCTTCGAGCGATGTCGGTTACTTTAGTTCTCCTCGTTTCTGATTCGATCACGCAGAGAAACGCCGAGCATGGCTCTCTCCATTGCACGCTGGGTGACCTTGAGCCTCCTTATGAGAGCCATAGTTAGCGACCACGTTTCACTGCCGTAAGTTATCACTGGCAACACACACTGTTCATAGACTTTCGTCTTGAGACACTGAGGTAAGTCGGACGCGAAGATTTTTCGAAGCTTCTCAAAGTTGGACTTACCTAACTGGAATGCCTGTCCTAGGTATACGTAATGGTCAACAACTTCAAGTGTAGTGTTCCCAAAATGAAAAGGAGAACGTACAACATGGGCATTTGCCATAATTTTCGTCTTATCCATGTTCATCCTGAGACCCACTCTTTGGGAAGCACTAGGGAGATTTTCGAGCATTGTGTTCAGGTCTTCCATGGTCTCAGCCATAAGGACTATATCATCGACAAAACGAAGGTGTGTTAGGTACTGGCCATTAATGTGGATGCCGAGTCCTTTCCAGTCCAAGAGCTTAAAGATGTCCTCCGACGCAGCTGTGAACACACTGTGAGCAGTTTCGGAGAAATAACGTCTCCCTGTCTCACACCACGCTGCAGTTGGATAGGATTTGTGCTCTGGTTCTGTACTCGGATCGACATGATCCTTGAGGTACCTCAACACCTCGATATACCTATAGTCCACTTGGCACCTTTGGAGAGACTGCAGCACCGCCCAGGTTTCAATCGAATCAAAGGCTTTCTAGTCCACGAACGCCAAGCATAGTGGCAGATTATACTCCTCGGTCTTCTGTATAAACTGCCGCAGTGTATGGATGTGGACTATGGTGCTAAAGATTTTTCGAAACCCGGCTTGTTCGGGAGGTTGGAACTCGTCGAACTTGCAAGCGAGACGATTCGTAAGGACTCTCGAAAACAACTTATAGACATGGCTCAGAAGTGAGATGGGTCTGTAGTTCTTTAAGAGGGACTCGTCACCCTTTTTAAAGAACAAAATCACATCACTTATGTTCCATGCCTTCGGCGTTCTGCCCTCCACGATGACGAAATTGAAGAGCTTCTGGAGGACTTTGAGTATCGGCTTACCTACCGCCCGCTCACAGAAGTTCCGTAGTGATTTCATCGTCACCCGCCGCCTTGTTGTTTTTCAGCTGTTTGAGAGCCATACTAATCTCACACAGGCTGACGTCCGGGATATCTTGGGTATAGTGTCGGGTAAGCTTGGCTCTGGGGTGTCTGCGTGGAATATAACTGCCAATAGAAACACTCGATCTCCCTCAGGCTTTCAGGCTTTGATGAGATGATGCGACCGTTGTCTTTTTCAGCTTCGTCATCTGGCTTTGCCCAATAGACAGATCTCTCGGGAACACTTTAGAGCCTTTATTCCGCTCGATAGCCTCTTGAATACGATTCGTATTAAATTGGCGAAGGTCGCTCGTCAAAGACTTAGATACAGTGCGAGGCACGTATCTTGAAATTTTTTCGACAGAGTGGGGATAAGTTCGCGCATGTGCTCTTGTGAGCGACCAATAGTGCGCGCCCCTCTCCCGCCGCCCGCGCCCCTCACCGCTACGCATACCCAAAATACGCGTTTTGCGCAATCCCCACCCGATTTCAAGATACGTGCCTCGCACTGTATCTGTCTATTGAGCTGCTGATAACGATGAGCATCCGCTGAGCTCTGGAGCCTCATTTCACGTCTCTGATCCATGAGTAGGAGTGTGTGGTCGGAGAGTTTCTTTAGCTTGGGACGGCGGGTCTTAAGGAACTTGGACAGTATCCACCACCATGTTGTATAGATCGTCCACATCTATGCTGTTCTTAAGGGCTACGAAGCGGTTTTGGAGTTCGAGTTGAAAGCTTTCGGGGTTTTGAGTTTAAGAATTTGTTGATTTTTTAGAGATTTTCTGTTTATCTCTTCTTTGTGATTTTGTAGTCGCTGTTTTATAGTATAGGTACTAACTAAGACTAAGAAATATGCCAATGATTAAAACTAAGAAATAATTTTTAGAGATTTTCTGTTTTTAATACATACGTGACAAAAAACGTTACAGGATTTTTATTTCCATAAATCTACCTTTGCTTAAAATCTTGTGTTAAAGGCAAAGCTTGTAATAAGGAGTTTTTTCGCATTTGAATGAGACTAACCGGAAACTCAAATAAGTGTCCATCATTGGGATGTCCAATAATAGATGTTGGATGTCCATCACTGGGTGTCCATTACTGGATTATGACTGTTCATTATTGGAATTTCGATGTCTTTTCAGTTGATCGTTTTTATTATTATTTTTCTCAAAATTCATTAAACTTTTTTTAGTTGTTAACAGGTAATAATAAGTGTTTATTATCTGACTACAACGTTCTAAATTCGCAACACCGAGACTCAATTAATAAATAATTTATAGGCTTACATGTTTGAATCGGCCCTTAAAGTGTCCATAATTGGTGCCACCACGTTACTTCTATAAAAAGTGTTTTTGTTGTTTATTATGAGTAGAAGAACTTACTTGTTATCGTTGTACGAATAGTAGAAAAGTATTTAGTAATTTGTGGATTGACGTGAAAATGGAAAAGGCCCTTCTGATTCTTATGTATAAGTTCTGCAACGAATCTACAAAAATCATAGTAACGTCGTTATCAACATTTGTACTCCGACGTGCAGTGAAGTACACACACACGGTGTGGTGGAATGCTCAATGATCGCACCTTCACGCTATCTGGGCGGGCGGGTGAAGCTCTGCCAAATGACTGCTCACTTCCGGCACCCGATAAACCGGGCGGCGGCTAACGGGCGGCTTGTGCGACTGTACATGTTGCACACAAGGCTGGTAGTAGGTACCTGCATATGCCTGAAAGGTGGTAAAATAGTTTGATCATTATAACAAGGGGTATAAGAAGAATTTGAAAAATATAAAAGCATACTAAAGGGACACTGGACAAACAGTGGAGTCAAGATTGAATACAGTGGCGTGCACTCCATACATGCAAATAAGCACTGCATACCCTGTAGTCCCATAAATATATGACCCTAATTCCCTAGCCTATTATTTGTAAACATGAACCCATCATCGTGCACAGCACTTCTTCGGCTTTCCGTGTCTATTAGTTTAAGCGCCATCTATTTGTGGTTTTTGAAACTAAATTCACTTCAACCAAAAATCACAAGAACAAGAACCAACGATCGGCCGGGCGACAGAGGCGCCAATCAATTACCGCGTGTCCATAAGCAGTACTACGGGCTGCTTCTTTTTCATAGAACGAATCTCGTGTAGTACACATCAAAAGTGTGACTGTGTGCGTGAAAATGTATGCGCGTGTTTATGTTTTGGAGGCACTGCTTATTTGCAACCCGACCGACCGCGTAATGATTGCATTGAAGAGAGTAGCGTTTTTTAGTTTGCCCTTGCAGTTGCAGTTAGTTTTGTTTTGTTTTGATTGTTTTTCTTGGCGCAAGTTATTGACTATTTTAAGTTAAGTACATAAGTAATTATTTCGTTGATTTACTGTGAAAAATTCAATAATTTACATGCGAGACCTATGCTGGCAAAGTTTGTTTAAATAAATTAAAAATTGCCACTTTATCGAGGTTATCTTTTGAGGATAAAGTTTAATTAAATTGATTGCAAAGGGAAGATGCGTTGTGTTTAAAAACATGGTAAGTAGGTTATGAATGCCCCTCGTTCTTTTCATAAAAAGTTTTAATATAATTAATTATAACTGGCTAACAGCTTGTGTACGTACACACAAACCAATTGTATTGTTTTCTCTGCATTTTGTTTTCCAATCAAGATGATAAAAATGTTTGGATTTCGTTCAGTATAGGTTGGCAGATACCGAAACAGTGATAAAATTGGTATATTTTTTATCCGTGCCTACCCTGTCTAAAATCTCTGTGCACGCCACTGATTGAATATGATACCGATTTTTTAGGAATAAAAACATAACTAAGTGTCCTGCTTATTAAAACTTACTCTCCATTTGTTTCAATGGAAATATTTGTAAGATAAGTTAATAAACAAATTAATTTTGATTGAAAAAAAAAATCGGATTAGTATTAAAATCTGATAGCTTAGTTTTTAAGTTACCGACCTGAAATTTTCAATTACTGCCAGAGTTCCCTTCTATTGCCCAACTTTTACATATACTTAATAATCAAAGCTAGATTTTTCTCATACAAAGAAAACCTAACAACTCTCATTCCCAATTGTGGCACTCCAGTGCTTACCTTCACACAAACACCCCACTGTTCGAGAGTCTTTTACTTTGTCCCACGCCCACTCTTGGACAAAGATAGATAGAAAGAACATAGTGCACAACAACATAGTACGAAATCGTGGATAGCTAAATTGTTTGAATTCATCAAATAATTTTGTCAACCTAATGTAAACACTGTTCCGAATACTATTTCGATATTTTCATTTCTTACAATAGCTGCAACCATTGCTTAGCTAAAGCTCCCTTATATGAATAGAATATATCCTTCCACCATAATACGCATACTTAAACGCATGTATGGAGAGATTTCATTTCCAAGCAGTTGGAGCATTGAATAAATGAAGAATAAGCCAAACCGTAAACTGAAAGCCTGTATCGTAAGAGAGAGCCAGTTGATTAAAACAATGTTAAGATTACTTAACATTGTTTTTCAAATATATTAAATACTCTTGTCCGTTTTTCCGTTTTGTTGGAGATATCCAACTTTTCCTTAGTTCAGTGTGGTCGGGCCGAGGTGCAACCGGACGTGCCGCCATTTCCGACCCCACCTGTCGCCTCTACGACTTCCGGTCTGATCCTTGACCGGTTCCTCGCCTTTGTCCAGTATTTATGTCCTTCGCCGCCATTTGTTATTTGGAAGTCAAAGTTAAGTGTGAACTGCTTCTCGTGGAAATGTATTGAACATTCGTAACGTGGTCTGCGAAATAATTTATGTCCAAAAGCCAATGATTCAAAATTTAAATCTTGTACACCCTTTCAACTTGTGGTTTTAAAACTTATCCACTATTTCAATACTTTTTCTACAACCAAAATCTTATAGATTAGAAAATGTCAAATCTTTTTCATCATTATCATGGACGTTTCTAACCAATGAACAAGATTCCATCAGTCGTTTTTAGTCGCTCCAGTCGATAGTATTTATCTATTGTGAGACATAAGATTACCGAATCGAAAATAAAGGCTTTCTAACGCCGTTCAAGTTCTTCTTACATCTTTAACCTCGCCGATTACTCGCATTAAAGTGTTTTGATGTACTGATAAAAAAATACGTCTCAACAAACTTCAAATTTCTGTTAAACACTTGCTAACTCTCCTAGAGATTTATATACCTATCTGTAGATTGTGTATGATACAGTTGTTTGAAAGGTAAAACTTCAGAGATTCTGAATTAAATCGTCGCCGGAAGTTGGCGTCTTTGTTCGCTCGCACACAGCGCGCGGCGGGAATGTGAAAAATTGAAAATTGCATTTAGTCCGGCTATCTGGGGAACTAGTTTAGTAGTTGAGGTGTTTAGTTTCTTTGATCATGACTAGTTGATGAATGAATATTTTTATAAAAGGTTGTAGGTATGTATTCATTTTTATTATGCTTTATTTTCTCGTTCAGAATCAAATTCGAGATATTGCCAGCTATTTGCCATTCAACCACAGAGGAACGAAGCTATCAATACGCATTGGTGCAAGGGCGTCGCCAAGGGTGGGCCTAGAGGTAAAAAAATGTAGCTAACTGCAAAATAACTAAAGTTCTAAGGGCGTGCTTTTCCGATAAATGCCGCCCCATCTCAAAACTTGAATAAATTCACTAGGTGCTCTTGACTATACCTACAGTTCATATTTTTCTCATCCTCTTTAATATTAATTTGCCCCGCCCCCCTGGGCCATGGGCTGGCGACGCCCTTGCCCCTGTGGTCTAGTGGTTCGCCCACCCATGTAAGACGCAGGGGTTCCGAGGTCGATTTCCAGAGGGGGGTTCAATTTGTACTCGATTTGGTTGGTGGTAGGGCTTATTTCAATTCCGCCTGGCTAACTACAACCGTCTTACCTAGGTAAGTCTGAGGCCATAACAACAATTTAAAAATTGTGGTGTTCCGGCAGTTAGAGGTAAAATAGCCAGTTCCTCAGTGATGAGGATTCCGGATGTAGTGCGCTTAAACCTTCGGCATATTGTCATCACCTAACATCAGGTGAGGTGAAAGCCAAGCACTATTCCTTTGTGCAAAAAAATTAAGGACAAAAACCATACATAGGTTTACTTACCTAAAACACACAGTCATCAGTTTCGTGTTACTTTTGAAGTGTCAGTGTGTGAACGTTACTTAACTTTACAACTTCCAAAAAAGCAGTGAGCGCTAAAGTGAATTTAAAATACAGAAACTTTAAAATTAAAACTAATAATAAATATTAAGTGAAACATTAACAGGCTGGCTCCGTGCCAACCGCTCCTGCGCCATTAAGATATCGCTACCTGGCATGACCAGTTTAATTTCTCAAACTTTTCACAAATTCATTACAAAAGAGTTTTCATTTATCACCGCTTTAATTGTTAGCAATTTCAGAAAAATTCCCTCGTTACAAGAAAGTGTAAATACAAAGGAAATGGCAGAAACAATTGGTGCCAGCCGCTGGCGGCGCGCCAGTACTGCCAAGCCTCGCTGTTTTGTTGTTACTTACCTGTCGGCCATCTTAATCTCTTGCCTCTACTTATTTTGAAAATAAATTCGTTTTCATATTCATGTTAGTAAATGTGATTACAAAAGTCGCACTAATTAATCAATGAAAAGCAAGATGCACATAAGCATAATAACGTAATGCATCTAAAACAGATTTAGGTATGAAAATAGTACATTTTCAATCTGAAAAGATTATCTACTTAAAACCCGATTAATACATAAAATCTCCTTCTTCTAATTCCACGCGCATCAATTGAAAGGACACAAGTTTGTAACAACTTACACGCCTTTAAAAAAAATTTACTGCGTTACTTTTATTGGGAAAATTATACCTAGTTAAGTTGTTATATGCTGTTATCTTTTAGTTTTGCTGTAAAATTGAAAACAGAAATATTATCAAAACACAGTTTGCAATTCTCAAACCTGAAACGAAGAACACCTAAGTAATATCCTTTATTAGGTGTCTAGACTGAGTCAATTTGCTAAATACCTGGGCACAAAGGCGGTCGCCGGGCAAACAGGAAAAACTCCGCATTCTTGCCCACAAAGGAACTTTCTCACATAACTATTATGGGTTGAGGTAAAACTACTAATAGATTTTTCTCTTCAAATTGATTTTTGAACCTTCGTATTATCGTTTATCTAGTAATAATATTCATAAAAAGATAAATCAAGAAATCATTTATACAATCCAAAGACAACTATTGGTCAAAAACTATCTTCTATTAAGTCCAATATCGCCGAGAGATTGCGAAAGTCGGGGACAATCTAGCAAAGCCCTGGCTATTGAATTAGTTGGATCTTGAGGTGGCCTCGTCCACCTTCGAGGTGGATTTAATTGTCCGAGCGCTGTAATGGCCTCTTAACTTTTAGCCATTAAGTTAGTACTGTGGCGCTTTACCATTGTGTACAACGTGGTTCTACTAAATTTCTTGCAATTCAAAGTATCATCATACTAAACAGCTTATTACAGAGTAAAAGGAATTGATTTGTTATGATTAATTTCTACCTTGTTTTGCAAAAAACACAGTAAACTTACCTTGCAAAAAAACGGCAGTTTTTATGAAAAATCTTTCTATTTTTCTCCCAAATCTACAAATATTACACAGCATCAGGCTATACGAAGTGCATGAATATTTTTTAAGGAAACAATTATCTATAGTCACTCCCATCTTAGCACAGGAAGGATAAAGAAGAAAATTTTGTTTACCACATTCAAACGACTAAATAAAAACTCACTACACTAATCTTTTAATTATGGTAATAGTAGAATGCAATTACCTTAGTAGTTGGATGTCGATTGTCATAATTCTGTAACCATTGGAACACAGCGCTCGTAGGATCGGCAGTAAGTGTCGGAGAGCAATGGAGTCGTCTCATCGTTACTTTGTGGCTGATCTGCGCTCTCCGCTGCGATCCCACACACCTTAACGTCCCGCCGCAAATTACTAGCGAAGGGGCGTTTATCTACTTAAGTTAACAAAATCACGTGTTCCATTCAAAGTCAAAGTCAAAGTCAAATAAGCTTTATTCTAATAAACTTAATTATTAAGTACTTTTGATCGTCTATATTTTCCTACCACCTGTTCCAGACTTTTTTAGCTGACAAGAAGAACGGGCGCAAGAAACTTATCAGCTGTAACAGCCATAAGTAACGATATTTACAAACTTTAATATACAATATACTTTAATATTCAATAACTAATAATATAAAATGTCATCATCAATTTGTATTGGGGGTTTGTTTATATCTAAGTCTGTTCAAAATTAATACTTTTCGAGCTGTTGTTGAGAGAAGTTTGTCCAACATTGTCCATGTCCACTGCCCTTAGGAAAATCTAAACAAAGATATTATAGTATCAATAAAAGTTAAAAGTGCGTGCAAAACTAATAGCAGATTTATGGATAAACTTCTCTAGTAGAGCAGTTTGTAGTTGGGCAGTGGGAAATATAACCAGTTGAGCAGTGTGCAGTTTAGTTGAGCAGCGGGGAAAAAAGGATAATAATGTCGTTTTTACAACATTTCACTATCATCCTTGAAGTGGTCAAATCGCTGATCCCTCGCACCACTCAGCCGGCGAGACAGCCAGACGGATGGTTTAAACTAATCATATTAGCCTTAAGTGCATTTAGAAGATCTTTGTGGCGCGATAGCGGCCCAACTCGCCAGGTGCGGGTGATCCCTCGATTTCCACGATTCAATGCCTTTTAACTTGTTTTAACTCTTAGTGTGCCTTCTTCCATAGTCTACGATTTATAAGCACAAACTTCCGAATCAATAAAAAAATAGAATATAATTTCTTTACATGACCTGAGATTTAAGAACTTAACCGGAAGTTACAGTAACAGCTGCATACGAATGTTGCAGAAGTAAGGTTCTAACAGGATAACACGCTACTATCGTGCAATTTTCATTAATTTTCTGAAAATATAATAACCTTGATCTCCCAAAATACATTCAAGATACTTACTACTTATGTCCCCGAGTCATGTGTACGTGTTGTTGGAGCATTGTAGTCGAGGTGGAGTAATCCTGACGGATAGCGGAGCACCTCGCGCCAGCTTTGTGAGGCTATCTATCAAACGTATGGCTGATGGATCGAATGCTTTGCTTTTTATTACCGAGGATAATAATACCAATAACATACTGATTGCTTCAAAAGCTTTGAATAAAGAAGCACTAGTCAATTCCTTCCTTTTCCTTCATTCTGCACGGCGGCGATGGCAATGTTGTGTCTTCAAGCATGCATAAATAATTGCGAAATTTATATACATCAATAGTCTAGTTGTCCCGTGACCACGGGAAAGGTGTATAAAAAAACCCAAAAACCAACAAAGCAAAACTAAATAATTCTAAAATAACATGTGAATTAACCAATATACCTACGCGCTGTAATCCGTAAAAAGTGTTTTATTTCATGTCTAGTCATGTACGCGCGATATATGTATATAGTATACTATATGATATGAAACTAACGCAAAATAATGTAAACAACACACAAGAAACAATAAAATGTAATAAAAATACGAAATAACCAATGTAATAGTAATGAACAAAAAACTGAATTAGCCATTAATAATATTGTAATTTTGAAAAAAAACAAAAAAGCGCAATAAAAAAGGAAATGACATAAGTAAAGCGTAAAGCTCATAAAGCATTAGAAAAAAAAGAAGAAAAAAGATGGTATGTGCCATAGCCTTCTTTATTTCCAAGCCGTGAACATAAGTTTGGCAACGTCTGTTACTGTCAGTTCGTGGTCATGTCGTCGGCCAGTCTCCATACTAAATGTATGGGAATATTTCAATTTTAAGAGGTCGATATTTTTTTTCATTATAATCGTGTGAGGTTTTAAATATGAAAATAATTTAGTTCTTTTATTGAAATGCTTTGTATATTAAACAATAAGAAAAATATCAATGCTAACCAGGAAAAAATGGCTGTCAAAGATGTCATCTTTTTTGTTGATTTTCTTCAGCAGGGAGTTGATTAACACACCCTCTAGCAATAAATGATATATCATTAGAAAGGTCTTTTAAAGACAAATATTTTCTGTTAATATACTTTATATCAATTGTTAATACTTTTGGAGTTAAAGGTTATTAAAGTATAGAAGTGGTTTATTGTCTATGGGCGTTGATCTACCACACCTATAGAAATGAATGATATATCATAAGAAAGTTTTTTATATGACAAATATTTGCTGCAAATATACTTTCTATTAATTATTAGTATTTTCGGAGTTTTAGGTCATTAATGTTAAAAAAATTGGTCAAGTTTAGAGCGTTATAACTCTCAAAGTACTAATAGTTGACGTGTATAGTGCTACAATAAAGTGTTTCAAATTTAAATACCTTTCCAATGATATAAGATTTATTGCTAGAGGAGGCTTAGATCAAAATGCTCATCGTACTAAAGGACCCCCGAAAAGTTCAAATAATTTGACTCAAACCTTATGTTCTAATAAATAAATAATAATAATAAATATAAAACTTTATTGAAATAATCTTACATCACAATTTACAACTAGTTTAAACATAGATAAAATAGGAAAAACCAAAAATAAATAAGATTTAAAATAATTTTATACTATGTGCTTGACCACATGCGATGTTGCCGTTCTGCTCAACTTCAGGGCTTGGTAGATATAGAAGGCTATGTATGTGCCATAGCCTTCTTGTATGTGCTATATCTATGGAAAAAAGTAACAAAAAGCAAAACGAATTGGCAGAAAAAAGGTCCTGCCAAAAAGCGGGGAGCAGTTGTATAATTTAAAAAAAAACCTGTACGCGCGGAAGCCTTAGAAGTGTAGACATTCTATCGTTTTTTTTTGTAAAACTTGTTTAAATGTTAACTGCACTAGCAGTTTACTACACTTAAGTACATGATCACGGAAAACTCGTTTAGAGAGAAGAAAATAACCAAACAAGATGATGTAGGCCGCCAAAGATATACCTAATAAGTGGGACTTCTAGTAATGGTTGTTATAAGATGTCTAGAGAATGTGGGACTTATTTTATGATAGTTGACCTTCACCTCACCTGATGTTAAGTGACGATAAGGCCGAAGGTGGAAGCGCACCACACCCGGAATTCTCATCACTGAGGAACTAGATATCTTACCTCTAACTTCCGGAATAAAACATTTTTTAAATTGTTGTTATGGAGTCAGACCCAGGCGGACTTGAAATAAGCCCTACCACCAACTAAACCGGGTACAAATTGTACCCCCCTCCTTGAAATCGAACCGGAACCCCTGCATCTTAAACGGGTGGGGGAACCACTCGACCACACAGGCGGTTAAGACTGGACACCAATATTCTTAAGTCTAATTTGACCTCAATTTCAGCTAATAACAGGCGACCACAAGGAAATCTCAAAGTTCAACAAAAGTTTCAAATGAAAATTCAAAAAAGGAGCATTTCAAATTCAGCCGGCACTTCACAACTGCAGTCGGGCCACTCGAGATCAAGAACAAAGCGATATAAATCCGGGCCTTATCGCAGCGTCCGTCGCGCGTCGCCGTCGCCGTCGCATAACATTGTGCATGGCCGATGAGGGCGCTTGCACAAAATATTTGTATGTAAAGCAGAAAAGCAATCCACTTATTCCGTCTCTTACCTGCACGAGATAGTCGTCTGTTACAATCGCCCTGTCGCAGAGGGCACTGCGCCGGGCATGGAGTCGAAACTAATTACGCCCGTTTTTCTGCTAAATATAGGTAAGAGTTAATTTGACTTGGGATCGGGTATATTAATTAGGATAATATTAGTTTATTATGATTCAAGTAAAATACCGTCTTAATTCTCAAAACTCAATTTCCATTATGTCTACGAAATAAAGATGTCCTAATAAGTTTAACCATGATGCGTTAGAAAATTTGCACTTTGTTTAGAACTAGCGGCCGCCCGCGTCTCGTCTGCCTATAAAGATTTTTCATCATCGGGAACAGTACATTTTTTCTGGATGAAAGGCATGTATGTCCTCCTCTATACACCTTGACAAAGTGTTTGCAACATTTCATGACGTTCGGTTGAGTAGTTAAAACGTGAATGCGTAACAAACAAACAAACTTACTTTCGCATTATGAATATTAGTAAAGGATTAATCTAGGACTTCAAAATAACATTACCAGATTTTCTGATATTTGTTCGACTAGCTAGCTAGATACTAGCTAATGATTGTTATTGCATAATTATTTAGTTTTAGTTTTGCTGTGTCATCATCCCTCGTCGACTCCACGGAGGGCTCGTCCCACAATTTGCCGAGGACTTACCTCTTCATAAAGAGGGTTGGAATTTTTCTTTATTGTCCGGATTATTGAGCCGCTCGGAGGCTCACCGATCCAAGATGGCCGATCTTTATGACGTCATCCGACTCCCATTCACCTTTACGCTCTCATATTAAGTTATTGGCAAACGAACGGGAGATTTTTATACGAGACTTTTTACGACATATTTCCTGATTTTGTTAAAAAGCTTTTCGCGGATTACGCTTCTATAGTATGTTTGGAGGAGGATCGAGTAGAGATATTGTTTGCGATTACAATGGTGTTTGTCATGATTTAAAAATATTTATTCCAAATATTTTATTATTTGGAAAAAATTGTTTTTACGTTATTCCTACTTTCTAAAATTATGATAAAATTGAGTCTGTATGTACAAGTTACAAAACTACTTTAAAACTTTTTTGAAAAACAAAACTAAGTGTTGATCTGGATGACAAATTGATATCTGATTCGCTGTAAGAGCTCTCGCAGACTACAGACTTTCTATCGGCCGATAGTTGGGTCGTACCGTTTTTAATAAGTATGAAGAAACGGCCGATACCAAATCGTTGTAATGTGCGCACTTGCATACTTCTTCATACTGATTAAAGGTCCGACCCAACTATCGGCCGATAGTTAGTCTGCGAGCTCTTTATGCTGCATATAAATAAAACATCTTAAACAGTATACGTATCTAGGTAGATCTAAACTCTGATATGGAAGTGTAATATTACTGGATAGCATAAATAGGTGAAAATGAAAAAAAAATGAAGGTACTTACAGCAGTAACAACAACACGCAGGTTCCCAGCAATTCGTCGCCCCGCGTATTTCTTCTCGATTTGATGGCATCAATAGGCAGCTATCAGACGTCAATTTCTCTCCCTCGCGCGGGAGGTTGTAATGAATTTGTGAATATATGTTTACATTATCCCCATTGTATACTTTACCTTTGGCTCCGGCAATTTGAATAAAGTTGTTTTGCCGTGTCGTTGTTCGTAATATAGACAATTTTTTTCTGTTTTTCTTTGAATCTTTTATTGTAACTACCTATCAACGAATGTAGTAATCTAGTAATCATCAACTATTTAAATATCTAAATCTCTATCTAGTTAAACACACAGAGTTTTTTTTTATTCTTTCGTTGTTTTCAAGTGAAACTTTAGTGCATTCTAATAAAACTGAAGCAATATTTCCATCCAAAGTTTAGTTACCTACTATGAAAAATAATTACATTAAAAAGATATCTCCAGCTAAAGGTTCCTTCTTATCATTCTATGCATGCATAATGGTACGGAATTAAACACATGAATGTACTTTTGTTAGGATTTTATATTATCTGTGGTAATGCATGGCAAACTGTAGTCTGTGCTGGCAGCACTGCTCTCTCTCGTAGCGAACGTGCCTCTGTGAAAACATGTTAATTTTGTAATAATAAAATTGATTGTATTCTATTTCTATTTGTGTGTGGGACAATAAAACAAATATGTCTTTCAATAAGCATTTTATTCTAAAAATAACAACTTTTACTGCGTTCTAAGCGCCACATCTCTGACGCGGTGACACAGCGAGTGATCTAATCTAAGCGCGTTCCCAATCTAAACAGCAGCGGCGCGGGCGACTGCGACTGCGACCAAATAAATTATCATTAGTGTATGGACTCTCGGCGCATCGCGACCGCGCGACTCCCGACAAGGACATGGCATTTTTTCAGAGTTTACGGTGCGCATCTACACGGTGAAAGTAAAATTAAAACTTTTGTTAATTGTATTGCATGAGAATTCAAGAACGGTTGTGGTTAAATTTCGTTTAGAGTCGAGCTTATTAAAATCAAAATAAGGTCGACGTCTTCTATTGAAGTAGGATATTCTACGTTATATAATAAGAGCTAGCTTTTTTGCTTTAATTTCATGAGGAAACGTTATCATCTAGGTATAAATTCATATTTTCAGACATTTCAGAACTGAAAGAGTAAAATAAAAGTGTCAAGTTACCGCGTCCACTTCTAATGCGGCTCGCACACGTTGCGTTGCGCGTTGCAGTCTGCACTTAGGTGGGACAGCCCAAATTGAAAACGCACCCGACGGTAAACGACGTTGATTTGTCGCCGTTTGTTCCTCGAGAGCCTTCCCCGCTTCTAATATATCTACGGCAACAGCTTAATGCTCGAATGAAGTTTACAAAATGTAAAATACCATTGAAACAACGAGAAAATGTTTTCCTCTTTAAAGTAAAATACATTAACTGCCACAATAAAATATTGGTAACGTCATTCATAAATTTATAATTTGATGCCTTCTCTGCAGTATCACAGAACAAATAAGTATCTAATAGTGCACTATTATATATTCTGTGATAGTGCAGTATAAAGAATGTTCAGAACCTATTGGCCAAACTCGACAAAGTTGTAAAGAACTTCGTTATGGACCGTAGAGGTAGCCTTTGAGGTCGATGCTATTAAACAGTTGATGAAAATTTTAGACGTACTTATGATTTATTTGCAGAATCAATTAAATATTTTAATTGACACAAATCACCTAGCTAAGTACTGATACAGGGGCAGAGAGAAAGAGTCAGAAGTAGGTTAAACATTTTTTCTTATTTAATTTTGCCAGCAACAAAATTATCTATACTAGAGTCAAAGTAAGCCCCTTTTACGGTACTCGTGTACATACTTGCCTCAGTGACACTTCAAGTTTCAAAAGTAAACTTTATAGGTACCTAACACCATTTTTAAATTAGGTGATTTAAAGTAAAGATGTCAGCAAAAAACATCATTACTTCAGGGTAAAGTTCCTCCGGTGTAAGCCATAAATTGTGCAGGTACTGAGGACGCGGCGCAATCGACGGACGGAATTAATGTGCCGTTGCTAACTCGCTCGACGGCTCTGACACTTAAAAAATCTCTCTTTTTCTTAATTTTAACATCATTGCAAGGTGTTTAGGTTCGTGAAATCTGTGTATTTCATCGATATCGATGATATTTATTATCTTGGATCTCGTGACGTCAAGTTTGGCAATATTTACATATACCTCATTAGTTACTAATGGCTATGTGAGCTGTAGAACTCGTATTTGTGACATTTATGAAATTTTACGCAATAGCTGTTTTTTTACATCCCTAAGTATATTTCCGCCATTTTGGAAAAATCGAAAAAAAAATCGAACTTGCTCACAAAATTTCATAAGAATCGGTTGAGAAATACGATCCTTACCCCGGTCACTCACATGCGCACAAAGGTTCGTACATTGTACTAATGTTTTCAATTTTGTATGAAAAACCGACTTCAAAAAACCTGAAAACACAATTAGCTTCAAAAATAAATACCTCTAAAAAGTAAAAAATAATTTTCAAATCAAAAGATACGCATATCTTTGTAATAAAACACGTCTATTGAAGTCGGGTGGGGCTAGAGGACAACTTCTTTATTCTAAGAGCCCCACCCGACTTCATTAGACGTGTTTTATTACAATGATATGCGTATCTAATGATTTGAAAATTATTTTTTACTTTTTAGAGGTATTTATTTTTGAAGCTAATTGTGTTTTCAGGTTTTTTGAAGTCGGTTTTTTTGTTTTTAAACAATTTTTTATTTATTTCTTTTTAGTGTAAGTACCTTCTGTATTAGATAGTTTTACCTTTTTATGGGTATGTATATTATGTAAATTTAAGCGATGATGTTATGTATTTTTTTATATTTCACACTTTTCCGTGGTATAATACCACTAAAAACTCAATTTCTACTTTTCGTGCTGTTTGTTGTTAAGGAGTTCCGTCGTTCCTTCGCAGTTCAAGTCTAGTCCAAAACGTCCTTGACCATAGTTAGATACCTAATTTGTTGAAGATTGTCATAATCCTAGCAATATTTCAATCACTATACATTTTCTATTTGATTTTGAGGAGTTCCCTTGTGTATCTTTAAAATCCAAGGTCCAATAACAATGAAATTAAAAATGGTATCATCACTGAAGTATCGTCTTTCAAACAAAAAAAGAATCATCTAAATCGGTACATAAACAAAGAAAATATGGTCGATCATCCGTATAAGTTCATAAAATGGTGACAGTATTTTCAAGTTTTCTTGAAAAATACTGAACCGATTTCAAAATTTCAATAAATGAGACCAATTTGGGAACAAACCTGATCTAATAACGTTTGAATTACTTCAATCGGTTCAGCCGTCTTCGAGTAATCGGCGGACATACATAAAAAAAATAAAAAAAAAAACATACATACAGCCGAACATAGAACCTCCTCCTTTTTGGAAGTCGGTTAAAAATCACTCGCGAATGTCTTCGAATGTCCGTCCTACACTTGTGGGTTCGCGTATTTGCGCGAATGTGAGTGACCGGGGTTAGAGGAGAACTGCCGGACATTCGGACATCCGAAAGCATTTTTGCACTTTTCATTTTCAATTTGATAAAGATCAGAAGTTCTTATCTATTAGATATCTTAGATTTATCATATCATATTATATTAGAAGAATCTAATTATTTTTCTCCCTAGAGAGATCATAATGTCTCTCAAGAAAAAATAACCACCTGCGTATTTGACTTTTAACGACGGTTTTTTTGAATAAAGAAAATAATAACAAGACAAGCTAATCTTTGTCTTCATTCATATTTGGAACCTTGTTATTGGCCCCATATCGATAGTTGCCCCATCCCTACTTCTCAAGACCTATTAATAATTCGTCGCGAAGTTTTTAAGGGAGTCGCAGGACCGAGGCGATCGCCCTCGCGCCGCCGCCTCGTTGCTGACTGTACCTTGTAGGTAGTTTATTGCAGATCATATCCGGGTGAAACGATTCAGGATAGCTTGCATGATTTTTTAATTTGTACATTCATTATTATCTGAAGAAAAAACAGAAGGAAATTAGATTTTCTATGAAAATGCTATCATACAACCAAAACTTCTTATTTACTTACCCTATTTATTTGTCATAAAGAAAATCAATATTATCACAAAAGCCCTCATCACGAAAAATGAGTTATATTATACCTAATATAATTGAGTTTAAATCCGATAACTTGAATAATAAAATATTTAAATAATCAGATGTTATGACATTGGATAACCTTGCGTATAAAATCAAAACGATTTCCAAAGAAAAGTATTGACATTTGTGCTTTTTTACGTAGGTACATTACATACGTAGGTTTCATTTTCGATTGATTTTCGTGCTTAAAGTAATTTACATAAATATTCACTAAAAATTACTGTATTTCACTTTTCACCGTCATTCTTCAGCAAGTTTCAAACAAAATGCTCGTGTTCCCGTCCCACCTACAGGATTACTTAAAAGTTTCCCGCGTCCTTCCGGCGCGGCAGGAGACCTCATTCTTCAATACTCCAAGCAAGTGGGAACACTATATAAAACTCCATTTTTAACCGACTTCAAAAATTTGAAAAGGAGGAGGTTATCTATTCGTCGCGTATATTTTTACACCGATTACTCGAAGACGGCTGAACCGATTGAAATGATTCAAACGTTATAACATGAGGTTTGTTTCCAAGTTGGTCCCATTTTATGAAATTTTGAAATCGGTTCAGTAGTTTTCAAGTAATCTTGAAAAAACTCTCGTTTTCGTTACCATTTTATATGAATTCAGGCGGATTTTCAACCATTACTTATTAATTCAATAATGTATATAATGAATATGGCGGGAAATTGGATGTTGTGCTGACCCAGGAGTGCAATGATACTATAATTGTTGGTAATTCTGAGGATGGAGGGATAGTTCGCGTAGACCGTTATCATCCCCCTTTAGACATTACAATACACTTCGCGACCTGTGAACGCGCAAAACCACTTCAACCTAGTAACATAAAGTCCTCTACGGATTGGAACTTTAATATGGCTGATTACGATCAAATTTTTTTAGAGGTAAGCAGGCTTGACTGGTCTCCTGTTTTAACAAGTACAGATGTAATGGAAGCTATGCAAATTCTCTATGAAAAAATATATAATACATTTGATAAGCTAGTGCCAAAAAAACGTAGATCAAAAGTACCTTCGAAACGATATCCAGTCTGGTTTAATGCAAATATAATAAAGGATATTAACATGAAAATAAAGTTACACCGTGCTTGGAAAAAATCTAAGTGTCCTTCTCAATATAATCAGTTTAGTCAAGTTCGTGCTTCCTTAAAGGAACGTATTGCATTATCTTACTCCGAACACATTCAAGGTTTAGAAAATAATCTTAAATCGAACCCTCGGGCTTTTTGGCGTCACATATCAGGTCTTCGTAGTAGCGGTGGTTTTGAACCTAATGTCACTTATAAGGGTAACCAGCTCTCAGGCGCCAATGCTGCCGAAGCTTTCGCAAGTTTTTTCGAAAGTGTTTACATTTCTGACGAAACAATCACTGGTGAGGGTCCGTCGTATATATATGCAAATAAGAACATACATCCTGAACGGTATAGTCCAAGTGATATAGAGGCAGCTATTAAAAAG
This sequence comes from Agriphila tristella, assembly GCA_928269145.1. Taxonomy (NCBI): domain Eukaryota; kingdom Metazoa; phylum Arthropoda; class Insecta; order Lepidoptera; family Crambidae; genus Agriphila; species Agriphila tristella. The sequence continues at coordinate 367,185 of OV743440.1, read as the reverse complement.
CTTAAACACACACAGTCCATTGGCCCTGACAATATACCTACAACATTCGTTAAAGTTTGCAGTGAGCTTTTAAGTGTACCTCTCAGTCATATCATAAATTTGATTGTTAGCACATCCACTTATCCATCTCAATGGAAGATTTCAAAAGTAACACCAATCCCCAAAACGTGCAATAAAACTTCCGTTGAAGACCATCGGCCTATAGCAATACTTTCGGTATTTGCTAAAATATTTGAGACACTGTTGCATAAAACTATATACGATCAGGTTCTACCTTACCTTTGTGAAGAACAGCACGGCTTCCGGGCACAAAAGTCAGTAAATACTAACTTGCTTACTATTACCCAGTATGTGGCAACTAGCCTTGATAGAGGTCAGCAAGTCGATGTGTTATATTTCGATTACAAAAAGGCATTTGACCGCGTCGATAACAACATCCTCCTGGCTAAGCTCGACTCCATAGGATTTGCTCCGCAATTATTACAATTATTAAAAAGTTACCTCGCAGATCGGCGACAATATGTTAGGTACGGCTGCTATGTCTCAGAACCTTATGCAACTACTTCTGGCGTGAATCAGGGCTGGAACAAAATGGAACTGAATCTCTCGAAGTGTTTTGTAATGTCCTTTACTAGGAAGCACTCATCCGTATCTTTCAAATATAAGCTGTGTGACAGCGATATCTCTCGCACATCAAGTATGAGGGATCTCGGTGTCACATTTGACCCTAGCTTAACCTTCAACCAACACATCATCGAGATCACAAAAGATTGTTTCCGTCGTTTGGGTTTCGCACTTCGTAATATGCATGACTTTAAAAATCCTCATGTCATGAAACTTCTTTACATGACATTGATAAGAAGCAAACTAGAAACGAGCTCATGTGTGTGGAATCCACACGAAGCGAAATATAAGGTAATGGTCGAAAAAGTACAAAAGGTCTTCTTGAGGTACCTATACAAGAGGGTATTCGGCTATTACCCATTTCTGTATCCCACAAAATTTCTATTAGGTATGCTCGGTATGTGTTCGTTGGAGGTGAGGCGTCACAAGGACCTAATCCTGGCAGCCGTGGGGATCTTGCGTGGCAGAGTCCAGTGCCCTGAGCTTCAGGAGCAACTTCTGCGCCTGTATGTACCAGATCACTATGTTCGGCGCCGCGCCTGTCGACAACGGCGCCTGTTCGCCCCCCCCTCGGGCCGGACCGTCGCGTATAACCACTCGCCTGTCTGTCAGATGCTCGCGGGGCTCAATGCACTCCTGTGTCAGCAACCTGAGTGCGACGTATTCGCAGATAGTTGGGGAACTATTACGACTAAATGTTTGTCATTCTGTGAAAGTGGACATCCTTTTTAATTGTTTACTTTAAACAAAATTTTGTAGATTGTGTTGTCATACCATATTCAATTATATTGTTAGTATTTGTTTGTCTTAATGAAAGTAACTATGTATGTTAGTTATGTAATTGGGCGCCGCCCGTGTAACTAATAATAATAAATAAATAAAATAAATAAATAAATAAATTGTTTATGAAACGATTTAGATGATTCTTTTTTTGTTTGAAAGAATCCTTTAGGATGATACCATATAAATTTCATTGGTATTGGACTTTGGATTTTGAAGATATATGAGGGAACTCCTCAAAATCAAATAGGAACTGTACAATGATTGAAATATTGGTAGTTTTATGACAATCAAAAACAAGTTAAGTACCTATTTATTGTCAAGGACGTTCTGGACTAGGGTTGAACTGCGAAGGCCCAACGGAACTCTTGTGGAAATTGAGTTACTCGGGGTATACCATTGAAAAATGTGAACATTATAACGTTTTATATTATAAAATCATCGCTTACATACCTACCACAAAAAAGTTTAAAATAAAAAAAATGTTTTAAAAAACAAAAAACCGACTTCAAAAACCTGCCTCTAAAAAGCAAGAAATAATATTCAAATCATTAGATACGCATTATCATTGTTATAACAACACGTCTATTGAAGTCGGGTGGGGCTAGAGTACAACTTCCTTTTTTATTCTAAAAGCCCCACCCGACTTCAATAGACGTGTTGTTATAACAATGATAATGCGTATCTAATGATTTGAATATTATTTCTTGCTTTTTAGAGGCAGGTTTTTGAAGTCGGTTTTTTGTTTTTTAAAACAATTTTTTATTTTATTATTTTTAGTGTAAGTACCTTCTATATTAGGTATATTATTATAGGTATATTATTGGGTAGAAAAATCGGCTCAGCCAAACGTGAGATATTCGCGGAGAAACATACATCCATACATGTTAAACTGAGGGAGAACCTTTTTTTTTGAAGTCGGTTAAAAAGACTACACTAAAAGTACCCCTTTCCCAACAAAAAGAAACATCTAATTCGGTTCATAAATAACAAAGTCGTCATGTGAGTTGATGAAAATCATAGTATTTTCAGGATTTCTCGAAAACTACTGAACCGATTTGAAAAAAAATTAAATGGGACCATCTCGCAAGAAAACTCAATCGAACATAAAAAGAATCATCAAAATCGGTTCATAAATGACGAAGATATGCGCGAACAACGATAAAAAAAAAACATACAATCGAATTGAGAACCTCCTCCTTTTTGTGAAGTCGGTTAAAAAGTTTTTTAAAAAAGCACCACAACCTCCTTCAAAAACCTTAAAAGGCAAGAAATAATATTCAAATCGATTAATTAAAACACGTCTATTGAAGTCGGGTGGGGCTTTTAGAATATAAACAATACAATGAGTAAAAAAATACTTCCAGCTCCACCCGACTTCAATAGACGTGTTTTAATATTAATTAAAACACGTCTATTGAAGTTTTATTTTTTTATAGAGCTGTTTTTTAAGGTTTTTGAAGGATGTTGTGCTTTTTTTAAAAAGCTTTTTTTTATTGACAAATATAATACTTACTTATTAAAAATTCAATCAACTACCATGTTCGCTAAAATACTTATTCAATAGGTAATATAAGGCCCAATTTATATTCATTTGAGTGACGTAGCTGAATGAGAAACAGAAAAATTAACGGATCATTTTGTATTTTAACTTTTCCAGTAGGTAGATGTTTAATATTCTGTAACAAATATCTACATTTTATTAATGTCGGTCTGTCCTGTACTGCAGACTAGATTGTGATGTTAATTTATCATAGGTGAGCCGCATCAGCACTCGCAAACTTTTTAAGAGCCCCACCGTCGTCTTTTTTCGCGTCCGTCAAAACAGGAAGTCGCCTAAAGCGCTTCCGGCCGATAACAACATCCGGCGTAAAGTTTCCCAAACTTTCGCCAACTTTCGGCGAACTTCGAGGGAGCAGGTGCTCGTTTCGGATAAAATTTCCACCTTTTGTTGGGCCGCGGATTTTTATGGGGATAAGTTTACAGGGTTTTTTCCGTGGATCACGCCTTAGCAGGAAAGTTTGGATCACCGGACGTTGTTAATGACGATAATCTCTGTTTAAAATCTTCTAACTTCGTTTGCTCCTTCAAAGAGATTGTGTTTGGAAAAGTATTTGTAATTTTTTTAAACGGTTATGATTACATGTTCTTTATTATTTTCATTTGATAGAAAAACTTTACACTGTCTGCTTGGAATCAAGATAACAAAAAGGATGATTAAGTATTTAATAAGCACATCTTTTTTATTCTGATCAAAAGCACTACAAAATGTGAAATATGACAAATGACAAAGTTGTAGAAGCTGGGAAACCTCAAATAATTGAGAAAAATATTATGATTTTCCTCTATAAGAAATACATTTCTCTGTCACTGTAGCAAAAAGTAAGATCTCTTTTTAACCATTGATGGATTGAGTGAGTCCTTCTCATTTGGGGCTCAGTCCTCCTCAGCTAAGCCTCATCAAATTCCCGTCACGATCACGACACCTCAACAATTTAATTAGCAGCCGTCCATTACGCCAATCCTCTCATCTATCACCATAGTTAGATCCAACGGCTAATCTCATAACTCTCCACATTAAACAACAATTTAAACAAGACTCAGGTATCATAATAAATCTTCGGAATTGCCGGCGGTACTGCCGACTCAATATTTCATTCTGCCAACTTATTGATACACTTCAAACAGTTGATTCTGACCCCAATTCTCATCAAGATAGGGTAGAGGTATGGTGCTTAAAAGTTTATGTAATGAAGTGCAAAATGGCCGGTGGGCTTATGCAGGTACACAGGGTGATTCCGTCAGATATTAATCCATCAGATCTTGATGAGATTCAGTGGCACGGAGTAATATGTTCCGTAAGGTGCCGTGCGTAGGGGTGCGAACGTCTTACGATTAGTATCGATAAGTTCTTGGACATTTATAAGCAATTTTATGTTATCTGTCTACCTTACCTACCTATTATTTATCGAGTATTACCTGCTATGCTATAGGTACTGTAGTACTGTGCTTGTACTTGTTACATAGATAAATAATACTTAAGTATTGCTAAAACTCAAAATGTATGGAGATTCACTACGTTAGGGTAGATTTTGGGCTTATCTGTACCTCAATTTATTTCGTAAAAATAGTTCAACCTGTGATTTTTTGGCTTAAGCTATTGGAATGTTCCAAATGTACAAAGCATAATGATAAATCACGTAAGTAAGTAGTTCGTAGTTGAACTTACATACAAAAAACAACTTGTGAAGCAAAGCATTAAGCACATCGTCATTGAAAAAGTAAACTTCAAACTGCCAAAAGTTATTTATCTTTTCACACTCTTGTAAATTATCGACATTTTCATCGACTTTTATCGACGATATCAATAAACCCAGCGGTGCCGAACGTCGGCGGCGCGTGCCGCGGCATCCACCCGCCGTCTTACGAGAGGTGTGCGCGCCACCTTGCGATATCGATAACTTATACACTGCAACCCTATATGATATTGTATTGATACTCAGAGTGAATTTAGGGTTGAACCCAACCTAACACAAGTAAGTTGTTAGATTAAAACAGGCATTACTTTTGCGGAAGTTGGTTTCATAATCCCCCCTAAAGCATAATGAAGTTAGTCCAACACCCGCAAGATAGATACCTATTAAGTTAAGTGTCTCTGAAACTTACATCAGAGAATAGTGTTTTACTGTAGGTAGCAACGGCTGTATGGTACGGTCCAATTCACTTATGCAACGGTATTTTGTTTATTTGCTAAGATTCTCAACCTGTCGATTTTTGCGGACATTCACTCCTAAATAGCGAAGCGTTGCGGAAGCTTTTCCGCTCGAAAACTCGTCAGCGGAGTCCTAATCGAGTAATCGGCTCAGACAGGTGGACGTTTTAATTCGCGACTAATTTCGCCGGTTGACAGCTAAGCGGATTGCAACTTACTAATTAGCCGACAGCAAAAGTTGCGTTCCGCTGGGCCGGTGACTAATCTGTTACGAGTTTCACGTTAATTTATTGCTTGGTACTGATGGACTTGACGGGGAAATACTTTAAAAGCCTTTATTGATCAAATTGAAACTTTTCTTACTCAAAAAGTACATACATTTTGCCAATTTGAAATAGATAAGTATTCATTTTCTTGTATAATTCTTACGTACTTATTCTACAAATACCTCTCGTTGATTTTTTTTTAACACGTGTCACAAGAAGAGAAAATATCTGAAATTTCATATTCATCGTCTCCCTGCAGTAGGTATATATCCCAATAATAGTTTTACCCAAAAGTAATCGTCGTCCGAGGGGAGCTGCGACGGCGAGGTGTGCTGCAGCCTGTAATCAGGCAAATCACAGGAATCACAGACACCCCTGATTATGGTGCAATTCACCCCTGATGAGACACCTACCTTGTTATTTGCCACTCACTTTGTTTATTCACCTTAATGATACGTATTAAATTAATGGTGTATAATAAGAAAATTATCATTATAGATGTCCTTAAATCACAAAGGCAGTCTTGTCAATGATTCAAATAATTTTTACAATCAATAATGTCAATGTTTAGTGTGGTAGGTAGGTAGGCTTATAATAATTAATTAAGACGCCACTATGTTCACTGTTGAACTATTTTCTTGTGATCTTTTAACTAACATTTACCAGTTCGAGTTACAAGAGTCCACAGAGAAACCTCGTGAAAGCTAAGGTATACTTATTTTCCAAAAAGCGTGGACATTTTCTGCAGTACAATAGTGCTGTGAAAGTGAAGGGTTGCGTAGCGCCCCCTAGGGGCTCGTACAGGTGATCACAGGTGCTGTCACAGCCCATAGATTTTTATCGCCCCACCGCGGGCAGGGACAATAACGGGAAAACGAAGGGTTTGCTGCCGAGGTGACAACAATGATTGTTGTGATTGTTATGACCGAAGAAGTTACGTAAACTAGTTTGAATAAAATCCAGCTTTATAAGACTCCTTTGTCGCATAGACCAGACCTGTCGCTTTTCAAGTGACCATTATCATTTTCTGCCAACTTGAATTGCAGCGATTTATTTTACTTTTTATATAAAGTTACCATTTTATAAAGATTCCTAATAGACTTAAATAATACAAACATCCACAAAGCAATAACAAAACCATTTCGTATTCTTCTACTACATGGTATACTTAGTTGACGTGATAACGTTCCAGATTTTATTGATAAATGAAAAAATTGAGGGTCGAGCGGCGCCCTTGAAATTATTTAAAACGTTTAACTCAAAAGTATCTTCGTCTACCTACTTCTTTTACTTATTTAAAAGATAAGAAATGAATATATTCATCAACTTTGTCTAGGGATACAGGTTTAGAATGCTGGTCAGATCAGTTGGGTGTGTAAAGTGATTTGAATCTTCTCCATTCACTCCCTGGATAGCCATTATCAGATCACAGCACAGTACATCCCTGCCAGGAAACCAAGGCTTCAAAGTGACCTCGTTTGTATGAAAATAACACCTGTATCCCTAGACAAAGTTGATGTCGACTGTGGAAAGGAAAAAATGCTAAAGCGCCACTTTGGCTATTATGAGTTATATATATCATTGGATAGCGCTTTTTTTTCTGCGTCGATCTGTCTAGGTTTCAAAGCAATCGGAGCACTTTTTTGGCGCTTTAGCATTTCTAAAATTCAACGTTTTTCACAAATTTACGCTGTCAATATGACTAAAGCGACGTATTTTTATTATTTTTGTAACAAATGTAGCATAAGAATTTTTATCCGGTCCACCTTTATTTCATTTGTACCACTTGAGCAATTTTCGTTTATTCAAATTTGAAAAGTAATGGTGATTTAGTAATTTAAGCATTTTATAGACTACAATGGTTTGGCGCTTTAGCAAAACATCATTGGTTTAAGAAGTAAGAACGGTTGGCGCTTAAGCAATTTTTGCTAGCTGTTTGTGTTATTATTACTCTAGTACGTTAACGAAAATACTACTCTCAGATTTATTGATGCAACGTATATTACAATACAGAAGTCATAATTTGACATTATTTCGATTAACTGAAACATAGTAATACTAATTACTTCACGCTTCCAAGACACTCAATGGGAAGTCACCGATTTTGATGCTTCCCTGGTTTCACCCACCCAAATAATGTTGACCTCTGCACTACTCAGGTCGTCGAAGTATAGCTCTCAAACAGCTGAATAACAACCGATCACTACAGAACTTCTTAGAACGCGTGATAAGCCAATACTAAAATCCTCCAGAAGCTTTTCAATTCCGTCATCGTTGAAGGCAGAACGCCGAAGGCATGACTCTCTTAAAGAACTACAGACCCATCTCACTTCTGAGCCATATTTATAAGTTGTTTTCGAGAGTCTTTACGAATCGTCTCGCTCGCAGGTTACGCGACTTCCAACCTCCCGAACAAGCCAGGTTCCGTAAAGGCTTAGCGCCATGGACCACATCCATACGCTGCGGCAGGTCATACAGAAGACTGAGGAGTATAATTTGCCACTCTGCTTGGCGTTCGTGGACTAAAAGACAGCCTTTGATTCAATAGAAACCTGGGCGGTACTGCAGTCTCTCCGGAGGTGCCAAGGGTAGTGGACTGCAGGTATATCGAGATGTTCAGGTACTAACACGAAAATGCCACCATGTCGATCCGGTCGAGTACGAGTACAGAACTAGAGCACAAATCCAATGCAACTGCAGGGAAATGTAATTTCTTTGAAACTGTTCACTGCTGCATCAGAGGACATCTTTAAACTCTTAAACTGAAAAGGACTCGGCATCAACATTAATGGTCAATACCTAACATATCTTCGTTTTACCGATGATATAGTACTGGCTGAGATCTTGGAAGAACTGAACACAATGCTCGAAGATCTCAGTAGTGCTTTGCTTCCCAAAGAGTGGGTCTCAAGATGAACATGGGTAAGACGAAAATTATGTCGAATGCGCATGTTGTGCCCGCTCCAGTTCATGTTGAGAACACTACACTTGAAGTTGTGGGATGGGCAGCATTCGGGAAGCTTTGAAATATCTTCGCTTCAAATTTACCTTAGTGTCTCAAGACGAAAGTCAGTGCGTGTTGTCAGTGATAATGAATTACGGCAGTGAAACGTGGTCGCTCACTATGAGTCCCATAAGGAGGCTCAAGGTCACCCAGCTTGCAATGGAAAGAGCCATGATAAGCGTTTCCTTGCGTGATCAAATCAGAAATTAGGAAATCTGCAGGAGAACTAAAGTTACCGACATCGCTCGAAGGATTGTTCAGTTGAAGTATCAGTGGGCTGGACACATAGCGAAAAGAACCGACGGCCGTTGGGGCGGAAAGGTTTTGGAATGGCGACCCCATACTGGACGACGTTCCGTGGGTAGGCCTCCGACAAGGTGGATCAACGATGGTGAAGGTCGCGGTGCGCCGCTGGATACAAGCAGCGCAAGACCGATCGTCGTGGAGATCCTTGGGGGAGCCCTGTACCCAGCAGTAAGTGTCGTGAGGCCGATATGATGATGATTTTAATATTAGCCAGCAAGTTTTCAGAAAAAATAATACAGCATTAATTTTCACCGTGCATCACCATCACCACACCGCACTGCAACTTGCAGACAAATTCCAATGTGATTTGATCGGATGGCAGTAGCCGAGCAGTAGCATAGCAGTAGCCTCTCCAAAGGCCGCCGTTTACAGTCCACCAGGGCGATGCCCGCGCGCACCAGGGCGAAATAATAGACAATTAACTGAAACATAGTAATACTTATTACTGATATCGATAAGTAAAAAAGAAATCTAATATAGAGTAATTGAGTTGGTGTTCAGCAATACTTGTTTGCATTTATTCTACAGCATTGGTGCATTTAAGCAATTTTCCCTAAAGGGTTCGGGTAAATCATCGCCAACATGGGTAATTGAGTAAACTTTTCTTCACTGCATCTGTTAAAGTTAAGGTCATTAAGCATTTTGTCATTGCCCTAGAAAAGATCATTGCGACTTATAATCAGTTTTCACTGACTGGGTTCTTACAATATAGTGGACATAAGGAATTTTTTCCTGACTGGAGTTTTCTCAAAAAAATAAGTATTTTTGCTTAAGCGACAAGTATTTCGCGATATAATAGAATTAGAAACCAATGAGTATTTCCTAAATTTGGGAAAAAAATAAATAATATGGTCTTTCATACACATGAATTTGCTCACGTTAATAACAAAAAAGTTATGATTTTTTTTCGAAAAAAGCATTTTGGCGCTTTAGCATTTTTTCCTTTCCACAGTCGATGTGTGAAATTGAACAATCTCTTTTAAGAATGAGTAAGTAGGTACTACCTATTTTTGGATACGTCGTCACTGGTTAACCGATCTTCACAACTGCGAACGGTTCACACCTTTACTCCACCTAAAGCGACCTCTTATAAAAACAATGCGCTATATGAAGCTGTATCGAGGACTAAAGCGTCCGTTAGCTGCAGAGGGCCCTAAGCACCTGGGAGCCACTTAACCCGTCTGCAAAACGCTGACTGTTGTTCTCTGCACGTGTGCCCTAATGCACCAGGCACGCTGCCATGCCGATATCGATGAAAACTTGAATCTTATCGACAAAATTCCGTATTAGGTTTATGAAAAGAGAGAAAACCCAAAATCTGCTATGATTAATATTTGAATGCATCGATCAAACGCTGGCTACTTCTTGCCTTCGCGTTATTTCATAAGTTTTACTTATCAGTTACATTGCCAACCCAACTCCCCAGCTTATGATTTTTAGTGGCAGCTTGTTTAGCTTTGCTTAGTTGCACGCGCTCCGCTCTAAACGCAGTTTAGCCTAGCTTGCGTGTTGCATGTGGTCTGTCCTAAGATTCTGTTAATTATTCTTTGTGATATTCTTTATACTTATTTATGATTTTTATTTACCGACTAGCTTCCGCCCGCGACTTCGTCCGCGTGGATATTAGAGAAAATCCTTAGGGAACCTTCAACCAGGATCCGACCAACCGTTTTATACGCGATTAGGCGGGTCCCCACCAAGCGCGCTGCCTCGCGAGGCAAAACATTTGCGACGTGTGACAGGCCTCGCACGAGGCTGCGCGCTTGGTGGGGACCCGCGTAATCGCGTATAAAACGGTTGGTCGGATCCTGGTTGAAGGTTCCCTAAGGATTTTCTCTAATATCCACGCGGACGAAGTCGCGGGCGGAAGCTAGTTTATTACAATAATCAGAATTAGGTCCAGAGATATTAAGAGTATCACGTTCCCGTTTCTTTACTCTTTCCCGTTTCCGTCCCCGCCCCCGTTCCCGTTCCTGTTCCCGTGTCCGTCCCCGTCCCCTTGGGCTGAATCATGTCCACCGTGTTGGACTTCAAAACAAATGTCATTTTCGCATTCCTCATCCCATAAAACCTCAAGAACGACATCCACATCGGCTTTCATGTTTACTTACCCCATTTACCCCCTAACGGATGATTTTCAAAATAAGAAAATATGTGTTTGCCTATTTATTTTTAGACATGCTCCTACGAATTCTTAAGCTGTAAACTATGTAATGTCTATTTTATATTATTTTTCCATATATAATTTGTACCCCATTTTCACCCCTTTAGCGGTTAAATTGGACTTCAAAATTAATGTCATTTTCGCAATCACCATCCCATAAAACCTCAAGAACGACATCCATATCGATTTCTACGTTTACTTAGCCCATTTACCCCCTAAGGGGTTGATTTTCAAAACCACAAAATATATGTTTGCCTATTTATTTTAAGACATGCTCCTACGAAGTTTTAAGTTGTAATGTCTATTTTATATTGTTTTCAATACCAAATTTAAATCCAATTTTCACCCCTTTAGGGGTTAAATCATGTCGACCGTGTTGGACTTCAAAATAAATGTCATTTTCGCAATCTTCATCCCAGAAAACCCCAATAACGACATCCATATCGATTTTTAGGTTTATTTACCCCATTGCACCCCCATTTCATCACCATGGGGGTTGAAATTATACCAATACAATATGCGTTGCGTTAGATTTCCATCCATAAGCCTAAATTACAAATCTAGCGATTTCTACTTCAAAAATGAAGGATTATCTTCTAAACACAACTTCATCCCCCTTTTCCCCCCTTTGGGGGTAGAATTTTGAAAAACGCTGAGACACGTATTTATTTATTTTCAATCATCAGCCTAAACACAAAATTTGAAGATCCTAGCTTCAAAACTGAGGGACTTTCATACAAACTTTCATCCCTTATTTCATCCCCTTAGGGATGGAATTTTCAAAAATCCTTCCTTAGTGGATGCCTACACTGTATAAAGTATCTGTGTGCAAAATTTCAAGTCTCTAGGTTCAGCGGTTTGGGCTGTGCGTTGATATCTCACTCAGTCATGACTTTGAATTTTATATATATAAGATTATTTTAGTGGTGAATATTGACTTTATCGATACAGGCGTCACGTCCGCCACTTGATGTGGCGCGGAGTGGGCGATTGACCCGAAGCGGCGATACACCGCCATCGAGCACGCGCCGCCACTCGCCGCCTATCGCCGCCCGCCCGCGGCCGCACTGGGTCACTGGGACAGGTAGGGCTAGGTTAGGCCGCTCTGTTACCCCATGTTGCCTACACAAGTGGCTTTTCTAGGTAAGTGCTTCAAATTGTTTATCGTAGAGAATTATTTAAAACCTGTCTTACTTTAAGTTCAGTAAAATTACGGATTCGCAAAACATTAAATGCTAATAAGCTGTATTTTTGCATATCTCACTTTGATGTGATTATAAACACTAAGTACCTATATTTACGAATACAAAAAATACAGCGTTAGGTACTTTTTTGTTTGATTTAGTCACAATTGAATTATAGTTGCATATCAAGCAAAAAGTAAGGAAAGTATGTAATTAGCAATTTTGCTAAAGTAACCAAATCCTTACTATTATAAATGCGAAAGTCCGTTTGTTTGTTTGTTTGTTACGCCTTCACGTCTTAACTACTGAACCAATCATCATGAAATTCATTTTCATTGCACACACGTTGTCAGGGGTACAGAGAAGGATATAGGGTACTTTTCATCCCGAAAAAAGTATTGTTCCCGAGGGATAGTAAAAAACATTTCCACGCAGACGAGGTCGCGGGCAGCCGCTAGTAAATTAATATTTTGGTCAGAAAAGTAAAAAAATAATTAGTAAAAATTTGTTGGATTCATTTACAAAATGACAGAACGATCAAAAGAAGAAAGACCGCTATTGCAAATTATTTCGATTTCGTCATACGAGCTCCCGTAATTTTACTGAACTATTATATTTTTTTTAAGACAGCATGTTTCGTTTGTGAGTAAACTACAAAAGTAGGTAGTAAAGAAAACAACAGTATCATGTATTTATGGAAAATTTATTCGTGATCGAAGTAGTAAAATAAAAACTACTATCAACACACTACGTGTCCGTGAAGTAACTCTAGGTGCCTCGCGCGGTAAGGCACGCACTTACACTTACACTTATGACTGTGGCGGGGTGACGAGTATCGGCAAAATTATTTTATTTTATTTCAGTTAAGTTAATTTTTACATTAGTTAATTTTTTTTTAAGTAATATGTTGAAAAGCATTTCTTTTTTGACATAAAAATTTAAACATTTTGGGATCACCCCCACCCCACCACAAGTCAAAAAATAAAATATACAATAATTAAAAAATCATATTGATATCTGTGCCAAATACTACTTAATTTTAATTTCGGAGGGCTCATAATATAAAAGTAAAGCCCTATTCGTCACAGAAACATGACGAAATCAAATTATACAAAATCCATAATATTCATCAAAATTATTAACACAATACACGATCTATGGCTAAAATAAACTATGTCATTTGATATTGAGAGAAATAAAATGATTACATCATTTCAAACAAACGAAGTCTTTTGGACGGAAATAAAAATAAATACATAATAATTAATGACTTAAAATTAGCAGTCTAAATACAAAATCATAGGAGATTCTAACGTGTCATAAACGAGATTATGGGAACCTAACTAAAGTATCTTAACATTTAGTTTGTATTTTTTACTAGCCACGAAATAAGTGTCGATCGACCGCGACTCCAAACGTCAGAACCACCATCATCAGCCTAAAATTGATTACCATTGATGCAAAATATATTACGCAATCTTACTTACTTAGGTGATTTATTGTTTCATATTTAAAAAAAAATCAATACCAGACGCAACCACCTGTATAGACGTTCGAAGGATCTTTCACTCGATTTTTCTAAACACACGTAATTATAAATTTCCTTAATAATAAGCAGCGTTCCTCTTAACATACGCAGTAACATCTCATTATGTTATAAAAAACTGCTGAAGGTCAATAATAAGATACAATGCATAATTATTTTTTGGTCAAGCAACATCCAATATTTTGGATCTCAGAACTGAAAAACTAAAAAATATGATTTATGTCGAAATTGACGAAAATAATGTGCTTATTTTCGACATAAATCATATTTTCTTACTTAACTTCACGACTTTAACTAGGATTTATAATAGCCAGTCGCCTTTACAAGGTCAAATAAAGTATGGCAATATTTAATAACAAATTAAGTTTCAAGAAGAGTGAAGTGAATGTCAATACATAAATGTGTGTACAACCATATTAATCTGAAGTACTAGTTAGTGAAATACAGCTAAGTACAAAAATATAAGTTAGAAAAGCGAATAGGAAAAGTGTCCGCATGGCACTTAGTGGGAGAAGTACTTTAGAATTACTTTGTGAGCGTTTCATATTTTTACGATGACAGTTGAAACTGCTAAAGTAATACGATCAGATTCAACGAAATATTATAAAGTTAATGGAAGAGAACAAAATTAACTGACATCAAATTTATCATAATATACCTATTTAGGCCAGTAGATGTAAGGTGTAATACTAATAAGCACATGACAAACTTGTCAAGATTTATTTATTTAATTACATTACTAGCTCTTTCTTTATAATATTTCGATGTACCAATTTATACTTCAAACATAATAGTTCACTTACGCCGCGGAATAGTTATTACAACATATGATTCTAGGTAGCACTCTGAAGTAGGAAGTACGAGCTAAAGTTTATTATAAATGAGTACGAAGTGATATGAAAATGTACAACCAAATATGTTTGTACCTTCTTAATTAATATTTGTTTACAATCTAGTTGTGTCATGCATTGTAAAAAGTCATTTCGAAGATGACAAATAAGACTGATTTAACCTCGTTTCCTTTTTTTATTTTTAACATACTTACAATATTTCTCGTTATGATTAATATTGTTTTGTAATGTGAGCACCGTTATAATTGGGCACTTATGTGATGACAATGTGGCAATGTGATGTAGTTCCTATAATTTAAAAAGCATTCTTTATATTTTGTTATAATTTTACTTTTTATCGTATTTCGAGAGACCTTCACTAAGTTCGTTTCGATTAGCTATCGTTAAAATATCCTGAAAGTTTATTAGGAGATCGGTTACCAGTCACTGGTCGAGATAGTTACGTTTAATCGTTTTAATGTTTATGTGGTTCTTATGAGACATTACTAAAAACAGTTTATTTATGGAAGCATGCAGTGACATATTTCGATTGATATAATTCAACCTTATAGTGTTTATATTACTAATTTTCGAATCAGAAGCAAGTTTCTCTCGATTTATCGATAAATGTGTTTCGATAGAATCCTATATATCGTGCCCGTATTCGACTAAAAAATCGGACTAACTTTGTAAAACAAAATGATAAAAAAATATCCTTTTATTTTGCAACTCGATAAAACGGAACTGAATGAATTCATATGAATGTTCATCGATTGTCTAATTGAGTTCTAGCGAAACTAGTGACTGATGTATAATCGACCACATTGGCGCTTTACTACTTCTTAGATTTAAAATCGCTTGCACGTGTCGCGGCGTCACTTACATAGATTTAGTTGTTCTTTGCTTTTTGTTCGCGCTGAGGTGATGCGCGCTCACGATCTTTTTTGCAGAGTGGTGAAGCACGTGGAGTGGCCGATAGTATAGTATAGTGTGTGTGTGTCGGTATTATATGAAGAACTCCCTGCGCTTGGTGACGCGCGGGCCCGTGGCGGCGGCCAGTATAGTATAGTGTGTGTGTGTCGGTATTATATGAAGAACTCCCTGCGCTTGGTGACGCGCGGGCCCGTGGCGGCGGCCAGTATAGTATAGTGTGTGTGTGTCGGTATTATATGAAGAACTCCCTGCGCTTGGTGACGCGCGGGCCCGTGGCGGCGGCCAGTATAGTATAGTGTGTGTGTGTCGGTATTATATGAAGAACTCCCTGCGCTTGGTGACGCGCGGGCCCGTGGCGGCGGCCAGTATAGTATAGTGTGTGTGTGTCGGTATTATATGAAGAACTCCCTGCGCTTGGTGACGCGCGGGCCCGTGGCGGCGGCCAGTATAGTATAGTGTGTGTGTGTCGGTATTATATGAAGAACTCCCTGCGCTTGGTGACGCGCGGGCCCGTGGCGGCGGCCAGTATAGTATAGTGTGTGTGTGTGTCGGTATTATATGAAGAACTCCCTGCGCTTGGTGACGCGCGGGCCCGTGGCGGCGGCCAGTATAGTATAGTGTGTGTGTGTCGGTATTATATGAAGAACTCCCTGCGCTTGGTGACGCGCGGGCCCGTGGCGGCGGCCAGTATAGTATAGTGTGTGTGTGTCGGTATTATATGAAGAACTCCCTGCGCTTGGTGACGCGCGGGCCCGTGGCGGCGGCCAGTATAGTATAGTGTGTGTGTGTCGGTATTATATGAAGAACTCCCTGCGCTTGGTGACGCGCGGGCCCGTGGCGGCGGCCAGTATAGTATAGTGTGTGTGTGTCGGTATTATATGAAGAACTCCCTGCGCTTGGTGACGCGCGGGCCCGTGGCGGCGGCCAGTATAGTATAGTGTGTGTGTGTCGGTATTATATGAAGAACTCCCTGCGCTTGGTGACGCGCGGGCCCGTGGCGGCGGCCAGTATAGTATAGTGTGTGTGTGTCGGTATTATATGAAGAACTCCCTGCGCTTGGTGACGCGCGGGCCCGTGGCGGCGGCCAGTATAGTATAGTGTGTGTGTGTCGGTATTATATGAAGAACTCCCTGCGCTTGGTGACGCGCGGGCCCGTGGCGGCGGCCAGTATAGTATAGTGTGTGTGTGTCGGTATTATATGAAGAACTCCCTGCGCTTGGTGACGCGCGGGCCCGTGGCGGCGGCCAGTATAGTATAGTGTGTGTGTGTCGGTATTATATGAAGAACTCCCTGCGCTTGGTGACGCGCGGGCCCGTGGCGGCGGCCAGTATAGTATAGTGTGTGTGTGTCGGTATTATATGAAGAACTCCCTGCGCTTGGTGACGCGCGGGCCCGTGGCGGCGGCCAGTATAGTATAGTGTGTGTGTGTCGGTATTATATGAAGAACTCCCTGCGCTTGGTGACGCGCGGGCCGGTGGCGGCGGCCAGTATAGTATAGTGTGTGTGTGTCGGTATTATATGAAGAACTCCCTGCGCTTGGTGACGCGCGGGCCCGTGGCGGCGGCCAGTATAGTATAGTGTGTGTGTGTCGGTATTATATGAAGAACTCCCTGCGCTTGGTGACGCGCGGGCCCGTGGCGGCGGCCAGTATAGTATAGTGTGTGTGTGTCGGTATTATATGAAGAACTCCCTGCGCTTGGTGACGCGCGGGCCCGTGGCGGCGGCCAGTATAGTATAGTGTGTGTGTGTCGGTATTATATGAAGAACTCCCTGCGCTTGGTGACGCGCGGGCCCGTGGCGGCGGCCAGTATAGTATAGTGTGTGTGTGTCGGTATTATATGAAGAACTCCCTGCGCTTGGTGACGCGCGGGCCCGTGGCGGCGGCCAGTATAGTATAGTGTGTGTGTGTCGGTATTATATGAAGAACTCCCTGCGCTTGGTGACGCGCGGGCCCGTGGCGGCGGCCAGTATAGTATAGTGTGTGTGTGTCGGTATTATATGAAGAACTCCCTGCGCTTGGTGACGCGCGGGCCCGTGGCGGCGGCCAGTATAGTATAGTGTGTGTGTGTCGGTATTATATGAAGAACTCCCTGCGCTTGGTGACGCGCGGGCCGGTGGCGGCGGCCAGTATAGTATAGTGTGTGTGTGTCGGTATTATATGAAGAACTCCCTGCGCTTGGTGACGCGCGGGCCCGTGGCGGCGGCCAGTATAGTATAGTGTGTGTGTGTCGGTATTATATGAAGAACTCCCTGCGCTTGGTGACGCGCGGGCGCGTGGCGGCGGCCAGTATAGTATAGTGTGTGTGTGTCGGTATTATATGAAGAACTCCCTGCGCTTGGTGACGCGCGGGCCCGTGGCGGCGGCCAGTATAGTATAGTGTGTGTGTGTCGGTATTATATGAAGAACTCCCTGCTCTTGGTGACGCGCGGGCCCGTGGCGGCGGCCAGTATAGTATAGTGTGTGTGTGTCGGTATTATATGAAGAACTCCCTGCGCTTGGTGACGCGCGGGCCCGTGGCGGCGGCCAGTATAGTATAGTGTGTGTGTGTCGGTATTATATGAAGAACTCCCTGCGCTTGGTGACGCGCGGGCCCGTGGCGGCGGCCAGTATAGTATAGTGTGTGTGTGTCGGTATTATATGAAGAACTCCCTGCGCTTGGTGACGCGCGGGCCGGTGGCGGCGGCGAGGGCGGCGGCGTCGGGGTCGGCGGCCCCCTCCGCGCCGCGCTCCTCCTGCGGCGCGACCAAACGTTACATACTTCCACTTAAGCTAGGGTTTCCTAGGATAGCGGTGCCGTCATATTTCGCGCGTTGAATGTTGTCTATGTAAACCGCGCCGTATTGATTACATAGACAACGTTCTACGCCGCTAAATTACAGCCGTAATATGAAACCCAGTTTTATCGATATGTTCCGGATTCGTCATGTTCCTGACTCGTCGTATTCCAGATTCGCCGAATTCCAGATTCGCCAATTTCCTGATTCGTCGTAATACGTACAATCGATAACATTGGCACTTTACCATTTTTAAGTTTAAAATTAACGCGCGCCGCGCCGTCACGTTGCTCATGTCAGAAATGATCTCACAATAATTGGTGTTGATCTCACAATAATGTATGTTTAAGGTATGGTTATCTTCCGAATGCACTTATGAAAACTATAGTTGTGCCTATAGTTAAAAATAAGCTTGGTGGTCTTGGCTCCTCTTCCAACTACCGTCCTATATCATTGGGTACGGTAATTGGAAAGGTATTAGAGCGACTGCTTCACCCTGAGTTGATGAGGAATGTGCAGATAAATGATGCTCAGTTTGGATTCCGTGCCGGTCTCTCAACAGATTCTGCAATAGTATGCCTAAAAGCGGCTGTTAAATACTATATAAGTCGCAACACCTCAATATATGCCTGTTTCCTAGATCTAAGTCGCACATTTGACTTAGTGAATTATGACATTCTCTGGGCCAAATTACATGAATCGCGAGTGCCATTACAGGTCATAAATCTGTTGAGATACTGCTATGGAAACCAAACCAATAGTGTAAAATGGGGCGACGCAACTTCTAGTGACTATAGGCTAGAATGTGGAGTACGTCAGGGGGGCTTACATCTCCGGATCTTTTTAATATTTATGTAAATGGGCTGATCGAGGAACTGAGAAGAACCAGGGTGGGCTGTCACTTAGGTAACGTATGTCTAAATAACCTGAGTTATGCTGATGACATGGTTCTTCTCAGTCCTTCGATCAAAGGCATGAGAAAACTGCTTTCGATTTGTGAGCATTATGCTAATGCTCATGGATTGAAATACAACGTTTCCAAAACTGAATTGATGGTATTCAGGTCTGGTCAGGGTCCGGAACATGTAAGTAATGTACACTTGAATGGTACAACTATCAGGGTTGTGAGGCAGTTTAAGTACTTGGGCCATCTCTTGACAGAAAAGTTGCAGGATGACTGTGATATGGAGCGTGAAAGAAGAGCCCTCGCTGTTAGAAGCAACATGCTCGCCCGCAGGTTCGCAAAATGCAGCAGAAGCGTCAAGATCACGTTATTTAAGGCCTTCTGCCTCGGTATGTATACTTGTCAGCTGTGGGTGAACTACACTCGAAAAGCATACAGTTCCATAAGAGTTCAGTATAATCATGCATACCGAGCTCTTATGAAGTTGCCGTGGAGCTGCAGTGCCTCTGGCATGTTTGCTGATGCGGGGATTCCGGACTTCTACGCGGTTATACGATGGCGAATCGCCTCCTTTTGGGAACGAATAAGGCGATCAGAAAATTTAATTCTGAGGGCTGTCTCGCGTGATACGATGAACCCTATATACGCTCATTGGATTTCCGCGTACTTGAGTCGCAACAGAAAGTAATTAAGCTGTGGTTATAGTGTATAGAGTACTATGTATATGTCGCAGGCGTATTGTATATTTCGCCGTATTACATAGCAACTAGCTGTTTTAAAAAACGGCGCCGTATGTAATGCGGCGGATTAAAGATACGCCGTATTCAAAACGGCTGATCAAAAGTACGCCGCATTGAATAGAGTGCTTTGCGATTTTCAATACGGCTAGCCGTAATGTAATTGGGCGGTTCATAAGCCGCTTTTCCGTCAGTTTTTAGTACTAATTATCAACACTCGCGGCGCTGCCTACCATAACAATAAAAATGGCGTCAAGTGCGGATATTGAATCGAAAATAAGTAAGAATGTGGATGAATTAAATGAAGAAAACGTGCCAAATGTGTACAGATAATTGTTTTAAGGACATTTTTTAATGTGCAGTTAAATAGTTTCTACGCAGCTCAATGCAGAAGTGTGAAAAAGCCGTGGATCAAAGAACGAGATTAAAACTGCTAAGGTGGCAATAGTTTCTGGTATTGTGCGGAATCCTACGCAATATTATTGGTGTGAAAAATACAACGTAATGAGTGTAGCTAGTGAAGATTAAATAAACATATTTCGGAAGACTATTTGGGCAGTGCCCAAAGAACAATATGTTGATCCATTAGGGTGTTGTTGGGGTTGCCCCGCCGCTGTAGTGCATCAGGGATGTTTGCAGAAGCGCGGGTAGACTGCTTTTACGCGACTATGCGGAAGCGATGCGCCTCCCTGGTGCGCAGAGTGAGGGAAAGCGCCAACAGCATCCTGAGCATGATAGCAAGCAGGCTGGACTGTCCGTACGTGAATCATTGCTGCGTAACATCTGCCGGGGTGGTGCGTCGGTGATTCGCGTACGGACTGGTGGCACCATTATTTATCATGATAATAATTACATAATAATATTAAATATGATTTTACTAACATAGGATAAGCTAAAACTTTGTTACTAACAAAAATGAGTCTTTGTTACTTGAATTTAATAAATAATAATAATAATAATTACATATACAAAAAAAAATACTTATAAAAATATTTAAAACTATTTAAACCAAATAAATTTGCTATATGTTCTAGTAAGTCTAACTAATATTACAATTTTACAAACAAGAACCAAACCGTTTTTGTACGGTATCTACTTATTTGATAGAAGTAGTACTTATACATTCCTTAAAACTAATAAAAAGAACACAATATGTTTCGTACTACTTACTAGGTGCTTTAGAAGTTACTTAAACCTACCTTTTTTCATAATTATTAAAATTAAATTATTTTCAATTAAGCACTGTTTTATTTTGTTAGTGTGGTCACTCTACAATAGAACTTTGATACAAAACGGCTAAACGTGCTCCGCCGTATTGAACAACGTATCACATTGTCAATCTGGCGTATCGTTGACTCGCCGTATTACAATACGGCGCCGTTTTCTAAAACAGCTAGTTGCTATGTAATACGGCTAAATATACAATACGCCTGCGACATATAGACTGACTGACATTCTTTTTACCGACTTCAAAAGGAGGGAGGTAGGTACTCAATTCGACCCGTTTTTTTTGTTGTTTTTTGTATGTACACCGATTACTCGAAGACGGCTGAACGGATTGAAATGATTCAAACGTTATTAGATCAGGTTTGTTCTCAAGTTGGTCCCATTTTTTAAAATTTTGAAATCGGTTCAGTACTTTTCAGGTAAACCTGAAAATACTGTCGTTTTCGTTACCATTTTGTGAACTTATACGGATGATCGACCATATCTTCTTTGTTTATGTACCGTATTCTTTTTTTGTTTGAAAGAGGATACTTTAGAGATGATACCATTTTGATTTCATTGTTATTGGACCTTGGATATCAAAGATACGCAAGGGAACTCCTCAAAATCAAATAGGAACTGTATAGTGATTACACAAAAAAAAATTGTTTAAAAACAAAAAACCGACTTAAAAAACCTGAAAATAAAAACAAAAACAGCTTCAAAATTAAATACCTCTAAAAAGCAATAAATAATTTTCTAATCACTAGATACCTACGCATATCACTGTAATAAAACACGTCTATTGAAGTCGGGTGGGGCTGGAGGACAACTTCTTTTTTTTATTCTAAGAGCCCCACCCGACTTCAATAGACGTGTTTTATTACAGTGATATGCGTAGGTATCTAGTGATTAGAAAATTATTTATTGCTTTTTAGAGGTATTTAATTTTTAATGTTACTTTTATTTGACTTCCTTTGTGATTTATTTATTTTTATTTAATAAGTATATTTTATACACACTGTATGTAATATTGTACTATGGGTTTTTTGCCTGCAATAAATCATTATTTAATGATCAAACGAACTTACCCTAAGTGAAGTTCGATCTTAATTATCCCGTCTTCATCTCCCGAGATTTAATTTGTTACAAAGTAGTAGCTCTGCTATACGCTCGCACTATATCGCACGTCTTCAGCGCTATAGGAAGGAAAAGGAAAGCAATAGCTACCCCCTCTCTGCCTCCGACCAGCGCTGCCCGCCGCCGCGTCAACCTCATTCAGTTTGGAGTAGTAAGTAAATACATTGATATCTCCATCTATTATAGGGATACGGTTGTTAAACAAACAACTAGCAAGGGAGGGTTGGGACTTTAAATCTCTTCGATGAAGACGGGATAATTAAGATCGAACTTCACTTAGGGTAAGTTCATTTGATCATTAAATTATCCCGTCTTCATCTCCCGAGATTTAATTTGTTACAAAGTAGGATGTTTAGAGAAGATATCAATGTTATTAGAGGAACCTTTGTTTGTTTATATAAATAAACAAGGGTTAAGTGAACACACATTAAATTATTATAAGGATTAGTTAAATAAGATAAAAATAAGTCAGTGCTCCTGCACTGCAACTGCAACATAATAAAAAATTGTTTTATTACAATGTCGGTTCTGCAAAATTAGAGCCCGAATCCTGGAAACTCGCAAATATTGTCGATTGTCCAGTCCAAACAGCAGATTGCGAATAGCATCCACAGAAAATTCGACACACAGACTAGTAATTGAACAAATTTTTCGTCACAAATGGCAGCAACTTGGCCGCCGCGCCGATGTAACCACATGTTACACAACATGATAAACAGGTAATGAGATTAATAAAAAAAATTCGGTGTAACATTCCTCCATTATAAATTTTATCAATCGGCCGAATGTTTGTGACGAGGCAGCATTGATAAGTTTTTTTTTTTTGGGGGGGGGGGGGGGGTGTATTAGTTCATAAGGGCGATAATATTTAAGATAAATAAATAAATAAACACAAATAATTTTATTACAGAAATAAAAACTCAAAGAATGGAAAGTTCAACAAGTTGAGACTTACAGAAGATGTGATTAAACATCTGTCATTTAAATTTTAAATAATAAATTATTTCGCCAAATCTTACTGTGTTACCTCAGATAATATAATACAATACGGAGTTGCTTAATTGAATTAAGTACATGATCTGTATTCATTCACTTGTAGCCAAGGCTAACAAGGTGACCAATGTGTGCTTAATTGTTCAAAATGTAAGTTATTTGGGAGTAAGTTCAACAGGTAAACTTAAACTATTGTAAGATCCAACGGTATCTAACGGTAATGTAACGGTAGTGTAACAAACATATCTAAAAAAAAAATTTTTTTTTTTTTTAGGTTACCATTGCCGCTGATATGGATTTAAAATAATTAGGAGATATCTGAGCAATGATTGTATACTGGGATTCGTTTAGAAAGCAGTTATTTAGAAATCCTATTAAATCATTAATTTATATAAAATAAGATATTCTTTCTTGGCACTATTTCCAATAAAAATATAGATTTGCTTGCAGTATTATTCAAATACTGAGGCAAGGTATCAATAGACACTTCTAACGCTTGACTAAAGAAACTTGTTTTCTAAGGAACGTTTGCCCTTTAATATTCAGCCAGAGAAAACTGACAGCGAGGATGATGTTTCTTTCTGCGAACAGATAAAAATAAATAAACGTTTGTTGTGACTATTACCATCGCTATTTCTTTAACAGCAAGTTGATTAAGGTTTCAACGAGGGAATGGAGTTGCCTGTCACAAGTATATTATTATGTTTACTAGGTAGCTTTAATAATATTAGTTTATTTAATGTATTGTGTAATTGCAGAAATAATAAACTTTAATTTTTTATTTTATTTCATTGAGAAACCATGGCTGTGATAGCTATTATGTCATTTGGCTTTGTCATGTCCAATAAAATAAGTTTTTTTTTTTAAATAAGTAAGGAAAAATAAAGCTGGGGAGGCGTTATTACGCCTATTGTTAATCATAACACTGCCATTTCTCGCGAGCAATTTAGCAATTTAATTTAATTGCAAGCAATGAACACCACTAATTCGATTCATTTATGAAATGGCAGTGGTGTTATTAATATACAACAAAAACTTCAGTATAGGCACCTGCAGACAGACGGCGTGGTGCGCGTCCCAGCTATATCTAGCACAGTCGCAGTGGTAGGCGCCGCCCATCGGGTAGCAGCCCATCGGTGCTAGTATACGCACGGCATGCGAAGAATTTTATAACAAAAAGCAGATCCAGGTCATTAATGAGCAGCAATTATTCCTGGTTTGTGCAAAATCTTATATTGTCTCACTTTGACCGGCTGCTGCGCAGTCTTATTGTCAAAGCAATGGAGAAAGTATTGAAAACTATTCGTTTATCATATTGATTTAAACGTATCAGGAAAACAAATATTATTTTTCCACCATACAATACAAAGTTGACAAGGTACATAGTACGATGTAATACGTAATTATTATATTCATTATTTTAAATAGTTAAACATTAATGCTCAATATGTACAAGCCTTAAGCTTGTCCAATATTAAAATTTTAAGTGTTAAAATAGTAATGCTACCGCAGTACAAACTCCTGTAATAGTTCCCAAGTATCTGACAAAGTCACTAAAATGTATTTTATTTGATTTTAATAACTTCTTCTAAAAATATTTTGTTTGTCCTTATTTGTCAATATACTACTAATTTTAGAAATTCAATACAAGGCCAAAGAATTTACATGTTTGGCTGGGACTTTCTTGATAGTTAATGAGGATCTTAAATATTAGAATCATTGTTTTTATAGTTTCTAATACTTGAAAATTTGAGAAATTTTGGTAATTAATACCCAGACATAAGTGTCATCTTAATAGGGTATTGAAGCCTGTAATTAATGGGTTAAATTATTGGTTTAAAAATCTAGTAAAGATGATGATTCTGTGTAGTGCTGTGAAAAAGCCAAAGAATAAGACCCAAAACTCATGAAGTTTATTGACTTAATAACATCTTTACTAATATTAAAAATGCAAAAGTCCTTTTGTTTGTTTCTTTGTTACACCCTCACGTCTCAACCACTGAACAGATCATCATGAAATTTTTATACACGTTGTCTGGGTTACAGAGAAAGACATACGGTACCTTTAATCCCGAAAGGAAAATATTGTTCCTGAGTAGGGTTGGGTAAATTTCACGAAAAATTTCAGTCTGTGAAATATTTAGAATAAATTTCATTTTGGTTTGAAATATTTCAGTTTAGGGTGAAATTTATTTTTAAGTTTCATCTGACCTTATTAAACAAAATTACTTGCATTTTGTCATTATAATCAACATAATTATACAACAAAACAATAAACAAATAAGTTGACGTATATTACGAATAGCTTGGCTATTTTACAACTTTTAGTAACAAAATATTCAGTGTCCGTTTCGATTGTCGGCCACGATGGCGTAGAAGAAAAACGACTACGTCAATATAACGAAGGAATATGTAGAAAACTAACAATTAAAGTCGCAAAGTAGGTCCAATATTCAAAAAGTTGTAAAGGTTTAACCGTGGCCGCGCGATCGAAAGTGGAGAACCGCGCGGCCATGCAGTTCTCTCAAACGGAGCTTAGTAGGGGTCCTATTCTTTTTGATAATCGCTGATACGATTTCGTAGAAAAATGAAGAAAGTATAAAAAGCCCTAATGTTTGGATTTCTCGACCTAAATACCGCGCCATAGTCCACGCGGTCAAAACGTGGAGAGCCACGTGGTCACGCAGTTCTCTGAAAAGGAGCTTAGTAAGGGTCCCATTCTTTTTGCTAATCACTGATACGATTTCGTAGAAAAATGTAGAAAGTATAAAAAGCCCTAAAGTTTGGATTTCAAGACCTACATACCGCGCCATACTCCACGCGGTCAAAACGTGGAGAGCCACGTGGTCACGCAGTTCTCTTAAAAGGAGCTTAGTAAGGGTCCCATTCTTTTTGCTAATCACTGATACGATTTCGTAGAAAAATGTAGAAAGTATAAAAAGCCCTAAAGTTTGGATTTCAAGACCTACATACCGCGCCATACTCCACGCGGTCGAAACGTGGAGAGCCGTGCGGTCACGCTGTTCTCTTAAACGGAGCTTAGTAGGGTTTCCATTATTTTTGCTAATCGCTGATACAATTTCGTAGAAAAATATAGAAAGTATAAAAAGCCCTAAAGTTTGGATTTCACGACCTACATACCGCGCCATAGTCCGCGCGGTCAAAACGTGGTGAGCCGCGTGGTCACGCAGTTCTCTTAAACGGAGCTTAGTAGGGGTCCCATTCTTTTTGCTAATCGCTGATACGATTTCGTACAAAAATGTAGAAAGTATAAAAAGCCCTAATGTTTGGATTTCAAGACCTACATACCGCGCCATAGTCCGCGCGGTTGAGACGTGGAGAGCTGCGCGGTTACGCAGATCTCTTAAACGGAGGTTAGTAGGGGTCCCATTCTTTTGGCTAATCGCTGATACGATTTCGTAGAAAAATTTTGAATGTATAAAAAGCCCTAAAGTTTGGATTTCAAGACCTACATACCGCGCCATACTCCACGCGGTCGAAACGTGGAGAGCCGTGCGGTCACGCTGTTCTCTTAAACGGAGCTTAGTAGGGTTCCCATTATTTTTGCTAATCGCTGATACAATTTCGTAGAAAAATATAGAAAGTATAAAAAGCCCTAAAGTTTGGATTTCACGACCTACATACCGCGCCATAGTCCGCGCGGTCAAAACGTGGTGAGCCGCATGGTCACGCAGTTCTCTTAAACGGAGCTTAGTAGGGGTCCCATTCTTTTTGCTAATCGCTGATACGATTTCGTAGAAAAATGTAGAAAGTATAAAAAGCCCTAATGTTTGGATTTCAAGACCTACATACCGCGCCATAGTCCGCGCGGTCGAAACGTGGAGAGCCGCGCGGTCACGCAGTTCTCTTAAACGGAGCTTAGTAGGGATCCCATTTTTTTTTGGTACTCGCTGATACGATTTTTTAGAAAATTTAGAAAGTATAAAAAGTCCTAATGTTTGGACTTCACGACCTACATAGCTTAAATGCTCTATGGCCGCGCGGTCGAAACGTGGAGAGACGCGCGGCTAGGCAGTTCTCGCAAACGGAGCTTAATAATAGAGGTACCACTCCGTTCCTTACCACAAAACGGCAAAAAAAACACGTTTGTTGTGTGAGAGCCCCACTTATTCTGTTTTTAGTATTTATTGTTATAGCGGCAACAGAAATACCTACATCATCTGTGAAAATTTCAACTGTCTAGCTGTTGTCGTTATTAATATCGAGCAAAACACGGCAAAACAATCACGTTTGTTGTATGGGAGCCGCCTTAAATATTTATTTTATAATATTTTTAAGTATTTGTTGTTATAGCGGCAACAGAAATACATCATCTGTGAAAATTTCAACTGTCTAGCTATCACGGTTTATGAGATACAGCCTGGTATAGCTCGCGCAACATAACTTGACCCAATTTTTAGTACCACGTGACCTGCGCACTACAATTTTTGTACTGAAAATTGCTACTGCGCAAGCTTTTTTGTCTATGGTTTGGTTCAAGTTATGTTGCGCGAGCTGTAAGTAAAGTGCAAAAATTAGGGCTTTATTTATACTGTATAACTAAATTATCTACGAAATCTATACCTATCTACCAAAAAAAATATCAACGAATTTTCGAACCTGCTCACAAAATTTCATGAAAAACGGTTGAGAAATGCTACCAGTAGAGGAGAACAAACAGCGCCGGAAAGCCGGACTAAATAAAATGTTTCTTTTACATAATTATCTCCGCATTTTGAAAACTTAAAAAAAATGTTCTAAAAAAAACTATATAATTTTCAAACCTCACAAAACTTTACGAAAATCGGTTAGGAAATCTGACCTGTAGAGGAGAACAAACCGTGCCAGAAAGCCGGACTGAAATGTGTTTTTTTTACATATCTTCGCCATTTTGACTAATTTCGAAAAACTGGCTTTACAATAAAATTCTGTATAATTTTCGAATTTGCTCACAAAATTTCACGAGTGTCGGCTGGGAAATGCAGAATAAACAGCGCCGGAAAGCCGGGCTTAAATATGTTTCTCTTACATATCTCCGCCATTTTGAAAAAAATCGAAAAACTGGCTGTTCAATAAAATTCTATATAATTTTCGAACCTGCTCACAAAACTTCACGTGAATCGTTTGAGAAATGCGACTTGTAGAGGAGAACGAACGGACAACTGGAAGGACATACGAAATAATTTTTGCCCAAGCTGAAGCAGAGACGCATCTCTCGCGCTTCGCGTAGGTACGCATAGTTTCATATAATATTTAATTTCGTTGAGAAATTACTAATATAATATTACTTTAATACGTTAAAATATTAAAGTAATTTAGAAAATGAGGAATTTCTAGTACTGGAAATAAATTTCACTCAAAAGTGAAATATTTCAACCCGTTTTGAAAGATTTCATAAATTTCATATAAATTTAATTTTCATTTCATTGAAATTTTCACTGGACCCATCCCTATTCCTGAGGGATAGCAAGAAACATTTCCTTGGCGGCCGCTAGTCTTCAATACTTTTTGCGCTGTGCGTGAAAGCAACCGTTCTCAAGGACTAATAGTTGTGCCATGACATTATCAGGACACATGTTATGAGTTAAGTCGTTCTAGCATCCTCCATAAAATGTTCAGAAAGTACCCACATGTTCTATTTTCTATTGTAAAGAAAATAAAATATATTTGTTTATTTTTTAATTTAACTAACTGAATACTTAGGATTAGTATTGGAAAATAACCTCAAGCACATAACGGTCGTTTGATAGTTTTTACTCGAATCGAGAACGTATTTTAGCTGACCAGCTAAAAATACAGACAAGGTACAGACCTTATGTTCTGATCCGGTAGCGCGACGGTGCCGACGGTGGTGATCACGGGTAGCCCTTGGAGCTGGAAGCTGCAGGTAGGTGCCGCAAGGCTGATGAAACACGTTAAACTGGCCCTGCTGATTGTTGTCCGTCACCTCGGCTCAACTGCTTGTGTTCCAAGATATGGTTGTGGTTGTTGTGGCAGACCCCAAGTTTAGAGAGAACTGAGCAGTAGGTGTCGTCGCGCTGACGGTCTTTAAAGACACTGTTCGAACGATTTTCAGTAGTGGCATAATATATGATAATAGCATGATTCATTTTCAACGAATCGGAGACACAGCCGTGACACACTCTGTACATGAGAGTTCGAGCGCCAGCGACCTTGAGCCAGAGCGTGTAAGCGCTAGGGTTGATACCGAAATGGAATTTAGACTTGTGGCAAAGGAAATTACATAGTAGGTATGTTAGGAAATAAACTTGTGCAAGGACATGTTAATGAAAGATAGGTTTGATTTATAATAAGTTTTTGTAATCTTTTAATTATATAAGGTAAGTACACATCATAAATTGCAACCTTTATACTTTATTTTCTGTTATTTATCATATAATAATTTTTTTAATCTCTTAACGTGTTAATGAAGGAAAGGTTTGATTTATAATCATTTTTATTAGGGTTCCGTACCCAAAGGGTAAAAAACGGGACCCTATTACTAAGACACCGCTGTCTGTCGGTCTGTCACCAGGCTGTATCTCATGAACCGTGTTAGCTGGACAGTTGAAATTTTAACAGATGATGTATTTCTGTTGCCGATAAAACAGCAAATACTAAAAACAGAATAAAATAAATATTTAAGGGGGGCTCCCATACAAGAAAAGTCCTTTTTTTTTGCCGTTTTTTGGTACGGAACCCTTTGTGCGCGAGTCCGGCTCGCACTTGGCCGGTTTTTTTATTTATTGTCAATTTTACCTACTTGCGAGTTTACGAGGTTTAATCGTCTGAAATCCTTATTTTCAGAGCTTTTTGTTATAATTAAAGTCAGGTTAAAGGAACGGTAAGGGCATGACTAATATTTCGTATATTTTAACTTATAAAATAGTCGATAAATATTTATTTTATTAAAATTCAAAATATGGTAAAGTTGCAATAGTAGGTCCCATCAACTATGGCAACTTTGACATATTTTTGTTATTTTAAAATAAGATATAAATTTATCGCTTACTCTATAGGTACTTACTTTTCTGGATCACTGGGCAATACGAAGAAACTTTTATCAGGATTTTGTTTCTGGTTGTTGCCACAGCCATAAACACAACAATAACGCCCACCGCCGGGCATGATTAATTATCTAACAATTAAATAATGTAAATTAAACGCGTATCTAGTCAATCCGTGCGAAATGCGGTACAATACGGATTGCGGTGGGACAAGCGAGTGGCGAGCGAAAGTAGAAAGAACCCTTGCCCGAGTAAGTCGGCGACTAACGGCTGCACTCCCCGCGCGCCGCGCGCAGCCCCCGCGCGCCTCCAGACACGCACACATAGCCGCGAGCGATTTTACGAGCATACATGCGCGAGTGTCGTTTCTTTTCGCGTTAGAGTATATATTCTGTGTCGGAGATGAATTTGCCGGTAATGTTTTTTTTAATTTTACTGACCATAAGGGCACCTTTAACACTTGTGGGAGTGTATTTTGATGTTCAACATCATTGCTGATTTTTCTCGAAGAAAAAATGAAAAGGAATCAGAATTTTGTTTTATAATGTTGTTCGAGAAAACCGAAACATTTAAAAGTACTTGTACATACCTGTATCAGTGACAACAATTTTGATGTTTCACGAAAAAGATTATTAGGCCTTCATTCTTGATAGCAAATATCTTATTAATATTTGTAAAATAACGGTTAATATCTCGTATTAACACATAGAAGTATCTCGTATTGACTTAAAGTAAATAATCTGCAGTTTACGTCAGCAAATCTAGTTATATATGTTTTATAAAATTACGGCTAATATCTCGTATTAGCTCATAATAGTACTTATCACTGGTCAATATCACGTATTGACTCGGGAAAAAATATCTCATAAAAGCAAGTATGTCGTATTGACTCAAAGCAAATATTTTGCAGTTAACACCAGCAAATCTATTCATATTTTGTAAAATATGAAGCGGTTAATAATGATTAAACAAACTTACCTGTAAGTTGAGTTCAATCATAATATACGAAGGATTCGTTATTAAGACATTAACTCACAAAAGCAGGTCGTATCGACTCGAGGCAAGTATTCGGCAGTTTATTGTAAAATGATGGTTAATATCTCGTATTAACGCATAAAAGTATCACTGGTCAATATCTCGTATTGACTCGGGAAAAAAAATTCACTGGCCAATATCACGTATTGGCTCGGGAAAAATGTACCATTGGTCAATATCTCGTATTGACTCGAGGCAAATATAAGGCAGTTTGCCTTTGTGAATAACTTGCATACTTTTCATCACTAAGAGAAAAGATAAATTGTGAGTCTACCTTCAACATTCGTATCACTTGCATAGTGACGGTATTTTACCGTTTTCATGAATTAATTCACGTTTATAATTTCACTGATTTTAAGACTATAGTTAAACAAAAAAGTAATATTTTTGTGATGACCGACGTGCGTCTTGCGCGCGCGCGCAACAAAGAATGAGGTTGACGCGGCGGCGGGCAGCGCTGGTCGGAGGCAGAGAGGGGGTAGCTATTGCTTTCCTTTTCCTTCCTATAGCGCTGAAGACGTGCGATATAGTGCGAGCGTATAGCAGAGCTACTACTTTGTAACAAATTAAATCTCGGGAGATGAAGACGGGATAATTATTATTAATAAAATAAACTACTGAAATGAACAAATTATCACAGTAAAATAAGTGTCAATTTCATATTTGTTTTTTTTTATTTTAAACATGCTTCAGATTAAATAATATTTGATTTAAAATGTAATGTTTATTATGCTGGTTTTAATCTTTATAATTAAATAAATACTTAAATAAATTAATAAAGAAAATATGTCATCGACTGTATTCCGATGAATCTGGGACCCTATTTTTGAATCGCTCGGCTGGCGTCGAGTGCTCGTTTCAACTGATTTTCGTTCAAAATTTGACTCAATCTCATACATTTCAGTTGATTTGTC
The DNA here is from genome assembly GCA_928269145.1 of Agriphila tristella. Classification (NCBI taxonomy): domain Eukaryota; kingdom Metazoa; phylum Arthropoda; class Insecta; order Lepidoptera; family Crambidae; genus Agriphila; species Agriphila tristella. The sequence goes on along the minus strand of OV743440.1, from coordinate 335,125 downwards.
GAACGAAAATCAGTAGAAACGAGCGCTTGACGCCAGCCGAGCGATTCAAAAATAGGGACCCTGGAAAACATCGAATCTGGAATACGGCGAATCTAGATTACGACGAATCAGGAACATGACGAATTCGGAACAAATCGTTTTATCTATACAGGGTCATTTTTGGACCCCTTTTCAAATTTTGTCAGGTCATTCTATAACAGCAGTACAATCAATTTATGAAGTAAAAAAAAAACATTTTTTTTTTTTACATTTTTACCCCAAACTTTTCCCTACACAAATTGAAATTTTGCTCGTCGCACGGTCGACTGGCGCGAGACCCCTCCCGCCACCGGCTTTGCCCCGCTCACGCCCCGTGCGCGACGGTGTGCGTGCGCGCCTAGATTTTTAGGATATAAAAAGTGGCTGAAAACTGTGAATTTAAAAATAAAGAATTCATAATTATCTAACCAACTTTTTTTTTATTACTTCCTTGAACTTATATTTGATTTTGTAAAGGGGTCGCAAAATTACCCTGTATAGTACGAGACAAATATCTTGAAATCGGGTGGGGATTGCGCAATACGCGTATTTTGGACATTCGTAGGCGGTGAAATACGCAGGCGGCGGGAGCGACGAGCGCTATTGGCCGCTCACAAGTGCACGTGCGCGAATTTATCCCCATTTCGACGAAAGAGTGTCAAGATGTTTGCCTCGTACTGTAGAAAGTGTTTCATAATAACTCGTTTTTTTTTTTTGTTTATTTGAGATTTTAGCATTCACAAAGCTATTTTTTATAAAATACTAAATAATAATATAGAAAAAAATCGACTAGCGACAGATCATATTCTCAAATAGAAATTGAACCCGCGACCTTTGGAAGTCCGGTCCGATGCTCTTCCAACTGAGCTACCGAATCACTCGATACCGTAACATTTTGATATTTTCATTATTATTTTTTGTATGAAACAGCAGTTTTTTTTCTGTTTCAGAATTGGTCCCATATTAAAAATTGATCAGTGTGATTAAGCGTTATTTTTCTTCATCATAACAAATTAACTAAAACCTGCACTAGATCTCTGACCAATACATTTTGTATGGAAGTATGAACATTTTGTTTCTCGCCCTATGTTCCATGGAGAAAGTTGTTTAGTCTAAGCAACACAATCACCTGTCGTGAGCACCTATAAGAACAGGGGGCAGATGGATGTGACACATTGCTGCATTGGTAAGTTTTTATTTGTGCCAAAAAGAAGTAGCAATGTTCTGTCAAATGTAAACGATTGCGATATATTTTGAAATTAGACAATCGGTGGGCAGGTTCGACCTAGTTTAGATACTTAAGTGTCAATAATTTAAAGGTATGTAATGTTTTTTTGGAAGTTTTTTTTATAACAAGTAAAATGAATGCTGACCTGCGTGAGGTACTCCCCCTTGTGGCGCGACAGCGCGCGCACCAGCACCACGGCCACCACCACCAGCAGCAGGAAGATGAACGCCAGCACCGCTGCCGACCATACCACCACTTTAATACTGACAAACTACTCAATGTTTAAGAGGGTTTTGACGCAGATCATCATTTGTAAAACGTCACTTTCGCAGAATGTCATTCATTTTTTTTCTCAAAATTGTGAGTTGAGAAAAAATTGTGAACTTCATTCTGCGAAAGTGACATTTTGCGAAAGTGACCAAATTTTTCGCGATGATCATTTTCAAAAATGACGATCTACGTAAAAATCTTTAAGGATTGAAGACGTTCACATTTTCACAGTTCAGAACTGTTAGAAACGACAACTTTTTATACTTCAACAACATGAAACAGAAAACATGAAGTATGCAAGCGCGAGAGCGGTAGAACATGGTTTCTTGTATGGGTAATTTTATTCCCTACTTAGAATAAACTTTTATTTTCAAACATTGTTTTCTCTTAAGGTTTTAATAGATACTATGGTCTTTATTTTGGCGATTATGCTCTCAAATTTTATGAGGCGGGAGCTCGGTAACCTGTAAAACAGGTTATCCTACAGAGACCAGTCTCTCAGGTATTACTATTTGTAAAAACCCAACTAACTTTAGTTTAGCAACTAAGTCTGTAAAACTTTACGAGAGAAATAAATAATTATTCGTTGCGGAATTAATTAGCAGAAAATAAACTGACAAAAGCAATATAAGTTGAGTGAAATGTGTAGTGTATACTCACTGCCCAATATGGCTTCATCGGTGCGATGCGAGTCTATGTCCCGCTGTAAGTCGTTGGGCGGCGGCGGGCGCGTCTCCACGGGCTCGGGCGGGTGCGTCACGGGCTCCACGCCGCAGAAGTCCTCGTGCAGCACGCCTAAGGGGACGACGACATTTATTATAGGTAGAGTCTGTCTAAAATGTCTAACATGAGAAATTATTAAGTAATTTATAAAAACTTATACTGGTAACCCTGTTGGTGCTGTCAAAATTCTAATGAGCGGTTTTCACAAGAAGCTTATACCTCCCTCCAATGGAGATTGCACGGCCATATGTCATAGTGAAGATTGAAAAAAGGTCCTTAAGTGACGTGACGGCTTATTGCTACCTCTTTCTTTAGTGTTACAATACGTGTTCGTTGTTCGTCGTTCGTTCGTTCGTGAGAAACGAAAACGTATTGTAAAACGAAAAGAAAGAGATAGCAATACGCCGTCACGTCACTAAAGAGTCTTTTTCAATCTTCACTATGTTACTAGGCGTGCAATCTCCATTGTGGGTATAAGCTTCTTGGGTTTTCAAAAGGCAGTTTAAAAAAAAGTAGAACCTAAAAGACGGCTAGATGTCGTTGTTCAACTAAGTACGTAACTTTTTAAGAAAAAGCAAAGGATTTTGTCAATTTGACAGTTAATTTTTCTTCTTCTTATTTTTGTTATGACAATCTACTCCTCTTCAGGGAGTAATTTTTGCCAGTGTCAAGTGTTTTAATAATTCAGTTGCTTGCTTGCAGCTGCAAGGAAATCATTTTCTTTGTCAAATTAATCGCATTGCACATCTAGCGGCCGGCCGCGACATCATCTACGTGGACAGTTATTTTTTGCTATCCCTCGAGAATAATAGTAGCTTGAGCGGGTAGATGTCGTCGAACTCGCCCCATCGCCTGTTGCGCCCCACGTATAGTATGTAGTGTAGTACCTCCGATGGTGCGCACGTTGGGCGGCGGGTCCTGCTGGAACAGTAGCTTGAGCGGGTAGATGTCGTCGAACTCGCCCCATCGCCTGTTGCGCCCCACGTATAGTATGTAGTGTAGTACCTCCGATGGTGCGCACGTTGGGCGGCGGGTCCTGCTGGAACAGTAGCTTGAGCGGGTAGATGTCGTCGAACTCGCCCCATCGCCTGTTGCGCCCCACGTATAGTATGTAGTGTAGTACCTCCGATGGTGCGCACGTTGGGCGGCGGGTCCTGCTGGAACAGTAGCTTGAGCGGGTAGATGTCGTCGAACTCGCCCCATCGCCTGTTGCGCCCCACGTATAGTATGTAGTGTAGTACCTCCGATGGTGCGCACGTTGGGCGGCGGGTCCTGCTGGAACAGTAGCTTGAGCGGGTAGATGTCGTCGAACTCGCCCCATCGCCTGTTGCGCCCCACGTATAGTATGTAGTGTAGTACCTCCGATGGTGCGCACGTTGGGCGGCGGGTCCTGCTGGAACAGTAGCTTGAGCGGGTAGATGTCGTCGAACTCGACGCGCGACACGCATCCCGCGAAGCCCGCGCCCATGGACTCGTTGCGGCCCAGGTACATGTACTGGATGTTGTTGAACTGCGCGTCCGCAGACTCCTTGATGTTGAACTTGTACTCCTGCGTCTCGTAGTTGTCCACCTGCAAGTACGGCACCGGTTACGCCTGGCTTACTGATGTAACGTTTTTCATCCCATCTATTCGAAAAACGCCGATTGATTCGCCTATAAGGGCGAGCAAAGTGTGTCTTTTCTCCGAGAGACTTTTTCACGGGGCAGTAATGAGATTTGAATTTCGAACATTAACATCGTTTCTTAGTGCTCCGTGACCGAAGAGATCGCGCGAAAATATTGTATGAAAAAGTCTCTGGCCAATTATAGGAGACTTACGGCCGAATACTCAAACGCTGCTTAACTAAAATCTTAGCCTGCGAAAAAATTACTTAAAAAAATAAAAAACGCGCGAACTACGTATTATCACAATAATACATAATAGTACGTATTACCCTTGGTGTAAACAAAATTTTGTGATATTTGCAGTGCAATTTAAACCGCAAATAATTGCGAAAAATGATTTGCACAAGCAGCGAGAGTATTATTTTAACACCAGAAAGTATTAAAAAAGATGCAATTAATGTTATACAAAATCTATTACTCACTAAATCCCGAGAAAAATATTTGAAAGCTTACAACGATTTAGTCGTTTGGAAAACTGCAAAAGGCGCGAAATCTTTTGCGGAAATTGTATTTTTGGTCTATTTTCAAGAAATACATTCATAAGTTGTATCTAGAAGTGCCTCTTATTGCTTTTTCTCATAGATGAAAAGTAAAGTGTATCACTCGGCCGCATATTTTCACCTCGGGCGACATATTGAATCCCTCGCTGCGTTCAGGATTCTACTCCAGAATCCTTCACTGCGCTCTGAATTCAAACTAGCGCCCTCGCCAAAAAATATTATTTTGCTCCCTTGTAATACAATCTACTATTTTATTTCACAATGCTGAAAAACATAACACTGTTTTTTGAAATGTTTTGAAAATTTTGAATGTTTGGAAATTACATGAAAAAAATGGAATCGAATATTTGTGATAATCCAAAAATGTTTTGGCGATATGTAAAAGACAAACATAAGGGTCTTTCTACGCTCCCAGCAGAAATGAAATTGAATAATGCTGTTGCGACTACTGGACAGAAAATTGCTGACCTCTTTGCGAAGCAATTTTCTTCTGTGTATACTGAAGAGATTACAAATTCAACTGATTGTAACAACGGCATTGTTCCAATTGCATATGATTAGATCTCGGGCAAACAATTTTGTGAACGTGAGGTATTAAAGATCATTCGGCATCTCGATGAACTTACGTTCATGTTCATTATCTGGACCGGCACCTTTAAAGGTGCCAGTCCAGATAATATACCTCCCTTATTCGTCAAGCGCTGTGGATCCTCTATCGCATTATTGCTAATGATTATCTTTAAAAAATCCATAAATGCTGATGTATTTCCGGAAGAATGGAAGCGGGCAAGAATAGTGCCAATTCATAAAAAAGGCGATCAATCACAGGTCAAAAATTATTATCGGCCTATTTCCATCCTGTCTTGCTTCTCAAAACTATTCGAATCCCTTGTCTACCCCTTGATCTACGCCCACGTAGAGGACGGCCTGTCAGATTTCTAGCGTGGTTTCAGAAAGGGACGATCTGTGGACACCAACTTAGCATCACTGATAACCTCAATAGCACGCGACGTTGACAGAGGTCAGCAAGTTTATACACCAATTTTAGTAGCGCTTTCCATAAAGTCGGCCACAAAACCCTACTAACAAAACTAAAAAAAGCGGTGTGGGTGGGTGGTTCCTTGCTTGACTGGTTTCAGTCGTACCTCTCAAAAAGACCTCAGATGGTTGTGGTAAACGGATTTAAGTCTGACGTTCATTTTGCTATTTCTGGAGTTCCACAGGGGTCCCATCTAGGTCCTATTCTGTTTCTTATATTAATTAATGACATTGCAGCTCGAGTACAACACAGTAAAGTTTAATTATTTGCGGACGATTTAAAAATTTACAGAAGTGTTGAAAATGCATCTGAAGCTGATCTCTTGCAGACTGATCTCGACAGCATCAAAACATGGTGTTGTGAGAATGGAATGACCTTAAATGCAGAAAAGTGTTTCCATATCAGCTTTACAAGAAAAGTTAGACCTCTTGAAACTGCTTATTCTATCGACGGTTTAGTGTTAGCAAAGGTGAATGAAATTCGAGATCTCGGGGTGGTGTTGGACAGTAGGCTCAATTTTTCATCACATATTGACAGTGTAATTAAGAAGGCCGCTCGAATGTTAGGTTTCCTAAAACGAAATTTAAAGGGGTTCAAATCACTAGCAATAAGATCAATTCTGTATAATTGTTTAGTTCGTAGCCATTTGGAATACGCTAGCATTGCTTGGAACCCAGTCTATACTACTCCATCACAACGTATAGAGAGTATCCAGCGCGCGTTTACTCGCCACCTCGCGTTTATCTCACCCACGGTATTACCCACAAACGACCATATAACCAGAGACTGTTTTTTTTTCAAAATGTCAACCCTGCGATATCGTTGAGCTGTAGCGGATTTTGTGTTTCTACACAAAATTCTAAATAATAAAATTAAATGTGCAAATATTCTTGGCATGATTCAAATTTCGGTTCCCTACAATTATCCCCGACGTCCCCTGACCAAACTGTTCAATCTATCTAGACTAGACATAGAACTAATTTGGGTTTGCACCATCCCCTGTCCAGAATTTGCTCAACGTACAATAACATGAATGCAAAATTATCAGATATTGACATCTTCAACGATTCCCAAACACAGTTCGTAAACAGCTGGAAGTCATGGTATGATACTAGACACCTATCTTAATATTGTTTTAGTTTATTAGATTCGTTTACATTTTTTCCCCTTTTTATTAACTGTAATTTTTATTAGGGTTCCGTACCCAAAGGGTAAAAACGGGACCCTATTACTAAGACTCCGCTGTCCGTCTGTCTTTCACCGTGCGCGTCTTTTAATGTTTACAACTGTTGAAGACGCGTAATAATTTGATTTATGTACTCTTGAAAAAAAAACATATTCCAGAAAAAAACACATGTTTCATGGATTTTTCACGTTAGAAAAAAACAACATTTTTGTAATACTAGCCTGGCTTACTCAGGCACAGTTATTAGCCTGGAGGTGATCTGCAGTTATCAGGAAATGATCTGTAGTAATCTGGAGATAATCTGTAGTTACCTATAATAGTGATGATCTGTAGTTACCTGCAGCAGCATGGTGGCGCCCTGGTCCTTGCGGGAGAGCCTCACGTCGTGGTACTGGCCGAGCCCAAAATGCTTCCCCTGGAATATGATCTCCTGCCGCTCAAACCCGAAGTCGAAAACCACGCGCAGGTGACCTAAACACGACACAAAAAGTTAATTACGCATGCACGTGTGAGACAAGTATACTTTGGCACATTAGACATACCGCTACATAGAAAAAGAAGCTAATTTTTGCAGTTGTCACGCCTTATTATACGAGTCATTTTTCAAAAATACATTAATTCAACCAAGAGATAGTAACCTCCTTCGTTAAAAAAGTACAAAAAGTCTGGAACGGGTGGTAGCAAAATATAGACGATTCGAAAGTGCTTAATTATTCAATTTAATTAAAAAAAGCCCTTTGACTTTGATTTCAGAATCATTTATTTAGGCTTGACAGCTCGATGTCACTAAAACGAACATCGCCGATTAATCTGTTTAACCAAATACTTCTTCTTATTTTTGGTTTGGCAATCTACTCTTCTCTTTAGAGAGTATTTTTTGCCAATATCAAATGTTGAATAGTTCAGTGGTAGGTATTGTTTATTGTTTCAGTTTACATTAAAAGCCGGCTGCATCGTATTACAATGCTACTTGAGCATATGGCAACAAGTTTATCAAGACAGTTTACTCGGTAAGTTTTGTCGAGGTAGCCACCACTACAATAGAGTCTCAGCTTCATACAACCAAGATCGCGCCTATTTCAATTATCCCACATATTGTTCAGTAGCGTAGACACTTATGAGACTACCACAAAACTACACCAATTTTATACAGACACAATATCCACTATGAACCAACTTCTAAATAATTAAAATAGTCACCGAACCGGTCTCGACAGAATGGCACCAAAAACTGCTTTACCCAAATTACTGATATTTTCAAGATGGAATGAAATAGAACTATAACAAAAATTGGGTAGTCTAGATTATAATGGCATATGGCATGAGGTCAAATTTTTTCATAAGATAAATTCACTTGGCACAGATATAACTTAGGTAAAACTGAGCTGATATATTGGGTTTCACGTATCGCTACAAACTGAACCAGAACAATAAGGCATAAATTGCTTAATTTATTATATTTAGGTCAATTTATTGAGCATGTTTTTTATTAACAGTTTAAAATTCTTTAAAAACCTTCAGATATACTTACTAATTTATATAATTATAAGCTCGAGTTCATTTTTTAAATTTTAAGATTTTTGCATTCACAATGCTATTTTTAAACAATACTAAGTAATATACTAGAAGAAATTCGACGATGTCACTAGTGACTCGGTAGCTCAGCGGTCAGAGCATTGGACCGGATATCCAAAGGTCGCGGGTTCGATTCCCGTCTGAGTATTGATCTGGTGCGAGTCGTATTTTTTCTAGTATATTATTTAGTATTACTCGAGTTCATTATCAAGCATGGCTTTGTGAACGAAATATGTGTAATGTTATTGTATGCATTTTGTTCGTGTACCTAAAATAAGTAATGCGTGTTTAGTCCTCACCGGAGTTGGAGACCATGAGCGTGAGGTACTCGCCGGAGATGTTGGAGTACAGCCCCAGCAGGAAGCCCTTGGGGTTGGTGGTGGTGAAGCCCACGCGGATCTTCTCCGCGATGGTGGAGCGCCACGACCCCAGGAAGTCGTACTTCACCATCGAGTTGGGCCGCAGATTCACGCCGATTTCTGTACAGACACATCATTATATGTTTATTATTCGAATTAAGGGGGCTTACGACGCTGGAAGAATTTTTCATCGTCGAAATTATTGAAAACATTATCGTTTTTAAACAATTAATAGTGAACTATTTCTTATTTTGGAAAACTATCAATCACTAAAATTAATCAGATAAGGTTTTTTTAATTATAGTTTCAAAATTATAGGGTTATTAGTGGCTGACATAGCTTTGTAAAACTATAAAATTGGAGGTTCACTTAACGATTTTTTTTCAATCCACAAAAGTTTTAAATACATAACTATATCAATAGCACAACAGCCGTAAGAATTTTAACAGTTCGTCTTATTACAGCTTTAATTATTTATTGGATTTGATAATCCTAGAATTAACAAAAAGGTTTGTGCATAAATATTGTTCTTATAATCAAACAATTTTTTTCAAAAAACAGATTTCATTTAAAAGATTTTTACGAATGATTAAATATGGTCTTAAAAATAAATAAACATCTGACAATCAGCACAGATGGGCCCCTTGAAGGCGGTCCAGCGGCAGTCGCACGAGTACGAGTCGTACTCGAGGCAGGTGCCGTTGTCGAGGCACGGGCATTATCACCAACAGTAACCACTGACCGTCGGCACAGATGGGCCCCTTGAAGGCGGTCCAGCGGCAGTCGCACGAGTACGAGTCGTACTCGAGGCAGGTGCCGTTGTCGAGGCACGGGCATTATCACCAACAGTAACCACTGACCGTCGGCACAGATGGGCCCCTTGAAGGCGGTCCAGCGGCAGTCGCACGAGTACGAGTCGTACTCGAGGCAGGTGCCGTTGTCGAGGCACGGGCATTATCACCAACAGTAACCACTGACCGTCGGCACAGATGGGCCCCTTGAAGGCGGTCCAGCGGCAGTCGCACGAGTACGAGTCGTACTCGAGGCAGGTGCCGTTGTCGAGGCACGGGCATTATCACCAACAGTAACCACTGACCGTCGGCACAGATGGGCCCCTTGAAGGCGGTCCAGCGGCAGTCGCACGAGTACGAGTCGTACTCGAGGCAGGTGCCGTTGTCGAGGCACGGGCATTATCACCAACAGTAACCACTGACCGTCGGCACAGATGGGCCCCTTGAAGGCGGTCCAGCGGCAGTCGCACGAGTACGAGTCGTACCCCTCGAGGCAGGTGCCGTTGTTGAGGCAGGGGGACGACGAGCACTTGCCCACGCACCCCTCCGATATCCCGTACATGCCTACAGACAACATTGTCTATAATTAACACATGGAAATTGTGCAAAATATTGACGTCGGTAATAGGTAAATGGTCATTTAGGGTTTGTTGCACAGGTTACAAGTGAAAATAATTATTAACCCCTTCCGGACCCAATGCACAACTACTATGCTCAACTGGTTGTGCCGTTAGTACTATAGATTCCCTGCTACACAACTGATTGGTAAAAAATGTACCCATAGCTCAACTGACGAAAACTAGAATCCTTGGTTGTGCCGTGGGTGCTTTTGAGACATAACATAGGAAACACTCTAAAATTAGCTGAAGTAGAAGAAAGAATAAATAACCTAGAAAAAAATGCTCCAGAAGATACATGCTACCCTCAGATACAAGCAGAAATTAGTAAATTATCTAAGGAAATTTTAATAAAAGACCAGTTTCAAAGACTAAATAATATCGAAATCAAGGGAATTCCAATGAAAAAAGGCGAAAACCTATTTGAGGTGGTATGTAAAATTGGAAGCTCGATTGGTCAACACGTAGGCAAAAGTGATATCAATTTTGTCTCTCGGGTGCGCTCTTCGATTCAACCGAAACCAATCATCGTAGGATTCTTAGTCAGATATAAAAAGGAAGATTTTGTAGCTGCTGCCAGGGCTCACAAACCAGGTCTGACTGCTGCGGACTTAGGATTCGCGGGTGACTCGACTAGGATCTTCGTGAACGATCACCTGACTAAGGAAAATAAACAACTACTAACAAAAACTAAGAAGATCGCTGCGGAAAAGAATTTCAATTATGTCTGGGTTCAGAACTGTAAAATCCTACTAAGGAAAAATGATACCTCGCCAATATTAGCCATAATCAGTGAAAATGATTTAGCCAGAATTAAGTGACTATTAATTCGTGTAACTAATCTGTTCAAAGTTTACCAATTTTGTTTTGTTGTTAACTACATTTCATTGTGCAAGCCATACCAATATATAAAAATAATTTATCAAAATCTGTGCTTGTTTTCTGCCTTGATAAGACGTATTTTCGTTAAAATTTATAATGCAATTAAACACAAGTTATTATTTACTATACCACATGACATTTTTACTGAAAAAAATTTCTATGAAAAAATATTAATTTACATTTTATCTCGCTTTAAACTAAATCAGTTTTCTACTTTGCTATTTGCTGTGATTGTGTTGATTAGGCTATTAATCAGTCGTCAATTTTCTACATCCTATTTCTATTATTCTATGATACATAAAATCGAATCAATTCGAATTGATTTATACTTACACTAGCTTCCGCCCGCGACTTCGTCCGCGTGGATATTAGAGAAAATCCTTAGGGAACCTTCAACCAGGATCCAACCAGCCGTTTTTACGCGATTAGGCGGGTCCCCACCAAGCGCGCTGCCTCGTGAGGCAAGACGTTTGCCTCGTGAGGCGGGCCTCGCACGAGGCTGCTCGCTTGGTGGGGACCCGCCTAATCGCGTAAAAACGGCTGGTCGGATCCTGGTTGAAGGTTCCCTAAGGATTTTCTCTAATATCCACGCGGACGAAGTCGCGGGCGGAAGCTAGTTTTTTTACAATAATCAGAATTGGTCCAGAGATATTAGTAGGTATCTCGTCCCCGTCCCTGTCCCCATAAAAGCTCAAAAATGACATCGACATCGATTTTCATGTTTACTTACCCCATTTAGGTACCCCTAACCTAAGGGATGATTTTCAAAATAACAAAATAGGTATGTAATTGCCTATTTATTTCTAGACGTGCTCCTACGAATTTTAAAATTGTAATGCCTATTTCATATTCTTTTTCCATGCAAAATTTGAACACCATTTTAACCCCTGTAGCGGTTAAAATCATGTCCACCTTGTTGGACTATAAATTAATGTCATTTTCGCAATCACCATCCCATAAAACCTCAAAACCGACATCCACATCGATTTTCATGTTTACTTATGTTGATTTTCAAAATAACAAAATATATAATTGCCTTTTTATTTTTAGATGTGTTCCTACGAATTTAAGGCTCGTATTACGTAATCAAACTCAAACTGAAATCTCTGCTTGAGTACAGTTAGATAGGGATGGCGCTATATGCGATGAATAGCACCATCCCTTTCTAACTGTACTCAAGCAGCAAGCAGTGCTTGAGGCTCGTCCTATAATACGGACCTTAAAGTTGTAATGTCTATTTAATATTATTTTTCCATAGAAAATTTGAACCCCGATTTCAGCCCTTTAGGGGTTAAATCATGTCCACCGTGTTGGACTTCAAAATAAATGTTATTTTCGCAATCGTCAACTCAGAAAACCCCAATAACAACATCCATATCGATTTTTAGGTTTATTTACCCCATTGCACCCCCATTTCATCACCATGGGGGTTGAAATTATACCAATACAATATGCGTTGCGTTAGATTTCCATCCATAAGCGATTTTTACTTCAAAAATAAAGGATTATCATCTAAACACAACTTCATCCCCCTTTTCACCCCTTCGGGGGTAGAATTTTGAAAAACGCTGAGACAGGTATTCATTTATTTTCAATCATCAGCCTAAACACAAAATTTTAAGATCCTAGCTTCAAAACTGAGGGACTTTCATACAAACTTTCATCCCTTATTTCATCCCCTTAGGGATGGAATTTTCAAAAATCCTTCCTTAGTGGATGCCTGCACTGTATAAGGTATCTGTGTGCAAAATTTCAAGTCTCTAGGTTCAGTGGTTTGGGCTGTGCGTTGATATCTCACTCAGTCAGTCAGGACTTTGAATTTTATATATATAGATAACCTAGAACTAAAAAGCATAAAAGTTGCATCCAGTCATTTGAACATTTATCCAAAAACATTAATTTTGTGTACAACCCACACTCATTCAAAAAAAATCTTATCGCCTTGGCACTTTCAACGCGTCTCAGTAACAAAAATGCAATATCTATATTCGCTTAACTATTGCTCCGTGTTCGTTCCGCGAATCTCTGACTCAAATAAAATAAATATTATAACATTAATCACAGTGGGGAGCGGTCGGGCTGAGAATCATCTCGGCTTGATCGCCAAACATTATGGTTAACATTTATTATCAGAATGTCAGAGGTTTGCGGACGAAAACGGTGCAATTTAAAAGAAATATTCAACTTCAAAGTTACGATATTGTGTTGTTAACTGAGACGTGGTTACTAGACGGAATAAATGATGCGGAGTTATTTAGCGACAGGTACACGGTATGGAGGCGCGATCGAGACTACTTGCAGGTAGGGCAGTCGCGCGGAGGTGGTTCTTTAATCGCCCTCTGTACGGTTTACACCGCACATACCGCGACGTCAGCATTAGGTTCATTGCGCTTACTTTTATACAATACTTGCGTCATACAAAGTCGTAATAATAAATTTTAACTTATATTTAATTAGTGTCTAAGCAACTGTTTAACTGTAAACATTCAATAATAAACTGAAATCTCAAGTCGTGGGTTTTCTTCAAGACACTCCAACTAACTACTATTACTATAACTACTAAACTTAAATTTATGGTGTATTGAGTACGTGGTCAACTAAGCGGCTCATACATCAAATGGTCCTTCGAGAAAAGATAAGGTGGTAAGTGCTTTTGTTATTCATTTGCGATAGCGAATCGGTTTGGCTGGCCTCCCACAAGCGGGTCTCACCAGTCGAATTGAGAACGGCGCACATATCGTTCTTGGATTTCAAGGCATTTATTCACCCCTGCGACCATCTTCAAGAGACAAACAGGATCTTGGAAGTGGATTACAACTTTTTCAACTTCATCGAGCACGTCGTGTCATCTGAATATTTTTGATACTTTCAACTACTACAAGAATAAACAAACTACACCATCAAGATGGACATCAACAAACAAATGAAAACTTTTGAAGACATCAAACAACTTTGTGCAAACTACAAAAAGGATGCAACTTCACGTAAAACAGTGGAATACTTAACTAAGCGTTTACTGGCTTTGGAACAACTTTGGGAGGAATTTCATGATCGTCACCAGAGTTGCCAAGAAAAGGATATTGAAGACCTGCAGTACTTTAAAGATAACGTCTATGAGAAAACAAAAGGGATGTATAATTTAATGAGAACTGATATTTATAGAGAATAGCGAAAAGCGGGCATCGGAGTCCCGTTTTGCTACGCTGAATGTATGTGGAGCGATGGAGGAGAAAATGGATGAGGTGTGTTTGATTATGAAAGAAAAGAAGTTGGATGTTTTATGCGTGAACGAGACGAAAAGAAAGGGCAAAGGAGTCTCAGAACATGGCCCGTTTAAAGTTCTGTGGTCGGGCGTTGCCGAAAATGAGCACGCGAGTATGGGCGTGGGACTCCTGCTGTCGGAAAGGATGATAGAATGCATGACTGAGTATGAGTGTGTTAGTCCCAGACTTCTCTGGGTTAGACTCAAAGTAGGATTACTTCGGATACGCGTCATTGGCGTGTATGCTCCCGATATATCCAAGTCAGCAACGGAAAAGGAGGATTTCTGGAAAAGTGTGGAAGACATCTTGAATGAATGCAAAGATAATGAAAGGATAGTTATGCTTGGAGATTTTAACGGATGGGTAGGTGTGAGAAGAGAGGGATGTGAGGGAGTTTTAGGAATATATGGAGACAAAAGAGTAAATGATAATGGCAGGAGTTTGATTGAGGTATGTTTAGAAAAGAATCTTGTGGTAACGAACACCATGTTTGACCACAAGGAAATTCATATGTACACTTGGCAGAGAGGGGAAAAGAAGAGTATGATCGATTTTGTGATTGTTGATGAAAGACTGAAGGGCAGAGTTGTAGACACCAGGGTCTTTAGGGGTAGTAACATTGGAACAGACCACTTTCTTGTAGTGTCTCGGGTTAGTGGTCTGTTCAAAAGTTGGCGTCATCGTCCCACAGTGTCAACAACGGAGCTGACTAGAGTAAAAGTTGAGAACCTGGATGAAGTGGAAGTGCAAAAGACATATTTGTGCAAATTGAAAGAACGATTGGGAAATGTGGCTGAAGTGAAAGATGGCAAGCTTGAGGAAGTTTGGGAAAAGTTTAAAAAAGGTGTGACTGAAACAGCTGAGGAAATATGTGGAGTGAGTAAAAGGAAGAATGCTCCCCCAATAAACTGGTGGGATAGTGAGGTAAGACAGATAGTGAATGAAAAGAAAAAAGTATGGCAGGATCTGCTGGCCATCAAAGCCAGTAAAAGAGTGAATGCAAGTGTTACAGAAGAGGATGTTGATACAGTTGCAAGGGAGTTTAAAAGGATTAAGAAAGTAGTGAAAGAAAAAGTAGACGAAAAAAAGAGAAAGATGAAAGAAAAGTGTGACTTCAAACTCTGTGATAACTTTCGAGACAATATAAAATTGTTTTGGAAACAAGTGAAAACGTCTCGAAGTGGATCACATAAGTCTAAAATGAATGTGATAAGAGATGAAAAAGGTGAACTAGTGACAGATGAAAAAGGTGTACTACAGGAGTGGATGAAATATTTTGAGAGTTTGTTTGAGGCGGATGGCTCTATGCTAGAAGCCTCGGATAAAAGGGTGGAAGACGAGGAAGAGACAGAAGTGGATGAAACAGATATATATATGGATGAGATTATTAGTGCAATGAAGAGCATGAAAAAAGGGAAAGCAGCAGGATATGACAGAATTACTGTTGAAATGCTGAGAGGTGGGAAAGAGCTGGTTGCGTCCTGGCTGTGCCTGATCTTTAATAAATGTTGGAACAGTGGCAAAGTGCCGGAAGATTGGCGTAAAGCCGTGGTCGTGCCGCTGTACAAAGGGAAAGGGTCACGGCAGGATGCTAAAAACTACCGCGGGATCAGTCTTCTCAGCATTGTCAGTAAATTGTATGCAAAGGTACTGATTGAAAGAGTGATGCAAAAAACTGATCAGAGTATTTGGGATGTGCAAGCGGGATTCAGAAAGGGAATGGGATGCACGGATCAGGTCTTCTCCTTGAGGTGCTTAACCGAAAAACACCTGGCTAAGCACAAAAAGGTTTACTGTGCCTTTGTGGACCTGGAGAAGGCCTACGATCGAGTTGACAGGAATGAGCTATGGAAGGTGTTGTCCGAATACGGATTGGAGAGCAGACTGATTCATGCACTGAAATCTCTCTATGAGGATTCCCGTGCATGCGTCAGGATTGACGGCGTATACACTGACTGGTTTGGCATCTCTAGGGGTGTCAGACAGGGATGTGTTGCGTCACCATGGCTCTTTAATCTGTTTTTGGACAGTTGTATGAAAGGTCTGAAAGAACGTGACTGTGGGGTTGTGATGAATGGGACTCAAATCAAGTGCCTTCTCTACGCTGACGACCAAGTTTTTCTTGCGTCTTCTGCGCAAGAGTTGCAGGAAATGATGTCGGTTATGAATGAAGATTTTGTGAGAAAAGGGATGAATGTGAATGTAACTAAGACTAAAGTGATGGTGTTTGAGAGAGATGAAGAAATGACTGACTGTACGGTAATGTTAGGTGGCGAAAAAGTGGAACAAGTCCGTGAGTTTGTATACTTGGGGAGTTTGTTCACAAGGGACGGAAAGAGTGAGGAAGACATAGAAAGACGAGTGAAGAAAGGAAATTCGGTGAGTGGTGCTATACACTCGGTTATGAGTAGCCAAACCGTTTCTGCAAAGGCGCGAATGGCTATTCATAACGGAGTGCTGGTACCGACACTGATGTATGGAAGTGAATCTTGGGTATGGCAGAAGAAGAATGAAAGCAGAATAAATGCGGTAGAGATGCGATCGTTGAGGAAAATATGCGGAGTAAAACTGAGTGATAGAGTGAGCAATGAGGTGATTCGCAAAAGGTGTGGTCTGAAAGATGATATAGTGACAAGAATTGAGAAAGGAATGCTCCAGTGGTTTGGTCACTTAGAGAGGATGAATGAAAGGCGAATCACGAAAGAGATATACTGTGCGAATGTGGAAGGAACGATTGCACGAGGGCGTCCCAGAAAAACCTACGCGGACCAAATAGAGGTTATTATAAAAAAGGCTGGTGTACGCAGTGACAAAAACCGCAGGGCATGTATGAAAAGAGTGATGGATATGAATGAAGCGAAAGAAGTGTGCAAGGATCGTAGCAGGTGGCGATCCATAGTCTCTGCCTACCCCCATGGGAAACAGGCGTGAGTGTATGTATGTATGTATGTATGATATTTTGCAACGTCTGCAAGTATCACAAGCAGAACAACCGAAACTTACTATTGAACACAGCCCGAGTTCCAGCGGAAAAACTAAGGAGCTACTAGATCGTCAAGAAGGAAACTTAAATTCGTTGGAACGAACTATGATGAAGATCGATCTCGATGCTATAACTGAAAAGTGGGAGATGGAAGATCAGCTCAGCATACTGAAAAGCAAGTGGGAAATTGTGGAAAAAACGCATTGGGAGCTGGAAACCATACTAAAAGGGTCAAACGAAGCCTATTCTAATTTATTTACTGCAAAAGAGATTAAGTATGATTTTATAAGAAAAGCTCTGAATAGGAAGATACACTCAGCTACTTACTTTCAAACTTCAACTCCAAGAATTGATTTACCGGAGTTCACTGGAAACTATAGCCAGTGGGTGTCGTTCCGAGACTTATTTATGGAAACCATTCACAAAAATCCAGCTGTATCCAAGGTACAAAAGATGCAGCATCTGAAAGCAAAGCTAAGGGGTGAACCTGAGAAATTGGTGCAACACTTAGTTATCAGCTCCGACAACTATGACGCATGCTGGGAGATCCTTAGTCAGCGTTATGATAATCAAAGATTACTATTTACTAATCTCATGAACACTATGATGCAGCTGCCAACTATACAACAGCCAAGCTCACCTGCGCTCAAAAAGATGCATGACGTCATCAACGAATGTCTCAATGGTCTACAGAATATTGGCCTAATTACGTCATCCTGGGACCCTATAATCGTCTATCTTATGTCTCAGAAACTTGATTCAGCATCTTACTCTGAATACACAAGAGATTTACGTCATCCACGCAAGGTGCCAAATTTAGAAGAATTTCTCGCTTTCCTGGAGAACAAATTCATGGCGCTGGAAGCTGCAAGAGGTCATCAAAAGGAATCACATCAACCCAAAATGTCATTTGGAAATAAGAGCCCGGCAAACTACTTCCACAAACGTCAAGTTGAAACCAATAAGGGAGATTATTTCTCAAAAACTTATCACACGTCATTTGGAAGATGTCCTCTGTGCAACGGAAGTCACGTGTTGATGCAATGTACGAAGTTCATCGACATGGATACCTACAACAGAAATAATACAATTACAAAACTGAAACTCTGCAAAAATTGTTTGTACAGCCATGGAAACGAACAATGCACTTCGAGCAAAAGATGCAAAGATTGCAATAAACCACATCATACGTTATTGCATTACGTAACGAAAAAGTTCAATGCATCGAAGAACTATACAAATAATGCAGGGCAATGCTCTGACGACTTGAAATCCCAGTCTTCAACTTCATCACCTGGGAAACCACAAAGCTCAAACCACTTAGCAAACGATGACAAAGAAGTACTTTTGACTACTGCCGTAATTCAAGTAAAAACAATATCAGGAAGCTTTATTTCACTCCGAATTTTACTGGATCAAGGCTCACAAGTAAATTTGATCACGGAGAATGCTGCTCAACGTTTAAGATTACCTAGACAGAAGGTTAACGCAGTTATATCCGGGGTGGGTTCCATCTCTGGAGATTGCAAGGGACTGCTGGAATTGGAATGCAAGTCTCATTGTACTGACTTTACGTTCAAGACTGACGTAATGATAATAAAACAAATAACTAAGAACTTACCGAGCGCGACATTTACAAAAACTAGCTGGAGCCATATGGAAGGGTTGCAATTGGCTGATCCAGAATACAACGTGTCAAGAGGGATCGATTTACTGCTAGGAGCGGATGTGTACTCCCAGATTTTATTAGAGGGTGTCCTGAAAGGAGATTCCCATACACCTGTTGCCCAGCAGACTCACTTAGGCTGGATACTTTGCGGCAAACTGCGCACATTTAACTGTCACGTGGCTTTGGTCGACATAAAAGAGTTGTCAAAGTTTTGGGAAACTGAGGATATAATTCAGCAGCAGGAAGACATATCGAAAGATGAATGGTGCGAAAAATACTATCAACAAACAACTCAAAGGGATAGCAGTGGAAGATACATAGTCAAGATGCCACTTATCCCGGATTACGACAAAAAACTGGGACCATCACGACCCATCGCTGTTTCGCAATTTCTACAACTAGAACGAAGATTCGAGAGACAAACTAAACTAGCAAAAATGTACAAAGACTTCATACAAGAGTACATTGATATGGGTCACATGAAAATTTCCGATCACAACAACAAGTTTAGTCATCAAAATAACTATGTCCCACATCACGGTGTACTGCGATTGCAATCAACAACAACAACAAAACTAAGAACGGTTTTCAACGGATCTCAGAAAACGATCGGCGGCTGCAGCCTTAATGACGTCATGGAGAAAGGCCCTAACCTCCAGAAAGATATCCAAGCGCTTGTTCTACTGTGGCGGACATACAAATACGTTTATACAGCAGATATTGAGAAAATGTATCGCTGTATCCAGTTACATGAAGATCAACAACACCTATTAAAAATAATCTGGCGAAACAACCCTACAGAAAACTTACAAGAATTTCAATTATGTAGCGTTACCTATGGAACCAAAAGCGCGCCCTGGTTGGCAATGCGGACGCTGCAACAACTAGCAAAAGATGAAGGTCAAAAATATCCTGAAGCGGCTGAAGTACTGAAAACTCAATTTTTTGTAGATGACGTCATCGGAGGTCATAGCTCGCTGACCGCTGCCAAACAAGTTCAACTATCACTTATTGACTTACTTAAACAAGGCGGAATGAACTTACGCAAGTGGTGTAGTAACGACCCAGAGTTATTAAGTCATTTAAATAAGGATCAAATATCAACAAATGATTCATTCAACTTTAAAAGCGATGAAACTATGAAGACGTTGGGATTGAGATGGAGTCCTAGAGATGATGTATTCACCTTCAGCTGGGACCTGGAAGAAAACAAAGAAAAACTTACAAAAAGGCGGCTACTTTCTCAGCTTTCAAAACTATACGATCCATTGGGGTGGCTGTCTCCTATTACTATTTCTGCAAAAATACTATTTCAAACTGTATGGATGAACAAAAGTGACTGGGATGACGAATTGTCGGACGAGATTAAACAACAATGGACTAAACTTAATAATGAACTACAGTTGATTAAAAACATAAAAATAAACAGATGGGTCGGAAGCACTGATACGAGCGTCCAGTTACACGGATTTTGCGACGCAAGCGAAAAGGCATACGCCGGCGTCATATACAG
Source organism: Agriphila tristella (assembly GCA_928269145.1). Classification (NCBI taxonomy): domain Eukaryota; kingdom Metazoa; phylum Arthropoda; class Insecta; order Lepidoptera; family Crambidae; genus Agriphila; species Agriphila tristella. The sequence continues at coordinate 314,844 of OV743440.1, read as the reverse complement.
CTGCGTCATGGGCGAGAATGGCGTCACAAGAGTGACGTTACTAGCAGCGAGAACTAAAGTCGTACCTTTAGCCCAGAAAACTTCGCTCCCCAGGTTGGAACTGGGTGGGGCACTTCTCCTGACTCAGCTGATCGAAAAAGTCAAGAAATCACTACCGGGACATGACGTTACTACTTTCGCCTGGTGCGACTCTAAAGTTGTCTTAGCATGGTTGCAAGGGAACAACAGCAAATGGGAACGTTATGTTGCCAACAGAGTAGAAAAAATCACTTCTATAGTACCATCACAACAATGGTTTTACGTAAGCACTGATTCGAATCCAGCCGACTGCGCGTCGAGAGGCTTATTACCAAGCAAGATGGTTCATTTTCGGCTATGGTGGGACGGACCAAACTTCATAAAAAACTTCGACGAACAAGAAACTCGGAAAAACATGAACTGTTTTTATACAACCCAAGAAGATCGCTTAGAAAATATACCTGAAAAAATAAATCAAATACAAGATGAAAATTTTATGGAAAAATTATTGAAAAGAAAAAGTTCATTGACTCAAATACACAGAATTGTAGCGTGGGTCATAAGGTTCATTACTCGTTTGCGCAATAAAGTGCAGACTAGCAACATGCACTTAACAACGCTTGAACTAAATACTTCTGCTGACTATATACTTAGATTTGTGCAACAAAAAGAGTTTGCGAAAGACTATAAGCAACTTAAACAAAATAAATCACTAACTAAAAGTAATATTTACAAACTCAATCCTTACTTAGATAACAAGGGAGTCATACGTGTTGGAGGTCGTTTGCAAAATTCGATACTACCGAGAAACATGAAGAATCCAGCTATTGTGCCCAGCAGTGGTCGGTACACGGAACTTTTGATCGACCATGCCCACCGAGCTACACTTCACGGGGGGGCCCGACTGACCTTGTCATACATACGACAACGGCACTGGGTGGTGTCTGGAAACCGCACAGTGAAGGCTAGACTGCGTCTCTGTGTGACTTGTCATCGATTTAACACTTATCATCCAACTCAACTGATGGGGGACCTGCCTGCACCAAGGATAACACCAAGCCGCCCCTTTACGTACGCAGGGGTTGATTTTACTGGGAGCTACGATCTCAAGCTGAACAAAGGGAAAGGAGTGAAAACATCAAAAGCTTACATCGCGATTTTCGTTTGTATGGCAACAAAGGCCGTGCATATAGAGTTGGCGTCTGAATTAAGCACGGAAGCTTTTATTGCTGCATTCCAAAGAATGTGTTCCAGGCGAGGAACACCCCACCACATGTACTCAGACAACGGAACCAACTTTGTAGGGGCCTCAAGAGTCCTGAAATCAGAATTTGAAGTATTCAAGCAGCTACTTTTGCCAGAATTCTTCACTGAAATTGAAAAACTTGAGGTGCAGTGGCATTTCAATGCACCATCGTGGCCAAGTGCAGGTGGACTGTTTGAAGCAGCGGTGAAGTCAATGAAGCACCATTTACGGCGCGTCCTAGGGGAACAAAAGCTGACCTGGGAAGAATTCACCACACTACTAGCAAAAATTGAGGCGTGCATGAACTCACGCCCACTGTGCCCGCTAACTGAAGATCCGGATGAGTTCTATAACTGCCTCACTCCTGGTCACTTCTTAACGGGAAGCCCTACTCTACAACTGCCACAACCACAGCCTGATGAGCGGCACATGGACCTCAGAAAACGGTGGAAGCTTACTGAACACATGCTGGAACAATTTTGGAAATCTTGGTCGAACGACTATTTAAATACTTTACAAGCTCGCTGCAAATGGAATAAGCCGTCCAGGAATTTACAACTAGACGAAGTGGTGCTGATTAAAGAAAACAACTTGCCGCCCGGGAAGTGGGCGATGGCCCGAGTGATCGACGTCCATCCCGGGCGAGACGGACTGGTTAGAGTGGCAACCCTGAAAACCAAAACTGGTACACTCAAACGCCCAATAATAAAGCTCTCACCTCTCCCTATACAAGAAAAAAAAAGATCGAGAAGAAAGCATCCCTGCAAGTCTGGAGACAGAAAGTAGAAACTGTAAACAAAAAGAAAAAACGAACAAAAAAGGATCTCTATTTTCATTCATAACATTACTAACTTTAATGTTTACAATGATAACTGGGTCGCATTCCACGACAGTACCGATGGCTACTCATATTACAAAACTGGAATCCGAGCGCCCAGTGTACTACGATGAACTTGGAAAAATTCATTTCATGCATGATGAATGGATTTTAGTCATGTACTACAATCTTACAACTTATTGGCAAGCAACTAAACAAATCAAAAACTACCTTACGAATATTGAAGAAGTCTGTGACACACTGGACCCAAGATACTGCAAAACTACGCTTGATCAGCTTAATCATGAAGTCAGTCTGCTTGAACACTACAATGAGCTGCTACTGACCCCTCACAAGCATTTATCTCGAAAGAAGCGAAGCTTAATAGATGGAGTTGGATATCTCGCTAACACTTTGTTTGGAGTTTTAGACCAACGTTTCGCTGACAAGTACCAACAAGATATTGAAAATATCCAAAACAACGAAAATTATTTGCAAGAACTTACAAGAAACCAAACATCATTAATACAAGTAGAAAATGAAGCCTTAAAGAAAAATGAAGACAATTTACATAGACAGTTTTCTTTACTAAACAACTACGTCGAACAAACGAACATGAGTTTCGCTAAGATAGAGACTGAAGTTCACGCCATGATGGCAGCAAGCTATTTTACTTCATCGTCGCTAACAGAATATTTACTAATAAACAATGTGAAGAGTATTCAAGATATTATATTTAACTCGATGTCGCAAATCTATCAAGGACACATAGATTTACATCTATTGACGCCGAGTAACTTAAGAAGACAACTAAATGAGATCGCTGGAAGACTTCCTAAAACGTTATCTTTGCCAATAGATACGTCACGAGATTTCAAACAAATATACAATCTGCTTAAAGTAAAGGCTCGCACCACGGAAAGCTACGTGCTATACGAAATACACGTACCGCTTTTGAGCGAAGAAGATTTTACGCTATACAGCATTTTTCCACTACCATTGCGCAGCCACAACATGACGAGATGGTTACAAATGTCTACTACGCAAATAGCAGTCAACCTGAGAAAAAACACTTTTGTAAGTGTCACAACTGAAAACTTGAAGCAATGCGTTAAACAAGATATAAATAGCTACATGTGTGAAGCAGCCCTACCGATATTCAACCTGCTCGATAACAATGTGAATTGCGCAGAGCAATTTTGTAATGGCAGCGGAGATATAATAAAATACTTATTCGACTGGATGATGGGTTTTATTTAACTTTAGCACTTATAAAAATTACACAATGCAAGACGACATTTCTTTCAGAGAGCAGAGACCACAGGCATAGACACTCACTCTACAGTGTTGCCATAAGTAATTCTATTGCCATATTTTTCTAACACCCCTGCCCAATAGAATTATCCTAACAATCCTTAAATTCCCTTATTTAAGATACTGACACTGTTTACTAAATTACATAATCCAAACACAACTAATAACAGTACTAAACTTTGTTACCTTCACTACAAAACAAATTAAACTTCTTTAGTTAACTAAATACTTAAGTACCTATTACTTTTACTGACATAATATGCAAGCTCAACTAAAACAATGTATGGAACAACTTATGACATTTTAAACAACAACATATTTCTAAATTTTACAAACAATTGTTTACCGAGAGGCTTGGTAAACAAATCTGCCAATTGTTCACTTGTAGGTACATATTTCAATACAATAGTTCCATTTTCAATTTTCTCTTTAATAAAGTGATGTCTGATGTTAACATGTTTTAATCTTCTATTATTTTCTGGATGTAAAGCAATTTTAATAGCTGACTGATTATCTTCGTACAACACAATACCCTTCACATTAAAATTTAAGTTAAAATCAGACAACAACTTTTCTAACCAACAGGCCTCAATTACTCCTACACTCATAGCTATAAATTCAGCCTCCGTAGATGATATTGCTACAGAATTTTGCTTTCTAGAACCCCACATTATCGGACATCCAAAGATTTTAAAACAATAACCCGTTGTGGACTTGCGATCAATTATGTCCCCTGCCCAATCTGAATCGACATAGCTTTCCAGCAAAGTATTTTCACTGTCCCTTCTATACACAAGACATAGATCAATAGTTGACTTAACATATCTTAAAACATGCAATAACATTTTATACAATAATGTACTGGCACAGTGTTGGTACCTACTCAAAATAGACACGGTGGCACATAAATCAGGTCTTGTACCTTGTACTGCATACATTAGGCTACCAACCAATTGCCTGCACTTTGTTTCAATTTCACAACTTTCAGACTTATCCCTTCTTAACAAATCAAAATTAAAATTAACATCAATAGGTGTTTCCGCAGGACTACAATTTGACATTCCAAACTTTTCTAGCACTGAGTTTAAATAAGCAGATTGATTTAAAGTTGTGACCCCTTCTCTCAAGTCTTGACAAATATGAATACCTAAAAAATCTGACAGTTTAAGTTCCCTTATTTTAAATGTTTTTGACAATGTAAGTTTCAGTTTATTTACTACTCCTGAATCTGTTCCAAACAATAAAATATCATCAACATACAATAATAAATATGTTTTGTTGTTATCATTACATTTTGTATACACACAGCTATCATTACTAGATTGTAAAAACCCCTCTTTTTTCATAAAATTATCAAATTTATCATTCCAGTTTTTAGGTGACTTCTTTAGCCCATATAACGATTTATTCAATTTTACAATTTTTTTATGATCCCCTGAATATTTGGGTAAGTACATATACACCTCTTCCTTAATATCCCCGTTTAGAAAAGCACTACAAACATCCATTTGCATTATTTCCAAATTTAAATTATTTGCAACTGCGATAAAAGCTCTAACAGTAGGTAATTTAGCAACAGGAGCATATAGCTCACTTAAATCAAAATTATTTTCTTGTTCAAAACCCCTAGCTACAAGTCTACATTTATACTTAACATTACCTTCGTCAACTTTCTTCCTGAACACCCATTTGCTACTTATTGCTTTCTTATTCTCTGGCAAGGTAGTTTCAGTCCATGTTTCATTCTCCTTCAATGCTTGAAGCTCTACTTCTATTGCTTTTTGCCATTCCTTTCTTTCCTTGCTCGACATAGCTTCTTCGTAGGTCTTAGGTTCTTCTGCCGCTATTAAATAGTAGTCTTTTAGCTTTTCTGGCATTCTTATCTTTCTTTTCCCTCTTCCTAGCATAGGCTCGTTTTCAGGATCATCAGTTCTCTCTTCTATACTATTAGTAGAATTTTTCTCCTCTTCTTCAAGTCTTTCTAACTTTTTTTCTATGTTTTCTTTTTCCTTTTTGTTTAATCCGTGATAGTTTTCTTCATTATCTGGTGTTTCTTCTGCATCTATAAAAGTTTCGTTTAATATTTCCTCATGCGTCTCTAAATTTTCAAGTTCTTCTTCTTTTTCTCTTATAGTGTCTTCTTCCAAAAAGTTTTCTTCTACAATTTCATTTACTTTATTTATCTTAGTTGTATTATTTGGAATATTCTTGCTTTTTGTAAATATGACATCTCTTTTAATCGTTATTATTTTCTTTTCAGGTAAATAGATTCTGAATCCCTTCGTATCTTCTCCATATCCCATGAACAGACCTCTTTCACTTTTCGCATCCCATTTTCTTCGTAGCTGATCAGGCACGTGAACATACACTTCGGTACCGAATTCCTTTAGCTGAGTTATGTCATATTCTTTTCCAAACCACAACTCATATGGTGTAACTCCAGGAATTGTGCTTGTGCCTGTGCGATTGATGGTGTACACGGCAGTATTAATTGCTTCTCCCCATAGATACTTTGGTAAGTTCTTCGCTTGAAGCATAGTACGCGCTGCCTCAGTAACAGTTCTCATCTCTCGTTCAATCTTTCCGTTCTGCTCCGGTGTATAAGCTACTGACGTCTGATGCTTTATCCCTTTCTCATTAAGGAAATGTTTCAACTTCAAAAATTCTGTCCCTTGATCAGTTCTTAATACATCCAAATCATAACCTGTTTCTTTCTTAGAAAATGTTACAAAATGTTTTATCTTTTCTTCTACTTCTGACTTTTCTTTTAACATATAAACTTTCCTGTAGTGTGTGTAGTCATCCTTTAATAAAAGATAATATCTCGACTTGCCTAATGACTTTTCTTCCATTGGCCCACAGACATCGGCATGGACTAACTGACACGGCCTTGACGACCTTTGTTGAGAGGTTATGAAAGGCAATTTATGCTGTTTTCCTTTAAAACATTCCACACACTCAGTATTCTTGCTATCTATGAAATCAATATTTTGTTTCTTAAGTATATTTCTACAATAGTCAAAGTTTTGATGGGCTAATCTGTTATGCCATTGCATCAAGGTTAGTTTATGTTGACTTACATTGGCTTGACCCAATTTTCTGAACCTCATTATGAACATTCTATCATTTATCTCGGCCACTGCGGCCACATTTCCATTTGGATTCATTAGTTGACACTTGTTAGAGTCTGAACACATTAAATAACCTCTGTCCAAAGCACTTGATAACGAAAATAAGTTCACTTTAATGGTAGGTATGTAAAGTACATTGTTCAGAGTGGTATTAATCCAATCACACCCATTGTAGGCTTCCAGTTCGATTGTTCCGCACCCCACTGCATTTATAACTGAACCGTCCCCAATTACTATTTTTCTTGGCACTTTTAGTTCTTGGTAATTTGTAAACAAACTTCTATCCTTTGTCATGTGTTCTGTGGCACCACTGTCCAAAATCCAATTATTACTTTCACATAAACCAGCTTGTCCATACATGGCACTCACCACAAATGCATTGTTTGACTTAAATTGTTCTTTATTTAGGCGAAAACGACATTCCCGGATAAAATGTCCCGGTTTACGGCAGAAATGACACACTTTATTGTTTTGTCCATTCGTAGAAAAACAGTCTTTACTATAGTGTCCAAATTTCTTACACTTATGACACTGCACGCTACTTTTATTTGTTTTCTTATACTTTCCGCCAGCTGCCAATGCAGTTGAGGTCGGCTGATCAATTTCGTCTGTGCTTTCTTTTCCTTTGAGCCGCTCTTCTTCCATTAACAACCGTGCTGTGAGATCATTTATGTTTTGTTTACTTTCCTCGACTGACTCCCAAGCACTGATAAAATGTTTGTAATCTTCTGGCAGTGACATTAATATTTTAGTCATCAACATTCTGTCACTTACTTCCTGACCCAGCTCCATCATTTTATTTGAGATGTCTTGTAAACCAGATATATGTTCGCTAATGCTTTTTCCTTCAGAAAAATTATACGAGAAAAACTTTTGTTGAATGAGGTGGAGACTACAAGATGATTTCATTTCAAAAATGCTGAGCAGTTTTGCCCATATTTCGGCACTCGTGTTGCAGTTCACTACGTGAATAATTACATTTTCCGCCAATCTATTGACAATTACCGACTGTGCTTTCGCGTCGTTTTTCATCCATTTTTTATCCTCTTTTTCTGGTTTAGGCGATTGCCCGTTAACGATGTCCCACAATTCCATACTATTTAGCAAAACTCGTACCTGGAACTTCCAAGAGTTCCAGTTTTTGACTCCGACCAGACGAACAATGTTCGCTGTATCATTTTTTACTTCCGCCACTTCAGCCATTTTGCGCAATAAAGCCACGCGATGTTCGCAACTTGTAATTTCTCAATTATTTCTTCCGGGCTTTTCTGGGCCCATAACCAATTGCGCAGAGCAATTTTGTAATGGCAGCGGAGATATAATAAAATACTTATTCGACTGGATGATGGGTTTTATTTAACTTTAGCACTTATAAAAATTACACAATGCAAGACGACATTTCTTTCAGAGAGCAGAGACCACAGGCATAGACACTCACTCTACAGTGTTGCCATAAGTAATTCTATTGCCATATTTTTCTAACAATGTGCCATGCGAAGCAAGTTTGATAAGTCACCGTAGTACGACGACCTGTCGCGCATTGAGCTTACCTTGCAAGGACGAATGGAACAAATTACATTCGATAAACAGCTGGTTGATGACGTGTTGTTCCGGAGAGTGTACGATTCGCGTCATATGTAACGATGACGTCACTGTCCATACGTTGACAGACTCCAACATTATCACACTAGGACAGAATTGCATAGTGCAATCGAAGAAATTAACTATTTACTCCCACAACATCTATGAAAGCAACGCAGATGCAGAAACTGATATACAGCTACCAACTTTGCAAAGATCTGTCAACAAGTTCGTCAACCTGACACTGCATAAAACGGAGGCGTTTCAATCAAATGAAACTACGCAGAACGAAATCGATCGCAAAATAAAAACTATAATGGATAATGAAAGACGATCGCTTAAGTCCATAACACACCATGACCTGCACCAATACATCATCAGTTATACACTAGTCGCTATAGTGATAGCTGCGGTCATCATTTTGATTGTCAAGAAACGTCACATGCTGTGTCGCAAACGCAAAGAACAACGTTATGCCAAGGATGCCATGCCGCACTATGAAGACATAGAGCTACGAGGTTCCGGCTCACCCTCCTACGGCAAGGTGGCGACCTCATCGGCTCGAGAGGAAGCGACAGCGGCAACCACTTCGCAGCCTCGCAAGAAGAAAGCGACTACATCAAAAAATCCCATCTTCCGTTTTGAAGAATCTTAATTACTTAAATTTTATACTTTGTGTTACTTTTTATCTTTGAATTTTTATACTTTACTTTTACATTTTTTAAATTTTTTCTTACCTATTGTTATTTAAATTGGTTTTCTTTCGCGGGTGGGGAATATGTACGGTTTACACCGCACATACCGCGACGTCAGCATTGGGTTCATTGCGCTTACTTTTATACAATACTTGCGTCATACAAAGTCGTAATAATAAATTTTAACTTATATTTAATTAGTGTCTAAGCAACTGTTTAACTGTAAACATTCAATAATAAACTGAAATCTCAAGTCGTGGGTTTTCTTCAAGACACTCCAACTAACTACTATTACTATAACTACTAAACTTAAATTTATGGTGTATTGAGTACGTGCTCCGATGTGACCTTGCAATGCACGCGCGCCCCGAATGGCACTCCACGGCGGAATACATATGGGTTACTATTCAGATTAGCGCGCATGGAAAAAATGTTTCAACTGTTCACATTGGTTGCTTGTATCTTTGTGAACAGAATCAAGGTTTGTCTTTCTCATCCCAACTTTCAAATTTTTCTGAAAAAGTTTTATCTATATTTGCTAATAATCCACAGGATAGTTTCTTTATAGCCGGTGATTTTAACTTAAGTGACATATCCTGGTCTTCGAGTAATGACGTCAACTATCTTACTCCTACCTTTCACAGTACAAATATTAATCATAATGAATTAAGTGATTTAATGAATTTATGCGACTTACACCAATACAATCATGTCAGAAATCATTTAAATGGTATATTGGATTTAATTTTTTCTAGCGGTGACATTACTGTCCAGCACTGTACAGATCCATTAGTACCGGAAGATTCGTACCATCTAGCGTTAGTTTGTCAGCCCAACTTTTTTGATCTTCCGATTTTGAATTCTCAGTCTAGACCCAAATACTTCTACAGTAAGGGAGACTTTAACGCTTTATGCCATGATCTTGATGACCAAGACTGGCAAACCCTATTGTCACGAGGTACGGTGGATGATGCAGTGCAATTATTTAATAGTTTATTAAAGTCCTTGAGAGACAAATATGTACCATTTAAGCTAGATCCGGGTCGCTATCCAGTGTGGTATTCCTCAGCACTTTTAAAGGTTCTTAATGATAAAAATAAGGCTCATAGAAGGATTAGGACATATGGTAATAAAAGCCACAGCGTCTCTTTTAATGTTTTGCGTCAGCGAGCAAATAAATTAGAGCAGGAGTGTTTTATTAATTACACGTATGCCTAACCGCAGCAAAATGTTGCGTCTTAGAGAAATGAGAGTATTACAGATAATTAGTTCATAGTAAGATGCAATTTGTTTAAGTATAGCAAAATGTGTGCAAGTTGTACTTTCGAAGTTATTCGAGAAAAACTGATTTTGCTGGGGTAACGTTACCCCAGCAAAATGTTTTTAAAAAAAGGCGTTTAGCCTGGAACCAAGTACATCAAAAGATAGCTTTTGACGAGTTGTTAATGAATACCAATAGCAAAATCTGTGCATCTTATAGTTTTTGAGATATTCAAGATTTTGCTGCGGTAACGTTTAGGGATTTCCCATATCTCAAAAACTGTTTGTCGCAGAAGTTTGAAAAAAATACCAGTTATAGGCCTTAATTTGTTTAAATTTGTTTAAATATAAGTATTTCGATTCATCAACAGATATCGATATAATTAATTGTTTTTTAAAAACTGGAAAAAATCGATCTACTCCTAAACTAGTACATTTGAAAACAAATAAAAAACAATTACATATACCTATGATCTACCCCTTTAAGGTGTACAAATCTGGATTAACAAACTTTACGCGATATGAAGATATAAAGAGATTTCATCAAATTTCAAGCTACTTACCAATTTTCTACTTTGGCGATCGAATACGCAGCTCCCTATGAATACAAAACGATAGACTATAGTGAACACATTAGTGTATTTTGTTAAAAAACATCCCTGAAAGTTTCAGCTTTAAATCTCTGATGGATTAAAAATTATTCAAAAACCAAGAAAGTGCCAGCAATTCTCCTATAAACCGACTAAATTACGGAGGTTACAAAAAAGCGATCGCGCCATACTTGCGGATGTCCTACTGAAATTAGCAACCTAATAACCGATATATAGTACAGTCAAGCAGAAAAATACCCATGTAGCCGAAATCTAAATTGTTTTATGTAGAGGTTATATTATTACCTATTTTCGACTACATTCATTATTAGCAATACTTACCTAATTACTACCAGATTTTTAGACCAGAACTAAAAAGAAACGTGGTTCAACCTATCTAATAGTATTAGTTAATTGATGAATGCGTTGAACGAGTACTTTTGTAAAATAAAAAATAATAAAAAATATTCTTAAATTTGAGTTTTTACATTCATTGTTTTTTGTTAATTAATTAAAAAATTATCACACGTCACGTCACGGCATCCAACACGAGATTTTCGCATTTCTTTCTCTTTTGTCATGTCACTATGTAGCAGTGGCGAAGGGTCCATACAAGCCGATTCCCATCGGCTTACCTTTTAGAAATCCCACCCCACTAATCCACTATGCAGATCACATCATTTTTGTAGACGGCTTACCTTCGCCATAATTTCACCCCTCGCCACTGCTATGTAGTTGTCCCTTTTTCTATAAATGAAGGACCCAGATGCAGATGTCCGTACTTTTTCATCTGATAACACCAACGTGTAGAGCATGCCCAGATGCAGAACTCCCTTAGTCCAAAAACTGAGTTTCTCAATAAAACCAAATTTAAACAGAAAAAAGTCACTGAAAGTTTTCTACAAGGTGTTTGGTAAAAGCCTTATAAAGCCAAATATGGTAAATAGGGACCATCAAACTGAACAACTTTTACTACGGGACCAACTCTGAAATCGCGAAAAAATAATCAGCATTTCTTTACATTTTGATATTTTCGTCATTAATTTTTGTACGGACAGCTGATTTTATTTGCGATTTCAGAGATGTAGGTAGGTTATTGAGAAAAATCAAACTTCACCTTTTATTTAACACACAAACATAACATATTATTATTATTATACTTTTTAATAAAATCAACATTAATCAACCGGATTCAGGTCCCAAACTCTTGGACTTAGTCCTTTTTGACCCGTATTTTAAGGATTTCTTACAAAATATTGTGGACTTAGGTCTTTCGCACTAAATGAAATATTGAAATATCGGTCGGAATTAAGGACTTTATAATATAAAATAAGGTGAATTAAATATTTGTTGTTATAGCGGCAACAGAAATACATCTGTGAAAATGTCAACTATCTAGCTATCACGGTTCATGAGATACAGCCTGGTGACAGACAGACAGACAGACGGACAGCGGAGGCTTAGTAATAGGGTCCCGTTTTACCCTTTGGGTACGGAACCCTAAAAATTAGTCATTGACACAATAATATTGCATTGTCTTCCAGTGCTGGACCTACCTATGTTCAAAGTTTCAAGTTTCTATCTTATCGGTAAGCTAGTATAAAATAGTTTGCTAAAGTGGACAAACAAACAAAGAAACAAAATCTTTTTATACGCGACTGTACCACCTAAAAATGACTATTATGCTATTTTTTTCAGATGGTTACGCTCAAGTATGGCGCGATCGCTTTTTCGTAACCTCCGTAATTTAGTCGGTTTATAGGAGAATTGCTGGCACTTTCTTGGTTTTTGAATAATTTTTAATCCATCAGAGATTTAAAGCTGAAACTTTCAGGGATGTTTTTTAACAAAATACACTAATGTGTTCACTATAGTCTATCGTTTTGTATTCATAGGGAGCTGCGTATTCGATCGCCAAAGTAGAAAATTGATAAGTAGCTTGAAATTTGATGAAATCTCTTTATATCTTCATATCGCGTAAAGTTTGTTAATCCAGATTTGTACACCTTAAAGGGGTAGATCATAGGTATATGTAATTGTTTTTTATTTGTTTTCAAATGTACTAGTTTAGGAGTAAATCGATTTTTTTCAGTTTTTAAAAAACAATTAATTATATCGATATCTGTTGATGAATCGAAATACTTATATTTAAACAAATTTAAACAAATTAAGGCCTATAACTGGTATTTTTTTCAAACTTCTGCGACAAACAATTTTTGAGATAAGGGAAATCCCTAAACGTTACCGCAGCAAAATCTTGAATATCTCAAAAACTATAAGATGCACAGATTTTGCTATTGGTATTCATTAACAACTCGTCAAAAGCTATCTTTTGATGTACTTGGTTCCAGGCTAAACGCCTTTTTTTAAAAACATTTTGCTGGGGTAACGTTACCCCAGCAAAATCAGTTTTTCTCGAATAACTTCGAAAGTACAACTTGCACACATTTTGCTATACTTAAACAAATTGCATCTTACTATGAACTAATTATCTGTAATACTCTCATTTCTCTAAGACGCAACATTTTGCTGCGGTTACGCATACTAATTACACAAAAAATATAGAACTTTCTATTCGAGATAATCCCAAGGCTTTTTGGTCTTACATTCGTGCTAATAAGCAACACAATTCATATCCGTCTGCAATGAATTTTAAGGGTGCCACTGTTTCATCAGGTGACGGTATCTGTGATGCTTTTGCAGAGTTCTTCAACTCCAACTTCTTAGCTTCTGATCTCGGGATGAATGTAATACCAAGGGACAGCCGGCTGGATGCGCCGTCATATGTATCTCCCGATATTTCTTCTATTGAAATAGTCGAAAATCAAGTTTATAAAATGCTGAAAAGTCTAGATTGTAATAAATCAGCGGGACCTGATGGACTGCATCCACTTCTCATTTCCAAATTTGCAGCTAGTCTGGCTCTTCCTGTTTGTCACTTATTTAAGCGTTCTCTTAGGGAAGCCACCGTTCCAAAGGTATGGAAAACAGCTACAGTTACTCCCATACACAAGAAGGGTTCTAAGCGCGAAGTTAGTAACTATAGACCAATTTCTAAACTTTGTGTTTTGGCTAAGATCCTGGAAAAAATAGTCCACCTACAAATTTACGAAGCTCTAAAACATACTTTCTTACCAGAGCAACATGGTTTCCTGAAGGGAAGATCAACGGTTAGTAATCTTGTAGCATTTACTGAGGATGTGACTTCAGGTATGCAGTCTGGAGGCCAAATTGACGCTGTATACACAGATTACACCAAGGCATTTGATCGAATTGATCATATGATCCTTCTTGATAAGTTGCATTCTGCCGGTATTCACGGAGATCTCCTGAGATGGTTCGGTTCTTACGTTGATCACCGATGTCAGACTGTCGTTCTAAAAGGGTTTTCATCTCATCCACGTTTCTCTGCTGTGCCTTCTGGAGTACCACAAGGCTCAATTCTAGGACCACTCTTATTTGTACTTTTTATCAATGATATTAACAAATGTTTCCGTCATTCTAAATTCTTGTTATTTGCCGATGACATGAAAATCTATAAAAAAATTATAGGACTGAACGACTGTCTTCTTTTGCAGGAGGATCTCGATAGACTGCAAAGCTACTGTTTCATTAACAAACTTGATTTGAACGTCTCTAAGTGTAATTGTATTTCTTTCAGTAGATCCAAAAATATTATCTGTTTTGACTATAAATTGAACAACCAATCACTTGTACGTACTGATTCCATTAGAGATCTCGGTGTAATTTTGGATTCTAAGCTCCTATATGACAAACACATTGACGCTATCACATCTAAAGCTATTAGGACTTTGGGGTTCATTATAAGAAGCACCAAACACTTTGAAACGGTGAAGACGCTGAAAATTCTGTACTGTTCATTAGTGAGAAGTCAAGTATGCAAGTCAAGTGTGGAATCCTCAATACCAATTTTACATTCAAAAAATCGAAAGAGTCCAGAAAAAGTTTCTTAAATTTCTAAATTACAAACACAGGTTGAACTTGGGCTCAGACTATGAGATCAAGTGCAAGCACCATCATTTACTTCCTTTGACCTTGCGAAGAGAGGCGACCGATCTAACTTTCCTTCTTAACATAATTAATGGCAAAATGGATTGTAGTGATCTACTTTCTTTGATAAATATAAAACTGCCCGTCCGCATTAACACAAGGCGAAATTACCTTAAATTTCAAGTAGATACATGTATTCCAAATTATAGATCTAATTCTTACTTTAACAGGGTATTAACTGATTTTAATCAAAATCATTCAGAAAATACTGACTTATTTACAGCGGGATCGAATTATTTCAAAAATAAAATTAATGTAGATTTCTTTGACAATTAAATAATGTAGTTTTTCTTTGACAGATATTGGTATGGCTCTCTATATATATATATATTCATATATTACTCTATTTTTTCTTATGTGTTATTTTTATTTTGTCTATGAGTAGGTACAATATTAAAAAGCAATTTTGCTCTTAGTTTGATAATGCATGTTTTACATCTTTTTTTCTTTTTTCATCTGGATTGTATTAATTTCTATCTGTGAAAACTGATAAAGGCATGTTTGTTCTAGTTTTATCTTATCTATAATTAATACATGAATGCTGTTTGTTTTCCATGAATAAATAAATAAATAAATAAATAACTGATTGTCACCTTACCACTGCTTGTAAGCGCCCGACTAACCGGAATAAGGTACGATATTTGTTTGTGTTCGTTCCTGCGGGCTAGGGTGCCTTAAAGGCCCGTGGACCTACCGATTTAACCTACTGGCAGGACCACGGTATACCTCTATGTACTCGTGGTCCTACTCTGGACTAGGGCTTTTTAGAATATCGTAGTGTCCTATAGTAGGTATCGATAGATAAGTAATAAAGAACGATTATTCCGAATCTAATCCGATCCTATATTTATTTTATATTCAATTACGAAATAATGTTATTCAGTCAAATGAGAACACATTACTGATTGATTGATGACAAGGAGTTGAGATACTCACCCAGTACCTACGTGCGTTTAAATGTTAAAGTGCCAATCACTGTGGGGGGTTCAAAAAGATGACGATAGTAAAATGCAACATCAAGTGTCACACAGAGGTTTACTATCAGTGCTTAGAGAATAGAGGTAGTTGTGCTATGGGGAATCAGAGTGGTTTCTGAGTTCTCTATTAGGTACTCAACCAGTTGAGCATAGTAGTTGTGCGCTGGGGTCGGGTTGAGTCGTTGGTACCTAAGTTGTGTAGAAGGGAATCAAAAGTGCCCACGGCACAACTAGTTGAGTATAGTAGGTTGTGACTTGGGTTCGGAATGTTATTAACATATTTTCATTTTACAATGTTTAAATACAAAAGCAATTAAGTAGCCAAGAAGCCAAAAAGGAAAGCACCTATTTTGTGTATGGGTGTGTGTCTGTGTTTATACATGTGTACGTGTGTGTGGCGTGTGGTGTGTACGTGGCCGACCTCGGCGGGCGACGGCGCGCAAGTCCACGGGCCGCCCGTTGAGCAGCAGCGCGCGCATGCAGCCCACGAACCCGTCGCTGCGGTCCAGCGCGGCGCCCAGCACCGGCGACGTGTGTACGTGTGTGTGGCGTGTGTGTGTACGTGGCCGACCTCGGCGGGCGACGGCGCGCAAGTCCACGGGCCGCCCGTTGAGCAGCAGCGCGCGCATGCAGCCCACGAACCCGTCGCTGCGGTCCAGCGCGGCGCCCAGCACCGGCGACGTGTGTACGTGTGTGTGGCGTGTGTGTGTACGTGGCCGACCTCGGCGGGCGACGGCGCGCAAGTCCACGGGCCGCCCGTTGAGCAGCAGCGCGCGCATGCAGCCCACGAACCCGTCGCTGCGGTCCAGCGCGGCGCCCAGCACCGGCGACGTGTGTACGTGTGTGTGGCGTGTGTGTGTACGTGGCCGACCTCGGCGGGCGACGGCGCGCAAGTCCACGGGCCGCCCGTTGAGCAGCAGCGCGCGCATGCAGCCCACGAACCCGTCGCTGCGGTCCAGCGCGGCGCCCAGCACCGGCGACGTGTGTACGTGTGTGTGGCGTGTGTGTGTACGTGGCCGACCTCGGCGGGCGACGGCGCGCAAGTCCACGGGCCGCCCGTTGAGCAGCAGCGCGCGCATGCAGCCCACGAACCCGTCGCTGCGGTCCAGCGCGGCGCCCAGCACCGGCGACGTGTGTACGTGTGTGTGGCGTGTGTGTGTACGTGGCCGACCTCGGCGGGCGACGGCGCGCAAGTCCACGGGCCGCCCGTTGAGCAGCAGCGCGCGCATGCAGCCCACGAACCCGTCGCTGCGGTCCAGCGCGGCGCCCAGCACCGGCGACGTGTGTACGTGTGTGTGGCGTGTGTGTGTACGTGGCCGACCTCGGCGGGCGACGGCGCGCAAGTCCACGGGCCGCCCGTTGAGCAGCAGCGCGCGCATGCAGCCCACGAACCCGTCGCTGCGGTCCAGCGCGGCGCCCAGCACCGGCGACGTGTGTACGTGTGTGTGGCGTGTGGTGTGTACGTGGCCGACCTCGGCGGGCGACGGCGCGCAAGTCCACGGGCCGCCCGTTGAGCAGCAGCGCGCGCATGCAGCCCACGAACCCGTCGCTGCGGTCCAGCGCGGCGCCCAGCACCGGCGACGTGTGTACGTGTGTGTGGCGTGTGTGTGTACGTGGCCGACCTCGGCGGGCGACGGCGCGCAAGTCCACGGGCCGCCCGTTGAGCAGCAGCGCGCGCATGCAGCCCACGAACCCGTCGCTGCGGTCCAGGGCGGCGCCCAGCACCAGCGACGTGGACAGGTGCAGCGCGCGCGCCGGCGACGACGGTGCGCGGATCTCGTTCTTGAGCGCGCCGTCCACTACCACGCGAGCTTCTTTCCTACGGAGTTGGAGGAGGTGTATTCAGATATTATCGTCTCTACAGCTAGTGATGTACGAAACCCGAGTTGTCGAGTTCTACTTTTGAAGACTCGAGTCGAATTGGCAGGAATCGGTGAGCTCGGTAGGCTCGTGTAAGCCCGAACCTAG
Source organism: Agriphila tristella (assembly GCA_928269145.1). Lineage (NCBI taxonomy): Eukaryota > Metazoa > Arthropoda > Insecta > Lepidoptera > Crambidae > Agriphila > Agriphila tristella. The sequence goes on along the minus strand of OV743440.1, from coordinate 297,176 downwards.
CCGAGAATCAAGCTCTCTGAGTCACGCCTCGAGGCTTCAAAAGAATTCAAGCCTTCAAAAAAACTCGAGTCTTAAAATGAACGCGAGCCTCATAAAAAGCTTAGAGTTTATGTTTATGACTTTAATATCTCCGTAAATAATTAAAGCCGAGCCTATTGAGCTCACAGAGCCCTGAAAATCTAACTCTAGTCCCCAAAATTAGAACTCAAAAAGATGAAGAGCACCGTAGATGCTTAATCAATAGATTAAGAGCACTATTAAGAGCAAATATATAAACAGGTTGGAGACTATTCAACGTAAGTTTTTGAGATACTTGCAATTTAAGTGTAAAGGTTATGGGAAAGACTATTTTGCTAGATGCAAAAAACATCATATTTTACCTCTCGTTGAGCGACGAAAAATTGCCGATGTCGTTACACTTGCAAAATTATCACAATCTCTTATTGATTCCCCGCATCTTCTATCACTAATAAATTTCAAAGTTCCAAACAGAAACAGTAGACACATCTACAACCTTAGTGTTCCGTATTGTGCTACCAACTACAGAAAAAACTCGTTTTTTATGCGATCAGCTGTTACTTTTAATAAAATCGTTGATGTATCTGTGCTTGACATTTTTAACTCTAAACCGGAACAATTTAGAAATGTTTTGAGTAAGAACTGGTTTGATGTGGTTTCTTAAGATTTCCTCTTTTATTTTGTTAGCGTTTTTTTTTTGTTGTTTCCTAAGTTTAATAGCATTTTTTTTTAACTATGCCAAAATTGTTTCTTCCGATTCAAAAATGTATATCAAAATCTATACTTTGTGAATACAAATAAGCTTCTCGATGTTTATATGCGAAAACAAATTAAATGAGTATATTTGTATTAAATTCAGTTATACTATTATTAGTTATAAATACTGTATGTTTTCCAATGAAAAAAAAAAAAAAACAATAGTGCTTTAGCTCTACTTATACTCATTCATCAGCAGCCCATCACAACAAGTGCGCCGAAAAAGACTCGAGCCGTGAAAAAGCCTCGAGATTGACCGAGCTCTCAAAAAGACTCGAGCCGTAAAAATGGCTCAAAATCGGCCGAGCTCTGAAAAAAGCTCGAGCTCTGAAAAAGACTCGACAAAAAACGAGACGAGCCCTGTAAAACGACTCCGAGCTCTAGACAAAAGGACTCGGAAGACTCGAGTCTTGTACATCACTACCACTAATCGCGGCCCTACTGAGCGCAACCACACACTGCGACCGAGTTTTTTCATACAATTCGTATAGTATCAGTGCAAATCGAGCGTGCGTGTGGCCGCGTTGGAGCCACAAGCTGCGCTCGCATCGCGCGCACACTCGCCCACAATAGCCGGCTCCTTCCCGGCGGCCGCTGCCACTAGCGGCTGCGATCGGCGGCTGCGTCTAGTGGCTTCCCAACTAACAATTTTACGTCGTACAATGGTCGTACAAACGTTATCTTATTACCACTGGTCGCAAAAGATAGGTCACACTTACGTTATAATAACGTTTACTCAACGCGAAAAGGGCCCCATTTATACGACCTACATTGTTGTTTAATGGTCATACAAAAGTCACAAGATTACCACTTTCATCGTACAGTAGTCGCATCAAAACGACTCTTTCGTTATATTGTGGTCATACAGACGTTTTTGAATGACGAAAACGTTGTATTTGAGTCAAGTAACAACACTTGTACGACTGATTTTTAATGTTCGTCAGTGACTCGTGTTTGTGGTTATGTTTTGAGATCTGAATGCAAAATAAAATCAATTACAAGGATATAAATGGTGAGTATTAATTAAACTTTCATATCTAGCTAACTGTGTCTGTCTCTCATACCGTTTAGTTCGTCTGGGAATTAAAATTTTATGATAATATACCTATGTAAATACTTTAAATATTTTCATGCCCCTTCGTAATTTAGCGTTTCAAACATAAAATTTGTATTAATAAAATTAAACTTAATTCTAAAAATGTCAGCCATGTTAATTTTGTCGCACACTAATCTCTATACGACGTTTTAAAGACAAAAAGACATTTTAAGGTTATTTGAAGAACAAGTAAAGCCGCCATTTTGTTAAACGTCGTTTAAAAGACGAACCTTGACTCAAATGCGACAACAAGTCGTACAGACGTTTTAGCTAAAACTTTAATATAACGTCGTATAGTTTAGTCGTGCCGACGTTACTATGACCAGTTTATTATGACATATTTGTCGCACGACTAAAAAGTTAAATTTAAGACGTCTATAGGACCTAGCAGTCATCTCATTACTATTATAAGACTGCTGTCCGACTTAAAGTCGTACAAGTCAGCACTTATACGACGTTTTTGCTTGTTGGGTTGACTGAGACACTAGTGGTCGCGACTAGTAGCTCAATGTGCGGTGTCATGTTAACCAATGGAGACGGCAAGACCGTATAACAACGAACAAATTTTTCTGCCACTTTTAGCAGGAGGGCCTTCCCTCCTGCTAAAAGTGGCAGAAAAAGTTGTTCGGATGTCCTGGATGGCACACAACTACGTAAACTAAGGAGTTTACGTACAGCACGCTACGAAAAAGGTAGTTGTGTGCCATCCAGGTATGTCTGTACTGTGTGAAAAAATGCCTCCCTACTACTGTATTTTCCGTCATTTCGTAATTCCTTTTATTTTATTTCGAGATAGCACTTTAGTAACAGATTTATACATGAAAAAATATCTTGAATGTAGAGACACGATTTCTAATTAGTTTTACAATAGTATAGTTGTAGTAGTACCTGTTCCGCTCGATGGAGACGGAGTGCCAGCGGTCGTCGGCGAGGCGGCTGCTGGTCTCCACGGAGACGCCCAGCGGCGTGTCGCCCACCTGGAACTGGAACTGCAGCTGGTCCCCCCCGATTATCGACAGCTTAATGTAGTCTTGCGGACCCTGCACGAAAACAAACATATGCCGGCTAAAAGACTTGCTTCAAAAACTCGGCTTAAGTTCCAATTAAGGGTGTACACGCGCATCACGTTCCATTTTCAAATGACCAAAACAACTCTGCGCGAGCCGTAATGAGGGCGAACTTTGAAAATTCCTATTAAATAGATATGAGTATATACAAAACACGCAATACAATAGACAAATACCTCATTATTCCTAAGAAAAATAAAAAAAATACTTTAGAATCTGTAAAAAAACATGTTAAAGTGTACCGATTTGAGAATTTTTAATATTTTATTTCTCTGTGATTAAAATATATTTTTTTTTTTCACTTTATGGGGCACCCCTTGACAATACAAACAATAAGTGAAAAATAAATATGAGTCGTATTCTTATTTGTTACAGCTGAAACGTTTGTGAAAAATACCTCTGACAAGCAAATTTGAAATTCCACTTAAACAGATTGTCTTCGTTTTAAAATACCTGATAATTTATTATGTTTTTCTGTCTATACGGCACTAATTTAAGAATTTTGCTTCCTAAAACTACAGTTTACATCAATAGTAATGCTTTTCTTTAGATAACTTCTTTGGAAAAACGCAAATTTCTTTGGAATGCGGATATACAGTCTTAACATAGAAAATCTGTCTGAAGTGGTGCGATCAGTCGTATCGTAAATATTTGTCAGAAATTACCGATCGCATCATATATGAAGCAATTATGACACAAACTAACATCAGTCTAATTGTGTGTGTGTGTGGTGTCACCTTGGAGTGCAGCAGCACGGCGTTCTCCTTGGTGGTGCGGAACTCGAAGTAGATGTCGCCGCTGTGGCCGAGGTCGAAGGTGGGCAGCGACACGATCGCGTCCGACACGCGGAACGTCACCGCGTTGCTGAACAGGTCTGCGCACAACCACACCACTCAAACATTATCGACATTTGCCGCATTAGTGAGCCCACCGCGAAAATAGTAACCGAATTTCAAAAAAAATATGGTATTTGAGAGTTTATTTTTAAGATTAGGCTGTTTGTTAACCGAGGATTGTTGTTTGCTTCTTTTAATATTTTATTAACTAATATTATTCATAAAATGTTAATATAGCCCCGGCGGGCGGTGGGGGAGGGGCTGACCCATCGCCTTCCTCACACGGCCCCAACCGTCCGAGAGATGGCTACAAACGCCCCGCGTAAATCAACGAATGACGAAATAAGAGCGAATGCCAGGTTTCAGTGGGTATGCCGCTATGGGGAATATATAAATGCACTTTAAGAATAATGTAACACGCTTTAAAATGTTTAGATTCTAATTTTATTGAATGAACTATAAAAATAATGGTTTCCACCATAAATATGCTAAGCTTTAAAATTAATACTTTGCACTATAGAATTTAATTGCTTAATCAAATCAAATCAAATCAAATTTTTATTAACCTTGTAACAGAGTACGTTACACTAGGTAAGTCATAAATAACATGTACATCAATTAAATTTCATCAGATAAATCAAATTCAAAATGTATAAAAAAGAAAATGTGATAAAAATATAATAAAAATTGAATAAAATTGATTAAGAAATGATTAACAATGTGATTAAAAAATAGTAAAAAAATTGATGAAAAATTATTTACAAATTGATTAGAATTGAAAGTTATGAAAAAAAAATACATTGACAATCCATAATACAAAACAATAATAAACAATTTAAAAACAATACATTATTTACATAAAAAATCGGCTTCAGTCAACTTTATTTTCATAAATTCATTGATTGTGTAAAAAGCATTATTAACAAAAAATGTCTTCAATTTCTTTTTAAATTCCCTTGTGTCTAGGTTCGTCAAAGCTATCGGCAGATTATTAAACATACTGATTTTAATATATTCTCCTTGCTTTTTTACTTTACTAAGTCTAAACTTGGGTAATAATAATTTGTTTTTATTTATATTATATGTATGAATGTCCTTCCCTTTTTTGTACATATCCTTATTTTCATGAATTTCTACTAAACTTTTAAATATATATAAAGATACGACAGTCATTATTTTATTCTGTACATAGTACTTCCTTGCAGATTCTCTCTTTCTAACTCCTGATAAAATTCCTATTGACCTTTTTTGTGCCACAAGCACTTTTTTAATATCGGCACCATTTCCCCATACTGTTATGCCGTAACTAATTATTGAATGTACATAGGCGTAATATACAGCAAGCATAGTTTTGTAGTCAATAAGCGGTTTAAGTTTTAAAAGAGCGTAATTTGCACTTGCTACTCTTTTACATAATTTCTCTATGTGTGGTGTATTTGTAACAGTATAATCAATTGTATAGCCCAAAAATACCTGTTCTTTCTTTATTAAAGCATCATTTTTTGATTTTCGTGTTTTATGCTCTAATACAACGCTTTTTTCTGTATTGAGTACAATGCCATTTGCTTGAAACCACTCTTTCATCAGTTTTAGCACCTCACTTATTTTATCATGTAACTTTATCGGATTGGTCTCTTTTACTCCTACAAAAGTGTCATCTGCAAAGAGATTTACAAATGCCCAGTTGGGGAGACTACAGGTAAGATCGTTAATATAAATTAGGAACAAAACTGGACCCAATATTGAACCTTGAGGTAAACCAATCACTATATTACCGGTATCAGAATTGGTTCCGTTTACTGATACTATTTGCCTACGATTATTTAGGTAAGATTTCATCATATTAAGCTCTTTACCAGTAAACCCGAAGTATTCTAGCTTTTGCAACAGAATGTCATGCTGTAAGCAATCATAGGCTTTAGAAAGATCGCAGAATATGCTTGCACAGTGCTGCGCCTGGTCTAAAGCACTTAAAATATAATAGTATACGTTTTTTATTGCCATTTCAGTCGATCTATTTTTTCTAAATTTATGACATAATGGAGTAAATCAAAGAGTAAATCATTAGATAGGATTCGTTTTTTCATTGTGACTGTACTCATATCAAAAACATCCATAGATGTTTTATTCTTAATATTTCTAATTATTTGGTAAAGTTCTTTTTTGTCGATTTCATTAAATTCTATATTAATGGTTGGTTTGGTTGCATTACTCATATAAGAATGACTCTTTGCTACATCAGAATGTATGTCTTTCGATATATTCTTAGCTACATGCAGAAAAAAATTATTAAACTTATTGGCTATTGCGGTCGAATCATCTATTTGATTATTAGATTCATATTTTAGTATTATTCTATTTACTTTGTTCTTTTGACATCTTCTAGTTTGTATTTGCTCATTGATTATCTTCCATGTTTCCTTGATTTTATTGTTCGAGGTTTTAATCCGATGAGCATACTGTAGGTTTTTTGCTTTTTTTAATACTATCTTTAATGTTCTTTTATATCTCTTTATTAAACCTTGTCTTAGCTTTAAAATTAATACTTTGAACCTTACAAATTAATTTTATAACTTTAGCACTGGTAAACAGACGTCTAGGTGGGACGACGAGCGGGCGCAGCGAGAGAGGAGCCCAAGGAGGAGGTTAGGTTCCATTGCGACCAACAACGCCAGAACCAACCATGGTGTATATGCATTATGTCACAAGTTGTTTTCATCTTTCAATCTCATTTTAACAGTTGTCAGTCGACACAGGTCAGCACCCATTACAACACAAGTGATGGGTCCTTACCTGTGAAATTGCAGTTTTTACTCACACACAGAACCTCATAACTTATGTGATTTTAAATATTTATTGACATGGTTGGATAAAAACTAAATGGTTTCTAAATGGGTTGGGACACAGTTAAAGTGCAAACCATTATTTTTGTAGTGATAATATTAAATTATAGATCTATTATTATTTTAAAGTGCTGATATACAATTTTATAGCTGTCTTCATCAAATTTAAAGTGCTATTAAATATACATCCCTGCCGCCATTGCCGCCCTCTCGTGGTCCTACTGAGCCCACTAGGTGCTGGGGTGGAATCACGGGAGGCGGTCGTAAAGGTTTACCGCCGGCACTGTCAGCGATTGCTTCTTTATTTTTCTTACACACTTTTTTTAAACAGTTTGCCTGTAGAATTGTTACATGCGATGAAACTCTGTCATAGGCTAAGTGTAATTTTTAAATTTATATTTTAAGCATGATTGTAGCAAACAAGCTGTTGAGTTTCCTAATAAATAAAATAAAAAAAATACAATAAAAGTGGCGATCCCCACACACGATCCACCCGCTCTGCAGGTTGGATGAGTAAAGAGCATTTCTCAGCATAAAAAAAAACAATCCTAGCAATAAACCTAGTTCGAGCACTCTTTATTTTAATTTTACGTATCATGTCAGGATTTTATTGTTATATTTTGATGTAAGATTATTTGAATAAAGATTTATTATTATTATTATGATCATCATACCATCTCCCTCGCACAGCAACGGCCCCAGCGTGTAGCGGCCCTCCTTTTCGTCTAAATGATTTCCAGTGTCGCCAAAGCGCAGTTGCTTCACGGGTAGATACTCCTTCTCCGTCAGCTCCCCGCCGTCCGACTGGAACTCTACGCGGGGACATTATAATTAGTCATTGTCGTCTTACGAGTATGTATAAAGGGTGTAAAAAGACTCCGGAACCGAAGTCCACGCATTCCGCCCATCATCAGGATCATTTTTGTCTTTCAGACTATGTGAAATCAAAAGCTACGAAGTTATTGAAGGTCAAGTTAAAATTCTTTTTTCAAGATTTTTATGAAATCTAATTTTATTCGTTATTTCCTAATTTTTGTCCAAAGAAACACTATCAAAATTTTAAGTATCCCGTAACAAACATTGGCTTCAAAACTCGATGTATCTCATGCGCACGCACATAAACTCTGCCTTTCAACTCGGCCGCACGCAGCTGTTGCACGTGTTACATTGTATACAATGCCTTTTTAACAACAAAAATTAAAATTGTTTCTCAGCAATAATTTTGAATAGAAACAGTCCTGATGATGGGCAAAATACTTAGATCTCTACTTCGTTAAGGGTCTTGTTACACCCTGTATGTGTGTGTATGTACATGTACCTCTGTTGTCGGGCGCCACGTGCTCCGCGTCGCAGTTGCACCACTTGGTGGGGTCGGTGCAGGAGCCCAGCACCCCGCAGCGGCACATGCGGGACCCGGGCGGCGCGCCCCCCCAGTAGTCCATGCGCTGTGTGTGTGTATGTACATGTACCTCTGTTGTCGGGCGCCACGTGCTCCGCGTCGCAGTTGCACCACTTGGTGGGGTCGGTGCAGGAGCCCAGCACCCCGCAGCGGCACATGCGGGACCCGGGCGGCGCGCCCCCCCAGTAGTCCATGCGCTGTGTGTGTGTATGTACATGTACCTCTGTTGTCGGGCGCCACGTGCTCCGCGTCGCAGTTGCACCACTTGGTGGGGTCGGTGCAGGAGCCCAGCACCCCGCAGCGGCACATGCGGGACCCGGGCGGCGCGCCCCCCCAGTAGTCCATGCGCTGTGTGTGTGTATGTACATGTACCTCTGTTGTCGGGCGCCACGTGCTCCGCGTCGCAGTTGCACCACTTGGTGGGGTCGGTGCAGGAGCCCAGCACCCCGCAGCGGCACATGCGGGACCCGGGCGGCGCGCCCCCCCAGTAGTCCATGCGCTGTGTGTGTGTATGTACATGTACCTCTGTTGTCGGGCGCCACGTGCTCCGCGTCGCAGTTGCACCACTTGGTGGGGTCGGTGCAGGAGCCCAGCACCCCGCAGCGGCACATGCGGGACCCGGGCGGCGCGCCCCCCCAGTAGTCCATGCGCTGTGTGTGTGTATGTACATGTACCTCTGTTGTCGGGCGCCACGTGCTCCGCGTCGCAGTTGCACCACTTGGTGGGGTCGGTGCAGGAGCCCAGCACCCCGCAGCGGCACATGCGGGACCCGGGCGGCGCGCCCCCCCAGTAGTCCATGCGCTGTGTGTGTGTATGTACATGTACCTCTGTTGTCGGGCGCCACGTGCTCCGCGTCGCAGTTGCACCACTTGGTGGGGTCGGTGCAGGAGCCCAGCACCCCGCAGCGGCACATGCGGGACCCGGGCGGCGCGCCCCCCCAGTAGTCCATGCGCTGTGTGTGTGTATGTACATGTACCTCTGTTGTCGGGCGCCACGTGCTCCGCGTCGCAGTTGCACCACTTGGTGGGGTCGGTGCAGGAGCCCAGCACCCCGCAGCGGCACATGCGGGACCCGGGCGGCGCGCCCCCCCAGTAGTCCATGCGCTGTGTGTGTGTATGTACATGTACCTCTGTTGTCGGGCGCCACGTGCTCCGCGTCGCAGTTGCACCACTTGGTGGGGTCGGTGCAGGAGCCCAGCACCCCGCAGCGGCACATGCGGGACCCGGGCGGCGCGCCCCCCCAGTAGTCCATGCGCTGTGTGTGTGTATGTACATGTACCTCTGTTGTCGGGCGCCACGTGCTCCGCGTCGCAGTTGCACCACTTGGTGGGGTCGGTGCAGGAGCCCAGCACCCCGCAGCGGCACATGCGGGACCCGGGCGGCGCGCCCCCCCAGTAGTCCATGCGCTGTGTGTGTGTATGTACATGTACCTCTGTTGTCGGGCGCCACGTGCTCCGCGTCGCAGTTGCACCACTTGGTGGGGTCGGTGCAGGAGCCCAGCACCCCGCAGCGGCACATGCGGGACCCGGGCGGCGCGCCCCCCCAGTAGTCCATGCGCTGTGTGTGTGTATGTACATGTACCTCTGTTGTCGGGCGCCACGTGCTCCGCGTCGCAGTTGCACCACTTGGTGGGGTCGGTGCAGGAGCCCAGCACCCCGCAGCGGCACATGCGGGACCCGGGCGGCGCGCCCCCCCAGTAGTCCATGCGCTGTGTGTGTGTATGTACATGTACCTCTGTTGTCGGGCGCCACGTGCTCCGCGTCGCAGTTGCACCACTTGGTGGGGTCGGTGCAGGAGCCCAGCACCCCGCAGCGGCACATGCGGGACCCGGGCGGCGCGCCCCCCCAGTAGTCCATGCGCTGTGTGTGTGTATGTACATGTACCTCTGTTGTCGGGCGCCACGTGCTCCGCGTCGCAGTTGCACCACTTGGTGGGGTCGGTGCAGGAGCCCAGCACCCCGCAGCGGCACATGCGGGACCCGGGCGGGGCGCCCCCCCAGTAGTCCATGCGCTGCCCCGTGCGCGACACCCACCACGCGAACGGGTGGAAGTTGCCCTCGTCACCTGAACACACAAGCATAAATCGGTTAGCATACGACGTAGGTAATAAAAGGTTATTTTCATTGGAGAGGTGATAGTCAGAACGATAACCTGAAAGTTCGTAGAGTTAAGTATACAACATTGTGAATCGCACATGTTCACTGACGTAAACGATCATTAATAATATGTAGAGACCGGATTATATGCAAATGCATATTGCATAATGCATTTGCATATTTGACCCCTTTTCAGTGGTAGTTGCATATTTTAGCAAAAAATTTGGGAATCATGCATATTTACGCTCGATCTCGTTCATCGTTCAGATGTCTAACATGTCCAAACAATGGCACTCAAATATTATACTCTGCCCAGTCACCTCAGTGCATGCCTCAGTAGTCGTAGAACGGTCCTTTCCACTTACAAAAATATGTAGACACAATTTGTCTTCAGAACATTTGGAACAGTACTTAGTCGAATACATTTATAAAATGTAAATTACAATCAAGATATTCAGTAAATTTCAATGTCAAATAAATTTTGTAATTGATATTTCCGCAAACACGATTGTTATCGTTGAGTAATAATACCTTTTAAGAATGAAAAAAGCTGAAAAAACGTCTTTATTATCATTTAATTTTGCATATTTTGGCGCTTTTTATGAATTTTCATGCATATGTTAGCTATTTTTCTTGCATATTTGCATGCATATTTTGGGCTTTTTATGTTGCATATAATCCGGTCTCAAGTCATCATCAATAAATTAAACGACTTAAAAACCTACGACAAAACAAATTGTGATATGACAAACTTGGATGTTTAGCCTATAGGAGCATTTTTTTAAGTAAATACATTGTTTTATGGCGAGATCTGCAGATTTGAAAAATAACATAAAATAATCGATGTGAGTAACAAAGGAATTACTTTTGTTTGAACGCAGGAAATCAAATGTCATCAACATATCCATGATCAGTGAGCGCACTCAGTTACTCGATGTCCTGCCTACATTACTGGTAGTCACTCACTGGGGGAGTTGAGCAGCCTGGAGTGCCTGCAGTAGTAGTCCAGGCGCTGCGAGCAGGACCTGGAGCGGTTGAGCAGCGCCTCGAGTCCTGCCTACATTACTGGTAGTCACTCACTGGGGGAGTTGAGCAGCCTGGAGTGCCTGCAGTAGTAGTCCAGGCGCTGCGAGCAGGACCTGGAGCGGTTGAGCAGCGCCTCGAGTCCTGCCTACATTACTGGTAGTCACTCACTGGGGGAGTTGAGCAGCCTGGAGTGCCTGCAGTAGTAGTCCAGGCGCTGCGAGCAGGACCTGGAGCGGTTGAGCAGCGCCTCGAGCTGCGGGCGCGAGGCGTCGTACTCGATGTCCTGCCTACATTACTGGTAGTCACTCACTGGGGGAGTTGAGCAGCCTGGAGTGCCTGCAGTAGTAGTCCAGGCGCTGCGAGCAGGACCTGGAGCGGTTGAGCAGCGCCTCGAGTCCTGCCTACATTACTGGTAGTCACTCACTGGGGGAGTTGAGCAGCCTGGAGTGCCTGCAGTAGTAGTCCAGGCGCTGCGAGCAGGACCTGGAGCGGTTGAGCAGCGCCTCGAGCTGCGGGCGCGAGGCGTCGTACTCGATGTCCTGCCTACATTACTGGTAGTCACTCACTGGGGGAGTTGAGCAGCCTGGAGTGCCTGCAGTAGTAGTCCAGGCGCTGCGAGCAGGACCTGGAGCGGTTGAGCAGCGCCTCGAGCTGCGGGCGCGAGGCGTCGTACTCGATGACCTGCCTACATTACTGGTAGTCACTCACTGGGGGAGTTGAGCAGCCTGGAGTGCCTGCAGTAGTAGTCCAGGCGCTGCGAGCAGGACCTGGAGCGGTTGAGCAGCGCCTCGAGCTGCGGGCGCGAGGCGTCGTACTCGATGACCTGCCTACATTACTGGTAGTCACTCACTGGGGGAGTTGAGCAGCCTGGAGTGCCTGCAGTAGTAGTCCAGGCGCTGCGAGCAGGACCTGGAGCGGTTGAGCAGCGCCTCGAGTCCTGCCTACATTACTGGTAGTCACTCACTGGGGGAGTTGAGCAGCCTGGAGTGCCTGCAGTAGTAGTCCAGGCGCTGCGAGCAGGACCTGGAGCGGTTGAGCAGCGCCTCGAGCTGCGGGCGCGAGGCGTCGTACTCGATGACCTGCCTACATTACTGGTAGTCACTCACTGGGGGAGTTGAGCAGCCTGGAGTGCCTGCAGTAGTAGTCCAGGCGCTGCGAGCAGGACCTGGAGCGGTTGAGCAGCGCCTCGAGCTGCGGGCGCGAGGCGTCGTACTCGATGTCCTGGCGGAAGCTGCCCGGCTCCTGGTAGCCGTCCACGGCGGTGTTGCCAGATGCTGTGTGCTGCACCGATGTCAGCACGCGACCGTCCGCTACGGGGGATGAAAGTTCAAAATAAACGTAACATACGGTATTAGCTCTCTAACAAAGGAGAATAGTTAATTAGATTAGTTCATTATTGACATTACTTTATATGACACTAAAATCTATTTAAGCAATATTGGTAATGTAAAGTACTACTATTATAAGTATTCTAAAACTCACAGAGGAACTCGCAGGTGACGGGGAAGGCGGGCAGCGGGCCGGACCCGTCCACGTCGATGTGCAGGTCCGCAGACCGCGACACTATGTAGTAATGTAGTGTGTAGTAATGTAGTGCACTCACAGAGGAACTCACAGGTGACGGGGTAGGCGGGCAGCGGGCCGGACCCGTCCACGTCGATGTGCAGGTCCGCAGACCGCGACACCATGTAGTAATGTAGTGTGTAGTAATGTAGTGCACTCACAGAGGAACTCGCAGGTGACGGGGAAGGCGGGCAGCGGGCCGGACCCGTCCACGTCGATGTGCAGGTCCGCAGACCGCGACACCATGTAGTAATGTAGTGTGTAGTAATGTAGTGCACTCACAGAGGAACTCGCAGGTGACGGGGAAGGCGGGCAGCGGGCCGGACCCGTCCACGTCGATGTGCAGGTCCGCAGACCGCGACACCATGTAGTAATGTAGTGTGTAGTAATGTAGTGCACTCACAGAGGAACTCGCAGGTGACGGGGAAGGCGGGCAGCGGGCCGGACCCGTCCACGTCGATGTGCAGGTCCGCAGAACGCGACACCGCGAATACGTTTTTGTACGCCTGGCACGACAACGGATGCACCGCTGCGAATTTTATCGAATCGTTATAAAATTAAATAAAATGTTTAAAACCTTAAACTTATTTTATTTCATTTTTACGTATGACCCCTTTTTAACACGTTTTTATTAGGTTGCTTTCTCGTTTGTGTGTTTGTTTTTTGTTTCTCCACAAAGTTTGGAAACGATTTTATACTAGCTTCCCGATGAGCTAGAGACTTGAAACTTTGAACATAGGTCAGAAGTGGAAGGCAATGCAATATTATGGTGTCATTGATCTGATCTGATGATGAAGCCGGAACAAGGCCACAGGAACTCTATGATGAAACCATACAACCCCATCGTGTTTGGGCTCGTTAGAATCGTCTTGACAAGTGCTCTAATGGGAGACGAGGTCCAGGGTCTAATGATGAAGCCGAAAGGCCATGCCATAGGAACTCATTATTGAAACCGTGCAACCCCATCAAATTTGGGCTCGTTTGAATCGTCTTGACGAGTACTTTGTTGGGAAATAGTTTCCAGGGTCTGATGATGGAGCCGGAAGAAGGCCACTGGAACTTGGTAGTTAAACCACGCTACCCCATCGAGATTGGGCTCGTTTGGATCGTCTTGACGAGTACTTTGTTGGGAAATAGTTTCCAGGGTATGATGATGGAGCCGGAAGAAGGCCACTGGAACTTGGTAATAAAACCATGCAACCCCATCGAGTTTGGGCTCGTTTGAATCACCTTGACGAGTACTTCAATGGGAAATAGAGTCCGAGGATCTGATGATGGAGCCGGAGGAAGGCCATAGAAACTCTATAACAAAACCATGCAACCCCATCGAGTTTGGGCTCGTTTGAATCGTCTTGACGAGTACTTTGTTGGGAAATAGTTTCCAGGGTCTAATGATGGAGCCGGAAGAATGCCACTAGGACTCTGTAATAAAACCATGCAACCACATCGAGTTTGGGCTCGTTTGAATCGTCTTGACGAGTGCTCCGATAGAAGATGATATATTTTTAGTCTTAGCTCGTTAACTAAAAAGCAGAAAATAATAATTTACTGAAAAAAAATCTTTTTAAAAACACGTTTTTATAATGGACTAAATTAATACAAAAAAAATCGGACTAAAAACATTAAAACGGACTAGTAAAAACAGACTAAAAAGTAAAAATAAATTCTTCTGTAAATATTTATAATCCTATACCTACCTACAGAAATATTAAACCTAAAAACGTGGGGCGCATGCTAAAGAAAATATGGATGATAGATTTTACAAAATTAGCTAAAAGGTAGCTCAGCGGCCCGTCTGAGTATTGATCTGGTGCGAGTCGTATTTTTTCTAGTATATTATTTAGTATTGTTTAAAAATAGCATTGTGAATGCAAAAATCTCAAATTTAAAAATAAACATTTATTATAAAAATGTTCAAGGTATACGCGGTAAATTGCAAAATCTGTATCTATTGAGTCTAATTTGTGATTTTGATATTATTTTTGTTTTGACAGAGACATGGCTGAAAAGCGGTGTATTCGATGCTATTTTGATTATATTCGTTGTATTATATATAACAACAGTTATTGCATTTACCGGAGAGACCGTGACAGCGCATAGTCTACCAAGAAAGATGGGGGTGGTGTCTTTATAGCAGTCGCCAATCACATTTGTTCTCGTATGCTATCGCGATTAGAAAGTTCAAACGACGATGGCTTTCTATCTCAGATCCAAACAATTCTAACGAGTCACTGATAATAATATGAGCTTTGTATTTTCCGCTTGTAATCTTAACTGTTAACGCGACAACATTTCTAATGGTTTATCTTCTTTAAAGGAGACATATTCATAGTGAGCGATTTTAATCTGAGTAGCATCGATTGGGTTCTTAGTCTTCTTCAGCAATGTCTCTGAAGCCAATGAGTTGTACTCTGATTCAGATACTGACTTCATATCGTTGCACAATTTGAGGCAATAGTATCCCTAAAAATAATGATAAGATGCTTGTCTAGGTACTGTCATCTAGCAAATCTGTTAACACTAAAAGTGTTAAAAATCCACTTGTCCCTCCCAATTCACACCATCCAGCTTTTTGAAATGGAACATTACTTCAAAATTTAATTCACACGCGGCTCATTATTCTGAAATTAATGAAGGCTTGCTAAGTGGGATCTTACACCTGAAAACATTGACTGCGTGGATGAGATGGGTGGCAATATTTTACTTTTTGATTAAAGATTTGAGTTGATTAACTCGATCATTTAGAAACACGTACCCAAAGAAACACGATTAGCTCTAAAAAGTACATTGCATAGTATTCGAAAAAACTCATTTAACTTATCAGTGAGAAAGAAAAACTTCGGGTAAAGGTAAAATTATACAATAATCCAAATTGATAACTTTGAGTACGCCGAAGCCTGGTCTCGCTGTTATAATCTGATTAAGAAGTGTAATGCGAACTATATTAATAAGATGAATGAGGCTATTTGTGACCATAACATAAATGCTTTCTGGAGTTATGTCAAGGCTCGCATTTGGGACCGATCTTCTTTTTAGTATTTGTTAATGATCTGGTTAAAGTGATCATCATTAGAAATGTCTATTGTTTGCTAATGATTAAAAGGTTTACAAAACAGTCTAATGACTAAAGTCAAAGTCAAAGTCAAATAAGCTTTATTCAAATAAACTTAATTATTAAGTACTTTTGAATCGTCTATATTTTCCTACGTCCTCGTTCCAGACTTTTTTTAGCTGACAAGAAGAACGGGCGCAAGAAACTTATCAGCTGTAACAGCCATAAGTAACGATATTTACAAACTTGAATATAACGTTACCAGATAATTACAACAGGGTGACAGGATTATTGGCAACAACATAGACTTATTATATTACTTCAACAAAGTACTTATAGTAGCAAGTTATGTGTTACATCATTTCCACGCATTTTGATCTTTAAGATAATCATCTACTTTATAATAACCTTTACCCATGAGCGTTTTTTTAACATGGATTTTAAATTCATGCAAAGGCAGATCAATCACTTGTTGCGGAACTTTATTAATAAAGGCTATGCCTTTCCCCATAAATGAACTTCTAGATTTTGCAAGCCTAAATCTTGGAACGGCAAGTTTATCTTTATTTCTTGTATTAAACTGGTGAATATTGCTGTTCTTAGGAAATGAATCATAGTGTTTCCTTACATAAACTAAATTTTCATATATGTATTGGCCTGCCAAAGTTAAGATGTTTATTTCTTTAAACAATTCTCTCAAGCTATCTCTTCGCCTAAGATTGTATATGGCGCGAACAGCTCTTTTTTGGAGTACGAAAATATTTTCAATACTGGCAGCTGAGCCCCATAATAGCAGTCCATAAGACATTACACTGTGAAAATAACTATAATATACTAACCTTGCCGTTTCAATATCAGTTAAAAGCCTTATTTTCTTAACAGCGAATGCTGCTGAACTAAGTCTACTTGACAAGGCTTCAATATGTGGATCCCATTGCAGTCGAGAATCTAGTGTAATACCTAGAAATTTTGTACTCTCAATAAACTCGACTTCATCGTTATTCAAATTAATATTTAATTTTGTCTGCTCAACATTAGGTAATGAAAATTTTACACATTTAGTTTTTTTGGGGTTAAGTGCTAAATTATTGCTATTAAACCAGTATGAAACTTTAGAGAGGGCGCTATTTACTTCGTCCGAACAGTTGTTACCTCTGTTTACTTTGAAAACTAAAGAAGTATCATCCGCAAATAGTACTGTCTCACATAAATTATTCGCGTAATTGGGAAGGTCATTTATATAAATTAGAAACAGCAATGGGCCCAATATTGATCCCTGTGGCACACCCATATTGGTGGGGGCTCCAGTAGATTGAGTTCTATTAATCACTACTTTCTGAGTCCTATTGTACAAATACGATTTCATAAGGCTAACTGATTTGTCAGAGACACCATAATGTTCTAGCTTCTTTAATAGTGTTTGGTGATCAACGCAATCGAATGCCTTAGAAAGGTCACAGAAAATGCCAATTACATCTTGCTTTTCTTCCCAAGCGACAAAAATATGTTTGAGAAGTGCAATTCCAGCATCAGTAGTATTTTTACCTTTGGAAAATCCAAACTGATTTTTATGAAGAATGTTATTGGATGTGAAATAATCTAGTAATTGGGAATATATAATTTTTTCAAATATTTTACTAAGTGCTGGTAGTATAGATATTGGCCTAAAGTTAGCTGGGTCACTTTTATCCCCAGATTTAAAAAGAGGAATCAATTTACTATTTTTCATTAAGTTAGGAAAGACCCCTTCATCAATACATTTGTTAAAAATAAAAGCCAAGTAAGGGGCTAGTATATCAATTATTGATTTAATAATGCTTGTTGACATGCCCCAAAGATCTTCTGTTTTTTTGACATTAATTGTTTTAAAAGCTTTAATAATATCTTCACTATTTATATATTTAAAGAAAAAGGTTTCCTTGCGCTTATCAACACTAGACTCTAGGAGGGAGACTGCGATGTTGGGACAAGCACTAAGAGTACTGGTTGTTTCTATTGGTATTCGAGCAAAGAAATCTTCAAAGACTTTAGCGACCTTATCGTCAGATTCAACAGTTTGATCACCAATTTTTTTAATGTTGACAGGGGCAGTAAATGATACTCCGGATTAAATCTGTTTGCAGGTTTATTTGGTAAAATAAGTACACGTACACTCGAATAATAAAAAGAAAAAAACTAATGAAATAATTAATAGTAAATAATACTGTCGTAGTCGATGATTTGAGCTCCAGTACTCAAATGTTCAAAAGTCCTAAACCGTTTTTTATTTATACCAATTGTAACGTTGTGTTCTGACAATTCCCAAGTTTAAATTTTGGCGCGGAAGCGCAATGGTAGTTTTCAGTACCTTACAGGAATTGGCACCTCCCCCTTAACGTCATTGGCGGATGTGTGTAGCAGCCGCAACTTTAATAAATGTCTTTTCGAATTTTTTAGTATATGAATAGGGTTTTGAAATTAATAAACATTGGAAAACAGAACAAAGTCTCTCAATATTCGCTTCAGTTTTGCAGATAATTTGACGATAGAAAATGGCGCGTGCGGCGTGTCATGATTTCGACCAATACGAATGTAAGATTCTTGATTTCGACGAATAGCAACAACGCCCAATAGGAAGGCTGATTTTGGAGCCGCGGTGTTGGCATTTCGCGTCACATTCTTCTATCTGACACTTTTAATGAAGTTATGCGCAAACACCTTTTTGCAGATTGAAGCGTCGAGTGACAGTTCTTTGTGTTTTGTCCAAAAGTTTTATAGTCGACAAATGCACAAGTATTCGTTTCTGTAGGTTAAATTTTATTTACAAAAATATTTGGTCAATTTTTAATTTCAATTCATAGTGGGATTGTGGAAAACGAAACGTTTTGGAAGGAGTCTCGAGGCGGGTTCGGGCAACCCCAAACCCAAACTTCAGTTTTTCAGAAAAGAAATGTCAGGTTGATTTGTAAAGGATTCATTTTGGGGAGAGGCATTTACATTTTAGCCAGGAAAGCGACTGAGGTCGCAGTTAAAACCCATGGTGGTTATTTTTTGATATCAGGTGAGTCCATAATCTATTTTTTTGATCCGGCATATCAGAAAATGTCGGAGCGTGTTTTTCATGGGATTTCTCGAATTTCAGGTGAAAGCCGTTCGATTTTATACCTACCTACCTCAGGCATTTGAGTCGTTGAGAAATATCGAATCGGGAGGCGGGAGCAGGTGGTTTAAAGATCAGCTAAACAGGCTTCTGTTCAGCGAAAACCTGGTAAGAACAGCGAGCATACTATCCCACGCCACGCCGCCATGTTGCCTGGCCACAACGTTTGGACTTCTATTTTTCAGTTGGCTAATCCCACACGTTTGTTTCAGCATTGGGAAATTCAATTATAGTGTTCCGTTGATGTTTTCAACGAAATTTGTCACCCTTCTGGGCTGTCCATCCACGGCCACGTCACCGGCCTGAACAAATTGCTGTCCACCGAGTCCTAATTTCATTCAGGACTCACAGGAGCATTAATAACTAGAAGTTGTCATCATATCGGACACATGAGGTCGGTGTAACTTTCAATACAATTTAGTTCTTTTAGTGAACCGTGGTATCTCCATGTAGGGCTCGGTTTCTCGACGTAGAACTGTAACTTTTACCTATTGCGGCCCAACGCACACCAACCAAATCGTACCCATGTAAGCGACCCCTATCGCTAAGCTAGTATTTAGATTTTTTTTTCCTTTTTTTTGTAAGGTAAAACCAAAATTTCTTTTTTTTCAATATAGACCATTTCAACCCATACCATTTTTTATTTTTCTTCCCTTTACATTTAAATTTAAATTTTCTTTGCTCCGTGGCTCTCATCGGGCAGTATTCTTAGAGAACCACGTGGCACAATAAGTTTATTTCTCTACTGCTCACAAAGCAAAGGGTGTTCGGTAAATAACGTCGAGTGCTCAAACCTCTTGTAACATTGGATCAGGCGTAGTACTTATAATAAAACCGAGAAAAGTTTTCTTTCGCTTCAACTTTTATATTAGCCTACTGCTCGCGGCGCACAAAGAATGTCTTATTTGTCGGTTGAGACAGAGCTTCGCGACAGAACGAGAAGCACTTCGGAGGCGCTTATGATAATAGGCACGCAGCGCTGTGCAATTTGAAATTGTACTTTATTGCCGTGCATCAAGAGTAGCTTATTATTTGATTGTCCTCGCGCGGTAGGACTTCTGTACGTTTAGTACCTGTTACAAAAAACCTCTAATGCCGAATATGGTAGATAGGGACCATCAAACTAAACAACTTTTACTATGAGACCAAATCTGAAATCGCGAAAAAACATCAGCAGCTGTTTCATACATTATTCATATTTTCGTTGTTATTTTTTTCGTTGTTGTATATTCTATGGTGTTATCATTAACGAATCGGACATCGGTTAACCCTCAGTAAAAGGAAACCTATGGAAGTGGAACAAACTGCAATAAAAAAAGAATTTGTGACGTCAGGCGCGTGCCGTGTCCGCCATATTGTGTTGCGTTTACATGTTACAATTTCGACTCTATGCTGTTTACTTAAGGTGCATGTACACTAAGCTAAACCGCCATGTTTGGTTGCGTTTGAATGGAGAACAATGAAGTAGGTATGCAGGCTTTTTTCGTAGGTATGTCAGGTCCATATTATTCCTTCGTCATTGGGTTAACCTAGCTAAAGCTACATTGTGAGATTGGTGAGGTACTCACAGGAGTGGCAGACGGCGCCCGCGTAGCCCGTGGCGCGGCAGTCGCACGAGAACTCCTCCGCCGTCTGCGCGCACTCGCCGCCGTGCTCGCACGGGTTCGGGTTGCATCTGCACACGCCATACAACTCTATTACAACCACCTTCATTCATAACTATCAAGAACGTATGGCTTTTCAGAACTTATCTCAAAAAAAGCTTACACAGATGACAATCTGTTTTTCTTTATTATTTACAAAAAAGAAATAAAATTTAATTTGAAAGTTGCATATGAAAATCAAGCAAAAAGTTAGTTAATTATCAAAATAATAAATATCAAACTTGGACTTAATCGGACATTAATTTCTTCGCCTACGCAAATACATTACCCAAAAATTTCTAAGCGTTATATAAATTTGTCTACTGGATGCGACCCTAGAGCCCTACTGCACTGTCGGGCACCTGTCGATCATCTGGCAGGCGTCGAACACGAGCTCGTCGGGGCAGCAGTACTCGTCGCGCCGCCAGTCGGTGGGCAGCCGGTAGTTGCCGTCCACCGCGATGCGGCGCTAGAGCCCTACTACACTGTCGGGCACCTGTCGATCATCTGGCAGGCGTCGAACACGAGCTCGTCGGGGCAGCAGTACTCGTCGCGCCGCCAGTCGGTGGGCAGCCGGTAGTTGCCGTCCACCGCGATGCGGCGCTAGAGCCCTACTACACTGTCGGGCACCTGTCGATCATCTGGCAGGCGTCGAACACGAGCTCGTCGGGGCAGCAGTACTCGTCGCGCCGCCAGTCGGTGGGCAGCCGGTAGTTGCCGTCCACCGCGATGCGGCGCATGCAGCCCACGAACCCGCGCGGCGGTGCTTTGCCACCTGCGATAGGAAAACAGTACGTTTATTACACGTACGCATTACACAGCTAACTTAAATTGCGATCAGCCATAGGGGGCCATCCATAAATTACTTCACACAAATTTCATAATTTTTGACCCCTACCCCATCCTTGTCACATATTTTACAATTTTGCATCTAGAAATAATTATTGATTTAAAAAGCAATTCAGAAATTTGTTTTATTTCAATTTAAATGATTTTGAAATGTGACGTCACGGAATTAAGAACCCCTCCCACCCCCTTGTCACAAATTGGCACATTTCATCGACCCCCTCCCTCCCCCTTAACGTGTGACATAATTTATGGATGGCCCTTAGCCATCGGGTTGGTCGCAGGTCACGAACAGCGGGAGGCTGAACTAACATTTTTTCTCCTCAGCCACTAACTAAAGGGACAATTTCATCAACAATCGCACGACTAGACAATATGACGATCTAGATTCGTAGCCCTCGAGCAAATTACACTTCTAAGCACAACACTTCAATCAAGAATACGAGGCTGTCGGGCGCGATGGTGAGCATCAGCTCGTGCCAGCGCCCGTCGTTGTAGTTACCCGCTATGTAGTAGGAGGTCCCGGTGAGTATGCGCAGGCGGCGCGTAGTCCGCACCGGGCGCCGGTCCACAGACAGCACGAGGCTGTCGGGCGCGATGGTGAGCATCAGCTCGTGCCAGCGCCCGTCGTTGTAGTTACCCGCTATGTAGTAGGAGGTCCCGGTGAGTATGCGCAGGCGGCGCGTAGTCCGCACCGGGCGCCGGTCCACAGACAGCACGAGGCTGTCGGGCGCGATGGTGAGCATCAGCTCGTGCCAGCGCCCGTCGTTGTAGTTACCCGCTATGTAGTAGGAGGTCCCGGTGAGTATGCGCAGGCGGCGCGTAGTCCGCACCGGGCGCCGGTCCACAGACAGCACGAGGCTGTCGGGCGCGATGGTGAGCATCAGCTCGTGCCAGCGCCCGTCGTTGTAGTTACCCGCTATGTAGTAGGAGGTCCCGGTGAGTATGCGCAGGCGGCGCGTAGTCCGCACCGGGCGCCGGTCCACAGACAGCACGAGGCTGTCGGGCGCGATGGTGAGCATCAGCTCGTGCCAGCGCCCGTCGTTGTAGTTACCCGCTATGTAGTAGGAGGTCCCGGTGAGTATGCGCAGGCGGCGCGTAGTCCGCACCGGGCGCCGGTCCACAGACAGCACGAGGCTGTCGGGCGCGATGGTGAGCATCAGCTCGTGCCAGCGCCCGTCGTTGTAGTTACCCGCTATGTAGTAGGAGGTCCCGGTGAGTATGCGCAGGCGGCGCGTAGTCCGCACCGGGCGCCGGTCCACAGACAGCACGAGGCTGTCGGGCGCGATGGTGAGCATCAGCTCGTGCCAGCGCCCGTCGTTGTAGTTACCCGCTATGTAGTAGGAGGTCCCGGTGAGTATGCGCAGGCGGCGCGTAGTCCGCACCGGGCGCCGGTCTACAGACAGCACGAGGCTGTCGGGCGCGATGGTGAGCATCAGCTCGTGCCAGCGCCCGTCGTTGTAGTTACCCGCTATGTAGTAGGAGGTCCCGGTGAGTATGCGCAGGCGGCGCGTAGTCCGCACCGGGCGCCGGTCTACAGACAGCACGAGGCTGTCGGGCGCGATGGTGAGCATCAGCTCGTGCCAGCGCCCGTCGTTGGAGCGCTCCGCGTAGTTGTCCAACTTCACCAGCGGCGAGCCCTGTGTGTCCAGCTCCACTTTCACTTTCCCTTCTTCTAAGAATACCTGGGAGGAAGAAACATTATTTTCAAATAAACTTCTTTCTTTACCCGTCACTGAGCAACCAACTTAGCCGATTTCAACACGGCTTTCTTAAAGGCAAATCAACAGTCACAAACTTGGTACCTACTTTTGAATCACCAAATAACAAAAGCTATGGACGGTGGTAATCAAGTCGACGCAACTATACCAACTACAGTAAATGTTTCGATCGCACAAACCACAGCGTGCTGTTAACAAAAAATAATAACACACATTAAGTATATGTGTGGTGACTCATTACGGTGGTTTGCATCCTATATCGATTTTAGGTCACAAGCAGTAGTCCTGAATAACTATATCTCTAGTTGGGTCTCAGTGGTGTACCCCAGGGATCGTTGCTTGGTCCGTTCTTATTTGTCATCTATGTTAACGACATCCATGCCTGATTGCATCATTCTCAGCTCCTGTGTTTTGCCGATGACAAAGATATTCATGAACATCTCGTCTTCTTCAGACATGGATTCCCTCCGAGCAGATTTATCGCCCCTGACTACTACCGTATCAATAAACTCGATCTTAACCCTTCTAAGTGCGCAGTGGTTACGTTTACTGGGAAACTTAATATTATCCCTACTTTTTATACACTAGGTGGCCAAGTTCTCTAGAGGAAAGATTCCATTCGCGACCTCGGAGTCTACCATGACTCAAAGTTATTATTTAACGTTCATGTCGATGAAGTAGTCAAAAAACAACACGAGCGCTCGGCTTTATTATTTATTTTATTTATTGATCACCAACATAATAAACATTGACACAAGAAATAAGGACATAATTATAAGAAAATTCAGCATAATGCTATTATAATTATAGGTGAAGACTTCATGCGTATATATAAGAAGCAACAAAAATATTACAAATAAAAATTCCAAGTATAAATAAAAAGTTCCAATTATAAAAAAAAAATACAAATAATGATAATTCCTGAATAAATAATTAATTAAATAAATTAAAAAAGAACTAGATATGAAATACTTAGCCTAAAAACAATCGAAATATTTATTTAAATTAAATCTATAATGTGCTATAAGAGCGCTCTTTTGAATTTGCGAATGCCATCTATGAACAAATCCAGATCTTTAGTCCTACTCACGCTTTTAAGTTCTCTGATAAGACGATTTAAGGGTGCGTAATGACCAAGATTGGATTTGCTATAGGATTCCACGAGAATGTTAAATCTTGAAGGTCGAGGAAGTTTTAATGGAGCTGAAAATGAGAGTGTTTGCAATAATTCAGGAACATCAAGAATGCCATTCGCTAATTTATATAAAAACAACAAGTCATGCATGCGTCTTCGATCCGAGAGGGAACTCATTTTGAAGTGATCCAATCTCTCTTCGTATTTTAATAGTGTTTTACCCAGGTTGCAGGAATAAGTGAGGTGCCATAGAAATCTCTTTTGGATGCTTTCAAGTCTTTTTTTGTAAATGTCATAGAAAGGATTCCAGACCACGCTGCAGTACTCCAATCCACTGCGGACGAAGGAATTGTACAAGAGGATCTTAGTTTTGGGAGACCTGAAGTCTCTACAGTTCCTCAAAATGAATCCGAGGTTCTTAAATCCCTTAGAGCAAATCGTGTCTACATGAACATTGAACCTCAATTTTCTATCCAACAATACTCCAAGATCTTTCACTGTGTCGATGTCTTTCAAGGTGTCATTCTTGATTTTATATTGATAGTTAGTGGTGATCTTTTTTCTTGAGAAGTGCATACTAAAACATTTGGAAACATTCAAATCCATCCTGTTTTTCTCACACCAGTCCGCAAGGCGACAGAGATCATTTTGCAATAAAATTGCATCAGCGGGAGTATTCACGACTTTATAAAATTTTAAATCGTCAGCAAACAAAATGTAATCGGAATTTAGGAAGCATTTACCGATGTCGTTAATAAAGACATTAAATAATAAAGGAGCTAGGTGCGACCCCTGAGGAACGCCTGAGCCAATTTGAAAAGGATCTGAAGAATAACCATTTACTACAACTTTAGAAGTTCTGTTTGTCAAGTAAGAACGACACCAACTAAGCATGGGTTCACCGATGCCTAGAGTATGAAGTTTACGAACTAGTATATCATGGTTAACTCGGTCGAAGGCCTTACTAAAGTCGGTGTATATTGCGTCCACCGACGACCGGTTATCTAGTTTATGGGAAATATCGTTTATAAAAGAGGTGAGGTTGGTAACCGTCGACTTATTCTTAACAAAACCGTGTTGATGGGAATCAATTAATTGCTTAAAATGCCAAGATAGAATAGGATTTAGCAACTGCTCAAATACCTTTGCAAAAATTGGCAAAATGGAAATCGGTCTATAGTTCATAACTTGATCTTTGCTACCACTTTTTAGTAAGGGGACAACCAGAGCAACTTTCCACTCTGATGGGAACGTCCCAGTGGAGAGGGACATATTATATATAAGCGTCAATGGCTTTGCCAAGACGCTAGCACAGTTAACGACAAAGAATGATGGAATTCCGTCTGAACCTGCTCCCTTGCGAGCGTCAAGTCTTTTTAGCACCTTAAAAACCTGGTCGTCTTTAAATTTGATAGCGGTAAGGAAGTTGTTTGTAAGCAAGGCGGCACTCTCAAAAGAAACATTAGGTGGGGTGTAGTTATCATTATTGCTACAATTATTATTATTATTATATACCGATGAAAAGCTGTCGGCAAATAAATTACAAATATCAGAGCCATTCGTAGCGGTCTCATTGTTAAGAAACATTTGGGCAGGGTAGTAGCTTTTATTGTTTTTTTTGTTTTTTATGAAGGACCAAAAGAGCTTAGGATTGGCGCACAAGCTCTGTTCTAGTCCCGATACATAGTTTTTGTAGCATGACGCCATAAGACGCTCGGAACGTTTTTTTATCATTTCGAAAGACAGTTAATCGAGAGGATTATTATTGAATTTCCGCAATTTGTTGCGATATTTCAGCTTTTCTCTCAAAAGGTGTATAAGATCACGCGAAAACCACGTTGGGTAATTATTAGACTTTGGCTTTGACTTTGGAACGTACTTTTGAATGGCGTTTCGAATGAAACTATAAAAGACAGAGAGCATGTCGTCTACGTTGGCACAGCCTTTAAATTCATCCTCCCAGCATACCTTGTCGAGATCAATAAGAATTTTTTCGTAATCTGCTTTGCGAAAACAGAGTTGGTCTTTATTGTTGTGTGATAAGGTACTGACAACACTCAAGTGCATGGAAAATAGTAATGGAGGATGTAAAGGGTCGACTGGGATAAGTGGGTCGTTGCTCAAGTTTAAGTCAGATACTAGTGTGTTACTTAAAACCAGATCCAAGGTACGTCCCTTATTGTTCAATATATGATTGTATTGTTTCAAATCCTGTAGCATGGCGAAGTCCATAAGCATAGTGGCGAATAAACTATTATTCGTATCGCCCAGTGATTCGGACTGCCCAGAAAAGTTCCATTTAATACAGCCTAGATTAAAATCACCTACAAATATGACTTTATCAATTTTTCCCCGCTCTATAACATGATCGGAGTTGGTAATAAATTCATTAAGTATGTGCCTTTGGATGGGAGGTGGCAAGTATACTGCGCATAGGTGCAAATGTTCTGTTTCACCAGCGTCATTGACACAGTCAAGCCTAACCCATAAGTCCTCGCAGTTGGATTCAAAGTTCTGCAGGCGTCTGGATTGAATACGTTTAGAGACGGCGACGAGGACACCACCTCCGTTTTTACGAGCATGAAAACCACTCGTTTCTCTATCCCGCCTGTAGACCACATATCGTTCATCAAAGAGCTCCGAATCGAAGACGCCGCTAATTAACCATGTTTCGCTTAGAATAATCACATCGTAATTATTACAAACAATATTGTTAAAAAATTGAATAGTTTTAGTTCTCAGACCTCTTACATTCTGATAGTAAAATTTTAACATAAAAAAATACCTAGTTGAATCAAAATAAAAACAATAAACAATATTATGCAAAATTTATGTAAATTTATCTAATGCTTGCGAGTCCTTCATGAGAATAAAACTGGAGGTTTCAGATTTACGGACAAACACTTTGCCGTCTCGCACCCACACAAATTTATAGCCGAGTTGTCTAGCTTTCAGGCGAGTCGCGGCGTGCAGTGATTTTGTCTCCGGAGTGAGGTGCTCAGTCACAAATACGGCACTCTTCTTTCCTCCACCGTAACCTAGATGTGCAGTATTTAACTTATCGGTGGGATTGCTACGATTGAATTTTATCACTGCCGCCAAATAGTTGTCTCTAAGACGGCGACTATTAAACTTAACTAGTATCGAGCGTGGGCGTGGGCTGTTAGTGTTGAACTTAGCGATGCGGCTGCAGTACTGGATATCGGTTTCAGACAGAGGACACTTAATAACTTTGCTTAAATGTTGTACCGTGTTGTATAGGTTTTCACTTTTATTTTCGGGGACGCACTGTATTTCTAAGTTGTTGGTCCGAGAGAGCTGCTCTAAGTGGTCCAATCGACGCGATAAGTCACGGGTAGTATTGCGTAGGTGTTCGTTATCACTTTCTAGACTGTGGATACGTGTTTTTTGTGCTTGAATTTCGAGCTTAGCTTGCTCCTGCTCAGAGTTAAAGAAGCCAAGCGATTCGTCGATCGTAGACAGCCTTGCCTGGATATTATGCAGATTTCTAAAGTTTTAACATGATCAAAACTATGAAAATACTATAGTGATAATTTGTTAGAAGCCACTTGGAGTATGCGTCTCAAGTGTAGAACTCCTGCTACGATAAATATATTAACCGTATAGAGTGCATACAAATGCGATTTATCGGATATAAATGCTACCGTTCCAAAACTTAAAACCGTCAAAACAAAACGTATAAAAGTGAAACATGTCAATTGGTCAATTTATAGTATTATTGTTGCTGTTGATTTACCAATAAAATAAATAAAGGTGGGGCAGCTTATTCTAAATATACCTATAAATATTAGCATTTTAACAAATTGTATAGTAACATTAATCTTAACTTTTTGTCGATGTTTTAAATTTTTGTAAAAAATGGTCAAAAAAGCCGCCGTAATTGTTTCGGAATTTACCACAGATGTGAAAATACTTACTTATGTACATAGTTCACTATTATCATGTAAAAATATGAGAAATAGAATCGGTCGCATGGGTGACTGACCTTGACGTGCCCCTCGGTCTTGAACTTGTGGTATATGAGCAGGCCGTAGGTCTCGTAGGTGCGGAACTCCAGCGACACATTGAGCGCGCTGCCGCCCGAGTGGCCATGTATCTGTAGGGTGACTGACCTTGACGTGCCCCTCGGTCTTGAACTTGTGGTATATGAGCAGGCCGTAGGTCTCGTAGGTGCGGAACTCCAGCGACACATTGAGCGCGCTGCCGCCCGAGTGGCCATGTATCTGTAGGGTGACTGACCTTGACGTGCCCCTCGGTCTTGAACTTGTGGTATATGAGCAGGCCGTAGGTCTCGTAGGTGCGGAACTCCAGCGACACATTGAGCGCGCTGCCGCCCGAGTGGCCATGTATCTGTAGGGTGACTGACCTTGACGTGCCCCTCGGTCTTGAACTTGTGGTATATGAGCAGGCCGTAGGTCTCGTAGGTGCGGAACTCCAGCGACACATTGAGCGCGCTGCCGCCCGAGTGGCCATGTATCTGTAGGGTGACTGACCTTGACGTGCCCCTCGGTCTTGAACTTGTGGTATATGAGCAGGCCGTAGGTCTCGTAGGTGCGGAACTCCAGCGACACATTGAGCGCGCTGCCGCCCGAGTGGCCATGTATCTGTAGGGTGACTGACCTTGACGTGCCCCTCGGTCTTGAACTTGTGGTATATGAGCAGGCCGTAGGTCTCGTAGGTGCGGAACTCCAGCGACACATTGAGCGCGCTGCCGCCCGAGTGGCCATGTATCTGTAGGGTGACTGACCTTGACGTGCCCCTCGGTCTTGAACTTGTGGTATATGAGCAGGCCGTAGGTCTCGTAGGTGCGGAACTCCAGCGACACATTGAGCGCGCTGCCGCCCGAGTGGCCATGTATCTGTAGGGTGACTGACCTTGACGTGCCCCTCGGTCTTGAACTTGTGGTATATGAGCAGGCCGTAGGTCTCGTAGGTGCGGAACTCCAGCGACACATTGAGCGCGCTGCCGCCCGAGTGGCCATGTATCTGTAGGGTGACTGACCTTGACGTGCCCCTCGGTCTTGAACTTGTGGTATATGAGCAGGCCGTAGGTCTCGTAGGTGCGGAACTCCAGCGACACATTGAGCGCGCTGCCGCCCGAGTGGCCATGTATCTGTAGGGTGACTGACCTTGACGTGCCCCTCGGTCTTGAACTTGTGGTATATGAGCAGGCCGTAGGTCTCGTAGGTGCGGAACTCCAGCGACACATTGAGCGCGCTGCCGCCCGAGTGGCCATGTATCTGTAGGGTGACTGACCTTGACGTGCCCCTCGGTCTTGAACTTGTGGTATATGAGCAGGCCGTAGGTCTCGTAGGTGCGGAACTCCAGCGACACATTGAGCGCGCTGCCGCCCGAGTGGCCATGTATCTGTAGGGTGACTGACCTTGACGTGCCCCTCGGTCTTGAACTTGTGGTATATGAGCAGGCCGTAGGTCTCGTAGGTGCGGAACTCCAGCGACACATTGAGCGCGCTGCCGCCCGAGTGGCCATGTATCTGTAGGGTGACTGACCTTGACGTGCCCCTCGGTCTTGAACTTGTGGTATATGAGCAGGCCGTAGGTCTCGTAGGTGCGGAACTCCAGCGACACATTGAGCGCGCTGCCGCCCGAGTGGCCATGTATCTGTAGGGTGACTGACCTTGACGTGCCCCTCGGTCTTGAACTTGTGGTATATGAGCAGGCCGTAGGTCTCGTAGGTGCGGAACTCCAGCGACACATTGAGCGCGCTGCCGCCCGAGTGGCCATGTATCTGTAGGGTGACTGACCTTGACGTGCCCCTCGGTCTTGAACTTGTGGTATATGAGCAGGCCGTAGGTCTCGTAGGTGCGGAACTCCAGCGACACATTGAGCGCGCTGCCGCCCGAGTAGCCGCGCAGGCGCGCGTACGAGCCCTCCTTCAGGAACGTCACCGGCACTATTATCGGCTCCTACGGCAAACATGTCTCGTCAATATCAGTAGGTACACATACCAAAGTTGACCCCGTGATCTTAAGAGGCACATCTCGATTATTTTTGCGTAAAATGGTCAATTTTATCGTACTTGATCTCAGAAACAAAATTAACAATTTTGACTTATTGAAAAGTGCAGAATAGCTATTGGAACAGTTCATAGCGGCCTCGCTTTTTGGAAATTTTTCTTAACATTTTAAGTAGACCCAAAATTGCAGAGAAAGATTTTCATAAAATGCGTGAAGCCACTTTTTGAACTTCTGTTCTAAACAAATGAAATAAATAAATATATATATACCGGGTGTCCCAAAACTTTGCCACCCGGAGGGAAAGTACCTTAAATATTGAAGATAGGAAATTTTACTAAAAGAAAAGTCTTCTTTCATTCGTCTTCTCAATTTGATTTTTAAAATAATTGGAACTGTATTCAAAGATTTTCGGAAAATTGCATGCTTTAACCAGGAATCGAACCTACCAAATTAGAAAAAAAAAACAATCTTTTATTTTTACTATACCGATCGAAAGGGTTACTCATTAGGATTATTTTTTGCTAAGTAACACAGCATCTTAAACAAAAGGAAGACCATGAAATTGTACATTTAAATTTTAATGATTACGTATTGTGTCAATTTGTGTAGGAAATAATGCGAAATTTAAAAAAAAACCTTAAATGCAGTTCGCATTCATTTTTTAAATAAAATGAAGTCTTCTTTCAATAAAATTTCCTATCTTCAATATTTAAGGTACTTTCCCTCCATGTGGCAAAGTTTTGGGACACCCTGTAACTGTATATAGTCGAGTAGTTCGTAGCAGTCTCGGAATTTTAAAATATGTATGGAGTATGTAAAAATAACTCCCAGCAAAAACCATAAAACTACTAAAAAACGCTCAGAATTAACTGTGACTTTCCCTTAGATACATTAATTTTATTACGTGAAATTTACATCAGAATAATCTTTACTTCATAAGAAAATAAAATTTCATACTTTTAGTTATTATTTGTACTTGTTTGCCTTTTTGTTTATGTTCAAAGTTGACTCTGAGAAATTGTTCACTAACTTTCATTTTTAATCCCATAACTTTCCAGTGAATCTACATACATATTCATTTTTGTCGCGGACACATATAAATGTTTTTCAATTTATTATCGCTAAAATCCGTCAAAATCTAAATTTCAACAAAAAAAAATGTCATAGGACCCTTAAATTAAAAGGAAGAAAGAATAAGTTACAGTGAGTAATGGAAAAGAAGGACGTTAGCACTGATCTCAAACAAACTAGAAAAAGGCTGGGAGATGACGATAGTCGAATACTCACAGGGCAGGCATACAGGGTGTTGACCTTCTGGAACTTGAAGGGTTCCCCCGACTCGTAGCCGCGGCGCAGCTCCTGGATGACGTTGGTGGCGTTGAGGTACAGGTTCTCCACGCAGCCCGTGAAGTTCTGGTTCACCACCAGCCCCTCTTGCAGGTTGGGCACGCCGCCGATGTACAACTGGGGCAGAGAATACATATGCAGTGGCGGTCACATAATTAAAGACACCAGTCGATTTTCATACAAACGAGGTAACTTTGAAGCCTTGGTTCTCCGCCAAAGATTGACCTAGCTATGATCTGCTGATGGCCATCTAGGGAGTGAATGGAGTAGATTCAGATTGCCATACACACCCAACTGATCTGATCAGCATTCTAAGAGATATAGGGATCAGACTTTTCAGTTTCAGGATTTCCATACATTTTTACGCTAATTTCGCGGTTTTTAGGGTTCCGTACCCAAAGGGTAAAAACGGGACCCTATTACTAAGCCTCCGCTGTCCGTCTGTCTGTCTGTCACCAGGCTGTATCTCATGAACCGTGATAGCCAGAAAGTTGAAATTTTCACAGATGATGTATTATTGTTGCCGCTATAACAACAAATACTAAAAACAGAACAAAATAAATATTTAAGGAGGGCTCCCATACAACAGACGTGATTTTTTTGCCGTTTTTTGCTCGATATTAATAACGACAACAGGTAGACAGTTGAAATTTTCACAGATGATGTATTATTGTCGCCGCTATAACAACAAATACTAAAAACAGAATAAAATAAATGTTTAAGGGGGGCTCCCGTACAACAAATGTGATTATTTGCCGTATTTTGGTACGGAACCCATCGTGCGCGAGTCCGACTCGCACTTGGCCGGTTTTTTTAAACATATCCTTATATCTCTTAGAATGCTAATTAGATCAGTTGGGTGTATATAGGGATCTGAATCTTCTCCATTCACTCCCTGGATAGCCACTATCAGATCACAGCTAGGTCAATCTTTGACGGAGAACCAAGGTTTCAAAATTACCTCTTTTCTATGAAAATCGACTGGTGTCTTTAATTATGTGACCGCCACTGTAAGTACTACCGTACAGAAAGGACACTCTCCGCCTCGCCCCACAATCAATTACCTCACCCCTCATCGCGAATTCATGTGCCGAATCGTGTGCTCGTTTAGTCGTTAGTGTCAACAGCTGTCAATTTTCGTGCAGTTTCGTTTCGTAAAAAAAAGCAAAACATTTTATCACTCATGGAAACATTTATTGTCACCGGTAAATACATTTCATTATTAAAATAGTGAAAAGCCAATAAATTTATTTGTGTGTCTGAGGCGACACAATTCCCGTAGTAGCCCTAGCTTTACACACACAGTTACGCGCGTACTAAACGTCATCTTTGTAGTGTCTGTGTAATAGTGACTTTGTGTGGAGTGTCCGAGGTGTGACTGGGGTTACAAAACATCTTAATTACTGACGACTTGGAATGGGAGCGGCGTTTTTCGATGCGAACACTGCAATCTCCAACCACGCCTAGCGAGGATGTTGTGGCAAGATCTCTTTGGTGAATATTCAGTGAAAAGGGAAGTACTTCCGCGGAAGTATGTGTGTGTGCTCTGGGACCGCGGTCCAACTAATGTTGGAATTTGTGCGAAGCGTTTAGAAAACTTCGACACCCACCATGAGTCGTCTCCGTACATTTTTGTCTCGTTGTAAGCGTGACGTAGTGCGACGTCACGTCTGCATAACATTTACTTAATATTGTACTTTTCGCTGATCTTGCATTCCTTCGTCATTCGTCTATTTTATGTAGCGGTATGATCGCACCGTTACAGTATGAGGAAAACCTATAATGTGATACAATGATGGATGGTATAGTAGTGTACACTCACGGCCCTATTGAGGTTGAGCCTGGAGAACTCGCCCTTGATGCGGTCCTGCACGACCACGCGGTCGACGGAGAACAGCACCTCGCGGCGGTTGCGCGAGATCACCACGTCGTGCCAGATGTTGTCGTCCAGCAGGCTGCCCACCGACATCGACGTCGGCGTGCCCGACCCTACGAGGAACACACAGTTCTCAAATTATTCATGTTCGATAGAAAAGGAAACTCTTCAACTCTTCTAGCCGAATGAGTTCGTTATCATTAGCTGCGATCGAATTTTACGAGACATTTCGAATAATTTAACCCATATTATTATTTAATCTATTTCATGTCTAATCAAAGGTAACTTGTGAAGCGCAAAGGCGTAAACGCCCACGTACACGCCCCCGCTCTCACTTGGCAAAAAAAATATAATTCATATACCGGGTTAACATGACCCTCAACGAAGCCGAGGTCTACGTATTCTGCTCATCATCAGAACCATTTCTGTTCAAAATTATTGCTGGGTCACTGTATACTGTATGCTCACCCAGGTCTATGTTGAGCACCAGGCGGTTGTCGCGCAGCTGCAGCGCCACGTAGTCGCCCTGCGTGAACCGTCACTGTATACTGTGTCCTCACCCAGGTCCATGTTGAGCACCAGGCGGTTGTCGCGCAGCTGCAGCGCCACGTAGTCGCCCTGCGTGAACCGTCACTGTATACTGTGTCCTCACCCAGGTCCATGTTGAGCACCAGGCGGTTGTCGCGCAGCTGCAGCGCCACGTAGTCGCCCTGCGTGAACCGTCACTGTATACTGTGTCCTCACCCAGGTCTATGTTGAGCACCAGGCGGTTGTCGCGCAACTGCAGCGCCACGTAGTCGCCCTGCGTGAACCGTCACTGTATACTGTGTCCTCACCCAGGTCTATGTTGAGCACCAGGGGGCCTATTCTCGCGCACTGCGACATTTCTCGAATTCGAGATCATCTCTAATCACAAATCTCTATTGAAAATGTCACTAAAATCTCTACTGCAGCCAAAAAACTTATTCTCGGCAATTTTCGACATTACAAGTCGAAAGTCTTTGGAATCTCTACAATTTCTTGACTTTTTCGAGATATATCGAATTTGACACTATGGCACGCGCCCGATGTCTGCCTGCAAGAAACGCAACGCTGTTTAACATTGATTACTGCTGGCTTAGAGCTGGCTTATTTGGCACCCATCCCGAACCCGACCTTTTTACAAAGTTGTTTAACATTCGTTATCGAAGTCTCAAACGGTCACCCATCTCATCAGTCTTTGTAAATGTTGTTTAACATTGATTACTTCTTTAATCGTCGGTCACCCATCCCAAACCCGACTTTTTTTTCAAAGTGGTTACCAGATGGTCACCCATCTCACACCCGGCCTTATTTTTTTTTTACTTTCGTCGCATCGCAGTCGCAAACGGTCACCCATCCCACACCCGGCCATTTCCTAAAATTGCTTAACATTCGTCATCACACTCCCAAACGGTCACCCATCTAGTAACTGGCAACCGGCCTCTTCAAAAGTAGCTAAACATTCGTTATTGCTATTCCAAACGGTCACCCATCTCACACCCGGCCATTTCTTAGAATTGCTTAACATTCATCATCGCAATCCTAAATGTTCACCCATCCCGTACCCGGCCTCTCCAAAAGTAGCTTAACATTCGTTATTGCAGTCCCAAATGGTCACCCATCTCATAAGAAAGAGACAATTCGACACTTCGACTAACGTAACGTTCGAGATATTCAATCTCTACCGCTGTCGACCACACGTTGCATGTCGAGTGCCAGCCATCGACATATCTCTATGGTGACATTGCGAGAATACCAAAAACTGGTTTCAATAGACAAAATGGCGGATCCGCCATTTTATTTCGACAAATCTCTATTTCGACATTTTGTCTATCGCGTGAGAATCGGCCCCCAGGCGGTTGTCGCGCAACTGCAGCGCCACGTAGTCGCCCTGCGTGAACCGTCACTGTATACTGTGTCCTCACCCAGGTCTATGTTGAGCACCAGGCGGTTGTCGCGCAGCTGCAGCGCCACGTAGTCGCCCTGCGTGCCGCGCGAGTACAGGAGCGTGCCGGACGCGGCGCTCGTCTTGAACCGGAACCGGACCGACTCGCGGGACGCCGATATCGGGTCCCGCAGCAGGTCCACCTTCACCAGCGACGACCCGTTGAAGTATAACGTGTCCGCCACTAGCCACGTCAATGAAAAACCAAACCTATGTTACTTATGTTAAATACTATTTCAGAATACATAATTTAATCTCAAGTGATGGCGCCGTTGACGTTTGATTTATGATTTCAGAATATCATAATAATTATGTTTAAGCATGTAAACATTTTACGACGCATTCTTTAACGATCAATAGCGTATTGTGTCATGATTCAATGAGAACTTTCCTAGTAGATATACCAACGACACTAGCATCACGCTTAAGAAGTCAATACAACTAATTTAAATTGCTGCGATCGTAACACCACGGTAAAGAAATGTAGGTATCAGTATTCTAACTTAGTACAAACGGTCGAAATGCGAGCCATACCTATGCGCCTCGAGTTCGGTCTGCACTCGGTATAGAACAGTCGCGAATGCGCCGCAGTGACGAAATAAAGATTTACGTACGTAAGATTTACGTACGAGCGAAAGATTGAAATAGAAGTAATTATTATGGCAAAGTGCAGATTGTGATGTTTTTATTACATTTAATTAACCATTTAATCCAGACATGACATTTTTAAATACCCGGAAAGTCCGAAAATTAAGATGAAGATTAAATTAAGACACTTAAATATTATTTTTTATTATATAGAGGTATTACCAACTAACTATGGCCAGAAGAATTTGAAACTGGGTAATTTGTTTCTCCCTTTTTTGTTTTCTGTTTTCACCATTATTTTTGTTAACCTAAGTATTTTATTGCTTAGAAATTGATATCTCGGCAAAGGTAAACCCTATAACATGGATATTAAAATATTACGTACAATCACAAAACCAGAAACATACGAAAGTACTTAGATGAAAATAAAATACTGTAGCCGCGCGGCCCTATCGCGTGTTGATGTACCGCGCGCAAAGACAGTGCCGAGTTAGAATACTGATACATTTCTTTACCGTGGTAACACAAAGTCAAAAGAAAAATAGAAATAACTTTTATCTACAGGCCTCCTTTCCGCACTTTTTAACCGACTTCAAAAAAGGAGGAGGTTCTCAGTTCGGCTTCATTTTTTTTTAATTCCTCTGAGATTTCTTCATACGGTACAAACAAATTGATGATAATTTGATACAAAATAAAGCTGCATGCATGAATAGGACTTTTGGAAAGGCAGTATCTTCCACAGAAGTAATGATAGAATCAAAACAGTTGGTAAATCCACGTACCGTAGTCGCACCCGTAGACCTCGACCCGCATCGAGATCTTGTCCCGCCATCTCATGGGGTTTACTCTAATGAACTGAGCTATAATAGGCACTTCGAATTCGTTCTTATGTACAGTGTTTCCGTCTTGATTTCCTTCGAACATCTGTAATGAAGTATTTACAGTCAAACTAAATTAGACCAAATAGGTTTATTTATAGAGTACAATTTTACTTCTCTAGATTTTCCATATGATTATGAAGATCTAAAATTAAAAAATGATGAGCTCTCAGTGAAGAAATCACTCATTTACTGCATAGTAAAAACTGTTTTATGAGAATATTTGTTTACTGTACCTATTTTTTCTGTAACATTTTTACGACTTACAAGAAGATCATCAAAGAAGGTTTGATAATAACATTTTCTTTAACTCTACTCGACTTTAGGATCGTCAGCAAAAGTAGAGCGATGTTCAGCAAAAATGAAATCACAATATGTGATAGCGAACGTAGCGTTTACAAAATGATTCTTAACTACTTCTGTGATCTAGGAACTATGATCCAACATTCGCACATTCATTACCAATCTTGTGTCTAATATTTATCCCAAATTCTGACCTATTTCCTAATTCATATCAACTGAAAACCCTTTACATGTAAAGTATGCGCAAAATAACTTGGCGGCTCGGAAATTAACTGCAGGTGATATTTCGCAGAGGGTACATGTCAAGTTCCATAGTT
Organism: Agriphila tristella; assembly: GCA_928269145.1. NCBI lineage: Eukaryota > Metazoa > Arthropoda > Insecta > Lepidoptera > Crambidae > Agriphila > Agriphila tristella. The sequence continues at coordinate 259,670 of OV743440.1, read as the reverse complement.
CCGAGTGCTTCCGCCCGCGCCCCGTCCCCGCGCACGCCTGTATTCGTCTACTGCGCAGCGTTCCGCGCGAAATTCAGAGCCGCCAAGTTATTTTGCGCATACTGTACTATACCTGTCTATACTCGTCAGTTCACTACTAACCAAACAATAGAATATTTAATAATATTAATGAGCTCTCGTTAGTGTACAAGACGTTAGTTCTACTCATTATTCTTTAGTACAACTGGTACTTGTACCATTTACTTTAGGTACAAATCTTGTCTTACCATTTTGAACGGCGACCCACCGTCAGGCACAGCTACAAGTCTACCATCAGATACTCGCGATACAAACCTGAGCATCCCCACCAGAGGTGGTGACGATCCTCCAGCTCTCGCCGTCGTCCGAGTACTGCAGCATGTACTCGGACACGTACTCGTCGGTGGCGTAGCGGCCCCTGGTGGCGACCGCGCGCACCTCCTTGCGCGCGCCGAGGTCCGCCGTCAGGTGCTGGTAGTACGAGCTCTCCTGTGACGTCCATGCGGAGGTACCTTCACCCCGGTTAGTGTTAGTTTGTGCTCTACAACTACCCACCGCAACATTACAAGCATTGAAGAACCACCTTACAGAAATGCATGCCATTCTGATTAAGAGAATACAATATATCTTCTCACTAAAACAACTCCTCAAAGATTATTTGGAAAGGATTAATAATTATTAATTTTATGAACTATTTAATAAATACCTACTAAAGGAGCATCTTAAATCGTCAAATCTTTTTGCTCCGATTTTTAGCTTTATTGCTAAATCATGCAATTAAATAGTAGTTCTTCTTTGCTTTACAATGTTTTATGCAAACCATAGTATAGGGCTCTATTTTAAGAAATGGATGTCGTATGTTCGTGTTCACTACTACTTATTATAGTTTGAATCACGCAACTTAATTTATGAACATAACGAAATAAGGTTTATGATTTTCGTATTTAGAAGTCCTATATTTTGGTTTCATTCATGTTAAATAGATTTTTAAATCGTGTTTAAGAAGTTCATAAAGATATTTGAAAATTAGTAAGAAATTGTTTGATAGATAAAAGTTAAATCTTATGTTGTTCAATCAGTACTTACACTATCAAAAGTACCTATAGTTACTGTAAATAAAATTATCGAAGACGAAAATATATAATAGATATAGATAGATACGTATTTAACTCCAGATTATTAAGACTAACTACACTACAGCATGGCACTCTATAAATCAAACAAACCACTAATCTACCAAGCTAAGCCACTGCAACTGGAGCATGCATGTTATACCCTACTGGCCCTGCGCCCTGTTGCTTGTTAATGAGATCATGGAGTTCATGAGTTTACCTTGACTTCGCCACCAGCCGCTTTGTACTGAACATAATCGAGGCCATTCGAGCCGTAGCTTATGTGGTACTCTTGTACAAACTCCTGCGAGTGAGCGCGGCCTTGCGTCGATATCCGTGTTATATTCTTGACGCTGCCGAGGTCTATCACCAGTTGTTGGTCGAAGTCGTTCTCAGACGCCGTCCACGCGTTCAGACCTTTTTATTGTGAATTAAATGTAAGGCCCAACGCCAAGTGGTCTTTGTCATAGTTAGTAATTTTAGAATGTTATGAAAATGAAGTGGTAGATCTGTTTTATAATGATTTATTTCAAAACATGCAACAATACATCGCACCTAAACTTATTGAATAAAATCCCTGCACAACACAACTCACACTATTAAAAAAAATAAAGCTTCCTAATATTTCACTTACATCTAATGAAATTGTTAAGAACTTGGTTAAAATGGTTTTATTTGCTTAATAATAAAATCGTGACCAAACTTTGCATCACTTTCATTTAGAGGAATTGTTTCTACAATCAAATCGTCAAATGTCAAAAATTTATAAGGGTCCGAGGTGAGATCCATTGCCTCCTCAGTCTGCATAGAGACGGCCACAGAGTGCTTATCATCTAGCAAAGTCTCTTCAAACAACCAATCGTGCTTCAAACTGCCTCGCTCATATAAAACAGTGTCTTTTACAAAATTTCCAACCTCTAGTTTCAATGTTTTTAAGGTAAAACTTATTTCTTGTAGTGGAACTGTTATTCCAAGGCCAGTATTTTTCACATAACTTTCTTTAAGACACCAATTTCTGTAGAAACAGGCCACTTGCTCTGTCTCAGTAGGAAAACTTCGTATAGTCTCCCATTCTTGCTTCGAAAATTGCCTGCTCATCAATCGGAAAAATTCAGAAATGTTTTTATTGGGAGGTGGCTCAATTTTCATAACATCGACCCCAATATTGCAGTTTTTATTGCCAGCTAGCACAACAAAATCACCTTGATGAGAAACATTAAAGCTTACACGGTTATCACCAGTGCCTAGGAGGTAAGGCTTCCCATGGTGGTCTCTACCAAACCGAATTTCATTATATGGGATCACAGTACTTAACTGCACAAACTTTCTCATCATAAGTCGCCCAATTAAGGATGACTTGGCATCATTTATAAAAACAAATCGGGATATTCTCTCTTTCTCTTCAGGTTGTATGAGTCTTGATGCCACCATAATGTCATGTTGTTTAGGTTTCCAAGTACTGGCATTGAATGCCCATCTCACGTTGAAGGAGTTCTGCATTATGTTTGTGTCAAGAGTATATTGGGTGGTGCTCGCACTAGTCTTTTTCAAAGCTCTATTTAATGGTCCAAAAGAATAGTTCTTAGTGTCCGGGCACGAAAACTGCGACGGCGGAGCGGCAGCGGGGCGGCGCGACAGCGGAGCGGCGGCGATGCATTCAACAGTATGGCACAGTATGGAGACGCGCACGAAACGGGCGGTGGCAGAGCGGGGCGACGAGCGATGCACGGGCGGGAGGAGAGCGACGAAAACAAATGAACAAACTAGTTGGATATGGTAGCCCGCGATTACAGTAGTGTTGTGTTGAATAATATAATAGTGTCTGTTTGATTACTAGGTAGTACCTATTTATTCAGTATGGATGTCGGCATCTTGGACATCATTTAAAAAACACAAGATGAGCAAAGAATCCGGTTATGAAACTAGTTAACGCCTATACTTAGACCATTTTTTCGAACTAAATAAAATTTTTTAGACATAGGATATATTTCGTGCTTTGAATATTTTTCGGTATTGATTTAACAAGAAATTGTTTCCATAGCAACATCACATTTGACACATCAATAGAAATAAAAAAAAATAAGAAGTTACTTTAGTGGTATATCGTGGTCCTACCAGTAGGTCAAATCGGTAGGTCCACGGGCCCTTAATGGTATTTAGCTCATCTGTCACAACACTACTAGCGCGGCTGACCGACCGCTAAGTTTCGTGCCCACGTTCTCATCGCCCCGCCCCGCCGCCGCTCCGCTGCCGCGCCGCCCCGCCACCGCTCGGCCGCCGCCACTTTCGTGTCCGGACACTTATACACTTTGTGGACCTGTTGATGAATTAACCCCATTTACTCTTCTTTATGTTTTCTCATAAAAATACATTTATTTACGTATAAGTTAAGAGCTTAGAACAGCAAATAAAAAATTTTTGCTTCTACAAAAAAATATATTTAGTAAACAGTCTTTACACAACTCCATTGAATTTTTTTTTTACAGAAGACTCTAGTCAGATTTAGTTTTAAATTTTAAAACACTTTAAATAAATGGTAGTGTCAATTTAAGAGATGTCTAAGGACTTTTACGGTTTACTAAATCAAAATAACATCTAACAACATGCAAAAAGAAAAAAAAAACTGTTTACTATCATAATGCCCTGTGACTTCCTGTAACTAATAAATTGGTGGTAAGATATTGCTGGTAAAATAATAATAATATAATGATTGTTCCTTTGTTTACATTGTTTTATTTTATCTAAGTAAATTCTGCTTTGTATGGTAAATCAATTGATTATGTTATTGTGTGTGATAAAGCAATGATTTTTCAAGCACTGACAAAGGACCAATTACCCAGTTTGTTTTTTACTTGCATTGTGTAAATGGTTAGATTTTTTTCATTATAATAGCACAAGTTACTACAATAATGGATAACATCACAGGACATTAAGAAAAATAACTAATATTTTAGCAACATTGCACGCTCAAAAGTGCCTAAATTACAAGATGATAAAAATGAGGAAGAGGATTTAAACTTACCATACAGTTTAGCATTTTCAGGACCTCGGTCTCTCAAGCTTGAAGTTGCCGTTAACTTTGAATTGGCTATAAGAGGCTCATTGCATTCATAATCGTAGTAATACCTCACAGTCTCTGCAACAAAAACGCATATATATTTAATTTAATAGAAATAAAGCAGAGCACTACAAAATGTACAATTGACACCAGCCGAACTGCTGAAAAAGTGTAAATTGAAACACTCTGAATGAGTATATGATTATCTACTTGTTAAAACTGAATGATTATTATAATGCGCTTTATTCTAATAGGTTTTTTAAAAGGCATTCCACTGTGATATTTTTATGAGTAACGTTTGTAACGTTCATTCAACTAACCTGCGTGTGTTTTTGTGGCAGTACAGCAAACGAACACAAACAAATAATATACAATATTACTCATCATAATTTCATACTTAGTTTATAATAAAGATTGGGAAAACATAAAGCGTTAAATCAGTCAGAAAATTAATAAAACTGTTTGATCATTACGCTAGCGTTGTCACACAAATCAAGCAAGCCGGACAACACCCAAGTTAGGTTCGTTTTTTTCTGCAGAAAATATTTCTCCCTACGTCGAAATTAGTAGATCCGGCGTCACGATTGGTAGTTTGACAAAAATATTATTTAATAACCCAATGGAGAACAAGAGTCCCCTTTGCACACTATGACATGAGCAAAGAAAACGTAATGTACTGTCATCTGTCAACTGTCTCATGGATCCGTTCAAATACCATTTCTTGTTTGGAATAATTTAAACAATTATAATCAATCAAATATTGTAAAAAGGCATTTATTGCATAAATTCTATATTTTATTCGCAATATATTTGTATAATATTTTTGAATTATTGTTACTTTGTAAACCAGTACGTTAATACTTTTATCTTAGTTATTTAAATATAAAATTATTTAATATAATAATGTTTTTTGAACGTACATGACATACCTAATTGGAAATGTGGCTATACTCAAAATACAATAATTTTAGTGGTAATTCAACAAACTGTAGGTACTATGGGCAACAGCGTCGCTTAACCAGTTTGCAACAAAATTCGTGTGCGCGCGTATCGCCCCTGCACGAACTAAACGTATGGTTGTGCCGGCGCGGCGTGCAAGCGATTTTGACCTTAGCAGTGGTTAAGCGTCGCTGTTGCCGATGGTACAGTAGATGACGGAAAACGAAAAAGAATTGTACTTTTTTTTAATATACCCAGAGTTAAAGAAATATTAAATTAACTAGGTATTACGATTTTATTGTTACATGTAATTTATTGTTGCGGATGACGTCAACGGGAATGTTATGTGACAAGGTTCCATCGTATTACCAATTGGTGGGGATTATACTAGGCAATTATCTTGACACTTTTTATTACACGACTGCCCAAAGCAAAAAGAATGTATATGTGTTCAGGATTCATGTATGTTTGTGGGTATGTGAGTTTCTTTATTCCACCATAACTTCTTCTAAATGCCTGAACTGATTTGGATAAATGGGGTATTGTTAGAATCCTTAAGCCTCGATTCGATTACGTACGCCGATTTAAGGAACCAATTTAGAGTTGCCACTCGTATAAATAAGTTAACGGAAAGGTCAACATTTTTTATGATTTTTTATTTTCAATTCTCATCTCCAATCTTAAACAATGTTTACTTTTCCGTTATAGTGTAGATTCGATTTTAAAATCGAACTTATTCTACAATATTTTATTGTGGCAACCCGAAATTGGTTCCTAGCTAGGAAGCTAAATTGGCGTATGTAATCGAGGCATTACAGCATTCCGAGTGTCATTGGCTATTTTTTTTTTAAAGTCAATATGGCGACTGTAGGACGCCATTTTCAAATGTAAAAAAAATTTTTTCTTCAATTATTACAATATGGGCATCAAATAAAAGGCCACAATGAGCATATTTCAAAACTATATAATATGTCACTAAAATGTGTGGAATAAAAATAAATAAATTTAAAAAATATTAAAAACACGACTGCCCGGCCATAAACGAACTAAAAAGATAAATAACAAGGTGTCATTGCAGTCGGGGGACCTCTTTAATTGAAAATTGTTCCACAAAATGGTCCCCCGACTGCAATGACACCTTGTTATTTATCTTTTTAGTTCGTTTTTGGCCGGGCAGTCATGTTTTTAATATTTTTTAAATTTATTTATTTTTTTCGATGGAGTGGGGATAACTTTGCTCATGTGCACTTGTGAGTGACCGATAGCGCGCGCCCCTCCCACCACCCCCGTACTTCACCACTACACATAGGTATCCAAAATACGCGTTCTGCGCAATCCCCACCCGATTCTAAAATGTTTGGCCCGTACTGTACCTACTTGTTTGTTTGTTACTGTAAAGAATAAGTTAGAAAGTAATGTTGTTTTGGGGGCGTCCATTAATTAAGTGAGGTAATTTTGGCAATTTTTGGACCCCCCTCCCAGGCCCGGATCTAAGGGGGGGGCGGGAGGGGGCACTTACCCCGGGCGGCGATGACTAGGGGGTGGTGGCCTAGGGCCGCCGCCCCTTAGTGTTCCCAAGCAAGGTATGCCGGCCGCGAAACTGGCCGGCATAACTTGCTAGTGTTGTGGCTGGGCTAGTGTTTGGCTGTAGATAACTAGTCTCTGATAGAGTAATTTGCGACGAGACGGAGACGAGATTACACAAGGCAAGGAAAACGGGGCAGCGCCGCAGCGGGCGGTGCGGGTATGGTTACCATCTGACAGTGACAGGCATTTGCCGCATTTGACAGGGATTTTTTGGTTTAGATAGGCGCACGCCTAAGGGTGGTAAGGGTAGGAGTGGCGCTAAGCTGCGACATACATTTTTGCATTTTTTCACGCAATTTCTCGCAAAACACTTTTTCACGCAAGACTGCGGCGCGGCGTCTGCCGCCTGGATAAAAATATTACAAAATTAGTGAGATTAATAGTCGATGAAACTGACTAACGTTCTCTTTAATATCGACAAGCAAAACTAAAAGATTATTGGATGTAACTGATAAAAAATCGCGCTGCGAGGCCGTTGTTTTTACTAAAAACTAAATTTAAAATTACAAAATTATTGGATGAAACTGGCTAAAAATCGCACTGCGCAGCCATTGTTGTTACTAAGTTAGTAGTTTTAGTGCTAAGTTAGTAGCTAAGTTGTCGAGTAGGTTCATAAACCTATTAAAATCATTTAATTTGCTACATACTTTTAATGAACAAACGCGAATCACACTCACATCGGCAACTTGCCTAGATAATATTTTCTGTAACTGTAATGTACTTGAAAAATCTATTTTGAATTGTATTAAGTCCGATCATAGTGGACAATTAGCCTCTATTGAGCACCATCATGTTCCGTCTAAAAGGAAAATAATGTGTAGGCCAATAAAAAAACACTGTATTGAAAAATTCAGAAACAATGTCACAAGTAAAATTGAAACTTTACCAGAACCAAATTTTGAACGCTAAATAAATGGTTATATAAGTTATTTTATTTTTTATTTATTTATTTAGCGTAGTCCAAACTGAATTTAGTAAAACTTTTAAACAATAAGTCATCAAATGTAATGATAGTACGAAATTTAGTGACTGGGCCACACCCGGTATACATAAAAGCAGAAGGAAATTATCCGAACTTTATGCAGAGAAACCTACTTCCTGTGATCCTAACTTCATTGAATTTGTCAAGAAGTATTCACAAACATTTAGAGAAGTTTGTATTCTAGCAAAGTCCAAGTACTTTTCAAATAAAATTAAATCAGCTGATAATAAAATTAAGGCTACTTGGAACATTATTAACAAAGAAACGGGCAAATCAAAATCCAATATAAATTCCTTCCGTTTAAAAATTGGTGATCAAACTGTTGAATCTGACGATAAGGTCGCTAAAGTCTTTGAAGATTTCTTTGCTCGAATACAAATAGAAACAACCAGTACTCTTAGTGCTTGTCCCAACATCGCTGTCTCCCTCCTAGAGTCTAGTGTTGATAAGCGCAAGGAAACCTTTTTCTTTAAATATATAAATAGTGAAGATATTATTAAAGCTTTTAAAACAATTAATGTCAAAAAAACAGAAGATCTTTGGGGCATGTCAACAAGCATTATTAAATCAATAATTGATATACTAGCCCCTTACTTGGCTTTTATTTTTAACAAATGTATTGATGAAGGGGTCTTTCCTAACTTAATGAAAAATAGTAAATTGATTCCTCTTTTTAAATCTGGGGATAAAAGTGACCCAGCTAACTTTAGGCCAATATCTATACTACCAGCACTTAGTAAAATATTTGAAAAAAATATATATTCCCAATTACTAGATTATTTCACATCCAATAACATTCTTCATAAAAATCAGTTTGGATTTTCCAAAGGTAAAAATACTACTGATGCTGGAATTGCACTTCTCAAACATATTTTTGTCGCTTGGGAAGAAAAACAAGATGTAATTGGCATTTTCTGTGACCTTTCTAAGGCATTCGATTGCGTTGATCACCAAACACTATTAAAGAAACTAGAACATTATGGTGTCTCTGACAAATCAGTTAGCCTTATGAAATCGTATTTGTACAATAGGACTCAGAAAGTAGTGATTAATAAAACTCAATCTACTGGAGCCCCCACCAATATGGGTGTGCCACAGGGATAAATATTGGGCCCATTGCTCTTTCTAATTTATAAAAATGACCTTCCCAATTACGCGAATAATTTATGTGAGACAGTACTATTTGCGGATGATACTTCTTTAGTTTTCAAAGTAAACAGAGGTAACAACTGTTCGGACGAAGTAAATAGTGCCCTCTCTAAAGTTTCATACTGGTTTAATAACAATAATTTAGCACTTAACCCCAAAAAAACTAAATGTGTAAAATTTTCATTACCTAATGTTGAGCAGACAAAATTAAATATTAATTTAAATAACGATGAAGTCGAGTTTATTGAGAGTACAAAATTTCTAGGTATTACACTAGATTCTCGACTGCAATGGGATCCACATATTAAAGCCTTGTCAAGTAGACTTTGTTCAGCAGCATTCGCTGTTAAGAAAATAAGGCTTTTAACTAATATTGAAACGGCAAGGTTAGTATATTATAGTTATTTTCACAGTGTAATGTCTTATGGACTGCTATTGTGGGGCTCAGCTGCCTGTATTGAAAATATTTTCGTACTCCAAAAAAGAGCTGTTCGCGCCATATATAATCTTCAGCGAAGAGATAGCTTGAGAGAATTGTTTAAAGAAATAAACATCTTAACTTTGGCAGGCCAATACATATATGAAAATTTAGTTTATGTAAGGAAACACTATGATTCATTTCCTAAGAACAGCAATATTCACCAGTTTAATACAAGAAATAAAGATAAACTTGCCGTTCCAAGATTTAGGCTTGCAAAATCTAGAAGTTCATTTATGGGGAAAGGCATAGCCTTTACTAATAAAGTTCCGCAACAAGTGATTGATCTGCCTTTGCATGAATTTAAAATCTATGTTAAAAAAACGCTCATGGGTAAAGGTTATTATAAAGTAGATGATTATCTTAAAGATCAAAATGCATGGAAATGATGTAACACATAACTTGCTACTATAAGTACTTTGTTGAAGTAATATAATAAGTCTATGTTGTTGCCAATAATCCTGTCACCCTGTTGTAATTATCTGGTAACGATATATTCAAGTTTGTAAATATCGTTACTTATGGCTGTTACAGCTGATAAGTTTCTTGCGCCCGTTCTTCTTGTCAGCTAAAAAAGTCTGGAACGGGTGGTAAGAAAATATAGACGATTCAAAAGTACTTAATAGTTAAGTTTATTTGAATAAAGCTTATTTGACTTTGACTTTGACTAAATAAATTCAAAATTAAAAGATTATTGGATGAATGAAACTGACTAAAAATTGCGCTGCGCGGCCTTCTTTCAACTATAGACATGTACTTTTCGGACAAAAACGGGCATTTCGTGCATCCTAGACAGGCATCCTCCCTTACGTAGATGGTAACCATAAACGCGGGGCCAGAGGGAGGGGGGGGAGTGAATTTGTTGAAAATTGTTTCGAAGAAGGCGGCAAATTGTGTTCTGCCTCCCCCTTTTGAAAACGTAGATCCGGGGCTGCCCCCTCCCCCTTGGTGAGATGTCGTGAGATTTGGCTCGACCGACCCTCTGCCCCCCTATAAATCTCACGTGAGATTTTTCAAAACGTGTATTTTTAATGTGATTACGTTAATCTGTGGTTGCATTTATTTAAATAAGCAATAGGTATGAAAATGTTCAACTTATTTAACCTAGTTTTTTCGCGATACTGTTCCTGCAGAAAAAATATTACGTGATATTTGCCGAAACCCCCCTCTCCCCCACGTGAGTTTAGGTGAGATTAGTTAGGCTCGACCCCCTCCCCCCTTTAATGCCTTACGTAATTTATGGACGCCCCCTTTCTTACTTGGACGTAGTTACGCAGAAAGTGCACAGAAAGGATTTAAAAGCACAGATAGGTAGGATCCACATAGAATTGATTTTTAGATAGAGGCCAATAAAAAGGTGTTAGAAGGGTCTCTACTCTAGGAACACCGTTATTTTGTAGTCGTTTTAATCAACATAATTGCCAAAGAAACATAGGTCGAACAACAACAACATAAACATGTTACTTTCCCATCCTAATACAATGCTTTATCTGTCTAGTTAGTATGGGAGAAGGATTAGTTTTTAAATTTTTTTGTCGTTTTACAACCAATATTTTTTTTGGCAAATATGTTTAGTTTCATTGGTAACACGCCCTTAACTTAATTAAAACGACTACAATACAAAATAACGGTGTAGGTATATGTGATTTGTTATCTAGTCGTCATAGTCGTTATGTTAAATAATATCTGGGCGACCGAGTTTTGCTCGGTTATTACTATTTATTGTAATATGGTGGTGTTTAGGTGCTAAAATTAGTGCTTTAGCTACTTACTTTGGGATCAGAGCAATGTATGTGATGTTTTTTCGATATTCGTAATCTCAACCTTAAAGCACTTGTCGCAGAGTAAAGCCATCTATTTTCAATTTCCCTTCTTCAAGATGTAGTTAATACTTAATAATTCCGCGAGGCATAGTATTTAGTTTTTATGGCATTATCCGAAAGATGGCGTAACAAAACGTACCCGAAAAACTGTGTTTAAAATTTGTGTCGGTAAATTTATCGTTTTGCACTATTGCTTCATAAGTTTTAATAAAGTAAAAACTCGAAAGCAACATTAACTACATTTTTTAAACTTGTATAAAAACAATAAAAATTAAAAAAATATATAAACTTGAACATATAAAAAAAAGTAAGTCACCGAGCGGGATTTGAATTCGATACACTCGTTTCTTACGGTCCGCGTCCTAACCCGCTGGACCAAACGGACATTGGCCGGCCGGACGAAATTAGCGAACATATTCTGCGTCAAAAGAAAATCGCATGAAATCGCGAAAACGCACGTTTTCCCAAACATAAGACTAATCTAGATCGATTGTTTACCCCCGAAAACCCCCATATACCTATTTTTTTATATTATATTAAATACGAGGTTTTGCAAAAAAAATAAAATCTTTACAGTAAAATTTTGTCTTTACTGTACTAAGGTAATATTGCCGCACTAAGCGGGTAACCCAAATTTTTTCCCATAATAATAGGGAAATTTTCGATTCGATTGATTACCTACTTTCTATGTAAATTTAAAATATTTAGCGTATAATTACGTTTTAGATGTGATAAATAACACGTCTGTTTAATTTGTGATGTGAAATTTTCTTATCTTATATATTTTCCGGTTATTTTCGCGGTTCTCAAGTTCTAATATCCCGTTAGCTTAACCAACCACACCACGGTCCACGGCGGCACGGATCACCTTTATTTTATTTTGCCACGTTCTGTCGGCATAAAAATCAAAATCAAAATGTTAAATGGATTTTAACTTAACTTTCCAATAAAAAGGTAAGTTATAGTAGTATAAGTTACTTAAAAAAAATATTATGATTCATGCCAAAGCCATTCAATATCAAGCCTGATGACATCAGTTTTGATTATTGGGAATCCATGTCATGTTCCAAACATGGATAGGAGAGAGAAAGGAGAGGATTATGTTTAGAAGGACTTGAAATAGGTGTAGTTGGGTACTCTAGGTAAGTACAGTGAGAAGGAAATTAGATTTTATTGCCATTACCTATTCAATCACTGTGTTCAGTATAGGGTAACAAGTAGGTAAAATAATGGTGTAATTGTTTACAAACACTTTTGATAAGGTCAAGAGGATGAGATTTTATATGCATACCATAAGGCAAACATAAGGCAAACATTCAAAATGTTTTGGTTTAAAATTCTAAGGAATAATTATTGATATCCAAACAAAAGAGACTTCTAATCTAACTTAGGATAACAACACCTAGAACAATAGTTTTCTACAAAGCGCACTGTCAAAAGTGAGGCAACTAAAACAGCCAAAATGGCTCCATTTTCAGATTTTTATTCTTCATTATTACCTAACCATACTGAATAAGTACAAAACCATTTCAATTTTCCTACATTTAGGAGATTAGTTACTATATTATTGAATTTTAGTTACGATTAGGTAACATATGAAGGATACTAGTGGCCGCCCGTGGTGTCACCCGCGTGGTTCCCGTTCCCATGGGAATATCGGGATAAAAAGTATCCTATGTTTCAATCCAGGCTGTCTACTATCGGTGTGCCAAATTTCAACAGAATCCGTCCAGTAGATTTTGCGTGATTGAGGACCAAACATCCAAACATCTAAGCATCCAAACCCACAAACATTCACGTTTATAATATTAGTAGGATAAGTCTGAAAACTAAGCCATTTTGGCTTAGTATTAGTTGCCTCACTTTGCATACGAGGACACGGCTCTTAGGTGTTATTATTCTAAGTAATCTAACTGTCTGTCATATTCATAAAAAATCCTTAAACATATGCTTTTATGTGACTTCATTGTGAGTTAAAGTCATAAAACTCATGGAAATCTATTTAATTATATAAAGCAAGCAAATTCTGTGGACCTTATTTCAGATTCAGCCATGTCTAGCATGTCAGACCGTAAAGCGGAGTTGGAGCGGAAGAAGGCGAAGCTCCAGGCTCTCCGTGAAGAAAAAGACAGACGTAGGAGAGAGAAAGAACAGAAAGATGCCGAGGAGGTCATGGTAAGAAGATTTTGGATTTGAAAATTTTCTGATGTCTTGTCAATTCCATTCCGTTTGCAACAATGACTAAGACAGCAGTCAAACTCCTATCAGTTTTCTATTCTACACTTTGATGTCTCATCCATCGCTTATATATGTACGGTGTTCAAATTCATCCAGATGTCCTTCTGATACGGAGGGGAATAAAGCCCTGTACTTAACACTGTGGATAGGCAAGTTACTTCAGCCTGTTCATATCATTCTAGTCCAACTCAAAAATCTGATAACTACAGTATGAGGCAACTTGAAATCGGGTGGGGATTGTGCAGAAGGTATATGTTTTTGGGTATGCGTAGTGGTGAGGTGAGGTATGCAGGCTGCGGGAGAGGGGCGTGCGTTATTAGTCATTCACAAGTGCATATGCGCGAAGTTACTTCTTTTATTGGGTTTTGGCGGCTCCCTTTTGGAAAAAAAAACTTATCCCAACTCTGTCGAAAAAGTGTCAAAATGTTTGTCTCGTACTGTATCAGATTTTGAAATTCTACCAATGGCAGGATAATTTGGCTGATTCACAAATCGTCCACCAGTCTGCGCACTACCGCTAACTTGGTGCTGGTGTATTACAGACCTGTCATTTTGCTGTTTACTATGTGTTAGCTATAATTTTTGGATGTTGGAAGCAAATTTTCGTAAATATAAATTTTTCTTCCAACAGATTTTGGTTTTCTTCAATACTTTATTTACTGTCCAACTTCCATAATGATAATTAATAGAATCATCCATTTTTTGATATAATTTAAAATAAATGGGAAAATTGGGGGTAAATGCCCATAAAAAAGTTTCCAACAGCAGTAGCGCCAGCAAACGGGATAAATTTTGTGACATCTCCCCATTGTAGCAAAGGGCATCGGCCGCGTCGAGCCTGGACAGCCGGCGCGACCTGGACGAGATGCTGTCGTCGCTGGGCGTGGCGCCCGTGCGCGACGTGCTGTCGTCGCTGTCCTCCATGACGTCGCTCACGCCGCCGCCCACCGCCTCGCCCGACGCCAGCCTGCCGCACACGGACAAGGCCAGCCTGCCCGCGCAAGGGTGAGTGTCCAGCCTGGACCGCCGGCGCGACCTGGACGAGATGCTGTCGTCGCTGGGCGTGGCGCCCGTGCGCGACGTGCTGTCGTCGCTGTCCTCCATGACGTCGCTCACGCCGCCGCCCACCGCCTCGCCCGACGCCAGCCTGCCGCACACGGACAAGGCCAGCCTGCCCGCGCAAGGGTGAGTGTCCAGCCTGGACCGCCGGCGCGACCTGGACGAGATGCTGTCGTCGCTGGGCGTGGCGCCCGTGCGCGACGTGCTGTCGTCGCTGTCCTCCATGACGTCGCTCACGCCGCCGCCCACCGCCTCGCCCGACGCCAGCCTGCCGCACACGGACAAGGCCAGCCTGCCCGCGCAAGGGTGAGTGTCCAGCCTGGACCGCCGGCGCGACCTGGACGAGATGCTGTCGTCGCTGGGCGTGGCGCCCGTGCGCGACGTGCTGTCGTCGCTGTCCTCCATGACGTCGCTCACGCCGCCGCCCACCGCCTCGCCCGACGCCAGCCTGCCGCACACGGACAAGGCCAGCCTGCCCGCGCAAGGGTGAGTGTCCAGCCTGGACCGCCGGCGCGACCTGGACGAGATGCTGTCGTCGCTGGGCGTGGCGCCCGTGCGCGACGTGCTGTCGTCGCTGTCCTCCATGACGTCGCTCACGCCGCCGCCCACCGCCTCGCCCGACGCCAGCCTGCCGCACACGGACAAGGCCAGCTTGCCCGCGCAAGGGTAAGTTTCAGTTTTAGGCAAACACCAGAAAACCCGTTTTTTGAGTGAGTCACTATTAAATGGTTACCCAATAGTGGTTTCCCTATCAATGCTATGTCTTTCGTTGTGGTAACCTTTTATAAGTATAAGTTTTCAATGCGCTTATCAAATAGGGTTCTTACTATTTTACCCTATTATCAGTCTCTTTTCCAAACATTTTGTGCAGCACGCTGATTTGCTTGAGTATGTTTTAAAACCCATTCATAAGGTTTCCTCATCAGATATGGAAAGTGCTACCCGAATTAACTGCATTGATTTAATTATCCATTCGTTGGAGTCGAATATATGCTTACTGCTTTGATAGGGTTTGTGAAAACTAGTATGAAATACAATTAAAATCCCCTTTAATGCTAAGCAGTTCCAGACCTTGGTTTTAGGCAAAAGGTTAACTCTTAAAATGGTGTGCAAACTACGTCCACGATCGGAAATACTGTGTCAAAGTAGGAGACGAGCTAAGTGATATGAAAAACGTAACTCATGGAACTGCCCAGGGATCAGTACTCGGTCCTTTGCATTATTTGACCTATGTTAATAACATGATAAATGTTATCAAACACTGTAAAGTTTACCAATTTGCAGATGACACATGTTTGATGGCAGCCAGTAAAGACATTAAAGTAGCTATACAACACCTGCAGGAAGACTTCACTCATTTAATCAAATGGTCTCATGATGCCGGATTAGTATTTAATGCGTCCAAAACTAAATTAATGTACATTTCATCTTCACAAAACAGAGTGTCATGTGACCTCCGCCTCTTTGCTCACAATCACGACTGTCTTCATCAAGTCACTAACAATAACATCCAAACATGTAACTGTGATGTTATTGAGCAGGTTGACCAGCATACATACTTGGGTCTTGTCATTGACAACCGGTTGAAATGGGTCCCTCATATAAATAAAGTTTGCGATAAACTAAGAGCTATTCTTTCGAAATTTTCTATAATTAAATATAAAATTCCTTACCCCATATTATTGTCACTTTATAATGCTCTGGCAGAATCTATAATTCAATACGGGCTCAGTAGCTACGGACGAACTTGCAAGTCTCACTTATACGGAGTACATGAACTACAAAAACGCATTCTTAAAACCATAGTACCTAAAAAAACGCAAATCGAGCTTGTAAACGAATGTGATTTGTTTAAGTTCTGTAAAGTACTACCAGTAAGTGAAAGAATTAATTATATCCTCCTTAAAGAACAATACTTTAATGAAGAACTGAAAACTTTAAGAACTGTCAATAAAAGATTAAGAAGTGCAGTTGATCCCAAATTTCTCGTTCCCAGGATTAATAATATGTATGGGAAATATCAAAACAAACACATAGTACCTCTTTTAATAAACGGTCTCCCGAAAAAACTTAAAGACGAACTTAATGAAAAAAACTTAAAGCATAAATTAAAACTATATTTTCTCAGTAATTTATAAGTACCTAATGCCAAAATTTGTTGTTAACTTTTTATTTTTATTTTTTATTTGTACCTCATATATACTCATGATATTATACAATCATGTGATATCTATCCCCTGTATATGTATGGGTATATATTTTTAATAACTAATTTAATATCTTGTTCTACTAATTACATACACATATTTTGAAAGTACGAAGCTGCTAACTTAGAAAAAAAAAACAACATCCTGTTTTTATTCAACGAGGAAAAAAAAACTTATCATAACATAATAACACGATGTGGGTAGGGAGTGCGAATGGCGACCGCAGCGCCGAACGCGCGCGCTGTCACGGTAATTAACTTGGCGCTGTCGTCATACGAAATGTCTTATTACTTATGTTATGCTATGTATCTACCTACAAAATTGATAATTTATCACTATCAATAATTGTTAAAATGTGTTAAGTATGTGTAGTATGTGTTCCTTAAATATTTTAAATGTGCTTTATGTATAAAGACGACGAGTTACGGTGTACAGAAAAACCCTTAAAGGTTTATGAGACACCGTCTTTGCATGAAAATAATTGTAAATGTGTTTATTCTAATAAATAAATAAAAATAATAAGGCTTTTAGTTCAGACCGACTAAATCATGGATTTAATGAAATATCACTGCCCTTCTTATTTTTTTCAATTCTGTTACAAAATAAAAACAAAATGGAGTCTGATTTTCAACAATCAGACATTTAATTTCAATATAGAGCAAATACTGAGCAACATTATTGTTGAACACAGCGGTCCGAAGAAACCCCTGGCGCTGCAAGTGGTGTCCGTCCAGTCGACGGACATCCCGCCGCGCGAGAGCGTCACCTACGCCAAGCAGACGCAGACCGCCACCACGGGCGGCACCGAGCTCAGAGATGGTAAGCTGATTACAAACACACTGGTTCAAATTTGAATACTACTGAGAATTTACAACTCACTTAATTCTATAGGTATTCCCACTTTGAGAATCTCTAATTTAGTAATATCTATTGGAAATCATGACATGTTGAAAAAATTGGCTCCGTCGCAGAATGTCCCTTTCGCAAAATGTCCCCTGGTCGCAAAACGTCCCTTTCGCAAAACGTCCCTTTCGCTAAATGTCCCTTTCGCAAAACGCCCCTCTCGCAGAATGTCCCCTTGGTATCAAATAAATATCACTCATGCCAAATTTCCATTTTGTTCGAAATGTTCATAAGTACCCTCTTAACTGATGATTATTACAATTAAGTGTTGTCAGTAGCTTAAAAATTCTCCCAAGTGGGTAGTATATTTTTGGGTTTCATAGAACATTTCGAACAAAATGGAAATTTGGCATGAGTGATATTAATTTGATACCAAGGGGACATTCTGCGAGAGGGGCGTTTTGCGAAAGGGACATTTAGCGAAAGGGACGTTTTGCGAAAGGGACATTTTGCGAAAGGGACGTTTTGCGACCAGGGGACATTTTGCGAAAGGGACAAGAATGTCCCGTCGAACGAAAAAATTTTGTGAAGTGAAACATTCATTTCTAACATTTTTACCAAAATTATGTGGTGTACAGAAGTCTCAAGAGTTATATTTGCCAGTGGTTTCCATAGATTGGCGATGCCAATCAAGCATACAATTAAATTCCAGTCCAGTCCAGAGGGGTTATTCACGATTGTCAGAAACCAACTTTCCGAATCGAATCGGAAACTTCGATCTTATTTTCTACCTTATGCTACCAAACTTTGTAAATGCATTGCGCTTTCTAGTCGGAAAGTAAAGCGAATGCCAGTCGAATGTATTCGTGAATAGCTATTTTTTTTAATACGGATTTGAATTGAATGCTTTCGAGTAGATTTCTGACAATCGTGAACAACCCTACAGATCCATATTTTGCATAATTTATAAACAGAGTGTTAATTTTCAGTGACTCTTTAATATGTCTTTTAACATTTAAGGCTCTAACTAATATAACAAAGAGTAACCTTTTAAATAAGCAGCCTGTGTTCATGCAAATTCTCGAAATAAAGATATTAATAATTTACTTTGATAAAATCTATCTTTTATATGCAGGTTCTTTGATAATGATCAGTATTAATGCTGAGAGGTTTTAAATAATTTTTCATAAGAAAAAAACTTATTCTGTTTTGAATCTACTTTTAGCATTATTTATTTGATTTTATCAAATAGCCTGTATGTTGTATTATATGGTATAAATATTGTACAGTTTTTCTTTTAAAGGTTATATATTGCCTTGTGTGTTTCACACGTGTGGACACTAACCACACACGTATTTATGTATGGTTATTTATTATTTTCCAGCCCTAAATTTGGACAGTTTCCTTGAATATTGTATGTTTTATTTTTCTTTTGATTTTCTTTTGATTTGAGAATTTGCATTTTAACCGTGAAGTTCTAATAATTTATTAACTGTGATGTCTGGGTGCTGGTTCTAACCAAGTCATTTGCAAATCTAGAACTGAAGTTATCAAAATTAGTTCTGGTATACATCTAATTGATATCAGTAGTTCAGCTTTTAAAGTTATGTCATTGTTTTAGCTAAATCTGTATTGGTTTTAAAACATTCTTCATTTGAGACTTAGTGTAGAAATACATAATAGAATATTTTTCTTTACATATTTGATTAGAGGAAAAACCATTAAATTTTAATAATTAAGTAATTGATATAATTTGCAAATGATAATAACTCATTATAACCAACGACATCTGTAGTTATTGTGACAGTATTTACTTTTAACTCATGTTTTCTTTTTGATTTGGCCTTCAAGCTTGTTGTCTGAATACATAGCTATACTCCATCCAGCCAACTTACGGAAATAATGTAAACAAAACACCTAGCTTCAAATTAAAATTAATTTTTAGGGTTCCGTACCCAAAAAGGGTAAAAATGGGTCTTAATTATTAAAACTCCACTGTCCGTCTGTCTGTCTGTCACCAGGCTGTTTATCATGAACTGTGATAGCTAGACAGTTGAATTTTCACAGATGATGTATTTCTAGCAGAAAATATTAAAAGGGAGCTCCCATACAACAATGTCATATAGATAATGGTACGGACCGGATACCCTTCGTGCGCGAGTCCGACTCGCACTTGGCCGGTTTTTTTATTACACGTTTTAGAAATATGTGAATAACATTGATAGCTTTACTTATCTTGTCCAAGTTTATCTATTTGTGGAGTAATTACGAAAAATGCACAACGTTTTCTATACAATCATTCTGTCCATAAGTTGACTGGAGTATAACTAAAAAATAATTATCCTTTGACATAGCAAAAGAAGTTTTCTTTGTTTACACAATAGTAACCTTTTTAAAAATCATCGTTATATTCAGGCCACAGCTAAAATGACGCAAAATGTTGTTGACGTCAGCTTAATGTGCTGTCTTCCATCTGTCCCCTTCATGGTTTAACTATAATAACCCAAAAGTAAATACTGTTTGAGAATTCGGTGCAATGTTTGTGTTTGTGCTACCATAAAAAAAGGCTGCTCTTCCAATGCATCACCGCTTGCAGGATACATGGAGGACTGGTGGCGGCCCCGGAAAGGTAATACCAACCTCATTGACCTTATTAATTGTTGCATTATAGAAGATGACACGAACATAGCATTACAATAGTTTGATCATCAATTTTGATATGTTGGTCCTTCGAGCCGGATACGATGAGTAATAGAGACTTTAAGGCTCAGTTGCACCACCTAACTTTAACGATAACAAGCTTGTTAAAGTACCGGTTAAGCACAAGTTAGCCAAAAAAAGAGTTTGCCAGCCAGCATTATGTCCTTTGACAAGTTTGACGTGACAAATAGGTAGCATTATCATTTGGCGATAACTTTAACTTTGACAGCGTTTTGGTGCAACTCACACTAATTTGGGTACAATTGAGATTTTAAGTTGGGTACAATTAAGATTGGAAAACTGGTAAGTATTTTTGAGTTTCTTTTAATATTTAATTTTATTAATAAATCCTATGTTCGTGTCAAATCAAAGATAAATATACAAAGTAACAGTATATTGTGAATACGCTAAGCCTTCTAAATTAAACCATTTAAAACATATCAATTATGAGTTCTGGCTAAATATAGGCTTAACATATTCATGAAAACATGCATGATTTTTCAGAACTTTTATTCACAAACTAGGATTCATATCTGCATTTTTTTTTCATAAAATTTAATCCTGATCAAAAGTAGTGTTGTAAAAACCAGATGTTACATATACTAAAAGTTTGTTAATAAAGGGTTTAAAACGAGAGTTCACATAAGGTAACCGTTTTGGGAATACTGATGTTTGGGGGTCAGTTATTTTAAGCATGATCCATTTGCATACGCAATAATTTAGGCCGCTCACACTTATGTTTTTCAATGAACTTAACAACCAACTTTGATGGCTTTTCTATGGAAACTGAACTTGAAAATTTCATGTGTTACCATTGAAAGATAAGATGAACCTTAAAATGGTTTTATTTAGTCTCAAGGGGGTGATAATGCTATGACAACTATTTGCAACGATGTTTTGCAATGATGAAATTCTTAATGCTCATTTGTTACACGTATGAGAACTATAAAAATGAAATGGATATTTATTTACAAATAAACGTAAAACGCACCAGAAGTGTGAGCGGCCAAACGCATGGGCTCGTGAATATCGAATTAACAAACTGATCATTGTTAATACCATGGAGGTTGATATGTATTGGTTTACAAAATATTTATGTAAATATAAATGGCTGACAACAATCTGGGGTTTACACTTGCAATGTATTATGATCGGAGTCACAATACTGTTTTTACTGACGGATTGTTTTTATTTTTTGTCCTGTTTTAGCGCACGCAACCGACTACTACGGTAAGTCATTATTCCGCCCGGCGCTCTCTCGCTCTGTTAACGTTCTATCACATCTGGGTGACTAACTCGGTGTCGGTTGTGACATGTCCCTCATCGCGCCTTGACCTGTATATAGAACATCTTTTCTCTCACGCTTCTAGATATCTAACTAACATGGCCTAGGTGCGACTAGTGGCAGATTACTTGATAAATATCATTAGTGTTTCATATCGCGTAGTCTTACATATTCTTCTACAAATTGAATTGCAAAGTCCTTTATCAAGGAATCTGGAATAGGTAATAATGAAAGCGGGTTTTGAGTGACATTCAGGTTTAACAAGAGTTTACTGTGATGTCCTTTAATGAAGAAGAATTATGTGGCCTTCCAGAGTTCTCCACGAGGTTTCCGCAGAGTAATAATAACTTACAAATGGCCGCAATATATTGAACAAAGTAAACTAAGAATATCGTAATATATTGTGTATATCGTTTATGGTGGTAGTATGGGGATCGCCATATCATCTCACGCTGACTTACCCTTCCGACTCTATTCTACTAACCAACACTGCACAGGTCTTAACACTCGGTTTTCGGGCTCGCTACACTTGGTGATATGTGACCGCATTTGTCCTTCATCGCAAACAGAAACATACATTTTGAAGCTGCTTCTCAATGAGTAGTCAATTAGGTTCAAGTGAATACTCAAATAGAGATACACCGCGTGCGGTCACTGTGGCCAAGTCGCGCGGTCCCGAAGGCGAACCACGTTAGGTCATGCTGTAAAATACAAAAGCACTGTGGATATGCTAATTCTATGTATAGTCTGAATATTTTTTTATATACTTAATGGTCAAAAGATACTGACATTGTTTTTGTTTTTCCTCCCTTTTTCAAGACGAGTACAATCTAAACCCGGGTTTAGAGTGGGAGGACGAGTTCACAGGTAGGTTTCAAATCCGAAACATATAAACTATCATTATTGGACTAAATTGCCCTTGTAGAGCCTGTGCCACTGTCACTTAGCATGTTATGTTTGTTACTTACCTACCTCTTCATATATGTAACGCTGTTTTATCAGTATTATTGCTAACAACTACATTTAACTCTAGCACATATAGTATATTGTTACATACGGACTGTAAACAGGTTTGGAAGGATAGAACGAAAATATTAAAAACAATACAACCTGTATATAGTCCCCTACAGCAGTAGCTCTGACAAGTTCGATTTTATTTTGTTTGATTAATTTCTATTTTTTTTATATTTCCTCAGTAAAGAGTAAAATGGTCTTGTCAGCAAGTATATCTTACAATGTTGAAAAACAACATGATAATATGCATGTGACAGATGTTTTTCATGTATGTTTGCATGAAAATAAGTCATCATTTTATTTCTAGTCAGTTGAATATATTTTCATTATAGATTTATATATATTTTGTGAGGCATATCTCTCTAGTGGAGAGCTCGGGAAGATTTTGTTCATTTTTGCGTATACTTTAGTAACTGAAAGCTTTCTGTCACTTACTATTTGACGCTTGATTTAACTATTAACTTTTGTTGCGTGAATTAGTTGCATTTAATTAATGTAGAAGCTTAGAAAATATGTAGTTTTAAATGTTAAGGCGAATCAAAAAAAACATACTTTGAAATAAAAATCAGATTTCTGTATGTACTTACCTAATTGATATTTAGGTGCTGTATTTTTTTCAGTTAATCGTAGTTGTTCATTGTATTTTAAGACTATTTTGCTATAATAAGAACAGTTTAAAATGCTACGATTCATTGAAATAATACTGTAAGACCATAGATAGTTACAGTAATAATGCTTTTCTTCATCCAACGCGGTTTCCGATAGAAGGTATGATTAACTGAGATGTGGTATGACACGATACACGAGACTGCATGTTTATATTTACCAAATTTACCTAAAGTACTTTTGAAAATAAATAAACATTTCATTTGCCGTTCTTAATTGTTATTTTTAAAGCATGCTTAAGTTAGAAGCTACCAGAAAACCTATATAGGTTTTGACGCAGATCGTCATTTTCGCAAATGGTCATCGCGAAAAATTTGGTCACTTTCGCGGAATGACATTTTCGCAACTGGTCACTTTCGCAAGAGGTCATTCAAATTTATTAAAAAAAAAACACAAATTGTGAATGACATTCTACGAAAGCGACGTTTTGCGAAAGTGACCAGTTGCAAGAATGACATTCTGCGAAAGTGACCAAATTTTTCGCGATGACCATTTGCGAAAATGACGATCTGCGTCAAAACCTCAGGGGTTTCACTACCCCTCACATTCTCAATTGACACACATGGACACTGGTCAAGAGCTCTTAACTCCACATTAAAGTTATGGTGAGAGGGATGGGGCTCTAAGCTAGTATGGCGGGTGGTGTCTCATGCCATGGGTAAGCCGGGATATCTCTAGCAAAGCCCCAATCATTCTCATACCGAGTGGAGGTTTTCATTTCAAATAAAATATTAAGAATTTACAGTCGGCGCCAAAATGATTTGCCCCCTAATTGTCTTATTTCAAAATCTATCGCAATCGCTTTCAGGATGTAACACATTGACACTTCTATTTGGCATAAATAAAAAGTTATCAAAGAAATGTCGCAATGAATCACATCCTTCTGTCAAATGAAAGCGATTGCGATAGATATTTTGAAATTAGACAATTAGTCCCCTAAGCATTCGAACCTGCCAAAATAGCTAATCATTTAAAAAAGTCAACGTTATTTCAAGACATTAAGGTGTACTTTCGTTTGTTGTCTGAGACGAGAACAAGCGAAAGTGCACCTTAATGTCTTGAGATAAGGTTGATTTTTGTCAAATAATTTGCTATTTTGGTAGGTTTGAATGCACAAAACCTTTTTGCCGCTGACTGTACTGAAACTACCTGTCTGAGGTAAGCACTTATTAGTTAGACATTTGTCTAGTTTTTTTAAATTATTACTGTAACTATTTGGTCTCATGATTCCCCCATAGAATCACCACACCTACAAAAGGCATCGCTTACAAAGTGTTATAATCTGTTGAGATTAGTTTCTTTGTCAGCTTATTTAATTCGAAGTGATTTTAATGATATTTTTATCAATTGACTTGGTCTTATTGCTTGGTTTTTAACATTCTCATTCCAATTCAGAATATAACACTTCCAAAACGTGTGTGTCTTATGTTTTAGAGATCGCGCTTCCGTTGTGCTAATATTTTCCTATCATCGTAGTCTAATATGATCATAATTCACCCAGTACTTTAACAGACGTCTATAAATATGTGTATACAGTTAAGAACTTTGTCACTTTAAAAGCTATTACTTTTTTGGACAAAAATCAATGATAAATGACAACTACAACAAAATGACAACGTTCAAAACTGTCTACATAATTTTAGACGTGAGTGTACCCATTGTTTGACACGTAGTTCTCATTATCTTGAACCATAAACAATACATCACTATTTGGAATAATATGTGAGCAGTTTATTTAAAATCTGTATTTTTTTATTTTGGTGAAATTATAATTTTCGTATCTATAATTTTATTTGGTATTCTGTGATCAAGTAAAACTGACGTGTAATTTTGAATACTGAATCTCTAAATTTCCTTATGCCTGCAAATAAAAAAAACTGTTATACTGTTACTGTAAGTGCAATATTGTCATCTAACTATGACAAACGTTAATCATTTGCCCTAACATAGTAAAATGTTTTAAAGATCTGCTCACATGTTAACCAAACTAACGTGTAACTTTCATCGTATTAGATCACACATAATAATTGACAGTAGGTAGGCATTTACACACAATCGAAGTTTCATGAAGTTATCGCCATCAATCATTTTTTAAGAAGTAATTTTCGTGTGGGTGGTGTAAGTGACCACATCTCAGCCTTGACTTTACTAAAGTAAAACTGATTTCTTTTATAAACTAGCCAAAACTTCATGATAAATAAATATCAATATTTTTCAATTCAAATAGAAATGATTTTAATATGCATCGATTTCTTAATCTAGCCAGTGAGCAAGTGGCATATCTTCCATTCAAATTGGAGCTCTATTGGAATTGTATAAGGTTGATGGTTGTATAAAATTCGTATTAAATTCCTCTACCATTTTGTTGCTCTGTCTGATTTGACACTTATTCTTCTTTGATTATATCTGAAATATTAGTTCTTTACGTGTGTGTGTGTAGATGCAGTCCCTGTTATTAATTCGTAAGAATTTAATTTAATTAGCAGTAACTAACTCTCCGTTTTCAAAATAACTTCATGAAACTACGTTTAAAGCAACACACAACTGATTTTACTTCTAAATCAAACCTTTGTAACGGAAAATGAGACTGATTTACTATTGTTTCCGGCCGCATGCGGCCGCGCGGGAATCCATGAATTAAGAGCGACGTTTTTGAATAAACAATTGTATTATTACGCGAGTAAGGTTTGAATTAGTAAATCAGTAGTGGTCGCCACGGGCTCGGTGGGGGCGCGCGCGCGTCGGCAAGGGCCATTCTTATTCACCGTCCAGTGCTTACATTCGACGGCGACGGCGCGCGGCAAGGCGAGGACGAGGAGGCGGCGTTCCACGGCAAGCTGCCGCCCGGCATCCTGCCGCACGGCCTGCCCACCGTCAAGGAGGTGCAGCCCGCCGTCACCGCCGCGCCGCACGACAGCAAGGAACAAGAAGAGAAGGAGAAGAAAGGTTAGTCAATCGTGGACACATGATAATACACGGTGATGATTTATGACAGTGAAACGAGGTTGCTAACTATGGGTCTCATAAGGAGACTCAAGGTCACCCAGCGTGCAATGGAGAGGGTCATGCTCGGCGTTTCCCTGCGTGATTAAATCAGGAGATCCGCAGGAGAACTAAAGTAACCGACATCGCTCGAAGGATTGCTCAGCTGAAGTAGCAGTGGGCTGGACACATAGCGAGAAGAAAGGAAAGGTTCTGGAATGGCGACCGCGCACCGGACGACGCTCCGTGGGTAAGCCCCCGACAAGGGGGATTGACGATCTGGTACGCGGTCGCGGTGCGCCGATAGATGCGGGCAGCGCAGGACCGATCGTCGTGGAGATCCTTGGGGGAGGCCTATACCCAGCAGTGGGTGTCGTGCGGCAGATATGATGATGATGTGATGATAATACACGGAGTTGTTCTTTTCGGCTCGTAAAAAAGACACCCTACTTTTCTTACGTAAAATTAATGTCTAGCATTTTTTTTATGAATACCACGCCTCGGCACGGATCTTGGGAAGAATCAATAATGCACTTTATATCGCTATATTACGTGTGTGTGCAGTGCGCGAGCTGAGCGTGGACGAGAAGCAGACGATCCTGCTGTCGGCGGAGTTCCAGCGGTTCATGAGCCGCGCCGGCCGCGTCATCGAGCGCGCGCTCGCCGAGTCCGTCGACATCTACACCGACTACACGGGCGGCGGCGACGCGGAGGGCGCGCTGTGAGTACATGACTACGTCACGTGACATTATGTCGTGTGGTTCATGAGGCGCGGCATCGAGCGCGCGCTCGCCGAGTCCGTCGACATCTACACCGACTACACGGGCGGCGGCGACGCGGAGGGCGCGCTGTGAGTACATGACTACGTCACGTGACATTATGTCGTGTGGTTCATGAGGCGCGGCATCGAGCGCGCGCTCGCCGAGTCCGTCGACATCTACACCGACTACACGGGCGGCGGCGACGCGGAGGGCGCGCTGTGAGTACATGACTACGTCACGTGACATTATGTCGTGTGGTTCATGAGGCGCGGCATCGAGCGCGCGCTCGCCGAGTCCGTCGACATCTACACCGACTACACGGGCGGCGGCGACGCGGAGGGCGCGCTGTGAGTACATGACTACGTCACGTGACATTATGTCATTCTACAGGCCTCGGCACGAATCTTGAGCGGTGACATTCGATGAGCAGAAGTCATTTTTAGGTCTCATTGGCGGGGACGTGGTGAGGAGCGACTGCAAAACATGCGCAGTAATAATCCCCTCCAATTTCTCTTAACGCTCACTCACGATAGTCCCGATTCGTGTACCAGAGTTTACCACCTTTACCAGAGTTTTTTTTTTGTTCAGAATTTGTCCAGAATGAATTGGAATATGCCAATGATTTCAGAAAATACTAAGGGTCCTAAATGTTCGTCAGTTACTTTGATTAAAATTGAGATGTTGACTTTTCGGGCACACCGTCCGTCTAAAGTACATTTAAGTTAACGTTACTTCTTAATCAAATACCTTTAGAGCTGCCGCACATTGAGCCACTAGTCGCAGTCATTAAACGCGACCATAAGCTGCGGACGAGTTTTTCATACATTTTGCATAGTATCGGTGCAAACCGAGCGTTCGAGTCACAAGCTGCGCTTGTCGGCCGCGCTCGCTACTTGTGGCCGCGTGTCGCTCACATCGCGCGCGCACTCGGCAATAGTAGCCAGCTTCTTCCAGGGGCAGCTACTAAGCGACTAGCAGATGCGATCGGTGGCTGCGTCTAGTGTCTTGACTGAGCCACTAGTGGTCGCGTTTAGTGGCCGAGATTAGTGGCTCAATGTACGACAGCTCACAATAAGCATTTTCCGTATTATTATTTTTTATTATTACTAGTTATCATATGACATAGCATAAGGTGTAGGGCCGGGTAACACGCTTACGATCCTCGTACACCTCGCTCGTCCTCCCCCAGCGACGACAAGTCGGCGGCGCGCGTGTCGCTGGTGCGCACGTTCGCGGACGAGCGCTGGTCGCGCGGGCGCTGCGTCACGTGCCTGGACTGGTCGGCGGCGCACCCCGAGCTCGTGCTCACATAGCATAAGGTGTAGGGCCGGGTAACACGCTTACGATCCTCGTACACCTCGCTCGTCCTCCCCCAGCGACGACAAGTCGGCGGCGCGCGTGTCGCTGGTGCGCACGTTCGCGGACGAGCGCTGGTCGCGCGGGCGCTGCGTCACGTGCCTGGACTGGTCGGCGGCGCACCCCGAGCTCGTGCTCACATAGCATAAGGTGTAGGGCCGGGTAACACGCTTACGATCCTCGTACACCTCGCTCGTCCTCCCCCAGCGACGACAAGTCGGCGGCGCGCGTGTCGCTGGTGCGCACGTTCGCGGACGAGCGCTGGTCGCGCGGGCGCTGCGTCACGTGCCTGGACTGGTCGGCGGCGCACCCCGAGCTCGTGCTCACATAGCATAAGGTGTAGGGCCGGGTAACACGCTTACGATCCTCGTACACCTCGCTCGTCCTCCCCCAGCGACGACAAGTCGGCGGCGCGCGTGTCGCTGGTGCGCACGTTCGCGGACGAGCGCTGGTCGCGCGGGCGCTGCGTCACGTGCCTGGACTGGTCGGCGGCGCACCCCGAGCTCGTGCTCACATAGCATAAGGTGTAGGGCCGGGTAACACGCTTACGATCCTCGTACACCTCGCTCGTCCTCCCCCAGCGACGACAAGTCGGCGGCGCGCGTGTCGCTGGTGCGCACGTTCGCGGACGAGCGCTGGTCGCGCGGGCGCTGCGTCACGTGCCTGGACTGGTCGGCGGCGCACCCCGAGCTCGTGCTCACATAGCATAAGGTGTAGGGCCGGGTAACACGCTTACGATCCTCGTACACCTCGCTCGTCCTCCCCCAGCGACGACAAGTCGGCGGCGCGCGTGTCGCTGGTGCGCACGTTCGCGGACGAGCGCTGGTCGCGCGGGCGCTGCGTCACGTGCCTGGACTGGTCGGCGGCGCACCCCGAGCTCGTGCTCACATAGCATAAGGTGTAGGGCCGGGTAACACGCTTACGATCCTCGTACACCTCGCTCGTCCTCCCCCAGCGACGACAAGTCGGCGGCGCGCGTGTCGCTGGTGCGCACGTTCGCGGACGAGCGCTGGTCGCGCGGGCGCTGCGTCACGTGCCTGGACTGGTCGGCGGCGCACCCCGAGCTCATGCTGGCCTCGTACCACAACAGCGACGACGCGCCGCACGACCCCGACGGCGTGTGCCTCGTCTGGAACACCAAGTTCAAGAAGGACACGCCCGAAGACATCTTCCACTGCCAGTCGCCCGTCATGAGCGCTACCTTCGCCAGGTGAGCGCCCGCGACTTCGATCAGTGTTTCCCGACTAGAATCCCCGCAAACTACAGACCAAACTATCGGCCGATAGTTGAGTCGGGTCTTTAATCAGTATGAAAAACTATGCAAGTGAAAAGTATGTATGTATTCTTTATATTAAAAACGGTCCGCCGATAGAAGATATGTAGTCTGCGTGAGCTCTCTGTGAAACACTAATCGACGATTTCATGTTAATTTATATATCATTCCTGCAATTAGAAGTACGTGAGTTTGATGTCTTTCTTCGAGGGGTAGAAAATACTTTTGGGAACCACTGACGTGGATGATCGAGCAGCCTTTCAGAAAATCTTCGATATCGGCCATTTCTGATGTCCCCCTGTTGGGGCACAGGCCTTCATTATGGGTGCATGGTTGGGAGGTGTTAACGACTGCTAATGCAGCCGGGATTGACGGCTTAGCGTGCATTCTGAAGCACGGAGGAACTTTATTGTTAGTTGTACGACAAGCGAAACAGAAAACCGAAACAGCCTGTTCTAACGCATAGATTTAAGAAA
Source organism: Agriphila tristella (assembly GCA_928269145.1). NCBI lineage: Eukaryota > Metazoa > Arthropoda > Insecta > Lepidoptera > Crambidae > Agriphila > Agriphila tristella. The sequence goes on along the minus strand of OV743440.1, from coordinate 229,664 downwards.
TTTTCGATTCTTTCTTGTGTTAGTTTTCTTTCTAGTTAATGATGTCGCTCGTTGACGACCAAATGCATCTTTCGCTGTCTAAAATATTTCCATTTTCATGCATGTTCCATCTACCATCTACAGCAGATAAAACTTTTTGAAACAGTTGAATTTCTTCAATCAATTTTATACTTTATCCTATTGGATTTTAAGTTCAAAATTAATTTATGAAAGTCTTATAGTGGCGATAAACTTGCACGTGTGTCATGTTAAGCGTGTGTCGTGTAGGTTCCACCCGAACCTGATCCTGGGCGGCACGTACTCGGGCCAGATCGTGCTGTGGGACAACCGCGTGCAGAAGCGCACGCCCGTGCAGCGCACGCCGCTCTCCTCGCTGGCGCACACTGTGAGTTGTACCTAGGGAATTCGATCCCGGCTGTTATTTCTGATCCCGGGATTTCGGGATTACACATAGGCAATCCCGGGATCCCGGGATTATTTCGGGATTGAAGATTAAAAATTCAAATTTTCAATTTCGTCAAAAATCGACGTACTTTAATCAAAATTTTAACAAAATCCAACATATTTTACGTTACAATACACACCTAGCTAATCTAATCACTAACTAATCAAAGTTAGAGTCAAATTAAATCTAACAGACTTTGAGTCTGGTTAGTTTGACACTTTTTATATAAAAAAAAATTCAAGAGTGAAAAAGATCTTCATTTAAACTTCAATAAATTGAAAAAAAAATCTAACAAATATGCAAATAAAGATAATTAACAAAACCTCTCTTAATGTCAACCAAATAGACGGATTTAATGTAAAAACCTAGTTAGTTTTTAGGTAGTTTTTATATTCATGTGTTACAAAATGTCTCATTTCTAAACTAATCTTGAAGAATGTTCATACATTTTTGATCAGTAGCAGTAACACTGAAGTGTATGACCACATAACCCAGTGAGAGTTGCTTGTCTATCATTTTAGTTCAAAATAAAAAAAAGTTTTATTCCAAGAAACCATCGCAAACCCGCTGGTTTAATTTGTGTTGCTTGCTTGGAATGCTGCTTGAATGAAATACAGGTTTTCTCGTATTTTATATAATAAATGATAGGCGTGCATTTATATTGAGAGCACTGGAACTGAGCGTTTAGCATCACGCACTATATTTCGCAACTTTTTTAAATTAATTAACCGATTTAATCCCTTTAATTGATTAATCCCGAAAATCTCGGGATTATGAAAACTCAATCCCGAACCGGGATCCCGGGATCGAATCCTCTAGTTGTACCTGACATTATAGCTATGAACAGTATTTACGATGTCATATCGACGTTTTGACTTGTTTTTTCAGGATAAATTTCTATTTTATTTTAAATAATGTGGAAAAAAAATATCCCGAGATTTCTTTTATTGTTTTTAAAAGGTTTCGCTTTAATTTTTCATGTGGACTTAACTCGATTTTTCAACTTGTTACAATGAGGAAGGCAACTGTCAAAATGGCGTTACGTACGCTTGTTTCAAGAAAATTATCAAAACAAAGGACTTTTTTTACCTTTAAAATCGTTTTATAGCTTTAAAATGATTAAATTTTTTGTAATATACAGGGTCATTTTTGGACCCCTTTTCAAATTTTGTCAGGTCATTCTATAACAGCAGTACAATCAATATGTGAAGTAAAAAAAAAACTTATTTTACTTTTTACCCCAAACTTTTCCCTACACAAATTGAAATTGGTGGCACTGTTTGCGCATGGCACGGTCGACCCGCGCGAGCCCCCCTCCCGCCACCCGCCTTCCCCGCTCGCGTCGTTTGCGCGAGGGTGAGCGTGCGCGCCTAGATTTTTTGGATATAAAAAGTGTCTGAAAACTTTGAATTTAAAAAGAAATAATAATTCACAATTATCTCACCATTTTTTTATTACTTCCTTGAACTTACGAGGGTGGATCCAAAAATTCGTGGCCTAATGTAGAAATAGCTTTGACAGTTTTGTAAACCTACGCTCACTCTTTAGTATGGTTCTTCAATAGTAAATGTGCGAAGTTTCGTTCCGATACTGCAAGCCATTTTTTTTTGTGAACATTTGTTTGATGCTATCTGACATCTTTTTCAATAATGGAGAAAATTGAATACCGAGCAGTGATCAAGTACCTCAGTAAAAAAAGCCTATCACCAAAAGATATTCATCAAGATATGGTGAACACTTTGGTTGGGTCAGCTTCATCATATTCCAGTGTAAAAAAGTGGGTGGCTGAGTTTAAGCAGAGTCGGGAGAGTATTGAAGATGACCCTAGGAGCGGTAGGCCTTCAAAGTCTACCACGAAGGAAAACATTGAAAAAATATGTGATCTTATTCTGAGTGACCGAAGATTGACCATCAGTAAGATAGCTGAGATCACAGGCATTGGTTATGGTCGGGTACAAAATATTGTAACTCAAGAATTGGGGTTCCATAAGGTTTCTGCTCGTTGGGTTCCGATATTGCTTTCAGCTGAACAAAAACGAGTTCGTTTCGCAATTTCCCGTGACTGTTTGGAGCTTTTTGAGGTGGATCCAGAGGATTTTTTATCCCGGTTTGTTACCATGGATGAAAGCTGGGTTCACCACCACACTCCTGAATCTAAGCAACAATCAAAACAGTGGAAAATATCTGGCTCTCCTACTCCAAAGAAAGCTTAAGTCGTTTAAGTCATGGGTTCAGTTTTTTGGAATGCAAAGGGAATTATTTTCGTGGATTATTTACCAAAGGGTGAAACTATAAATTCAAGTTATTATTGTAACCTTTTACGACGACTAAGGGAAGAAATCAAAGAAAAAAGGCCGGGTATGTTACGGAAGAAAGTGTTGTTCCATCAAGACAATGCCCGGGTTCACACTTCAGCTGAAACAATGGCTGAAATCCATAATTGTGACTACGAAATATTGCCCCATCCACCTTATTCGCCGGATTTAGCCCCCTCAGATTCCAAATTAAAAAAAACACTTAGGTAGTTCGAAATTTTCGGACAGGAACGAGGTGATAGCCGCAGTAAATGATTATTTTGACAACCTTCAGGAATCATTTTTTTTCGAAGGTATAAACAAGTTGCAGGTCAGGTGGAAGAAATGCATTGACCTAAATGGAGACTATGTCGAAAAATAAAAATTAATTCAGACCCACTTTTCTTTCATTTTCATGGTCGGGCTTAGAACTTTTGGATCCACCCTCGTATATAAGGTCCTTCTGAAATAGTGCACATAATTTTAAGGGGTCAATGTACTCATGCATACAAACAACTTTTACTATGGTACCAACATTGAAATCGCGAAAAAAAAATCAGCTGTTCCATAGAAAATTTTAAATAGAATAGATCAAAATGTTTGAATTATGATAATATAGATAATTAAAATTATGTGCACTATTTCAGAAGGACCTTATATTTGATTTTGTAAAGGGGTCGCAAAATTACCCTGTTTATAAAATGATGGCACTTACAAATTTCCAAAAAATCTTTCTGTAAAAATAAAAACGTCTTGATTTAGTTTTCAATTCCGGCACTTTCATTGTAGAATAGTATTTTATATCCATTTTGGGTCAATGGGTCGTTTTCGGTAAAAAAATACCACAAAATAAATGCCGATTTTTCTATTTGTTCTGAACGTTTACTGTCTTCGGAACAGGCGTACGCAGCGTCATTTACAATAGGGTTGGCAACGCAAAGCTAATTGTAGACAGAAGTGGATGAAAGAGATATATATATGGATGAGATTATTAGTGCAATGAAGAGCATGAAAAAAGGGAAAGCAGCAGGATATGACAGAATTACTGTTGAAATGCTGAGAGGTGGGAAAGAGCTGGTTGCGTCCTGGCTGTGCCTGATCTTTAATAAATGTTGGAACAGTGGCAAAGTGCCGGAAGATTGGCGTAAAGCCGTGGTCGTGCCGCTGTACAAAGGGAAAGGGTCACGGCAGGATGCTAAAAACTACCGCGGGATCAGTCTTCTCAGCATTGTCAGTAAATTGTATGCAAAGGTACTGATTGAAAGAGTGATGCAAAAAACTGATCAGAGTATTTGGGATGTGCAAAAGGGATTCAGAAAGGGAATGGGATGCACGGATCAGGTCTTCTCCTTGAGGTGCTTAACCGAAAAACACCTGGCTAAGCACAAAAAGGTTTACTGTGCCTTTGTGGACCTGGAGAAGGCCTACGATCGAGTTGACAGGAATGAGCTATGGAAGGTGTTGTCCGAATACGGATTGGAGAGCAGACTGATTCATGCACTGAAATCTCTCTATGAGGATTCCCGTGCATGCGTCAGGATTGACGGCGTATACACTGACTGGTTTGGCATCTCTAGGGGTGTCAGACAGGGATGTGTTGCGTCACCATGGCTCTTTAATCTGTTTTTGGACAGTTGTATGAAAGGTCTGAAAGAACGTGACTGTGGGGTTGTGATGAATGGGACTCAAATCAAGTGCCTTCTCTACGCTGACGACCAAGTTATACTTGCGTCTTCTGCGCAAGAGTTGCAGGAAATGATGTCGGTTATGAATGAAGATTTTGTGAGAAAAGGGATGAAAGTGAATGTAACTAAGACTAAAGTGATGGTGTTTGAGAGAGATGAAGAAATGACTGACTGTACGGTAATGTTAGGTGGCGAAAAAGTGGAACAAGTCCGTGAGTTTGTATACTTGGGGAGTTTGTTCACAAGGGACGGAAAGAGTGAGGAAGACATAGAAAGACGAGTGAAGAAAGGAAATTCGGTGAGTGGTGCTATACACTCGGTTATGAGTAGCCAAACCGTTTCTGCAAAGGCGCGAATGGCTATTCATAACGGAGTGCTGGTACCGACACTGATGTATGGAAGTGAATCTTGGGTATGGCAGAAGAAGAATGAAAGCAGAATAAATGCGGTAGAGATGCGATCGTTGAGGAAAATATGCGGAGTAAAACTGAGTGATAGAGTGAGCAATGAGGTGATTCGCAAAAGGTGTGGTCTGAAAGATGATATAGTAACAAGAATTGAGAAAGGAATGCTCCAGTGGTTTGGTCACTTAGAGAGGATGAATGAAAGGCGAATCACGAAAGAGATATACTGTGCGAATGTGGAAGGAACGATTGCACGAGGGCGTCCCAGAAAAACCTACGCGGACCAAATAGAGGTTATTATAAAAAAGGCTGGTGTACGCAGTGACAAAAACCGCAGGGCATGTATGAAAAGATTGATGGATATGAATGAAGCGAAAGAAGTGTGCAAGGATCGTAGCAGGTGGCGATCCATAGTCTCTGCCTACCCCCATGGGAAACAGGCGTGAGTGTATGTATGTATGTATGTATGCTACGCACGCTATGTACGCTTGTTCCTAAGACAGTAGACGTTCAGAACAAAATGTATGGGAATATATTTTGTTTTATTTTATTTCTTGGAAAACTTACAGCTACTATGTTTATATAACAAAATGTACCATGGTTAATCATTAGTCAACAATTAAGTTTTCACATGTAAGATAACAGATGAATAAAGGTAGGTAGGTATTTATTTTGTGGTAATTTTTTACCGAAAAGGATCCATTGACCCAAAATGAATATAAAAGACTATTCTACAATGCAAATGCCAGAATTTAAAGCCAAATTAAGACGTTTTTATTCTTACAGAATTTATAATTTTTTTCTATATCCAGATTTTTCGGGAATTCGTAAGTGCCAACATTTTTAAAGTCTATTACACAGAATTTTATCATTTGAAAGCTAAACAAACGATTTTTTAAGTAATAGTCCTTTGTTTTCATTGTTCTCGTGGAATAAGCGTACGCAGCGCCATTTGGCATTCATTTAGCGCTCGTCTAAAATGAGTTTTCACCGGGTATCATTTCCTAGCACCCGGTGTACTGCCTGTCGGTGGTGGGCAGCCAGAACGCGCACAATCTGATCTCGGTGTCGACGGACGGCCGCATGTGCTCCTGGTCGCTGGACATGCTGGCCGCGCCGCAGGAGACGCTGGACCTGCAGCATCGCCAGAGTAAAGCCGTGGCCGTCACCTGCATGGGCTTCCCGCACGGGGACGTCAACAACTTCGTGCTCGGCAGCGAGGACGGGGACGTGTACACGGGTATGTGTGTCATCATCATCATCATTCTATCATCGTTCACTGCTGAACATAGGCCTCTCCGAGTGCACGCCACCGAGTACGATCCGCGGCTACTCTTTCTTATCTAGCTTTTGTCACCTTGCGAAGATCGTCGCTCCACCTTGTCTGAGGACGTCCCACACTACGTTTTCCGATACGTGGTCTCCAATCAAGTACTCGTTTACCCCAGCGGCCATCGGTTCTAATACCGAATATGGTAGAAAGGGATCAGCAAACTGAACAACTTTCACTATGGAACCAACTAGCAGAGCCTAGCTAGACCCGTTTAGGCATATTTGGTCCACTTCTCATTTGGTCCACATGCCAAAAAAAAACATCAATTTCGCATTTGGTCCATTTCACAGAACGTCCACTTATTCAGCATTTTATAACACTTATAATATTACTAAACGTACAGAAGCCCCCGAATCTGCGTGAAGACGAAGACGAAGAAGAAGAAATAATAAACTTCTCTCGCTGTACGGCGATAAAGTACAATTTTAAATTGCACAGCGTCGCGTGCCTTTTACTATGAAATGAATGAGCAGCTCTGAAGCGCTTCTTTTTTTTGTCGCGTAGCTCTGTCTCAACCAGGGTTGGCATGATTAAATCACTTTGATTTAAGTTATGATTTAAATCGCGATTTAAATTAAGTGATTTTTTGAATAAAAATCATTGATTAAATCAAATATCTATTTTTCTTTCCTATTAGTATAAAAAAACATAATTTTAAATTATTGATATACATACAAATGTATGTCAAAATAACTTGCTAAAATTACTGCATAATACTGCTCTGTTCTTAAAAAAACTGTTAAATCGGATGACTTCTTATATCTCTACCAGACTTTTTTTAAACTATTTTATTGATCTTTACTTGTGTTTCTTTTGAATTAAGTGTCAAATACAGTAAAAAAGCGTGTTGTGGTTTCAAGCGCTATTTTAAGTTGATTTTAAAGACTCAAGAAAAAAATAAAAAATATTTTTTGCAAAAAATCAGTGATTTTTGTTTTTTTGCAAAAAAAAACATTATTTTTTCCAACCCTGGTCTCAACCGACAAATGACACCCCTAGTGCGCTGGCTCAACCGAGTCAGCCGTGAGCAGTAGGCTATTGTAAAAGTTTGATCGAGTGAGACCTTCTGACACAGAATAACTAATAGTACAAGTATAGAAGCAGAACTCCGCGAAGTCATTTATATTAATCTATATACGAGTATAATAAAACACTTCGATAGCTGGTAGCTGGTTCAAATATTATTGTTTATTCCTTGGAAATTAAATTATCCAGTACAAATATTTTGCACAACAGTTTTCAATGACGACCATTACGATAGTCAATTGTATAATCTTTTCTTTTCACATACTTTTTAAACGTATGGAACACTCAAAAGAGTTTTAATATTCCGCGGTTTGCATACAACCTCATGTAGCTAAATAGGGAATATGCATCAATTTTTTTTTTAATCTTAATCAAAAGTATAATGCGTGAGAAAATTAACTGTAATATTAAAACTTTTCTCTTGTGTTTTTTTCTCGTGATATAGTTACTTGAAGTTAGCGCGCAGCAGCACCCGCCGAAAACGCTCCATACAAAACGGTGACATCACACATCACGTTTCAGGTGTGTTTCGGCGCGTTTAATATGGAGTTAGCCAATAATCTTCAATTATCTCCCTAAATTTTGCGTTTAAGTAGATATGTGTCATACAAAATATTATTTCTTTTTCGATATTCTATCTGACTGTAAAGTGCATTATATCCGAAAACGAAAAAAAAAATCGTTATTTTCCCCTGATTTCATCGTGTGATAAAACGAAAATAATCATTTTTTTTTATTTTTCTTTCTGTTCCATCATGTTTTTACAAGTGTCCGCAGCGATCAAGCTCAATTTTAGGAAAATCGGTGACTTATGCATATTGCCTATTGGCTTATGGCAGTAGGCTATTGTAAAAGTTTGATCGAGTGAGACCTCCTGACACAGAATAACTAATAGTACAAGTATAGAAGCAGAACTCCGCGAAGTCATTAAAATAAATAGCGACTAGCTCCGACACAATAAAGTGCAATTCTGGCCCCTATTTCACCAAATTGACATTTGTCAGTGACATATGTCGGTAATTTTCAGTCTTTTTTACTTTAATAAGGGACAATTGTGTTGTGAAACAGTGGATATTTTTTACAAGTCGACAATAGGGAATATGCATCAAATTTTTTTTTATCAAAATCAATAGTATAATGCGTGTGAAAATCAACTGTAATATTGAAACTTGTCTCTTGCGTTTTTTTCTCGTAATATAGTTACTTGAAGTTAGCACGCATCAGCTCCCGCCGAAAACGCTCTATACAAAACGGTGACGTCACACATCACGTTTCGGTGTGTTTCGGGCGCGTTTAATATGGAGTTAGCCAATAATCTTCAATTATCTCCCTGAATTTTTAGTGTTTTGCGTTTAAGTAGATATGTGTCATACAAAATATTATTTCTTTTTCGATATGCTATCTGACTGTAAAGTGCATTATATCCGAAAACGAAAATAAATATCGTTATTTTCCCCTGATTTCATCGTGTGATAAAACGAAAAAAATATATTTTTTTAATTTTTCTTTCTGTTCCATCATGTTTTTACAAGTGTCCGCAGCGATCAAGCTCAATTTTAGGAAAATCGGTGACTTATGCATATTCCCTATTGTCACGCAAACTTGACTCAGTTTTAATCTCATGTCAGGAATCACTGACAAATCTACAAATATGTCGACTTGTAAAAAATATCCCTGTTTCACAACATACTTGCCCCAATTAAAGTAAAGACAATTTTATTGTAAAATTTACCGACAAATGTCGCTGACAAATGTCGACTTGGTGAAATAGGGCCCAGGTCGCGTAGCGCTAATGGCCTACAGTTATATTCACTCACTTAGTATTTGCCTTTTTTTGTATCGCGTGCTCTTACCTTTTGTGACGGCGGAACGTTAGGGTTGTATTTTTTTAAATGAACTGCGTAGCATACATCATAATGTACAAAACGACAATTGTTTATTGGTTTTTTGATTTAGACATCCGTACACGGTACAGAAATGCCAATTCGACACTGTTACTATTATAAAGAGACAATACCTACGCAGGAGTAAGGTGCCACGCTTGTGCGGCGGCGGGCGTGTGGCCACAGAATACATAGTACAACAGAAGCCGCATTCCGCAACATAATTTAATTAAATAACGACTCTTGCTGCGACTCAATAAGGCGCAATTCAGATCGCACACCGCTACAGCGGCTACAGTTATATTCACCTAGAAGTTTTCTCTCTTTCTATCGCGTAGCTCTCATCTCTTCTGACGCCGTTAGGGTTCTCGTCTTTTTGAACTGCGTAGCATTATATCATAAAAGGAAAGCGATTTTACGTACTACGGTTAAAGAAAATCTTACAATAATATTCGAACATTTCTATAATATTCGATAATCTAATTAGGTACCTACCTACCTAGTTAGGTACCGTAAATATGGGAGACATAAAAATAACAATAGTCAACTTTTGGTACCTACCTAGTTAGATAGGTAGGTAGGTACTTAGTTGTTTATCGTTACTTGTCCTATTTAGTTACCTATGTAGTAAACAGTTCTTGTTTCTTGTGTCATACAACACCTTTCACAAATTATGCTTTCTTACGAAATCAAATAATTGTCATTAATAATTTATTACGTAGGTAAGTAAGTAGGTACACACGACGGCACTTCAGACTATACATATAGGTACATGTTGACCTTGAGTTCGCCTTTATGCCCTACGACCTACGTAGTAAAAGCTGTTTTTGCAGTTTAACTGTATGACCTGTAGTGTGAACCTACCTATTCTGTAAATAATTATTTCAATAAATAGTTGGGTGAAGATAGTTTTTACTCTGACACCCATCCACTGCACAATAATTACGTGGCATTTCGACATTTCGACAAAGAAAATATACACTATGATTTCGAAGAGTAAGCGCGGGAAACGTGCGGTGGTCGCGCTCAGGCGGGCGTGCGGCGCCCCTCTGCCAGATGTATCGTGGACGATACGCCGAACGGTAGGTGAATAACGCGTGGCCTTGAGCGAGTGATGGAGGCCTGGTGTGGCGCCTCTCTGCTCATTTGTTCGTTCGAACGAACGGCTAGCGGTAGGTGTTTATCGCGCGACCTTGAGCGAGTGAGGGAGGCCTGCCTCTGAGTAAAGGTCGCCATTGACAATAATGTTTGTGCAGGTTGCCTGTATGGGCAGCGCGCGGGCATCGCCGAGTGCGTGGAGGCGCACGCGGGGCCCGTCACGGCGCTGTCGTGCCACGCCGCGCCCGGCAACGCGCCGCTCTCGCACCTCTACCTCACCGCCTCCGTCGACTGGAGCGTGCGCTTGTGGAGCCTTAAGGTACAGTAATACCATAGTGTGAGTGTAAACGATACCAATAGTGGTCTCGACTCGATGTAATTGTGACAAGTTTGTCGTGTGCTGCGTTGTGTTCCTCGGTACGCATCGCTCGCTACGTCTTCGTTTGTCTCCGTACGTTTCCTCTTTTAGCCTCTCATTTGACAAGGCCGCATCGTCCTCGTTTGTCTCCGTACGTTTCCTCTTTAAGCCTCACATTTGGCGCGGCACTCACTCGCGTCGTGTATTAGTAGGCTAATCGCCGACGGCGAATGTGCAGTAGATTAACAATTGTGCATAAACAAGGAATCAGACGGGCCCTGCTGCACATAACTTTCGTGTTAAGGAAATGCGTAACGATGTGAGAGTCGCTTTATTAACCCTGTCTGGTGCGTGATTCGCAGGAAAACAAGCCCCTGTACTCGTTCGAGGACAGCGGCGACTACGTGTCGGACGTGCGCTGGTCGCCGGCGCACCCCGCGCTGTTCGCGGCCGTGGACGCGGCCGGCCGCCTCGACCTGTGGCACCTCAACCGCGACACTGAGGTGCGTATGGCGCCTCCCCGCCCGCGACCACGTGTCGGACGTGCGCTGGTCGCCGGCGCACCCCGCGCTGTTCGCGGCCGTGGACGCGGCCGGCCGCCTCGACCTGTGGCACCTCAACCGCGACACTGAGGTGCGTATGGCGCCTCCCCGCCCGCGACCACGTGTCGGACGTGCGCTGGTCGCCGGCGCACCCCGCGCTGTTCGCGGCCGTGGACGCGGCCGGCCGCCTCGACCTGTGGCACCTCAACCGCGACACTGAGGTGCGTATGGCGCCTCCCCGCCCGCGACCACGTGTCGGACGTGCGCTGGTCGCCGGCGCACCCCGCGCTGTTCGCGGCCGTGGACGCGGCCGGCCGCCTCGACCTGTGGCACCTCAACCGCGACACTGAGGTGCGTATGGCGCCTCCCCGCCCGCGACCACGTGTCGGACGTGCGCTGGTCGCCGGCGCACCCCGCGCTGTTCGCGGCCGTGGACGCGGCCGGCCGCCTCGACCTGTGGCACCTCAACCGCGACACTGAGGTGCGTATGGCGCCTCCCCGCCCGCGACCACGTGTCGGACGTGCGCTGGTCGCCGGCGCACCCCGCGCTGTTCGCGGCCGTGGACGCGGCCGGCCGCCTCGACCTGTGGCACCTCAACCGCGACACTGAGGTGCGTATGGCGCCTCCCCGCCCGCGACCACGTGTCGGACGTGCGCTGGTCGCCGGCGCACCCCGCGCTGTTCGCGGCCGTGGACGCGGCCGGCCGCCTCGACCTGTGGCACCTCAACCGCGACACTGAGGTGCGTATGGCGCCTCCCCGCCCGCGACCACGTGTCGGACGTGCGCTGGTCGCCGGCGCACCCCGCGCTGTTCGCGGCCGTGGACGCGGCCGGCCGCCTCGACCTGTGGCACCTCAACCGCGACACTGAGGTGCGTATGGCGCCTCCCCGCCCGCGACCACGTGTCGGACAGTGGTCGACGTGACGCTTCTAATCCGGATCCTGTACCGTTTACTAACATCCCTAACGTTCAGCCCAAACCGCGGACAGGTTATAACTTTTATAAAGCCGATTATCAAAAACTTAACTTACGCTTTAGGAGTATCGACTGGCATTCAGAATTTAGTGAATGTAGTTCCGTTGATGATATGACTAATATCTTTTATGGCATTGTGAATAGAGTTCTGGAAGATATCGTGCCTAAATATAAACCAATTGTTCATAAACATTATCCTCCATGGTTCAGTAAAAATCTCATTTAGCGGATTCATGAAAAAGACAAACTAAGATCAAATCATAAAAAATTTAACAACCCTCGCGACCAATATGAATACAGGATTTTGCGTAGCAGGTGTGAGAAACTAGTGTCTGTAGACTACGGTATTTATACGAATAAAGTGGAACAAAGTGTTGTTGAGAACCCAAAGTTTTTCTGGAAGTACGTGAAAGACAAAAGAGCAGGGTCAAATACTATACCAATCAGCATGCACTTGGATGATCAAAAAACAACTGGGGAAGGTAACATTGCGAATTTATACGCCAAGCATTTTAGTTCTGTGTTCATTTTGTCTTCGAGATCGGCTACTACTGCCACTCCTACTCCTGCTATTGGCATATGTAATCCGAGTTTAAATCTAAGTAGGATAAGTATCACTGAGAGGCAGGTTCTCCGTAAGATGAAGAAGTTAGATATGTTCAAGGGAGCTAGTCCAGATAACTTGCCTCCTTACTTCATAAGGCTGTGTGCGACATCATTAGCTTATCCAGTATCTTTAATCATTAATAAATCATTGGTCACCAGTACATTCCCGAATACCTGGAAAGAGGCTCGAATAGTTCCGATATTCAAGAATGGCGAAACCCAAAATGTTAAGAACTATAGGCCAGTGTCTGTTTTGTCAACTCTTTCCAAACTTTTTGAATCATTGGTGTGTCCCCTTATTACAAATCACACGAAATCCCTAATAAAAGATCAGCAGCATGGGTTTTGTAAGGGGAAGTCTGTCAGCACGAACCTGATATCTTATGTGAGCTACTTAGTCGAGAAAGTCGATGCTGGAGGTCAAGTGGATTTCATTTACACCGATTTCAGTAGCGCTTTTGACAAAGTCCATCATGAACTCTTAATATCCAAGTTGCATAAATCGTATGGAATATCAAGAGCGCTGCTGGCATGGTTTGAGTCTTACCTTAGCAATCGGTGTCAATTATTGTTATTAATGGTTGTAAATCTGTTCAATATGTGTCGAATTCGGGGGTTCCACAGGGGTCGCATCTTGGTCGAATTCTTTTTTTGCTATTTGTGAATGACATTGTTGATTGCATCAAGAATTGTCACTGTTCTTTATTTGCAGATGACATGAAGATTTATAAAGAAATCGTGAGTGGTGAAGATGTTAGATTGTTGCAGGAGGATCTTAACCATATTGACAATTGGTGTACAAACAACCATATGACTTTGAACGTCTCAAAGTGTTTTCAGATGACTTTTACAAAGAAAAAACTTCCGGTGTTATCATCGTATAATATTAATGGTCAGATATTGTCAAAAATTGAATAGGTACGTGACTTGGGAGTCATAATCGATAGTAAACTGTCGTTCATTTCGCATTGTCACAACATAGTGTCGAAGACCTCCCGTATGTTGGGTTTTATCAAGAGAATAACAAAAAACTTTAAGGGAATTAACTCTAGGATAGTGCTATAATGCGTTGGTTAGAAGTATTCTCGAATATTCAAGTACTGTATGGAATCCATATTACCATATTCATTCAGATAGGATCGAAAGCATAAATAGATGTTTCACCCGCCACCTAGCTTTTAAATCTCGTGACATCAGTAGTCGTAGTTCGTATGAAGACCGACTCGATCACTTTAAGATGGATAAATTGAGCGATCGAAGACGCATGATGGACATGTCCTTATTGTATAAGATTCTGAATGGTATAGTATGTGACAAAGAAATATTACATCGGATTAGCTTCCGTGTGCCGAGATTTAACTCTCGGCACACCCACAAGGATCTGTTTCACACACCTCTGTGCAGAACTAATTTGGGCTCGAATTCTCCATGTGTTAGAATATGTAAAACTTATAATAATTTTATTAATAACAACGAAAACGTAAATTTAGATATTTTTGCTGATAGCCATAGAATATTTAAACTCAAATGCCTCAGACCACAGGATTTTACAGTAACCTAATTATCTAAATTTATAAGTATAATATTATACAACGTGGATATGACAATGCAACAATTAATGATAACACTGTAGACACTAGTTCATAGAAGTATTTTGAAACTATCAAATAATTCCTAGGAGCGAAATAAAAAAAAATTTTTTTACGAACAAACTAAATACCACAAAAACAAGTACGAAATTAAACACCCTTTGTAAGTATTGGTTACTTACATATAGTAAGAGCGGCAACAGCGCGGTGTTAGGTCACAGAATAGTATTGACAGGTGACAAGCCGCGGAATGAACTTTTGGCGCCAATTAATACTGAATTAAAACAGTGTTTTTCTTTATATCTACGGCAGCGACTCGAGCTGACCAGTGATCACTGATTTAAAGTTATTCTGTACACTGAACACCTAGTCACAAATTAAATATTTTTGTATCCTTTGGACAGCTCAAGAAGCTTATACAAGCTTCTTGGGACAGCTTGAACAATAGTGCGACTATTGCTTGGTAGGACAAACACAAGTGTCACCATAATATCTCTCTCGGTATGTCCGTAAAGCTAAAGTAGCGACATTCCCCATAAATTAAAATCACGTCGGTGTACTCGAAAACTGTGAAATTATAATAAGGCATAGTAGAAGTCAAGAATCTTATGTAGAAGTAATACTTATTCGTATTCTAACAGATTTTAACACCTTTGACGCAGTCTTATAAAGACGTAATGAGACGTCAAGTCATCATGCTCTTTGGGCGTTTTTGTGTTGTGTTGTACAAAAAGTAAACAGAATAAAAATAAAATATTAAAAAGTCACAGACTAAAAATTACAGTATAATGGTGAAAACAGAATTTATTATTATTATTATTATTAGATTAATTATGATTTACATAATTTTACGGGAATTTGTATTTCTTAAACCTAGGCTTGTCCGTCTGTTTGGCAAAGCCTTAAACATTTAAGTTAACTAAGCTTATTTACCTATTTTGTTGGTGAAGTTAATTTATTATACCATAGTTGAATGAATTTTCTCCACTACTAGCTCTTAGAGAACACATTGTTCTGCTGCTATGAAAAATAAAAAACCCGACACCGAGCATTCACAAAAAAAACTGTTGCTGTCAAGTGCAAAAATATTTTTCGCTTGTGCTTTGAATGTTTTGAATTGAATTGCCTATACTAGTATTTTAGTTTAACTTTATTCGAAAATAACATCAAGGTTTCTGAAGTTCGTTGGTAATGGCAGACAGTCGTAATGTAACAGTCCCTACGTGGAATTCATGATACTGCCAAAACCGAAGTTTTCAGCGAAACAATTTTTTGAATTCCGAAATTAAAGTCGATATTGTTAACGTTTGAATCTGTTTAATAAAATACAGGTTAGTTTGAAGTGCATTTATTTCAATTTCCATAAAACTTTAAAGAGACCCCACTGTAGGTAAACGTGTAGACAAGGTGTAGGACTTTGGGACGAAAAAATGTGTTTGTTTGGACATTTCATCAAAATAAAATTTTGCAAAAGGAAAAAATACGTGTCTCCTGTTTACGTAAGTAATTTAAATAATAATAGATACACATTTTTACACAGGTAAAAGATTTTGAAACGTTGTCAACTTTATTGTTTGTTCGAAGTAGATTTTGTCTCATTCGCACATTTTTAAATGACACGCTTAAGCGTGTCATTTAAAAACGACTCTTACGGCTTAAGCCTAAGGTACAATTTGGCAACGTTGTGTTAATTTATACTGATGTAGGGGTTTTTGACTTGTCGGCAATAGCTTAGTAATAGATACAGCATGTAGAAAATGTTAAAAACTAAAAAATGATTCTTGTGACTAAACTACTGGGTATTTTTAATTGATATTTTACAGGCAGACTGGGAGCGTTACTAGATATACGAAATTTAATTTATTGTTGCATCGTCCTCTCCACTTTGTATAGGTACCTAAAAATTTCTTGTAAAAAATATTTTTAAGCAACTGGATTATTAATTCTTAATTATTATTGTAAGTTCATTTTTCTATTAGTTTTAAAGGCCAACATTTTATTTTTTGATGCATGCTGAGTACACCTGTAATTGATGTCATACAAGCATTCTATTGGCAAATGTTTGTTTATACCTATGTATGTTTTTGTATGTACATTGTTGGAGTACCTTAAATAAATAAAAAATCGACTTCCCCCGAACCAAGCACAGTGGTCGACGTGACGCTTCTAATCGACTTCCCCCCGAACCAAGCACAGTGGTCGACGTGACGCTTCTAATCGACTTCCCCCCGAACCAAGCACAGTGGTCGACGTGACGCTTCTAATCGACTTCCCCCCGAACCAAGCACAGTGGTCGACGTGACGCTTCTAATCGACTTCCCCCCGAACCAAGCACAGTGGTCGACGTGACGCTTCTAATCGACTTCCCCCCGAACCAAGCACAGTGGTCGACGTGACGCTTCTAATCGACCGACCTCCCCCCCGAACCAAGCACAGTGGTCGACGTGACGCTTCTAATCGACTTCCCCCCGAACCAAGCACAGTGGTCGACGTGACGCTTCTAATCGACTTCCCCCCGAACCAAGCACAGTGGTCGACGTGACGCTTCTAATCGACTTCCCCCCGAACCAAGCACAGTGGTCGACGTGACGCTTCTAATCGACTTCCCCCCGAACCAAGCACAGTGGTCGACGTGACGCTTCTAATCGACTTCCCCCCGAACCAAGCACAGTGGTCGACGTGACGCTTCTAATCGACTTCCCCCCGAACCAAGCACAGTGGTCGACGTGACGCTTCTAATCGACTTCCCCCCGAACCAAGCACAGTGGTCGACGTGACGCTTCTAATCGACTTCCCCCCGAACCAAGCACAGTGGTCGACGTGACGCTTCTAATCGACTTCCCCCCGAACCAAGCACAGTGGTCGACGTGACGCTTCTAATCGACTTCCCCCCGAACCAAGCACAGTGGTCGACGTGACGCTTCTAATCGACCGACCTCCCCCCCGAACCAAGCACAGTGGTCGACGTGACGCTTCTAATCGACTTCCCCCCGAACCAAGCACAGTGGTCGACGTGACGCTTCTAATCGACTTCCCCCCGAACCAAGCACAGTGGTCGACGTGACGCTTCTAATCGACTTCCCCCCGAACCAAGCACAGTGGTCGACGTGACGCTTCTAATCGACTTCCCCCCGAACCAAGCACAGTGGTCGACGTGACGCTTCTAATCGACTTCCCCCCGAACCAAGCACAGTGGTCGACGTGACGCTTCTAATCGACCGACCTCCCCCCCGAACCAAGCACAGTGGTCGACGTGACGCTTCTAATCGACTTCCCCCCGAACCAAGCACAGTGGTCGACGTGACGCTTCTAATCGACTTCCCCCCGAACCAAGCACAGTGGTCGACGTGACGCTTCTAATCGACTTCCCCCCGAACCAAGCACAGTGGTCGACGTGACGCTTCTAATCGACTTCCCCCCGAACCAAGCACAGTGGTCGACGTGACGCTTCGAATCGACCGACCTCCCCCCCGAACCTGATGGTGGGTGGTCGCTGGAATTAACCCCTGATCGTCATAGTTTCAGACTTCGCAGGTGAAAAGTCCAGCTTATTACTGACCCCCACTCACCGACGAGCGCCAAAACGATAGAGACCGAAGCTTCTATACCCGCCCAGGACCGGGATTTGATAAGAATCGTCACGTTTCGTCGGCGTACGCCACCATACTTGTTATTATTAAGCTTTATTTTGTCCCTTACAAGAAGATTTATTATATATGTGTACTTATTTATTTGTTAGAAATGTTAGTTTTTGTGCCTAGAATAATGTTAGTATTTGTTAGGTGTAAGGACCGCCTTTTGCGGTGAAAGCCTTCTCCAAACTATTCCAGATGACTCTATCTATTTAGCGGAACTTGAAATCGCATATTTTCATTAAAATTGTGCACATTGTGATAAAAGCGTGCTTCTTTTACCATTCGTAGGTGACACTACAGTGATCATTTTAAGATGTGGAGGCAAATTGGATTTGACCCCTAATAGATTCTAGAGGTCAAATTGTTCATCACGGACCTATCGTTTCGCCGCGCATGATGTTTGTCGTAATAATTGCAAATTTATAGCTACTATGGCAAGTGTGGTATCATTTTCGGATAAATAAAAGATGGCCAATCATTTTCTAAATTAAAAAACACACCTTTACATACTAGAAAATAAATAACCGTAATTCCGAACCCCAAAAATCTAAAAATTTATAAACAAAAAAATATTTTCCAGTGACGATAAATTACGAACGAGTACAGATATCCGCATAAAAAAATTGTGATTAGAAAGACATATTAATGCAGATTAAAAAAATATATGTTTTATTAGAACAGTTTCGTAAAAAAGGCGTTTAAAAATATTATACACAGCGCGGCAATTACAAAAAAAAACTAAAAAATGCGTTCTGTTAAAGGCCGGTACAGTTATCTCTGTGATACCAGCACCAAATTTTATTATGTTGTTTAACATTTTATTTTCTCTTAAAAACCGTCAGGAGACCACCTGTGAAGTGCCTTGTTCCGGAGATATGACGTCATCAAAATGGCGACGGACGTATTTTGAAAATTTTGAAAAAACTGATAATTATGATTCTATGAATTCTATATACACAGGTTGGTCAAAAGTTCTGTTACTGAGTTTCTTTATCGATTACTGGCCATTAAAACAAATGAAAAGAAAAAATAAAAATGACATATTATTGACAGTTTTATAAGCTATAATTCCATACCACACGTATATCATATTTTGTTTATTTTACCATGGAATGGGGGTTGAAGGAGAATCGTGTCGCTGTAATTGCTCTGCACAAATGTGGGCAGCCACCGAATATGATTTTCAAGTTGCTACAAAAGTTGAAAATCAACAAGCAATTTATTTATCGCACTATCCATAGGTACAGTAATACCTCGACCGTCGATGACCGAAAAAGATCAGGAAGACCACGCACCGTTCGGACACCAGCTGTGATCAAGGCAGTGAAGGCGAGAATCACGAGCAATCCCGTCCGGAAGCAAAAGTTATTGGCAATACAGATGACTGTGAAGAGAAGTTCCCTTAAAAAAATTATCAATGATGACCTTAGGCTTCACGCTTACCGTAGACGAAAGGGCCATCTGCTAAACGCACGATTGAAGGCTATGAGGTTAGCACGAAGTCGCGCTCTACTAAAGCAGTACGCACAAAACGGCCATCGAAAAATCTTGTTTACTGATGAAAAAATCTTCACAGTCGAAGAAAATTTTAACCGTCAAAATGATAGAGTATACGCTAAGAATAGTAAAGAAGCCAGCATGATTGCTCCGAGGGTCCAACGAGGTCACCACCCCTCATCAGTGATGATTTGGCTGGGGGTGTCCTATTCAGGGCTAAGTAAGGTTCATTTCTGTGAAAAAGGTGTGAAAACTGGCGCTAGAGTCTATCAAGATACCGTTCTGGAACCTGTTGTCAAACCCTTAAGCCACACTTTATTTCAAAACCAGCCATGGGTCTTCCAGCAGGACTCTGCCCCTGCGCACAAAGAAAAATCTACACAAGCATGGTTTCGGGCTAACAAAATTGATTTTATCGCGCAGGAAGAATGGCCATACTCCAGCCCAGACTTAAATCCTCTGGATTATGCCATATGGCAACTTATTGAGGAGAAAGCATGTGCTAAGCCCCACATGAATTTCGACTCTCTTAAGCGCGCTATTCTCAAGGCAGTCGCAGAATTGGATATGGTGGTAGTTCGTGCTGCCATCGATGACTGGCCTCGTCGTCTAAAGGCGTGTATTCATGCCAGAGGCGGTCATTTCGAATAATTTTAATACATGATAATCTTAAATATTTGTGCTTTCATTTGGCATATAATTCATTGTAGCATTATTTGTAAATTTAGTATTATTCATGTTTTCCATAGTTACAGAACTTAGTAACCAACTAGGTACATGTATGGGGTGTCGAATTAAAGAGAATTAAGTGTTCT
This sequence comes from Agriphila tristella, assembly GCA_928269145.1. NCBI lineage: Eukaryota > Metazoa > Arthropoda > Insecta > Lepidoptera > Crambidae > Agriphila > Agriphila tristella. The sequence goes on along the minus strand of OV743440.1, from coordinate 209,478 downwards.
ATAATGTTATAATACAAAACATAGGCTGAGTAGTACAGTAACGAAAATATATTAAATTATATGGAAATAACATTTTTAAAACTCTCCATTTTTTATTTCATTTTAAATTACCGTAAATATTAAACTGATAATTTTAGTGTAAACAAAAAATATGTTGATAAATTATATTTAATGCAGATTTGAAAAAATATAATTAGCAAGTACCCTTACAAACAATAAATAGCGAAAAAAAAATTTCAACGTCGCGCGCCAGCTATTTCTTATATAAAAGATATTTTGTATTAAAGTATAACAATACAGGGCAATTTTGCGACCCCTTTACAAAATCAAATAATAGTTCAAGGAAGTAATAAAAAAAATTAGGTGAGATAATTATAATTTTTTTTTTTTTAAATTCATAGTTTTCAACCACTTTTTATATCCTAAAAATCTAGGCGCGCACGCTCACCGTCACGAACGGGACGCGAGCGGGGGAAGGCGGGTGGCGGGAGGGGGGCTCGCGCGGGTCGACCGTGCGACGCGCAAACGGTGACAACAATTTCAATTTGTGTAGGGAAAAGTTTGGGCTAAAAATGTGAAAAAAATATTTTTGTTTTACTTCATAAATTGATTGTACTGCTGTTATAGAATGACCTGACGAAGTTTGAAAAGGGGTCCAAAAATGACCCTGTATAGCTATCCAATGAAAGCTAATAAATAGCTGATTCCAAATATATATACATGATAATACGTTTTTTTAAATTTTCTTTAAAACAATAACATTAAAGTATTATAATGTATATATATTTGGAATCAACTATTTATTAGCTTTCATTGGATATCTATATTGTTATACTTTAATACAAAATATCTTTTATATAAGAAATAGACGGCGCGCGACGTTGAAAATTTTTTTTCGCTATTTATTGTTTGTAAAGGTACTTGCAATAGTTATTTGTTATACAAGTGACCAAAATTAATTTGTGCTGCGAGTGCCGACTATAAATCACGAACTAGCGAAGTAGTCTAGAATTGAATCACGAGCGTAGCGAGTGATTCTAATATAGACTACTGAGCACAGTGAGTGATTTAAAGGCACGAGGCAGAACAAAATTTTGGTCTCGTGTAAAACATACAACTTTTCACCTCGACCAGCGAGAAAATTTTCACGTGATTTCTTGTTAAAAAACTAAAATTCAGCATTGGAAACATATTCACTCAACTCTTTTGGCATTAGACAACTATCTTCATCGTTGGACGCACTCATTTTTTGTAATTTATCACAAAAATAGTTTGACCAAACCTATGCTAAACAAATATACATAGAGTAAAGTAGATTCCCGTCGTTTTGTTTTACATTACGCTGTGTTTTTCTCTTATTCATTAATATCCCATCTTATTCATTTACTTATTTATAAAAATAAAACACTAATTTGTTAATAAATTTCATTAATTTTTCTTATTTTAATGAAAAGACAATGCCCAGATTTGTATGGCGCCATGCCCCACCAGATTTTTTTCAGTTACACAAATTAATTATATGTCAGTTGATAGGTTATTATTTGTACTCTTGAAATTATAAAACACGAACTATGCTAAAGCTCAGACTTTTAAGATATAAGGGTACAAACATACCATAACGAAAGCTTCTTATTTTACAATAACCCGATGTTCGATGTTCTATCCTTAAGTTTTTTGTATGGAAAGCATTTTTTTTTACACACCTAACTAGTTAAAAAATGCTGCAATTTAAGAAAATAGATACCTACTTGAAAAAACTGATACATACTATTAAGATTCTTAGGTTATAAAGTCAATATTTTGAATTAAAAAAAAACGGGTTTCAATCAACGAACTATTCGTTGGTTTCAATCGATTGATTGGTAACCAGAGTACCCATTTGTTATTTTGGGCATAATTAATAACAAAATAAAACAAAATATGTATGATTATTTTTGTTTTATCCATCTCAACATTCAACAAAAAAAAAGTATGAGGATTTTGTTGAATGTTCCCTTACTATGAGCTCTTATAGCAGGACTTATATTGAACTGCCTTACGTTTTCGTACTATGACCTCAAAGGTTAGTATGAAAGCAGGCCTTAAGCAGTCCTGTTTAAGACCTGCTTTTGAACTGAACGGTTTCTTATTTGCTGATGGTAAGCCCCCAGATGTTTTGTTGATTGTATAGGGTAAAACATGCGCTATGGACCCAGCATTATCTGAACATTTTAAGAACAATTTTTGTGGATAAAAAGTGTTAGACTTAAAGTGTTTGTTGGCAACACTGATAGATAAGACTAATACTGGACGCCCGGAAACGGCATAGAACGCTAATAAAAACTAATAAATGTTGACTTTTTATCCGCTGCTTTGTTTGAATTTATAATTTGTTTTTAGTATTAGTAATTTTATTAAATATTTTTCATAAATATTTCGTAAATGTAACTTGTAAGAATCCTTGGGGCAGAAATGGGCATTCTCATTTATTAATTAATCTCCATCTTTTAAATGGTCTACCTACCCTTTATCTTTTTTATATATTGGATACCTACCAATTTGTGATGTTTGTGACCGTCTTTTCGGGTACTTTCTAGATATGGCCTGCCCATTTCCAATTTATTGTTAGCACCTGTTTGACCGCGTCTTTCATCTTTGTTTTTTCCCTTATCAGTGAACTTTTGACTATCTTTTAATTTGATATTCATAAGACTACATACATACATCATTATACTCGTAGTACAGTTGCATAAATAAGTAATGTGTGCGCAGGTGCCGCTGGCGAGCGTGCAGGCGCCGGGCGGCGTGGCGTTCAACCGCGTGTCGTGGACGCCGTCCGGCTCGCACGTCACCGCCGGCGACGACGCCGGCAAGATATGGGTCTACGAGCTCGCAGAGGTAACTACCCGCCGATACTCATACATATGTTGTTTTTCTAACAAGGTGCGTCTTTTCCTGTACCTACTTACAAATAGGTACAGGAAAAAGTCAGAAAACTTATTAATATGTACTTAATCATAAAATATAGTGAGCGTCAGGATGGCTGGTTGTCTGCATCGGTTCGCGTCAAGTTGGTGACCAAAAATTGCTACCTATTTGCTACTATTTGCTACCTACAGCCAATTAATTGCTACCTAACTATTAACCAAAATAAAGGGATTTCAAAATGTTCAGTCATTCTGATATCAGGATGGCTGGTCCACTCTCCGTTTGTGTAAACTATACAAATTCGTGTTATTATTTTTACTTCAGTAATTGCTACCTAATTGCTACCCTCACGTTTATCTATAATCTAACTTGTATCTTTAACAAGTAAAAAGTTATGATCATTTGAAAATTTTACAGGGAATGATGTACTACGGGTATTAATAATAGTACATTACAAACAAGAACGGGATGTTAGCAATTACATTGTCGAGGATGGTTTGAAGCCCGAGCCGTAAGTGAGGCCCTTAATCACTTGAGGCAATGTAAATTGCTTCCCGGACAAGGCTTGTATAGTGCTTTTCTTAAAAAACAAAAAACAATTTTTCACATAAAGAAAAAGCAAATAGAAAACCTATTATTCCAAAAAAATCAAATCTTTTTTTTATTTGTTTTTTTATGTGTTTAATTTCCTCCTTTTATTTTTTCTCTAAAATAAGAATTCAATTTTTTCCTTTGTTATTTAAAATTGAATTTTCACTCTTTTCTTGATAAAAGCACTATACAAGCCTTGTATGGAAAGCAATTTGCATTGCCTCAAGTGATTAAAGCCCTCCCCTATGGCTCGGGCTTCGAACCATCCTCGACAATGTAATTGCTAACATCCCGTTCTTGTTTGTAATGTACTATTATTTTAATACCCGTAGTCCATCATTCCCTGTAAAAGTTTCAAATGATCATAACTTTTTACTTGTTAAAGATACAAGTTAGATTATAGATAAAAGTGAGGGTAGCAATTAGGTAGCAATTACTGAAGTAAAAATAATAACACGAATTTGTATAGTTTACACAAACGGAGAGTGGACCAGCCATCCTGATATCAGAATGGCTGGACATATTGAAATCCCTTTATTTTGGTTAATAGTTAGGTAGCAATTAATTGGCTGTAGGTAGCAAATAGTAGCAAATAGGTAGCAATTTTTGGTCACCAGCTTGACGCGAACCGATGCAGACAACCAGCCATCCTGACGCTCACAAAATATAGTCTTTATTAAAGTAACTACAAATTTGTACGGAACCCTCGGTGGGCGAGTCCGACTCGCTTTTGTCCAGTTTTTTACCATTTTCGTATCAATTTTTATGATCAGTGTGCTTTGCAATTTTAATGTTTGTGTTTTTGGTAATCGCGTATTTTATCTGTGTAAAATGGAATCTACCGGGATTAACGTGGTCGATATTGTTCGGTAGCACATGGCGCAGCCGCGGCACGACGAGTGGAGCAAGCTGATATACACGCTGCAGGAACTGCGCCACAACCAGGCCGACGACGAGTGCGAGCGCCTCGCGGGCCCGCCCTCGCTGCCCAGCCTCGCCTCGCTCTCCAACCCGCTCCGGTAACGTGCCTCATGCCGACCACGAGTGCGAGCGCCTCGCGGGCCCGCCCTCGCTGCCCAGCCTCGCCTCGCTCTCCAACCCGCTCCGGTAACGTGCCTCATGCCGACCACGAGTGCGAGCGCCTCGCGGGCCCGCCCTCGCTGCCCAGCCTCGCCTCGCTCTCCAACCCGCTCCGGTAACGTGCCTCATGCCGACCACGAGTGCGAGCGCCTCGCGGGCCCGCCCTCGCTGCCCAGCCTCGCCTCGCTCTCCAACCCGCTCCGGTAACGTGCCTCATGCCGACCACGAGTGCGAGCGCCTCGCGGGCCCGCCCTCGCTGCCCAGCCTCGCCTCGCTCTCCAACCCGCTCCGGTAACGTGCCTCATGCCGACCACGAGTGCGAGCGCCTCGCGGGCCCGCCCTCGCTGCCCAGCCTCGCCTCGCTCTCCAACCCGCTCCGGTAACGTGCCTCATGCCGACCACGAGTGCGAGCGCCTCGCGGGCCCGCCCTCGCTGCCCAGCCTCGCCTCGCTCTCCAACCCGCTCCGGTAACGTGCCTCATGCCGACCACGAGTGCGAGCGCCTCGCGGGCCCGCCCTCGCTGCCCAGCCTCGCCTCGCTCTCCAACCCGCTCCGGTAACGTGCCTCATGCCGACCACGAGTGCGAGCGCCTCGCGGGCCCGCCCTCGCTGCCCAGCCTCGCCTCGCTCTCCAACCCGCTCCGGTAACGTGCCTCATGCCGACCACGAGTGCGAGCGCCTCGCGGGCCCGCCCTCGCTGCCCAGCCTCGCCTCGCTCTCCAACCCGCTCCGGTAACGTGCCTCATGCCGACCACGAGTGCGAGCGCCTCGCGGGCCCGCCCTCGCTGCCCAGCCTCGCCTCGCTCTCCAACCCGCTCCGGTAACGTGCCTCATGCCGACCACGAGTGCGAGCGCCTCGCGGGCCCGCCCTCGCTGCCCAGCCTCGCCTCGCTCTCCAACCCGCTCCGGTAACGTGCCTCATGCCGACCACGAGTGCGAGCGCCTCGCGGGCCCGCCCTCGCTGCCCAGCCTCGCCTCGCTCTCCAACCCGCTCCGGTAACGTGCCTCATGCCGACCACGAGTGCGAGCGCCTCGCGGGCCCGCCCTCGCTGCCCAGCCTCGCCTCGCTCTCCAACCCGCTCCGGTAACGTGCCTCATGCCGACCACGAGTGCGAGCGCCTCGCGGGCCCGCCCTCGCTGCCCAGCCTCGCCTCGCTCTCCAACCCGCTCCGGTAACGTGCCTCATGCCGACCACGAGTGCGAGCGCCTCGCGGGCCCGCCCTCGCTGCCCAGCCTCGCCTCGCTCTCCAACCCGCTCCGGTAACGTGCCTCATGCCGACCACGAGTGCGAGCGCCTCGCGGGCCCGCCCTCGCTGCCCAGCCTCGCCTCGCTCTCCAACCCGCTCCGGTAACGTGCCTCATGCCGACCACGAGTGCGAGCGCCTCGCGGGCCCGCCCTCGCTGCCCAGCCTCGCCTCGCTCTCCAACCCGCTCCGGTAACGTGCCTCATGCCGACCACGAGTGCGAGCGCCTCGCGGGCCCGCCCTCGCTGCCCAGCCTCGCCTCGCTCTCCAACCCGCTCCGGTAACGTGCCTCATGCCGACCACGAGTGCGAGCGCCTCGCGGGCCCGCCCTCGCTGCCCAGCCTCGCCTCGCTCTCCAACCCGCTCCGGTAACGTGCCTCATGCCGACCACGAGTGCGAGCGCCTCGCGGGCCCGCCCTCGCTGCCCAGCCTCGCCTCGCTCTCCAACCCGCTCCGGTAACGTGCCTCATGCCGACCACGAGTGCGAGCGCCTCGCGGGCCCGCCCTCGCTGCCCAGCCTCGCCTCGCTCTCCAACCCGCTCCGGTAACGTGCCTCATGCCGACCACGAGTGCGAGCGCCTCGCGGGCCCGCCCTCGCTGCCCAGCCTCGCCTCGCTCTCCAACCCGCTCCGGTAACGTGCCTCATGCCGACCACGAGTGCGAGCGCCTCGCGGGCCCGCCCTCGCTGCCCAGCCTCGCCTCGCTCTCCAACCCGCTCCGGTAACGTGCCTCATGCCGACCACGAGTGCGAGCGCCTCGCGGGCCCGCCCTCGCTGCCCAGCCTCGCCTCGCTCTCCAACCCGCTCCGGTAACGTGCCTCATGCCGACCACGAGTGCGAGCGCCTCGCGGGCCCGCCCTCGCTGCCCAGCCTCGCCTCGCTCTCCAACCCGCTCCGGTAACGTGCCTCATGCCGACCACGAGTGCGAGCGCCTCGCGGGCCCGCCCTCGCTGCCCAGCCTCGCCTCGCTCTCCAACCCGCTCCGGTAACGTGCCTCATGCCGACCACGAGTGCGAGCGCCTCGCGGGCCCGCCCTCGCTGCCCAGCCTCGCCTCGCTCTCCAACCCGCTCCGGTAACGTGCCTCATGCCGACCACGAGTGCGAGCGCCTCGCGGGCCCGCCCTCGCTGCCCAGCCTCGCCTCGCTCTCCAACCCGCTCCGGTAACGTGCCTCATGCCGACCACGAGTGCGAGCGCCTCGCGGGCCCGCCCTCGCTGCCCAGCCTCGCCTCGCTCTCCAACCCGCTCCGGTAACGTGCCTCATGCCGACCACGAGTGCGAGCGCCTCGCGGGCCCGCCCTCGCTGCCCAGCCTCGCCTCGCTCTCCAACCCGCTCCGGTAACGTGCCTCATGCCGACCACGAGTGCGAGCGCCTCGCGGGCCCGCCCTCGCTGCCCAGCCTCGCCTCGCTCTCCAACCCGCTCCGGTAACGTGCCTCATGCCGACCACGAGTGCGAGCGCCTCGCGGGCCCGCCCTCGCTGCCCAGCCTCGCCTCGCTCTCCAACCCGCTCCGGTAACGTGCCTCATGCCGACCACGAGTGCGAGCGCCTCGCGGGCCCGCCCTCGCTGCCCAGCCTCGCCTCGCTCTCCAACCCGCTCCGGTAACGTGCCTCATGCCGACCACGAGTGCGAGCGCCTCGCGGGCCCGCCCTCGCTGCCCAGCCTCGCCTCGCTCTCCAACCCGCTCCGGTAACGTGCCTCATGCCGACCACGAGTGCGAGCGCCTCGCGGGCCCGCCCTCGCTGCCCAGCCTCGCCTCGCTCTCCAACCCGCTCCGGTAACGTGCCTCATGCCGACCACGAGTGCGAGCGCCTCGCGGGCCCGCCCTCGCTGCCCAGCCTCGCCTCGCTCTCCAACCCGCTCCGGTAACGTGCCTCATGCCGACCACGAGTGCGAGCGCCTCGCGGGCCCGCCCTCGCTGCCCAGCCTCGCCTCGCTCTCCAACCCGCTCCGGTAACGTGCCTCATGCCGACCACGAGTGCGAGCGCCTCGCGGGCCCGCCCTCGCTGCCCAGCCTCGCCTCGCTCTCCAGCCCGCTCCGGTAACGTGCCTCATACCGACCACGAGTGCGGCTAACTCGAGTTCTTAACGGGCTGACTCAAATTGACTCGATACAACTGCAACTTGAGTCAACCCGGGTCGACACTCGAGTTGGCCCATCACTAATACCGACCACGAATGCGAGCGGATAGTGAGCCCGCTGTGGTAACCGTAACCGACATGCCACAAAATATTAAGCACCCATGTACCCTTCCATTTTTTTATCTTTTTACTCGTCCTTTTATATCCTACTTTAGTTACCTACTGACGTTTTGTTCAGTACCTATATAAAGTACAGCATGTTTTCACAAGAAAAAAGGATAGAATACTAAAATTAAACACTTCCTTCACAGGTAAATGAAATGCTGATGAACCATTCTCCGACATGTGTTATGAAAAGCTAATATGCATGAAAACGAGTGAAGAAATTATTATCAAAATAATATCAATACTGTACATAGTAAAAGTCAATAAAAGCTTTGAGAGATTATTGACTTAGATTTTGGATGATAATAAAAACAAAAATGGAAAAGGAAATACGCACTGATATGTTGCATCGCATTGTAATCAAATGACTTCGAGACTTATCCATTTGAAAAGGCGACTCATGGACTGAATAGTGAAACTTGATCTACCAAGCTCAACAGTAGCTTGATTCTTCAAGTATTTATAAGTGATAATGTTAGTGGGCGATGTACTCGGGCCATCAATCGTAAGCAGTTGACAGGTACTCGGCCAATGGTAAATTTAATGTCTCCAATTAGTTAATTGTGCTTAACGCTCATAAGTAGTATGACTCTTTAAAACATATTTCTTAGTTACAAATAATTACACTGTATCATTTAAATGCAAATCAGTAAATGGTCTGAAAAGGTAACTTTAACTATCCTCACATTCTTTATATTTCACATAATTAAGATCTGGTCATCTTTTGCATGTTTTAATTATTAATAAAAATATTATAATGATGAATCTGAAGCTATCGAGTGTACTATACAATAGATAAAACACGCAAATACACTTGATATACATATAGTTAAAATGGTGTAAGAAATGTTTATCAATCAAATCCAACATATATTTATGTATAATTAGATAGAATTTATGAAATAATAAAATACTCTTTACTGTCATGGATTGCAGCTATTCACCACCTTTAGATGTACACAATCATAGCCTTCTATATCTTCCAAGCCCTGAAGTTGAGCAGAACGGCAACATCGCATGTGGTCAAGCACATAGTATAAAGTTATTTTAAAAATTGTTTATTATTTGTTTTTCCTATATTATCTATGTTTAAACTAGTTGTAAATTGTGATTTAAGATTATTTCAATAAAGTTTTATATTAATTATTATTATTTATTTATTAGAACATAAGGTTTGAGTCAAATTATTTGAACTTTTTGGGGGTCCTTTAGTACGATGAGCATTTTGATCTAAGCCTCCTGTAGCAATAAATCTTACATCATTGGAAAGGTATTTAAATTTGATACACTTTATTATATTACTATAAACGTCAACTATTAGTACTTTGAGAGTTATAACGCTCTAAACTTGACCAATTTTTTTAACATTAATGACCTGAAACTCCGAAAATACTAACAATTAATAGAAAGTATGTTTGCAGCAAATATTTGTCATAAATAAACCTTTCTTATGATATATCATTTATTTCTATAGGTGTGGTAGATCAACTCCCATAGACAATAAACCACTTTTATACTTTAATAACCTTTAACTCCAAAAGTATTAACAATTGATTTAAAGTATATTAACAGCAAATATTTGTCTTTAAAAGACCTTTCTAATGATATATCACTTATTGCTAGAGGGCGTGTTGATCAACTCCCTGCTGAAGAAAATCAACAAAAAAGATGATATCTTTGACAGACATTTTTTCCTGGTTAACATTGATATTTTTCTTATTGTTTAATATACAAAGCATTTCAATAAAAGAACTAAATTATTTTCATATTTTAAACCTCACACGATTACTAGGAATAAAAATATCGACCTCTTAAAATTGAAATATTCCCATACATTTAGTATGGAGACTGGCCGACGACATGACCACGAACTGACAGTAACAGACGTTGCCAAACTTATGTTCACGGCTTGCAATTAAAGAAGGCTATGACACAATCAATAAAATTTGTCTGTAGGTGCATAATTCCTTAATGTAGGTTATGAATACATGTTATTTTTATACATAGTAACAAAATAAAATCTTTGTTATTTTTATTAGGTATCATGATTCTCCTGAATCTTAAGCATCTAATATTGTATTGTATAAATGTTTTAGATATTTATTCAAAAAAGACAGGTTAAGCTTTGTCCAGACTAGTCCATTTTGGCGTATAAGATCACCGTATCTTTAACATACATCGCTAGTTTGGTTGGGCGTGCGTTGGAGTAATATCAAAGCACGCCCAACCAAACTAGCGATGTATGTTAAAGATACGGTGATCTGATACGCCAAAATGATACAAGTCTGGACAAAGCTTTAAGTATTATTTAAAGCAGGACTTATATTGTGCTTAATAGAAAGGAAATTAATAAAAAGTTTAAAATAATAAGTCTTTTTATTTGAAAATTTGTGTGAATTTTAATTAGGATGAAATGGAATGACAACTTTTCCTTTGGACAGGTTGACCTCCTCCCAACATGAGCATGTTAAAGTTTTTCTCTCCATTATGTCTGTGAACATTCCTCCATTAAGGTGATCCATTTCATGCTGGACTATCCTCGCTGCCCAGTCTTTGAAGATGGATGATGTGAGTTCAGCTCTTTCATTATATGCTGTGTAAGAAACAACACAGATTAACAAAAAATTATTATTAACAAAAGATTAACAAAATATTGAATTTACTAGAACTATGAGCAGGCCTCCTTCACTCGCTCAAGGTCGCGCGATAAGCACCTACCGCTAGCTGTTCGTGCGAACGAACAAGTGAGCAGCGGGCCGCCACACGCCCGCCGCCGTACAAGCGCAGCATCTTACTGCCTGCATAGATATTGCCACTTTATAATAGTAACAATGTCGAATCGACATTACTGTGCCGTGTACGGATGTCAATATCAAAAAACCAATAAACAATTGTCGTTTTTCACATTATGATATATGCTACGCAGTTCATTTAAAAGAAGACAACCCTAACGTTGCGTCGTCAAAAAGGTAAGAGCACGCAATAGAAAGAGAGGCAACTACTAGGTGAACTGCACGATCTGAATTGCACTTTATTGTGTTGAAGCAAAAGTCGCTATTTATTTAAATGACTTTGCCGAATGCTGCTTCTGTACATTGTACTATTATTTATTCTGTGCTATGAGTACAGATTCCGGCAAATATCTTGACACTCTTTTGATAAGTTGGTGCGTGTGCACTTGTGAGCAACCAATAGCATGAGCCCCTCTTCTGCCAACTGTATACCTCACCGCTACCTACCCAAAATATATTCTGCACAATCCCCACCCGATTTCAAGATGTTTGCCAGCTACTGTACAGGTTGTGAAATTAAAATTGTTTTAATATAATAACTGCAGCTTTTAAGTTAGGTAATGCGACTTTTTGTGCAGCAATAAGTAGAAAATAATTACCAGAGACTTCAACTTCCTTGTAGCGGGGCACCTCGGCGGAATATCCTTGTACACTCTCACAACCTTCTTGGTGTATTACTTTCTGATAGTCAATTACCTTCAATTTGGGATTAATGAATACCTAAAAAATTTCAAAGTTGTTTAACGATAACCTAACGCACTGCGCACTATCAAGCTGCAGTAGGTAATGGTTTAAAATGTGTATTGAAGAGGTACCGGTACTTACTTACAGTAAAAGGTATGACTTTCATTCCAGTAGAATTTACTGTTTTGCTTGGTGCGGTGGACAATTGTTTCGAAGTGAATTGTATGGCAAATATCCTCATGTTTATGCCAATTTGTGGAGCAGACATTCCGACACTACCGTATTTGTTAAGAACGTGCTGCAGTTTCTTAATAACCTGTTGTACTTCATTAGAATTGACTTTATTTAGTGGAACCTCTTCAGAAACTTTACGTAATCTCGGGTCTCCTATTTGAACAACGTGTTCATATGGAGGAGAGACCTTACCACGACTTGGCGCTAGACTTGCATACCAATTTAATACTTTCCTTACTAATCTCATTATGTATACTATACTTATTTACATTCGGTTCTGTCTGGCAAAACTTTATTTTTGTTCGATTTTTAGGTTATCTATCTATCAATTCATCACAGACAGACTTGTGTTGTGCCTAGTTCCAAACCAAATCACGCCAACAGCACTGTTAGGGCTGTAGTCCGATCAACGGGGCTTATGCAACCCGAATAATTCTCCCGTCCATGAAATTTGGCATGTGATGAAGTTAGGTAATACAGATTACAGATGCACAATAAGCCAATAAATTTTATTACGAGAAGTTAGGTATTTTTACCTAAACAAGAAAATTGCTTATATCTCTCTGTGAATATTTCCTCGGACTGAAACACTTTCTGTATACGTACTTATGTACTTGTTATAATAAGTATGTGAAGGAATCCAATCTTTTTTCTATTTCAGAGATACCCCAAATTTAACTTTTAACATTTTTCAATATATCTTCTATTGAAAAAATTATCTGTCGATTATTATTTTTTAATATGTTCTTATATCCTTAAATACATAGCTTTATTCAGTAAGCCAATAAATTTTCTTCTTTAATCATATTTTTTTAATTTTTTGACTTTAAGAGGTTATTTACGTAATGTGAAAAAATTGTCGGTCCACTTTTATACGTTTATTAGATTAATTATTTTATATTAAAACAGATTTAACAATAATCCAATCATTTTTTGAACGCGCATATATTTTTTAGTATAGTCGCCGCTTTATGATAGAGCATAAGGGTTGACCTTCACTTGACTACTCAGCGCTGCTTTGTCACGCACTTTTGGACTAGTGTATGCAAGTTTGGTGGCCACTGTTATCAAAAATAATTAAGAGTTTCAAGAGTTCAAGAATAGTGGTAGGTATTTTTGAATAAAACAATTAATAAGTGTGTTTATAAGTAGATATCAGATATGCAATGCATTTGCATATAACTCTCTCTAATTACGGCGTTAATGCATATTTTAGCCTTTTTTCCCAATTGTTCATATTTATTTAAGTAGCGGGAGCTAAATATAGGCAGCTTTTTAAGCTAGCCTCTATTTAAATCAATAGAAATACTGTAAACAATGATTGAACATGCCAACGCCATTCCTCATTCCTCAGCCGAAAAGTTGCGAATAAAGTTAAAGTTAGACGCTATTTCGCGCAAAAAACCAGAGCTTCGAAGAAAACGAAGAACATTAATGCCTTCATCAATGGCACAGGTACCCTGCGTAAAAAATATCTCCAGATTCTCCAGAAATGGCGCCAAATTTGGCCAATGACATCAGTTGATATAGAGAGGTCGTTTTCGGCGTTCAAATTGATATTGGGTGAAAAATTTTTTTTTTTAGTTTTAATTGTGCATATTTTGGACATATTAATAGTTTTTAGTGCATATTTTAATTTTTTGGCAGTTTGTTAGTGCATATAATCCGATGTCAATTTATTAGTAATGACTATTATGAGTCACTAATTTTTATTTAATTCTAGCCAATGGAAATTGGTTTACACATGACTGCCCAAAAAGTTCGCATAAGAAATGTATTGGCAAAGCGCTTGGTACTGACCCTTGAAGTATCTACTTTGTAAGGGTGATATATACCACACCCTTTCTCGGAAAAAAAAACAATTATAAAGTTTATACTCACCAGTGTTTCCACGCTCAACAAATTTGCAGACAATCCAGGGACATACTTTACCTCTCTCACTCCAAATTGCATACTCTCATCTTTAATGACATCACCTGAGCCACATGCATACAACTTTTGGCCGTTTGCTACATTAATATCAACATCACTGTTAAAGTCTCTATAATTAGCTTGCGGTAGGTCATGTGAGATGAAAGGACGCTCCTGAGTCCACTACCCATTCATTGTCATTACTCTTGATGGTGCTATAAGCAGCTAGAAAAGTGTTACCCTTTTTCTCTTTGTTTGCATTAGGATTATTCGGACATATCAATGCTTTATGCGGTCCATTGCATATAAAGCATCTTATCTCTTTCTCCTGCTTTTCACGCTTCTGCTGCGTTTGTTTTTGCTGATTGCCTTTACTTACTGTTCGTGGAACTACTCTTGTACCTTGAACGGCTATCTCTTGCAACCAATGCATTCTCAGTGGATGTTGAAGGTATTGGACTATACTGTTGAAGCAATATTGTTTTGACGTAGTTAGATGTCAGTGTGATGTTTGCATTCTCTATTGTCATATTCAGGGGTGTATGTATACTCTTCAGTAAGTCCTTGTAACATAAGCGCTGCTAGTAATCCAACATCTACTTCCTTACCAATATCTCGTAACTGTTGAGCTACTTTCAGTATTTGCGTAACATAGCCTTCATACAGCTGAATTGCTCTAACTCAAAGCTTACACGATCCTATTTGATTTTGAGAAGTTTTCATGAATATCTTCGAAGTCCAAGGTTCAATGCCAATGAAATTAACATGAGACCACCCTTAAGGTATTCCTTTCCAACAAAACAAGAATCATCTAAATCGGTTCATAAACAAAGAAGTTATGTCTGTAGATCCATAAAAACTCGAGTCATTTTTATTTTACCAGTATTTTCAGGATTACTCGAAAACTACTGAACCGATTTCAAATTAAAAAAATGAACGTGAACGTAGAAGGAAGAAATAACTCAGGTTACTGCCAATATAATACAAAAAGTTTTGTTCAAATCGTTCCAGTAGTTTAAAAGTTAACAGAATTGGCCTCGTTACGATTAGGGAATGCAAACCGGTTTCACCGAAACCGAAAAAAAACGGTTTTTCGGTCGATTTCACACGCAAAATAAAACCGGTTTTTAAACGAAAAACCGGTTTTGTCCATTGTGATTGTGATTAAATTAAGTTAAGTTTCATGCTTTGCAATACATACAAAACGAAAAAGCACCGCCCCATTTTGATTGACTGCTTCAAGTAGTTCAGTTCAGTGACCTACTTGTGCGGTTGAACGGGTCGAAGGTGCTTATAGCGGCTTACGTAAGTCAATTATGGAAATTTATTATTCATCATCATCTTCTTGCTGTGCTGTGCCTTTTCCTATTTACTTGGGGTCGGCCTTCCCTGTCCTTCTCTTCCACTGTGCATGGTTGAGTGTCAAGTTGGGGTCGATGTCGGCTTCTTTCAGGTCGCGCTGAACCGTCATCAGCCAAGTGGCAGATGTTCCATCGCGCCTACGTGTCGTCGTTGGGATGTTTAGGGCTATTTTCACCATGTGATCGTCCGGCGCCTTCGGTACATGCCCGAACCACCGTAGACGTCTCTTTCAGCTTTTCTGTTATGGGTGCTACTAGCCAGCATAGTGACGCCCGCTGACCAGCGTCTCTCTGACGTATGGAGTTTGTTTAAATGTTGTTTATTTGTGGCCCAACATTCGGATCCAAACAGCATGGCAGGTCTGATGGCTGTTTTGTAAACTCGTCCCTTCACAAAGATCTCTATAAGATGGCTAGGCCTCTAAAGAGAGGCATTCGACTATCGCACATGACGCCTGTGAGCTGTCGCCATTTCATCCAGCCCGTTTGAGCTATATGGAGGACGTCGCTGTCAATCTTTCCGTCATAGCTTAGCACGGAGCCAATGTATTTGAACTGGTTGACTGTTGGTAGGTGGTCATTTCCCACATAGAAGCTAAAGTCATCGGGGTGTGATGTGCTATCGAAAATACATGATACGTGCTCCGCTTTCTTTCGGCTGATTTTGGGGCCATTTTCTTCCAGCGACTCCACCCAGCCGTTTAAATCACGCTGGAGATCTATCGCATTGTTAGATATGAGGGCCACGTCGGTCGTCTGCATAAAGAAGATTCTAAGGCCCTCCTTTCGTTGACACTTTTTATTAGTTAAATAATCCATTGTGACGTTAAATACAAGTCGACTGTGGAAAGGAAAAAATGCTAAAGCGCCAAAATGCTAGTTGTGGGAAATGAGGTTTAAAGTTTCATTTTTTTCGAAAAAAAAACATAACTTTTTTGTTATTAACGTGAGCAAATTCATGTGTCTGATAGACCATATTATTTATTTTTTTCCCAAATTTAGGAAATACTCATTGGTTTCTAATTCTATTATATCGCGAAATACTTGTCGCTTAAGCAAAAATACTTATTTTTTTGAGAAAACTCCAGTCAGGAAAAAATTACTTATGTCCACAATATTGTAAGAACCCAGTCAGTGAAAACTGATTATAAGTCGCAATGATCTTTTCTAGGGCAATGACAAAATACTTAATGACCTTAACTTTAACAGATGCAGTGAAGAAAAGTTTACTCAATTACCCATGTTGGCGATGATTTACCCGAACCCTTTAGGGAAAATTGCTTAAATGCACCAATGCTGTAGAATCAAAGCAAACAAGTATTGCTGAACACCAACTCAATTACTCTATATTAGATTTCTTTTTTACTTATCGATATCAGTAATAAGTATTACTATGTTTCAGTTAATTGTCTATTATTTCGCCCTGGTGCGCGGGCTGCTGAAGCAGCCCGCGGGCATCGCCCTGGTGGACTGTAAACGGCGGCCTTTGGAGAGGCTACTGCTATGCTACTGCTCGGCTACTGCCATCCGATCAAATCACATTGGAATTTGTCTGCAAGTTGCAGTGCGGTGTGGTGATGGTGATGCACGGTGAAAATTAATGCTGTATTATTTTTTCTGAAAACTTGCTGGCTAATATTAAAATCATCATCATATCGGCCTCACGACACTTACTGCTGGGTACAGGGCTCCCCCAAGGATCTCCACGACGATCGGTCTTGCGCTGCTTGTATCCAGCGGCGCACCGCGACCTTCACCATCGTTGATCCACCTTGTCGGAGGCCTACCCACGGAACGTCGTCCAGTATGGGGTCGCCATTCCAAAACCTTTCCGCCCCAACGGCCGTCGGTTCTTTTCACTATGTGTCCAGCCCACTGATACTTCAACCGAACAATCCTTCGAGCGATGTCGGTAACTTTAGTTCTCCTGCAGATTTCCTAATTTCTGATTCAATCACGCAAGGAAACGCTTATCATGGCTCTTTCCATTGCAAGCTTTGCTGACCTTGAGCCTCCTTATGAGACTCATAGTGAGCGACCACGTTTCACTGCGGTAAATCATTATCACTGACAACACGCACTGACTTTCGTCTTGAGACACTAAGGTAAATTTGAAGCGAAGATATTTCAAAGCTTCCCGAATGCTGCCCATCCCACAACTTCAAGTGTAGTGTTCTCAACATGAACTGGAGCGGGCACAACATGCGCATTCGACATAATTTTCGTCTTACCCATGTTCATCTTGAGACCCACTCTTTGGGGAGCAAAGCACTACTGAGATCTTCGAGCATTGTGTTCAGTTCTTCCAAGATCTCAGCCAGTACTATATCATCGGTAAAACGAAGATATCGTCTGCTTACTGGTAAACTATGTTAAGTGCACATTTTGTGGAAACGAGATAATAAGATTTGAAAGTTTAAATAGATTTTTGACTATCTTTCAATTCAATTGTTGTAGAATGTAATATGAAATATTATTGGTAATATATTAACCTTTCGTTCTGTATATTTGTAGCAGAACTTATTTGATGAGATTTAACAAAAAAATATAATTATGTTGATCTAGGCAGTGCGCTTAACTGGTTTTACCTGTAATTGAAATATATGAAATAAAACCTATATTTCACACTATTTTTTTATAGTTTTAATGAAAAGTACATACTAATATTAAAAGTTAGCCATGAAATAAAAAAAAATTGAATGGGGAATAAATTCATGGAATTATCGAAAAAACTACTGCATTTACCTGATTTTATCTGAAAGTTTCTAAAGAAATGTTGTACTAACCATAATGATTTTCCATAGTAATAAGTTCTTTCAGCTTAAAAATCTGTTACAAATGAAATAAACAATTTTAAAAACATCATTTTAATGTCACATTAATCTAAATATTGTAAGAAACATAATAAAACCATAAAACGCTAAAACCAATAATGAATACCTCAGAAATAATCAATCAAGTATCCAGGTATCAGTTTAGCAGCAGGTTATGGTTAACGGCAGGCTCATCGGTGGCAGGCAAAGACGAAAACCATCCATGGAATTCGACAGGGATAACCCCTTTATAACACATCGCCAAGAGATTTTTTTCTTGGCATTTGTTATAGGCAAAGGCTTTATAGATAGGCTTGTTTCATGCGGTTGTTCCTTGTCCCTGCGCCTTTTGGTATGTTACTTGCAGTCTGGTTTCTTCCCGAGACATCGATGGAAACAAATTCTTCTTCTTCTATCAAAGTTAAAAAATATTTTATTTGGTTCTGACTTGAGGTACTTACCTATTTCATTCTCTTTATTTTCAACCACTTGACTGGTTGTCCATTGCAGTCTTTTGGCTTATTAAAGATCGTTTCCTCGGCTAATTTCTTGAGATCATAGAAATCATTGTACTTAAACTCTCTGGTTTGGTCTGCTTTTTGCAGACTCAATGCTACTGTGCATACTATCAACTTCCGTGTAGCTATGTCTAGACTCAAAAAAAAGTATTCAATTTGTTCTGTCGAACAAAACAAATTGAACACAATTTTTTTCTATGATTTCAAGAAATTTGCCGAGGAAACGATCTTTATTAAGTCAAAAGACTGCAATGGACAACCAGCCAAGTGTTTGAAAATAAAGAGAATTAAATACCTCAAGTCAGAACCACAGTTTTATTAATACTACTAACAGTTGTCCGACTCATGTACTTGTGCGGGGCAACGATGGGGGGTACGCGGGGAAGTGAGCGGCAGAGTCGGCGAGCGTAATCTCCTCTAGTTTGCGCTCTCTTACTTGAAGGGGTGTACCGTAACGAAATTCCAGAACGTCTCATAATGGCTTACTGATTTGTTCTGTGTTTAATTGTAAATCCACGTAAAGGTTTGATAGGGACCCTCAAATTGAATAACTTTTTTATTATATTATATTTTTATTCTTTCGTTATTACAAATTCAAACTTTTATGTGATATATTTGAGTAGTTTTTGTTGTGACAACCCTGACCTTTGACGGAGTTTCTGTGTGTATACCTACACAGTGGCGGCATGCGTTTATCAACAAAAGAGTCGGATTACTGATAGGTTCTTTATAATACTGTGTCAGTCAGAACCAACTAAAATGTTTTTAACTATCACATGTCCGAAGAATTTGTTTCCACCGATGTCTCGGGAAGAAACCAGACTGCAAGTCACAGACCAAAAGGCGCAGGGACAAGGAACAACCGCATGAAGCAAGCCTATCTAAAGCCTTTGCCTATAACAAAAGCCAAGAAAAAAATCTCTTGGCGATGTGTTATAAAGGGGTTATCCCTGTCGAATTCCATGGATGGTTTTCGTCTTTGCCTGCCACCGATGAGCCTGCCGTTAACCATAACCTGCAGTTGACGAAGTTTCTTCGGAAGACTGAGACCAGATACTTGATTATTTCTGAGGTATTCTTTATTGGTTTTAGCGTTGGCTGTTATATTATGTTTCGTACAATATTTTGATTGATGTGACATTAAAATTATGTCTTTAAAATTGTATATTTCATTTGTAACAGATTTTTAAGCTGGTGGAACTTATTACTATGGAAAATCATTATGGTAAGTACAAACTTTTTTTAGAAACTTACAAATAAAATCAGGTAAATGCAGTAGTTACGCACGTGTCACTCGTATAATGCCAGAATTTCACTAGAGATCTTACAGGTAAAACGTGTTAAATGCATTTATTATCATTTGCTAGACCTCAATTTATAGAGGCTACGTGATTACCCTACTGGTAAAAAACAGCACATGTATGTTATCATACTTTACCAGTTTTTAAAAGACGAACTTGGTATATAATGGAATGTCAAGAAAAAAACAATAAATGTATTTAAATCTATTTGCCTGAAGTTTTTGTTGAAAAAAAAGTAAATAAATGCATTTAATCTATTTTTCCACACTGTACACGTCGTGAATTAAAATACTAAATCTACAAAGAAAAAATAATAAAGTTATACAACATCTTTTACTTGTGTCTATTTAATTATAACCTATTAATTAGTAGATTTACGTCGTTTTCGTAGTAGAATTATAGAAATACTTTGCTATTTATAATATTTTTAGTTACGTAACTTGGCACTAAAAAGTCCTTTCACTTATCACATTTTACCAGTAGAAAGAGCGCCGAAAATTACAAATACTGCATTAATATCTCATTTTTGATCAAAAATGCATTTACCATTTTTTACCAGTAAGCAGACGATATGTTAGGTATTGACCATTAATGTTGATGCCGAGTCCTTTTCAGTTTAAGAGTTTAAAGATGTCCTCTGATGCAGCAGTGAACAGTTTCAAAGAAATTACATTTCCCTGCAGTTGCATTGGATTTGTGCTCTAGTTCTGTACTCGTACTCGACCGGATCGACATGGTGGCATTTTCGTGTTAGTACCTGAACATCTCGATATACCTGCAGTCCACTACCCTTGGCACCTCCGGAGAGACTGCAGTACCGCCCAGGTTTCTATTGAATCAAAGGCTGTCTTTTAGTCCACGAACGCCAAGCAGAGTGGCAAATTATACTGCTCAGTCTTCTGTATGACCTGCCGCAGCGTATGGATGTGGTCCGGCGCTAAGCCTTTGCGGAACCTGGCTTGTTCGGGAGGTTAGAAGTCGCCAAACCTGCGAGCGAGACGATTCGTAAAGACTCTCGAAAACAACTTATAAATATGGCTCAGAAGTGAGATGGGTCTGTAGTTCTTTAAGAGAGTCATGCCTTCGGCGTTCTGCCTTCAACGATGACGGAATTTAAAAGCTTCTGGAGGATTTTAGTATTGGCTTATCACCCGCTTTAAGAAGTTCTGTATTGATCGGTTGTTATTCAGCTGTTTGAGAGCCATACTCCAACGACCTGAGTAGTGCAGAGGTCAACATTATTTGGGTGGGTGAAACCAGGGAAGCATCAAAATCGGTGACTTCCCATTGAGTGGCTTGGAAGCGTGAAATAATTAGTATTACTATGTTTCAGTTAATCGAAATAATGTCAAATTATGACTTCTGTATTGTAATATACGTTGCATCAATAAATCTGAGAGTAGTATTTTCGCTAACGTACTAGAGTAATAATAAC
Source organism: Agriphila tristella (assembly GCA_928269145.1). NCBI lineage: Eukaryota > Metazoa > Arthropoda > Insecta > Lepidoptera > Crambidae > Agriphila > Agriphila tristella. The sequence continues at coordinate 188,362 of OV743440.1, read as the reverse complement.
ACAAACAGCTAGCAAAAATTGCTTAAGCGCCAACCGTTCTTACTTCTTAAACCAATGATGTTTTGCTAAAGCGCCAAACCATTGTAGTCTATAAAATGCTTAAATTACTAAATCACCATTACTTTTCAAATTTGAATAAACGAAAATTGCTCAAGTGGTACAAATGAAATAAAGGTGGACCGGATAAAAATTCTTATGCTACATTTGTTACAAAAATAATAAAAATACGTCGCTTTAGTCATATTGACAGCGTAAATTTGTGAAAAACGTAGAATTTTAGAAATGCTAAAGCGCCAAAAAAGTGCTCCGATTGCTTTGAAACCTAGACAGATCGACGCAGAAAAAAAAGCGCTATCCAATCTTAATATATAAAATCGTAAACTGAATGACTGACTGACTGACTGACTGACTGACTGATCTATCAACGCACAGCCCAAACCGCTGGACCTAGAGACTTGAAATTTTGCACACAGATACTTTATACAGTGTAGGCATCCACTAAGGAAGGATTTTTGAAAATTCCATCCCTAAGGGGATGAAAGTTTGTATGGAAGTCCCTCAGTTTTGAAGCTAGAATCTTCAAATTTTGTGTTTAGGCTGACGATTGAAAATTAATAAATACGGGTCTCAGCGTTTTTCAAAATTCTACCTCCGAAGGGGTCAAAAGGGGGGTGAAGTTGTGTATTGAAGGAAATCCTTCATTTTCGAAGTAAAAATCGCTAAATTTATAATTTAGGCTTATAGATAGAAATCTAAAGTAACGTATATTGTTTTTGTTAGGATTTCAACTCCAAAGGGGATGAAATGGGGGTGAAAAGGGTTAAAAAACCTAAAAATAGATATGGATGTCGTTATCGGGGTTTTGTGGGATGACGATTGCAAAAATGACATTTATTTTGAAGTCCAACCACGGTGGACATGATTTAACCCCTAAAGGGGTGAAAATGGGGACCAAATTTTGTATGGAAAAATAATATAAAATAGACATTACAACTTTTAACTTCGTAGGAGCACATCTAAAAATAAAAAGGCAAATTTGTATTTTGTTATTTTGAAAATCTACCCCTTAGGGGGTAAATGGGGTGAGTAAACATAAAAATCGATATAGATGTCGTTATTGGGGTTTTCTGGGATGACGATTGCAAAAATGACATTTATTTTGAAGTCCAACACGGTGGACATGATTTAACCCCTAAAGGGGTGAAAATGGGGTCCAAATTTTGTATCGAAAAATAATATAAAATAGACATTACAACTTTAAACTTCGTAGGAGCACATCTAAAAATAAATAGGCAAATATATATTTTGTTATTTTGAAAATCAACCCCTTAGGGGGTAAATGGGGTGAGTAAACATAAAAATCGATATAGCTGTCGTTATTGGGGTTTTCTGGGATGACGATTGCAAAAATGACATTTATTTTGAAGTCCATTATTTTGAAGTCCAACACGGTGGACATGATTAACACCTAAAGGGGTAAAAATGGGGTTAAAATTTTGTACTGAAAAAGAATACAAAATCGAAATTACAGCTTTAAAATTCGTAGGAGCACGTCTAAATATGTATTTTGGGATTTTGAAAATCAACCCCTTAGAGGGTAAGTGGGGTGAGTAACATAAATATCGATATGGATGTCGTTCTTGAGGTTTTATGGGATGGTGATTGCGAAAATGAGATTTATTTTGAAGTCCAACGCGGTGGACATGACACATATGGACCTGGACCTGGACATGCACATCCAGGGAACGGGAACGGGAACCGGAACCGGAACCGGAACGGGCACGGGCACGGGAACGGAACGGAACGGAGCGGAGCGGAACGGAACGGAACGGAACGGAACGGAACGGAACGGAACGGAACGGAACGGAACGGAACGGGAACGGAACAAGAACGGGAACGAGACGGTAACGGGAACTAGAATGGGACGGTGTAACATCCGTTAATTATATTTCTGCATTCTGTCCCGTGACTAACTTATAAAGTAAACAAAAATCTCTATTACATTGTAGGTAGCCGTCTTATAAAACGGTGCGCGCGCGCAGCGAATACGCACGGGGGGAACGCGGGCGCAGGAGGCGAGGCGCGGCGTTCCTAACCAGAGCGGTTGGCTACGGATTGCGTCACTGACTCGCTCGATCTTGCTTGCGAACAACTGTGTTCCGCTCTTATAAATAATTTCGTGCTACGAATACTTTTAATAGGTATTTAACCACCTAAAGTTCTAAACTTGTTGTACCTACATAATAATCTTAGAGTTGGTATTTGCTGAAGCTCACAGATAGTGTTTATTGTGATTGTGATTACCTTCAATCCCGTACTGGGTAAGTTGTGCAAATCTTAATAATCGTATTATAACAGCTGTAGTTTTATTTTAGCATAGATGCTTTTGTGGTTTGCGGTTACGCAATGTTTTGAGTGTGCGAATTAATAGAATAGATAAGATACATTTTCAAATTCTACCTTTCAATAAATTCAAATATTAACGTACGTTACATATTTTGTAAGCAGTGTAGGTTAATTGTAATTTAATAAATAGTAACATATAACAAGTAATTAAGAATAGTAATATAGATATAATAATATTATAATAACTAATTAAAATAGTAAAATGCCACCAGTTACTGATTAGTTGTAACCGTTTCTGATTTTCTTTGTACTGCCACTTCATCCCAGTTTAATTTAAAATGCTCAAATCACTCCGTGTACGTCTTAGCCCGGTGCACTTCTCTTTTCTCGGCTTGGCTTTGCTTACACTTGATCGAACCCTTTTTACCGGCTAAGTGTTCCTAGTGGCAGTACCAGAGTTACCAATCCTGGTACTAATTTGGTACCTTGGCTTCTTCAGGAACTCCCTACGGGCATTATTGCGCCTGAATTGGGCCGTCGCTCGTCGAGCCTGTTCTATACCTACGAGCCGTCCGCTGAACCTGGAAGACCTGGAGTCGCAGTCGAAGTTCATCGGACAGCGCGACCGTACAGGGGAGTGTCGTTCTATTACAGTCAATCTACTACAGTGCGATCTCAAAACTACCCACGTCCCTATTTTATTGTAACCCCTAGATTATTGTAAATCTTATATGTAATAGTATCTAGTAAATTTGTAATAATTCTAATTTGGCCGTTTTATTACATTTCTCCGTCACTTCAATAATAAAACGCGACAATGGCGCCCAACGTGGGGCACGAACCCACGACCCTGAGATTAAGAGTCTCATGCTCTACCGACTGAGCTAGCCGGGCCCTTGTAATCGTAAGGAAGTGAAACGCTTCCTTGGCACAGCTTCCTGGTATAGAAGGTTCATACCAAACTTTAGCACGATTGCGGCACCTCTGAACAAGTTAACTTCTACAAAAAAAGGCTTACCAGCTTTTGAGTGGTCGACCGACGCTGACAAAGCTTTTACCACTCTTAAATCATTGCTAGTTAATGCTCCCGTGTTGATTTGTCCAAATTTTAACGAACCATTCGAGGTGCACACTGATGCCAGTAATTTTGGAGTGGGGGCTATGCTCTGTCAAACCATTGATGGTATAGAACATCCGGTTGCTTATATGAGCAGGTCTCTCTCCGGACCTGAAAGAAATTATGGTGTTACCGAACGCGAAACCCTTGCTGTCCTAGTTGCTTTGGAGCATTGGCGATGCTATCTGGAAAATGGTATGCGGTTTACTGTCTATACGGACCACGCTGCTATTAAATGGTTTCTCTCTCTCACGAATCCAATTGGTAGGCTAGCCAGATGGGGCGTCCGCTTATCGGCTTTTAATTTTGATATAAGACATCGACGCGGTAAGGATAATGTTGTTCCCGACTCCCTTTCTCGACTGCCCACTCTTGCGGCAATCTCAAACTCCAGTAACTCTCATATGACTCAGGATGCGTGGTACTTAAACATATACAATGGGGCTCAGTCGTCACCAACTAGTTTTCCTAATTTCCGGGTTGAAAATGGATCCTTGTATCGCCTCAGTAAAAACAAGAATATTCTTACTTCTGAATTTGACTGGAAGTTGGTGGTACCACAGGAGCAACGTCTCGACATTCTAAAAGAAAATCACTCTGAGCCTACATCTGGTCATTTCGGGATATTTAAAACCTATAAAAGATTACTCCTTCGCTACTACTGGCCAAAAATGCATGCTGATGTAGTTGAGTTTATATCCAATTGCGATACATGCCTAGCCTACAAATTACCGACACATGGTACCTTAGGCACAATGGGAAGACCTAAAGAGTGCTGTAGACCATTCCAAACAATTTCTATTGATTTAATTGGCCCCCTGCCAACTTCTCGAAAACAACACTGTTACATTTTTGTAGTGACATGTTGTTTTTCGAAATATTGCGTTTTGTTTCCTTTGCGAAGGGCAACTGCGGAATTGGTTACTAAGCACTTGGAAAATGACATCTTTTTGGTTCACGGTATTCCGCAAACAGTTATATTAGACAATGGGGTCCAGTTTACAAGTAATGAAATGGTTAACTTGTTTCAAAAGTATTCCATTCCTAGTATTCACTATACCCCAAAATATACACCTCAAATTAACACTGTAGAAAGATACAATAAAACAATAGTGACGGCAGTTTCTGCATTTGTTAATGATGACCATCGCACATGGGATGTGAATCTTCCGAAGATTCAATTCGCAATGAATACCTCCGTCAATGAAACTACTGGTTTTACACCAGCGTTTTTAGTACACGGAAGAGAATTAGTAACTGATGGGTCTCATTACCTGGAAAATGATACCCCTAATGAAATAATTTTTCTCCCGCGCGATGCATATGCAGAAAACTTGGGTTACCTCGCTACCATTTTTGATAAAGTTCAATGGGCACTTTGGCAGGCTCATATCAAGAACACCCAACGATACAATTTGAGACGGAAATATGCTGAATTCAATATTGGTGACGTCGTTTGGAAGCGCTGTTACTTCCAAAGCGACAAAGATGCTCACTTTACTAAAAAGCTTGCACCAAAATACACAAAGTGTCGTATCAAACAGAAGAAGTCACCCTTAGTGTATGTTCTAGAAGACATGTCCGGTAGCGACCTTGGTTCATGGCACATCAAAGATTTGAAATTGACCAATAGTTAGTGTTTAGGGAATGAGTCTAATGAGTAGCGGATTTTATGAGACGTAAAATCCTTTTCTAAGAGGAGGGGTTAATTGTAATTTAATAAATAGTAACATATAACAAGTAATTAAGAATAGTAATATAGATATAATAATATTATAATAACTAATTAAAATAGTAAAATGCCACCAGTTACTGATTAGTTGTAACCGTTTCTGATTTTCTTTGTACTGCCACTTCATCCCAGTTTAATTTAAAATGCTCAAATCACTCCGTGTACGTCTTAGCCCGGTGCACTTCTCTTTTCTCGGCTTGGCTTTGCTTACACTTGATCGAACCCTTTTTACCGGCTAAGTGTTCCTAGTGGCAGTACCAGAGTTACCAATCCTGGTACTAATTTGGTACCTTGGCTTCTTCAGGAACTCCCTACGGGCATTATTGCGCCTGAATTGGGCCGTCGCTCGTCGAGCCTGTTCTATACCTACGAGCCGTCCGCTGAACCTGGAAGACCTGGAGTCGCAGTCGAAGTTCATCGGACAGCGCGACCGTACAGGGGAGTGTCGTTCTATTACAGTCAATCTACTACAGTGCGATCTCAAAACTACCCACGTCCCTATTTTATTGTAACCCCTAGATTATTGTAAATCTTATATGTAATAGTATCTAGTAAATTTGTAATAATTCTAATTTGGCCGTTTTATTACATTTCTCCGTCACTTCAATAATAAAACGCGACAACGGGAACGGGAACGGAAGGGGTACGGGACGAGTACGGGACGGGATCGGACGGGAATGGAACGAAACGGTAATGAAACAGGAACGTAACGGGAACGGAACGGGAACGAAACAGGAACGAATCAGGAATGAAACGGGAACGGAACGGGAATAGAACAGGATGGGAACGGGAACGGGAACAAGAACCGGACGGGAACGGAACGGGAAAAAGAACGGGAACGTAAGGCGTACAGGACGGTTAGGGGACGTTTACGGGACGGGAACGCAGCGGGAACGGAACGGGAATGAGAACAGGACGAGAACGGGACGGGAACGGAATGGAAACGAAACGAAAAGGGAACGGGAATGAAACGGGAACGGAAAGGGAACGGAATGGGAACGGAACGGGAACGAAACGGGAATGGAACGGAAAAGATAAAGGGACAGGAACGGGACGGGAACAGTACCGGAAAAAGGAACGGAAGGAGTACGGGACGGTAACGGGACGTGAACGGAAACGAAACGGGAACGGAATGGGACGGAACGGAACGGAAACGGAATGGAAACGAAACGGGAACGAAACGGGAACGCAACGGGAACGAAACGGGAATGAAACAGGAACGGAACGGGAATGTGAACGGGACGGGAACGGGAAAGGAACGGGACGGGAACGAAGGGGAAAGGAACGGGACGGGAACGGAGGGGAAAGGAACGGGAACGGTACGGAACGGGAACGATACGTTAACGGAACGGGACGAGAACGGAACGGGAACCGAAACGGAAACGGAAACGGAAACTAGAACTGCAACGAGAACGGGACGGGAATGGGAATGGAACGGGAACGGAATGGGAACGGGTACGGCACGGGACGGAATGGGTACTGAAGGGGTACGGGACGGATACGGAACGGGAACGGAACGGGACGGAATGGGAACGGACGGGTACGGAATTGAACGGGAACGGAACGGGAATTAAACGGGAACGGAACGGGACGAGAACAGTACGGGAACGGGAATGGCAACGGAAGGGGTACGGGAACGGGACAGGAAAGGGACGGGAACAGAACGGAAAACGTAAAATGACTGGTCAGATCCTGGTTGAAGGTTCTCTTAGGATTTTCTCTAACATCCACGCGGACGAAGTCGCGGGCAGAAGCTAGTGATATATATAACTCATAATGGCCAAAGTGGCGCTTTAGCATTTTTTCCTTTCCACAGTCGAAGTGGACTCAGAGTAGACCCTTGATGTACCCCTACCATCAAGTCAAAGCTTACACTCGTGCCTGCAGGTCAGACCAATTGTGTTGAGATTGAGACATTTGTGACATGCCGATGAAAAGTGCGATGTGTAACTCCGGGACAGAATGCGCGTGGAGGGCTTTCCAGATCAGAGGGCCTAGCCAAAGTAACATTGGCAAATCTTCGTTATCGCTTCGCTTTCGAAACATGTATGGGATTGACATAAGGTTTCGTTAACAATCGAATTTTAAAACGTCAAATCCATACATGTTTCGAAAGCGAAGCAATAACGAAAATTTGCAAATGTTACTTTGGCTAGGGGGGCAGATCGCGAGGCACGTGGTCGAACGCCTTTTCCAGTTCTATAAACACCATAATGCAGGTTCGTGCTATTAGCTTTTGCCTTTTTGATGAGGATTCTTATGGCTTGAATTGTGTCTGATGTGCGTTTGCCACCCACAGCATTTCAGAGCAATGATTTTGATGTCGTTTTGTAGATAATATTTCTATGTATTGTAAAAATGCAAAAAAATGCACATTAATGTCCTAGTTTTTGAGATATGTGAGAAAAATGAAAAAAAAACCACACTCATTTCGAATTAAAAATTATTTTAGTAATTTTTTGACATACCTATTTAAGTTAAAAGTTTACATAATTTATTTTTTTACTTGATAGATGATATTGTTAGCTTTCGAAAAGTATTTTCTTTTATAACTGTAGGACTTTTAAATCCGGAGAAATTAATAAATTTTCGGCAAGGCCATCTAAAATTAAAAGTCAAATTTAAAATGCGGGTCATTCCAACAGGAGAGGGGATAGACCCCAACATGTGGGGGGTTATGTCGATAAAATTGATCATTAATATGATCAATATTATCAACGGCATATAATTATGCCTTTAAAAGCTCCGACATCGCTAACCAAACAAATTGTATGTATATTTTGTTTTATTTATATGAAAACAATGAGCTCTTTAGTAGCTTATTACGTCTACGTAATCATTTGCCCTTAGTTATATTTTTTGTATTTTAGTTACACAAATTATTTCCTAGGACCTGCAATGATTTCCTACGAAATATATGGGAGTTTGTTGAGATGTCTGACTTTTTAGTCTCAAACTTGGGTTGGTCCCATACCATAGAAGTATTTGATCATCGAGAAGCAGGATCGATTGGCGTTACAAAAATTGTGTAAAATGGTAATGTTCTTGATAACTGTGAATTTTTTGATAAACTGTGAATAGGGATACTCTTAAAATTGTAAACATTTTAACTAACTCAATAAAAATTTAGTATTGCACATTTTCCAATATTTTCTTCAAAACCGGTTTTAACCGGTTTTGGATTCAAAACCGGAAAAAAACCGGTTTTCATTTCACTTCGGTTTTGCATTCCCTAGTTACGATACTGTTTTTACCTATCTCATTTATGACATAGCGTAATGAATTGTACCTAAGATTATACTGCCAACATAATAAAAAAAGGTTTGTTCAAATCGGTCCAGTAGTTTAAAAGTTATGCGCGTACATACAAACAAACAAACAAACAGACAAAAATTCCAAAAACGATTGTTTTGGGTTTAGTATCATAAATACTTAACATGGAGCACTTGAAAAAATTTTGAATGTACAGAATTGGCCTCGTTACGATTTTATTAGTTTTGACTAGTCAAAACTAGTTTTAACTAAGTGCCTTTGTAAGAACTAGTTTTACCTAGTCAAAACTAGAATTTACTACAAAGTGTATTTCAATTTGAGTTAAAACTAGTTCTTACTGAGAGCTTTAGTTAAAACTAGTATTAGAGAATCGTGTTTGGAGAAATGACTCAATCACAAGCGAATCGAATCGAATAGAACCTGCTTTATTCCTGTAGGACCTGGGTTAGGTTAGAAATTTAAGGCGAGTGCGAAGCGCAGCGGAGCGTGAGCCTTAAATTTCGGGGTTATTTTTTTATAACAGACAACAGAAATATTTTCTTTTATTATAATAACTGACAGCAAACGTACCTACGTTTGACGGACGTATCTACGTTTGCTGTTTACAAAGCAACAGGTGTCACTCCCGAGTCAGGTGACATCTCTTGACCAATCAGAATGAGGTACGATGAAGTTTGACCTAGCTCGAAACAGTTCTTACTGAATCAGTTTGTTAAAACGCGTTTTGACTAGTCAAAACTAGTTTTAAGAGCCATATGACGTATCGACTGTGATTTTTGGTTAAAATGGGGAATTTTGGCGTTGTCGATCTCAGAAACAAACATACATTAACAATTTTGACTTATTGATTAGTGCAGAATAGCTATTGGAATAGTTCGTAGCGGCCTCGCTTTTTGTAAATTTTGCTTAACTTTTTAATTAAACCCAAAATTGCAGAGAAAGATTTTCATAAAATGCGCGAGGGCACGTTTTTGAGCTCATGGATTGGACTACTGTTCTAAAGAAATGAAATAAAAAAAATTGAATGTTATTTCTTATATAGTAGAATAGTTCATAGCGGCCTCGGAATTTTGAAATATCATTGAAATAATATAGAAAAAAAATCTTATTCTAAACCAAAAAACTTCGAAAATCGCTTTGAGTTAACTGTGAATTTATCCTATCTACGAACATATTATTGAGCAAAATTTATACCCAAATAATTGTTACTTCATAAGGAATAAAGATTTAATAATTTTTAAGCATGAATTAGTTATTTGAATTCAATAATAATGAGAAATCTAACTGCAAAATTACTACAAAATGCGATGCACCGACCGTCAAATATTTTATTCTTTGTCACTTTTGTCAGTACCGCGCGAGCGCTCCTCAGTGTTGGACGTGTGTCGAATTTCTGCGTCAGAGGCACGTTCTGCAGACGAGTGCGGTTGTTTCATATTTCGCTATTGTGTTAGGATTCGGAACGACCGAAGAACTTTTAATTAGAAAAACTTCGTATTCCGTTTGGAATACGAATAATTTAAACTTTCCTATATTCTAAATCAAATAAAATGTTTTTCTGAGGAGCACCATAAAATTTTAATAACAAAAACACGAAAACATGATCAGGGAATTGAACGTGCCTCAGTACTAGTCTGTAGTATAGTGCGACTAATAAGATTTGATCATCTAAGCACAGTACAGGCACAACCTAAAGATAGTTCATACAGTCGATCATCGGAGGCGTCTAGACAGAGCAATTGTGCGGGGTGGTGCGGTATAGGAGGGGGGTGGGAGGGCCCGAGAGGCCATACTTTGGCAATGTATGCATCTCGGGCCCTATCCCGACAGGGCTTACGCTTTCGATTGGGTTATATTTATATCGATTGAAAATTGTATTTGCATTTTTTTTAAGTTGGTGTCATGAAAAGTATTTTTGGCACGATTTTGATGTTAGATTTGGAATTCAAAATGGCGGCCGCACATTGCTGTATTTGTTTATACTGGTGTATTTTTGTTTGTGGGCCGATTTCGATGAAACTCGGTTTTTTTACTATTTTGACAAGAAAATAACAATGAAATGTTAAAAAACTAAAAAATCCAAGATGGCGGCCATCTTTTTTGTTTGTAGGCCGATTTCGATTAAACTCGGTTTTTGGTTCTATTTTGACAAGAAAATAACAATGCTTTGTTAAGAAAATAAAAATCCAAGATGGCGGCCATGTTTTTTATTAGTGGGCCGATTTCGATGAAACTCGGTTTTTGGTACTATTTTGACAAGAAAACAACAATGCTATGTTAAAAAAAATAAAAAATCCAAGATGGCGGCCATCTTTTATGTTTGTAGGCTGATTTCGATGAAACCCGGTTTTTGGTTCTATTTTGACAAGAAAATAACAATGCCATGTTAAAAAAATCCAAGATGGCGGCCAACTTTTTTGTTTGTGGGCCGATTTCGATGAACCTCGGTTTCGGGTACTATTTTTAAAAGAAAACTGGAACGCAATGTTGATAATGACAAAAATCTAAGATGGTCGCTAACTTCTTTATTTTTCTTTTTGTTCAGCAACAGTAACAACAGCAACGCAATGTTGAAAATATTAATAAATCTCAAATGGTGGCCAACTTTTTTTTTGTGGGTCGTTTTTGATGAAATTCGGTTTTTGGTACTATTTTGACAAAAAAATAACAATGCTATGTTAAGAAAATAAAAATCCAAGATGGCGGCCATGTTTTTTATTAGTGGGCCGATTTCGATGAAACTCGGTTTTTGGTACTATTTTGACAAAAAAACAACAATGCTATGTTAAAAAAAATAAAAAATCCAAGATGGCGGCCATCTTTTATGTTTGTAGGCTGATTTCGATGAAACCCGGTTTTTGGTTCTATTTTGACAAGAAAATAACAATGCCATGTTAAAAAAATCCAAGATGGCGGCCAATTTTTTTGTTTGTGGGCTGATTTCGATGAACCTCGGTTTCGGGTACTATTTTTGGGTTCTGTTTTTTTTATTATTTTGGAATAGAAAACATTCTAAGAGTTAATAATGAATAAAAAAATACCAAAAGCACAGGTGTTTATAAACAAATCAATCAATCCTTAATGGCATTTTTTTTCCAGTTTTTTTTGGAAATAGCAGCAAATACCTAAAAAAATTCCCAAGTAACGAAGAGTGCAAAATATTTAAAAAACATCACCATCTATTCAGTTTTCCGTTGAGGTATAAAACTTATTAATAACTCTAATAAAAAATGAGAAATTAAGACTTAACTAATAGAAATCCCATTTCATGTGGTAACAAAATCCTAGGTCAAGCGCTTCGGGGGTGGCCGTATTATGCTACTTAAATCATAAATGTAAACGTTTGCTTGTTTGGATGTTTGTTAATCAATCACGCAAAACGGCTGAACGGGTTTGAATGAAATTTGGTACACAGATAATTTATAAACCGGATTAAAACATAGGAAAATACTTTTATGTTGGTTAAAGGTTCCCCAGGGATTTTTTCGAAAGTCAACACGGATGAGGTCACGGGTGGAAGCTAGTTTGCCATAAATGGTAGTGCTTACTAAAAATACTTTCGTCCGAGTGAGTTTGAGACAGTACAGTACGGGATTATTTTCTGCAAAATTTTATACAGACGGCATCACAAATAACCATGCATATCAGCCATTTTTAATGCACCTGCTGCTGAGGAACAGGCCTTTGTTTTTTGTTGTTGTGGGTTGTGGATGGATGAAGCGGACGGGCCATTACCCACCACGTGGATTGGTCGGTGAAAACGACTGTAAATGCAACCAGGACCAATGGCTCAATGTAAGGTACTGTCAGCAAAGCTATGAGCTGAACACCTTAAGTTTCATTTCTAGATTGAGTAGTCCGTATTGTCTTGCATTTACCCAAAAGTCACAAAAGCATCTTTTGTATAAAAACAATGGAGGCAGGTAAATACGAACTTTTAGTTCCATCCTTGCAAGTGATTTATTTTCAAACTGTTAAGGTCATAACTTTGCTGACTGTACATTGAGTTAATACCGACCAATCCCTATCCTACCGGCCAAAGTCCATCTGGTCTAACGGGTTAAGACGGGGGCGGCAAGAAACGACAGTGTACCGGGTTCGAATCCCGCTCGGTGACTTACTTTTGTTTTTTTTTTATATGTTCTAGTTTATGTATATGTCGGAAATTAGGTCAGACATCAGAAGCAAAAATGCAGTACTCAGTGACAGTAATTTTTTTAAACAATTATACCAATCACGACACTACTATAAAACAATGGCAGCAACTAAAATAATTATTTGAAGCAATAATTATAATTATCACTACGCCAATATATAGTGGCAGTCCGAAAGGCCAGTGACAGTCCGAGTGGTTAGACAACGGTCCGTGCACCAAGACGCATCCTACAGAAATGCGTGCCGAGTGAGCGATGCGGCCGCTTTTATAAGCAAGAGTGGGGATAACCCCACCTGACCGGTCGCACCGCAAGCCCGTTCGAGGCGATGACGTCAGGGCGCACGTGCCGCTAGCAAGTCATAACGCCGTCTTTTCACGCCGCGCTGTCATATATATATTTTTTGTTTTTAGACAAGTTTAAAAGAAATTAATATATACAATAGAAATAATTTCTACTAATAATTGTAGAGTTCTGCAAGATCAGATCTTAAAGGATATTTTTGTGTGGTCTATTGCCATTTAGCAAAGAGTTTTGAAATAGGTGCCTGGCTAGCATCGCATGCTAGCCAAGCAAGCAGAGGCTGAGTGAGCACCACAGAATAAAATGTACACAGCACATCACAGATGGCGATACTACCACCATATTACAATAAATAATAATAACCGAGCAAAGCTCGGTCACCCAGGTACTAACTATATTAAATGTCCATGTGAAGCCAAACTACCCTGCTACTCAAATCTGACCAGCACGACGAAGCACCAACAATCCAGCCCGCGAAAGCGGCCAGATCGTAGTATAGTATAACATACTGTAATTTACAGTATGTTGGTACGATGAGCTAGCTAGGTCCTGGCCTTTGGGACTTTTTATTTTTTATTTATTAAATTACAATAATAATAATACATTGTTACATTTCTTATAACACTGTCACAAAAACCTATTTAGGTTTGACCTCGTGGAGTAATTAGTCTGGCCCTTAAGCTAAAAAGTTTGGCGACCCATGTTCTAACTAAGCTATAGTTTTAATCTAAAACGAAAAACTTCCTTTGCTAGATAAAGCATTAGGTAATAAAATATTTTTTTTATTTTTAAAAAATATATCATCTGTCTCATTTATGGTATCATCTTCCTATAATCTGTTTCTTCACATGCAAATCCATGGCAGTCTAAAAATGTGCGGCATGGGGATAACAAATTACTCCATAGAAATACTAACAAACATAAAACTTTGGGCAAAGTATCAAAATCGCTTGGTCATAGCTTCAACACAATATTGTGAACTCGTGAGTTGTCGTTAACGCTTCAGTATGTCTTACTAGTCTGTGAATATACGCAGAGTGCAGATTTGTCATATGGCTCTTAACTAATAATATTTATTTAGCAGCAGTAAATACTAATTGCAACAAAGGCCTTAAGTAAAAACTAGTTTTGACTAGTCAAACGTTTTTACTAAAAACGGGTTTTTACTGTAACATATAGATACCCACCCTCGCTTCGCTTCGGTTTAGTGTGGAATTTGACGCCATGTATATGTTACGGCTAATACCCGAAGTGCGGCTAAACCTAGTTCTAGCCGGCTAAAACTAGGTGTAGCCGATAGCTGTTGGCTAAAACTAGGTGTAGCCGATTTGCTCGCGGCTAATACTAGGTGTAGCCGGCTAAAACTAGGTGCAGCATGGGATATAAAGAAAGTTTTTTCTGTTGTCTGTTAAAAAAAATAACCTCGAAATTTAAGGCTCACGCTCCGCTGCGCTTCGCACTCGCCTTAATTTTCTAACCTAACCCGGGACCTACAGGAGTAAAGCAGATCGGTCACACCTAGTTTTAGCCAACAGCTATCGGCTACACCTAGTTTTAGCCGGCTAGAACTAGGTTTAGCCGCACTTCGGGTATTAGCCGTAACATATACATATAAACTTACCTCTTGAATCACTCTATCACTAAAACCGCATCAAAAGCCGTTGCGTAGTTTTAAACATCTAAGGATACATAGTGACAAACAGCGGGAAGCGACTTTGTTTTAGACTATGTACTGTAGTGAGCACGGTGGCCACCAAACTCGCCTACACTCTACTCCAAAAGTGCGTGGCAAAGCAGCGCCGAGTAGTCAAGTTGAGGTCAACCCTTATGCTCTAGCATAAATCGGCGACTATCCTTAAAAATATATGCGCGTTCAAAAAATGATTGGATTATTGTTAAATCTGTTTTAATATAAAATAATTTATCTAATAAACGTATAAAAGTAGACCGACTATTTTTTCACATTACGTAAATAACCTCTTAAAGTCATAAAATTAAAAAAATATGATTGAAGAAGAAAATTTATTGGCTTACTGAACAAAGCTATGTATTTAAAGATACAAAAACATATTAAAAAATAATAATCAACAGATAATTTTTTCAATAGAAGATATATTGAAAAATGTTAAAAATTGAATTTGAAGTACCTCTAAAATCGAAAAAAGATTGGATTCCTTTACATACTTATTCTAAAACGCACATAAGTACGTATACAGGAAGTGTTTCAGCCCGAGGAAATATTCACAGATAGATATAAGCAATTTTCATATTTAGGTAAAAATACCTAACTTCTCGTTACAAAATTTATTGGCTTATTGTGCATCTGTAATCTGTATTACCTAACTTCATCACATGCCAAATTTCATAGACGGGAGAAATATTCGGAAGTCTCCATACAACAAATATGCTCATTAATTGGACTACTGCGTTCCGTCGCTTTGGGTGTAGTTGTTTGGTTAAAATGGGGAGGAAAAGCGCAATTTTATCCCGATAGGTGGCGTCTGGTCTTTGGTACCCGGCCGCCAAAGAGAATATAATCACTACCCGGCCGCCTCAAAGAAAGTGTCAAAACATATGGGAATCTCTTGGAGTATTGCACTTTTTAATTTTATACTGAGAAAATGCCGCATTGTTATGCATGTAACTTGTAAAATATTGGAGTTCATCGATTTCCCAGTAACAAAAAAAATAGTGGTCAAAAAAATATAAAAAAAATATGCTTTTCCCTCGATTTTCTCCTTTGCTGAGCCTGAGAAACATTATAAATCAAAAGGAATGTTTCATGAATTTGATGAAGCTTCGCCAAAATAAAACAACATTTGAATTATAACAGCTTTGTTCTTTAATATTTCAACCTCAGCAGTTTCTAACATATTTATAACTTGGATGAATTTGATAGGTATATCATACATACATACATACATACATACACTCACGCCTGTTTCCCATGGGGGTAGGCAGAGACTATGGATCGCCACCTGCTACGATCCTTGCACACTTCTTTCGCTTCATTCATATCCATCAATCTTTTCATACATGCCCTGCGGTTTTTGTCACTGCGTACACCAGCCTTTTTTATAATAACCTCTATTTGGTCCGCGTAGGTTTTTCTGGGACGCCCTCGTGCAATCGTTCCTTCCACATTCGCACAGTATATCTCTTTCGTGATTCGCCTTTCATTCATCCTCTCTAAGTGACCAAACCACTGGAGCATTCCTTTCTCAATTCTTGTCACTATATCATCTTTCAGACCACACATTTTGCGAATCACCTCATTGCTCACTCTATCACTCAGTTTTACTCCACATATTTTCCTCAACGATCGCATCTCTACCGCATTTATTCTGCTTTCATTCTTCTTCTGCCATACCCAAGATTCACTTCCATACATCAGTGTCGGTACCAGCACTCCGTTATGAATAGCCATTCGCGCCTTTGCAGAAACGGTTTGGCTACTCATAACCGAGTGTATAGCACCACTCACCGAATTTCCTTTCTTCACTCGTCTTTCTATGTCTTCCTCACTCTTTCCGTCCCTTGTGAACAAACTCCCCAAGTATACAAACTCACGGACTTGTTCCACTTTTTCGCCACCTAACATTACCGTACAGTCAGTCATTTCTTCATCTCTCTCAAACACCATCACTTTAGTCTTAGTTACATTCACTTTCATCCCTTTTCTCACAAAATCTTCATTCATAACCGACATCATTTCCTGCAACTCTTGCGCAGAAGACGCAAGTATAACTTGGTCGTCAGCGTAGAGAAGGCACTTGATTTGAGTCCCATTCAACACAACCCCACAGTCACGTTCTTTCAGACCTTTCATACAACTGTCCAAAAACAGATTAAAGAGCCATGGTGACGCAACACATCCCTGTCTGACACCCCTAGAGATGCCAAACCAGTCAGCAGCGTTGCCAATTTGGCATTTTATATGCTAAATTTAGCATATTTTCGCTCTGTTTAGCATATTATTTATTCATTTAGCATATAGCATATTTTTTAGCATAATGCATAATACCTTAAAAAATAACACTTTTAAGAAAAAAAACTGGCACTGCTAATACAAAGCACGCTTTTGACCGCTTATTTGGTTTATAAATACAAGAGAAATATGTAGGATGGCCTTGTGCAAGGAAAGCTGTGCTTTTTTGTTCTCCAGCAGCAGTTTGAAGCACTTCGAAGCGTTTTGCGTTGCTTTTTAGCATGCTTTGAACTGTTTTGCTAGCTTATTTTTTAAAAATAGTTCTGATGCATCAAATACTGATATTTTGGGACATTTTTTAAAATAAATATAGTCTAGTTTTATTCTTATATATTAAGCTACACAAAGGTATTTTTTATTTTGATCTAGCTTGTATAGTTTTCATATAATATAACAAACGTATTAATTTGGCATATTTTTTAGCACTTTTTTAAATAAACTAGCATATTTTTGGCATTTTTTTAACAGCACTTTAGCATATTTTGTATTAGCCGAGTTGGCAACACTGCCAGTCAGTGTATACGCCGTCAATCCTGACGCATGCACGGGAATCCTCATAGAGAGAGGTATATCAAATATGGAATAAGCCCAATATTGGGGCCAAACAGAGAATTAATAGAATTTTATATGCCAGAGTCATTCAAGAAACTTAGAATAATAAAATAAATATGATAAAACGGTTCGTGTAATTTTGGATGGTACAGAAATTCCAGTACAGAAACCTGAAATTACTATTGCACAGAAGGCATCATCAGGCAACTATAAACACGGAAATTCACACTCAGTTGCTTTGTTAAAATTTAAATCATATGCTTCTAATCTGAAATAAAAAGATTACTTGTAAATCTTACACGAAATTTAAAGAAATGTAATGCTTGTTAGCAATTTTTTGTAAGTTGCTATAAACTTTCTTGCCTGTTGTTTTGGCTTTTCTTTTCCGTAATTCTTCTTTTATATGAGCTAAAGTTAGCATAGAATACATTGTTTGTCCGCAAAACCGAAAAAATACAATCTAAGAAAGTAAAATCACGTAATACACAGTCAAGACAATATAAGCTCAAACTGACAATTGTTCCAAAGACTGAGCGCCATCTGTAATTCACTTTGCCTTCGCCTCCCCATTTAACCCGTTTGGGTTGCATGCAACCAAGCGACGGAACGATCGAGTTGTTTTTATAACCTCTTTAGGTACAAAGTTTTCGTTTTCCACTTGTAATACGGATAATTTAAACCTTCCTTTAATCTAAATCAAATAAAAATCTGTTTTTTGAGTAGAAACCATTAAATTTTTGAAACTTAGACACAAAAACATCAAAATACAAAATAATGTCAAAATGACAATGACATTTTGGTAAGGTAAACGTCAGAGCGTTTTTCAACCATCTATTTTGATGGTTGTTTGGTTGCAACGCTCCAAGCCACGGAACGGATGAAACTACGCTCTGACAGCTGTCAGAGTAAAATTTCACCGAACCACGGAACGGTTAGAGCGCGCACCGGAGTGCGCTCGAGTGCACTCGAGCGAAGCCACGGAACGCACCCTAGCGTATAATCCATTAAATTAAGAAGGTACACAAATACCCTATTAATTTGTGGAATATTTTGTGACTATTTAATTTGGTCGGATATGCGCTAACAGCGCTGTGAGCGTGATTCGGAACGCGGAGTTGGGCTATATTCCGAATCACGATAAAATCGATGTCAGCGCTCACGTTATCTGTCAAACCCATTCAAAATCACCGACTCGGAACGCATTTTAGTGCACTGTCATCGATTTTAGTGTGATTCGGAATGCAGCCTTGACAGATCTTTGGGTGCATTCCAGGCAAGTAACATTATACTTCCAGGATTCCACACCAATCTCTAAGTCCAAAGCGCGTTTTTTGCTCTATACAATCAACAAAAACATCTCAATATTCAACAAAGAAAAACTTATGAGGATTTTGTTTCGCGAAACAATGTTTTGTTGATTGTGAAGGGTAAAACACGCGCTATGGACCCGGTCTTAGATGATCTAGTCACATGTCGAAAGTTTATGTAAATCACTGAGTACAATTCAATTCAATTCAATTCAATATATTTATTGCTTGAAACTGTGTACAATTTTTTGCAGGTTACATTGCAGATTAGTAGGTAACAACAGTATACCCATAACGGGCTTGCAATATTTATCTTATAAACTAAAACTAATACATAAAACTAAAAAATACGAAATATATTAGTGTTTAGATGCGTAGTACTCATCTAAAGTGTAAAATACATTATTGATAAGCCATTTTTTAAGTGCGTGTTTGATTTTTGGTAAATCTAGAGCCTTAATATCTGCAGGTAAATGATTAAATATTTTAATGCCCGTGCTGAAGGCACTTTTATGGTATAAATGGTTATTTATTCTTGGTATGCATAGGTCATGTTTATATTTATTGCGGGTATTGGGACGGGAAGTGATTTTATTAATAAAATAATTCGGATTTTGTTTTACAAAAATTTCAGATTCTAGAATAAAGATGTTTGTCAACGTTAAATAACCTTTTTCCCTAAATAATAATATGTTTCTCAGTGTTTCATCAGAATACATATGATAAATAATTCGTAAACACCTTTTTTGTAAGAGGAAAGTTGACTCAACGTTTACAGAATTTCCCCAGAATATAATGCCATAAATTAACAGCGGATAAACTTGACCAAAATATGCAGCTCTGGTTACATCCACCGATGTTGTTTCGGCTAGTATGGAAAGCGCATAACAGTAACTGGCAATCTTTTGGTTTATTTTTAAAATATGATCTTTCCAATTTAAGTTAGCATCGATGGTAACACCAAGAAAATTAATTTCGTCTACTTCATTTATTTTTGTTCTATTTTCAGATATATCAAGATTGTATGAAAGAGATCGATTATTTCTAAATTGGATAAATTTTGTTTTGGATAAATTAATGTTTAAGTTTATAGATTTAAGCCAGCTAGTAGTAGTTTCTAATACTTTATTTATGTGATTTTCAAAGGTGGTTTTATTTCTATATTTATCTGGAATAAAAATAGTAGCATCGTCTGCAAACATGACACATAGGTTCTCAGTGATATTTGGCAGTTCATTCACATATACTAGAAACAGAAGGGGTCCAAGGATGCTACCTTGTGGTAATCCCAAAGTGACATGTTCAGTACTAGATTGGATCTCTTCAAATGTCTTACTATTTTTATTATATGAATCAATTACTGTAAGTTGTGTTCTGTCTGTAAGGTAACTTTTAATAAGTTTTAAAGCTAGACCTCGTACATCTAGGTTTTCTAATTTCTGGAGAAGAATATCATGACTTACGCAGTTGTAACATTGTTGTATTCTATGGAATTGACTAGTCTTCGACACGTAATTTATTATTATTTAGATTTTATGGCTTATTTTTAAGTTAGCGAACGAATAGAAAAGTGGTCATTTTAGTAGCCCCCTGACCATAAGGTACCTTTTCTCGTGGGATATCCCGTAACACAAATTGACAAAAATGTGAACCGTTGTTGAATCCAAAATATTGTTGTTATTCATTTGATTTGCACCAAAAAGCTTAAGATCGAAGTACACATATTGCCCCACAAAACCCCACCCAACCACCCAACTTCATAAGAAGTTGTTTAATATATGCGTACATTCTTTCGAGTAAGTTTTTCTGCAGATTTGAATATTTAATTTGTTTTAAGGTTTTTGAAGGAGGTTTTGTTTAAATAACTTTTCATTTTAAAGTTTTTTGTAGTAGGTATATTTAGTGACGATATTATCTAAGTTACAATACCATTATGTCAACGGCTCATCACCTTTTACAAAATACTGTTTTCCCGACGCAGGGGGTTTAATTGTTGAGAAGTTCTCCTGGTACTTCACTATCAGCTCCAGTTCACCATAATATGCATTATTTTATAACGAACATAAATAGCCTAGCAACCAAATTCGAGTACTTAAACTTGTCGCACCAGTAAAACCTTAGTTAGAGCATTCAATTGGTTTAATGCTCTAACCCCGGTCACTCACATTCGCGCAAATACGTGAACCCACAAGTGTAGGATGGACATTCGAAGACATTCGCGAATGATTTTCCATACAAAATTGAAAACATTCATACAATGTACGAACCGAAACACTTAGTAGAGTCTGGCCAACGAGTCGTGTCATCTAAAACGAGCGGCAAATTTAAAATTTCGAATCTTAATTTACTCAAAATACTGCGAAATATCAATTTTGTCTTAGTAACATACACCTTGACAAAAATCCAAGCTAAAACAATTTAATGAAAGACTAAAATTTATATTTCGCAGTATTTTGAGTGAATAAAGTTTCAAAATTTTAAATTTGCCGCTAGTTTCAGATGACACGACTCGTTGGCCAGACTCTATTGAATAAATCCGATGATCATCTATGGTCTTCATCATCAGTTTCACTTCACCAAAATGGTACTTTTCATAAGCAAATGCAAATGCACAAGCTACAAGAAAATACCAAAATCGCAATAGGTGTGCCTATAATATTTGAAGAGTTCCCTTGATTTCTCCAAAATCCCATCTTTAGATCCTGACTTTATAACAACAGGACCAACTTGGAAGTATGTGGTTTCAAACAAAAAAATATATTTCAAATCAACCCAGCCGTCTTCGAGTAACATACATAAAAAAAAAAGATTCTAACGAACCAAGAAACTCCTCCTTTTTTGAAGTCGGCTAAAAAGGCGCCAATGTGTGAACGCTGAGCCAACGCGCGCACCAAGATCCTTTGATGTATGCACGAAAAGCCGATAACATTCGGTTCGCCGGCCAAAGTTTGGCGCCAACTCTCAACGAACGACAAGAAGGTTTGGCCCAACGCACTCGGCCAATGCGTTGACACAATGTGTGTATACAGAGGGCCTAGTACGAGTTGTGTTTCTCACCTCACTTTGCGAATAGTATCGAGTGAAAGAGAGGAAAACATGCGAGTGAGTGAACGAGTGAAAGAGAGAAAACGATAGTTTACTATTCGCAAAGTGAAGTGAGAGCAAAAAACCAACTCGTACTAGGCCCTCAGGCCACTTTAAAGGCACTCTTTGGAATGCACCCACTTTTTGTCGAGTTTCTTTCTTTCTACTCATGCTACTCTCGGACTTTAGCTAGGCTAGCTAGTCTGTGGGAAAAAAAAATAGTTAAAAGTTTTTGTTATTCACGAAAAGGTAGGTGAAAGTTCAATTTAATTATATTTTAAATTATTCACTGTCTAATGTGTAGTTTAGAATCGATTTAAATGATTTATTAATGTTTATTTGTACCAAATGTAAGTAACTACGTTTTTTATATTGTAATTTTATTTCTTTCCAACTGGATTTTTTTGAGTAAGTTACGATAAAATCAAGTTCCTAATCAACAAGTAATAACTTTCGATAAATTCAAACAATGTTCCCCAACTTATTTCAAGGTTGATGCGATATTGTTTGTACAAAAGAGTAAAAATTATGTTAACCAAAACAGCACAAAATATAACCTCTTTTATCAGCTGTAACCTGATATTACATAATGCAGGGGCAGGGGGCAATATAATAATATCATTATCATACCATCATCTTAATAAAAATAATAACTATTATAAACTCAAATTTTAAATTAATGATTAAAAGATATTTTGTTTTTTACTTCTAACACCATAACACTAACTACTTTCTGAATTAAATTGGTAATGTCATTTCAGATGTTTAAGTGTGGCATAAATTTCTCCAGGAGTACTTCAGTGTATCTGAAGCGCACAATGTGTTCCCAAGAACCTGATGTTCTATTTGAAACGTTAAATAATGCAGGCATCATTACATTGAACAGACCAAAGGCTTTAAACGCACTAAACACTTCAATGGTCACAAAAATGCTGCCACAACTCCAGGAGTGGCAGAGCCAAAAATCATTAGTCATAATCAAAGGTGCCGGGGAAAAAGCATTTTGTGCTGGAGGTGACGTTAAGTCAGCCATCGACAGGGTCGAGGGGCCAAGATTTTTTAGGGCGGAATATACCGTAAATTATCTGATTGGCAACTATAAAATTCCATATATAGCTTTTATCAATGGCATAACTATGGGTGGTGGATTAGGTGTCTCTGTCCACGGAAGGTATAGAGTGGCCACAGAGAAAACAGTGATAGCGATGCCGGAAACAAAAATTGGTCTGTTTCCTGATGTGGGTGGATCTTATTTCTTACCGAGGCTAGAAGTTAACTTAGGACTGTACTTAGGTTTAACCGGTAAGCATGTTTGAATCAAGTACCAAATACCATTGTATGTATGAAATCCTATTTCTAACGGAGAGGCTTAAATCTAGCAGTACTAGATTGAAAGAAGTGTCGGTGAGAATTGTGAGAATATATAATTAATGAGTACTTATATCGTCAACCATGGTATTATATTTTTTATTGACAATTGTCAATGAAGTAATGGAAGATCGAGACACGACATTACAAGTTATAATGATTGATATTTCAGGTGATAGATTAAAAGGAAAAGACGTTGTGAAAGCTGGCATAGCCACCCATTTTGTTCCAAGCAAGCGACTTTATGAACTAGAACTACTATTATCACGGTGCACAAGTGAAGCGGAAGTCAGCTCACTGCTGGCTAAGTTCCACGAACCGGCCGAGGAGTTCTCCTTGGCCGAGCACATCAAACACATCAACTATTGCTTTGCCGCTTCTACTATCGAAGAGATCATTGAAAGACTAGAAAAAGTGCAAAATGATTGGTCAAAGAAAACTTTGGAGGTAAGAAACAATTTATGTGGTAATATAACTGTACTTTGTATGTATAAGAAACAAAATAATTTTGTTCTAAATTAAAGGATTTCTGCCTTCAGAGTAAGGTGTGTGTGATGCATTGGGTGTGATTTTATTAATATTTTTGTTTGATTATTTTGATTAAGGGATATTTTTAAATAGGGGACTGGAAATAATAAAGAGCGACCGGTAATGGGATACTTATAATATACTAAACCTGGCAGCGGTTTATTTTGTTGGCGACAAAATAACTAACGGGCTGTCGCCCGTAAATAAATAACGAGATTACAAAAAATATGTAAGACGAGCAACTACATGTGGGAGATAAATAATTTAAATGAGTGACAAAAATACTGAGTGGGCGACTATTATACCAAGTAGGTAACCTGATTAAGCTGCCCAACATGGTATTTTTGTCACCTCGATTATGTTAATAATAGCCTTTTATCCAAAGATTTTATGAATAAATATATATTTGTGTTTTGTGTGCCCAACGGTTGTCGCCCAAATAGAAATTTGGTCGCCGGTTCTGAATCACTCAGTTAGTATTTCAGTACCTACCTATGCTATATTCAGTATTTTTGATATTCAAAATGGGAATTTATTGTAACCCAATTTAATACTACCCTTTTATTAAATTGATCAGTAGGTACCTACTAATATGATCAATGATTATGGTGTGTACAGACGCTGCACGGGATGTGCCCGGGCTCGCTGAAGATCACGCTGCGCGCGCTGCAGCGCGGCGCGCAGCTGCGGCTGGGCCAGTGCCTGCAGATGGAGTTCCGCCTCGCCTGCCGCGCCACAATGAACCACGACTTCCCCGAAGGTACGCCCGACACAGCGCCGTTAATATAAACTTTACAGAAGTTCCACTCGGTACAAACGATTATTAGCATTATTAGCATTTGGTCGGATTCGCAAAAGGTTGGATTCTCATTTCACCGGAAGACAGTCATAAAGTAAAGTTTATTTGATTAGCACTTGGTCGGATTCACAACAGGTCAGATTCTCATTTTGTGGTTTTTCCAACCTAGACTATTTTCAGTTCGGTAGCAGTTACTGAGGAAAACGAACCAAATGATAATACTATTTTCAAATATGGCCAGAGCCGAGGTTCTGTGTAAAACGCACAGACTTGTTGTTTTGTGGCGTCCGCCATGGCTTAGCACGATCGGCCCGCAATCGCTGTGGCTAGAAACTATCGCTCAGCGAAGGATCTATGTTTTCAAAACGGGGGTGCAGAAGGCAATTTGCTGCCCTCTAGGAAACTTTTTAACAAATCCCCCCCTCGCCCCGTGCCTAGGGTTACCATCTACTAGTACGAGCGGCGACCGTAAGATTGCCTACGTCATCTGATACCACGATCAAACCCATGGAGAATGATCAGAAAAGTGATGCTTAGCTTAGATCAATCAGTCTGCCAAAGCTGAATTGGCCGGAACCATAAAAAAACGGGCCACTTCCGGTAAAAAAATATAGGGGTCACTTACGTCATTTGATACCGAAATAACACTAATGGCATCAGTTACCCGCTCACTGGTAAAGACAAAAAAACGTAGTCTGCCAGTTCTTATATGGCCGGAAGTACTTGGCAGACGGACTCAAAGGTGTCGAATTGGACCCCTTCGCCTACGTCATCTGATACCACGATGAAACCCACGGAGAATGATCAAAAAAGTGATGTTTAGCTTAGATCAATCAGTCTGCCAGAGCTGAATTGGCCGGAACTATTAAAAAACGGGCCACTTCTGGTCGCCAAGAAGGAGTCATTTATGCCATTGCCATGCCATTAGTATTATTTCGGTATCAAATGACGTAAGTGACCCCTATATTTTTTTACCGGAAGTGGCCCGTTTTTTTATGGTTCCGGCCAATTCAGCTTTGGCAGACTGATTGATCTAAGCTAAGCATCACTTTTCTGATCATTCTCCATGGGTTTGATCGTGGTATCAGATGACGTAGGCAATCTTACGGTCGCCGCTCGTACTATACGTAAAGGAGAATGCCTGTTTAAGATGCACAAAATGCCTGTTTTTCTGAAAAATGCCTGTCTACACTTAAAAAACCAGTCAAGAGCAAATCAGACTCGCGCACCGAGGGTTTTCGTACCATCATAATAAATACACTGCAGTGTAGATTAATAAAATTATTATTGCAGTTTTAGGTCAGCGCTACCTCTTGACCGATAGTGGCACTAATGTATTTTTTCTTAGGTCATCGCCATCTGTTGACCGGTAGTGGAACTAATGTATTTTTTGTTGATAATTTCAAAAAAGTGTGCTATATTGACGCATCGTTTTATTTTTCCTGTAATCTTTACATAAACTACTATCAAATAGAATTATTTCAGATTTTTCTCTTTGCAAACTTCGGGGATTAAGGGGGGAACAGTATTTTTTTTACATTTCCCATCATAAGTTGAAAAATATTGAAAATGTGCAAACTTTTTCATATAATACCCCACATGCATGCCCTAGTAGCCCCTTTAAAAAAATTTAAGAACCCTTTTCAGTCCTTAGTGTAAAAAAAAAATCTGTCTTATTTGCAAAATAGTTGGGCAAACGTCATCTTAAACTATTCCAAATTTCAAGTTGACACCCTTAGTAGTTCTCAAGATATCCAGCTGTGATGTGAGGTGACAGACATGCAGACAGACTGAGTCACACCATAAGGGTTCCTTTTTTACCATTTGGTACGGAACCGTAAAAAAGGCCGCGCAGCGCGATTTTTAGTCTGTTTTGTCTCCTGACCTCACAAATCTTGTTAAATATATGTGTGTTTTGTCCGGGCGGACGGGCAGCCGGCCGCAGGCTTGCGTGCGTGATTGCAGCATGTTTCATTGAGACCCGCGAATTGCAAAAAATGTCTGTCTCAGCTTAGCCCCGGCCGCACGCCTGTTTAAGCCGAAAATGCCGGTCAAATGCGGCAAATGCCTGTCATTAGCACCGGTTACAAACAGCGAGACAGGCTGGTGCAGTGGAGTAGCCCAGCCACTGGCAAGTCTCGCTGGCCGGTGGCCGCCCCCTAGTCTTCGCCGCCCGGGGCAAGTGCCCCCCCTCCCCCTAGGTCCGGACCGGCTATTGCTAGAGTCCGGCCCCCTGTACCTTGATTACGTAAAGCTGTTGCTAACAATTCTCGATTGAAATCGATTGAAAGCGCGATTGCATTGCTGCTTTAAGTAAGATAGTTGGCACATTGGTTCTTAACTAAAGCAGCAATGTAACTGCGATTTCTGTCAGAGTTGATTGCAACAAAATTACAAAATCACCCCCCAGATAATGTAACTTTGTTTCAATCAACTCTGACAGAAATCGCAGTTACATTGCTGCTTTAGTAAGAACCAATGTGACAACTATCTTACTTAAGCAGCAATGTAACTGCGCTTTCAATTGATTACGATCGAGAATTGTTAGCAACAGACTTACGTAATCAACGGGTGGGGGTTAATTGTTTACACTGACGTCCATTATACAAGTACGCTGGATGGACCAGGCATCCGTCACTCGCCCATACCTACCACGATAAGTACCTACAGCGCGCGACAACTTGAAGTTGCAAAATCAGTCAGGGTTGCCGCCGCGCTTGTGAGTATACGCGTGCGTTATTCTGTGCCTCTATGACGGTTAATCGATCATTATTCATTGCTCCCAGCACTGTACCGTACACTATTATAATTTATAAATTATGGAGAATCGTAATACTAATAATTGTTGCGTGGACGGCTGTCGCAATAAACAGAAGGATTCAAAGTTTTCATTTACTGAAAGATTATATTAGGCAAAAAAAAATATGTTGTTCATTTTACTCATAATTTTTATGAGTACTTACCTATTTTTGATAAGTAGTTGTAACAACTACCTATTATAATATGTAGGAAAGCGTGTAGTTATAGCTTATATTCAGAGGTGGGTCGTGAGTATTTTTTCCTGATCAAATTTCCTAAGTAGGTACCTACCTAATTCTTTTTTTAGCGAATTATACCTACTTAACTAAATACCTACATTTCTGGATTTAAGGATTCCGTAACCGGTTCGTACCGCAACAGTATGGTGGCAGTGGCATAAAAACTGCCTTAAATTCAACATATAGTCTAATGTGGCGTTAACTGTACATCTAGCCTAGGTTTATTTGAAACGTTTTTTTTTCACATTTAAGTAGGTACACATTATAACCACAATACTTGTAATGAAGTATTTAATCCTTCAAGCACAGAAAATGAGACAATATATTTTCCATTGTTGTGTTGTGCGGGGCCCGATGGGGCCGCTCGAGCGTTGAAGGATTAGAAGAAGACAACCCTGAAGTTGTTGGAAGAGGTAAGAGCTACGCGATAGAAAGAGACGCAACCTGTAGGTGAATATAACTGTAGGCAAGGAAGCGATGTGTGACCTAAATTGCACTTTATTGTGTCTGAGAAAGAGTCGCTATTTATTTAAATGACTATGCGGAGTGAATTTTCTGTACTTTGTACTATTATGTATTCTGTGGCTGGACAGGCTATTGTCATGAAATGACAGCAATTTTTTGTACCGATTTGAAAATCGCCATATTGGAACTTGGTGTACTTGGAACTAATTAGTTCCAGTGTATACTCACTACTGCCATAGTATAGAATCTACTGCTCTCAGCGCCAATATGGTGATTTTCAAATTGGAACAAACGATTGGTGACGTTCGCCTGTCCAGCGTACTTGTATAATGGACGTCATTCAGTTGCTTTCATTTGACAGACGTATGTGACACATTGTTACATTTATTTGGTAGGTAAGTTTTTATTTTTGCCAAAAAGAAGTATTAATGTATAACATCCTGAAATCGATGGCATTGCGATAGATTTTGAAATTAGACAATAGATGGACTGGTACTTTTGCCGTAAAACACCAGGTAGGTGAGGTGTAGGTATAAAACACCTTCAAATCTGTATATGTGCTCGCGTAGTAGTATGTTATGGGTCATCCATCAATCATCATCTTTATTCATCGATATCGATTCGATAAGGAAGGTGTAAAAGCAGGGGCATTAAATGGCTCCTGCTAAAGTCAATTTAGTGTAATGCCGGCACTACATATTCGCCCATCGTCGGCACAATTTATCGTACGTTGCAATATATAATAGATTGCTGGTTTTCTGACGGACAGATGCTTGCAGTACATCAGTAAGCTTTAATCTATGTCGACCCGCGTGCGTGTCCCGCTTAACACAGCGGACGCCCTCAAAGAGGTTCTTTCAAAAGCATCAACGTACGATAAATTGTGATAAAATGCCGATGATGGGTGCATATGTAGTGCCGGCATAAAGCGAATATAGTTTAATATTGTTGGCAGGCGTGAGAGCCCTCTTGATAGACAAGGACAACGCGCCGCAGTGGAAGCCGCGCACGCTGGCCGACGCCGACGACGACTACGTCGAGGGCTACTTCAAGCGGCTGCCCGAACACGAGGAACTCAAGTTCTTAGACGCCAAGATTTAAACATAACTCATCACTGGCTGTTTTAAAATCAACTAAAAGCCAGCGAACTAAAATCTATGGAATAAGCATTCCGCTCAAAAAATGGCACCGCTTGAAAAGTACAACTAAGTGGATAGAGCTAAAAATGCTGGCATATAATTATGCAGCACAACGCGTTTGAATACTGGTTGCTTATTAGCGACCATAATTTGAATACTCATAGATATTGTCTAAGCATAACGAAAAAATAACATACCTACGTTTTTTCTGCATCTTTTTACTGCCTTTTTTGTATCTTTTACACCATTTGACTATAAAGAACGTCATCACCACATAGTATAAAACAAAGTCGCTTTCTCTGTCCCTATATCCCTATGTATGCTTAAATCTTTAAAACTATGCAACGGATTTTGATGCGGTTTTTGTTAATAGATAGAGTGATTCAAGAGGAAGGTTTATATGTATAATACATGGTGTCAAATTCCACACTACACCGAAGCGAAGCGAGGGCGGGTCGCTAGTTTCTAATAAACTTTCTATCTTTTCTCTGCAATACAAACTGCAATGTATTGAAAAGAACACTAACGTCAGTCACCGGGTCAGTCACCGGGCTGGTCCGACTGAACTACTTTTTCGGCCCCGTGGTGCCATTTTTTAAGCAATATTTGTTTGCAATTACACTTCCATAGATTTTAGTTCGCTGCCAAAAGCTGCTGTCTAAACCAGCGGCTCCCGAATTCTTTTGACTACGGCACCCTTTTTGGTTTACTGTTTTTAGGCGGAAGTCTAGCTTAAGTAAGAACTAAGCTAACTGTACCATATTTTTTTACATGAAATCAGACCATATTGAGACTTTTTGACTTGGTGTTCACATCTTGTAAGAATAGTTTGATAAGCACTTTTTAAGATAATTTTCTTGAATTTTCGCGGAACCTCTGAGAGCCCCTTACGGAACCTCAGGGTTCCGCGCAACACCATTCGAGACCAGCTGGTCTAAACTAATCGTTTTCCATATTTACATCATATTATGAAAATCTTTGAATGAGCTAAATCTATGTTGAAAACTTGAAACTTAAATTAACTCTTAGTGTTTTAACTCTAAATAGTTATCTATGAATGCACAATACGATTAAAGAAATGAATTCCTTATTAATTTTATCACAATACGTTAAAATCACGTGATTACCGATTCATCTATAAGTCTACATCCAGTACTATGACTGTGTTTTTTAGGGCATTTGTATCAATCGTAAACTATTTCTAATTGGGACCACAGTTATTATTTAAGTAGGTAATGAAGTTGAATTCGAAATGCATCAGCTGTACTTTAAGGTAATATTTGCATTTTATATTGGATTAATTAATGTCAACTGACTATTAATGATCAATTTGATCATGCAATAGATTGTTATAAAAAAACTTTAGACAAGCATTATTGTTAAGTCGATCGAGTCCATTTACATTTAATATTTTTCACTTTTTATAACATTTTTTTATAATTTTACTACCAGATTTTTGTACATTCGTTACATGGGCATTGTCCTTGCCCGTGTACCCATTTTTGGAAAGCAACCCGTTGGCTTTTGTGAAAAATATTTTTCAGGTCTCGAAAACAGTTGTAAGACAATATGTTGTGGCCAATAAACTAAGATGCATTTATTTTATACGGTTTTTGTAAATAGCGTATACAAAAAAAATGCAAAATGTAATTTTGTAGTTTTGTAAATACCTCCCTATATTCTCATCGACACACTGAATCGTGTCACCCTGTGATTGGTTGAGAAAAAAAATCACTATCAGTAACAGTGTGACTCGATGCGAATTATTATTCTCATCCAGTAACACTGGTACGCCTATAGTGTGACACGTTCGGAAAAAAAATCGCATTGAGTCACACTGTTACCCGACGCGAATTAACATTCGAACGAGTCACACTATACGTGAACCAGTGTTACTAGATGATAATAAAAATACGCAACGAGTCACCCCTGTAACTCGTTGCGAATATTTTTCTCACCAGTCAGTGTGACACGATTCAGTTGTCACTCAATGAGAATATAGGGTTACTAGATGAGAATAAAAATTCGCATCGAGTCACAATGTTACCTGATGCGATTTTTTTCTGAATGTGTCACATACACGTATCAGTGTTACTGGATGAGAATAAAAATTCGCAACGACTCACCCCTATTACTTGTTCAGAATTTTATTCTCAACCAGTCACAGTGTGACACGATTCAGTGTGACTTGATGAGAATATAGGAATACCTCTAGTTAGATGCTAGAAACCGAGCCTCTGGCTTTCCGAGATAGTTGTTTGTTTGGCGTTACTAATAAGTAAGAAAGTTTCCAAATTTTCCAAAGTAGGCTCGGTTTCTTTACTGCCAAGAATATATTTTTTTACTCGATGACTGAAATAACTCGAACTGCATCTGCAAGTCACTTGCTTTTAAGGTCTCTACCCATGCCCACTACGACGTACCATACCATGGTCGTGCTAGGAACGTGTCAGGAAAAATAATATTCTTTGTATAGTAAAAGTATGAGACTTCCCATTAGACCGCTTCGTCACCGGCCATGTACGTAGCGTGCCATCCACGGAGCGTCAAAAATTGTCGGCGAGAATATTTTGCCGGTGCTGACACGTTCTATGACCGTTATGAAAGTGAAATGAAACTGATTCCTATCGGTTTTGGATGTTGCATACGGGCACCGTACGGGTTGCATACGGGCATCATACGGGTTGCTTACGGGCACAGAACGCCGTCGATCCGTTTCAGTGGGCATAGTAGAGCGTATCGTGAATCGTGATGCTTTTCGTGTCTGATACGTTCCTAGCACGGTCATGGTATGGCACGGTGTAGTGGGTGAAGACCTTAATGAGGATGAAACATAATATTAAGAGTAAGTTTGATGCGAAATGTGATATATCGTTGAGTCTGCTATATTGAATGATGTTTTAAAATATACTTTTATAATCGAACTAAAGTTTTTTCATTTGCTGCAATTGCTGTTCTACTTCTAGTATATCACTGAGAAAACAGTATACGATGATTTGACAATCTGAAACAAAATAGAGCATGCTGTAATTATGTAAAGTAGCTTACGATCTTTGCGCCACTGTGCACAAAATATTTTATTGATTACGATTTTTGCATGCTATTTTTATACATATATAAGTACTGGTTTATTATGAAGGCACATTGCTTTTTATTGCCGAATTGCGAGAAGGTTTGGATTCGATGCCCGCCAAAGTAGTAAAGAAAAAAGTTGTAGTAGATAGATAGATAGATAGATAGATAAATTGTTTATTTGTTGCAATACACATAGAAACATCTGGTAGGTACAAGAATAACATATACGAAAAAAAGAATGAAAACTTAACTAATGGTAGTGCGGATGTGCCTATGTGCAGCAGCAGCAAACAGGGTCTAGACTCGGTGTAATATTTCGCCCGTGGGATAGGCGAAACGCCGATTTTCAGTCTTCACCCTAACTAACCTAAAGGGTGGACGGGAAATATAATCGAGAAGCTCGTACAGTACAGTACAACCCGCACGGATAAAGAATGGAATCAGAAATGGTGTCGCTCATCCCTTCTCGCTCGCACACTAAACGCCATACCTATCGCTCTCTCAGTCACACTCGTTGTGGTAAGCGCGGTGAGCCGCCATTTTCAATCCCATTCTTTATCTGCGCGGGTTACACATAATATAAGTATTGATAACGGCTTCTTGTTCTTACTTGGTGAAGTTTCAAGAAAGATTAAAAAGCTCAAAATTACTTACCGACACATAAGATTGATATGACAGTGGAACTATGCCGAGAGCCCATATTACCACCGGTTTCTGGGAATAAATGAGATCATTTTTATCAACCAATCAAAAATGTTCGTCGTACGGTCGTACGATAACGACTAAATTCTAGGCCGATCAAAATCAATTGCGCGCTTACTCAGTTTGCTCCTTGGAGAAGGATGTAAGGTTCAAATATTTTTTATTAAGTAGAGTATGAGAGGAGTTTTTTATTAAGTAGTGAGCTCGGTGGCGCAGTGGTTAAGCGCCTGGCCCAGCGATTGCGGAGGTTAGGCAACGTTCGCAAGGGTCGGTCATGGGATGGGTGACCAAAAATTTATTATCTTGAGATCCTCCGTGCTTCGGAAGGCACGTTAAGCCGTTGGTCCCGGCTACATTTGCAGTCGTTAACACCCATCAACTCGCATTGGGCTCGCGTGGTGGGTTATGGCCCGTCATGGCCCGTCCTCCTTATCCACCCATAAGGAAGGCCTGTGCCCCGACAGTGGGGACATAAAAATGGCTGATTGACAAGTAGAGTATGTATCGTATCTATGCCTGCGCGACGGCGAGCGCCACTAGGTGGCGCAGCGGGGCGGCGGCGGAGGAGCGGCACGCGTGCCACCCCGAGCAGTAGGTACATGGCGGTGGCCAGCGCCGCCGACTGTGTGTATCGTACCTGGGGCCCTATTTTTGAATCGCTCGGCTGGCGTCGAGCGCTCGTTTCTACTGATTTTCGTTCGACAGCTCATACATTTGTCGAACGAAAATCAGTAGAAACGAGCGCTCGACGCTAGGCGATCGATTCAAAAATAGGGCCCCTGTGCCTGCGCGACGGCGAGCGCCACGAGGCGGCGCAGCGGGGCGGCGGCGGCGGGGGCGCGGCACGCGTGCCACCCCGAGCATTACATGGCGGTGGCCAGCGCCGCCGATTGTGTGTATCGTACCTGTGCCTGCGCGACGGCGAGCGCCACTAGGTGGCGCAGCGGGGCGGCGGCGGGGGAGCGGCACGCGTGCCACCCCGAGCAGTAGGTACATGGCGGTGGCCAGCGCCGCCGACTGTGTGTATCGTACCTGTGCCTGCGCGACGGCGAGCGCCACGAGGCGGCGCAGCGGGGCGGCGGCTGGGGTGCGGCACGCGTGCCACCCCGAGCAGTACATGGCGGTGGCCAGCGCCGCCGACTGCAACAACACTCAATACATTAGTATGGCAACACACTGAATTTAGGAAACGGGGGCCCTACCGCCCAACTCAAAGCGATAGCCAAAGCGATAGCTAGATTCTATCCGTCCCTGTCATATCATAACACGATGACAAGGACGGACTTTGACTGGCTTTGGTTTATGACGTCAGTGCACTGTGCATAACCACGTTCGAAAATTCAAAGGCTAGGAAGAAGCCGAAGATGGAGCGGGCTTGCCGAAGCCAAAGCCTATTCATTCGATGAGCTTTGCTTGCGGGAATAAATACGCAGGCAGAGAATCCCATTCCTTGGCTGAGCGCATTATAAAGGAAGATGAAAAGCGCTTTGTACGTGCATAGATAAATAGAGATAAAAACCTGCCTGGACGAACGATGGTAGAACAGGGATGGCGGAATGAGCTCCTCAAGAACACACTCCGAAGTAACTATAAAATGTACCTAGAACACTAGTAGACAAGCTACTCTACGAGGCGGTGGGCATAACTGTGAAGCTTGGTTTTTAATAGCTCACTCACTATCCCCTATAAGATTTGTGGCTCTGTGTTCCACCGAGTAACGTATTCGATCAGGAGGTATTAGTAGTATGGTAGGGCACATTTCGAGCCCTGGCTATACACTTATTTTAAATATTGATGTGTTACGGCAGTTTTACCTCTCACTGCCGGTCGATATCAATTCTTTAGGCAGTAGTTGAGGGCTCTGGGTGAAGTGACATTGTGCATTTTGTGAACCTATCTGATTAGTTGTTCTCACCTCCACCGTAGTGTCTCCCGCGTTGCACATGAAGAAGCCGGTGCCGAGCAGCACAGCGCCCCCGGTCGTCACGATGGGGGCCATGTTTGTCACCGTGCGAGCCTCCATCGTCTGACAACACATCAAATATGCCTTATGTGATACTATCCGATTGGAAGTCTTAAGGTATGATTCCGATCTCGGCAGCAAGCAGCAGTGCTGCCGCAGCACTACTGGTCCCCATACACTCTCTATAGGTTTATAGGAGATTACATTCCGAGCTCGGCGGCAATGCAGCCGCAGCACTGCAGTGGCAGCACTGCTGCGCGGCAGACCAGTAGTGAGATCAGAGTGTCAAGTATCGGTATAAAATCATAACATTGCGGCCGCAATAGCGGCACAACAACAACACATCATCGTTGTCTTCTTCCTTTTCCAACAATATACTTAAAAGTTGGTCATCAATCGACATCCTGTCAACTCAAAGCAACTAAATGACTATATATAGGTAGGTACAACATCGCATCACCACGAACAGCGCAACACTGCAGCTTTGCTCGGAATGGGAGCGGCAGGCAGCACTGCTGCCGAGATTAGAATCATACCTATAAGGGCTCGTAGATTTTAGTTTTTAGTTCTTGATATTGATTTTGACTTCATGCCCCTTAGCAAGACCACCGAAAGACGATAATATCGCGTGATATAAGTAGCATTTTATCGACCCGTCAAAATCCATTGACTTGAGAGTTAAACGTGATAAATCACTATATGATATCACGTTTCGGTGGTCATGCTAGGGGGACATAACTACACGCGTCATGATGAAAGACTAGATAACGAAGTTATTCCAAAGGGTTCCCTTATTCGTTTTTAAACTGCAACCCTAAAAAGCAAGTGCTTATTATTAGGACTTACCATCATTTGAACCATCACCATCACCAGCACCGACACGTTGATGAGGATTTGACCGCTGAACATGAAGCCAAAAGAATCTTGGAACTTCTTTGTGCACCTACAAGGACCATTATCACTTTGAAGAAACTCACTTAGTATACCTACAGCATAATTATATGATGTCTTTGAGTTTGATTAGTGGCTATGAACTGCTACAAGATAAAGGACCTGTTACTAGCAAACAAGATTCTTCAAGGGAATATCATATAAGGCCACATCATCTGCTAGGTAAGTGTCTACCAAGTACTTAATCACTTTCAAAAGACTGTTACCAAAACTGAAAAGAAGTTTGGTTTTTCGGATTGATTCGGGAGCTTTAAAATTACAATATTCGGTAGGTGCTTGTTGATTATTTGAAGCTTTTGGTTGTGATGTGTGTTGAGTAGTTAACCCTTAATTTGGCACAGGTTTTGAATGTTGAGTTCCATCAAAAGTTATATATATATGTGATACTAGGGTACTCTAAGGTGTAAAAAAAATAAGAAAAAAAATCACATTTATTCAGGTTTTCAGGAAACCAATGTTCATCACAATGAACATTGCCAAATTAGTACAAAAATAATAAAAACGGTTTATATTGAATTTAAATTATTTATTTTGTATAAAAACTTAACAAAATGCTCTTTTCATAAAAAGTTTAACCACCGCCATGATTAATGAGCTCCCCTTCATCAGCTAGGCGTGTTTCTTTATCAATTCCATAGTTACAACCCTCGCATACTACTATGTCAGTCGTCCTCTCAGGGCACAGTAGCTTAGTTTCAAGATCCAGACATGTTCGTACATTCCATGCTCTATATGTCATATTTGTAATTTCTTGATTATCATCTTGTGACTTCGAACAGGCAAGCTGGGATTGCTTCGAACAGCCGCGATCACTACATTCCATTTCTGATGTAGGGAAAGGTACTACCACTTCATACCTTTGGGGTATGGAATGGTAGTACCTTGGGCTAAACTAATGTAAGCAAAATAAAACTCATAATCACATACATAACAAAAAAACAGACAAAATAGTTATGATTCAACATTAATACTTATTTGGCATTGTTCACTGTGATGAACAAATGTACTTTCTAGCGTATTTGGCAATGTTCATCACGATGAACATACATGTTTTGCGAGATGTAAAGCTAAGGAAATTATATAAAAACGCATAATGCACACAGGAAAAGTTCAAACAGGACTTTGTTTAATTAGTAAAAGCAATAAATTATTCAGATTCTTACTTAAACCCAAAAAAAATATTTCTATTTACCGGGTGAAGAATCGAAATTATAAAAGCCGCCGACATTTTGCCTTGAAAGTGACACTTAGAGTTTTGCCAGTCCTCTAAAATATTTTCCCCTTAGTAAATCTACTATCTAACTTTACAAATGAATAAAAAGAATTTGTAAATCACTTTAATTTGTGAAGATATATTTTTTTTCTTAACTATGTTCATCACAGTGCACAAAATCAAATTAAGGGTTAAATACTGAACTTCTTATTAAGCCTATCTATCACATATATTATATAGGTACCTACAACACCTGGTGGAGTATTTGAAATCAGATGAGTGTTTCGGAGATTATCTCCTACATAATAATACACTTACTACCTAGTACCTACCTGTAAACTAGTCCCACTAGGTCATGTCCTCATTAGGTCATGCAATTTTTGTTCATACACATTATTCCCAT
Organism: Agriphila tristella; assembly: GCA_928269145.1. Classification (NCBI taxonomy): domain Eukaryota; kingdom Metazoa; phylum Arthropoda; class Insecta; order Lepidoptera; family Crambidae; genus Agriphila; species Agriphila tristella. The sequence continues at coordinate 150,862 of OV743440.1, read as the reverse complement.
TTAGTCATGCCTAACGAATTTTGTGGATGGTGCAATGCCACAGGGTAAAAACTATTCAGTTTGAAGTTACGCTGATTTTTTTCTATGAATGCATAGGCAGGCATGCATGCATGAATTATTTACATAGGTTAAATACAAATTAATTAAAACATTTATTTTGCTTTAATTTTATTAAATACCCTTGTTATTCAACCAAAGTACCAGGGTAGCATTGATTTAGAGGAGATTAACTTTATTAAACATTTTTTAATATTTTCATGTAGGTATGATTAAAAAAATAAGTTAATAAGAAGTTTTGCTTTTCTTTATTTTGTTTTTAATTTCTTCTTGGTTTTCTTTTGATTCATTGTAACAAAATGACAACATGACCTAGTGAGGACATGACCTAGTGGGACAAGTACAGTTTTAACTTCTGCAGTCTTTTTTACCGTTTTTATTTTCATAAATTTTTTTGGGGAAAAAATAAGTTTACTCTGCTCCCGCCCAGTTTTTATCATCAGCCTATCATCGTCCACTGCTGAACATAGGCCTCTCCGAGTGCACGCCACCGAGCACGATCCGCGGCTATACTCATCCAGTTTATGCCAGCCACCTTGTGGAGATCGTCGCTCCACCTTGTCTGAAGGCGTCCCACACTACGTTTGCCCATACGCGGTCTCCACTCAAGAACTCGTCTGCGCCAGCGGCCATCGGTTCTACGGCTAATATGGCCGGCCCACTGCCACTTCAGCTTGCTAATCCGGTGGGCTATGTCGATGACTTTAGTTCTCTGTCGGATCACCTCGTTCCGGACCCGATCTCTCAGAGAAACTCCGAGCATAGCCCTTTCTATAGCTTGCTGCGCAACTTTAAATTTGTGAACCAGCCCTACAGTGAGTGTCCACGTTTCGGCTCCGTATGTCATGACAGGCAGGACGCACTGGTTGAAGACTTTCGTCTTTAGACTCTGTGGAATAGGCGACTCAAAGACTCGACGAAGTTTCCCATATGCTGCCCAGCCCAACTGTATCCTTCTGTTGGCCTCTCTCTCGAAATTGTTTCTACCCAATTGCAATGTTTGACCCAGGAAGACATATTCCGTAACAACTTCGAGAGGACTACCTTGTACTACAATCGGTCCTGAAATTACATGTTCGTTGAACATAACCTTGGTTTTGTCCAAGTTCATCCGAAGACCGATGCGTAGAGAGGAATCAGCTAGGCTGTTCAGCATGCATTGTAGATCCTGCAACGTTTCGGCCACAATGACAATGTCGTCCGCAAATCCGAATGTGATATGTATTCGCCGTTAATGTTATTACCGCGTCCTTTCCAGTCCAGCGTTTTAAACATATCCTCCAAAGCATTTGTGAACAATTTGGGGGATATCACATCCCCTTGTCTCACACCTCGATGCAAAGGGGATATGCTTAATCTACTGGTTCTGCAGTTGGACGGCCATGGTTGCGGAATTGTAGAGACATCTCAACACTTAAATGTATCGCTAATCGACTTAGCATCGTTGCAGGGATTCTAAAACAGCCGAGGTTTCGATAGTATCAAATGCCTTCTTATAGTCCAAGCTAAGCTCCTAAGCCTTTGTGCTTAGCGTTTGATATGAACGTACCGTACGTACGTACGGGAAGTGCAACTTCCTTTTTTTATTCTGAAAGCCCCACCCGACTTCAATAGACGTTATTATAACGATGATAATGCGTATTTGAATATTATTTCATGCTTTTTAGAGGCAGGTTATTGAAGTCGGTTTTTTGTTTTAAAATCGTTTATTTTTATTTTTAGTGTAAGTACCTTCTGTATTAGGTAGTGTAGGTATATTATTAGGTTGAAAAATTGGCTCAGCCAAACGTGAGATAATCGCGGAGAAACATACATACAGGGGGTCAAGTCTGCTAATGTTTTCGTCTAAATCGTAGTTCAATGGTGTTCTAATGGTAAAGCTTTTTGACAAGAGGGCTCCACACTCGCGCCGCGAAAGCCCGCGAAGGCCGCGAAGCGCGAGTGTGGAGGGTTTCGCGGCTTCGCGCTTCGCGGCGTTCCCCGTCCGGTGGCGGTTAAAAAATGGCTCCACACTCGCGCCGCGAAAGCCCGCGAAGACCGCGATCCGCGAGTGTGGAGGGGTTCGCGGCTTCGCGTCGCGCTTCGCGGCTTCGCGTTCGCGCTTCGCGGCGTTCCCCGTCCGGTGGCGGTTTTTGGTCCGCGACAAAGGGCTTGCGAAGCGCAAACGCGAACCTCGCGAAAGCATCCACATCCGCGGCATGTTCGCAGTTGTGTGCGAGACGCAGTGACAAGCGGACGCTCTGCTAGGACTCTGTATATGTATAATGAACCAATTAAAATAAGCAAGATATTTGCTAAAATATGCCCTGTTGTGATTGCGAATCACCTCCCATACGTACGGGTCATTAGCAACAATTTAATGTGGATGTTTAAAAAATCCCTAAGGAACCTTTGACCGAAATAAAATGAGATCTACATATGTAATATACAATGTGTTTTTTGAACATTGATCAAACTTTGTGGTGCGGCTTAGATCATCAAACTGAAGAACTTTGTCTATGGGACCAACTTCATCAGAGCAAAAAAAAATCAGCTGTTCCATACATTTTGGTCGAGTAGTTATTGATGTTTTCTATGGAACAGCTGAATATTTTATTGATCTGATGAAGTTGGTCCCATAGACAAAGTTCTTCAGTTTGATGATCTAAGCCGCTCCACAAAGTTTGATCAATGTTCAAAAAATCACACTTTATTTTAATCTAGGTGCTTATTTAATAAACGTGACAATTTGTCACCTGCCATGACAATTTTATATCCATTGAAAACCAACCGATTAGAAAAAAGAACAAATTACTCATAGCCACCCCGCAATGGAAAACCAAATTGTCACACTATTAAAGGGCCCAGGCTGTAAGCCATCAGCGTGCCTGTCGGTCAATGGGCATTTTGTTCGAACGTTTTACCTATGGCGTACACAAACGAAATAGGGCTAGATATGTAGATAAATGTATCTGCTACTTAGTGATATGGGTCGTATTCTTGCAGGCCATGTTTAATTTTTTATCATTATTTCATAAAAATGTCATTAGTGTTAAAATCCAAAACCCACCAAGATTGCATTACACATCACTGAGAGCGAACGGAGTTTCAATGCATATGTTACGGGACAGGAACGGATGTGAGTGAACTTAGCAGAACATTGTCCAGCAGATCAAAAATAAATGTGAGTTCTATTCGCATGCAGCTGAGTTCTACAGTTCCTGATAGTTTTTAAAAATAGTTCTGGCGTTTTTACCTAAAAAAGTCGATTGACAAAATGATCTGCTAACTTCCCGTAGCAGATCATTTTGCAGCAAATAAAAAAAAATGAGAGTTCTTCTCGTATGCGGCTGAGTTTTACAGTTCCTGATACTTTTTAGAAATAGTTCTGGCGTTTAACCTTAAAAGAGTCAATAAACAAAATGATCTGCCAACTTCCCGTAGCAGATCATTTTACAGCAGATCAAAAATAAATGTGAGTTATACTCGCATGTGGCTCAGTTCTACAGTTCCTGATAATTTTCGGGAATAGTTCTGAACTCCCGTTCGAGTGCCAGCAGATCATGTCCCAATGTTTAAAAAAACTGAAAAATATTTTTATACATAGTTTACACGATTCCTAGAAGCTAGAACTCTTTCGATGTTGATATATCCGTACAAGACCTATATAATAAGAAAGAACTTTATTCAAGTCCAAAACTCACGTTTGAGTGCCAGCAGACCATGTCCGAACTTTTGAAAAAAGAAAAAAAAAATTTCCTCGTTTAAACACTTTCTAGAAGCTAGAACTCTTTCGTTTTTCACCGTCACCTATAAGCACTACAATCTATAACACGATTAAGGTCTAGAACTCATGCTCGACTGCCAGCAGATCTTGTTAAAACGTTCTAAAAGAATGAAAATATTATTTTACCATTTCAAAAGACTGTAAAATTTTTTTTAGTTTTTAACATATCCGTATCATAATTACAATCCAGAACTTGAATCAAGTTCAGAACTAATTTTCTAGTGCCAGCAGAACTTGAACGAACGTTTGAAAAAAGGAAAGAAATATAAAAATATTTAGATTATACACAAAAATATTTAAACAAAATTTCTTGAAGCCAGAACTCTTTTGTTTTTGACACATCAGCATCAAGTCTATATAAAAATACTTAAATCAAGTCCAGAACTCACTCATAGGTGCCAGCAGATCATGTCTGAATGTTCGAAAAAGAGAAAAAGTTATAAAAATATTTAAATATTTACTAAAGTAACTAAGTCAAATCTTAGATGACAGAGCTCTTTTGTTTTTGACATATCAGCATCAAATCTATATTAAAATACTCGAATCAAGTCCAGAACTCACTCATAGGTGACAGCAGATCATGTCTGAATGTTCGAAAAAGAGAAAAAGATATAAAAATATTTAAATATTTACTAAAGTAACTTAGTCGAATCTTAGATGTCAGAACTCTTTTGTTTTTGACATATCAGCATTAAGTCTATATTAAAATACTCGAATCAAGTCCAGAACTCACTTAAAGGTGCCAGCAGATCATGTCTGAATGTTCGAAAAAGAGAAAAAGTTATAAAAATATTTAAATATTTACTAAAGTAACTAAGTCAAATTTGAGATGCCAGAACTCTTTTGTTTTTGACATATCAGCATTGAGTATATATTAAAATACTCGAATCAAGTCCAGAACCCACTCATAAGTGCCAGCAGATCATGTCTGAATGTTCGAAAAAGAGAAAAAATTATAAAAATATTAATATATTTACTAAAGTATCTAAGTCAAATCTTAGATGCCAGAACTCTTTTGTTTTTGACATATCAGCATCGAGTCTATATTAATATACTCAAATCAAGTCCAGAACTCACTCATAGGTGCCAGCAGATCATGTCTGAATGTTCGAAAAAGAGAAAAAGTTATAAAAATATTTGAATATTTACTAAAGTAACTAATTCAAATCTTAGATGCCAGAACTCTTTTGTTTTTGACATATCAGCATCGAGTCTATATTAAAATACTCGAATCAAGTCCAGAACTCACTCATAGGTGCCAGCAGATCATGTCTGAATGTTCGAAAAAGAGAAAAAGTTATAAAAATATTTAAATATTTACTAAAGTAACTATGTCTAATCTTAGATGCCAGAACTCTGTTGTTTTTGACATACCAGCATCGAGTCTATAAAAAAATACTCAAATCAAGTCCAGAACTCACTCATAGGTGCCAGCAGATCATGTCTGAATGTTCGAAAAAGAGAAAAAGTTATAAAAATATTTAAATATTTACTAAAGTGACTAAGTCGAATCTTAGATCCCAGAACTCTTTTGTTTTTGACATACAAGCATCAAGTCTATGTTAAAAAACTCAAATTAAGTCCAGAACTCACTTTAAGGTACCAGCAGATCATGTCTGAATGTACAAAAAAGAGAAAAAATTATAAAAATATTTAAAATTTTACTAAAGTGACTAAGTCGATTCTTAGATACCAGAACTCTTTTGTTTTTGACATATCAGCATTCATTCTATATTAAAATACTCGAATCAAGTCCAGAACTCACTCATACGTGCCAGCAGATCATGTCTGAATGTTCGAAAAAGAGAAAAAGTCATAAAAATATTTAAATATTTACTAAAGCAATTTAGTCGAATCTAAGATGCCAGAACTCTCTTGTTTTTGACATATAAGCATTGAGTCTATATAAAAATACTCAAATCAAGTCCAGAACTCACTCATAGTTGCCAACAGATCATGTCTGAATGTTCGAAAAAGAGAAAAAGTTATAAAAATATTTAAATATTTACTAAAGTGACTAAGTCGAATCTTAGATCCCAGAACTCTTTTGTTTTTGACATATCAGCATCAAGTCTATGTTAAAAAACTCAAATTAAGTCCAGAACTCACTTTAAGGTGCCAGCAGATCATGTCTGAATGTACGAAAAAGAGAAAAAATTATAAAAATATTTAAAATTTTACTTAAGTGACTAAGTCGAATCTTAGATGCCAGAACTCTTTTGTTTTTGACATATCAGCATTGAGTCTATATTAAAATACTCAAATCAAGTCCAGAACTCACTCATAGGTGCCAGCAGATCATGTCTGAATGTTCGAAAAAGGGAAAAAGTTATAAAAATATTTAAATATTTACTAAAGTAACTAAGTCAAATCTTAGATGCCAGAACTCTTTTGTTTTTGACATACCAGCATTAAGTCTATATTAAAATACTCGAATCAAGTCCAGAACTTACTCATAGGTGCCAGCAGATCATGTCTGAATGTTCGAAAAAGAGAAAAAGTTATAAAAATATTTAAATATTTACTAAAGTAACTAAGTCTAATCTTAGATGCCAGAACTCTGTTGTTTTTGACATACCAGCATCGAGTCTATAAAAAAATACTCAAATCAAGTCCAGAACTCACTCATAGGTGCCAGCAGATCATGTCTGAATGTTCGAAAAAGAGAAAAAGTTATAAAAATATTTAAATATTTACTAAAGTGACTAAGTCGAATCTTAGATCCCAGAACTCTTTTGTTTTTGACATACAAGCATCAAGTCTATGTTAAAAAACTCAAATTAAGTCCAGAACTCACTTTAAGGTACCAGCAGATCATGTCTGAATGTACAAAAAAGAGAAAAAATTATAAAAATATTTAAAATTTTACTAAAGTGACTAAGTCGATTCTTAGATACCAGAACTCTTTTGTTTTTGACATATCAGCATCAAGTCTATATTAAATTACTCGAATCAAGTCCAAAACTCACTTTAAGGTACCAGCAGATCATGTCTGAATGTTCGAAAAAGAGAAAAAGTTATAAAAATATTTAAGGATTTACTAAAGTAACTAAGTCAAATCTTAGATGCCAGAACTCTTTTGTTTTTGTTAAATCAGCATCAAGTCTATATTAAATTACTCGAATCAAGTCCAGAACTCTCTCATAGGTGCCAGCAGATCATGTCTGAATGTTCGAAAAAGAAAAAAGTTATAAAAATATTAAAATATTTACTAAAGTATCTAAGTCAAATCTAAGATGCCAGAACTCTGTTGTTTTTGACATATCAGCATTCAGTCTATATAAAAATACTCAAATCAAGTCCAGAACTCACTCATAGGTGCCAGCAGATCATGTCTGAATGTTCGAAAAAGAGAAAAAGTTATAAAAATATTTAAATATTTACTAAAGTAACTAAGTCAAATCATAGATGCCAGAACTCTTTTGTTTTTGACATATCAGCATTCATTCTATATTAAAATACTCGAATCAAGTCCAGAACTCACTCATAGGTGCCAGCAGATCATGTCTGAATGTTCGAAAAAGAGAAAAAGTCATTAAAATATTTAAATATTTACTAAAGCAATTTAGTCGAATCTAAGATGCCAGAACTCTCTTGTTTTTGACATATAAGCATTGAGTCTATATAAAAATACTCAAATCAAGTCCAGAACTCACTCATAGTTGCCAACAGATCATGTCTGAATGTTCGAAAAAGAGAAAAAGTTATAAAAATATTTAAATATTTACTAAAGTGACTAAGTCGAATCTTAGATCCCAGAACTCTTTTGTTTTTGACATATCAGCATCAAGTCTATGTTAAAAAACTCAAATTAAGTCCAGAACTCACTTTAAGGTGCCAGCAGATCATGTCTGAATGTACGAAAAAGAGAAAAAATTATAAAAATATTTAAAATTTTACTTAAGTGACTAAGTCGAATCTTAGACGCCAGAACTCTTTTGTTTTTGACATATCAGCATTGAGTCTATTTTAAAATACTCAAATCAAGTCCAGAACTCACTCATAGGTGCCAGCAGATCATGTCTGAATGTTCGAAAAAGGGAAAAAGTTATAAAAATATTTAAATATTTACTAAAGTAACTAAGTCAAATCTTAGATGCCAGAACTCTTTTGTTTTTGACATACCAGCATCAAGTCTATATTAAATTACTCGAATCAAGTCCAAAACTCACTTTAAGGTACCAGCAGATCATGTCTGAATGTTCGAAAAAGAGAAAAAGTTATAAAAATATTTAAGTATTTACTAAAGTAACTAAGTCAAATCTTAGATGCCAGAACTCTTTTGTTTTTGACATATCAGCATCGAGTCTATATTAATATACTCAAATCAAGTCCAGAACTCACTCATAGGTGCCAGCAGATCATGTCTGAATGTTTGAAAAAGAGAAAAAGTTATAAAAATATTTAAATATTTACTAAAGTAACTAAGTCAAATCTTAGATGCCAGAACTCTTTTGTTTTTGACATATCAGCATCAAGTTTATATTAAAATACTCGAATCAAGTCCAGAACTCACTCATAGGTGCCAGCAGATCATGTCTGAATGTACGAAAAAGAGAAAAAATTATAAAAATATTTAAAAAATTACCAAAGTAATTTAGTCGAAACATAGATCTCAGAACTCTTTTGTTTTTGACATATCTGCATTCAGTCTATATTAAAATACTCAAATCAAGTCCAGAACTCACTCATAGGTGCCAGCAGATCATGTCTGAATGTTCGAAAAAGAGAAAAAGTTATAAAAATATTTAAATATTTACTAAAGTGACTAAGTCGAATCTTAGATCCCAGAACTCTTTTGATTTTGACAAAAGCATCAAGTCTATGTTAAAAAACTCAAATTAAGTCCAGAACTCACTTTAAGGTACCAGCAGATCATGTCTGAATGTACAAAAAAGAGAAAAAATTATAAAAATATTTAAAATTTTACTAAAGTGACTAAGTCGATTCTTAGATACCAGAACTCTTTTGTTTTTGACATATCAGCATCAAGTCTATATTAAATTACTCGAATCAAGTCCAGAACTCACTTTAAGGTACCAGCAGATCATGTCTGAATGTTCGAAAAAGAGAAAAAGTTATAAAAATATTTAAGGATTTACTAAAGTAACTAAGTCAAATCTTAGATGCCAGAACTCTTTTGTTTTTGTTAAATCAGCATCAAGTTTATATTAAATTACTCGAATCAAGTCCAGAACTCTCTCATAGGTGCCAGCAGAACATGTCTGAATGTTCGAAAAAGAAAAAAAGTTATAAAAATAATAAAATATTTACTAAAGTATCTAAGTCTAATCTAAGATGCCAGAACTCTGTTGTTTTTGACATATCAGCATTCAGTCTATATAAAAATACTCAAATCAAGTCCAGAACTCACTCATAGGTGCCAGCAGATCATGTCTGAATGTTCGAAAAAGAGAAAAAGTTATAAAAATATTTAAATATTTACTAAAGTAACTAAGTCAAATCATAGATGCCAGAACTCTTTTGTTTTTGACATATCAGCATTCATTTTATATTAAAATACTCGAATCAAGTCCAGAACTCACTCATAGGTGCCAGCAGATCATGTCTGAATGTTCGAAAAAGAGAAAAAGTCATAAAAATATTTAAATATTTACTAAAGCAATTTAGTCGAATCTAAGATGCCAAAACTCTCTTGTTTTTGACATATAAGCATTTAGTCTATATAAAAATACTCAAATCAAGTCCAGAACTCACTCATAGTTGCCAACAGATCATGTCTGAATGTTCGAAAAAGAGAAAAAGTTATAAAAATATTTAAATATTTACTAAAGTGACTAAGTCGAATCTTAGATCCCAGAACTCTTTTGTTTTTGACATATCAGCATCAAGTCTATGTTAAAAAATTCAAATTAAGTCCAGAACTCACTTTAAGGTACCAGCAGATCATGTCTGAATGTACGAAAAAGAGAAAAAATTATAAAAATATTTAAAATTTTACTTAAGTGACTAAGTCGAATCTTAGATGCCAGAACTCTTTTGTTTTTGACATATCAGCATTAAGTCTATATAAAAATACTCAAGTCAAGTCCAAAACTCCTTCATAGGTGCCAGCAGATCATGTCTGAATGTTCGAAAAAGAGAAAAAGTTATAAAAATATTTAAATATTTACTAAAGTAACTAAGTCAAATCATAGATGCCAGAACTCTTTTGTTTTTGACATATCAGCATTCATTTTATATTAAAATTTTCGAATCAAGTCCAGAACTCACTCATAGGTGCCAGCAGATCATGTCTGAATGTTCGAAAAAGAGAAAAAGTTATAAAAATATTTAAATATTTACTAAAGTGACTAAGTCGAATCTTAGATCCCAGAACTCTTTTGTTTTTGACATATCAGCATCAAGTCTATGTTAAAAAACTCGAATTAAGTCCAAAACTCACTTTAAGGTACCAGCAGATCATGTCTGAATGTTCGAAAAAGAGAAAAAGTTATAAAAATATTTAAGTATATACTAAAGTAACTAAGTCAAATCTTAGATGCCAGAACTCTTTTGTTTTTGACAAACAAGCATCGAGTCTATGTTAAAATTTTCAAATCAAGCCCAAAACTCACTCATAGGTGCCAGCAGATCATGTCTGAATGTTCGAAAAAGAAAAAAAGTTATAAAAATATTAAAATATTTACTAAAGTAACTAAGTCTAATCTTAGATGCCAGAACTCTCTTGTTTTTGACATATCAGCATTGATTATATATAAAAAATTTCAAATCAAGTCTAGAACTCACTCATAGGTGCCAGCAGATCATGTCTGAATGTTCGAAAAAGAGAAAAAGTTATAAAAATATTTAAATATTTACTAAAGTAACTAAGTCGAATCTTAGATGCCAGAACTCTTTTGTTTTTGACATATGAGCATTAAGTCTATATTAAAATACTCGAATCAAATCCAGAACTCACTTAAAGATGGCAGCAGATCATGTCGGAATGTTCGAAAAAGAGAAAAAGTTATAAAAATATTTAAAAATTTACCAAAGTAATTTAGTCGAATCTTAGATGGCAGAACTCTTTTGTTTTTGACATATCAGCATTCAATCTATATTAAAATACTCGAATCAAGTCCAGAACTCGCTCATAGGTGCCAGCAGATCATGTCTGAATGTTCGAAAAAGAGAAAAAGTTATAAAAATATTTAAATATTTACTTAAGTAACTAAGTCAAATCTTAGATGCCAGAACTCTTTTGTTTTTGTTAAATCAGCATCAAGTCTATATTAAATTACTCGAATCAAGTCCAAAACTCACTTTAAGGTACCAGCAGATCATGTCTGAATGTACGAAAAAGAGAAAAAAATATAAAAATATTTAAAATTTTACTAAAGTGACTAAGTCGAATCTTAGATGCCAGAACTCTTTTGTTTTTGACATATCATCATCAAGTCTATATTAAATTACTCGAATCAAGTCCAAAACTCACTTTAAGGTACCAGCAGATCATGTCTGAATGTTCGAAAAAGAGAAAAAGTTATAAAAATATTTAAGTATTTACTAAAGTAACTAAGTCAAATCTTAGATGCCAGAACTCTTTTGTTTTTGACATATCAGCATCAAGTTTATATTAAAATACTCGAATCAAGTCCAGAACTCTCTCATAGGTGCCAGCAGAACATGTCTGAATGTTCGAAAAAGAAAAAAAGTTATAAAAATAATAAAATATTTACTAAAGTATCTAAGTCTAATCTAAGATGCCAGAACTCTGTTGTTTTTGACATATCAGCATTCAGTCTATATAAAAATACTCAAATCAAGTCCAGAACTCACTCATAGGTGCCAGCAGATCATGTCTGAATGTTCGAAAAAGAGAAAAAGTTATAAAAATATTTAAATATTTACTAAAGTAACTAAGTCAAATCTTAGATGCCAGAACTCTTTTGTTTTTGACACAAGAGCATTGAGTCTATATTAAAATATTCGAATCAAATCCAGAACTCACTAAAAGATGGCAGCAGATCATGTCGGAATGTTCGAAAAAGAGAAAAAGTTATAAAAATATTTAAATATTTACTAAAGTAACTAAGTCAAATCTTAGATGCCAGAACTCTTTTGTTTTTGACATATCAGCATTGAGTCTATATTAAAATACTCAAATCAAGTCCAGAACTCACTCATAGGTGCCAGCAGATCATGTCTGAATGTTCGAAAAAGAGAAAAAGTTATAAAAATATTTAAATATTTACTAAAGCAATTTAGTCGAATCTTAGATACCAGAACTCTCTTGTTTTTGACATATTAGCATTGAGTCTATATAAAAATTTTCAAATCAAGTCCAGAACTCACTCATAGGTGCCAGCAGATCATGTCTGAATGTTCGAAAAAGAGAAAAAGTTATAAAAATATTTAAAAATTTACCAAAGTAATTTAGTCGAATCTTAGATGGCAGAACTCTTTGTTTTTGACATATCAGCATTGAGTCTATATAAAAATACTCGAATCAAGTCCAGAACTCACTTAAAGGTGCCAGCAGATCATGTCTGAATGTTCGAAAAAGAGAAAAAGTTATAAAAATATTTAAATATTTACTAAAGTAACTAAGTCAAATCTTAGATGCCAGAACTCTTTTGTTTTTGATATATGAGCATTGAGTCTATATTAAAATATTCGAATCAAATCCAGAACTCACTTAAAGATGGCAGCAGATCATGTCGGAATGTTCGAAAAAGAGAAAAAGTTATAAAAATATTTAAATATTTACTAAAGTAACTAAGTCAAATCTGAGATCTCAGAACTATTTTGTTTTTGACATATCAGCATTCAGTCTATATAAAAATACTCGAATCAAGTCCAGAACTCACTCATAGGTGCCAGCAGATCATGTCTGAATGTTCGAAAAAGAGAAAAAGTTATAAAAATATTTAAATATTTACTAAAGTAACTAAGTCAAATTTGAGATGCCAGAACTCTTTTGTTTTTGACATATCAGCATCGAGTCTATATAAAAATACTCGAATCAAGTCCAGAACTCACTCATAAGTGCCAGCAGATCATGTCTGAATGTTCGAAAAAGAGAAAAAGTTATAAAAATATTTAAATATTTACTAAAGTAACTAAGTCAAATCTTAGATGCCAGAACTCTTTTGTTTTTGACATATCAGCATCAAGTCTGTATTGAAATACTCAAATCAAGTCCAGAACTCACTCATCGGTGCCAGCAGATCATGTCTAAATGTTCGAAAAAGAGAAAAAGTTATAAAAATATTTAAATATATACTAAAGTAACTAAGTCAAATCTTAGATGCCAGAACTCTTTTGTTTTTGACATTTTAGCATTGAGTTTATATAAAAATACTCGAATCAAGTCCAGAACTCACTTAAAGGTGCCAGCAGATCATGTCTAAATGTTCGAAAAAGAGAAAAAGTAATAAAAATATTTAAATATTTACTAAAGTAACTTAGTCAAATCTTAGATGCCAGAACTCTTTTGTTTTTGACATATCAGCATCAAGTCTATATTAAATTACTCGAATCAAGTCCAGAACTCACTTTAAGGTACCAGCTGATCATGTCTGAATGTACGAAAAAGAGAAAAAAATATTAAAAATATTTAAAAATTTACCAAAGTAATTTAGTCGAATCTTAGATGGTAGAACTCTTTTGTTTTTGACATATCAGCATTAAGTCTATATAAAAATACTCGAATCAAGTCCAGAACTCACTTAAAGGTGCCAGCAGATCATGTCTGAATGTTCGAAAAAGAGAAAAAGTTATAAAAATATTAAAATATTTACTAAAGTAACTAAGTCTAATCTTAGATGCCAGAACTCTGTTGTTTTTGACATACCAGCATCGAGTCTATAAAAAAATACTCAAATCAAGTCCAGAACTCACTCATAGGTGCCAGCAGATCATGTCTGAATGTTCGAAAAAGAGAAAAAGTTATAAAAATATTTAAATATTTACTAAAGTAATTAAGTCAAATCTTAGATGCCAGAACTCTTTTGTTTTTGACATATTAGCATCAAGTCTATATTATTATACTTGAATCAAGTCCATAACTCACTTAGAGGTGCCAGCAGATCATGTCTGAATGTTTGAAAAAGAGAAAGAGTTATATTTTTTTTTTAATATTTACTTAAGTAATTTAGTCAAATCCTAGAAGCTAGAACTCTTTTGTTTTTAACAAATCAGCATAAGTTTATATGATATTACGTGATTTAAGTTCAGAACTCAATTAAAGGTGCCAGCAGATCATGTCTGAATTTTTGGAATAAAGAAAAAGTTATAACAATATTTAAATATTTATAAAAGTAAATTAGTCAATTGTTAGAAGCAAAAACTCTTTCGTTTTTGACATATTGACATAGTGTGTATAATATTGTACTTGATTCAAGTTTAGAACTCACTTAAAGGTGCCAGCAGATCATGTCTGAATGTTTGAAAAAGAGAAAAAGTTATAAAAATATTTAAATATATACTAATGAATTAAGTCAATTCGTAGAAGCAAGAACTATTTTGTTTTAGACATATCAGCATTAGATTTATCTTAAAATATTTGATTTAAGTCCAGATTTCACTAAAAGGTGCCAGCAGAGCATGTCTGAATGTTTGAAAAAGAGAAAATGTTATAAAAATATTTAAATATTTAATAAAGTTATTTACTCAAATTCTAGAAGCAAGAACTCTTTTGTTTTTGACAAACTAGCATAAAATCTATAATATAATACTTGATCCAAGTCCAGAACTCCCTTAAAGGTGCCAGCAGATCATGTCTGAATGTTTGAAAATGAGAAAGTTTATAAAAATATTTAAATAGTTAATAAAGTAATTTAGTCAAATCCTAGAAGCCAGAACTCTTTTGTTTTTGACATATCAGCATTAAGTCTCTAATATAATACTTGATTTAAAAGTCGCTCTCTCTTTTTGTAAAGTTGATCTTTTATTTAGTGGGTTCAATCCCAATTGTATGAGTGTAGATAAAGTAGTGTATGAAACTGCACATAACTATGTATTAAAACACTCGTGTGATAAACACACACTTATGTTTTAATAACCCTCATTGCGCATCAGTTTCATAAACTACTATTAAATTTGGAATACGCCGCACCTAATGATTTTAATTTTGGATTGGCTATTTACCATGTTTTATTGTCTTACAAGGCTGCAACTTTTCTTAATGATGTAATTTTTTTTATTGGCGATGATGTCACTCTATGGTTGACTATGTAACCAATTTCAGTTCTATTTGGAAAATTACTTTTCACCCTAGGGTGGATCGCAGAGTTTTTAACCTGCTGCTCAGTTAATAAACATTACTTTCCGAATATGAGGAATGAAAAAGTAATTTATTATTTCATTCATTCATTCATTCATTTATTTAATGTTGCAACGATTGTAGTGTACTTATACTGAGTTTCATAAGTGAAGTCATTCAACCGACGAAAACGTTTATAGTTTTTCAATCTCGGCATTACCCAAAGCCAACGACGTGGACGTGTTGAAAACTGGCTTCTTCTTTTTGTTTTTTTTTTTATTTTTTTTTATTCGTTTTTTTATTTTTTTTCGGATTTAAACCTTTTTTTTGATTCGTTTTCTTCTAGTTTTTTTTTTATTTCGGTTTTTCAACTTTTTTATTTTTTGTTGAAGCATTGGAAAGAGCTTCATGCAGGTGCGATATATATTTTTTTACAGAGATCTGGTTAGTAGCTTTTTCATAATCCTGATTTTTTTCAATTATTTAGCTTACCATCGCACAATTTTTACGAATTTCAAGCAAAATTTCTTTGTTTTTGAACCGAATTAGATGATTACTTTTACTTTTTTTAAAGGGTAATAAGTACTTCGAAAGTGGTCATATTTTAATATCATTGGAATTGGACTTTGGACTTCTAAGATACACTAAGATATAAAGTCTAATGGGATATGTACAGTCACTTTGGTCTTGTATTATTGACTGTTTAAAGGCGTGACATACACTTTATTTTATTTTAGATGACTCTGCCGAAAAATATTCATTTCTGTGGATATATGATTTTCTACAGCTATAACAAAATACTGTTCAAATGCTAATAATATCACCTATTAAGTCAAATATCATTTTTTTGTTAAGTAATCAAGTAAAAAATAATTTGTGTAAACGTTTAAAAAGTTCATAAAAAATACTGAAGAGGTTTTTTTACGAAATTTGTTTTTTTTTCTTGTTCTTACATATGTCAAAAACTAGAACATTAATGTTAATTTCTTTTACATCATTCTAATACACAGGGATGTTTTCTACAAAATGACATAAATTTCATTGCTCTGTGTTGCATATTTTGAGAGTTATTGTTGTGGTAATTTACGTAACCAAAATATGTTTATTTTCGAAAATGAATTAAACATTTTGAACATTTTTTTTAATAAGGTTGATAATTTTATCTGAATACAAATGTCATTAAATGATAAAGTCCAGTTTTTATGAGTTTTAAATGCTTGTAAGGGTCATATATTCAAACAATAATAACACTCGAAATATTTAACACAGAGCAATACATTTTGTAGTCGTTTTGTAGATAATATCCCTGTGTATTAGAATAATGCAAAAGAAATCAACATTAATGTCGTAGTTTTTGACATACGTAAGAAAAACTAAGAAGAAACAAAAAATTCGTATAAAATTCGTCTTTAGTATTTTTTATGACCTATTTGAGTTAAACGTTTACACAAATTAATTTTTTACTCGAACAACTGACAAAAAAAAAAGCTTTTTTGCTTAATAGGTAATATTATTAGCATTTGAACAGTATTTTTTAATAGCTGTAGTAGATCTAAATCCAGAGAAATAAATATTTTTCGGCACGGTCATCTAAAATAAAATAGGGTGTATTTCATGCCTTTAAACTGTTGCTAGTACAAGACCAAAGTCACTGTACATATCCTATTTGACTTTGAAGATTTGTGTATTTTCGAAGTCCAAGGTTCAATAACAATGAAATTACAATATGACTACTCTCGAAGTACTTATACCCTTTCAAACAAAAAAAGAACATCTAAATCGGTTCATAAACAAAGAAATTTTGCCTGAAATTCGTTAACAATTGTATGTAGGTAAGCTAAATAATTAAAAACTTTCAGGATTATGAAGAAATTACTTGCCAGATCTCTAAGTAAGAAAGTTTACACATTTTTTTTTACTTTATAGACTTCTAAATTCGGAGAAATTAATTTATTATTTTTTCGGAAGGTCGTAAAAACTCAAATTTAAAATGGCGGCCATTCAACAGGAGAAGGGATAGATCCCAACATATGGGTGTTTTGTCGATGAAATTACGTGTATTTGACGATTAAATTATCGCTAGTACAAGACCAAAGACACGTATAGAGATTGAGATATTGGTAGGTTTAAGACAACGCAAAACAAACTGAGCTATAACCTGCGACATTCTGGACTTGACTTGGACTACGAAGGCACAACGGAACTCATTAATAAGGAGAAGGCATAACGGAACTCCTCAACTAGTCTAGAAGTAAATGGTATTACTTTTTGGCAACCGATATTTTCTTATCAATTCAACCCCGATGAATCCAAAAATGCCGGTTGCCAACCGCTCCCCTCCCCCTTCCACCGTTTTTCTGTTCAGAAGTGTCCCTCATCGTGTTTTTTTTTTCATTTTATAGAAAAACTATTACAGATAGGAGAAAATTGTCAAAGATGAAGTTAACCTACATTAAATTTATGAACATCAATGCTAAAGGATCATGCCGGATTCTGGGCCATGATGCGCATTAACCATACATATCTCATTGACTTTGACTTTGAAATGTCATATAATAGGAAAATGTCAAACAATTATAACTGTAAACAGCTCCTTGAGATTGAGATTTCTCTTTTCTCCCGCATTATATTTTAATGACATTTTTCCCACGCAATCAGTATAAAATTACTATAGTATATTGGTAATTTCATCAAAGCGCATCATGGCCTAGCTTGTATAGAAAAATCGGCATAATCCTTTATACTTATCGATAAAATAAGTATGTTTGAGATACAGCCTTTGACATTGTAGTACAAGCTCCATTTGTATAAAATTTTCGTTATAATGATTTTCGTTGGACTCAGCTCTGCCATATAGATTGCTGGTATGTACTTGTTTGGTATGTTTTCCTGAAAATGGTAGTCACTTCCTAGGGGTATGGGGTGGGGAGCTGTGGCGTAGCAAAATGGCGGCTGGCCCATTCTGTCAAGTGGTACTTTAGATTACTACTGAAACGATTTACTTAAAAAAAGGTGTCGAATAAAAGAGAATGTAATGCACATTACTTGATATCATACATACGTTCATGTTAAGCTATGAAATTATAAAAAAAACAATGTTGTTTTTTAATTATTTCATGATTTTCATTAAAAACAACATATTGATTTAATTTGATATTAGCTTTACATTAACGCATGTATGACATCAAATAATGTGCAAAACATTAGCTTTCATTCGATACCTTTTTTAATAAAATCGGTTCAGTAGCTGTCTAGAAATACCACTTAGTAGAATGGGCCGGCCGCCATATTTGCTACGTCGCAACTCCCCACCCCATACATACCCCTAGGAAGTGACTAAATTTTTTTTTGTATTTAGAAAAACATACCAAACAAGTACATACCAGCAAATTTATATGGCAGAGCTGAGTCCAACGATTATCGTTATTAGGAAAATTGTATACAAATGAGGCTTGTACTAAAATGTCGAAGGCTGTATTCTAAAAACTACTTGTCGTATCGATATAAAG
Source organism: Agriphila tristella (assembly GCA_928269145.1). NCBI lineage: Eukaryota > Metazoa > Arthropoda > Insecta > Lepidoptera > Crambidae > Agriphila > Agriphila tristella. Next base: position 132,321 of record OV743440.1, on the reverse strand, counting down.
TTAGCATTGATGTTAAGTAAATTTAATGTAGATTAACTATTTCTTACAAAATTTGCTTCTATCTGTAATAGTTTTTCTGTAAAATGAAAAAGCCACGGCAAGGGACATTTCGGAGGAGGAAAAGGGTGGAAGGAGGGAGAGGAGCGGTTGGCAACCGGCATTTTTGGATTCAGTGGGGTTGAATTAATAAGAAAACATCGCCTAAAAGTGATACAATTTGCTTCTAGAACTTCACTTTTTCAAATACTGTTCTAGTCTATTTTAAAGTAAAAAAAGCTTACATACCTACCACTAAAAAGTACAAAAACTTGCCCCGAAGAAAGGACCTATTCCATTTTTTTTCATAGACATAATCCATGTTGTTTATAAGAAGCTTTAAAAAAAACCTGAGAACAATAACATAAACAGCTTAAAAATTAAATACCTCTAAAAAGCAAGGCATGGTATTTAAATCACTAGACGCATGTCAATATTAATAAAACACTTTTAGAATTAAAAAAACAGGAGTTGTCTTCCAGCCTCATTAGACTGCAATAGGCGTGTTTTATTAATATTGATTGTGTATCTGATGATTTTAATATTATTTCTTGCTTTTTAGAGATATTTAATTTTCGAGTTGTTTTTGTTCTTGTTTTCAGGTTTTAAGAAATATTTATTTTAAAAGCTTTAGTTACTTTAGTAAATATTTAAATATTTTTATAACTTTTTTTCTTTTTCGAACATTTAGACATGATCTGCTGGCACCTTTACGTGAGTTCTGGACTTGATTCGAGTATTTTAATATAGACTCAATGCTGGTATGTCAAAAACAAAAGAGTTCTGGCATCTAAGATTCGACTTAGTCACTTTAGTAAAATTTTAAATATTTTTATATTTTTTTCTCTTTTTCGTACATTCATACATGATCTGCTGGTACCTTAAAGTGAGTTCTGGACTTGATTCGAGTATTTTAATATAGACTGAATGCTGATATGTCAAAAACAAAAGAGTTCTGGCATCTAAGATTCGACTTAGTCACTTTAGTAAATATTTAAATATTTTTATAACTTTTTCTCTTTTTCGAACATTCAGACATGATCTGCTGGCAACTTTAAGTGAGTTCTGGACTTGATTCGAGTATTTTTATATAGACTCAATGCTGATATGTCAAAACCAAAGAGTTCTGAGATCTAAGTTTCGACTTAATTACTTTGGTAAATTTTAAAATAATTTAAAATTTCTTTTTTTTTTTCGTACATTCAGACATGATCTGCTGGTACCTTAAAGTGAGTTCTGGACTTGATTCGAGTAATTTAATATAAACTTGATGCTGATATGTCAAAAACAAAAGAGTTCTGGCATCTAAGATTCGACTTAGTCACTTTAGTAAAATTTTAAATATTTTTATATTTTTTTCTCTTTTTCGTACATTCAGACATGATCTGCTGGTACCTTAAAGTGAGTTCTGGACTTGATTCGAGTAATTTAATATAAACTTGATGCTGATATGTCAAAAACAAAAGAGTTCTGGCATCTAAGATTCGACTTAGTCACTTTAGTAAAATTTTAAATATTTTTATAATTTTTTCTCTTTTTCGTACATTCTGGCATCTAAGATTTGACTTAGTTACTTGAGTAAATATTTAAATATTTTTTCATCCCTTCTATTCGAAAAATGATGATTTGTTCCTATATAAGTGGGACCAAAATAGCTCTTTTCTGGTAAGAACTTTTTAGTGGGAGGAAAAGAGATTTGAATTTAGAACATGTATCTCTCAAAGAATTCGAACACGCCGCCGCCGCCGGCTGGTATGTATTGACTGGCTGTATAGACGGCGCGGAGACTAAAAAAAAACATAAGCGCGCGAATTAAGTCTGTGTTCTTGTAATTAGTACATACTTACGTACTTAGTACAATAACTTTTGAAAATTGCGCTAGTGTATCAAACGTAACTATAAATTTGTAATTATTTTTACTTTCCACGTGTCTTTTTTAAATAAAGAACATTTTCATTAATTACATAAACACAGTCTTCTATTTATTTTCTCATAGAAAGGGGATGAAAAGTAGAGTATATGACTCGGGCGCAAAATATTTTTGGCGAGGGCGACATACTTTGAATCCCTCGCTACGTTCAGGATTCTACTGAAGAATCCCTCGCTACACTCGGGATTCTACTCTAGAATCCCTCACTTCGCTCTGGATTCAAAAAAGCGCCCTCGCCGTAAAAATATTATTTTGCTCCCTTGTAATACAATCTACTATTATAACTTTTTCTCTTTTTCGAACATTCAGACATGATCTGCTGGCAGCTTTAAGTAAGTTCTGGACTTGATTTAAGTATAATAATATAGACTTGATGCTCATATGTCAAAAACAAATGAGTTCTGGCTTATACGATCTGATAAATTACTTTTTAAATATTTTAATATTTTTATAACTTTTTATCTTATTCGAACATTCAGACATGATCTGTTGGCACATTTAAGTGAGTTCTGGACTTGAATCAAGTACTATCATATAAACTTGATGCGGGTATATCAAAAACAAAAGAGTTCTGACTTCTAAGATCTGACTAAATTACTTAAGTATATATTAAAAAAATATAAAAAAAATCTCTTTTTCAAACATTCAGACATGCTCTGCTGGCAGCTTTAAGTGAGTTCTAGACTTGATTCGAATATTTTTATATAGATTTAATGCTGATATGTCAAAAACAAAAGAGTTCTGGCATCTAAGATTCGACTTAGTCACTTTAGTAAATATTTAAATATTTTTATAACTTTTTCTCTTTTTCGAACATTCAGACATGATCTGCTGGCACCTTTAAGTGAGTTCTGGACTTGATTCGAGTATTTTTATATAGACTCAATGCTGATATGTCAAAAACAAAAGAGTTCTGGCATCTAAGATTCGACTTAGTCACTTTAGTAAATATTTAAATATTTTTATAACTTTTTCTCTTTTTCGAACATTCAGACATGATCTGCTGGCACCTTTAAGTGAGTTCTGGACTTGATTCGAGTATTTTTATATAGACTCAATGCTGATATGTCAAAAAAAAAAGAGTTCTGAGATCTAAGTTTCGACTAAATTACTTTGGTAAATTTTTAAATATTTTTATATTTTTTTCTCTTTTCGTACATTCAGACATGACCTGCTGGTACCTTAAAGTGAGTTCTGGACTTGATTCGAGTAATTTAATATAGACTTGATGCTGATATGTCAAAAACAAAAGAGTTCTGGCATCTAAGATTCGACTTAGTCACTTTAGTAAAATTTTAAATATTTTTATAATTTTTTCTCTTTTTCGTACATTCAGACATGATCTGCTGGTACCTTAAAGTGAGTTCTGGACTTAATTCGAGTAATTTAATATAGATTTGATGCTGATATGTCAAAAACAAAAGAGTTCTGGCATCTAAGATTCGACTTAGTCACTTTAGTAAATATTTAAATATTTTTATAACTTTTTCTCTTTTTCGAACATTCAGACATGATCTGCTGGCACCTTTAAGTGAGTTCTGGACTTGATTCGAGTATTTTTATATAGACTCAATGCTGATATGTCAAAAACAAAAGAGTTCTGAGATCTAAGTTTCGACTAAATTACTTTGGTAAATTTTTAAATATTTTTATATTTTTTTCTCTTTTCGTACATTCAGACATGACCTGCTGGTACCTTAAAGTGAGTTCTGGACTTGATTCGAGTAATTTAATATAGACTTGATGCTGATATGTCAAAAACAAAAGAGTTCTGGCATCTAAGATTCGACTTAGTCACTTTAGTAAAATTTTAAATATTTTTATAATTTTTTCTCTTTTTCGTACATTCAGACATGATCTGCTGGTACCTTAAAGTGAGTTCTGGACTTGATTCGAGTAATTTAATATAGATTTGATGCTGATATGTCAAAAACAAAAGAGTTCTGGCATCTAAGATTTGACTTAGTTACTTTAGTAAATATTTAAATATTTTTATAACTTTTTCTCTTTTTCGAACATTCAGACATGATCTGCTGGCACCTATGAGTGAGTTCTGGACTTGATTCGAGTATTTTAATATAAACTTGATGCTGATATGTCAAAAACAAAAGAGTTCTGGCATCTAAGATTTGACTTAGTTACTTTAGTAAATACTTAAATATTTTTATAACTTTTTCTCTTTTTCGAACATTCAGACATGATCTGCTGGCACCTATGAGTGAGTTCTGGACTTGATTTGAGTATTTTTATATAGACTGAATGCTAATATGTCAAAAACAAGAGAGTTCTGGCATCTAAGATTCGACTAAATTGCTTTAGTAAATATTTAAATATTTTTATAACTTTTTCTCTTTTTCGAACATTCAGACATGATCTGCTGGCACCTATGAGTGAGTTCTGGACTTGATTCGAGTATTTTAATATAGACTGAATGCTGATATGTCAAAAACAAAAGAGTTCTGGCATCTATGCTTTGACTTTGTTACTTTAGTAAATATTTAAATATTTTTATAACTTTTTCTCTTTTTCGAACATTCAGACATGATCTGCTGGCACCTATGAGTGAGTTCTGGACTTGATTCGAAAATTTTAATATAGACTGAATGCTGATATGTCAAAAACAAAAGAGTTCTGAGATCTAAGTTTCGACTAAATTGCTTTGGTAAATTTTAAAATAATTTTAAATTTTTTTTTTTTCGTACATTCAGACATGATCTGCTGGTACCTTTAAGTGAGTTCTGGACTTGATTCGAGTATTTTAATATAGACTCAATGCTGGTATGTCAAAAACAAAAGAGTTCTGGCATCTAAGATTTGACTTAGTTACTTGAGTAAATATTTAAATATTTTTATAACTTTTTCTCTTTTTCGAACATTCAGACATGATCTGCTGGCACCTATGAGTGAGTTCTGGACTTGATTCGAGTATTTTAATATAGACTGAATGCTGATATGTCAAAAACAAAAGAGTTCTGGCATCTATGCTTTGACTTAGTTACTTCAGTAAATATTTAAATATTTTTATAACTTTTTCTCTTTTTCCAACATTCAGACATGATCTGCTGGCACCTATGAGTGAGTTCTGGACTTGATTTGAGTATTTTTATATAGACTGAATGCTAATATGTCAAAAACAAGAGAGTTCTGGCATCTAAGATTCGACTAAATTGCTTTAGTAAATATTTAAATATTTTTATAACTTTTTCTCTTTTTCGAACATTCAGACATGATCTGCTGGCACGTATGAGTGAGTTCTGGACTTGATTCGAGTATTTTAATATAGACTGAATGCTGACATGTCAAAAACAAAAGAGTTCTGGCATCTATGCTTTGACTTAGTTACTTTAGTAAATATTTAAATATTTTTATAACTTTTTCTCTTTTTCGAACATTCAGACATGATCTGCTGGCACCTATGAGTGAGTTCTGGACTTGATTTGAGTATTTTAATATAGACTGAATGCTGATATGTCAAAAACAAAAGAGTTCTGGCATCTATGATTTGACTTAGTTACTTTAGTAAATATTTAAATATTTTTATAACTTTTTCTCTTTTTCGAACATTCAGACATGATCTGCTGGCACCTTTAAGTGAGTTCTGGACTTGATTCGAGTATTTTTATATAGACTCAATGCTGATATGTCAAAAACAAAAGAGTTCTGAGATCTAAGTTTCGACTAAATTACTTTGGTAAATTTTTAAATATTTTTATATTTTTTTCTCTTTTCGTACATTCAGACATGACCTGCTGGTACCTTAAAGTGAGTTCTGGACTTGATTCGAGTAATTTAATATAGACTTGATGCTGATATGTCAAAAACAAAAGAGTTCTGGCATCTAAGATTCGACTTAGTCACTTTAGTAAAATTTTAAATATTTTTATAATTTTTTCTCTTTTTCGTACATTCAGACATGATCTGCTGGTACCTTAAAGTGAGTTCTGGACTTGATTCGAGTAATTTAATATAGATTTGATGCTGATATGTCAAAAACAAAAGAGTTCTGGCATCTAAGATTTGACTTAGTTACTTGAGTAAATATTTAAATATTTTTATAACTTTTTCTCTTTTTCGAACATTCAGACATGATCTGCTGGCACCTATGAGTGAGTTCTGGACTTGATTCGAGTATTTTAATATAGACTGAATGCTGATATGTCAAAAACAAAAGAGTTCTGGCATCTATGCTTTGACTTAGTTACTTTAGTAAATATTTAAATATTTTTATAACTTTTTCTCTTTTTCGAACATTCAGACATGATCTGCTGGCACCTATGAGTGAGTTCTGGACTTGATTTGAGTATTTTTATATAGACTGAATGCTATTATGTCAAAAACAAGAGAGTTCTGGCATCTAAGATTCGACTAAATTGCTTTAGTAAATATTTAAATATTTTTATAACTTTTTCTCTTTTTCGAACATTCAGACATGATCTGCTGGCACCTTTAAGTGAGTTCTGGACTTGATTCGAGTATTTTAATATAGACTGAATGCTGATATGTCAAAAACAAAAGAGTTCTGAGATCTAAGTTTCGACTAAATTGCTTTGGTAAATTTTAAAATAATTTTAAATTTTTTTTTTCGTACATTCAGACATGATCTGCTGGTACCTTTAAGTGAATTCTGGACTTGATTCGAGTATTTTAATATAGACTCAATGCTGGTATGTCAAAAACAAAAGAGTTCTGGCATCTAAGATTTGACTTAGTTACTTGAGTAAATATTTAAATATTTTTATAACTTTTTCTCTTTTTCGAACATTCAGACATGATCTGCTGGCACCTATGAGTGAGTTCTGGACTTGATTCGAGTATTTTAATATAGACTGAATGCTGATATGTCAAAAACAAAAGAGTTCTGGCATCTATGCTTTGACTTAGTTACTTCAGTAAATATTTAAATATTTTTATAACTTTTTCTCTTTTTCCAACATTCAGACATGATCTGCTGGCACCTATGAGTGAGTTCTGGACTTGATTTGAGTATTTTTATATAGACTGAATGCTAATATGTCAAAAACAAGAGAGTTCTGGCATCTAAGATTCGACTAAATTGCTTTAGTAAATATTTAAATATTTTTATAACTTTTTCTCTTTTTCGAACATTCAGACATGATCTGCTGGCACGTATGAGTGAGTTCTGGACTTGATTCGAGTATTTTAATATAGACTGAATGCTGACATGTCAAAAACAAAAGAGTTCTGGCATCTATGCTTTGACTTAGTTACTTTAGTAAATATTTAAATATTTTTATAACTTTTTCTCTTTTTCGAACATTCAGACATGATTTGCTGGCACCTATGAGTGAGTTCTGGACTTGATTTGAGTATTTTAATATAGACTGAATGCTGATATGTCAAAAACAAAAGAGTTCTGGCATCTATGATTTGACTTAGTTACTTTAGTAAATATTTAAATATTTTTATAACTTTTTCTCTTTTTCGAACATTCAGACATGATCTGCTGGCACCTATGAGTGAGTTCTGGACTTGATTTGAGTATTTTTATATAATTTGAATGCTGATATGTCAAAAACAAGAGAGTTCTGGCATCTAAGATTCGACTAAATTGCTTTAGTAAATATTTAAATATTTTTAAAACTTTTTCTCTTTTTCGAACATTCAGACATGATCTGCTGGCACCTATGAGTGAGTTCTGGACTTGATTCGAGTATTTTAATATAGACTGAATGCTGATATGTAAAAACAAAAGAGTTCTGGCATCTATGATTTGACTTAGTTACTTTAGTAAATATTTAAATATTTTTATAACTTTTTCTCTTTTTCGAACATTCAGACATGATCTGCTGGCACCTATGAGTGAGTTCTAGACTTGATTTGAGTATTTTTATATACATTTAATGTTGATATGTTAAAAACAACAGAGTTCTGGCATCTAAGATTAGACTTAGTTACTTTAGTAAATATTTTAATATTTTTATAACATTTTTTTTTTTCGAACATTCAGACATGATCTTCTGGCACCTATGAGTGAGTTCTGGACTTGATTCGAGTAATTTAATATAGACTTGATGCTGATATGTCAAAAACAAAAGAGTTCTGGCATCTAAGATTTGACTTAGTCACTTAAGTAAAATTTTAAATATTTTTATATTTTTTTCTCTTTTTCGTACATTCAGACATGATCTGCTGGTACCTTAAAGTGAGTTCTGGACTTAATTTGAAATTTTTAATATAGACTTGATGCTAATATGTCAAAAACAAAAGAGTTCTGGCATCTCAAATTTGACTTAGTTACTTTAGTAAATATTTAAATATTTTTATAACTTTTTCTCTTTTTCGAACATTCAGACATGATCTGCTGGCACTTATGAGTGAGTTCTGGACTTAATTTGAAATTTTTAATATAGACTTGATGCTGATATGTCAAAAACAAAAGATTTCTGGCATCTCAAATTTGACTTAGTTACTTTAGTAAATATTTAAATATTTTTATAACTTTTTCTCTTTTTCGAACATTCAGACATGATCTGCTGGCACTTATGAGTGAGTTCTGGACTTAATTTGAAATTTTTAATATAGACTTGATGCTGATATGTCAAAAACAAAAGAGTTCTGAGATCTAAGTTTCGACTAAATTACTTTGGTAAATTTTTAAATATTTTTATAATTTTTTCTCTTTTCGTACATTCAGACATGACCGGCTGGTACCTTAAAGTGAGTTCTGGACTTGACTCGAGTAATTTAATATAGACTTGATGCTGATATGTCAAAAACAAAAGAGTTCTGGCATCTAAGATTCGACTTAGTCACTTTAGTAAATATTTAAATATTTTTATAACTTTTTCTCTTTTTCGAACATTCAGACATGATCTGCTGGCACCTTTAAGTGAGTTCAGGACTTGATTCGAGTATTTTAATATAGACTCAATGCTGGTATGTCAAAAACAAAAGAGTTCTGGCATCTAAGATTTGACTTAGTTACTTTAGTAAATATTTAAATATTTTTATAACTTTTTCTCTTTTTCGAACATTCAGACATGATCTGCTGGCACCTATGAGTGAGTTCTGGACTTTATTTGAGTATTTTAATATAGACTTGATGCTGATATGTCAAAAACAAAAGAGTTCTGAGATCTAAGTTTCGACTAAATTACTTTGGTAAATTTTTAAATATTTTTATAATTTTTTCTCTTTTCGTACATTCAGACATGACCTGCTGGTACCTTAAAGTGAGTTCTGGACTTGATTCGAGTAATTTAATATAGACTTGATGCTGATATGTCAAAAACAAAAGAGTTCTGGCATCTAAGATTCGACTTAGTCACTTTAGTAAAATTTTAAATATTTTTATAATTTTTTCTCTTTTTCGTACATTCAGACATGATCTGCTGGTACCTTAAAGTGAGTTCTGGACTTGATTCGAGTAATTTAATATAGATTTGATGCTGATATGTCAAAAACAAAAGAGTTCTGGCATCTAAGATTTGACTTAGTTACTTGAGTAAATATTTAAATATTTTTATAACTTTTTCTCTTTTTCGAACATTCAGACATGATCTGCTGGCACCTATGAGTGAGTTCTGGACTTGATTCGAGTATTTTAATATAGACTGAATGCTGATATGTCAAAAACAAAAGAGTTCTGGCATCTATGCTTTGACTTAGTTACTTTAGTAAATATTTAAATATTTTTATAACTTTTTCTCTTTTTCGAACATTCAGACATGATCTGCTGGCACCTATGAGTGAGTTCTGGACTTGATTTGAGTATTTTTATATAGACTGAATGCTATTATGTCAAAAACAAGAGAGTTCTGGCATCTAAGATTCGACTAAATTGCTTTAGTAAATATTTAAATATTTTTATAACTTTTTCTCTTTTTCGAACATTCAGACATGATCTGCTGGCACCTTTAAGTGAGTTCTGGACTTGATTCGAGTATTTTAATATAGACTGAATGCTGATATGTCAAAAACAAAAGAGTTCTGAGATCTAAGTTTCGACTAAATTGCTTTGGTAAATTTTAAAATAATTTTAAATTTTTTTTTTCGTACATTCAGACATGATCTGCTGGTACCTTTAAGTGAATTCTGGACTTGATTCGAGTATTTTAATATAGACTCAATGCTGGTATGTCAAAAACAAAAGAGTTCTGGCATCTAAGATTTGACTTAGTTACTTGAGTAAATATTTAAATATTTTTATAACTTTTTCTCTTTTTCGAACATTCAGACATGATCTGCTGGCACCTATGAGTGAGTTCTGGACTTGATTCGAGTATTTTAATATAGACTGAATGCTGATATGTCAAAAACAAAAGAGTTCTGGCATCTATGCTTTGACTTAGTTACTTCAGTAAATATTTAAATATTTTTATAACTTTTTCTCTTTTTCCAACATTCAGACATGATCTGCTGGCACCTATGAGTGAGTTCTGGACTTGATTTGAGTATTTTTATATAGACTGAATGCTAATATGTCAAAAACAAGAGAGTTCTGGCATCTAAGATTCGACTAAATTGCTTTAGTAAATATTTAAATATTTTTATAACTTTTTCTCTTTTTCGAACATTCAGACATGATCTGCTGGCACGTATGAGTGAGTTCTGGACTTGATTCGAGTATTTTAATATAGACTGAATGCTGACATGTCAAAAACAAAAGAGTTCTGGCATCTATGCTTTGACTTAGTTACTTCAGTAAATATTTAAATATTTTTATAACTTTTTCTCTTTTTCCAACATTCAGACATGATCTGCTGGCACCTATGAGTGAGTTCTGGACTTGATTTGAGTATTTTAATATAGACTGAATGCTGATATGTCAAAAACAAAAGAGTTCTGGCATCTATGATTTGACTTAGTTACTTTAGTAAATATTTAAATATTTTTATAACTTTTTCTCTTTTTCGAACATTCAGACATGATCTGCTGGCACCTATGAGTGAGTTCTGGACTTGATTTGAGTATTTTTATATAGACTGAATGCTAATATGTCAAAAACAAGAGAGTTCTGGCATCTAAGATTCGACTAAATTGCTTTAGTAAATATTTAAATATTTTTATAACTTTTTCTCTTTTTCGAACATTCAGACATGATCTGCTGGCACGTATGAGTGAGTTCTGGACTTGATTCGAGTATTTTAATATAGACTGAATGCTGACATGTCAAAAACAAAAGAGTTCTGGCATCTATGCTTTGACTTAGTTACTTTAGTAAATATTTAAATATTTTTATAACTTTTTCTCTTTTTCGAACATTCAGACATGATCTGCTGGCACCTATGAGTGAGTTCTGGACTTGATTTGAGTATTTTAATATAGACTGAATGCTGATATGTCAAAAACAAAAGAGTTCTGGCATCTATGATTTGACTTAGTTACTTTAGTAAATATTTAAATATTTTTATAACTTTTTCTCTTTTTCGAACATTCAGACATGATCTGCTGGCACCTTTAAGTGAGTTCTGGACTTGATTCGAGTATTTTTATATAGACTCAATGCTGATATGTCAAAAACAAAAGAGTTCTGAGATCTAAGTTTCGACTAAATTACTTTGGTAAATTTTTAAATATTTTTATATTTTTTTCTCTTTTCGTACATTCAGACATGACCTGCTGGTACCTTAAAGTGAGTTCTGGACTTGATTCGAGTAATTTAATATAGACTTGATGCTGATATGTCAAAAACAAAAGAGTTCTGGCATCTAAGATTCGACTTAGTCACTTTAGTAAAATTTTAAATATTTTTATAATTTTTTCTCTTTTTCGTACATTCAGACATGATCTGCTGGTACCTTAAAGTGAGTTCTGGACTTGATTCGAGTAATTTAATATAGATTTGATGCTGATATGTCAAAAACAAAAGAGTTCTGGCATCTAAGATTTGACTTAGTTACTTGAGTAAATATTTAAATATTTTTATAACTTTTTCTCTTTTTCGAACATTCAGACATGATCTGCTGGCACCTATGAGTGAGTTCTGGACTTGATTCGAGTATTTTAATATAGACTGAATGCTGATATGTCAAAAACAAAAGAGTTCTGGCATCTATGCTTTGACTTAGTTACTTTAGTAAATATTTAAATATTTTTATAACTTTTTCTCTTTTTCGAACATTCAGACATGATCTGCTGGCACCTATGAGTGAGTTCTGGACTTGATTTGAGTATTTTTATATAGACTGAATGCTATTATGTCAAAAACAAGAGAGTTCTGGCATCTAAGATTCGACTAAATTGCTTTAGTAAATATTTAAATATTTTTATAACTTTTTCTCTTTTTCGAACATTCAGACATGATCTGCTGGCACCTTTAAGTGAGTTCTGGACTTGATTCGAGTATTTTAATATAGACTGAATGCTGATATGTCAAAAACAAAAGAGTTCTGAGATCTAAGTTTCGACTAAATTGCAAGACATGATCTGCTGGTACCTTTAAGTGAATTCTGGACTTGATTCGAGTATTTTAATATAGACTCAATGCTGGTATGTCAAAAACAAAAGAGTTCTGGCATCTAAGATTTGACTTAGTTACTTGAGTAAATATTTAAATATTTTTATAACTTTTTCTCTTTTTCGAACATTCAGACATGATCTGCTGGCACCTATGAGTGAGTTCTGGACTTGATTCGAGTATTTTAATATAGACTGAATGCTGATATGTCAAAAACAAAAGAGTTCTGGCATCTATGCTTTGACTTAGTTACTTTAGTAAATATTTAAATATTTTTATAACTTTTTCTCTTTTTCGAACATTCAGACATGATCTGCTGGCACCTATGAGTGAGTTCTGGACTTGATTTGAGTATTTTTATATAGACTGAATGCTATTATGTCAAAAACAAGAGAGTTCTGGCATCTAAGATTCGACTAAATTGCTTTAGTAAATATTTAAATATTTTTATAACTTTTTCTCTTTTTCGAACATTCAGACATGATCTGCTGGCACCTTTAAGTGAGTTCTGGACTTGATTCGAGTATTTTAATATAGACTGAATGCTGATATGTCAAAAACAAAAGAGTTCTGAGATCTAAGTTTCGACTAAATTGCTTTGGTAAATTTTAAAATAATTTTAAATTTTTTTTTTCGTACATTCAGACATGATCTGCTGGTACCTTTAAGTGAATTCTGGACTTGATTCGAGTATTTTAATATAGACTCAATGCTGGTATGTCAAAAACAAAAGAGTTCTGGCATCTAAGATTTGACTTAGTTACTTGAGTAAATATTTAAATATTTTTATAACTTTTTCTCTTTTTCGAACATTCAGACATGATCTGCTGGCACCTATGAGTGAGTTCTGGACTTGATTCGAGTATTTTAATATAGACTGAATGCTGATATGTCAAAAACAAAAGAGTTCTGGCATCTATGCTTTGACTTAGTTACTTCAGTAAATATTTAAATATTTTTATAACTTTTTCTCTTTTTCCAACATTCAGACATGATCTGCTGGCACCTATGAGTGAGTTCTGGACTTGATTTGAGTATTTTTATATAGACTGAATGCTAATATGTCAAAAACAAGAGAGTTCTGGCATCTAAGATTCGACTAAATTGCTTTAGTAAATATTTAAATATTTTTATAACTTTTTCTCTTTTTCGAACATTCAGACATGATCTGCTGGCACGTATGAGTGAGTTCTGGACTTGATTCGAGTATTTTAATATAGACTGAATGCTGACATGTCAAAAACAAAAGAGTTCTGGCATCTATGCTTTGACTTAGTTACTTTAGTAAATATTTAAATATTTTTATAACTTTTTCTCTTTTTCGAACATTCAGACATGATCTGCTGGCACCTATGAGTGAGTTCTGGACTTGATTCGAGTATTTTAATATAGACTGAATGCTGATATGTCAAAAACAAAAGAGTTCTGGCATCTATGATTTGACTTAGTTACTTTAGTAAATATTTAAATATTTTTATAACTTTTTCTCTTTTTCGAACATTCAGACATGATCTGCTGGCACCTATGAGTGAGTTCTGGACTTGATTTGAGTATTTTTATATAGACTGAATGCTAATATGTCAAAAACAAGAGAGTTCTGGCATCTAAGATTCGACTAAATTGCTTTAGTAAATATTTAAATATTTTTATAACTTTTTCTCTTTTTCGAACATTCAGACATGATCTGCTGGCACGTATGAGTGAGTTCTGGACTTGATTCGAGTATTTTAATATAGACTGAATGCTGACATGTCAAAAACAAAAGAGTTCTGGCATCTATGCTTTGACTTAGTTACTTTAGTAAATATTTAAATATTTTTATAACTTTTTCTCTTTTTCGAACATTCAGACATGATCTGCTGGCACCTATGAGTGAGTTCTGGACTTGATTTGAGTATTTTAATATAGACTGAATGCTGATATGTCAAAAACAAAAGAGTTCTGGCATCTATGATTTGACTTAGTTACTTTAGTAAATATTTAAATATTTTTATAACTTTTTCTCTTTTTCGAACATTCAGACATGATCTGCTGGCACCTTTAAGTGAGTTCTGGACTTGATTCGAGTATTTTTATATAGACTCAATGCTGATATGTCAAAAACAAAAGAGTTCTGAGATCTAAGTTTCGACTAAATTACTTTGGTAAATTTTTAAATATTTTTATATTTTTTTCTCTTTTCGTACATTCAGACATGACCTGCTGGTACCTTAAAGTGAGTTCTGGACTTGATTCGAGTAATTTAATATAGACTTGATGCTGATATGTCAAAAACAAAAGAGTTCTGGCATCTAAGATTCGACTTAGTCACTTTAGTAAAATTTTAAATATTTTTATAATTTTTTCTCTTTTTCGTACATTCAGACATGATCTGCTGGTACCTTAAAGTGAGTTCTGGACTTGATTCGAGTAATTTAATATAGATTTGATGCTGATATGTCAAAAACAAAAGAGTTCTGGCATCTAAGATTTGACTTAGTTACTTGAGTAAATATTTAAATATTTTTATAACTTTTTCTCTTTTTCGAACATTCAGACATGATCTGCTGGCACCTATGAGTGAGTTCTGGACTTGATTCGAGTATTTTAATATAGACTGAATGCTGATATGTCAAAAACAAAAGAGTTCTGGCATCTATGCTTTGACTTAGTTACTTTAGTAAATATTTAAATATTTTTATAACTTTTTCTCTTTTTCGAACATTCAGACATGATCTGCTGGCACCTATGAGTGAGTTCTGGACTTGATTTGAGTATTTTTATATAGACTGAATGCTATTATGTCAAAAACAAGAGAGTTCTGGCATCTAAGATTCGACTAAATTGCTTTAGTAAATATTTAAATATTTTTATAACTTTTTCTCTTTTTCGAACATTCAGACATGATCTGCTGGCACCTTTAAGTGAGTTCTGGACTTGATTCGAGTATTTTAATATAGACTGAATGCTGATATGTCAAAAACAAAAGAGTTCTGAGATCTAAGTTTCGACTAAATTGCTTTGGTAAATTTTAAAATAATTTTAAATTTTTTTTTTCGTACATTCAGACATGATCTGCTGGTACCTTTAAGTGAATTCTGGACTTGATTCGAGTATTTTAATATAGACTCAATGCTGGTATGTCAAAAACAAAAGAGTTCTGGCATCTAAGATTTGACTTAGTTACTTGAGTAAATATTTAAATATTTTTATAACTTTTTCTCTTTTTCGAACATTCAGACATGATCTGCTGGCACCTATGAGTGAGTTCTGGACTTGATTCGAGTATTTTAATATAGACTGAATGCTGATATGTCAAAAACAAAAGAGTTCTGGCATCTATGCTTTGACTTAGTTACTTCAGTAAATATTTAAATATTTTTATAACTTTTTCTCTTTTTCCAACATTCAGACATGATCTGCTGGCACCTATGAGTGAGTTCTGGACTTGATTTGAGTATTTTTATATAGACTGAATGCTAATATGTCAAAAACAAGAGAGTTCTGGCATCTAAGATTCGACTAAATTGCTTTAGTAAATATTTAAATATTTTTATAACTTTTTCTCTTTTTCGAACATTCAGACATGATCTGCTGGCACGTATGAGTGAGTTCTGGACTTGATTCGAGTATTTTAATATAGACTGAATGCTGACATGTCAAAAACAAAAGAGTTCTGGCATCTATGCTTTGACTTAGTTACTTTAGTAATTATTTAAATATTTTTATAACTTTTTCTCTTTTTCGAACATTCAGACATGATCTGCTGGCACCTATGAGTGAGTTCTGGACTTGATTTGAGTATTTTAATATAGACTGAATGCTGATATGTCAAAAACAAAAGAGTTCTGGCATCTATGATTTGACTTAGTTACTTTAGTAAATATTTAAATATTTTTATAACTTTTTCTCTTTTTCGAACATTCAGACATGATCTGCTGGCACCTATGAGTGAGTTCTGGACTTGATTTGAGTATTTTTATATAATTTGAATGCTGATATGTCAAAAACAAGAGAGTTCTGGCATCTAAGATTCGACTAAATTGCTTTAGTAAATATTTAAATATTTTTAAAACTTTTTCTCTTTTTCGAACATTCAGACATGATCTGCTGGCACCTATGAGTGAGTTCTGGACTTGATTCGAGTATTTTAATATAGACTGAATGCTGATATGTAAAAACAAAAGAGTTCTGGCATCTATGATTTGACTTAGTTACTTTAGTAAATATTTAAATATTTTTATAACTTTTTCTCTTTTTCGAACATTCAGACATGATCTGCTGGCACCTATGAGTGAGTTCTAGACTTGATTTGAGTATTTTTATATACATTTAATGTTGATATGTTAAAAACAACAGAGTTCTGGCATCTAAGATTAGACTTAGTTACTTTAGTAAATATTTTAATATTTTTATAACATTTTTTTTTTTTCGAACATTCAGACATGATCTTCTGGCACCTATGAGTGAGTTCTGGACTTGATTCGAGTAATTTAATATAGACTTGATGCTGATATGTCAAAAACAAAAGAGTTCTGGCATCTAAGATTTGACTTAGTCACTTAAGTAAAATTTTAAATATTTTTATATTTTTTTCTCTTTTTCGTACATTCAGACATGATCTGCTGGTACCTTAAAGTGAGTTCTGGACTTAATTTGAAATTTTTAATATAGACTTGATGCTAATATGTCAAAAACAAAAGAGTTCTGGCATCTCAAATTTGACTTAGTTACTTTAGTAAATATTTAAATATTTTTATAACTTTTTCTCTTTTTCGAACATTCAGACATGATCTGCTGGCACTTATGAGTGAGTTCTGGACTTAATTTGAAATTTTTAATATAGACTTGATGCTGATATGTCAAAAACAAAAGATTTCTGGCATCTCAAATTTGACTTAGTTACTTTAGTAAATATTTAAATATTTTTATAACTTTTTCTCTTTTTCGAACATTCAGACATGATCTGCTGGCACTTATGAGTGAGTTCTGGACTTAATTTGAAATTTTTAATATAGACTTGATGCTGATATGTCAAAAACAAAAGAGTTCTGGCATCTCAAATTTGACTTAGTTACTTTAGTAAATATTTAAATATTTTTATAACTTTTTTTCTTTTTCGAACATTTAGACATGATCTGCTGGCACCTTTACGTGAGTTCTGGACTTGATTCGAGTATTTTAATATAGACTTAATGCTGATATGTCAAAAACAAAAGAGTTCTGACATCTAAGATTCGACTAAGTTACTTTAGTAAATATTTAAATATTTTTATATCTTTTTCTCTTTTTCGAACATTCAGACATGATCTGGTGGCACCTATGAGTGAGTTCTGGACTTGATTTGAGTATTTTTATATAGACTTGATGCTGATATGTCAAAAACAAAAGGGCTCTGGCATCTAAGATTTGACTTAGTTACTTTAGTAAATATTTAAATATTTTTATAACTTTTTCTCTTTTTCGAACATTCAGACATGATCTGCTGGCACCTATGAGTGAGTTCTGGACTTGATTTGAGTATTTTTAAATAGACTCAATGCTGATATGTCAAAAACAAAAGAGCTCTGGCATCTAAGATTTGAGTTAGTTACTTTAGTAAATATTTAAATATTTTTATAACTTTTTCTCTTTTTCGAACATTCAGACATGATCTGCTGGCACCTATGTGTGAGTTCTGGACTTGATTTGAGTATTTTTATATTGACTTGATGCTGATGTGTCAAAAACAAAAGAGTTCTGGCTTCAAGAAATTTTGTTTATATACTTTTGTGTATAATCTAAATTTTTTTATATTGCTTTCCTTTTTTCAAACGTTCGTTCAAGTTCTGCTGGCACTAGAAAATTAGTTCTGAACTTGATTCAAGTTCTGGATTGTAATTATGATACGGATAATATGTTTAAAACTAAAAATCTTTTTACAGTGTTTTGAAATGGTAAAATAATATTTTCATTCTTTTAGAACGTTTTAACAAGATCTGCTGGCAGTCGAGCATGAGTTCTAGACCTTAATCGTGTTATAGATTGTAGTGCTTATAGGTGACGGTGAAAAACGAAAGAGTTCTAGCTTCTAGAAAGTGTTTAAACGAGGAAAAATTTTTTTTCTTTTTTCAAAAGTTCGGACATGGTCTGCTGGCACTCAAACGTGAGTTTTGGACTTGAATAAAGTTCTTTCTTATTATATAGGTCTTGTACGGATATATCAACATCGAAAAAGTTCTAGCTTCTAGGAATCGTGTAAACTATGTATAAAAATATTTTTCAGTTTTTTTAAACATTGGGACATGATCTGCTGGCACTCGAACGGGAGTTCAGAACTATTCCCGAAAATTATCAGGAACTGTAGAACTGAGCCACATGCGAGTATAACTCACATTTATTTTTGATCTGCTGTAAAATGATCTGCTACGGGAAGTTGGCAGATCATTTTGTTTATTGACTCTTTTAAGGTTAAACGCCAGAACTATTTCTAAAAAGTATCAGGAACTGTAAAACTCAGCCGCATACGAGAAGAACTCTCATTTTTTTTTATTTGCTGCAAAATGATCTGCTACGGGAAGTTAGCAGATCATTTTGTCAATCGACTTTTTCAGGTAAAAACGCCAGAACTATTTTTAAAAACTATCAGGAACTGTAGAACTCAGCTGCATGCGAATAGAACTCACATTTATTTTTGATCTGCTGGACATTGTTCTGCTAAGTTCACTTACATCAGGAACGGGGCGGCGACCGACGTGCCGCCGACGGGGTTTTTCCCGTCCCGTGCACGCCACGTCCGGGCCCCGTTCCCTTCCCGTATACAGCGACCTAAAATCAGTTATATAATTACCTACTTGGTATAATAGTTGCCCACTCAGTATTTTAGTCATCCATTTAGATTATTTGTCACCCACATGTAGTCGCCAGTTTTAAGTATTTTTGTAATCCACTGTTTGTCGTTCGCTTAGTTATGTTGTAGCCCAAAAAATAAATTGCGGCCCGGTTTAGTATTTAAGTATCACATTAACAGTCGCCTTTAATTATTTCCAGTCACCCAATCTATTAATTCGTTTTTTACCATCGTCACTCTAAAAAGTGCGTTTAATTCAACGCTAAGAGTGAATAATAAGCGTTTTTATTAACCGAGTGAATAAAAATAATTTGAATTTGGAACAAGCGCGCATCATGAATTAGTACAAAAAAGTACCTATACCTACTGGCTGCTATGGATAGAGCCAAAGTTACACAATAAAATTAAAAAAATAAATATCCCGCCAAATTTAATTAGGTTCTTTTTAGTGTCAATTTAATTAGGTTCTTTTTAGTGTTTTATCTTTGGGTTCTTTTCCATCTATTAGAGGGAGATTGAATGTTCAGTCTATTCCATCATTCTGGTACGATATTTAGTCTGAAAAAGTTCAAAGTCTATACAGACTGATGAAATGGACTGATCCCAGACTGATCATTGTAATCTTTCTCTTAGCGTGGTTGTTTTATGGCATTGGAAAACTTCTAATTTCACGCATGGGTCGGTCATGGGATGGGTGACCAAAAATTTATTATCTCGAGCTCCTCCATGCCTCGGAAGGCACGTTAAGCCGTTGGTCCCGGCTGAATTTGCAGTCGTTAACACCCATCAATCCACATTGGGCCCGCGCGATGGGTTATGGCCCATCCTCCCACCCATAAGGAAGGCCTGTGCCCCAGCCTGGTTCTGTTCCGATGGATTTGTGTCATCCACCATCGTCTTCTTCTCCTTTTCTTCTTTATTTGTTTTTTTGGTTTTATTAACGCATGATTGTACTATCCGCGTCAATTGGTGCGCCTGGCGGCCATGATTTTAACCTCAAAAACGAAAAACAATTGTATTTTTTATATACCTAGACCCTTTCTTATTGAAAATAAGAATTCAATAATTTTAATATTATATTAACTATTAGAATTTAACTGTTTTTTGTCATTTTTAGTTGCGGATGACGTTGATGTGTATGTTAATTTGACAAGGTTCCAGCGCATTACCAATTGACGGGGATAGTAACACGCTAAAGCACACAGCGTCAAATTAGCAGCAAAAGTAAACTCGTTCATTTCGGTCAAATCCGCGAACGCAAATGCGAAAGGTTGCGAGAAGGGTATTGGCGCCGTTTTCATGCGCGAACCGCGGCGCGCGTATCTGGAGGGCTATGTTTTTCGCGCCGTTTTCATGCGCGAACCGCGCCCGCGATTCGCGGCCGCGGTTCGCGGCGCGAGTGTGGAGCCCTCTACACAGTTCTTGTTTCTTAAACCCAAAATCAAGACACAACATGTTTCTGTTTTGGGTTTAAGAAACACAATGTGTTTCGTTTTTGTGTTTAAGAAACAAGAACTGTGTCAAAAAGCATTACCATTCGAACACCATCGATCTACGATTTTGACAAAAACATTAGCAGACTTGACCCCCAGGTATGTTGTACTGAGAACATTTTTTTTAAGTCGAAATTTTTTTTTGTAGTCTGTTAAAAAGACTACACTAAAGGTTTCCCTTTACCAACCTCCCCTTCCCAACACAAAAAACTTCATCCAATTCGGTTCATAAATAACAAAGTCGTCAAGGTAGTTAATGCAAAATCATAGTATTTTCACGATTACTTGAAAATTATTGAACCGATTTGATAAAAATAATAATGGGACCATCTCGCAAGAATACTCAATCGAGCAAAAAAAGAATCATCAAAACAAAAAAACCGACAGGCGCGGTGGTAGTGAATGTGGCGCCCCCACTACATTTATTTTTATTACTCGTAAACCAAGTCAATATTTAAAAAAAGCACAAGTATAAATCTCTTAAATTGTGTCTAGTATTTTTTGAATAACTCTTCAACAGTTTTCATTCTTTCTGTAAGTTTTAAAATCCATTTTAGCTCAAAGTGGCCACTTTTGGCAATTATGGATTTTAAAACTTACAGAATGAATGATAAATGTTGAAGAGTTATTCAAAAATTATTAGACACAATTTAAGAGATTATTACTTGTGCTTTTTACAAATATTGACTTGGTTTACGAGTAATAAAAATAAATGTAGTGGGGGCGCCACATTCACTACCTACAGCGCCTTAAAAAACGTGTTAATAATAAAATGGGACCAACTTGGGAACAAACCTGATCTAATAACTTTGAATTATTACAATCGGTTCAGTCGTCTTCAAGTAATCGGTGGACATACCTACATAAAAAGAAAAACACGCACTCTTAATAAAACAACGACCGAATTCGAAATTTTGGCAAAATCAGTTTAGGTAAGATTCCTACCTTTTAGAGCATGCTCTACAATCTGGTAAAGAAAAAACACCCTTATTCCTTAGGGAACACGGTTTAAAAAAATTGAGTCTATATTCATTCCCCTCCCGCGTGCGTTGTTTCTCAGCCGGATAGCGACCAATTCAGTGTTGCGCCCATATTCTGTTTGGTGGACGACACTCCGACTCCACACCTCCGAAGTTCTCCCGTCAAAGAGAACGGCGTTAAAGATGTTTCGGAGAATTCAGGTTTTTCGCCTGCTTTGAGGAGTTCAGATGTAACGCCGTCCTCACCAGGGGCTTTCCCGTTTTTAAGCTGTCTAAGAGTCATCTCAATTTCACACAGGCTGATTTCTGGCAAGTCTTCGGTAAAGTGGCGCGGCGGGTCAATGTGGCTCGGGTATTCTCATTTTCGGGATCAGGTCGAGATGCATGCGAAGCATACAACTGGCTATAGAAGTTTTCTATTTTCGAAAGAACCTCAGGCTTCGAAGCTACGACGACTCCACTGGCCGTAGTCAACGTCGTCAAGTGACTTCTCCCAAGAGACTGGACAAACACTTTCGATCCCCGATTTCGCTCAATTGCTCGTTCAATCGAGCGTGTATTAGAGCATCGGAGATCGTAGCGCACCAGTTTACCAATCTTCTTGTTGAGAGCCTGTTGTTCGGACGAAGTGACAGTTGGTCTTCTCGTCGCTTCTTCATGAGCCTAAGGGTTTCTTCCAAAAACTTATTCTTCCTGCCCTTGCGCTGATTTTCGCAAAACTTCGTACCCTCTTCCCTGAGTATTCCGACCACATTTTCGACGGCCCGGTTGACGTCAACAGCATTTGTAGGTAGTTTCCACGGCAACGAATCGGTTCTCCAGGTTCGACTGGAACGTTTCAGACCCTATGATGGTTTGGACCAGGTTAGGAAGCGGACGGAGCCTGGACCTCATCAAGCGAGCGCGTTCAAGCTTAACCTCGATATTCAGAGAGCCTCGGACTAGTCGGTAATCGCTGCCAGTATTAAACCTGTTGATCACGGAGACGTCTCTGAATATATGCTTTTTATTCGCCATGATGAAGTCGATCTCATTTTAAGTCCTACCAATAAGTTTTATACCTAGTTAAACCAAAAATATTGCTTAGCGATGTATGATGTTCTATTCGAACTTATTCTTTGTTTATTACATTACATATAGTACGGCGCTAGTGAGTGAGTATAATGGTAATTAACTGACCATAAAGTATGAGAATGCATTTTGACGCCTGTTTTGAAAGAATTCACATATTTAAGTTCGTATTCTTCCTGAGGATTTTTTTCGTGGAAGATGTTGTTAAGCGAGTAAAAGTAGGTCTGCAGATTCTTGTACTGGTGGCTGAGGCAGATGGTAATCAGTATGATGAGGGAGTAGACTCCTGCCAGCCGGAACAGGAAGATCCACCATATGACGTTGCTCAGGACTCGCGCCGCGGCGGCCTCCGCCGAGCGGTCCTCTATGTCCGGCCAGCACGTGATCACTGTTGTAAATGTGCCTTCTGAAAGCAAACAACTAACTATTACGAAGTTCGTAATACGAACATACCTACCTAATTATTTCTTTGCAAAACTGCTTGCTTATGCTTATACAAGGTTATTTTTAGGTAATACAAAACCTCTCGTGGGGTTGATCAGACAATCAAACTGAACAGCTTTCATTATGGAACGAAGAAAAAATCAGCCGTTCCATACAAAAGTACAATCCCTACTCCATCGAAATGTATGAAACAGCAGATTTTTTTTTCGCGATTTCAGGGTTGGTCCCATTATGAAAGTTGTTCAGTTTGATGTCTGATCAACCCATAGACTTATAAAATTTTTCGCTATGCTCAGTAGACGGACAATGGTGCGAGTGAGAAACCGTTTCTTACGGCTTATGCTATGTGCGAGAAAGAGTTGAAAAAAATGACAGCAGAACCTAGTTTGACTCTTCATTTATCATCGTTTATCATCTTGGTGAAAAGCGTCCACACGATTATTTTGGTACCTATTTTGATCGCAATCGGGTTGATTTGGCTCTTATAACTATGTACATCAATAATGGTGTCGTGTTCTGTGTTGAATTGTAATGTTACCTACTTACGACAATAACCCAAAGAAATACTTATTTCACAGGTAAATATGATTGTACAAGTACCATTTTCATATTTCATATTTTAGTTGAATGTATTCCCAAACACTTATATACTAATATGATGCTATTAAACGCCTATTTCGTAAATAAAGGCTGATTTCTAAACATTGTGTGTTAGATAAAAAGATATTATGTCCGTGAACTTGAGAAAATAAGGCGTACCTAGATATTGATCAAAAATTATCGATATCGATACTCATGTCGATGATTTCCAATATAACTTTGTTTGTCTTTGTGAACACTGATAGTTTCATTTAAAGCTGCTTTTAACCGACAGTTTTCAAATGGTAAATTATACCTACTTAAGTACTAATTTAACAATATTTCCAGGTTTCCTGTAAATCCAGTGATAAAGTTAAACTGGATAAATGTCATAAATAAATCGGCATGGAGCCTCAAGGGAGACCTAAAGAAATTATTTAAATAAAATTGTTCAAAATCTTGTTTGTGTTTTCTTTATTAGAGCAATAATACATTATGGTTATCGAAAACCTAAAATGGACTTCAGTGCATCTCTGAAATTCACGCACACGTTTTCAAATTTACAAACACAGGCTAATGTCACTTTTGGTTTCGCAGCCAAGCGAACTCTGTTCGTCTATTAGAGTGGAATATTAAGTTTATGGAATATTAAGTTTATGGAATATTAAGTTTATGGAATATTAAGTTTATGGAGCAACCCCGCGAGAGGTTTCATATTAACTAAAAACGAGTGGCTCCGTGAGCCACTAGTTACTAGTTACACTAGACCTCGCGTTAAAAAGTAGCTCAAACTGTATGTTGTTTAAAAAATAATCTAAAAGATGTCGCCACCCCTTTTTCCCACTCCGGCCAGCCTGCTCTCACGAGCTTTTCAAGGAACATAGTAGGTACGTGCTGTTTGTAGGTATATTATTTGGTAGGTAGGTATGTTCGAAGCTAGATGGCGCTTCTAATTTTAATCATTTTTCGAAATGGGTGATTTTTTGGTAAATTTCAAAACACTGGCCAGACTGACAAAATTTTGTATAATTATCGATCCTGCTCACAAAATTTCACGAGAATCGGTTGAGAAATGCGATCTGTAGAGGAAAACGGACAGCTGGAAAGTCAGACTGAAATATGTTTTCTTGACAAACAATACGGTATCTCCGCCATTTTGAAAAAAATCCAAAAATTGGCTCGACAAAAAAAAAACTATATAATTTTCAAACCAGCTCACAAAATTTTACGAAAATCGGTTAAGAAATGCGACCTGTAGAGGAGAACATCCAGCGCCAGAAAGCCGGACTAAAGTATTTCAGAGATATGTAAAAAAAATATTTTTTTACATATCTCCGCCATTTCGAAAAATTTAGAAAAACTGGCTCAACCTAAAAAAATCTAGTATATAATTTTCGAACCTGCCCGAAAAACTTCACGATAATCGGTTGAGAAATGCGACCTATGGAAGAAAAAAGAAAGTTGGACTGAAATATGTCTTTTTACATATCTCCGCCATTTTGAAAAATTTCGAAAACTGGGTCGACAAAAAATCTATATAATTTTCAAACCTGCTCACAAAATTTCACGAGAAACGGTTGAGAATGCAACCTGTAGAGGAGAACATCCAGCGCCAGTAAGCTGGGCTGAAATACATATTTTTCACGTCATATCTCCGCCATTTCGAAAAATTTAGAAAAACTGGCCTAACTTAAAAAAATCTATATGATTTTCAAACTTTCCCACAAAATTTCACGATAACTGGTTGAGAAATGTGACCTCCAGAGGAGAAAAGATAGAGCCAGAAAGTTAGACTGATATATATTTTTTTACATACTTCGACATTTTGAAAAAAATCGAAAAATGGCTCGACAAAAAATTCTATGTAATTTTCAAACCAGCTCAAAAAATTTCACGAAAATCGGTTAAGAAATGCGACCTGTAGAGGAGAACATCCATCGCCAGAAAGCCGGACTGAAGTATTTCAGAGATATGAAAAAAAAATATTTTTTTACATATCTCCGCCATTTCAAAAAATTTAGAAAAACTGGCTCAACCTAAAAAATCTATGTAATTTTCGAACCTGCCCGAAAAAATTCACGATAATCGGTTGAGAAATGCGACCTGTAGAAGAAAAAAGAAAGTTGGACTGAAATATGTCTTTTTACATATCTCCGCCATTTCGAAAAATATAGAAAAATTGGCCCAATTTAAAAAAATCTAGATGATTTTCAAACTTTCCCACAAAATTTCACCATAATCGGTTGAGAAATGTGACCTCCAGAGGAGAAAAGACAGAGCCAGAAAGCTAGACTGAAATATGTTTTTTTACATATCTTCACCATTTTGGAAAAAATCGAAAAAATGGCTCGACAAAAAAATTCTATGTAATTTTCAAATCAGCTCACAAAATTTCACGAGACGACCTGTATAGGAGAACATCCAGCGCCAGAAAGCCGGACTGAAATATTTTTTTTACATATCTCCGCCATTTCGAAAAATTTAGAAAAACTGGCTCAACCTAAAAAAAACTATATAATTTTCGAACCTGCCCACTAAATTTTACGATAATCGGTTGAGAAATGCGACCAGTAGAGGAGAAAAAGCAGCGCCGGAAAGTTGGACTGAAATATGTTTTTTTATATATCTCAGCCATTTAAAAAAAACCGAAAAACTCGCTCGACTGAAAAATCCTTCCTTACTAATATTATACATGCAAATGTCCGTTCGTTTGTTTGCTACGCCTTCACGTCCTAACTACTGAACTGAGCATCATGAAATTTTGAATAAACGTTCTCAAGGGTACAGAGGGTACTTTTCATCCCAAAAAACAGCATTGTTCCCGAGGGATAGCAAACATTTTCCACGCAGACGAAGTCGCGGGCGGCCGCTAGTTTTATATAATTTTCAAACCTGCTCACAAAATTTCACGAGAATCGGTTGAGAAATGCGACCTGTAGAGGAGAACAGCCGGACATACGAAAGAATTTTTTGCCCAAGCTGAAGCAGAGCTCGCACTTCGTGCTCGCTTGGTTAATAACTTTGTATACCTAACGTTAGAAAATAGATATGCGGCTACACATGATATCTACGGACGACATTACTTGCCTCCTCTAAAATTAGGAAGGACCCTGTGTCACTGTTGTGGATAGCATCTGTCTTCTGGCTTAATTAAAAAATTTACTGAAATAAAACTTTTTTAAAAACACGTTTTTATTACAAAAAAAGTCGGACTAAAAAAAATTAAAACGGACTAGTAAAAACAGCCTAAAAATTTTAAAATAAATTTTTCTTTAAATATTTATTACCCTACAGAAATTTTAAACCTAAAAACGTGGGGCGCATTTTGTAAAATTTATCATCCATATTGTCTTTAGCATGCGCCCCACGTTTTTAAGTTTAAAATTTCTGTAGGGTAATAAATATTTAAAGAAAAATTTATTCTAAACTTTTTAGTCTGTTTTTACTAGTCCGTTTTAATGTTTTTAGTCCGACTTTTTTTGTAATAAAAACGTGTTTTTAAAAAAGTTTTTTTTCAGTAAATTTTTATTTTCTGCTTTTTAGTTAACGAGCTAAGACTAAAAATATACCATCTTCTATCGAAGCACTCGTCAAGCAAGACGATTCAAACGAGCCCAAACTCGATGGGCTTGCATGGTTTTAATACAGAGTCCCAGTGGCCTTCTTCCGGATCTATCATCAGAACCTGGAAACTTCCCAAAAAAGTACTCGTCAAGACAATTCAAACGAGCCGAGACTCGATGGGGTTGCATGGTTTTATTATAGAGTTTATATGGCCTTCCTCCGGCTCCATCATCAGATCCTCGGACACTATTTCCCATTAAAGTACTCGTCAAGATGATACAAACGAGCCCAAACTCGATAGGATTGCATGGTTTTATTACCGAGTTCCAGTGGCCTTCTTCCGGCTCCATCATCAGACCCTGGAAACTATTTCCCAACAAAGAACTCGTCAAGACGATTCAAACGAGCCCAAATTTGATGGGGTTGCACGGTTTTAATATTGAGTTCCTATGGCATGGCCTTTCGGCTTCATCATCAGACCCTAAACCACGTCTCCTATTAGAGTACTCGTCAAGACGATTCTAACGAGCCCAAACACGATGGGGTTGTATGGTTTCTTCATAGAGTTCTTGTGGCCTTCTTCCGGCTTCATCATCAGATCAGCTCAATGACACCATAATATCGCATTATATATCGCAAATAGTACCTACCTATAGTAGTTAGTTATAATGTAAGTAATTACCGCCTGTAATAACCAGTTTGGTCGCTTCGATGACATAAGACATCTGTGCCGAGATAATAAGACATGTAAATCCCAAAATGTAGACTTTTGCTTTCCAAATCATTTCCCGCTGCACGTCGGCATCGTTGTGGACTCTCTTCAGCGCCACCACCAGCTCGTGTATCAGAGTCTTGATGTCCTCGACGTACATCTCTACGACTATGATGTAACTGAAAATGATTGGCTGCGAAGTACAAAAAATTAGGGAATTAGATCTCTGTTTCTCTGACATATTTTTCTGCGTGAAAAATGCTGCCACTTCTAAACCTAGGAAAATACAAATAACCAAATTCGAAGCCGTTCTCCAAACATTAAAGAATTTCACCAGCCCCTTTGAATATTTAACGTCTTCTATCCAAATGTTGGGCAAGCCGCAAAAGAAACTGATATTGCTTATCGATTTGAACAATTTGGCAATGTCATTGAGTTCGACATCATGATCAACCATAGTTTCCAGTGTGCCGCGTGAAAGAGTTTCCGATAGTAGATCTCTGACTATTGTATTGCTAGACCTGCAATGTAATTTGCCTGTATGCCGATGCATTTATAAACTACTTTATGATGGTCTACGGGTTTGTATTTGGAAGGAAAATACTTTTTCTATTATTGAGTGTTTTTAGTAAAGTACTTGTACTATTATGTATCCTGTGGTAAAGTGTTTAACCGTCTTCAAACCACAACAAAGAATAATAGAAAAGTATTAAAAAAACGCAAAAAATATCATGCAACGCTGAATTCAATTCAATGCAAGTAAGTCGCGTACTTTTTGTTCCTCTGTTTTGTCTTAGGCCGCGTTTCCACCTGCAAGAAAACTTCTGCAAGAAGTGTCCCACAGCCTGTCAGACAGTAGTTTCTAAAGGCTCGACAAACTGTCGCCAGTGCATTTGCTATTAGTTAACACTAATTGTAAGCTACTGTCTGTCAGGCTGTGGGACACATCTTGCAAAAGTTTTCTTGCAGATGGAAATGCGCCCTTAGAGATCACTGCCAAAATAAGAATAAGAAATAAGTGAGCTACGTATTTTAGTTCGGCCCCGTCATGTGCATTAGCTAATGGCAGTAATTACCTACAGCTTGAACACATGGTCATTAACAGGCATTAGTATATGACGGCGCCGTCAGCATATCAATAGATACGACAGGGGAGGTGTTTATAAAACTTGGTGCAT
The DNA here is from genome assembly GCA_928269145.1 of Agriphila tristella. Taxonomy (NCBI): domain Eukaryota; kingdom Metazoa; phylum Arthropoda; class Insecta; order Lepidoptera; family Crambidae; genus Agriphila; species Agriphila tristella. The sequence continues at coordinate 103,106 of OV743440.1, read as the reverse complement.
CATTTCTCAGCTTGCAGAGTGCAGATCTTATAAGCTGAATCTGTAACTTCAACGAATAAATACTTACACGAGTTGATTTTTTTGACGCTAATAATTCTATGAAACCTTCGTCCTACGGGTCCGCTGTATGTAGAGAATCATGTTGATTTAGCATCCTTAGTTACAGCAGGCTGCTAACTTTAGATAATAATATAAGAAGACCAAAGACCGACTTTTAAAAATCTATAGATTAGTTTAAAATGAAATCTGACTCGTACGCAAAACCAAAGGGTTCCTGTGTTAATATTTTTCTATGTGATGAAGACAAATTTCTATACATGCTAAGATTTTACCTGCTAAAGCTATTATATTTTACCTGCTAACTTTCGTAAGTCTAGGTTGAAGGAAAACACCCAACTACTTATGTCATTAGTTTTGATTTAGAGTATCCTAGGTAGATATGCGAATGAGAAAAAGATACAACCAACAACAAATCAAAGTGCTGTACTTACCTACTTCATTTGAGGTAAAATCGATGTCAGTTTCGTTTTGATGGTTGTAGATTCACCTTGATCGAAGAGATTCACCCTTTACCATGGAAACTAAATAGGGTTCCTTGTATTTTAACTACCTTTCATAATTGGAGAGTAGTTATGAAATTTCGCTTAAATGACTGTCATCATCTCCAATTGTTAAATAATTGTACCTGATACGGTATTTTAATAGTTCCGTTATTATATAATTTATCAGTTGAATAGTTGTAATCATACTGTAATTGGTTTATTTAGAAGTAATATAAAGAAAATTACCTATTTATAAGTTTTTTTATTTTGAATCTTTATTCTTAATCCATAGTTATGTATCATCATTTATATCACTTATATCATTACCTTATCTAGTATATCACCGAAAAAACACTGTATGTTGCTTTTACGATCTGAAAACAAAAGCATTGCATGGTAAGTATTACAGGAGGTATTCATAATACTTACATAATTGTTTCCTACACTCCATCCTACACATGACACTGATCATAAAAAGTGCGATTATGAAATTCAAAGGTTGTTTTGAACTTCAAATCGAAAATATTGTCAATAATTTGTTTTTAAGAACTGCTAATTTAGTTTTGAATGCTACTTACCGCCAGATAACTTTGGTAAGAAAATTCGACGAGACCAAAACTTTGTATGATCACGGGCTCCTGAAAAATAAAAAATGCAGGTGTAGGTACCTTATTAGTCCCTTAGTACCTACTTATAAATAATACATTTTCAGTAATGCGCAGTTTCAGGGGAATTTAGAGTTTCTTGTGTGGGGTTTTTTAAATAGTACATTATTGCAAAGGCAGCGAAATAGGCAATGGCAGGTCGAGTATGAGTTTTAAGGCCGAGCCGCAGGCGAGGACTTCAATGATACGAGACAGGCAATTGCCATTTCGGCCGAGGCATATTTAGTGCTTTTCTTAAAAAATGCAAGGAAATAAAAAATGGCCTTTTACACAATAAAAGACATCAGGCAAATACCTTTGACAAAAAACCCAAGAATGTATAGCATTTTTGTTTTTTCCAAAATTAAGACTTGTAATTAGTAAGTCATAAAAAATATTCAGATTTTAACAAAGCTTTATATTTTGAGAGTTATTTGTGTTTGAAACTTATATTTTTGGTAACCCCGACACTATTACAGCAACACCAGTTACACGACCAAAACGTTTTGATAACTGCGCTAGTGATTAATCGGTGTTTTACCGAAATACCGAAATGTACTAAAAAGCATAAAGTCAAGTCTCCAGCGACAGTTTTTTCGAAAACATTCAACAAAATCTATCAATCAATACACAAAGTCACGTTTTTTTGCTTTAGAACCAAGACGGAAGAAGTGTGCATCTATCGTAACAAAACGCTGTTTGATAGTTGATTGACAATGACAGTTAACTGACAGTAAAAGTGATAGACCGCCACAGGCCGACCAATCGGCTTTCGCGTTTTGACCATTGACTGTCAATGTCAGTCATTCAAGATTACATTGATGACATGGAAGCCACAGAGTATCAATGACAAAGATGTCTTTTTAATCGAAATACTTCTGATTTTTCAGTAATTAATTTAAGCGAAATGAAGGAGTTTAAAAATAAACTTGCTACTGTTTTATTATTCTAATAACACATATTGCTTAAATGTAACAGAATTATTCTTATACACCTTTGGGTCCGATGTGCCTGATGTCCTTTAATTAATAGTAAAAGTTATATTGCTCATGTTAGGACAAAATTATTTAGCGAAAATGTTATTCATTGAAATACGCCAAAAACTCTGTTTCGGAGAACAATTTAGCATTTTTCTCGTTTTTCCAGAACATGAAATTTTCATATACTTTCATATATTTTTCTTTTGATTTCGCAGGAAGCAGGTTTTCCATCGCAAATTTAGCTTCCGATCTTACATCTGGTGGAGTGCAGTCAATGTTCATTTCATTTTCACTTTCAGAATCATCGGAACTCATTTTAATATTTTTTTATTAACAAAATAACAACGAACTCCGCTTTACCGCCATTTTTTTTATTTTATTTTACAGTTTGTGCCGAAAGGTAAACGCATCTGTGGCTATACAGCCACGAGAACGCAATGTGTACGATTGATGAAAGAGTTCTAAATTCAAACAGCACACCGATTCATACAACATTGCCGGCGCGCTCTTCGTTCCAAATTCAAAGAACGCGCCGTGAAGTGATTTAGGTTTTGCAGTCTACGTAAATATGATACTTCGCGTGTTCTTTATTCAAAAGTAATGACAATATTTCCGCGCATGTTTAAGAAAATTTACTTGTCGTCAGTTCAAAAAGTCTGGAACCTAGAGATACTACCTAGTTGGAAAACATATTCGAAAGCTCTTAATAATTATATTTACAAAGAAAATGCACTTTGACTTTTAAGTTTTTGTGGATAACCTAACTAATTGGAAGTACCTACATAGATTCATAACATTGTGTAGATGCGTGCACCACGTGCGATAGGTAAGTAGTTCTGGAAAGTGGTAGTAGGTAGGTAATGTAGGTATTAGAATTTAGAATCATGAAATTACCTGTGCTTGAGCCATTGCAGTGACCACCAGCTTCCGTACTGCCACCGTGGCGTATTCGCAATTCTCCCACCCAGACTCATATATTGCGGTCGGAAGGCGGGAAGCCTACAAGGGAATACAATTTAAAAGAATAACTGTAATATCGTGGAATAGTACGAGGGTGGATCCAAAAGTTCTAAGCCCGACCATGAAAATGAAAGAAAAGTGGGTCTGAATTAATTTTTATTTTTCGACATAGTCTCCATTTAGGTCAATGCATTTCTTCTAACTGACCTGCAACTTGTTTATACCTTCGAAAAAAAATGATTCCTGAAGGTTGTCAAAATAATCATTTACTGCTGCTATCACCTCGTTCCTGTCCGAAAATTTCGAACTACCTAAGTGTTTTTTTAAATTTGGAATCTGAGGGGGCTAAATCCGGCGAATAAGGTGGATGGGGCAATATTTCGTAGCCACAATTATGCATTTCAGCCATTGTTTCAGCTGAAGTGTGAACCCGGGCGTTGTCTTGATGGAACAACACTTTCTTCCGTAACATACCCGGCCTTTTTTCTTTGATTTCTTCCCTTAGTCGTCGTAAAAGGTTACAATAATAACTTGAATTTATAGTTTCGCCCTTTGGTAAATAATCCACGAAAATAATTCCCTTTGCATCCCAAAAAACTGAACCCATGACTTTGTTGGTCGACAAAACGACTTAAGCTTTCTTTGGAGTAGGAGAGCCAGATATTTTCCACTGCTTTGATTGTTGCTTAGATTCAGGAGTGTGGTGGTGAACCCAGCTTTCATCCATGGTAACAAACCGGGATAAAAAATCCTCTGGATCCACCTCAAAAAGCTCCAAACAGTCACGGGAAATTGCGAAACGAACTCGTTTTTGTTCAGCTGAAAGCAATATCGGAACCCAACGAGCAGAAACCTTATGGAACCCCAATTCTTGAGTTACAATATTTTGTACCCGACCATAACCAATGCCTGTGATCTCAGCTATCTTACTGATGGTCAATCTTCGGTCACTCAGAATAAGATCACATATTTTTTCAATGTTTTCCTTCGTGGTAGACTTTGAAGGCCTACCGCTCCTAGGGTCATCTTCAATACTCTCCCGACCCTGCTTAAACTCAGCCACCCACTTTTTTACACTGGAATATGATAAAGCTGACCCAACCAAAGTGTTCACCATATCTTGATGAATATCTTTTGGTGATAGGCTTTTTTTACTGAGGTACTTGATCACTGCTCGGTATTCAATTTTCTCCATTATTGAAAAAGATGTCAGATAGCATCAAACAAATGTTCACAAAAAAAAAATGGCTTGCAGTATCGGAACGAAACTTCGCACATTTACTATTGAAGAACCATACTAAAGAGTGAGCGTAGATTTACAAAACTGTCAAAGCTATTTCTACATTAGGCCACGAATTTTTGGATCCACCCTCGTACATTACTGCAGCGGCAGGCAACACAGGCATTGAAGGAAGAACGTGAAAATGTGGGCCGAGGCGAAGCCGAGGCACACATACGTGAGTCCATCAATGCCCAGTTGCTGCCAAGGCTTGTATAGTACTTTTCTCAAATAATGCGCGGAAATTCAAACCAAGTAGTAACTTTTCTAACATTTTATTTTTATTTAAAATTACAGTAATTAAAAATACCAAATCGCACCGTCTTGAGTTTCTACGTCTTTTACATTAAATACTCTTATGTCGTTGCATCTGCATGCACCGAAAATGCCAAAAATCAAACCTGCAACAAAAATAAAGAACGTGTAAAGTTGTGATGTTAGGCTGTTTGACTAAAACAAAGTGGTAAATTACTTGTAGTACCTAGGTCCTCATCAATACGAAAACTTACTTTATGATCCAAATGCACACCGTCTGATGCTTCTGACAAGAAAATTTGCACGTTTGATGCAGACTTCCTACATTTATACCCTTGTGAATGTCTTTTGTGCATTGCAGTTAGGTTTACATCTGGTTTACTTAATGTTTTTCGATTTTGGAGACAACATGTTTTCTATTTCAGTTCTTGCCGCTTCTTGAATTTCAGGTGGCGTCAAAATATCACTTTCGTCGCTTGAACTCATTTTTATAATAAATTATATACTTAATTTAAATCGAAGATAAAATATACATAACAAAACATTTCAACACAAAATTTCAACAATATAATATTATATTCTTCCCGCCCCGCGCCAAGATCCATAGATAATACAACGTTATTTTTATGCCACCTGTCCGAATCGTATGTTACACGTAAGTTTTGTAACCAGGGGCCCTACCGCCTAACTCAAAGCTTTAGCCAGAGCGATAGCTAGTCTATATCCATCCTTGTCATATCATAACACGATGACAAGGACGGACAGTGCACTGACGTCATAAACCAAAGCCAGAGTCAAAGCGAGAGAGTTAGGCGGTCCGGGGGCAGGAAGGAATACGGATAATGGGCGGGCGTTAGTGCGCTCATGACACTCTGTTACCGTGATTCGGAACTTTTCATTTGCAAGGCCAGTTCTAAATTTAAATATTGATTACTAGCTTCCGCCCGCGACTTCGTCTGCGTGGACAGTTTTTTTGCTATCCCTCGGGAACTGTACGTTTTTTCTGGATGAAAGGTACCCTATGTCCTTTTCCGTACCCCTAACAACGTCTATGCAAAATTTCATGATGATCGGTTCAGTAGTTAAGACGTGAAGGCGTAACAAACAAACAAACAAATAAACAAACAAACGGACTTTCGCATTTATAATATTAGTAAGGATGATCACAGACCTCATTGGCTGTCGTGTTTCATTGAAAGTTTCGTTCCATTTTTGAATTACACGTGTACAGATTCAGTACTAACCTTTACGGACAGACGCAGGCAATTTTTGTATGAAAATCCATTATTACACGTTAGTAATGGATTTTCATACAAAAGTTGCCGGCGCGGTTTAGGTCTGTCCGGAAACTCCGATTTAGCACGAAGAAGGTTGTCAAAATAATGATCGAATTTCCAAGCATGTTTGAGAAAATCTCTTTTTTAGTCCTTATTTTCACGATCTAGTGACATTAATAATTTGTATGAATAGCTGATGGACAGTCAGTAGTGGCTGTGCCATGCCAACTTTGGTAAACGCAGTGTATGATGCGCGGGCGGTTCCCAGGCAGGTAGGCAGCTTACAAGACGATGGTGAATTACGTACGGGTCATGCTCGTCTTCACTAGATCCTGCTAGAAGTATTATTGTGCATTTGAAGAATTTAAGCAGTTTATTGTGCAAATTGCTTTGTACTAACCCAAGATGCCTAACACAAGATCGGTTTTAGGCGTTAAGTACCTCAACGGTGATGTCCCCAGCAGTCCACATGATGATGCCAGTACTAAGCAGCGTTGCCACCGACGTGGTCACTGTTGCGAACACCGTCTCCACGCTTCGGTCTGATTTCTACAACGGTTATAATAACAGTAAGTAATGAAATATGTGTGTAGGACAACGTTTAATATTTACTTAGATAAGATTTTTTAAATTTAAGATTTTTTCATTCACTATGCTATTTTTCTATATTGCCATGCTCGGCGTTTCCCTGCGTGATCGAATCAGATACGAGGAGATCCGCAGGAGAACTAAAGTAACCGACATCGCTCGAAGGATTGCTTAGCTGAAGTGGCAATGGGCGGGACACATATCGAGAAGAACCGATGGCCGTTGGGGCGGAAAGGTTCTGGAATGGCAACCGCGCACCGGACGACGCTCCGTGGGTAGGCCCCCGACAAGGTGGACCGACGATCTGGTGAAGGTTGCCGGAAGCCACTGGATGCGGGCAGCGCAGGACCGATTGTCGTGGAGATCCTTAGGGGAGGCCTATATACCCAGCAGTGGGTGCCGTGCGGCTGATATGATGATGATGATGAATGCTATTTTAACACGTTTTTATTAGGTTGCTTTCTCGTTTGTGTGTTCGTTCGTTTGTTTGTTTCTCCACAAAGTTTGCGAACGATTTTATACTAGCTTCCCGATGAGCTAGAGACTTGAAACTTTGAACATAGGTCAGAACTACAAGGCAATGGAATATTATGGTGTCATTGAGCTGATCTGATGATGAAGCCGGAAGAAGGCTACAGGAACTCTATGATGAAACCATACAACCCCATCGTGTTTGGACTCGTTAGAATCGTCCTGACGAGTATTCTAATGAGAGACGAGGTCCAGGGTGGTCTGATGTAACCGATCTGCAATGTAACCTGCAAAAAATTTTACACAGTTTCAAGTTATAAATATATTGAATTGAATTGATGATGAAGCTGAAAGGCCATGCCATAGAAACTCAATATTGGAACCATGCAATCCCATCAAATTTGGGCTCGTTTGAATCGTCTTGACGAGTTCTTTGTTGGGAAATATTTTCCAGGGTCTGATGATGGAGCCGGAAGAAGGACACAGGAACTCTTTAATAAAACCACGCTATCCCATCGAGATTAGGCTCGTTTGAATCGTCTTGACGAGTACTTTCTTGGGAAACAGTTACCGAGGATCTGATGATTGAGCCGGAGGAAGGCCATAGGATTTCCAGGGTCTGATGATGGAGCCGGAAGAAGGACACAGGAACTCTTTAATAAAACTCTTGAGAGTAAAATTAACTACCTTTTATTATATTCTTAAGTGGAACTATAGGTCTTTTTTGGAATCATTTAATATTGCAAAATTGTAATTTTATGACCGTTTGTTTCCTTAATAAATAAATAAAAAAAAAAAAACCATGCAACCCCATCGAGATTGGACTCGTTTGAATCGTCTTGACGAGTGCTCCGATAGGAGATGGTATATTTTTAGTTTTAGCTCGTTAACTAAAAAACAGAAAATAATAATTTACTGCAAAAAAAACCTTTTTTAAAAACACGTTTTTAAACAGACTCAATTTTCTAGTATATTATTTAGTATTCAGATAAGAAGTTTGTCTGGTTTTAATGTTTAGCATATTTGACCTACAAATTAAGTTTTATTTGAAACTAGCTTCCGCTAGCGACCTTGTTTGCGTGGAAATTAATTTAGTAAATACTAAGGGAACCTTAGACCCTAATAAAAGTAGAAAGGTAACCTATGTTTTAATCCAGGCTATAAACTACCTATCTTTGTGCCAAATTTCATCGAAATCCGTCCGTCATTGTGTAACAATAACAAACACATAAACTTACACGTTTATTATTACTTAGTTAGTAGGAATCAAATAAGTGGTACGTACCTAGTCCATTTTTGAAAATAACACATCTCACTTAATTAGACTCACCAGCATTTGGACCATGAGAATAACCAACACGCTAATATTGAGGACTACTTGTCCAACGAAAATCAATCCGAAAGAATCTTGGACTTGCTTCTTACACCTAGGTAATAAGGAAAAAATAAATTTTACACAAAGTTAACGCCAGTGAACTTATTTCATAGGCTAGTAAGCTAGCGCCACTTAAATTGGATTGTTAAATAACACGCGCTTGGAAGTAAGACTTGAGTTTTTATATCCGGCAAAAAAAAAGTTTATGAATCTGTAAACAAAGCTCTTTCATATAATTATTATGATATTTCACATACCCTAGTAGTCCCACTTCGAATTTTTAAGAGCCCCTTACCATAGAAGAAAGTAAAAAATATAGGGAAACTATTGATTTTACTGCTTTTACTTGGTCTCTACTAGTCTCAACCGGAACTTCTTGAACTTACCAAAGAGTTTCAGAGTGTATTTTAATCCCAGCTTTCACTTCTTGTTCGTACTTCCTCTCCTTTTCAATTTGGTCAAGGTTGTGAAGTGTGAAGATGTTGTTGAGGTGCAGGAAGTAGCTTTGTAAGTGCTTGTATTGGTGCTCCAAGCAAACCAGCATGGATAGGATGAGGGCGAAGCATCCGGCCACCCGCGACATCAGCGCCCACCACGCGAAGTAACTGCCCACTCTCATGGCACCGGCTACAATGCTCATGTCTTCGATGTCTGGCCAAGCAGTGATTAAAGTAGAGAATACAACTCCTGAAAGGAAACACAGGGAGTGTAAGATTTTTTGAGCAAAGTAGCTACCTACTATATAGAATAAGTTTCTTGTGCCCGTTCTTCTTGTGAGCTAAAAGAATTCTGAATGGGTATACTAAGATAGAGTTAAAAATGGACAATTCAAAAGTACTCCTTTATTGGTGTTGAGATGATTGATCTGATGACCTTTTATTGGCAACTGTTTTGTCACTGAAAAGAATTTGAGAGAAAATAAACCAAAGTGGCTGTAGTGTTGCTGGTCGGTAACAATTGGTATGAAAGCTTACCAGTTTTAATACTTCGCATCAACGCATCTACGCCGAAGAACATAATCGAAGAGAAGCAAAGAGTCAGAAAAGAAATGAAGTAAAGCTTTGACTTTTTTATCATTTCCCTCTCTACTGCTTCGTCATTGTAAACAGCTTTCAGCTCCACTGACATTTTATACAGTAGCTTCTTAACTGTATCTTGATGAAAAACCATAATAACTCTGTACGTACTCATTATCGGTTGAGATAAGCCGAACACCAGCCTATCGGACATTTGTTTCTCCGTTAAATTGTGTTGAGTAAAAAATGAGCCTATCTCCAGCAGAACCACAACGTACACAAACCAGTTGATGCCGGTAGAAAAGTAGCTATAAAGCTTTATGTTTTTTTTAGAAAACTTTAATCTATCCACCCAGAAATTCGGGAGTCCGAACAAGAACACCAACTTGTTGATGTCAGAGAAGTACTTAGTACTTCGGTTTGGAACGTAGCTGTTATATAATTCTCCCATTGTTACATACGGTTCGTGTATAAATGCCTGAAAACTTCAATAAAATCACAGACATATTTCACCTAAATACGCAGCATAACCTCTGACAATTATTACAGTTGTTAAATACTGAGCTGTTAATTACTTTAATACAGGTGATTATGAGTAGTGGAATGGAAATTAGGAACACACCAGTGATTTCCATACAAACGAGGAAACTATGAAGCCAGGAATTGATCGATCGAGCTGTGGATCTGATGGGTCATTATTTGAAAAGCGTTCTCCGTGCAATTTTCGTGGCGAAATTTCACTTTGAGTTATTCGAATAAATAAAATTAGTATATTAAAGAATCCAAGAAATAAATAAATAGTATACTCGAAACATGCTAATCGGTATATAAATCACTGAGATATTAAATTTTGAAAATTTGAAAGCCATGAAAGTTACGATGCACTTCACAAAAATTACTAAACGATTTACTACAGAGTACTGCTTATGCTTATCTAGCCAGTGAGGGCACTGAAAACCTAATATTGAAAGCTTCGTACCTTTATTTGGTGTATAAGTAAAAAAAACGATGTTTTAGTGCAACGTCGTGACTAAGTAAATATCACCACCCTCTCTCCTTCTCTGTGTGAGAATAGGTTAGTATATGTATATATAACAAGTATATTCAAACTAGCAGACAGGATTCGTATCAATTTGAGAAGAAACTTAAATTTCATAGCATGATCTGTAATTTTCGTGGACAAATTGCCACGAAAATTATGCCACGCAAATTACGATAATTTACTTTTTTTTAAATTTCAAAGTTATGTTATGGACAAATTATGAAAGTCAATACTTATATATAATCTCGAGGACCTATCCTATTCTAAAATATATAGCAAAAATCGATACCGTATGCATATATCTATTATAATCTGTCAATGAAAGTTGTTTGACTAAGGGCATCAAACATTTATTGAAGAGTTACGGACCGATATTTATTTTCAGCATAGCAATGAACAATATGTGTATCATCAAGTGCTAGTATGATCAACAGAGCAGCAGCGCGGCTCTTAAATTTAGTTATAAGGCGATAAGTTTTATATTTATGATTTTTTTTTGCTGCGCGCTCGAAAAATTGCCAAATCGTGTGACAGAGAGAAAATGCCCTGCAACTTTTTTTTTATTCACGATAAAAATTTAGTTTTTGGCACTATTAAACATGAGTTAAATACAATTATTTTGATGTATAAAACATACATATTACTTAAAAGACAAAGAAGTTATTAAAGGTCGTCCTAAGTGCGAATAGAGTGTGACACCCGAAGAACAGCATTTTACTCCCGATTTCGATCTTTGAATTTTTTTTTAAATTTTATTTTAATAAATACCACGTATTTCTTATTAAAATTGAATAGAACTGTCAATAAAGGGTCATTTAGTTTTTTTATTTAAGCTATATTTACAATAGGTTAGGAATAACAAGCGTGTGACCGCCAAAAAAAGGACCTCGGAGAACTACCCTGATGATGGCTATCCAGGGAGTGAAGTGAGATCCAGATCGCTATACATACCCAACTGATCTGGGTGCTTACTAAGGAAGTCCTTATTTCTGATCCCGCGATTTCGGGATTAGACTTAGCCAATCCCGGGATCCCGAGATTATTAATGATTAAACGAACTTACCTGTAAGTGAAGTTCTAACATAATTATACGAAGGATTCGTCCGAAGATATTAGTATATTAACACATGTAGTACCGCTTGCATGTATCACCACTTAGCACGTTATTTTAGAGTAATAATCTAAAATACCTAAAAAGAGAAGGTTTTTGATTATTAAAAATTTACAAATATTATGACAATTCCTTTTTTTTGAAAATTGAAAAATATTATGACATTTCCGGTTCAACCTGGGTACTTATTGTCTAATTTCAAAATCTATCGCAATCGCTTTCAAGATGTGATACATTGATGCTTCTTTTTGGCACAAATAAAAACTTACCAAAGGAATGCAGCAATGTGTCACATCCATCTGTCAAATGAAAGCGATTGCGATAGATTTTCGAAATTAGACAATAAGCCCCCTGAACTTTGAGGTTGAACCGGAACCAAGCTAACCTCATTTAGTTTAAAGTCCAAATCGTATGATATTTCCTCATTTTTCTTAGTAGGCGAATACTTATTAAATAAAAAATAAATAATAAAAATAATTTATTTTCAGACCAAAGATCCATAGTTTGTTAGTTACAATATAACTTATAGACTATATTAGTATACATGGCAACAAAAAGTAAATAAACAAAATTAAATTAACACCTCCAGTGGGCAGGCTCACCGAACACTTGCCACATGCAGCTCGGTAAACCTGCCAACTAGGGCTGAATCTAGGCGTTCACCCACCATGCTCAGGACTCCGTTCGAGCTCTGTCGCACCCTGTTCACCAGCAAGGCAACCTTTTTTGGCATATGCGTACTGTTAGGCCGGAAAACTAAGGACTCTTTTAAAAAAAAGAAATAATCACTAACTGTAAAAAGATTTATTTAAAGAGTTTAATTGGCCTTCAAATAATGAGTGGATTTAGTAAGTTTTGTGGAAACAACCACACCGGTCGCGGGATATGGGTAGACTGACTCGAAGAGGCAGTCGCCGATACTCGTGGGTGCCCAAATTGCTGCATCAGCATAAAACTGTAGATTCAGCAATTAGGGATAAAATTTTTGGATATAACACCTCCCCCCTTAAGAATAAACTTCGGGTTAGTTTTCCGAAGTTTATTAAAACTTTACAAATCTATTTCATAATTTTGACTGAACATGAGGGGATATCGAGATTTGATCTTGATTTGGATGTTTTAGCAATTTCCTTTTTTCTAAACAAAACACTATTACTGATAGGGTGGTTGTTTCCGCGTTTACAAAATAGAACACTTATTTTATATAACATAAAACTTATAATAGCTAATACTATCACTATAGTTATAACAGAATAATGAGTACTGTATTTTACAATGTGTGGGCTCTGCTGTATTTTATCTATATCTATTACAATATCTTTCAACTTGTTATTTTCTAAATTAATATCTTTAAGTTCAATATTTTTTAGTTTTTCTAAATGCCAATTTGCAATTACAGAGTGGAGTTTGTTTAAATTGCAACATGTATCATTTATAAGACTAAATTCTGTAAACAATACAGGTGAAGTGATATTTAAAATTATCATTCTGGGTGAATAATACAGTACTTTTAGTATAACCGGTACAATATTTAGGTAATGACAGAATTCCGACTCCTCGAATGTTAATCTCAAAAGATTTCTTATTTAAACAATCTAAAGTTAATTTTACAGAATTTGATTGAACAAAAATCCATTTGTTATTTGATATTGGTTGCTATAAGTCTAGTTTTCCAAATTATAAATTTAAATTTAACATTCATTCGGGATTTTGTTAACAACTTTTATTAATAAATCACTCTCATAACTAGGTTTTACGTCAGACACATATAAACTTGGTACTTCACAAATATAATTGCTAGGATACAGTACATCACATTTTATTAAATTTTGTAAGGTATAAATATAAAGTAAAGATAATACTAAATATAATATATTTAGTATTATCTTTACTTAGTATAATATATTTTGCATTCGAAATTATAAGACTAAAACTATTAAGTTCACTAATGTTATGGGGTACAGGCAAAGATGTAGTTTGGAATAACTTATATTCGTCGATAGTAACTAAAGGGATTTGTAATATAAATACAATTTTATTTCTTACATAATAACACAATACGTTAGATATTCTTTGGATAATGTTTATAGTATTAATATCTAATTGAATCGGTAGTTGCAAATTGTTCGGAAGGTGTTTATAATTATTAGTTAGTTTTTCTTGTAGTTTTGCAGGTGTTATTACCTGTTGGGTGAATGATGTTCTGACTAGTCAACATGACGGCGTTAGTTACATCTTCTACTTGGAAAGATAAGGTAAGTAGTGCTGTTTCTAGGCTATTAAATATAAGGTTTATTTCAGATTGCGTTTCCAGAACATTGAAGACGCCAGTTATATTTTTAAGTTTCAAGGTAAGTTTTTTAATAGCTTGATTCATTTTTGCTTCATTTGTTTTTATTTGGTGTAAGGTTTTATTGTAAGAAGAAATTATAGAAGAAGTAACTACGATATTTTTTTTCATTAGCGATGCTAACTTCTGCTGATCGTCTTGTATTATCTCTATTGCTTTATTATATTTTAGCCCATCATTTTCATCTAGGTTACCGAATATTTGTTTAATAATACTTCTTATTCCTCCTATCCAAGCGCCACGTTTCATCCTATTCTCTAGCAAATGAGAAACAGAGTCGAACTGTTTTATTATATCATAATATCGTGTCGTTAGTGGATCCAGAATATTTTTGCATTCTATCTTTTTCGTAATTCTAGCTTGCTCACATAGGGATTTAACTGTTCTTAAAGCTAAATTTATATTATCTAGATGTATATTAAAATGCGAAATGTCTATGGGCATTACGACATTTAACCTATTATTCTTAATTCTAACAGTACCTAAATAATCAAAATGTATTCCAGGCCCTGATGTTATCTGTTGAACATCATCTTGAATACTTTGGGACATTACCCAGCAAAAACCTGCCACAGCGATTCTGAAATACGATATTAATATAATTATATTCTACTTACTTGTTTACAAATGTATTATGTATATATTTAAATCCTATTTTAACTACTACTACTATATTACTACTTCTTAAACATTAACTTCTGCTAGCTTAACTTCGTCATAGTGATACTTGACGTGTCTTCTATTCATGAGTAAGGTAACTGTATTGTTACCGTTGATTTTAACAACTTTATAGGGACCTTTCCATACTGGAGATAATGCTTTGCGGAGACGCAGATGATTTTTAACATAGACCATGTCCCCTGTTTTATATTTTACTGGACTTGAGCGTTTATCATAATAAGTTTTTGACGTCATTTTAGATTTTAATATGTTTTCGATGGCTTTTTCTCTTGAAAATTGCAGTCTTTGTTGTAGAACACGAACATAATCGCTGTATGTTGATTCTAAAGCAGTATCATAAACAGAAGAGGGAATAAAGGGTTTGTGCCCGAACAGTAATTCGTATGGAGTGTAGTTGGTTGTGCTATGGACGGTAGTATTATATGTTAACATTGCTGTGTAGACGTAGCGGGGCCAATTACTTTGATTTTCATTGACGAAAGATTTGAGATATTCTTTCAAGGTCGAATGGCTCCTTTCCAGAGCACCTTGGGTTTGTGAGTGGTATGGAATTGACCAAAGCTGTTTTATTTTGAGAAATGAGCAGGTTTGTTTGAAAATCTCTGCTGTGAAATTAGTGCCTTGGTCAGTCAAGATAGTTTTTGGAATGCCAAATTGAGAAATGAAATGGATAAGACATTCGGCAGTTTCTTCTGCCGTTGCATTTGACATTGGGTAACCAGCAGAGTTCTTAGTCAGGTCATCTTGGATTGTTAGGATATATTTAAGTTTATTACCACCGGCTTCAGGTAGAGGACCTACAATGTCCAATGCGACCCGTTGAAACGGTTGCGTTGATGTTGTTGTTATTTGCATTGGAGCTCGGTTAACTTTTCTCAGAGCTTTATTTGTTTGACATTGTTCACATTTACGTACATAATTTTCTACATCACTACGCATGTTACGCCAATAGTACTTTTCTTGGATTCTGCTTAGCATCCTGTTACTACCTAGGTTACCAGAAATGGGTATGTCGTGATTTTCTTTTAGGATTTTCGGAACCTCGCTGGTACTCGGGTAAATAATAGTATTTTCATATATATGAACTGTTATTCCTGTGTTGTGGAATAGATACGTGATAATATTATATATTTTTATGAAATTGTGAGTATCAAATTGGTTGCGAAAATCAGTTATAGCAAATTCCAAGATGTTTCTTGATAATAATTCAACCTTCAGATTTTTTAGACTTTTAAAGAGATCTTCATAGCTACTTTTATCGAAATAATGGACTTTAACGAAAAGAACTTACTTACTTCGCTGGCTCAGCGACCCGAAGTGGATCTTGGCCTCCGACATCAAAGTGCGCCATTTTTCCCTATCTTTTGCCAGATCTGACCAGTCGGGCACCTCCAGCTCTTTGAGGTCTTTGGCGACTTCGTCTTTCCAGCGATATCTCGGTCGGCCCACCGGACGACGCCCGGAAGGTTGACCAAGGTATGCTCTCTTTACAGCTCGAACCTCTCCCATTCTTTCCACATGTCCCAGCGAAGTTTTTATTTCCCCGATGATGTTGGGTTCGGACACTACACTACACACACACTAACGAAAAGAAGAAAGTAATTAATGTTCTCATTTTCAAATGGTAAAAAGGAATTTAATTCTCTTTCTTTAGAGAGTGATTCTTCAGATAATAAGCCATTAGCAATAATTTCTGATACATAGTGATTAGACTCATCAAGATCTAAAGATGTAGGTATAACTATATTTTTTACATCAGTCTTTAATAAATTTTGGTTGTGTTCTTCGATTTTAGTGTTAGAGTTAAATGTTTTACTATTTAATGTTTTCAGGCATTTGGAATATGTGTCTTCATCACTAGGACTACTTGGAGGAGACCAAGGAGGAATTGCATCAAAATCATCGGGAATCTCAAAATCATCAGGAAGATAAAATCCATCAGGTAAGTTTAGGAGCTCAGGTAAGTCAATCAGCCCAGGACTTTCAGGATTTATAGGCGGAATATCAACATCATCTAGGTTAGTATCACCAATGGCGGCGTCAACGGCGGGGACTACTTCAGCTCCTGGTGAAACGGATGGATTTTCAGGATTATTTTCTGTGGTAGGTATTTCATTTTGTACAGGGTTTACGGGGTATCTAGACAGAGCGTCTGCGTTGCAATTTGTTTTACCCTTTTTATACACAATTTCATATTCATACTCTTCTAGCTCTAACCTCCATCTGATAAGTTTCGAGGCAGGATCTTTATGGTTAAAAAGCCATTTAAGAGGCTTGTGGTCAGTGACTATCTGGAATTTGCGACCATAAAGATATGGTCGGAACATTTTGGTTCCCCAAACAATGGCTAGACATTCCTTTTCTGTTACCATATAATTTAGTTCTGATTTGTTCAACGTTCTGGATGCGAAAGCGACTGGACGGTCTTTCCCTACTTCGCCTTGTGACAATATCGCCGAAATTGCATAGTTTGATGCGTCACAGGTGAGTATAAATGGAACAGTAAAATCAGGATAGCATAGGATGGGTGCAGTTACTAATTTATTTTTAACTGTTCAAATGCAAGTTGTTGTTGGTTATTCCACTCAAATGGTATATCCTTTTTTAGAAGATTCGTAAGTGGCTTGGCTATGCCCGAAAAATCTTGGATGAATCGACGGTAATAAGAAACTAGGCCCAAAAATGATTTTATATCCTTTTGACATTTAGGAACAGGGAATTGGCTGACTGCCTTGACTTTATCGGGATTGGGTCTTAGCCCTTGTTCACAAATGGTGTGCCCTAAATAAGTGACTTCTTTGCGAAGAAATTCGCACTTATCGGGTTGGAGCTTAAGGTTGAATTTTCTCATACGTTCAAAGACATTACGCAGCTTTTTGATATGTGTTTCTAAATCGAAGAAATAAATGACAATGTCATCAAGATATACGAAGCATTGCATACCCTGTAGGCCGGAAAGGACAGTATTCATTAGTCTTTGAAATGTCACGGGTGCGTTTTTGAGCCCAAACGGCATCCTGGTGAACTCGAAGTGTCCTTCAGGGACACTGAATGCCGTTTTGGGTATATCTTGTGGCACCACTTCAATCTGGTGGAAGCCTGATGCAAGATCAAGTGTCGAAAAATATTTACTTTTCCCTAATTGGTCAAGAATTTCGTTTATTTGAGGTATAGGGTAACACTCTCCTATAGTTAGTATATTTCGTGTTGAATAGCAGAAGTAGAGGTTAGATTTTCGTCTGTCAAGTGAAATATGTCAGAATATTCAACGCAAACACCAAAAAGGTGACTTGCTTCTTCGTTATTTAAGTGCGACACGCGTAATAAGTTTAGAACTTCTTCTGTTCTTTCTGACGCACTCCTCTCAGGATTTGTTAGATACAAATTTTCTTCGGCTACGGTAACGGCGGGGCAGGGGGTGCTAAGAATCCCCGGGTGCGGCTCGGCTACCAAAAACGACGACAACTGCACCTGGCAACCTATAACACGCGCACACTAAGGGAAGACGCGAAGTTAACCGAGTTGGAAGAAGTTATCAGCAAGGTACACTGGGACATTATCGGGTTATCTGAAGTCCGAAGAGCGGGAGAGGACTCGATAATCCTCAACTCCGGTAACTTGCTTTACTACCGGGAGGGCGACCAACAGTCCCAAGGTGGTGTCGGGTTCATCGTCCACAAGTCCCTTGTCAACAACGTGATTACCATCGGAAGTGTGTCGACCAGGGTGGCGTACCTTATACTCAGAATATCCAAACGGTGTTCGCTGAATGTTATACAGGTTTACGCACCGACCTCGACACACCAAGATGACGAAGTGGAGGCTATGTATGAGGAGATCTCTAAAGCCATGCATAGCTACAAAACCCACTACACTGTTGTGATGGGGGACTTCAATGCAAAGTTGGGGAAACGATGCGGTGATGAGCTGAGAGTGGGGCAATTTGGAGTTGGGCAACGGAATGACAGAGGCCAGATGCTGGCTGACTTTATGGAGAAGGAGAACCTCTTTATGATGAACTCCTTCTTCAGAAAGCCGGAAAGCCGGAAGTGGACCTGGGTCAGTCCGGACGGTAAAGTCAGAAATGAGATAGATTTTATCATGTCGACGAAAAAGCAAATATTCAATGATGTCACTGTGATCAACGCTGTTAAGACGGGGAGCGATCACCGATTGGTACGTGGCACATTGAATATCAACCCAAAGCTGGAAAGATCTCGACTGATAAAATCAACAACTCGACCATTGCCGGCCCATATTCAAAACCCCGAGAGCTTTCAACTCGAACTCCAAAACCGCTTCGAAGCCCTTGAGAACAGCATAGATGTGGACGATCTAAACAACATGGTGGTGGATACTGTCCGTACGGTAGGGTCCAAGCTCTTTAAGACCCGCCGTCCCAAGATAAAGAAACTCTCCGACCACACACTCCTACTCATGGATCAGAGACGTGAAATGAGGCTCCAGAGTTCAGTAGATGCTAATCGTTATCGGCAGCTTAATAGACAGATATCTAAGTCTTTGACGAGCGACCTTCGCCAATTTAATACGAATCGTATTAAAGAGGCTATCGAGCGGAATAAAGGCTCCAAAGTGTTCGCGAGAGATCTGTCTATTGGGCAAAGCCAGATGACGAAGCTGAAAACTGACGACGGACGCATCATTTCATCAAAGCCTGAAATCCTGAGGGAGATCGAGAGCTTCTATGGGCAGTTATATTCCACGCAGACACCTGTTGAAAGCAAGGCTAAAGACCCCAGAGCCAAGCTTACCCGACACTATACTCAAGATATCCCGGACGTCAGCCTGTACGAGATTAGTATGGCTCTCAAACAGCTGAAAAACAACAAGGCGGCGGGTGACGATGGAATCACTACAGAACTTCTGAGAGCGGGCGGTAAGCCGATACTCAAAGTCCTCCAGAAGCTCTTTAATTCCGTCATCGTCCAGGGCAGAACGCCAAAGACATGGAACATAAGTGAGGTGATCTTGTTCTTTAAAAAGGGTGACAAGTCCCTCTTAAAGAACTATAGACCCATCTCGCTTCTGAGTCATGTCTATAAGTTGTTTTCGAGAGTCCTTACGAATCGTCTCGCTCGCAAGTTCGACGACTTCCAACCTCCCGAACAAGCCGGGTTCCGAAAAGGCTTTAGCACCATAGACCACATCCATACGCTGCGGCAGGTTATACAGAAGACCGAGGAGTATAATGAGCCACTTTGCTTGGCGTTCGTGGACTATGAGAAAGCCTTTGATTCGATTGAAACCTGGGCGGTGCTGCAGTCTCTCCAAAGGTGCCAAGTGGACTATAGGTATATCGAGGTGTTGAGGTACTTATACCAAAATGCCACCATGACGATCCGAGTACAGAACCAGAACACAAATCCTATCCAACTGCAGCGTGGTGTGAGACAGGGAGACGTTATTTCTCCGAAACTGTTCACAGCTGCGTTGGAGGACATCTTTAAGCTCTTGGACTGGAAAGGACTCGGCATCAACATTAATGGCGAGTACCTAACACACCTTCGTTTTGCCGATGATATAGTCCTTATGGCTGAGACCATGGAAGACCTGAACACAATGCTCGAAGATCTCCGTAGTGCTTCCCAAAGAGTGGGTCTTAGGATGAACATGGAAAAGACGAAAATTATGTCAAATGCCCATGTTGTACCCTCTCCAGTTCATGTTGGGAACACTACACTTGAAGTTGTTGACCATTACGTATACCTAGGACAGGCAGTCCAGTTAGGTAGGTCCAACTTCGAGAAAGAGATCTCTCGCCGAATCCAACTCGGGTGGGCAGCATTCGGGAAGCTTCGAAAAATCTTCGCGTCCGACTTACCTCAGTGTCTCAAGACGAAAGTCTATGAACAGTGTGTGTTGCCAGTGATGACTTACGGCAGTGAAACGTGGCCGCTAACTATGGGTCTCATAAGGAGGCTCAAGGTCGCTCAGCGTGCAATGGAGAGAGCCATGCTCGGCGTTTCCCTACGTGATCAAATCAGAAACGAGGAGATCCGCAGGAGAACTAAAGTAACCGACATCGCTCGAAGGATTGCTCAGCTGAAGTGGCAATGGGCGGGACACATAGCGAGAAGAACCGATGGCCGTTGGGGCAGAAAGGTTCTGGAATGGCGACCGCGCACCGGACGACGCTCCGTGGGTAGGCCCCCGACAAGGTGGACCGACGATCTGGTGAAGGTCGCGGAAAGCCAGTGGATGCAGGCAGCGCAGGACCGATCGTCGTGGAGATCCTTAGGGGAGGCCTATACCCAGCAGTGGGTGTCGTGTGGCTGATATGATGATGATGATGATGAAATTTTCTTCCTCTACTGGATATATTGTGAGCAAAAGGTTAGAGCTTATAGGTATTGGACTCTCGGAAACGTTAAGAACGGATATATTAACCCTGTTGTTGGGTTTTACTTTAACTACACAATTGGATACTAAGAGAGACTCAGAAATATGTTGATCTAGAATGATACCTTCTTGTAATTCTGGATTTTTAACTGTACATTCAATTACCGTTTCTGTACGTGGTTGAATAATATAGACTGGTTCGTTAAATAATAATTTTATCTTGTGTTCGTTTATTTCCAATAAGTTTGTACTGTAATTTATTTTACAGCCGTGTTGCATCAAAAGATCAGTTCCGATAATACCGTCATAAGGTAAGTTAATATTCTCAAATAAATGAAATTTATGAACAATATTAAGTTCTTGGTTGAGGTGGAGTTTCAGTTCAAAACAACCGAGGCTTTTAATGGTTTCATCTTTAGTGTCGATTCCTTTTACAGCTATCTTATCATCATTAAGTAGCGGCATATTTATTAAACTTTTCTTTTTCAGCACACAAACGGATGCACCAGAATCTATCAGGAAGGTAAGTGGTGTTTCGCTGGCTGAGGTTTCAACTTTAATATGAGGTAAGTATTTTTCTCTTATTATTATTTCGTATATTTTATTAGGATTAGGATTATTAATTGTGTTATCTTTCTGTTCCAGGAGACCGCGAGTTTGGGGCTGATTACCCTGTCCATGGGTCGGTGGGGAGCGACCACGAGTTTGGGGCTGGTTACCCTGTCCATGGGTCGATGAGGGGCGACTACGAGTTTGGGGCTGGTTACCCTGTCCATGGGTCGATGAGAAGAGACCACGAGTTTGGGGCTGGTTACCCTGTCCATGGGTCGATGAGGAGAGACCACGAGTTTGGGGCTGGTTACCCTGTCCATGGGTCGACGAGAAATGAGGACTTGTGTTTGGTGGAGTGGTGTCGACAAGGTTTATTAGACTTTGTCCCGTGCGACACCTTGACGGGACACTTAATAGTTTAAATTATTATTATCAACTTGGTTTTGGTCAAGATCTTGATTCTGGCCTTCTTCAAGGAAGGTCACATGAGGGAAGGTCCTTGGTCTAAAATTCGAAGTGGGAGGCTGAGCAGGAATAAATGGTTGGCTACCATTATTAAATCTTCTGTTATTATTATTATATTAGCGAAGTCTGCAATTTTCAAGGACATGACCTACCTTTTTGCAATATCTGCAGAATGGCTGGTCCCTGGGTGGATTTTGATTATTATTATTATTATTAGTGTAGGTGTAGCTTGGTCTCGATGGAAGTCTTTGATTGTGAATTAAAGGATTCGGTGTTCTAGGTCTGGTATTATTAGAATTATTATTGTTATTTCGGATGGAAAATTGTTGAATCTTTTCTTCAGAAATAGCTTGATTAATTGCCTCATTAAGGTTTTTAGGATCACGACATCTGACGATGTTGGAAAGCCGAGGGTGTAGTCCTAAGGTAAATGTGTGGAGCGCTAACTCTTCCATCGCAGCCAACCTTCCCGCGAGTTCACTTTTCTTTGAATTTGAAATTGTCACTTCCGTTAATAATTTTGATAAGCACGTCTCTACTCGTAATGAAAATTGGTTTACGGATTCGGTACCTTGTTTGCATTCTTGTAGGTCGGTCAATAGATGGGCGTAGTGTTTCCGCTCGCCAAATTGATTCTTTAGGAATTCTTTAAGAGAATTCCAGGAGTCAAAATCTTTAACTGGCTCAAAATAAATTTAAAAATAATGTCTTCTTGTTGTGGAGACGCAAGAGATATGGCATTATCACAATTTGTCAAAAAGGCATTTAGTTTATTACGAGAGCCGTCAAAAGGCTTAATAAATTTCAAAATAGCACCTAAGGGAGTTTCCGTTTTAGACATCTTGGATTTTGTGAAAGGACAAAAGAGAATAACACAGAATTTAAATGTAAAATGTACCCAAAGAATAACTAGAATATTGTTAACATGTGCTTAAAATTATAAGCTGTAATATTCTTTAGCACTTGCAACTAAGTAGCGTTGGAATAAGGCGACGGAAATACGTGGGCGTATAGTCTAAACACAGTCACGGCGGCCAAGGAGATAGCACGGAGAATACACGGCACTGATAATGAATTAATTAGATCACTCACAGAACAAGTTGTAGTTTCATTTGGATGATTTTCTTGATTATCAGGATTTCAGGAAAAGGATTCCTGCAGACCGCAGGAGTACACAGGCACCGTCAGCTTCCGGAACCAGGAACAATTGATGAATCTCGAAGTGAATAGATGGAGTCTACCCGGATAATACTTTTCACTTTGTACACTTTTCACCTTGCGACAGTTTTCCACTTTGCAGTTTTAAAGTATTTTGTTTTATTTCGGGGCGTTCCAGGGATTTCTGAAAATCCCACCACTGCCACCACTATGTTAGGCCGGAAAACTAAGGACTCTTTTAAAAAAAAGAAATAATCACTAACTGTAAAAAGATTTATTAAAAGAGTTTAATTGGCCTTCAAATAATGAGTGGATTTAGTAAGTTTTGTGGAAACAACCACACCGGTCGCGGGATATGGGTAGACTGACTCGAAGAGGCAGTCGCCGATACCCGTGGGTGCCCAAATTGCTGCATCAGCATAAAACTGTAGATTCAGCAATTTGGGATACAATTTTTGGATATAACAGTACGCTGGCATCGGCAAACATACCCGACGCACTACAATAGCGTGGGAGCCGGAAAAGAGCCCTGAAGATGTTGTTGTATTGGACGCGTAGGGCATTGTAGGTTTTCTGTGTAAAGTTGGCCCACAGGCTACTCGTATAAAATGTCTGACAATGGGCTTTAAAAAGCGTGATTTTGACCTCAGCTGTACATCGAGCAAACCTGTGTGCCAACATATTACCCCGTACCGACAATGCCCTACGCTCCCTCTCGATATCCAAATCATCACACATATTTTCATCGACTAAATGACCCAAATATTTAAACTGTGTGACACGGTTCAAAGTCACTGCATTCAGTGTGAGGGGTGGTATTGTGGAAGGCCCTTTATTGTAGGATTTAAATAACATTAATTCGCTTTTTTTCGCGTTGTACTTCAAACCGTGCGACACAGCATAAGACTCACAGGTCCTCAAAAGCTTTCTAACCCCGCCGATTGAGGGTCTCAGCAACACCATTGTCATCTGCATAACGAAGATTGACGCACACATCATCTATAAAGCATCCGACATGTGTGTTGCTGACCTCCACAATGAGGTCATTGACATAGATGTTAAAAAGACGAGGGGATGTCAAGCCCCCTTGTCTCACCCCACATTTCATATAATACTCATCAGAGAATGAATTTCCCCACCTCACAACATTTACCTGATTGCTGTACCAATATGAAAATATTCTAATAATATCAGGAGATACACCAGCAACTTCCAGCTTTGTCCACAGCCTGCTATAAGAAACCATATCAAAGGCTTTGGGCAAATCTAGGAAACACGCATAAACAGGAGTTTTCCTTTTAACATAATAGTTGACTGTATGCTTTAAATCTAGTATGGCACTCTCTGTAGAGAGCCCCGCCCGAAAATCGAATTGCGTGTCCCGCAACGATGACGTCACTCTTTTAAGCTGCTTATCCAGTAATCCATCCAAAACATTCGCTATGATTGTGGCTAAAGAGATTGGTCTATAATTTAATTTATCTGACGTATCTCCAGTAGGGTTCTTCACAATTGGAACCACAATCGTCTCCATAAGATCCTTAGGCAAATAAGAATGTCGTAATCACAGAGTAAATAGCATACTCAATACTCTACAGACAGTTCTGTCACCTGAGCTGGGAGTTCAATTGAGTAACCTGGAAATTATGTTGCTGGACCTGGGAGTTCTATTGAGTAACTTGACAGTTCTATCAACTGAGCTGAGAGTTCAATTGAGTAACCTGGAAATTATGTTGCCGGAACTGAGATTTCTGTAAAGTAACTTAGAAATTTTGTTGACAGCCCTTGGAAATCAATTGAGTAACCTGGAAATAATGTTGCTGGACCTGGGAGTTATGTTGAGTAACTTGACAGTTCTGTCAACTGAGCTGGGAGTTCTATTAAGTAACCTGGAAATTATGTTGCCAGACCTGGGAGTTCTGTTGAGTAACTTGACAGTTCTGTCAACTGAGCTGGGAGTTCTATTGAGTAAACTGGAAATTATGTTGCCAGATCTGGGATTTCTGTAAAGTAACTTAGAAATTTTGTTGACAGCCCTTGGAGTTCAATTGAGTAACCTGAAAATCATGTTGCCGGATCTGGAAGTTCTGTTAAGTTACTTGACAATTCTGTCAACCGAACTGGGAGTTTTATTGAGTAACCTGGAAATTATGTTGCCGGACCTGGGAGTTCTGTTAAGTTACATGGAAATTTTGTTGTCAGCCCTGGGAGTTCAATTGAGTAACCTGGAAATTATGTTGCCGGAACTGGGAGTTCTGTTGAGTAACTTGACAGTTCTATCAACTGAACTGGGAGTTTTATTGAGTAACCTGGAAATTAAGTTGCCGGACCTGGGAGTTCTGTTTAGTTACTTGGAAATTTTGTTTACAGCCCTGGGAGTTCAATTGAGTAACCTGGAAATAATGTTGCTGGGCCTAGGAGTTCTGTTGAATAACTTGACAGTTCTGTCAACTGAGCTGGGAGTTCTATTGAGTAACCTGGAAATTATGTTGCCGGATCTGGGATTTCTGTAAAGTAACTTAGAAATTTTGTTGACAGCCCTTGGAGTTCAATTGAGTAACCTGGAAATTATGTTGCCGGATCTGGGATTTCTGATAAGTAACATAAAAACTTTAATAACAGCTCTTGGAGTTCAATTAAGTAACCTGGAAATTATGTTGCCGGACCTCGGAATTCTGTTAAGTTACTTGGAAATTTTGTTGACAGCCCTGGGAGTTCAATTGAGTAACCTGGAAATAATGTTGCCGGACCTAGAAGTTCTGTTAAGTAACTTGGAAATTTTGTTGACAGCCCTAGGAGTTCAATTGAGTAACCTGGAAATTGTGTTGCCTGACCTGGGAGTTCTGTTAAGTTACTTGGAAATTTTGTTGTCAGCCCTGGGAGTTCAATTGAGTAACCTGGATATAATGCTGCTGGACCTGGGAATTCTGTTGAGTAACTTGACAGTTAATAGAATAAACTATGTCGGGATTTACACCATGTACCTATTTATTTTTGAGACTCCGATATTTCGGCGTAGTTGCATGCGCCATGATCACGGAAGAACTGTCGATTGTTGCGTGCGGGTAGATGTTATTGGCAGACTGTGGGGGGTGATGCGTAGATTTCTTCAATAAAAGCTCAGTTGTTGCGTAATAAATTAGTATAATGCGAAAGTTGCGAATTACAATATAAAATTTGGAAATAGCGAAATTTTAGTGTATGACGAAAGAGAAAATGTATGCGAATTCAAAATTGTACAGTAATTAAGAGGGAATGAAAATGATTGGCGCTCTTCTTCATCAGTAGGGTCAACGCGCGCGTGATTGGTAGACGGCGGCCAATGAACGCTCGATGCTGTTGCGTACGTTCCGGTAGACGCAGATTCTTAGGAATGGTGTTGCCCGAACATGCCCCCGGCCTTGGAAGCACCAGCGTCCAACATCGTGTCTTCAATGTCGATAAGAGGACAGATTCTGGGAAAAGCGCGACGAATCACTCCTGTAGTGGTTTGAATATCTGCGACTCTTGAAATCCCATCTTTTCCTGGCAAGGTAGAAATAATGCGTCCTATGTTCCATTTTAGAGGTGGAACATTGTCTTCCTTAATGACGACCATAGTGTTTGGCTGAAGATCCGTCTTCTTACTCCTCCATTTCGTTCTGATTTGCATCTCTGAGATAAACTCCTTGCTCCAGCGCGTCCAGAAATGCTGCCGGATTTGTTCAAGCCGCTGGTAGCGAGTCAGTCGATGAACTGGAACATCATCTAGCTGCATAGTTGCTGGTGTAGTTAACGGCCGACCAATTAGGAAATGGCCAGGACACAAGGGATTTAGATCGTTTGGATCAGCGGACATGGGACTAATGGGACGGGAATTTAGGATGGACTCAACCTGTGATAATACTGTGCTAAATTCTTCGAATGTTAAGTGTGCGTTTCCAACGACTCGTAACAGGTGATGCTTACATGCCTTTACCCCAGCTTCCGACAATCCACCGAAATGAGGCGCATACGGAGGGTTGAATGTGAATTTAATATCCTGACTTGTTGCGTATTCAAGGATATCTTTAGAGCATGTTGATATTATAAATGGACTTAACAATCCTAACGGATCAAAATTTTGCGGTATTCTAGACATTATAAAACGTTTTGTAATTATTTGATTTAAATCATTCATTTGCGTACTAAAATGGAATTGATTAGTTGTATGATACCAGCCTAAACCTAAAGTTTTCGAATTAACATTTTCACCTAGGGACAACTCCTTTGACAAACTAGAATCACTATGTTGCGTATCATTTAAGTTAAAGTTAAACTTCCATTTGCGTAGTGGAAAGCAACCAGAACTTAAAGTTTCTTCGACAGACTGACAAATGTTTAACAGCCTTTCCTTATCATTATCACCGGTGATCATATCATCAACAAAAAAGTCCTCGTTGATGACTCTTGTGACGTCACTATCTGTACTATCAACAGCTAACTGCTTAAGACACCTACAACTCAAAAACGGAGCCGAAGCGTTTCCGTAGGTCACGGTTTTTAATCTATAAACATATAAGGGCTGCGAAGGGTCGTCACGCCACAATATTAGTTGAAAGTCACGTTGATCATTGTGAACTAGGCACTGGCGGTACATTTTTTCTATGTCGGCGCAAGCCGTATATTTATGATATCTAAATCTTAACAGAATAGCCATAAGATCACCTTGTATTGGTGGCCCGACCATCTGTAACTCGTTCAATGAAATACCATTGCTAGTGCGTGCGCTAGCGTCGAATACCACACGCAGCTTGGTCGTGGTACTGTGCTCTCTGAAAACACCATGGTGTGGTAAAATAGTGGTTAATTGAATACTGGTCGACTCTATTCATGTGACCTAAGCGTATGTATTCATGGATAAAATCACTATAAAGTTTTTTATAATTTTCATTTCGCTGTAAGCGATTTTCAAGTGATAAAAACCGACGTTCAGCTTGCGCGTAACTTTCACCTAATATTGTAGGACTTTTCTTAAAGGGTATTTGTACACAAAACCTTCCGTCACTTATGCGCGTAGTAGTGGCGACGAAATGATTTTCACAAGCACGTTCCTCATCAGTACGCATATCTCGAGTCGTATTTACTTCCTCGAGCTCCCAGAATTGACGTAACTGGAAGTCAACTGACTGAGTTAAGTTGCAGTGAATGTACCGGCCATTACTTAAAGTAGGTGATATTGGCCCCGAAATAATCCAACCTAACTTAGATTCTAATAAGAACGGACCGTTAGACAATCGTATTTTATTGTTAGTGTTGATTAAATCCCAAAATTTGTCAGCGCCTATTAAAATATCTATATTTTGCGAATTATAGAATTGCGGATCGGCTAACCGAATGTTATCGGGGATATCAAAATTAGCGCTTTGTAGTGTCGTCGCGGGCAGCGATGACGTAATAATTGGTAAAACGAAACATTGTAAGTGCGTAACATAAGGGTTGGTGCGCGATTTTATCTCGATGTCACACATTTCCGTTGAGTGAATGACCGAGTTCCCAACACCGCTTATTTTGTGTGTGGACTGTACTACTGGCGCGTCAAGTAAATCGCATAATGACTGTGTAATAAAGCACCTTTGGCTCCCGCAGTCCAAAAGCACTCGCGCCACATGATAATTATTATGACGATCGGATATTTCTACTAACGCGGTTGAAAGCAAAACTAGACTCGGTGCCTTTGTTTGCGAGTTATCGCAGTGTACGTTTGCTGATAAGGACGCAGACGGCGGCGCGGAGCGCGCAGGGGGAGAGGCTCGCTTGACCGGTTCCGCGGCCGTGAGCGGCGAGCTGCTGCCAGTGCCTTGTGGATAACCGCTTAAAGTAGAACTGTCACACGTTATTGCGTTATTCGGATGAACAAGCGAATTATGTTTTTGATTGCACATTCGGCACGGGCCGAATCTGCAGTTATCTAACGTATGACCGGCGCGTAAACAGTTAATGCAAAGGTTCATGTCTTTAATGAATTTAAGTTTCGTGTCTAAGTCGTAATTAAGGAATGTGTTACAAGAATACAGTGGATGATTCCTTTTACATAACAAGCAATTCTTTTTAGTGACATCGCGTGAATAGCGTTCGGGCTTATTTGTGGAAACGTTACAGTGAATTTTAGAATTAATTTGCTGCGGGTAGTGTTTTTTATTTTCTAAAATCGTTTTATTGTGCGATAATTGTAACGTTTCTAACATATCAGCCCGGCCTTTAAGGAAATTGATTAGATTTTCGACTTTAAGTTGCGTTTTAGTGTCACCGTTAGCGGAATATAAGGTACTTTTGTACTGTTCCCATTCGCGTTCGGTAATTGGGTCCAGTTTTGAAACGATAATGTAAATAACTAAAGTGTCCCAATATTCTGTCGGTTCCCCAAGAATTTTCAACGCGCGCAAATTCTTTAGTACAGTATCGATCAATTTCCTTAGTAACGCTGGCGATTCTTTACTTACACTTTGCATAGTAAACAGTGACTTGACATGATTCTGCACTAATAGCCTGCTATTATTGTAGCGATTGAGAAGTAATTCCCACGCAACGCTATAATTGTCGCTACAGAATTCGACTGAATTAATCACTAGCTCCGCGCTTGCCTTGAGTGACGACTTAAGGTAGTGAAACTTTTGAATATTAGAAAGTTCATTAGAATTGTGCACTAAAGAAAGAAATGTATCTCTAAACTCCAACCATTCTTCACATAAACCGCTAAAAGACGGCATACAAATCGTCGGTAACCGTATTGATTGGTTGCTGTGATTACACTTAGAACTGTCAGCAATCTGACTCGGATTTAAAAGATATTCCGCTTGCGAAAGTATGCTGTAATAACTATCTTCGAACAACTCTCTTTGTGTTAATTGCTCATCTAAGTCAACGGATAACTCCTCAAGCTTGCTCTGGATATCATTAAAATCGGAAAATAAATTAGAAGCTCCTTGAATGCGCAACTTCAGATCAATACGAGTTTGGCTAGTAATAGATTCTGCTTTGAAATTCGATACATAATTTGCAAATTTAGTTAATCTCCCTTTTATAATCCCTCGTTTTTTCACTAAATCTTTAATTATGCTATCGTTAGTGGCTTTATAAGGAGATTTATCACGACTAACCGTAGGCGCAGGCGCATCTTGAGTCATTTCGATGGAAAGTAGTAAGTGGAGTACTCACGTTTAAACTGTGTCCGTTACTGCTGTGACACGAAACGATTCGTTGGCTCGCACTGAATAAAACACCGATTTTGACACTGAAATTAGGCAAAAAACACAGTATTACACAATGGAAATGGAGAAGAAAAAGGAAAAGATAGGATTGGCCGGCCGTGGCTCTTATGCGCGTTTCTAAGGCTGGCTGGCTGCTCCCACAATTTGCTGCTCAATTTCTTTGCTCCTTGGCTTCCTAACTGCTTAAACTGCTGCCTCGCTTTACTCA
Source organism: Agriphila tristella (assembly GCA_928269145.1). Classification (NCBI taxonomy): domain Eukaryota; kingdom Metazoa; phylum Arthropoda; class Insecta; order Lepidoptera; family Crambidae; genus Agriphila; species Agriphila tristella. The sequence goes on along the minus strand of OV743440.1, from coordinate 72,563 downwards.
GAGTGACTTGTATGAAGAATCAGTACGTAACTTTAGCGTAGGTTTACCAACGACGATCAGATTTCTTGCTAATGAGACTCGCAGGTCCTCCTGATGCGGTTTTGAAGGAATCCAATATGCGGCTCGCTGGTCCAATATGCGGCTCGAAGGTCCAATGTGGGGGGTGATGCGTAGATTTCTTCAATAAAAGCTCAGTTGTTGCGTAATAAATTTGTATAATGCGAAAGTTGCGAATTACAATATAAAATTTGGAAATAGCGAAATTTTAGTGTATGACGAAAGAGAAAATGTATGCGAATTCAAAATTGTACAGTAATTAAGAGGGAATGAAAATGATTGGCGCTCTTCTTCATCAGTAGGGTCAACGCGCGCGTGATTGGTAGACGGCGGCCAATGAACGCTCGATGCTGTTGCGTACGTTCCGGTAGACGCAGATTCTTAGGAATGGTGTTGCCCGAACACAGACGAATCGGTCTACCCTCCGTCTAGTTCTTTTATTACTACGTTCGATACCGGTACCACTGTCTGCAAACTTACTATTCTCTCGAATTTGTTCTCGACACACGACACTCACTGTATCTGTACGCGAAGCGGCACTTTTTTATTGTTGTTGTTTTTACACAACCGGACTACTGGATTCCAGACACTCGACAATTTAAAACCATCCTCACGATTGAAATTTTTGTATTTGGTAATTTCAATCGCTTCCCAGACCATTCTTGGTATGTAGTGGCGTTCTGTTAAAATACTGTCTCTGTAATCTGTAATCTGTTGAAACTTGATAGTTCTGTCAACTGAGCTGGGAGTTCTATTGAGTAAACTTGAAATTATGTTGCCGGACCTCGAAATTCTGTTAAGTTACTTGGAAATTTTGTTGACAGCCCTGGGAGTTCAATTGAGTAACCTAGAAATAATGTTGCCGAACCTAGAAGTTCTGTTAAGTAACTTGAAAATTTTAATGACAGCTCTTGGAGTACTATTAAGTAACCTGGAAATTATGTTGCCGGACCTCGGAGTTCTGTTAAATAACTTGGAAAATTTGTTGACAGCCCTGGGAGTTCAATTGAGTAACCTGGAAATAATGTTGCCGGACCTAGAATTTCTGTTAAGTAACTTGGAAATTTTGTTGACAGCCCTAGGAGTTCAATTGAATAACCTGGAAATTATGTTGCCTGACCTGGGAGTTCTGTTAAGTTACTTGGAAATTTTGTTGTCAGCCCTGGGAGTTCAATTGAGTAACCTGGAAATAATGTTGCTGGACCTGGGAATTCTGTAGAGTAACTTGACAGTTCTAACAACTGAGCTGGGAGTTCTATTGAGTAACCTGAAAATTATGTTGCCAGACCTGGGAGTTCTGTTGAGTAACTTGACAGTTCTGTCAACTGAGCTGGGAGTCCAATTGAGTAACCTGGAAATAATGTTGCCGGACCTGGAAGTTCTGTTGAGTAACTTGACAGTTTTGTCAACTGAGCTGGGAGTTATATTAAATAACTTAGAAATTATGTTGCCGGAACTAGGAGTTCTGTTAAGTTACTTGAAAATTTTGTTGAAAGCCCTAGGAGTTCAATTGAGTAACCTGGAAATGACGTCAAAATATACATTCAAAAATCATATAAAATTAGGCTTATTGGAAATGCAAAATTTAGGTACTTATACGCACTAACAGTCGTTCTGGTCGCGGTTTCCTAATTTAATACTCCTGAATGGTATAATTTTAATTTTATTTTTTATTAATTTAATTGATTATATTATGTTTTGAATTTAATTTATTTAATTTATTTCTCTACTAAATAATTTGATTAGAATTATATTATTATTATTTTATTAAATATCAATGCAATTAATTTTATTCTTTTATATTTTATAAAAAGACATCGATTTCCACGTTTTTATTTTATTATTTGTAAAAAATTGTTTCTCGTTTTTAATACTAGTTTTCTTTTTATCACGGCACGACCGATTTTGTCAATGCGTCCTTGCGTCTACAGGTGACAGCTGAAAACCAGTGTTTTGCTTCATCATCGGGGCAAAGATATACGCTGAGCTTTTACCTACTTGCATCGCTGTGACACACAATTTAACCAGTATTATTTAGTTGCCAACATGTTAAGTTTTGTTTGTTAAATTATCTTTTTTAATTTTAAATTTTCTGTCTATGCGCATGTGTGTTGTGATGCTAATAAATCATCTATCTATCTATCTATCTATCTATCTATCTATGTTGCTGGAACTGAGAACTCCCAGTTCCGGCAACATCATTTCCAGGTTGAGTAACTTGTCAGTTCTGTCAACAGAACTGTGAGTTCTATTAAGTAACCTAGAATTTATGTTGCCGGACCTAGGAGTTCTGTTAAGTAACTTGGAAATTTTGTTGACAGCCCTTGGAGTTCAAGTGAGTAACCTGGAAATTATGTTGCCGTACCTGGAAGTTATGTTAAGTCACTTGGAAATTTTGTTGACAGCCCTTGGAGTTCAATTGACTAACCCGGAAATTACGTTGCCGGACCTGGAAGTTCTGTTTAGCAACTTGACAGTTCTGTCAACTGAGCTGGGAGTTCTATTAAGTAGCCTGGAAATAACGTTGCCGGATCTGGGAGTTCTGTAAAGTAACGGAAATGTTGTTGACAGCCCTTGGAGTTCAATTGAGTAACCTGGAAATCATGTTGCCGGACCTGGAAGTTCTGAAAAGTAACTTGTAAATTTTATTAACAGCCCTTAGAGTTCAATTGACTAACCCGGAAATTACGTTGCTGGACCTGGAAGTTCTGTTTAGCAACTTGACAGTTCTGTCAACTGAGCTGGGAATTCTATTAAGTAGCCTGGAAATAACGTTGCCGGATCTGGGAGTTCTGTAAAGTAACGGAAATGTTGTTGACAGCCCTTGAAGTTCAATTGAGTAACCTGAAAATTATGTTGCCGGATCTGGAAGTTCTGTTAAGTAACTTGACAGTTCTGTCAACCGAACTAGGAGTTTTATTGAGTAACCTGGAAATTATGTTGCCGGACCTGGGAGTTCTGTTAAGTTACATGGAAATTTTGTTGTCAGCCCTGGGAGTTCAATTGAGTAACCTGGAAATTATGTTGCCGGAACTGGGAGTTCTGTTGAGTAACTTGACAGTTCTATCAACTGAACTGGGAGTTTTATTAAGTAACCTGGAAATTAAGTTGCCGGACCTGGGAGTTCTGTTAAGTTACTTGGAAATTTTGTTTACAGCCCTGGGAGTTCAATTGAGTAACCTGGAAATAATGTTGCTGGACCTAGGAGTTCTGTTGAGTAACTTTACAGTTCTGTCAACTGAGCTGGGAGTTCTATTGAGTAACCTGGAAATTATGTTGCCGGATCTGGGATTTCTGTAAAGTAACGTAGAAATTTTGTTGACAGCCCTTGGAGTTCAATTGAGTAACCTGGAAATTGTGTTGCCGGATCTGGGATTTCTGTAAAGTAACTTAGAAATTTTGTTGACAGCCCTTGGAGTTCAATTGAGTAACCTGGAAATTATGTTGCCGGATCTGGGATTTCTGTTAAGTAACATGAAAATTTTAATGACAGCTCTTGGAGTTCGATTAAGTAACCTGGAAATTATGTTGCCGGACCTCGGAATTCTGTTAAGTTACTTGGAAATTTTGTTGACAGCCCTGGGAGTTCAATTGAGTAACCTGGAAATAATGTTGCCGGACCTAGAAGTTCTGTTAAGTAACTTGGAAATTTTGTTGACAGCCCTAGGAGTTCAATTGAGTAACCTGGAAATTATGTGGCCTGACCTGGGAGTTCTGTTAAGTTGCTTGGAAATTTTGTTGTCAGCCCTGGGAGTTCAATTGAGTAACCTGGAAATAATGTTGCTGGACCTGGGAATTCTGTTGAGAAACTTGACAGTTAATAGAATAAACTATGTCGGGATTTACACCATGTACCTATTTATTTTTGAGACTCCGATATTTTGGCGTAGTTGCATGCGCCATGATCACGGAAGAACTGTCGATTGTTGCGTGCGGGTAGATGTTATTGGCAGACGAATCGGTCTACCCTCCGTCTAGTTCTTTTATTACTACGTTCGATACCGGTACCACTGTCTGCAAACTTACTATTCTCTCGAATTTGTTCTAGACACACGACACTCACTGTATATGTACGCGAAGCGGCACTTTTTTATTTTTGTTGTTTTTACACAACCGGACTACTGGATTCCAGATACTCGACAATTTAAAACCATCCTCACGCTTGAAATTTTTGTATTTGGTAATTTCAATCGCTTCCCAGACCATTCTTGGTATGTAGTGGCGTTCTGTTGAAATACTGTGTCTGTAATCTGTAATCTGTTGAAACTTGATAGTTCTGTCAACTGAGCTGGGAGTTCTATTGAGTAAACTTGAAATTATGTTGCCGGACCTCGAAATTCTGTTAAGTTACTTGGAAATTTTGTTGGCAGCCCTGGGAGTTCAATTGAGTAACCTAGAAATAATGTTGCCGAACCTAGAAGTTCTGTTAAGTAACTTGAAAATTTTAATGACAGCTCTTGGAGTACTATTAAGTAACCTGGAAATTATGTTGCCGGACCTCGGAGTTCTGTTAAATAACTTGGAAAATTTGTTGACAGCCCTGGGAGTTCAATTGAGTAACCTGGAAATAATGTTGCCGGACCTAGAATTTCTGTTAAGTAACTTAGAAATTTTGTTGACAGCCCTAGGAGTTCAATTGAATAACCTGGAAATTATGTTGCCTGACCTGGGAGTTCTGTTAAGTTACTTGGAAATTTTGTTGTCAGCCCTGGGAGTTCAATTGAGTAACCTGGAAATAATGTTGCTGGACCTGGGAATTCTGTAGAGTAACTTGACAGTTCTAACAACTGAGCTGGGAGTTCTATTGAGTAACCTGAAAATTATGTTGCCAGACCTGGGAGTTCTGTAGAGTAACTTGACAGTTCTGTCAACTGAGCTGGGAGTCCAATTGAGTAACCTGGAAATAATGTTGCCGGACCTGGAAGTTCTGTTGAGTAACTTGACAGTTCTGTCAACTGAGCTGGGAGTTATATTAAATAACTTAGAAATTATGTTGCTGGAACTAGGAGTTCTGTTAAGTTACTTGAAAATTTTGTTGAAAGCCCTAGGAGTTCAATTGAGTAACCTGGAAATGATGTTGCTGGAACTGAGAACTCCCAGTTCCGGCAACATCATTTCCAGGTTGAGTAACTTGTCAGTTCTGTCAACTGAACTGTAAGTTCTATTAAGTAACCTAGAATTTATGTTGCTGGACCTAGGAGTTCTGTTAAGTAACTTGGAAATTTTGTTGACAGCCCTTGGAGTTCAAGTGAGTAACCTGGAAATTATGTTGCCGTACCTGGAAGTTATGTTAAGTCACTTGGAAATTTTGTTGACAGCCCTTGGAGTTCAATTGACTAACCCGGAAATTACGTTGCCGGACCTGGAAGTTCTGTTTAGCAACTTGACAGTTCTGTCAACTGAGCTGGGAGTTCTATTAAGTAGCCTGGAAATAACGTTACCGGATCTGGGAGTTCTGTAAAGTAACGGAAATGTTGTTGACAGCCCTTGGAGTTCAATTGAGTAACCTGAAAATTATGTTGCCGGATCTGGAAGTTCTGTTAAGTAACTTGACAGTTCTGTTTACCAAACTGGGAGTTTTATTGAGTAACCTGGAAATTATGTTGCCGGACCTGGGAGTTCTGTTAAGTTACTTGACAGTTCTGTTTACCGAACTGGGAGTTTTATTGAGTAACCTGGAAATTATGTTGCCGGACCTAGGAGTTCTGTTAAGTTACATGGAAATTTTGTTGTCAGCCCTGGGAGTTCAATTGAGTAACCTGGAAATTATGTTGCCGGAACTGGGAGTTCTGTTGAGTAACTTGACAGTTCTATCAACTGAACTGGGAGTTTTATTGAGTAACCTGGAAATTAAGTTGCCGGACCTGGGAGTTCTGTTTAGTTACTTGGAAATTTTGTTGTCAGCCCTGGAAGTTCAATTGAATAACCTGGAAATTATGTTGCCGGAACTGGGAGTTCTGTTGAGTAACTTGAAAGTTCTATCAACTGAACTGGGAGTTTTATTGAGTAACCTGAAAATTATGTTGCCGGACCTGGGAGTTCTGTAAAGTTACTTGGAAATTTTGTTTACAGCCCTGGGAGTTCAATTGAGTAACCTGGAAATAATGTCGCTGGACCTAGGAGTTCTGTTGAGTAACTTGACAGTCCTGTCAATTGAGCTGGGAGTTCTATTGAGTAACCTGGAAATTATGTTGCCGGATATGGGATTTCTGTAAAGTAACTTAGAAATTTTGTTGACAGCCCTTGGAGTTCAATTGAGTAACCTGGAAATAATGTTGCTGGACCTAGGAGTTCTGTTGAGTAACTTGACGGTTCTGTCAACTGAGCTGGGAGTTCTATTGAGTAACCTGGAAATTATGTTGCCGGATCTGGGATTTCTGTAAAGTAACTTAGAAATTTTGTTGATAGCCCTTGGAGTTCAATTGACTAACCCGGAAATTACGTTGCCGGACCTGGAAGTTCTGTTTAGCAACTTGACAGTTCTGTCAACTGAGCTGGGAGTTCTATTAAGTAGCCTGGAAATAACGTTGCCGGATATGGGAGTTCTGTAAAGTAACGGAAATGTTGTTGACAGCCCTTGGAGTTCAATTGAGTAACCTGAAAATTATGTTGCCGGATCTGGAAGTTCTGTTAAGTAACTTGACAGTTCTGTTTACCGAACTGGGAGTTTTATTGAGTAACCTGGAAATTATGTTGCCGGACCTGGGAGTTCTGTTAAGTTACAAAGAAATTTTGTTGTCAGCCCTGGGAGTTCAATTGAGTAACCTGGAAGTTATGTTGCCGGAACTGGTAGTTCTGTTGAGTAACTTGACAGTTCTATCAACTGAACTGGGAGTTTTATTGAGTAACCTGGAAATTAAGTTGCCGGACCTGGGAGTTCTGTTAAGTTACTTGGAAATTTTGTTGTCAGCCCTGGGAGTTCAATTTAGTAACCTGGAAATTATGTTGCCGGAACTGGGAGTTCTGTTGAGTAACTTGAAAGTTCTATCAACTGAACTGGGAGTTTTGTTGAGTAGCCTGGAAATAACGTTGCCGGATCTGGGAGTTCTTTAAAGTAACGGAAATAATGTTGACAGCCCTTGGAGTTCAATTGAGTAACCTGAAAATTATGTTGCCGGATCTGGAAGTTCTGTTAAGTAACTTGACAGTTCTGTTTACTGAACTGGGAGTTTTATTGAGTAACCTGGAAATTATGTTGCTGGACCTGGGAGTTCTGTTAAGTTACATGGAAATTTTGTTGTCAGCCCTGGGAGTTCAATTGAGTAACCTGGAAATTATGTTGCCGGAACTGGGAGTTCTGTTGAATAACTTGACAGTTCTATCAACTGAACTGGGAGTTTTATTGAGTAACCTGGAAATTAAGTTGCCGGACCTGGGAGTTCTGTTTAGTTACTTGGAAATTTTGTTGTCAGCCCTGGGAGTTCAATTGAGTAACCTGGAAATTATGTTGCCGGAACTGGGAGTTCTGTTGAGTAACTTGAAAGTTCTATCAACTGAACTGGGATATTTATTGAGTAACCTGAAAATTATGTTGCCGGACCTGGGAGTTCTGTTAAGTTACTTGGAAATTTTGTTTTTAGCCCTGGGAGTTCTATTGAGTTACCTGGAAATTATGTTGCCGGATCTGGGATTTCTGTAAAGTAACTTAGAAATTTTGTTGACAGCCCTTGGAGTTTAATTGAGTAACCTGGAAATAATGTTGCTGGACCTAGGAGTTCTGTTGAGTAACTTGACAGTTCTGTCAACTGAGCTGGGAGTTCTATTAAGTAACCTGGAAATTATGTTGCCAGATCTGGGATTTCTGTAAAGTTACTTAGAAATTTTGTTGACAGCCCTTGGAGTTCCATTGACTAACCCGGAAATTACGTTGCCGGACCTTGAAGTTCTGTTTAGCAACTTGACAGTTCTGTCAACTGAGCTGGGAGTTCTATTAAGTAGCCTGGAAATACCGTTGCCGGATCTGGGGGTTCTGTAAAGAAACGGAAATGTTGTTACTCAATTGAACTCCAAGGGCTGCCAGATCTGGGATTTCTGTAAAGTAACTTAGAAATTTTGTTGACAGCCCTTGGAGTTCTATTGACTAACCCGGAAATTACGTTGCCGGACCTGGAAGTTCTGTTTAGCAACTTGACAGTTCTGTCAACAGAGCTGGGAGTTCTATTAAGTAGCCTGGAAATACCGTTGCCGGATCTGGGAGTTCTGTAAAGAAACGGAAATGTTGTTACTCAATTGAACTCTAAGGGCTGTCAACAACATTTCCGTTACTTTACAGAACTCCCAGATCCGGCAACATAATTTCCAGGTTACTCAATAGAACTCCCAGTTTAGTTGACAGAACTGTCAAGTTGCTTAACAGAACTTCCAGGTCCGGCAACAAAATTTCCGGGTTAGTCAATTGAACTCCAAGGGCTGTCAACAAAATTTCTAAGTTACTTTACAGAAATCCCAGATCCGGCAACTTAATTTCCAGGTCACTCAATAGAACTCCCAGCTCAGTTGACAGAACTTTCAAGTTACTAAACAGAACTCCTAAGTCCAGCAACATTATTTCCAGGTTACTCAATTGAACTCCCAGGGCTGACAACAAAATTTCCAAGTAACTAAACAGAACTCCCAGGTCCGGCAACTTAATTTCCAGGTTACTCAATAAAACTCCCAGTTCAGTTGATAGAACTGTCAAGTTCCTCAAAAGAACTCCCAGTTCCGGCAACATAATTTCCAGGTTACTCAATTGATCTCCCAGGGCTGACAACAAAATTTCCATGTAACTTAACAGAATTCCCAGATCCGGCAACGTTATTTCCAGGCTACTTAATAGAACTCCCAGCTCAGTTGACAGAACTGTCAAGTTGCTAAACAGAACTTCCAGGTCCGGCAACGTAGATTCCGGGTTAGTCAATTGAACTCCAAGGGCTGTCAACAAAATTTCTAAGTTACTTTACAGAAATCCCAGATCCGGCAACATAATTTCCAGGTTACTCAATAGAACTCCCAGCTCAGTTGACAGAACTGTCAAGTTACTCAACAGAACTCCTAGGTCCAGCAACATTATTTCCAGGTTACTCAATTGAACTCCAAGGGCTGTCAACAAAATTTCTAAGTTACTTTACAGAAATCCCAGATCCGGCAACATAATTTCCAGGTTACTCAATAGAACTCCCAGCTCAGTTGACAGGACTGTCAAGTTACTCAACAGAACTCCTAGGTCCAGCAACATTATTTCCAGGTTACTCAATATAACTCCCAGGGCTGTAAACAAAATTTCCAAGTAACTTAACAGAACTCCCAGGTCCGGCAACATAATTTTCAGGTTACTCAATAAAACTCCCAGTTCAGTTGATAGACCTTTTAAGTTACACAACAGAACTCCCAGTTCCGGCAACATAATTTCCAGGTTACTCAATTGAACTCCCAGGGCTGACAACAAAATTTCCAAGTAACTAAACAGAACTGCCAGGTCCGGCAACTTAATTTCCAGGTTACTCAATAAAACTCCCAGTTCAGTTGATAGAACTGTCAAGTTACTCAACAGAACTCCCAGTTCCGGCTACATTATTTCCAGGTTACTCAATAAAACTCCCAGTTCGGTAAACAGAACTGTCATGTTACTTAACAGAACTTCCAGATCCGGCAACATAATTTTCAGGTTACTCAATTGAACTCCAAGGGCTGTCAACAACATTACCGTTACTTTACAGAACTCCCAGATCCGGCAACGTTATTTCCAGGCTACTTAATAGAACTCCCAGCTCAATTGACAGTACTGTCAAGTTGCTAAACAGAACTTCCAGGTCCTGCAACGTAATTTCCGGGTTAGTCAATTGAACTCCAAGGGCTGTCAACAAAATTTCTAAGTTTCTTTACAGAAATCCAAGATCCGGCAACATAATTTCCAGGTTACTCAATAGAACTCCCAGCTCAGTTGACAGGACTGTCAAGTTACTCAACAGAACTCCTAGGTTCAGCAACATAATTTCCAGGTTACTCAATTGATCTCCCAGGGCTGACAACAAAATTTCCATGTAACTTAACAGAATTCCCAGATCCGGCAACGTTATTTCCAGGCTACTTAATAGAACTCCCAGCTCAGTTGACAGAACTGTCAAGTTGCTAAACAGAACTTCCAGGTCCGGCAACGTAGATTCCGGGTTAGTCAATTGAACTCCAAGGGCTGTCAACAAAATTTCTAAGTTACTTTACAGAAATCCCAGATCCGGCAACATAATTTCCAGGTTACTCAATAGAACTCCCAGCTCAGTTGACAGAACTGTCAAGTTACTCAACAGAACTCCTAGGTCCAGCAACATTATTTCCAGGTTACTCAATATAACTCCCAGGGCTGTAAACAAAATTTCCAAGTAACTTAACAGAACTCCCAGGTCCGGCAACATAATTTTCAGGTTACTCAATAAAACTCCCAGTTCAGTTGATAGAACTTTCAAGTTACACAACAGAACTCCCAGTTCCGGCAACATAATTTCCAGGTTACTCAATTGAACTCCCAGGGCTGACAACAAAATTTCCAAGTAACTAAACAGAACTGCCAGGTCCGGCAACTTAATTTCCAGGTTACTCAATAAAACTCCCAGTTCAGTTGATAGAACTGTCAAGTTACTCAACAGAACTCCCAGTTCCGGCTACATAATTTCCAGGTTACTCAATAAAACTCCCAGTTCGGTAAACAGAACTGTCATGTTACTTAACAGAACTTCCAGATCCGGCAACATAATTTTCAGGTTACTCAATTGAACTCCAAGGGCTGTCAACAACATTACCGTTACTTTACAGAACTCCCAGATCCGGCAACGTTATTTCCAGGCTTCTTAATAGAACTCCCAGCTCAATTGACAGTACTGTCAAGTTGCTAAACAGAACTTCCAGGTCCTGCAACGTAATTTCCGGGTTAGTCAATTGAACTCCAAGGGCTGTCAACAAAATTTCTAAGTTTCTTTACAGAAATCCAAGATCCGGCAACATAATTTCCAGGTTACTCAATAGAACTCCCAGCTCAGTTGACAGGACTGTCAAGTTACTCAACAGAACTCCTAGGTTCAGCAACATTATTTCCAGGTTACTTAATTGAACTCCCAGGGCTGTAAACAAAATTTCCTAGTAACTTAACAGAACTCCCAGGTCCGGCAACATAATTTTCAGGTTACTCAATAAAACTCCCAGTTCAGTTGATAGAACTGTCAAGTTTCACAACAGAACTCCCAGTTCCGGCAACATAATTTCCAGGTTACTCAATTGAACTCCCAGGGCTGACAACAAAATTTCCAAGTAACTAAACAGAACTCCCAGGTCCGGAAACTTAATTTCCAGGTTACTCAATAAAACTCCCAGTTCAGTTGATAGAACTGTCAAGTTACTCAACAGAACTCTCAGTTCCGGCAACATAATTTCCAGGTTACTCAATTGAACTCCCAGGGCTGACAACAAAATTTCCATGTAACTTAACAGAACTCCCAGGTCCGGCAACATAATTTCCAGGTTACTCAATAAAACTCCCAGTTCAGTTGATAGAACTGTCAAGTTACTCTACAGAACTCCCAGTTCCGGCAACATAATTCCCAGGTTACTCAATTGAACTCCCAGGGCTAAAAACAAAATTTCCATGTAACTTAACAGAACTCCCAGGTCCGGCAACATAATTTCCAGGTTACTCAATAAAACTCCCAGTTCGGTTAACAGAACTGTCAAGTTACTTAACAGAACTCCCAGGTCCGGCAACATAATTTCCAGGTTACTCAATAAAACTCCCAGTTCGGTAAACAGAACTGTCAAGTTACTTAAAAGAACTCCCAGATCCGGCAACGTTATTTCTAGGCTACTTAATAGAACTCCCAGCTCAGTTGACAGAACTGTCAAGTTGCTAAACAGAACTTCCAGGTCCGGCAACGTAATTTCCAGGTTAGTCAATTGAACTCCAAGGGCTGTCAACAAAATTTCTAAGTTACTTTACAGAAATCCCAGATCCGGCAACATAATTTCCAGGTTACTCAATAGAATTCCCAGCTCATTTGACAGAACTGTCAAGTTACTCAATAGAACTCCTAGGTCCAGCAACATTATTTCCAGGTTACTTAATTGAACTCCAAGGGCTGTCAACAAAATTTCTAAGTTACTTTACAGAAATCCCAGATCCGGCAACATAATTTCTAGGTTACTCAATAGAACTCCCAGCTCAGTTGACAGAACTGTCAAATTACTCAACAGAACTCCTAGGTCCAGCAACATTATTTCCAAGTTACTCAATTGAATTCCCAAGGCTAAAAACAAAATTTCCAAGTAACTTAACAGAACTCTTAGGTCCGGCAACATAATTTTCAGGTTACTCAATAAAACTCTCAGTTCAGTTGATAGAACTTTCAAGTTACTTAACAGAACTCCCAGTTCCGGCAACATAATTTCCAGGTTACTCAATTGAACTCCCAGGGCTGACAACAAAATTTCCAAGTAACTAAACAGAACTCCCAGGTCCGGCAACTTAATTTCCAGGTTACTCAATAAAACTCCCAGTTCAGTTGATAGAACTGTCAAGTTACTCAACAGAACTCCCAGTTCCGGCAACATAATTTCCAGGTTACTCAATTGAACTCCCAGGACTGACAACAAAATTTCCATGTAACTTATCAGAACTCCCAGGTCCGGCAACATAATTTCCAGGTTACTCAATAAAACTCCCAGTTTGGTAAACAGAACTGTCAAGTTACTTAACAGAACTTCCAGATCCGGCAACATAATTTTCAGGTTACTCAATTGAACTCCAAGGGCTGTCAACAACATTTCCGTTACTTTACAGAACTCCCAGATCCGGCAACGTTATTTCCAGGCTACTTAATAGAACTCCCAGCTCAGTTGACAGTACTGTCAAGTTGCTAAACAGAACTTCCAGGTCCGGCAACGTAATTTCCGGGTTAGTCAATTGAACTCCAAGGGCTGTCAACAAAATTTCTAAGTTACTTTACAGAAATCCCAGATCCGGCAACATAATTTCCAGGTTACTCAATAGAACTCCCAGCTCAGTTGACAGGACTGTCAAGTTACTCAACAGAACTCCTAGGTCCAGCAACATTATTTCGAGGTTACTCAATTGAACTCCCAGGGCTGACAACAAAATTTCCAAGTAACTAAACAGAACTCCCAGGTCCGGCAACTTAATTTCCAGGTTACTCAATAAAACTCCCAGTTCAGTTGATAGAACTGTCAAGTTACTCAACAGAACTCTCAGTTCCGGCAATATAATTTCCAGGTTACTCAATTGAACTCCCAGGGCTGACAATAAAATTTCCTAGTAACTTAACAGAAATCCCAGATCCGGCAACATAATTTCCAGGTTACTCAATAGAATTCCCAGCTCATTTGACAGAACTGTCAAGTTACTCAATAGAACTCCTAGGTCCAGCAACATTATTTCCAGGTTACTTAATTGAACTCCAAGGGCTGTCAACAAAATTTCTAAGTTACTTTACAGAAATCCCAGATCCGGCAACATAATTTCTAGGTTACTCAATAGAACTCCCAGCTCAGTTGACAGAACTGTCAAATTACTCAACAGAACTCCTAGGTCCAGCAACATTATTTCCAAGTTACTCAATTGAATTCCCAAGGCTAAAAACAAAATTTCCAAGTAACTTAACAGAACTCTTAGGTCCGGCAACATAATTTTCAGGTTACTCAATAAAACTCTCAGTTCAGTTGATAGAACTTTCAAGTTACTTAACAGAACTCCCAGTTCCGGCAACATAATTTCCAGGTTACTCAATTGAACTCCCAGGGCTGACAACAAAATTTCCAAGTAACTAAACAGAACTCCCAGGTCCGGCAACTTAATTTCCAGGTTACTCAATAAAACTCCCAGTTCAGTTGATAGAACTGTCAAGTTACTCAACAGAACTCCCAGTTCCGGCAACATAATTTCCAGGTTACTCAATTGAACTCCCAGGACTGACAACAAAATTTCCATGTAACTTATCAGAACTCCCAGGTCCGGCAACATAATTTCCAGGTTACTCAATAAAACTCCCAGTTCGGTAAACAGAACTGTCAAGTTAATTAACAGAACTTCCAGATCCGGCAACATAATTTTCAGGTTACTCAATTGAACTCCAAGGGCTGTCAACAACATTTCCGTTACTTTACAGAACTCCCAGATCCGGCAACGTTATTTCCAGGCTACTTTATAGAACTCCCAGCTCAGTTGACAGTACTGTCAAGTTGCTAAACAGAACTTCCAGGTCCGGCAACGTAATTTCCGGGTTAGTCAATTGAACTCCAAGGGCTGTCAACAAAATTTCTAAGTTACTTTACAGAAATCCCAGATCCGGCAACATAATTTCCAGGTTACTCAATAGAACTCCCAGCTCAGTTGACAGGACTGTCAAGTTACTCAACAGAACTCCTAGGTCCAGCAACATTATTTCGAGGTTACTCAATTGAACTCCCAGGGCTGACAACAAAATTTCCAAGTAACTAAACAGAACTCCCAGGTCCGGCAACTTAATTTCCAGGTTACTCAATAAAACTCCCAGTTCAGTTGATAGAACTGTCAAGTTACTCAACAGAACTCTCAGTTCCGGCAATATAATTTCCAGGTTACTCAATTGAACTCCCAGGGCTGACAATAAAATTTCCTAGTAACTTAACAGAACTCCCAGGTCCGGCAACATAATTTCCAGGTTACTCAATAAAACTCCCAGTTCAGTTGATAGAACTGTCAAGTTACTCTACAGAACTCCCAGTTCCGGCAACATAATTTCCAGGTTACTCAATTGAACTCCCAGGGCTAAAAACAAAATTTCCATGTAACTTAACAGAACTCCCAGGTCCGGCAACATAATTTCCAGGTTACTCAATAAAACTCCCAGTTCCGTAAACAGAACTGTCAAGTTACTTAACAGAACTCCCAGGCCCGGCAACATAATTTCCAGGTTACTCAATAAAACTCCCAGTTCGGTAAACAGAACTGTCAAGTTACTTAAAAGAACTTCCAGATCCGGCAACATAATTTTCAGGTTACTCAATTGAACTCCAAGGGCTGTCAACAACATTTCCGTTACTTTACAGAACTCCCAGACCCGGCAACGTTATTTCCAGGCTTTTTAATAGAACTCCCAGCTCAGTTGACAGAACTGTCAAGTTGCTAAACAGAACTTCCAGGTCCGGCAACGTAATTTCCGGGTAAGTCAATTGAACTCCAAGGGCTTTCAACAAAATTTCTAAGTTACTTTACAGAAATCCTAGATCCGGCAACATAATTTCCAGGTTACTCAATAGAACTCCCAGCTCAGTTGACAAAACTGTCAAGTTACTCAACAGAACTCCTAGGTCCAGCAACATTATTTCCAGGTTACTCAATTGAACTCCAAGGGCTGTCAACAAAATTTCTAAGTTACTTTACAGAAATTCCAGATCCGGCAACATAATTTCCAGGTTACTCAATAGAACTCCCAGTTCGGTAAACAGAACTGTCAAGTTACTCAACAGAACTCCTAGGTCCAGCAACATTATTTCCAGGTTACTCAATTGAACTCCAAGGACTGTCATCAAAATTTCTAAGTTACTTTACAGAACTCCCAGATCCGGCAACGTTATTTCCAGGCTACTCAATAAGACTCCCAGTTCAGTTGATAGAACTTTCAATTTACTCAACAGAACTCCCAGTTCCGGCAACTTAATTTCTAGGTTATTCAATAAAACTCCCAGTTCAGTTGATAGAACTGTCAAGTTACTCAACAGAACTCCCAGTTCCGGCAACATAATTTTCAGGTTACTCAATTGAACTCCAAGGGCTGTCAACAACATTTCCGTTACTTTACAGAACTCCCAGATCCGGCAACGTTATTTCCAGGCTACTTAATAGAACTCCCAGCTCAGTTGACAGTACTGTCAAGTTGCTAAACAGAACTTCCAGGTCCGGCAACGTAATTTCCGGGTTAGTCAATTGAACTCCAAGGGCTGTCAACAAAATTTCTAAGTTACTTTACAGAAATCCCAGATCCGGCAACATAATTTCCAGGTTACTCAATAGAACTCCCAGCTCAGTTGACAGAACTGTCAAGTTACTCAACAGAACTCCTAGGTCCAGCAACATTATTTCCAGGTTACTCAATTGAACTCCAAGGGCTGTCAACAAAATTTCTTAGTTACTTTACAGAAATCCCAGATCCGGCAACATAATTTCCAGGTTACTCAATAGAACTCCCAGCTCAGTTGACAGGACTGTCAAGTTACTCAACAGAACTCCTAGGTCCAGCAACATTATTTCCAGGTTACTCAATTGAACTCCCAGGGCTGACAACAAAATTTCCAAGTAACTAAACAGAACTCCCAGGTCCGGCAACTTAATTTCCAGGTTACTCAATAAAACTCCCAGTTCAGTTGATAGAACTGTCAAGTTACTCAACAGAACTACCAGTTCCGGCAACATAATTTCGAGGTTACTCAATTGAACTCCCAGGGCTGACAACAAAATTTCCATGTAACTTAACAGAACTCCCAGGTCCGGCAACATAATTTCCAGGTTACTCAATAAAACTCCCAGTTCGGTAAACAGAACTGTGAAGTTTCTTAACAGAACTTCCAGATCCGGCAACATAATTTTCAGGTTACTCAATTGAACTCCAAGGGCTGTTAACAACATTTCCCTTACTTTAAAGAACTCCCAGATCCGGCAACGTTATTTCCAGGCTACTCAATAAAACTCCCAGTTCAGTTGATAGAACTTTCAAGTTACTTAACAGAACTCCCAGTTCCGGCAACATAATTTCCAGGTTACTCAATTGAACTCCCAGGGCTGACAACAAAATTTACAAGTAACTAAACAGAACTCCCAGGTCCGGCAACTTAATTTCCAGGTTACTCAATAAAACTCCCAGTTCAGTTGATAGAACTGTCAAGTTACTCAAAAGAACTCCCAGTTCCGGCAACATAATTTCCAGGTTACTCAATTGAACTCCCAGGGCTGACAACAAAATTTCCATGTAACTTAACAGAACTCCCAGATCCGGCAACGTTATTTCCAGGCTACTTAATAGAACTCCCAGCTCAGTTGACAGAACTGTCAAGTTGCTAAACAGAACTTCCAGGTCCGGCAACGTAATTTTCGGGTTAGTCAATTGAACTCCAAGGGCTGTCAACAAACTTTCTAAGTTACTTTACAGAAATCCCAGATCCGGCAACATAATTTCCAGGTTACTCAATAGAACTCCCAGCTCAGTTGACAGAACTGTCAAGTTACTCAACAGAACTCCTAGGTCCAGCAACATTATTTCCAGGTTACTCAATTGAACTCCAAGGGCTGTCAACAACATTTCTGTTACTTTACAGAACTCCCAGATCCGGCAACGTTATTTCCAGGCTACTTAATAGAACTCCCAGCTCAGTTGACAGTACTGTCAAGTTGCTAAACAGAACTTCCAGTTCCGGCAACGTAATTTCCGGGTTAGTCAATTGAACTCCAAGGGCTGTCAACAAAATTTCTAAGTTACTTTACAGAAATCCCAGATCCGGCAACATAATTTCCAGGTTACTCAATAGAGGGGTGCGTGGTCGGATAACCTCCACGTGTTCCCTCTACTGCTTTTCCCCGTCCATGTATGTGGATTGGGAAAGGCAGTGGGAGGGACGGTGCACCCTGGGCATAACTCAAAATATAGAAAAAAGCTCAAATGTTTTCCAAAATATCGGACCGGTAAGAAGAGTTTTGAGTAATATGAGTTACTCGAAATTAAGAAAAAAGCTCAAATTTGTGCGAAAATATCGGACCGTTAACAAGAACTTTGAGTAAAATGAGTTACTCAAAATATAAATAAAAGCTTAAATGTTCGCTTAAATATCGGACCGTTAACAAGAATTTTGAGTAATATGAGTTACGAACATTTAAGCTTTTATCTATACTTTGAGTAACTCATTTTACTCAAAGTTCTTTTTAACGGTCCGATATTTTCGCAAAAATTTGAGCGTTTTTCTTAATTTCGAGTAACTCATATTACTCAAAATTCTTGTTACCGGTCCGATATTTTTGAAAACATTTGAGCTTTTTTCTATATTTTGAGTAACTCATATAACTCAAAATTCTTGTTAACGGTCCGATATTTAAGCGAACATTTAAGCTTTTATTTATATTTTGAGTAACTCATTTTACTCAAAGTTCTTGTTAACGGTCCGATATTTTCGCACAAATTTGAGCTTTTTTCTTAATTTCGAGTAACTCATATTACTCAAAACTCTTGTTACCGGTCCGATATTTTGGAAAACATTTGAGCTTTTTTCTATATTTTGAGTAACTCATATTACTCAAAATTCTTGTTACCAGTCCGATATTTTTGCAAACATTTGAGCTTTCTTCTATATTTCGAGTAACTCATATTACTCAAAATTCTTGTTAACAGTCCGATATTTAAGCGAACATTTAAGCTTTTATCTATATTTCGAGTAACTCATATTACTCAAAATTCTTGTTAACAGTCCGATATTTTTGCAACCATTTGAGCTTTTTTCTATATTTCGGGTAACTTATAATACTCAAAATTCTTGTTAACGGTCCGATATTTTGGCAAAAATTTGAACTATTTTCTTAATTTCGAGTAACTCATATTACTCAAAATTCTTGTAAACGGGCCGATATTTTGGCAAACATTTGAGCTTTCTTCTATATTTCGAGTTACTCATATAACTCAAAATTCTTGTTACCAGTTCGATATTTTTGCAAACATTTAAGCTTTCTTCTATATTTCGAGTAACTCATATTTCTCAAAATTCTTGTTAACAGTCCGATATTTAAGCGAACATTTAAGCTTTTATCTATATTTCGAGTTACTCATATTACTCAAAATTCTTGTTAACAGTCCGATATTTTTGCAAACATTTGAGCTTTTTTCTATATTTCGAGTAACTAATATTACTCAAAATTTTTGTTAACGGTCCGATATTTAAGAGAACATTTAAGCTTTTATCTATATTTCGAGTAACTCATATTACTCAAAATTCTTGTTAACAGTCCGATATTTTTGCAAACATTTGAGCTTTTTTCTATATTTCGAGTAACTCATATAACTCAAAATTCTTGTTAACGGTCCGATATTTAAGCGAACATTTAAGCTTTTATCTATATTTCGAGAAACTCATATTACTCAAAATTCTTGTTAACAGTCCGATATTTTTGCAAACATTTGAGCTTTTTTCTATATTTCGAGTAACTCATATAACTCAAAATTCTTATTAACGGTCCGATGTTTAAGCAAACATTTAAGCTTTTATTTATATTTAAGTAAGTCATTTTACTCAAAGTTCTTGTTAACGGTCCGATATTTTCGCAAAAATTTGAGCTTTTTTCTTAATTTCGAGTAACTCATATTACTCAAAATTCTTGTTACCGGTCCGATATTTTGGAAAACATTTGAGCTTTTTTCTATATTTTGAGTTACTCATATTACTCATAATTCTTGTTACCAGTCCGATATTTTTGCAAACATTTGAGCTTTTTTCTATATTTCGAGTTACTCATATTACTCAAAATTCTTGTTAACAGTCCGATATTTTTGCAAACATTTGAGCTTTTTTCTATATTTCGAGTAACTAATATTACTCAAAATTTTTGTTAACGGTCCGATATTTAAGAGAACATTTAAGCTTTTATCTATATTTCGAGTAACTCATATTACTCAAAATTCTTGTTAACGGTCCGATATTTAAGCGAACATTTAAGCTTTTATCTATATTTCGAGAAACTCATATTACTCAAAATTCTTGTTAACAGTCCGATATTTTTGCAAACATTTGAGCTTTTTTCTATATTTCGAGTAACTCATATAACTCAAAATTCTTATTAACGGTCCGATGTTTAAGCAAACATTTAAGCTTTTATTTATATTTAAGTAAGTCATTTTACTCAAAGTTCTTGTTAACGGTCCGATATTTTCGCAAAAATTTGAGCTTTTTTCTTAATTTCGAGTAACTCATATTACTCAAAATTCTTGTTACCGGTCCGATATTTTGGAAAACATTTGAGCTTTTTTCTATATTTTGAGTTACTCATATTACTCATAATTCTTGTTACCAGTCCGATATTTTTGCAAACATTTGAGCTTTTTTCTATATTGCGAGTTACTCATATTACTCAAAATTCTTGTTAACAATCCGATATTTAAGCGAACATTTAAGCTTTTATCTATATTTCGAGTTACTCATATTACTCAAAATTCTTGTTACCGGTCCGATATTTTGGAAAACATTTGAGCTTTTTTCTATATTTTGAGTAATTCATAAAACTCAAAATTCTTGTTAACAGTCCGATATTTTTGCAAACATTTGAGCTTTTTTCTATATTTCGAGTAACTCATATTACTCAAAATTCTTGTTAACGGTCCGATATTTAAGCGAACATTTAAGCTTTTATCTATATTTTGAGTAACTCATTTTACACAAAGTTCTTGTTAACGGTCCGATATTTTCGCAAAAATTTGAGCTTTTTCTTCATTTCGAGTAACTCATATTACTCGAAATTCTTGTTAACGGTCCGATATTTTCGCAAAAATTTGAGCTTTTTTCTTAATTTCGAGTAACTCATATTACTCAAAATTCTTGTTACCGGTCCGATATTTTGGAAAACATTTGAGCTTTTTTCTATATTTTGAGTTACTCATATTACTCAAAATTCTTGTTACCAGTCCGATATTTTTGCAAACATTTGAGCTTTCTTCTATATTTCGAGTTACTCATATTACTCAAAATTCTTGTTAACAATCCTATATTTAAGCGAACATTTAAGCTTTTATCTATATTTTGAGTTACACATATTACTCAAAATTCTTGTTAACGGTCCGATATTTAAGCGAACATTTAAGCTTTTATCTATATTTCGAGAAACTCATATTTCTCAAAATTCTTGTTAACAGTCCGATATTTTTGCAAACATTTGAGCTTTTTTCTATATTTCGAGTAACTCATATTTCTGAAAAATCTTGTTACCAATCCGATATTTTGGCAAATTTTTGAGCTTATTTCTATATTTCGAGTAACTCATTTTACTCAAAATTCTTGTTAACGGTCCGATGTTTAAGCAAACATTTAAGCTTTTATTTATATTTTAGTAAGTCATTTTACTCAAAGTTCTTGTTAACGGTCCGATATTTTCGCAAAAATTTGAGCTTTTTTCTTAATTTCGAGTAACTCATATTACTCAAAATTCTTGTTACCGGTCCGATATTTTGGAAAACATTTGAGCTTTTTTCTATATTTTGAGTTACTCATATTACTCAAAATTCTTGTTACCAGTCCGATATTTTTGCAAACATTTGAGCTTTCTTCTATATTTCGAGTTATTCATATTACTCAAAATTCTTGTTAACAATCCGATATCTAAGCGAACATTTAAGCTTTTATCTATATTTCGAGTTACTCATATTACTCAAAATTCTTGTTACCGGTCCGATATTTTGGAAAACATTTGAGCTTTTTTCTTTATTTTGAGTAATTCATAAAACTCAAAATTCTTGTTAACAGTCCGATATTTTTGCAAACATTTGAGCTTTTTTCTATATTTCGAGTAACTCATATTACTAAAAATTCTTGTTAACGGTCCGATATTTAAGCGAACATTTAAGCTTTTATCTATATTTTGAGTAACTCATTTTACTCAAAGTTCTTGTTAACGGTCCGATATTTTCGCAAAAAATTGAGCTTTTTTCTTAATTTCGAGTAACTCATATTACTTGAAATTCTTGTTAACGGTCCGATATTTTCGCAAAAATTTGAGCTGTTTTCTTAATTTCGAGTAACTCATATTACTCAAAACTCTTGTTACCGGTCCGATATTTTGGAAAACATTTGAGCTTTTTTCTATATTTTGAG
This sequence comes from Agriphila tristella, assembly GCA_928269145.1. Classification (NCBI taxonomy): domain Eukaryota; kingdom Metazoa; phylum Arthropoda; class Insecta; order Lepidoptera; family Crambidae; genus Agriphila; species Agriphila tristella. The sequence goes on along the minus strand of OV743440.1, from coordinate 50,654 downwards.
TAACTCATATTACTCAAAATTCTTGTTACCAGTCCGATATTTTTGCAAACATTTGAGCTTTATTCTATATTTCGAGTTACTCATATTACTCAAAATTCTTGTTAACAGTCCGATATTTAAGCGAACATTTAAGCTTTTATCTATATTTCGAGTAACTCATATTACTCAAAATTCTTGTTAACAGTCCGATATTTTTGCAAACATTTGAGCTTTTTTCTATATTTCGAGTAACTCATATAACTCAAAATTCTTGTAAACGGTCCGATATTTAAGCGAACATTTAAGCTTTTATCTATATTTCGAGAAATTCATATTACTCAAAATTCTTGTTAACAGTCCGATATTTTTGCAAACATTTGAGCTTTTTTCTATATTTCGAGTAACTCATATTTCTGAAAAATCTCGTTACCAATCCGATATTTTGGCAAATTTTTGAGCTTATTTCTATATTTCGAGTAACTCATTTTACTCAAAATTCTTGTTAACAGTCCGATATTTTTGCAAACATTTGAGCTTTTTTCTATATTTCGAGTAACTCATATTACTCAAAATTCTTGTTAACGGTCCGATGTTTAAGCAAACATTTAAGCTTTTATTTATATTTTAGTAAGTCATTTTACTCAAAGTTCTTGTTAACGGTCCGATATTTTCGCAAAAATTTGAGCTTTTTTCTTAATTTCGAGTAACTCATATTACTCAAAATTCTTGTTACCGGTCCGATATTTTGGAAAACATTTGAGCTTTTTTCTATATTTTGAGTTACTCATATTACTCAAAATTCTTGTTACCAGTCCGATATTTTTGCAAACATTTGAGCTTTCTTCTATATTTCGAGTAACTCATATTACTCAAAATTCTTGTTAACAGTCTGATATTTAAGCGAACATTTAAGCTTTTATCTATATTTCGAGAAACTCATATTACTCAAAATTCTTGTTAACAGTCCGATATTTAAGAATAGAATAGAATAGAATAGAATAGAATAGAATAGAATAGAATTTATTTGTGAAATGCAGGTGTTAGTATTACAATGATGGAAGTTGTCATTATTTTGTTAGTGTCACTACATTCCCACCTTATATTCTAAGGTATACAAATAATAAAGATAGATTAACGCGAAACAGGCAACCAATAGCAAACAAGATTATTTTCATATGTGTCAAATATTAAATTATCACTTCGTATTCGCAAATTTCATTAGAGTTATATAAAAATGTCAAATGTTAAAATAAGTAAGTGTCAGATTAAAATGTTATAAAATGTCATTAATACTAAAGATAGAAAGTAAAACTAAATAAACAATTAAACATGTCAAATTATTTCAATGATTTGTCGTCTAAAAATTGCTGTACGGAGTAATAGGCTTTGTCGACAAGTAATGTCACCAGTCGATTTTTAAAGTTGTTTATTGGCAAGCTCTTAAGTCCAACAGGTATTTTATTAAAGATTCTGTGAGCCATTCCAAAGAAGCTACTACTAACGTGTTTGGTATTAATTTGTGGTGCACATATTCTACTCCCATTGCGGTGACTCCTATTTGGGTTCCTTTCTGCAAATGTAGTAAAGAGGTAGTCGTTACGCTTGACGAACATTGCCACTTCATAAATATATAAAGATGGTAGAGTAAGAATTTTCAATTGACGGAAAAATGGTTTACAACTATCAGTTGTCTTAAGGCCAGTAATCGCTCTTATACATCTTTTTTGATATTTAAATACTAGACTCTTGCCCACAGAATTTCCCCAGAATATGATTCCGTAGCGCAATATGGACTCAACGTATCCGCGGTAAGCAATCAAGACAGTGTCTCTATTTGTAACTCTAGAGAGTTTGTAGAGAGCATAAACTGAGCTATTAATTCTTTTACAGAGATTCTCAGTGTGTAGCTTCCAATTAGTTTGGTAATCTAATTGCAGGCCTAAAAATTTTGTGTCGGTGACGGACTCAATTTCCTCCCCATCGCACATTAAAGCCACCGTAGGCATTTCTGTCATTTGTCGAAAATGCATTATTTTGGTTTTTTTACTGTTTAGACACAGATTGTTTTTGACCAACCAACTATTGATATTTTTCATTACACAATTAATGTCGTCTTCGTAGGTTGAGTTATTATTACATTTAATTATGGCCGTGCTGTCATCGGCAAACAGTATAATGGGATGGTCGATGGATTTCGGAAAGTCATTTATATATAAATTAAACAGTAAAGGTCCTAAAATGCTTCCTTGAGGCACCCCCGTCTCTATATCTCTATATAGAGACACATACTCTTTCATTACTTTTGTTTTCTTGCAAAGTTGGGTTATAACAGTATATTGTCTTCTTTTACTCAAATATGATTCGATCAATTTGAGTGGTACACCTCTTATCCCATACGCATAGAGTTTGGTCAATAACAACTTGTGGTCAACATGATCAAAGGCACTTGTCATATCCATAAAGATAGCACAGATATGTTGTCTTATGTCTGTAGAGTTCTTAATCAGGTCAAGTAAACTATAAATTGCCTTTTCTGTATTTCTGTTTTTGCGAAAACCAAACTGTTCCGTAGCAAATATGTCATATTTTTCACAAAAATTATAAATAATTTCATGATATATTCTTTCAAATACTTTAGAAAAGACGGTTAGCTGAGCAATAGGTCTATAGTTTTTAACGTTTGTCTTTTCTCCCTTCTTATGGACCGGTTTAATAATTGAGGTCTTAAAATCGCTAGGAAATACTCCAGTTCTAATTGTCAAGTTTATAATATATGTCAAAGGTAGAGCAAGGAACTTAGAGTTTTCTTTAATTAATTTAGTAGGGATACCGTCTATGCCTACGCTGGGAGTATTTTTCAAAGACTTTATAGTTTTCATGACCTTTTCAGTTGTGACTTCAGACATAAATATTGAATTTGTGATATGGACAGGCACTGAATAAGTAGGGTGATCATCTTTATTTTTCTTTATAGAGTCTACAAAATGGTCATTGAACACATTAGACATATGCGATGGATTGCAAATTCGGTTTCCCTCTTTACAAATATATTGTACTGTCTCGGAGGGATATTGATTTTTGTTTTTATTAATTACTTGCCATGTAGCTTTAGATTTGCTTAAAGAGTTTTTTATATAGTGACCGTTCTGTGCTCGCTGAGTCAGATGTATAATTTTTTTATAACGTTGGTTGTAACTTTTGAGTATTTGTTTATTTTTTTCAGTTGGAGAAGACCTACATTTCCAGAGCAACTCTCGTTTCTTTTTGCTACAGGCCCTGACCCCACGTGAAACCCATTTCAATTTTTTCCTGTTTTTTATCAACACTGATTTATAGGGAAAGCATAAATTATGAAACAATTTTATTGTTTCGATAAAAGCACTATAAGCAGAGTCTACATTGTCTGTTTCATAAACATCAGAAAAACTTAACGCTTGAGTAGCTTCTCTGAACTTGGCCATGTTTTCCTCAGAATAGTCACGTTTTCTTATACGCCACGAATTAATTGGACATGTTTTCTTCACAGGACATTGTAGTAACTGTGCAGTGTGATCTGAAAGCGCGAACTCTATCACTTCACTTTTACAACCTCCAATATTAACAGCATAGTTGTCTAAGCACGTTTTACTACTAAGTCTTGTAGGCTGCCTGATTTGTAGTTTAAAGTTATAGCTTAAGAGTAAGTTTTCAAAATAGTCAGATAATTTGGTCTTTTTTAAGATGTCTATATTAAAGTCGCCACATATAACATATTTATTACTATTATTTGTACGTAATTTATTTAATAACAATTCTAATTTATTCAGAAATAATTCTACGTCAGCCTTCGGTGGTCTATATATGCAAATAATTATAAGCTTTTCGCATGTCAGCTTTATGGCACAGCACTCAATAACACATTTTATACAAAACTTCGAAACATCAAAGATTTCGTACTCAAAACCTTGGCGAATTAATATGCAAGAACCACCCCTACGGGTATCTCTAAAATAGCCGGTCGCTAATTTATAGTTATTCAAACAAACATTACATTGGTCATCTTCTTTCATGAAATGTTCCGTAATACATATAATATCCGACTCTTTATTTTCCAATACTAACTCATAAACAACAACAGATAGAAAGTCCAATTTACTATTCAGACTACAGATATTTTGATGAAGTATATTAAGACATTTGGGAACGAAAAAAGTCTGTTTCATCAAGAGCCTGGCCATTTTCCCTAGGCTGGGTATTATTATCTGATTGTGAGCTGAGATCGATTTCTGCATTATATTGATTAATTTCTGCAATTAAAAGGCTTAATCGTTTTACAATATTTAAAAATCCAAAGTTATTTATTTTTCCAAAATTAAAAGAGAAGTACTTTCTGGTATACTCCAGTGTAAGATTTGAGTCTAACAAATACGCAAAACAATGCTGTTGATTACTCAAATACAGTAAATTATTAAACGTATCTATCCTATAATTATACATAGTGACACTGGAGTGTATTTTGAAAGTCGGTACAGCAATTATAACATTAGTATGAAACAATAGTGTGAGCCTTTCTTGTATGTTCTGTACAAGCTTAAAATAATTTTTAGTTATAAGAAAATCAGCCTCTCCTACAAAAATAACACAAAAATCGTTTGTAGTAAAGTCTTTCACTTTATGTTCAATTCCATCAAGCAACTGCTCTATTCCTGCTCCTGGTAATGAGTAGTGACATACATTGCTGCTGTCGTCAAAAACTTTTTGAACAATCTTTAGAATTTTGTTGTTATTGTTGCTGCTGATCACGCATATTTTTCTGGTTTTAATTTGTTTATTATTAGTAGTAGTATTATTAATTGTTGTATTTGAAGTTGATGCCAAGTTACTACTCCGATGTTTCTGTTCTTCAGCAGTAGCGCCATCTGGTGTGTAGTTTTTCGATTGCTCACGACTGATATTAGATTTTGTATTTGAATACTCTCGCAGTTGATTTGGCGTTTTAAATAAATTCCTTGCTATTTGTTGTACTCGTTTTGTAGTGGGAGTATAGAATTTACCAGCTCCTTGTTTGCTTTTCGTGGGCATGTCAGTTTTAAGGGTATCTATGACATGTTTATAAATGCATAACTGTTTTTCACTTTCATTTAGTTTTTTCTTTAAATTGCTATTTTCAAGTTTAATGTTTGTTAAATTTTGGTGAGCACTATCGAGCTCTATTTTTAGTTTTTGAATTTCTTCTTTGAGCATAGATATGTTATCATTGGTATCAGTGGATAAATCAGCAAGACTGTTGGCGCTACCATTTAAAGCGTCCTCTATATTACAAGTACTTGTATTTGCCTCTTCAAATTCATCTATATTGTTATATTCACCGCTATTTAATGAGGTTCTACGAGGTCGACGAAAAGTTATGTTCTCGAAGAAATTCATCTTAGTGCCATCTATTTTTGGTGCTAAGAAATACTTTTTTTTTTTTTAGCTACTGTTCATAAGATGGCTGTAGTGTCATTGATTATTGATAAAATGCCTTGTTGTGTGGTGCTCTCTGTTGTTGGCGTAGTGTATTAAAGGTAGCATGAGGTTGAAAGGTTTTGCTACTCGTCACAAGGTGGCGCCAGTGTCCATATAAATTACTTATAAACGCCTAAGTATGGTAGTGTCCTCTATCAGTTGGTGCGGTAAATTAAATAGTCCTTGTTGCTTTTTTTTGTCGTTCTTTGCTAATACGCGATAGTAATATATCATAACACTACTCTCCGCATGGTGCGCTGTTAAAGTCCAAAATGATATTCAAACATTAACGACAGTCCAAATGATAATATTTCTTCTATTATTCACTACAGATCTTCTAATTACAGTTTTATGTAAATAATTCAAGTATTTACTCACAGTCTTTGTCTTCGTTTTGGCAATACCTTAAAACTGTCACTATATTTCTAATTATCACTGATTTAACTCCGATTATTATTTTTTCAATTTACAGTCGAAACTAAAGTAGATAATCGCCACCAACACTTTCACCCAAACATTAGTTTATACGAATCACTTTTATTTGATTTTTAGGTGGAAAGTCGCACTTTAAATATTTTTAATATTCAGAAAAACGCAGACTCGATGTTTACCGTGACGGCAGCGCCATCTATTTAAGCTTTTATCTATACTTTGAGTAACTCATTTTACTCAAAGTTCTTTTTAACGGTCCGATATTTTCGCAAAAATTTGAGCGTTTTTCTTAATTTCGAGTAACTCATATTACTCAAAATTCTTGTTACCGGTCCGATATTTTTGAAAACATTTGAGCTTTTTTCTATATTTTGAGTAACTCATATTCCTCAAAATTCTTGTTAACGGTCCGATATTTAAGCGAACATTTAAGCTTTTATTTATATTTTGAGTAACTCATTTTACTCAAAGTTCTTGTTAACGGTCCGATATTTTCGCACAAATTTGAGCTTTTTTCTTAATTTCGAGTAACTCATATTACTCAAAACTCTTGTTACCGGTCCGATATTTTGGAAAACATTTGAGCTTTTTTCTATATTTTGAGTAACTCATATTACTCAAAATTCTTGTTACCAGTCCGATATTTTTGCAAACATTTGAGCTTTCTTCTATATTTCGAGTAACTCATATTACTCAAAATTCTTGTTAACAGTCCGATATTAAAGCGAACATTTAAGCTTTTATCTATATTTCGAGTAACTCATATTACTCAAAATTCTTGTTAACAGTCCGATATTTTTGCAACCATTTGAGCTTTTTTCTATATTTCGGGTAACTTATAATACTCAAAATTCTTGTTAACGGTCCGATATTTTGGCAAAAATTTCAACTATTTTCTTAATTTTGAGTAACTCATATTACTCAAAATTCTTGTAAACAGGCCGATATTTTGGCAAACATTTGAGCTTTCTTCTATATTTCGAGTTACTCATATAACTCAAAATTCTTGTTACCAGTTCGATATTTTTGCAAACATTTAAGCTTTCTTCTATATTTCGAGTAACTCATATTTCTCAAAATTCTTGTTAACAGTCCGATATTTAAGCGAACATTTAAGCTTTTATCTATATTTCGAGTTACTCATATTACTCAAAATTCTTGTTAACAGTCCGATATTTTTGCAAACATTTGAGCTTTTTTCTATATTTCGAGTAACTAATATTACTCAAAATTTTTGTTAACGGTCCGATATTTAAGAGAACATTTGAGCTTTTATCTATATTTCGAGTAACTCATATTACTCAAAATTCTTGTTAACAGTCCGATATTTTTGCAAACATTTGAGCTTTTTTCTATATTTCGAGTAACTCATATAACTCAAAATTCTTGTAAACGGTCCGATATTTAAGCGAACATTTAAGCTTTTATCTATATTTCGAGAAACTCATATTACTCAAAATTCTTGTTAACAGTCCGATATTTTTGCAAACATTTGAGCTTTTTTCTATATTTCGAGTAACTCATATAACTCAAAATTCTTATTAACGGTCCGATGTTTAAGCAAACATTTAAGCTTTTATTTATATTTTAGTAAGTCATTTTACTCAAAGTTCTTGTTAACGGTCCGATATTTTCGCAAAAATTTGAGCTTTTTTCTTAATTTCGAGTAACTCATATTACTCAAAATTCTTGTTACCGGTCCGATATTTTGGAAAACATTTGAGCTTTTTTCTATATTTCGAGTTACTCATATTACTCAAAATTCTTGTTACCAGTCCGATATTTTTGCAAACATTTGAGCTTTCTTCTATATTTCGAGTAACTCATATTACTCAAAATTCTTGTTAACAGTCTGATATTTAAGCGAACATTTAAGCTTTTATCTATATTTCGAGAAACTCATATTACTCAAAATTCTTGTTAACAGTCCGATATTTAAGCGAACATTTAAGCTTTTATCTATATTTTGAGTAACTCATTTTACTCAAAGTTCTTGTTAACGGTCCGATATTTTCGCAAAAATTTGAGCTTTTTTCTTAATTTCAAGTAACTCATATTACTTGTAATTCTTGTTAACGGTCCGATATTTTCGCAAAAATTTGAGCTTTTTTCTTAATTTCGAGTAACTTATATTACTCAAAATTCTTGTTACCGGTCCGATATTTTGGAAAACATTTGAGCTTTTTTCTATATTTTGAGTAACTCATATTACTCAAAATTCTTGTTACCAGTCCGATATTTTTGCAAACATTTGAGCTTTCTTCTATATTTCGAGTAACTCATATTACTCAAAATTCTTGTTAAAAGTCTGATATTTAAGCGAACATTTAAGTTTTTATCTATATTTCGAGTAACTCATATTACTCAAAATTCTTGTTAACAGTCCGATATTTTTGCAAACATTTGAGCTTTTTTCTATATTTCGAGTAACTAATATTACTCAAAATTCTTGTTAACGGTCCGATATTTAAGCGAACATTTTAGCTTTTATCTATATAAAGAGTAACTCATATTACTCAAAATTCTTGTTAACAGTCTGATATTTAAGCGAACATTTAAGCTTTTATCTATATTTCGAGAAACTCATATTACTCAAAATTCTTGTTAACAGTCCGATATTTAAGCGAACATTTAAGCTTTTATCTATATTTTGAGTAACTCATTTTACTCAAAGTTCTTGTTAACGGTCCGATATTTTCGCAAAAATTTGAGCTTTTTTCTTAATTTCAAGTAACTCATATTACTTGTAATTCTTGTTAACGGTCCGATATTTTCGCAAAAATTTGAGCTTTTTTCTTAATTTCGAGTAACTTATATTACTCAAAATTCTTGTTACCGGTCCGATATTTTGGAAAACATTTGAGCTTTTTTCTATATTTTGAGTAACTCATATTACTCAAAATTCTTGTTACCAGTCCGATATTTTTGCAAACATTTGAGCTTTCTTCTATATTTCGAGTAACTCATATTACTCAAAATTCTTGTTAAAAGTCCGATATTTAAGCGAACATTTAAGCTTTTATCTATATTTCGAGTTACTCATATTACTCAAAATTTTTGTTAACAGTCCGATATTTTTGCAAACATTTGAGCTTTTTTCTATATTTCGAGTAACTAATATTACTCAAAATTTTTGTTAACGGTCCGATATTTAAGAGAACATTTGAGCTTTTATCTATATTTCGAGTAACTCATATTACTCAAAATTCTTGTTAACAGTCCGATATTTTCGCAAAAATTTGAGCTTTTTTCTTAATTTCGAGTAACTCATATTACTCAAAATTCTTGTTACCGGTCCGACATTTTGGAAAACATTTGAGCTTTTTTCTATATTTTGAGTAACTCATATTACTCAAAATTCTTGTTACCAGTCCGATATTTTTGCAAACATTTGAGCTTTCTTCAATATTTCGAGTAACTCATATTACTCAAAATTCTTGTTAACGGTCCGATGTTTAAGCAAACATTTAAGCTTTTATTTATATTTTAGTAAGTCATTTTACTCAAAGTTCTTGTAAACGGTCCGATATTTTCGCAAAAATTTGAGCTTTTTTCTTAATTTCGAGTAACTCATATTACTCAAAATTCTTGTTACCGGTCCGATATTTTGGAAAACATTTGAGCTTTTTTCTATATTTTGAGTTACTCATATTACTCAAAATTCTTGTTACCAGTCCGATATTTTTGCAAACATTTGAGCTTTCTTCTATATTTCGAGTAACTCATATTACTCAAAATTCTTGTTAACAGTCTGATATTTAAGCGAACATTTAAGCTTTTATCTATATTTCGAGAAACTCATATTACTCAAAATTCTTGTTAACAGTCCGATATTTAAGCGAACATTTAAGCTTTTATCTATATTTTGAGTAACTCATTTTACTCAAAGTTCTTGTTAACGGTCCGATATTTTCGCAAAAATTTGAGCTTTTTTCTTAATTTCAAGTAACTCATATTACTTGTAATTCTTGTTAACGGTCCGATATTTTCGCAAAAATTTGAGCTTTTTTCTTAATTTCGAGTAACTTATATTACTCAAAATTCTTGTTACCGGTCCGATATTTTGGAAAACATTTGAGCTTTTTTCTATATTTTGAGTAACTCATATTACTCAAAATTCTTGTTACCAGTCCGATATTTTTGCAAACATTTGAGCTTTCTTCTATATTTCGAGTAACTCATATTACTCAAAATTCTTGTTAAAAGTCTGATATTTAAGCGAACATTTAAGTTTTTATCTATATTTCGAGTAACTCATATTACTCAAAATTCTTGTTAACAGTCCGATATTTTTGCAAACATTTGAGCTTTTTTCTATATTTCGAGTAACTAATATTACTCAAAATTCTTGTTAACGGTCCGATATTTAAGCGAACATTTTAGCTTTTATCTATATAAAGAGTAACTCATATTACTCAAAATTCTTGTTAACAGTCCGATATTTTTGCAAACATTTGAGCTTTTTTCTATATTTCGAGTAACTCATATTACTCAAAATTCTTGTTACCGGTCCGATATTTTGGAAAACATTTGAGCTTTTTTCTATATTTTGATTTACTCATATTACTCAAAATTCTTGTTAACGGTCCGATATTTAAGCGAACATTTAAGCTTTTATCTATATTTTGAGTAACTCATTTTACTCAAAGTTCTTGTTAACGGTCCGATATTTTCGCAAAAATTTGAGCTTTTTTCTTAATTTCGAGTAACTCATATTACTCAAAATTCTTGTTACCGGTCCGATATTTTGGAATACATTTGAGCTTTTTTCTATATTTTGAGTAACTCATATTACTCAAAATTCTTGTTACCAGTCCGATATTTTTGCAAACATTTGAGCTTTCTTCTATATTTCGAGTAACTCATATTACTCAAAATTCTTGTTAACAGTCCGATATTTAAGCGAACATTTAAGCTTCAATCTATATTTTGAGTAACTCATTTTACTCAAAGTTCTTGTTAACGGTCCGATATTTTCGCAAAAATTTGAGCTTTTTTCTTAATTTCGAGTAACTCATATTACTCAAAATTCTTGTTACCGGTCCGATATTTTGGAAAACATTTGAGCTTTTTTCTATATTTTGATTTACTCATATTACTCAAAATTCTTGTTAACGGTCCGATATTTAAGAGAACATTTAAGCTTTAATCTATATTTTGAGTAACTCATATTACTCAAAATTCTTGTTAACAGTCCGATATTTTTGCAAACATTTGAGCTTTTTCTATATTTCGAGTAACTCATATAACTCCAAATTCTTGTTAACGGTCCGATATTTAAGCGAACATTTAAGCTTTTATCTATATTTCGAGAAACTCATATTACTCAAAATTCTTGTTACCGGTCCGAAATTTTGGAAAACATTTGAGCTTTTTTCTATATTTTGAGTAACTCATATTACTCAAAATTCTTGTTACCAGTCCGATATTTTTGCAAACATTTGAGCTTTCTTCTATATTTCGAGTAACTCATATTACTCAAAATTCTTGTTAACAGTCCGATATTTAAGCGAACATTTAAGCTTTTATCTATATTTCGAGTAACTCATATTACTCAAAATTCTTGTTAACAGTCCGATATTTTTGCAAACATTTGAGCTTTTTTCTATATTTCGAGTAACTAATATTACTCAAAATTCTTGTTAACGGTCCGATATTTAAGCGAACATTTAAGCTTTTATCTATATTTCGAGTATTTCATATTACTCGAAATTCTTGTTAACAGTCCAATATTTTTGCAAACATTTGAGCTTTTTTCTATATTTCGAGTAACTCATATAACTCCAAATTCTTGTTAACGGTGCGATATTTAAGCGAACATTTAAGCTTTTATCTATATTTCGAGAAACTCATATTACTCAAAGTTCTTGTTAACAGTCTATATTTCGAGTAACTCATATTTCTAAAAAATCTTGTTACCAATCCGATATTTTGGCAAATTTTTGAGCTTATTTCTATATTTCGAGTGACTCATATAACTCAAAATTCTTGTTAACAGTCCGATATTATTGCAAACATTTGAGCTTCAATCTATATTTTGAGTAACTCATTTTACTCAAAGTTCTTGTTAACGGTCCGATATTTTCGCAAAAATTTGAGCTTTTTTCTTAATTTCGAGTAACTCATATTACTCAAAATTCTTGTTACCGGTCCGATATTTTGGAAAACATTTGAGCTTTTTTCTATATTTTGATTTACTCATATTACTCAAAATTCTTGTTAACGGTCCGATATTTAAGAGAACATTTAAGCTTTAATCTATATTTTGAGTAACTCATATTACTCAAAATTCTTGTTAACAGTCCGATATTTTTGCAAACATTTGAGCTTTTTCTATATTTCGAGTAACTCATATAACTCCAAATTCTTGTTAACGGTCCGATATTTAAGCGAACATTTAAGCTTTTATCTATATTTCGAGAAACTCATATTACTCAAAATTCTTGTTACCGGTCCGAAATTTTGGAAAACATTTGAGCTTTTTTCTATATTTTGAGTAACTCATATTACTCAAAATTCTTGTTACCAGTCCGATATTTTTGCAAACATTTGAGCTTTCTTCTATATTTCGAGTAACTCATATTACTCAAAATTCTTGTTAACAGTCCGATATTTAAGCGAACATTTAAGCTTTTATCTATATTTCGAGTAACTCATATTACTCAAAATTCTTGTTAACAGTCCGATATTTTTGCAAACATTTGAGCTTTTTTCTATATTTCGAGTAACTAATATTACTCAAAATTCTTGTTAACGGTCCGATATTTAAGCGAACATTTAAGCTTTTATCTATATTTCGAGTATTTCATATTACTCGAAATTCTTGTTAACAGTCCAATATTTTTGCAAACATTTGAGCTTTTTTCTATATTTCGAGTAACTCATATAACTCCAAATTCTTGTTAACGGTGCGATATTTAAGCGAACATTTAAGCTTTTATCTATATTTCGAGAAACTCATATTACTCAAAGTTCTTGTTAACAGTCCGATATTTTTGCAAACATTTGAGCTTTTTTCTATATTTCGAGTAACTCATATTTCTAAAAAATCTTGTTACCAATCCGATATTTTGGCAAATTTTTGAGCTTATTTCTATATTTCGAGTGACTCATATAACTCAAAATTCTTGTTAACAGTCCGATATTATTGCAAACATTTGAGCTTTTTTCTATATTTCGAGTAACTCATATTACTCAAAATTCTTGTTAACGGTCCGATGTTTAAGCAAACATTTAAGCTTTTATTTATATTTTAGTAAGTCATTTAACTCAAAGTTCTTGTTAACGGTCCGATATTTTCGCAAAAATTTGAGCTTTTTTCTTAATTTCGAGTAACTCATATTACTCAAAATTCTTGTTACCGGTCCGACATTTTGGAAAACATTTGAGCTTTTTTCTATATTTTGAGTAACTCATATTACTCAAAATTCTTGTTACCAGTCCGATATTTTTGCAAACATTTGAGCTTTCTTCAATATTTCGAGTAACTCATATTACTCAAAATTCTTGTTAACGGTCCGATGTTTAAGCAAACATTTAAGCTTTTATTTATATTTTAGTAAGTCATTTTACTCAAAGTTCTTGTAAACGGTCCGATATTTTCGCAAAAATTTGAGCTTTTTTCTTAATTTCGAGTAACTCATATTACTCAAAATTCTTGTTACCGGTCCGATATTTTGGAAAACATTTGAGCTTTTTTCTATATTTTGAGTTACTCATATTACTCATAATTCTTGTTACCAGTCCGATATTTTTGCAAATATTTGAGCTTTCTTCTATATTTCGAGTTACTCATATTACTCAAAATTCTTGTTAACAATCCGATATTTAAGCGAACATTTAAGCTTTTATCTTTATTTCGAGTTACTCATATTACTCAAAATTCTTGTTACCGGTCCGATATTTTGGAAAACATTTGAGCTTTTTTCTATATTTTGAGTAATTCATAAAACTCAAAATTCTTATTAACAGTCCGATATTTTTGCAAACATTTGAGCTTTCTTCTATATTTCGAGTAACTCATATTTCTCAAAATGTATGTTAACAGTCCGATAATTAAGCGAACATTTAAGCTTTTATCTATATTTCGAGTTACTCATATTACTCAAAATTCTTGTTAACAGTCCGATATTTTTGCAAATATTTGAGCTTTTTTCTATATTTCGAGTAACTAATATTACTCAAAATTCTTGTTAACGGTCCGATATTTAAGAGAACATTTAAGCTTTTATCTATATTTCGAGTAACTCATATTACTCAAAATTCTTGTTAACAGTCCGATATTTTTGCAAACATTTGAGCTTTTTTCTATATTTCGAGTAACTCATATAACTCAAAATTCTTGTTAACGGTCCGATATTTAAGCGAACATTTAAGCTTTTATCTATATTTCGAGAAACTCATATTACTCAAAATTCTTGTTAACAGTCCGATATTTTTGCAAACATTTGAGCTTTTTTCTGTATTTCGAGTAACTCATATTTCTGAAAAATCTTGTTACCCATCCGATATTTTGGCAAATTTTTGAGCTTTTTTCTATATTTCGAGTAACTCATTTTACTCAAAATTCTTGTTAACAGTCCGATATTTTTGCAAACATTTCAGCTTTTTTCTATATTTCGAGTAACTCATATTACTCAAAATTCTTGTTAACGGTCCGATGTTTAAGCAAACATTTTAGCTTTTATTTATATTTTAGTAAGTCATTTTACTCAAAGTTCTTGTTAACGGTCCGATATTTTCGCAAAAATTTGAGCTTTTTTCTTAATTTCGAGTAACTCATATTACTCAAAATTCTTGTTACCGGTCCGATATTTTGGAAAACATTTGAGCTTTTTTCTATATTTTGAGTTACTCATATTACTCATAATTCTTGTTACCAGTCCGATATCTTTGCAAATATATGAGCTTTCTTCTATATTTCGAGTAACTCATATTACTCAAAATTCTTGTTAACAATCCGATATTTAAGCGAACATTTAAGCTTTTATCTATATTTCGAGTTACTCATATTACTCAAAATTCTTGTTACCGGTCCGATATTTTGGAAAACATTTGAGCTTTTTTCTATATTTTGAGTAATTCATAATACTCAAAATTCTTGTTAACAGTCCGATATTTTTGCAAACATTTGAGCTTTTTCCTATATTACGAGTAACTCATATTACTCAAAATTCTTGTTAACGGTCCGATATTTTGGAAAACATTTAAGCTTTTTTCTATATTTTGATTTACTCATATTACTCAAAATTCTTGTTAACGGTCCGATATTTAAGAGAACATTTAAGCTTTAATCTATATTTTGAGTAATTCATAATACTCAAAATTCTTGTTAACAGTCCGATATTTTTGCAAACATTTGAGCTTTTTCCTATATTACGAGTAACTCATATTACTCAAAATTCTTGTTAACAGTCCGATATTTTTGCAAACATTTGAGCTTTTTTCTATATTTCGAGTAACTCATATAACTCAAAATTCTTGTTAACGGTCCGATATTTAAGCGAACATTTAAGCTTTTATCTATATTTCGAGAAACTCATATTACTCAAAATTCTTGTTAACAGTCCGATATTTTTGCAAACATTTGAGCTTTTTTCTATATTTCGAGTAACTCATATAACTCAAAATTCTTGTTAACGGTCCGATATTTAAGCGAACATTTAAGCTTTTATCTATATTTCGAGAAACTCATATTACTCAAAATTCTTGTTACAAGTCCGATATTTTTGCAAACATTTGAGCTTTTTTCTATATTTCGAGTAACTCATATAACTCAAAATTCTTATTAACGGTCCGATGTTTAAGCAAACATTTAAGCTTTTATTTATATTTTAGTAAGTCATTTTACTCAAAGTTCTTGTTAACGGTCCGATATTTTCGCAAAAATTTGAGCTTTTTTCTTAATTTTGAGTAACTCATATTACTCAAAATTCTTGTTACCGGTCCGATATTTTGGAAAACATTTGAGCTTTTTTCTATATTTTGAGTTACTTATATTACTCAAAATTCTTGTTACCAGTCCGATATTTTTGCAAACATTTGAGCTTTCTTCTATATTTCGAGTAACTCATATTACTCAAAATTCTTGTTAACAGTCTGATATTTAAGCGAACATTTAAGCTTTTATCTATATTTCGAGAAACTCATATTACTCAAAGTTCTTGTTAACGGTCCGATATTTTCGCAAAAATTTGAGCTTTTTTCTTAATTTCAAGTAACTCATATTACTTGTAATTCTTGTTAACGGTCCGACATTTTCGCAAAAATTTGAGCTTTTTTCTTAATTTCGAGTAACTCATATTACTCAAAATTCTTGTTACCGGTCCGATATTTTGGAAAACATTTGAGCTTTTTTCTATATTTTGAGTAACTCATATTACTCAAAATTCTTGTTACCAGTCCGATATTTTTGCAAACATTTGAGCTTTCTTCTATATTTCGAGTAACTCATATTACTCAAAATTCTTGTTAACAGTCTGATATTTAAGCGAACATTTAAGTTTTTATCTATATTTCGAGTAACTCATATTACTCAAAATTCTTGTTAACAGTCCGATATTTTTGCAAACATTTGAGCTTTTTTCTATATTTCGAGTAACTCATATTACTCAAAATTCTTGTTACCGGTCCGATATTTTGGAAAACATTTGAGCTTTTTTCTATATTTTGAGTAATTCATAAAACTCAAAATTCTTGTTAACAGTCCGATATTTTTGCAAACATTTGAGCTTTCTTCTATATTTCGAGTAACTCATATTTCTCAAAATGTATGTTAACAGTCCGATAATTAAGCGAACATTTAAGCTTTTATCTATATTTCGAGTTACTCATATTACTCAAAATTCTTGTTAACAGTCCGATATTTTTGCAAATATTTGAGCTTTTTTCTATATTTCGAGTAACTAATATTACTCAAAATTCTTGTTAACGGTCCGATATTTAAGAGAACATTTAAGCTTTTATCTATATTTCGAGTAACTCATATTACTCAAAATTCTTGTTAACAGTCCGATATTTTTGCAAACATTTGAGCTTTTTTCTATATTTCGAGTAACTCATATAACTCAAAATTCTTGTTAACGGTCCGATATTTAAGCGAACATTTAAGCTTTTATCTATATTTCGAGAAACTCATGTTACTCAAAATTCTTGTTAACAGTCCGATATTTTTGCAAACATTTGAGCTTTTTTCTATATTTCGAGTAACTCATATTTCTGAAAAATCTTGTTACCCATCCGATATTTTGGCAAATTTTTGAGCTTATTTCTATATTTCGAGTAACTCATTTTACTCAAAATTCTTGTTAACAGTCCGATATTTTTGCAAACATTTCAGCTTTTTTCTATATTTCGAGTAACTCATATTACTCAAAATTCTTGTTAACGGTCCGATGTTTAAGCAAACATTTAAGCTTTTATTTATATTTTAGTAAGTCATTTTACTCAAAGTTCTTGTTAACGGTCCGATATTTTCGCAAAAATTTGAGCTTTTTTCTTAATTTCGAGTAACTCATATTACTCAAAATTCTTGTTACCGGTCCGATATTTTGGAAAACATTTGAGCTTTTTTCTATATTTTGAGTTACTCATATTACTCATAATTCTTGTTACCAGTCCGATATCTTTGCAAATATTTGAGCTTTCTTCTATATTTCGAGTTACTCATATTACTCAAAATTCTTGTTAACAATCCGATATTTAAGCGAACATTTAAGCTTTTATCTATATTTCGAGTTACTCATATTACTCAAAATTCTTGTTACCGGTCCGATATTTTGGAAAACATTTGAGCTTTTTTCTATATTTTGAGTAATTCATAATACTCAAAATTCTTGTTAACAGTCCGATATTTTTGCAAACATTTGAGCTTTTTCCTATATTACGAGTAACTCATATTACTCAAAATTCTTGTTAACGGTCCGATATTTAAGCGAACATTTAAGCTTTTATCTATATTTTGAGTAACTCATTTTACTCAAAGTTCTTGTTAACGGTCCGATATTTTCGCAAAAATTTGAGCTTTTTTCTTAATTTCGAGTAACTCATATTACTTGTAATTCTTTTTACCGGTCCGATATTTTGGAAAACATTTGAGCTTTTTTCTATATTTTGAGTAACTCATATTACTCAAAATTCTTGTTACCAGTCCGATATTTTTGCAAACATTTGAGCTTTCTTCTATATTTCGAGTAACTCATATAACTCAAAATTCTTGTTAACAGTCTGATATTTAAGCGAACATTTAAGCTTTTATCTATATTTCGAGAAACTCATATTACTCAAAATTCTTGTTAACAGTCCGATATTTAAGCGAACATTTAAGCTTTTATCTATATTTTGAGTAACTCATTTTACTCAAAGTTCTTGTTAACGGTCCGATATTTTCGCAAAAATTTGAGCTTTTTTCTTAATTTCGAGTAACTCATATTACTTGTAATTCTTGTTAACGGTCCGATATTTTCGCAAAAATTTGAGCTTTTTTCTTAATTTCGAGTAACTCATATTACTCAAAATTCTTGTTACCGGTCCGATATTTTGGAAAACATTTGAGCTTTTTTCTATATTTTGAGTAACTCATATTACTCAAAATTCTTGTTACTAGTCCGATATTTTTGCAAACATTTGAGCTTTCTTCTATATTTCGAGTAACTCATATTACTCAAAATTCTTGTTAATAGTCTGATATTTAAGCGAACATTTAAGCTTTTATCTATATTTCGAGTAACTCATTTTACTCAAAATTCTTGTTAACAGTCCGATATTTTTGCAAACATTTGAGCTTTTTTCTATATTTCGAGTAACTAATATTACTCAAAATTCTTGTTAGCGGTCCGATATTTAAGCGAACATTTTAGCTTTTATCTATATAAAGAGTAACTCATATTACTCAAAATTCTTGTTAACAGTCCGATATTTTTGCAAACATTTGAGCTTTTTTCTATATTTCGAGTAATTCATATAACTCCAAATTCTTGTTAACGGTCCGATATTTAAGCGAACATTTAAGCTTTTATCTATATTTCGAGAAACTCATATTACTCAAAATTCTTGTTAACAGTCCGATATTTTTGCAAACATTTGAGCTTTTTTCTATATTTCGAGTAACTCATATTTCTGAAAAATCTTGTTACCAATCCGATATTTTGGCAAATTTTTGAGCTTATTTCTATATTTCGAGTAACTCATTTTACTCAAAATTCTTGTTAACAGTCCGATATTTTTGCAAACATTTGAGCTTTTATCTATATTTCGAGTAACTCATATTACTCAAAATTCTTGATAACGGTCCGATGTTTAAGCGAACATTTAAGCTTTTATCTATATTTCGAGTAACTCATATTACTCAAAATTCTTGTTAACAGTCCGATATTTTTGCAAACATTTGAGCTTTTTTCTATATTTCGAGTAACTAATATTACTCAAAATTCTTGTTAACGGTCCGATATTTAAGCGAACATTTAAGCTTTTATCTATATTTCGAGTATTTCATATTACTCGAAATTCTTGTTAACAGTCCAATATTTTTGCAAACATTTGAGCTTTTTTCTATATTTCGAGTAACTCATATAACTCCAAATTCTTGTTAACGGTGCGAAATTTAAGCGAACATTTAAGCTTTTATCTATATTTCGAGAAACTCATATTACTCAAAGTTCTTGTTAACAGTCCGATATTTTTGCAAACATTTGAGCTTTTTTCTATATTTCGAGTAACTCATATTTCTAAAAAATCTTGTTACCAATCCGATATTTTGGCAAATTTTTGAGCTTATTTCTATATTTCGAGTGACTCATATAACTCAAAATTCTTGTTAACAGTCCGATATTATTGCAAACATTTGAGCTTTTTTCTATATTTCGAGTAACTCATATTACTCAAAATTCTTGTTAACGGTCCGATGTTTAAGCAAACATTTAAGCTTTTATTTATATTTTAGTAAGTCATTTAACTCAAAGTTCTTGTTAACGGTCCGATATTTTCGCAAAAATTTGAGCTTTTTTCTTAATTTCGAGTAACTCATATTACTCAAAATTCTTGTTACCGGTCCGACATTTTGGAAAACATTTGAGCTTTTTTCTATATTTTGAGTAACTCATATTACTCAAAATTCTTGTTACCAGTCCGATATTTTTGCAAACATTTGAGCTTTCTTCTATATTTCGAGTAACTCATATTACTCAAAATTCTTGTTAACGGTCCGATGTTTAAGCAAACATTTAAGCTTTTATTTATATTTTAGTAAGTCATTTTACTCAAAGTTCTTGTAAACGGTCCGATATTTTCGCAAAAATTTGAGCTTTTTTCTTAATTTCGAGTAACTCATATTACTCAAAATTCTTGTTACCGGTCCGATATTTTGGAAAACATTTGAGCTTTTTTCTATATTTTGAGTTACTCATATTACTCATAATTCTTGTTACCAGTCCGATATTTTTGCAAATATTTGAGCTTTCTTCTATATTTCGAGTTACTCATATTACTCAAAATTCTTGTTAACAATCCGATATTTAAGCGAACATTTAAGCTTTTATCTTTATTTCGAGATACTCATATTACTCAAAATTCTTGTTACCGGTCCGATATTTTGGAAAACATTTGAGCTTTTTTCTATATTTTGAGTAATTCATAAAACTCAAAATTCTTATTAACAGTCCGATATTTTTGCAAACATTTGAGCTTTCTTCTATATTTCGAGTAACTCATATTTCTCAAAATGTATGTTAACAGTCCGATAATTAAGCGAACATTTAAGCTTTTATCTATATTTCGAGTTACTCATATTACTCAAAATTCTTGTTAACAGTCCGATATTTTTGCAAATATTTGAGCTTTTTTCTATATTTCGAGTAACTAATATTACTCAAAATTCTTGTTAACGGTCCGATATTTAAGAGAACATTTAAGCTTTTATCTATATTTCGAGTAACTCATATTACTCAAAATTCTTGTTAACAGTCCGATATTTTTGCAAACATTTGAGCTTTTTTCTATATTTCGAGTAACTCATATAACTCAAAATTCTTGTTAACGGTCCGATATTTAAGCGAACATTTAAGCTTTTATCTATATTTCGAGAAACTCATATTACTCAAAATTCTTGTTAACAGTCCGATATTTTTGCAAACATTTGAGCTTTTTTCTGTATTTCGAGTAACTCATATTTCTGAAAAATCTTGTTACCCATCCGATATTTTGGCAAATTTTTGAGCTTTTTTCTATATTTCGAGTAACTCATTTTACTCAAAATTCTTGTTAACAGTCCGATATTTTTGCAAACATTTCAGCTTTTTTCTATATTTCGAGTAACTCATATTACTCAAAATTCTTGTTAACGGTCCGATGTTTAAGCAAACATTTAAGCTTTTATTTATATTTTAGTAAGTCATTTTACTCAAAGTTCTTGTTAACGGTCCGATATTTTCGCAAAAATTTGAGCTTTTTTCTTAATTTCGAGTAACTCATATTACTCAAAATTCTTGTTACCGGTCCGATATTTTGGAAAACATTTGAGCTTTTTTCTATATTTTGAGTTACTCATATTACTCATAATTCTTGTTACCAGTCCGATATCTTTGCAAATATATGAGCTTTCTTCTATATTTCGAGTAACTCATATTACTCAAAATTCTTGTTAACAATCCGATATTTAAGCGAACATTTAAGCTTTTATCTATATTTCGAGTTACTCATATTACTCAAAATTCTTGTTACCGGTCCGATATTTTGGAAAACATTTGAGCTTTTTTCTATATTTTGAGTAATTCATAATACTCAAAATTCTTGTTAACAGTCCGATATTTTTGCAAACATTTGAGCTTTTTCCTATATTACGAGTAACTCATATTACTCAAAATTCTTGTTAACGGTCCGATATTTTGGAAAACATTTAAGCTTTTTTCTATATTTTGATTTACTCATATTACTCAAAATTCTTGTTAACGGTCCGATATTTAAGAGAACATTTAAGCTTTAATCTATATTTTGAGTAATTCATAATACTCAAAATTCTTGTTAACAGTCTGATATTTTTGCAAACATTTGAGCTTTTTCCTATATTACGAGTAACTCATATTACTCAAAATTCTTGTTAACAGTCCGATATTTTTGCAAACATTTGAGCTTTTTTCTATATTTCGAGTAACTCATATAACTCAAAATTCTTGTTAACGGTCCGATATTTAAGCGAACATTTAAGCTTTTATCTATATTTCGAGAAACTCATATTACTCAAAATTCTTGTTAACAGTCCGATATTTTTGCAAACATTTGAGCTTTTTTCTATATTTCGAGTAACTCATATAACTCAAAATTCTTGTTAACGGTCCGATATTTAAGCGAACATTTAAGCTTTTATCTAAATTTCGAGAAACTCATATTACTCAAAATTCTTGTTACAAGTCCGATATTTTTGCAAACATTTGAGCTTTTTTCTATATTTCGAGTAACTCATATAACTCAAAATTCTTATTAACGGTCCGATGTTTAAGCAAACATTTAAGCTTTTATTTATATTTTAGTAAGTCATTTTACTCAAAGTTCTTGTTAACGGTCCGATATTTTCGCAAAAATTTGAGCTTTTTTCTTAATTTTGAGTAACTCATATTACTCAAAATTCTTGTTACCGGTCCGATATTTTGGAAAACATTTGAGCTTTTTTCTATATTTTGAGTTACTTATATTACTCAAAATTCTTGTTACCAGTCCGATATTTTTGCAAACATTTGAGCTTTCTTCTATATTTCGAGTAACTCATATTACTCAAAATTCTTGTTAACAGTCTGATATTTAAGCGAACATTTAAGCTTTTATCTATATTTCGAGTAACTCATATTACTCAAAGTTCTTGTTAACGGTCCGATATTTTCGCAAAAATTTGAGCTTTTTTCTTAATTTCAAGTAACTCATATTACTTGTAATTCTTGTTAACGGTCCGATATTTTCGCAAAAATTTGAGCTTTTTTCTTAATTTCGAGTAACTCATATTACTCAAAATTCTTGTTACCGGTCCGATATTTTGGAAAACATTTGAGCTTTTTTCTATATTTTGAGTAACTCATATTACTCAAAATTCTTGTTACCAGTCCGATATTTTTGCAAACATTTGAGCTTTCTTCTATATTTCGAGTAACTCATATTACTCAAAATTCTTGTTAACAGTCTGATATTTAAGCGAACATTTAAGCTTTTATCTATATTTCGAGTAACTCATATTACTCAAAATTCTTGTTAACAGTCCGATATTTTTGCAAACATTTGAGCTTTTTTCTATATTTCGAGTTACTCATATTACTCAAAATTCTTGTTACCGGTCCGATATTTTGGAAAACATTTGAGCTTTTTTCTATATTTTGAGTAATTCATAAAACTCAAAATTCTTGTTAACAGTCCGATATTTTTGCAAACATTTGAGCTTTCTTCTATATTTCGAGTAACTCATATTTCTCAAAATGTATGTTAACAGTCCGATAATTAAGCGAACATTTAAGCTTTTATCTATATTTCGAGTTACTCATATTACTCAAAATTCTTGTTAACAGTCCGATATTTTTGCAAATATTTGAGCTTTTTTCTATATTTCGAGTAACTAATATTACTCAAAATTCTTGTTAACGGTCCGATATTTAAGAGAACATTTAAGCTTTTATCTATATTTCGAGTAACTCATATTACTCAAAATTCTTGTTAACAGTCCGATATTTTTGCAAACATTTGAGCTTTTTTCTATATTTCGAGTAACTCATATAACTCAAAATTCTTGTTAACGGTCCGATATTTAAGCGAACATTTAAGCTTTTATCTATATTTCGAGAAACTCATATTACTCAAAATTCTTGTTAACAGTCCGATATTTTTGCAAACATTTGAGCTTTTTTCTATATTTCGAGTAACTCATATTTCTGAAAAATCTTGTTACCCATCCGATATTTTGGCAAATTTTTGAGCTTATTTCTATATTTCGAGTAACTCATTTTACTCAAAATTCTTGTTAACAGTCCGATATTTTTGCAAACATTTCAGCTTTTTTCTATATTTCGAGTAACTCATATTACTCAAAATTCTTGTTAACGGTCCGATGTTTAAGCAAACATTTAAGCTTTTATTTATATTTTAGTAAGTCATTTTACTCAAAGTTCTTGTTAACGGTCCGATATTTTCGCAAAAATTTGAGCTTTTTTCTTAATTTCGAGTAACTCATATTACTCAAAATTCTTGTTACCGGTCCGATATTTTGGAAAACATTTGAGCTTTTTTCTATATTTTGAGTTACTCATATTACTCATAATTCTTGTTACCAGTCCGATATCTTTGCAAATATTTGAGCTTTCTTCTATATTTCGAGTTACTCATATTACTCAAAATTCTTGTTAACAATCCGATATTTAAGCGAACATTTAAGCTTTTATCTATATTTCGAGTTACTCATATTACTCAAAATTCTTGTTACCGGTCCGATATTTTGGAAAACATTTGAGCTTTTTTCTATATTTTGAGTAATTCATAATACTCAAAATTCTTGTTAACAGTCCGATATTTTTGCAAACATTTGAGCTTTTTCCTATATTACGAGTAACTCATATTACTCAAAATTCTTGTTAACGGTCCGATATTTAAGCGAACATTTAAGCTTTTATCTATATTTTGAGTAACTCATTTTACTCAAAGTTCTTGTTAACGGTCCGATATTTTCGCAAAAATTTGAGCTTTTTTCTTAATTTCGAGTAACTCATATTACTTGTAATTCTTTTTACCGGTCCGATATTTTGGAAAACATTTGAGCTTTTTTCTATATTTTGAGTAACTCATATTACTCAAAATTCTTGTTACCAGTCCGATATTTTTGCAAACATTTGAGCTTTCTTCTATATTTCGAGTAACTCATATAACTCAAAATTCTTGTTAACAGTCTGATATTTAAGCGAACATTTAAGCTTTTATCTATATTTCGAGAAACTCATATTACTCAAAATTCTTGTTAACAGTCCGATATTTAAGCGAACATTTAAGCTTTTATCTATATTTTGAGTAACTCATTTTACTCAAAGTTCTTGTTAACGGTCCGATATTTTCGCAAAAATTTGAGCTTTTTTCTTAATTTCGAGTAACTCATATTACTTGTAATTCTTGTTAACGGTCCGATATTTTCGCAAAAATTTGAGCTTTTTTCTTAATTTCGAGTAACTCATATTACTCAAAATTCTTGTTACCGGTCCGATATTTTGGAAAACATTTGAGCTTTTTTCTATATTTTGAGTAACTCATATTACTCAAAATTCTTGTTACTAGTCCGATATTTTTGCAAACATTTGAGCTTTCTTCTATATTTCGAGTAACTCATATTACTCAAAATTCTTGTTAATAGTCTGATATTTAAGCGAACATTTAAGCTTTTATCTATATTTCGAGTAACTCATTTTACTCAAAATTCTTGTTAACAGTCCGATATTTTTGCAAACATTTGAGCTTTTTTCTATATTTCGAGTAACTCATATTACTCAAAATTCTTGTTAGCGGTCCGATATTTAAGCGAACATTTTAGCTTTTATCTATATAAAGAGTAACTCATATTACTCAAAATTCTTGTTAACAGTCCGATATTTTTGCAAACATTTGAGCTTTTTTCTATATTTCGAGTAATTCATATAACTCCAAATTCTTGTTAACGGTCCGATATTTAAGCGAACATTTAAGCTTTTATCTATATTTCGAGAAACTCATATTACTCAAAATTCTTGTTAACAGTCCGATATTTTTGCAAACATTTGAGCTTTTTTCTATATTTCGAGTAACTCATATTTCTGAAAAATCTTGTTACCAATCCGATATTTTGGCAAATTTTTGAGCTTATTTCTATATTTCGAGTAACTCATTTTACTCAAAATTCTTGTTAACAGTCCGATATTTTTGCAAACATTTGAGCTTTTATCTATATTTCGAGTAACTCATATTACTCAAAATTCTTGATAACGGTCCGATGTTTAAGCAAACATTTAAGCTTTTATTTATATTTTAGTAAGTCATTTTACTCAAAGTTCTTGTTAACGGTCCGATATTTTCGCAAAAATTTGAGCTTTTTTCTTAATTTCGAGTAACTCATATTACTCAAAATTCTTGTTACCGGTCCGATATTTTGGAAAACATTTGAGCTTTTTTCTATATTTTGAGTTACTCATATTACTCATAATTCTTGTTACCAGTCCGATATTTTTGCAAATATTTGAGCTTTCTTCTATATTTCGAGTTACTCATATTACTCAAAATTCTTGTTAACAATCCGATATTTAAGCGAACATTTAAGCTTTTATCTATATTTCGAGTTACTCATATTACTCAAAATTCTTGTTACCGGTCCGATATTTTGGAAAACATTTGAGCTTTTTTCTAGATTTTGAGTAATTCATAAAACTCAAAATTCTTTTTAACAGTTCGATATTTTTGCAAACATTTGAGCTTTTTTCTA
Organism: Agriphila tristella; assembly: GCA_928269145.1. Classification (NCBI taxonomy): domain Eukaryota; kingdom Metazoa; phylum Arthropoda; class Insecta; order Lepidoptera; family Crambidae; genus Agriphila; species Agriphila tristella. The sequence goes on along the minus strand of OV743440.1, from coordinate 24,295 downwards.
TATTTCGAGTAACTCATATAACTCAAAATTCTTGTTAACGGTCCGATATTTAAGCGAACATTTAAGCTTTTATCTATATTTCGAGAAACTCATATTACTCAAAATTCTTGTTAACAGTCCGATATTTTTGCAAACATTTGAGCTTTTTTCTATATTTCGAGTAACTCATATAACTCAAAATTCTTGTTAACGGTCCGATATTTAAGCGAATATTTAAGCTTTTATCTATATTTCGAGAAACTCATATTACTCAAAATTCTTGTTAACAGTCCGATATTTTTGCAAACATTTGAGCTTTTTTCTATATTTCGAGTAACTCATATTTCTGAAAAATCTTGTTACCCATCCGATATTTTGGCAAATTTTTGAGCTTATTTCTATATTTCGAGTAACTCATTTTACTCAAAATTCTTGTTAACAGTCCGATATTTTTGCAAACATTTCAGCTTTTTTCTATATTTCGAGTAACTCATATTACTCAAAATTCTTGTTAACGGTCCGATGTTTAAGCAAACATTTAAGCTTTTATTTATATTTTAGTAAGTCATTTTACTCAAAGTTCTTGTTAACGGTCCGATATTTTCGCAAAAATTTGAGCTTTTTTCTTAATTTCGAGTAACTCATATAACTCAAAATTCTTGTTACCGGTCCGATATTTTGGAAAACATTTGAGCTTTTTTCTATATTTTGAGTTACTCATATTACTCATAATTCTTGTTACCAGTCCGATATCTTTGCAAATATTTGAGCTTTCTTCTATATTTCGAGTTACTCATATTACTCAAAATTCTTGTTAACAATCCGATATTTAAGCGAACATTTAAGCTTTTATCTATATTTCGAGTTACTCATATTACTCAAAATTCTTGTTACCGGTCCGATATTTTGGAAAACATTTGAGCTTTTTTCTATATTTTGAGTAATTCATAATACTCAAAATTCTTGTTAACAGTCCGATATTTTTGCAAACATTTGAGCTTTTTCCTATATTACGAGTAACTCATATTACTCAAAATTCTTGTTAACGGTCCGATATTTAAGCGAACATTTAAGCTTTTATCTATATTTTGAGTAACTCATTTTACTCAAAGTTCTTGTTAACGGTCCGATATTTTCGCAAAAATTTGAGCTTTTTTCTTAATTTCGAGTAACTCATATTACTTGTAATTCTTTTTACCGGTCCGATATTTTGGAAAACATTTGAGCTTTTTTCTATATTTTGAGTAACTCATATTACTCAAAATTCTTGTTACCAGTCCGATATTTTTGCAAACATTTGAGCTTTCTTCTATATTTCGAGTAACTCATATAACTCAAAATTCTTGTTAACAGTCTGATATTTAAGCGAACATTTAAGCTTTTATCTATATTTCGAGAAACTCATATTACTCAAAATTCTTGTTAACAGTCCGATATTTAAGCGAACATTTAAGCTTTTATCTATATTTTGAGTAACTCATTTTACTCAAAGTTCTTGTTAACGGTCCGATATTTTCGCAAAAATTTGAGCTTTTTTCTTAATTTCGAGTAACTCATATTACTTGTAATTCTTGTTAACGGTCCGATATTTTCGCAAAAATTTGAGCTTTTTTCTTAATTTCGAGTAACTCATATTACTCAAAATTCTTGTTACCGGTCCGATATTTTGGAAAACATTTGAGCTTTTTTCTATATTTTGAGTAACTCATATTACTCAAAATTCTTGTTACTAGTCCGATATTTTTGCAAACATTTGAGCTTTCTTCTATATTTCGAGTAACTCATATTACTCAAAATTCTTGTTAACAGTCTGATATTTAAGCGAACATTTAAGCTTTTATGTAGGGGGCAGGCAGCAGCGCTCCAGTGGAACAGAAAAATAGGGTTTTCTTCGTCAACCGTTTATTATTTTAGCACAACATTTCTTCAGGTATTGTTAGGACAGGAGCCTTTTTGTGACAGTCAAAACAACAGTCACATTTGAATATTATTGACATAAAAATGTTTCTTAAATCAATAGGCATATTACATGCGACCTATTTCCACACGCCCCCTTAATATGCATATTCACAGAAATTAAATACATCTTAAAACAAAAAGAAAGTATTACAAAGGAACAACAACTTTAGCAAAAATAAACAATTAATAGGTAATACCTAAACCAGACATGCACTTGTAGTGCTTAGCATTAGGCAAACCCTCGGTTAAAATATCAGCAAGCATAGAATCAGTAGACAGGTACGACAATTCTATGCTCTTGTTGTCCTTTAAAATACTCCTTATAAAATGGTGCCTTATATCAATGTGCTTGCTACGAGAATGGAACATCGGATCATTTGCAAGACATATCGCCCCCTGATTGTCTACATGTAATGTAATCTGTGAAAACTTACCTAACCCAATTTCAGTTAATAAGCTATTGAGATAAACAGCTTCTTTCATGGCTGATGACAAGCTCACATACTCGGCCTCACACGTGGACGTCGCGACACACTTCTGTTTCTGCGATTTCCACGATATGCAGCTGCCTGCTAACACAAAAACATATCCAGAGTAAGAACGTCTATCTATCAAACATCCTCCCCAATCCGAATCAGAATACCCTTGCAATGACTTGCCTGTTTTCTTAAATACAAGTCCGTATTCTATCGTTCTTCTCAAATAACGCAGAACTCGTTTCGCGGCCTTCCAGCATTCTTCATTGGGACAATTCAGAAATTGTGCCAATTTTGCAACACTATTTGTGATATCAGGCCTTGTTCCTGTTGAAAGATACATCAAGGAACCTATAACTTCCCTGTACGGATACTGTTCGCCCTCACTACATTTGTCTTGGGAAAATTTTACTTTGGTTTCCATAGGCGTAGAAACTGGACGACAATTATCCATGCCATATTTTATCAACAAGTCTGAGATATATTTTCGCTGTGACAATCTAATGCCATCGTCACATTTGTCAAACTCTATTCCCAACATGTACTTGACAACTCCATAGTCTTTTAATTCAAACTCGGTGGCCAGTGACTTTTTAAAGTCCTCAATATAATCTCTTTTCCGACATGCGATTTGCATATCATCAACATAAACTAAAACAAAGAGTTTTATATCAGAATCTATGTCCCTAAAATAAAGACACGGTTCATTCAACGATTGTCGCAACCCCATACGTTTTAGTTGCTCATCGAGTCGTATGTTCCACTGACGACCAGCTTGTTTGAGTCCGTATAACGACCTTTTCAGTCGGCATACGTCGCCTCCAGCCTTTAAATCGTCCAACATTTTCTTAACTCGTTCATAAATATCGGAACCTTCTGTTTCTGTCTCTATCAGTTTAAGTAAACATTCCTCTAAAAGTTCTGGCACCTTCATGTAGATGTTTTCTTCTAAAAATCCATTCAAGTAAGCCGTGTTAATGTCCAACTGATGAATCTCTAGGTCTAGCTCAACTGCAAGTGCAGCTAACAATCTAACTGTATCAAGCCTGACGACAGGAGCAAAATTCAATTTCAATTCAATTTCAACTATACCTGGTCGATCCACGTTGGTATCCACATCTTCAGCTTTCAGTTCAAGTGGATCTATCTTCAAGCTATTATCTTCGTTTCTTTCACTCTTCATTCCGTGAAACTTCACATCTCGTGACACTATCATTTTCCGTTGCTGTGGTAGCCATATTCTGTAGCCTTTTCGATCTCTTGGATATCCTACGAAGATTCCTTCTGTACTTCGTGGAGCAAACTTATCTTTCCCCTGTTCTTTGTCCAATACATGTACCTTTGATCCAAACCTCTCTAAATAATTTATCTTAGCAGGTCGGCCAAACCATCTATCAAAGGGTGTGTCTCCTCCAAGACTGCGCGTTGGACATCGATTTCTGACATGGCATGCCGTTACAACAGCATCTGCCCAGAAACCTGGCGAAAGACCAGACGAAATGAGCATACATCTCGCCATTTCCACTAACGTACGATTTTTCCTTTCCGCTATCCTATTCTGTTCTGGAGTTCGAGGACAGGTTAATCTTCGAGATATGCCTTCATTCTTCAAGAACTCATCGAATTCACGGTTACAATATTCGCCACCGCCATCTGACTGAAAATGTTTTATTTTCTTGCCGGTCAAATTCTCGACGTAATTTTTGTATATTTTAAATACAGTAAATACTTCACTCTTTTTACTAAGTAAATATACTTCACACCATCTTGTATGATCGTCAATGAATGTGACAAAGTACCTCGCGCCACCTATGGCTTTATGTTGCATTGGTCCAACAACGTCTGAATAAATGATCTTTAATTTTTCATCACAAGGGCCTTCAGATTTCGAAAACGGTAACCTACTCATTTTTCCACTCATACAAACATTGCAATCGTACAACTTTACAATATCTGACATTTTGACACTCATACCAGATTTATTTAAAAGTTTAACAAGATCTTTTGCATTTAAATGTCCTAATCGTTCATGCCACAAACATATATCGACTTCTTTCTCTTTATCAGAAATCGCCGACACTATTTCACGGTGTTCCTCTATTACGTAATATAAATTACTCTTTCGATTTGCGACTAGCTTAGTGTTACCATAGCTATCTTTCACACTAGCTACATTACCTTCAAATGTAACACTATAGCCTTGATCCGTAATTTTCGCAACTGAAATTAGGTTACATCGCAAATCCGGAACATAAAGTGTATTGGGCAATTGAACCACAGTTTTAGAACCATTATTACATGTAAACAATCTTACTGTACCTTTGCCTCGTATATTTGTACTTGCATTTGTTGCCAAATTCAACTTTGATGACATGGGTAACATCGTGTCACCAAATTTACTTGCGTCGTTGCATAAATGTGACGTACATCCACTATCAATGATCCAATTTCCACTCTCATTGCTTGCAGCCTTATCATCTGAAAAACAATTAAAAGTTACAAAATCCGAATCATAAATATCACTGGTCGTACCATACGTTGACACTAACTTAGAAGTTTCTTGGCGTTGACCCTTATTCTTCTTCATATTACATTCAGAAGCCTTATGACCGTGCTGATGACATTTGAAACATTTGTATTTAAATTTCAAATCCTCTTCAACTGTACCTCTCTTTGGTTTAAAAGGTTTCTTCCCTTTTACAAGAAATGCCTTATCTACATTTTCTTTCTGGTGTCGGGAACTTCCTTCCTCCAAAATCTTTACCTTAAGCGTTTCTGGATCTGGCAACGAATCTCTAGACTCTATAGCACATCTAAAGTTCTCGAAGCTAGACGGTAAACTATACAGCAGCATAATTGAAATCAAATCGTCATTCATTTTTATTCCCATGTCAGCTAATTTGCATCTGACATCAAAAAATTTCATGACATGTTCTCGAATGTCAGCACTTTCCTCCATTTTGTAAAGCAATAATTCTTTTAACAATGTCGCCTTTTTCGCAGGTCCTTTTGATGCATGTATGCTTTCAAGTTTCAACCATACTTCTCGCGATGTTTTGCATCCTCGCAGGTGCCTCAGTTCATTAGGGCTGATCGATAGGATTAGGTCTGACTTTGCCTTTGCGTCACCTTTATCCCATTGAGTGGCTAAACCTGGTTCTGCTGGTCTTACAAGGCTGCCATCCACATAGCTCCAGGCATCATTCTTTATAAGAATTGCTTCCACCTGAATTTTCCATGTTTCGTAATTTTCTGGAGTCAATTGTTCTATTTTCACGGTTGACATTTTCGCGAAATCCTTGATTTTCTATAGGTGGCCCATAACCACTGTAGGGGGCAGGCAGCAGCGCTCCAGTGGAACAGAAAAATAGGGTTTTCTTCGTCAACCGTTTATTATTTTAGCACAACATTTCTTCAGGTATTGTTAGGACAGGAGCCTTTTTGTGACAGTCAAAACAACAGTCACATTTGAATATTATTGACATAAAAATGTTTCTTAAATCAATAGGCATATTACATGCGACCTATTTCCACATTTTATCTATATTTCGAGTAACTCATATTACTCAAAATTCTTGTTAACAGTCCGATATTTTTGCAAACATTTGAGCTTTTTTCTATATTTCGAGTAACTAATATTACTCAAAATTCTTGTTAGCGGTCCGATATTTAAGCGAACATTTTAGCTTTTATCTATATAAAGAGTAACTCATATTACTCAAAATTCTTGTTAACAGTCCGATATTTTTGCAAACATTTGAGCTTTTTTCTATATTTCGAGTAATTCATATAACTCCAAATTCTTGTTAACGGTCCGATATTTAAGCGAACATTTAAGCTTTTATCTATATTTCGAGAAACTCATATTACTCAAAATTCTTGTTAACAGTCCGATATTTTTGCAAACATTTGAGCTTTTTTCTATATTTCGAGTAACTCATATTTCTGAAAAATCTTGTTACCAATCCGATATTTTGGCAAATTTTTGAGCTTATTTCTATATTTCGAGTAACTCATTTTACTCAAAATTCTTGTTAACAGTCCGATATTTTTGCAAACATTTGAGCTTTTTTCTATATTTCGAGTAACTCATATTACTCAAAATTCTTGATAACGGTCCGATGTTTAAGCAAACATTTAAGCTTTTATTTATATTTTAGTAAGTCATTTTACTCAAAGTTCTTGTTAACGGTCCGATATTTTCGCAAAAATTTGAGCTTTTTTCTTAATTTCGAGTAACTCATATTACTCAAAATTCTTGTTACCGGTCCGATATTTTGGAAAACATTTGAGCTTTTTTCTATATTTTGAGTTACTCATATTACTCATAATTCTTGTTACCAGTCCGATATTTTTGCAAATATTTGAGCTTTCTTCTATATTTCGAGTTACTCATATTACTCAAAATTCTTGTTAACAATCCGATATTTAAGCGAACATTTAAGCTTTTATCTATATTTCGAGTTACTCATATTACTCAAAATTCTTGTTACCGGTCCGATATTTTGGAAAACATTTGAGCTTTTTTCTATATTTTGAGTAATTCATAAAACTCAAAATTCTTTTTAACAGTTCGATATTTTTGCAAACATTTGAGCTTTTTTCTATATTTCGAGTAACTAATATTTCTCAAAATTCTTGTTAACAGTCCGATATTTAAGCGAACATTTAAGCTTTTATATATATTTCGAGTTACTCAGATTACTCAAAATTCTTGTTAACAGTCCGATATTTTTGCAAACATTTGAGCTTTTTTCTATATTTCGAGTAACTAATATTACTCAAAATTCTTGTTAACGGTCCGATATTTAAGAGAACATTTAAGCTTTTATCTATATTTCGAGTAACTCATATAACTTGTAATTCTTGTTAACAGTCCGATATTTTTGCAAACATTTGAGCTTTTTTCTATATTTCGAGTAACTCATAAAACTCAAAATTCTTGTTAACGGTCCGATATTTAAGCGAACATTTAAGCTTTTATCTATATTTCGAGAAACTCATATTACTCAAAATTCTTGTTAACAGTCCGATATTTTTGCAAACATTTGAGCTTTTTTCTATATTTCGAGTAACTCATATTTCTGAAAAATCTTGTTACCCATCCGATATTTTGGCAAATTTTTGAGCTTATTTCTATATTTCGAGTAACTCATTTTACTCAAAATACTTGTTAACAGTCCGATATTTTTGCAAACATTTGAGCTTTTTTCTATATTTCGAGTAACTCATATTACTCAAAATTCTTGTTAACGGTCCGATGTTTAAGCAAACATTTAAGCTTTTATTTATATTTTAGTAAGTCATTTTACTCAAAGTTCTTGTTAACGGTCCGATATTTTCGCAAAAATTTGAGCTTTTTTCTTAATTTCGAGTAACTCATATTACTCAAAATTCTTGTTACCGGTCCGATATTTTGGAAAACATTTGAGCTTTTTTCTATATTTTGAGTTACTCATATTACTCATAATTCTTGTTACCAGTCCGATATTTTTGCAAACATTTGAGCTTTCTTCTATATTTCGAGTAACTCATATTACTCAAAATTCTTGTTAACAGTCCGATATTTAAGCAAACATTAAAGCTTTTATCTATATTTCGAGTAACTCATATTACTCAAAATTCTTGTTAACAGTCCGATATTTTTGCAAACATTTGAGCTTTTTTCTATATTTCGAGTAACTAATATTACTCAAAATTCTTGTTAACGGTCCGATATTTAAGCGAACATTTAAGCTTTTATCTATATTTCGAGTAACTCATATTACTCAAAATTCTTGTTAACAGTCCGATATTTTTGCAAACATTTGAGCTTTTTTCTATATTTCGAGTAACTCATATTACTCAAAATTCTTGTTACCGGTCCTATATTTTGGAAAACATTTGAGCTTTTTTCTATATATTGAGTTACTCATATTACTCAAAATTCTTGTTACCAGTCCGATATTTTTGCAAACATTTGAGCTTTCTTCTATATTTCGAGTAACTCATATTACTCAAAATTCTTGTTAACAGTCTGATATTTAAGCGAACATTTAAGCTTTTATCTATATTTCGAGAAACTCATATTACTCAAAATTCTTGTTAACAGTCCGATATTTTTGCAAACATTTGAGCTTTTTTCTATATTTCGAGTAACTAATATTACTCAAAATTCTTGTTAACGGTCCGATATTTAAGCGAACATTTTAGCTTTTATCTATATAAAGAGTAACTCATATTACTCAAAATTCTTGTTAACAGTCCGATATTTTTGCAAACATTTGAGCTTTTTTCTATATTTCGAGTAACTCATATTACTCAAAATTCTTGTTACCGGTCCGATATTTTGGAAAACATTTGAGCTTTTTTCTATATTTTGATTTACTCATATTACTCAAAATTCTTGTTAACGGTCCGATATTTAAGAGAACATTTAAGCTTTAATCTATATTTTGAGTAACTCATTTTACTCAAAGTTCTTGTTAACGGTCCGATATTTTCGCAAAAATTTGAGCTTTTTTCTTAATTTCGAGTAACTCATATTACTCAAAATTCTTGTTACCGGTCCGATATTTTGGAATACATTTGAGCTTTTTTCTATATTTTGAGTAACTCATATTACTCAAAATTCTTGTTACCAGTCCGATATTTTTGCAAACATTTGAGCTTTCTTCTATATTTCGAGTAACTCATATTACTCAAAATTCTTGTTAACAGTCCGATATTTAAGCGAACATTTAAGCTTCAATCTATATTTTGAGTAACTCATTTTACTCAAAGTTCTTGGTAACGGTCCGATATTTTCGCAAAAATTTGAGCTTTTTACTTAATTTCGAGTAACTCATATTACTCAAAATTCTTGTTACCGGTCCGATATTTTGGAAAACATTTGAGCTTTTTTCTATATTTTGATTTACTCATATTACTCAAAATTCTTGTTAACGGTCCGATATTTAAGAGAACATTTAAGCTTTAATCTATATTTTGAGTAACTCATATTACTCAAAATTCTTGTTAACAGTCCGATATTTTTGCAAACATTTGAGCTTTTTCTATATTTCGAGTAACTCATATAACTCCAAATTCTTGTTAACGGTCCGATATTTAAGCGAACATTTAAGCTTTTATCTATATTTCGAGAAACTCATATTACTCAAAATTGTTGTTAACAGTCCGATATTTTTGCAAACATTTGAGATTTTTTCTATATTTCGAGTAACTCATATTTCTGAAAAATCTCGTTACCAATCCGATATTTTGGCAAATTTTTGAGCTTATTTCTATATTTCGAGTAACTCATTTTACTCAAAATTCTTGTTAACAGTCCGATATTTTTGCAAACATTTGAGCTTTTTTCTATATTTCGAGTAACTCATATTACTCAAAATTCTTGTTAACGGTCCGATGTTTAAGCAAACATTTAAGCTTTTATTTATATTTTAGTAAGTCATTTTACTCAAAGTTCTTGTTAGCGGTCCGATATTTTCGCAAAAATTTGAGCTTTTTTCTTAATTTCGAGTAACTCATATTACTCAAAATTCTTGTTACCGGTCCGATATTTTGGAAAACATTTGAGCTTTTTTCTATATTTTGAGTTACTCATATTACTCAAAATTCTTGTTACCAGTCCGATATTTTTACAAACATTTGAGCTTTCTTCTATATTTCGAGTTACTCATATTACTCAAAATTCTTGTTAACAATCCGATATTTAAGCGAACATTTGAGCTTTCTTCTATATTTCGAGTAACTCATATTTCTCAAAATGTATGTTAACAGTCCGATAATTAAGCGAACATTTAAGCTTTTATCTATATTTCGAGTTACTCATATTACTCAAAATTCTTGTTAACAGTCCGATATTTTTGCAAATATTTGAGCTTTTTTCTATATTTCGAGTAACTAATATTACTCAAAATTCTTGTTAACGGTCTGATATTTAAGAGAACATTTAAGCTTTTATCTATATTTCGAGTAACTCATATTACTCAAAATTCTTGTTAACAGTCCGATATTTTTGCAAACATTTGAGCTTTTTTTCTATATTTCGAGTAACTCATATAACTCAAAATTCTTGTTAACGGTCCGATATTTAAGCGAACATTTAAGCTTTTATCTATATTTCGAGAAACTCATATTACTCAAAATTCTTGTTAACAGTCCGATATTTTTGCAAACATTTGAGCTTTTTTCTATATTTTGAGTTACTCATATTTCTGAAAAATCTTGTTACCCATCCGATATTTTGGCAAATTTTTGAGCTTATTTCTATATTTCGAGTAACTCATTTTACTCAAAATTCTTGTTAACAGTCCGATATTTTTGCAAACATTTCAGCTTTTTTCTATATTTCGAGTAACTCATATTACTCAAAATTCTTGTTAACGGTCCGATGTTTAAGCAAACATTTAAGCTTTTATTTATATTTTAGTAAGTCATTTTACTCAAAGTTCTTGTTAACGGTCCGATATTTTCGCAAAAATTTGAGCTTTTTTCTTAATTTCGAGTAACTCATATTACTCAAAATTCTTGTTACCGGTCCGATATTTTGGAAAACATTTGAGCTTTTTTCTATATTTTGAGTTACTCATATTACTCATAATTCTTGTTACCAGTCCGATATCTTTGCAAATATTTGAGCTTTCTTCTATATTTCGAGTTACTCATATTACTCAAAATTCTTGTTAACAATCCGATATTTAAGCGAACATTTAAGCTTTTATCTATATTTCGAGTTACTCATATTACTCAAAATTCTTGTTACCGGTCCGATATTTTGGAAAACATTTGAGCTTTTTTCTATATTTTGAGTAATTCATAATACTCAAAATTCTTGTTAACAGTCCGATATTTTTGCAAACATTTGAGCTTTTTCCTATATTACGAGTAACTCATATTACTCAAAATTCTTGTTAACGGTCCGATATTTTGGAAAACATTTAAGCTTTTTTCTATATTTTGATTTACTCATATTACTCAAAATTCTTGTTAACGGTCCGATATTTAAGAGAACATTTAAGCTTTAATCTATATTTTGAGTAATTCATAATACTCAAAATTCTTGTTAACAGTCCGATATTTTTGCAAACATTTGAGCTTTTTCCTATATTACGAGTAACTCATATTACTCAAAATTCTTGTTAACAGTCCGATATTTTTGCAAACATTTGAGCTTTTTTCTATATTTCGAGTAACTCATATAACTCAAAATTCTTGTTAACGGTCCGATATTTAAGCGAACATTTAAGCTTTTATCTATATTTCGAGAAACTCATATTACTCAAAATTCTTGTTAACAGACCGATATTTTTGCAAACATTTGAGCTTTTTTCTATATTTCGAGTAACTCATATAACTCAAAATTCTTGTTAACGGTCCGATATTTAAGCGAACATTTAAGCTTTTATCTATATTTCGAGAAACTCATATTACTCAAAATTCTTGTTAACAGTCCGATATTTTTGCAAACATTTGAGCTTTTTTCTATATTTCGAGTAACTCATATAACTCAAAATTCTTATTAACGGTCCGATGTTTAAGCAAACATTTAAGCTTTTTATTTATATTTTAGTAAGTCATTTTACTCAAAGTTCTTGTTAACGGTCCGATATTTTCGCAAAAATTTGAGCTTTTTTCTTAATTTCGAGTAACTCATATTACTCAAAATTCTTGTTACCGGTCCGATATTTTGGAAAACATTTGAGCTTTTTTCTATATTTTGAGTTACTCATATTACTCAAAATTCTTGTTACCAGTCCGATATTTTTGCAAACATTTGAGCTTTCTTCTATATTTCGAGTAACTCATATTACTCAAAATTCTTGTTAACAGTCTGATATTTAAGCGAACATTTAGGCTTTTATCTATATTTCGAGAAACTCATATTACTCAAAATTCTTGTTAACAGTCCGATATTTAAGCGAACATTTAAGCTTTTATCTATATTTTGAGTAACTCATTTTACTCAAAGTTCTTGTTAACGGTCCGATATTTTCGCAAAAATTTGAGCTTTTTTCTTAATTTCAAGTAACTCATATTACTTGTAATTCTTGTTAACGGTCCGATATTTTCGCAAAAATTTGAGCTTTTTTCTTAATTTCGAGTAACTCATATTACTCAAAATTCTTGTTACCGGTCCGATATTTTGGAAAACATTTGAGCTTTTTTCTATATTTTGAGTAACTCATATTACTCAAAATTCTTGTTACCAGTCCGATATTTTTGCAAACATTTGAGCTTTCTTCTATATTTCGAGTAACTCATATTACTCAAAATTCTTGTTAACAGTCTGATATTTAAGCGAACATTTAAGTTTTTATCTATATTTCGAGTAACTCATATTACTCAAAATTCTTGTTAACAGTCCGATATTTTTGCAAACATTTGAGCTTTTTTCTATATTTCGAGTAACTAATATTACTCAAAATTCTTGTTAACGGTCCGATATTTAAGCGAACATTTTAGCTTTTATCTATATAAAGAGTAACTCATATTACTCAAAATTCTTGTTAACAGTCCGATATTTTCGCAAACATTTGAGATTTTTTCTATATTTCGAGTAACTCATATTACTCAAAATTCTTGTTACCGGTCCGATATTTTGGAAAACATTTGAGCTTTTTTCTATATTTTGATTTACTCATATTACTCAAAATTTTTGTTAACGGTCCGATATTTAAGCGAACATTTAAGCTTTTATCTATATTTTGAGTAACTCATTTTACTCAAAGTTCTTGTTAACGGTCCGATATTTTCGCAAAAATTTGAGCTTTTTTCTTAATTTCGAGTAACTCATATTACTCAAAATTCTTGTTACCGGTCCGATATTTTGGAAAACATTTGAGCTTTTTTCTATATTTTGAGTTACTCATATTACTCAAAATTCTTGTTACCAGTCCGATATTTTTGCAAACATTTGAGCTTTCTTCTATATTTCGAGTAACTCATATTACTCAAAATTCTTGTTAACAGTCCGATATTTTCGCAAACATTTGAGATTTTTTCTATATTTCGAGTAACTCATATTACTCAAAATTCTTGTTACCGGTCCGATATTTTGGAAAACATTTGAGCTTTTTTCTATATTTTGATTTACTCATATTACTCAAAATTCTTGTTAACGGTCCGATATTTAAGCGAACATTTAAGCTTTTATCTATATTTTGAGTAACTCATTTTACTCAAAGTTCTTGTTAACGGTCCGATATTTTCGCAAAAATTTGACCTTTTTTCTTAATTTCGAGTAACTCATATTACTCAAAATTCTTGTTACCGGTCCGATATTTTGGAAAACATTTGAGCTTTTTTCTATATTTTGAGTTACTCATATTACTCAAAATTCTTGTTACCAGTCCGATATTTTTGCAAACATTTGAGCTTTCTTCTATATTTCGAGTAACTCATATTACTCAAAATTCTTGTTAACGGTCCGATGTTTAAGCAAACATTTAAGCTTTTATTTATATTTTAGTAAGTCATTTTACTCAAAGTTCTTGTAAACGGTCCGATATTTTTGCAAATATTTGAGCTTTCTTCTATATTTCGAGTTACTCATATAACTCAAAATTCTTGTTAACAATCCGATATTTAAGCGAACATTTAAGCTTTTATCTATATTTCGAGTTACTCATATTACTCAAAATTCTTGTTACCGGTCCGATATTTTGGAAAACATTTGAGCTTTTTTCTATATTTTGAGTAATTCATAAAACTCAAAATTCTTGTTAACAGTCCGATATTTTTGCAAACATTTGAGCTTTCTTCTATATTTCGAGTAACTCATATTTCTCAAATGTATGTTAACAGTCCGATAATTAAGCGAACATTTAAGCTTTTATCTATATTTCGAGTTACTCATATTACTCAAAATTCTTGTTAACAGTCCGATATTTTTGCAAATATTTGAGCTTTTTTCTATATTTCGAGTAACTAATATTACTCAAAATTCTTGTTAACGGTCTGATATTTAAGAGAACATTTAAGCTTTTATCTATATTTCGAGTAACTCATATTACTAAAAATTCTTGTTAACAGTCCGATATTTTTGCAAACATTTGAGCTTTTTTCTATATTTCGAGTAACTCATATAACTCAAAATTCTTGTTAACGGTCCGATATTTAAGCGAACATTTAAGCTTTTATCTATATTTCGAGAAACTCATATTACTCAAAATTCTTGTTAACAGTCCGATATTTTTGCAAACATTTGAGCTTTTTTCTATATTTCGAGTAACTCATATTTCTGAAAAATCTTGTTACCCATCCGATATTTTGGCAAATTTTTGAGCTTATTTCTATATTTCGAGTAACTCATTTTACTCAAAATTCTTGTTAACAGTCCGATATTTTTGCAAACATTTCAGCTTTTTTCTATATTTCGAGTAACTCATATTACTCAAAATTCTTGTTAATGGTCCGATGTTTAAGCAAACATTTAAGCTTTTATTTATATTTTAGTAAGTCATTTTACTCAAAGTTCTTGTTAACGGTCCGATATTTTCGCAAAAATTTGAGCTTTTTTCTTAATTTCGAGTAACTCATATTACTCAAAATTCTTGTTACCGGTCCGATATTTTGGAAAACATTTGAGCTTTTTTCTATATTTTGAGTTACTCATATTACTCATAATTCTTGTTACCAGTCCGATATCTTTGCAAATATTTGAGCTTTCTTCTATATTTCGAG
The DNA here is from genome assembly GCA_928269145.1 of Agriphila tristella. Taxonomy (NCBI): domain Eukaryota; kingdom Metazoa; phylum Arthropoda; class Insecta; order Lepidoptera; family Crambidae; genus Agriphila; species Agriphila tristella. Next base: position 9,215 of record OV743440.1, on the reverse strand, counting down.
TTACTCATATTACTCAAAATTCTTGTTAACAATCCGATATTTAAGCGAACATTTAAGCTTTTATCTATATTTCGAGTTACTCATATTACTCAAAATTCTTGTTACCGGTCCGATATTTTGGAAAACATTTGAGCTTTTTTTCTATATTTTGAGTAATTCATAATACTCAAAATTCTTGTTAACAGTCCGATATTTTTGCAAACATTTGAGCTTTTTCCTATATTACGAGTAACTCATATTACTCAAAATTCTTGTTAACGGTCCGATATTAAAGCGAACATTTAAGCTTTTATCTATATTTTGAGTAACTCATTTTACTCAAAGTTCTTGTTAACGGTCCGATATTTTCGCAAAAATTTGAGCTTTTTTCTTAATTTCGAGTAACTCATATTACTTGTAATTCTTTTTACCGGTCCGATATTTTGGAAAACATTTGAGCTTTTTTCTATATTTTGAGTAACTCATATTACTCAAAATTCTTGTTACCAGTCCGATATTTTTGCAAACATTTGAGCTTTCTTCTATATTTCGAGTAACTCATATAACTCAAAATTCTTGTTAACAGTCTGATATTTAAGCGAACATTTAAGCTTTTATCTATATTTCGAGAAACTCATATTACTCAAAATTCTTGTTAACAGTCCGATATTTAAGCGAACATTTAAGCTTTTATCTATATTTTGAGTAACTCATTTTACTCAAAGTTCTTGTTAACGGTCCGATATTTTCGCAAAAATTTGAGCTTTTTTCTTAATTTCGAGTAACTCATATTACTTGTAATTCTTGTTAACGGTCCGATATTTTCGCAAAAATTTGAGCTTTTTTCTTAATTTCGAGTAACTCATATTACTCAAAATTCTTGTTACCGGTCCGATATTTTGGAAAACATTTGAGCTTTTTTCTATATTTTGAGTAACTCATATTACTCAAAATTCTTGTTACTAGTCCGATATTTTTGCAAACATTTGAGCTTTCTTCTATATTTCGAGTAACTCATATTACTCAAAATTCTTGTTAACAGTCTGATATTTAAGCGAACATTTAAGCTTTTATCTATATTTCGAGTAACTCATATTACTCAAAATTCTTGTTAACAGTCCGATATTTTTGCAAACATTTGAGCTTTTTTCTATATTTCGAGTAACTAATATTACTCAAAATTCTTGTTAGCGGTCCGATATTTAAGCGAACATTTTAGCTTTTATCTATATAAAGAGTAACTCATATTACTCAAAATTCTTGTTAACAGTCCGATATTTTTGCAAACATTTGAGCTTTTTTCTATATTTCGAGTAATTCATATAACTCCAAATTCTTGTTAACGGTCCGATATTTAAGCGAACATTTAAGCTTTTATCTATATTTCGAGAAACTCATATTACTCAAAATTCTTGTTAACAGTCCGATATTTTTGCAAACATTTGAGCTTTTTTCTATATTTCGAGTAACTCATATTTCTGAAAAATCTTGTTACCAATCCGATATTTTGGCAAATTTTTGAGCTTATTTCTATATTTCGAGTAACTCATTTTACTCAAAATTCTTGTTAACAGTCCGATATTTTTGCAAACATTTGAGCTTTTATCTATATTTCGAGTAACTCATATTACTCAAAATTCTTGATAACGGTCTGATGTTTAAGCAAACATTTAAGCTTTTATTTATATTTTAGTAAGTCATTTTACTCTAAGTTCTTGTTAACGGTCCGATATTTTCGCAAAAATTTGAGCTTTTTTCTTAATTTCGAGTAACTCATATTACTCAAAATTCTTGTTACCGGTCCGATATTTTGGAAAACATTTGAGCTTTTTTCTATATTTTGAGTTACTCATATTACTCATAATTCTTGTTACCAGTCCGATATTTTTGCAAATATTTGAGCTTTCTTCTATATTTCGAGTTACTCATATTACTCAAAATTCTTGTTAACAATCCGATATTTAAGCGAACATTTAAGCTTTTATCTATATTTCGAGTTACTCATATTACTCAAAATTCTTGTTACCGGTCCGATATTTTGGAAAACATTTGAGCTTTTTTCTATATTTTGAGTAATTCATAAAACTCAAAATTCTTTTTAACAGTTCGATATTTTTGCAAACATTTGAGCTTTTTTCTATATTTCGAGTAACTCATATTTCTCAAAATTCTTGTTAACAGTCCGATATTTAAGCGAACATTTAAGCTTTTATCTATATTTCTAGTTACTCATATTACTCAAAATTCTTGTTAACAGTCCGATATTTTTGCAAACATTTGAGCTTTTTTCTATATTTCGAGTAACTAATATTACTCAAAATTCTTGTTAACGGTCCGATATTTAAGAGAACATTTAAGCTTTTATCTATATTTCGAGTAACTCATATTACTTGTAATTCTTGTTAACAGTCCGATATTTTTGCAAACATTTGAGCTTTTTTCTATATTTCGAGTAACTCATATAACTCAAAATTCTTGTTAACGGTCCGATATTTAAGCGAACATTTAAGCTTTTATCTATATTTCGAGAAACTCATATTACTCAAAATTCTTGTTAACAGTCCGATATTTTTGCAAACATTTGAGCTTTTTTCTATATTTCGAGTAACTCATATTTCTGAAAAATCTTGTTACCAATCCGATATTTTGGCAAATTTTTGAGCTTATTTCTATATTTCGAGTAACTCATTTTACTCAAAATTCTTGTTAACAGTCCGATATTTTTGCAAACATTTGAGCTTTTATCTATATTTCGAGTAACTCATATTACTCAAAATTCTTGTTAACGGTCCGATGTTTAAGCAAACATTTAAGCTTTTATTTATATTTTAGTAAGTCATTTTACTCAAAGTTCTTGTTAACGGTCCGATATTTTCGCAAAAATTTGAGCTTTTTTCTTAATTTCGAGTAACTCATATTACTCAAAATTCTTGTTACCGGTCCGATATTTTGGAAAACATTTGAGCTTTTTTCTATATTTTGAGTTACTCATATTACTCATAATTCTTGTTACCAGTCCGATATTTTTGCAAATATTTGAGCTTTCTTCTATATTTCGAGTTACTCATATTACTCAAAATTCTTGTTAACAATCCGATATTTAAGCGAACATTTAAGCTTTTATCTATATTTCGAGTTACTCATATTACTCAAAATTCTTGTTACCGGTCCGATATTTTGGAAAACATTTGAGCTTTTTTCTATATTTTGAGTAATTCATAAAACTCAAAATTCTTTTTAACAGTTCGATATTTTTGCAAACATTTGAGCTTTTTTCTATATTTCGAGTAACTCATATAACTCAAAATTCTTGTTAACGGTCCGATATTTAAGCGAACATTTAAGCTTTTATCTATATTTCGAGAAACTCATATTACTCAAAATTCTTGTTAACAGTCCGATATTTTTGCAAACATTTGAGCTTTTTTTCTATATTTCGAGTAACTCATATAACTCAAAATTCTTGTTAACGGTCCGATATTTAAGCGAATATTTAAGCTTTTATCTATATTTCGAGAAACTCATATTACTCAAAATTCTTGTTAACAGTCCGATATTTTTGCAAACATTTGAGCTTTTTTCTATATTTCGAGTAACTCATATTTCTGAAAAATCTTGTTACCCATCCGATATTTTGGCAAATTTTTGAGCTTATTTCTATATTTCGAGTAACTCATTTTACTCAAAATTCTTGTTAACAGTCCGATATTTTTGCAAACATTTCAGCTTTTTTCTATATTTCGAGTAACTCATATTACTCAAAATTCTTGTTAACGGTCCGATGTTTAAGCAAACATTTAAGCTTTTATTTATATTTTAGTAGTCATTTTACTCAAAGTTCTTGTTAACGGTCCGATATTTTCGCAAAAATTTGAGCTTTTTTCTTAATTTCGAGTAACTCATATAACTCAAAATTCTTGTTACCGGTCCGATATTTTGGAAAACATTTGAGCTTTTTTCTATATTTTGAGTTACTCATATTACTCATAATTCTTGTTACCAGTCCGATATCTTTGCAAATATTTGAGCTTTCTTCTATATTTCGAGTTACTCATATTACTCAAAATTCTTGTTAACAATCCGATATTTAAGCGAACATTTAAGCTTTTATCTATATTTCGAGTTACTCATATTACTCAAAATTCTTGTTACCGGTCCGATATTTTGGAAAACATTTGAGCTTTTTTCTATATTTTGAGTAATTCATAATACTCAAAATTCTTGTTAACAGTCCGATATTTTTGCAAACATTTGAGCTTTTTCCTATATTTCGAGTAACTCATATTACTCAAAATTCTTGTTAACGGTCCGATATTTAAGCGAACATTTAAGCTTTTATCTATATTTTGAGTAACTCATTTTACTCAAAGTTCTTGTTAACGGTCCGATATTTTCGCAAAAATTTGAGCTTTTTTCTTAATTTCGAGTAACTCATATTACTTGTAATTCTTTTTACCGGTCCGATATTTTGGAAAACATTTGAGCTTTTTTCTATATTTTGAGTAACTCATATTACTCAAAATTCTTGTTACCCAGTCCGATATTTTTGCAAACATTTGAGCTTTCTTCTATATTTCGAGTAACTCATATAACTCAAAATTCTTGTTAACAGTCTGATATTTAAGCGAACATTTAAGCTTTTATCTATATTTCGAGAAACTCATATTACTCAAAATTCTTGTTAACAGTCCGATATTTAAGCGAACATTTAAGCTTTTATCTATATTTTGAGTAACTCATTTTACTCAAAGTTCTTGTTAACGGTCCGATATTTTCGCAAAAATTTGAGCTTTTTTCTTAATTTCGAGTAACTCATATTACTTGTAATTCTTGTAAACGGTCCGATATTTTCGCAAAAATTTGAGCTTTTTTCTTAATTTCGAGTAACTCATATTACTCAAAATTCTTGTTACCGGTCCGATATTTTGGAAAACATTTGAGCTTTTTTCTATATTTTGAGTAACTCATATTACTCAAAATTCTTGTTACCAGTCCGATATTTTTGCAAACATTTGAGCTTTCTTCTATATTTCGAGTAACTCATATTACTCAAAATTCTTGTTAACAGTCTGATATTTAAGCGAACATTTAAGCTTTTATGTAGGGGGCAGGCAGCAGCGCTCCAGTGGAACAGAAAAATAGGGTTTTCTTCGTCAACCGTTTATTATTTTAGCACACACATTTCTTCAGGTATTGTTAGGACAGGAGCCTTTTTGTGACAGTCAAAACAACAGTCACATTTGAATATTATTGACATAAAAATGTTTCTTAAATCAATAGGCATATTACATGCGACCTATTTCCACACGCCCCCTTAATATGCATATTCACAGAAATTAAATACATCTTAAAACAAAAAGAAAGTATTACAAAGGAACAACAACTTTAGCAAAAATAAACAATTAACAGGTAATACCTAAACCAGACATGCACTTGTAGTGCTTAGCATTAGGCAAACCCTCGGTTAAAATATCAGCAAGCATAGAATCAGTAGACAGGTACGACAATTCTATGCTCTTGTTGTCCTTTAAAATACTCCTTATAAAATGGTGCCTTATATCAATGTGCTTGCTACGAGAATGGAACATCGGATCATTTGCAAGACATATCGCCCCCTGATTGTCTACATGTAATGTAATCTGTGAAAACTTACCTAACCCAATTTCAGTTAATAAGCTATTGAGATAAACAGCTTCTTTCATGGCTGATGACAAGCTCACATACTCGGCCTCACACGTGGACGTCGCGACACACTTCTGTTTCTGCGATTTCCACGATATGCAGCTGCCTGCTAACACAAAAACATATCCAGAGTAAGAACGTCTATCTATCAAACATCCTCCCCAATCCGAATCAGAATACCCTTGCAATGACTTGCCTGTTTTCTTAAATACAAGTCCGTATTCTATCGTTCTTCTCAAATAACGCAGAACTCGTTTCGCGGCCTTCCAGCATTCTTCATTGGGACAATTCAGAAATTGTGCCAATTTTGCAACACTATTTGTGATATCAGGCCTTGTTCCTGTTGAAAGATACATCAAGGAACCTATAACTTCCCTGTACGGATACTGTTCGCCCTCACTACATTTGTCTTGGGAAAATTTTACTTTGGTTTCCATAGGCGTAGAAACTGGACGACAATTATCCATGCCATATTTTATCAACAAGTCTGAGATATATTTTCGCTGTGACAATCTAATGCCATCGTCACATTTGTCAAACTCTATTCCCAACATGTACTTGACAACTCCATAGTCTTTTAATTCAAACTCGGTGGCCAGTGACTTTTAAAGTCCTCAATATAATCTCTTTTCCGACATGCGATTTGCATATCATCAACATAAACTAAAACAAAGAGTTTTATATCAGAATCTATGTCCCTAAAATAAAGACACGGTTCATTCAACGATTGTCGCAACCCCATACGTTTTAGTTGCTCATCGAGTCGTATGTTCCACTGACGACCAGCTTGTTTGAGTCCGTATAACGACCTTTTCAGTCGGCATACGTCGCCTCCAGCCTTTAAATCGTCCAACATTTTCTTAACTCGTTCATAAATATCGGAACCTTCTGTTTCTGTCTCTATCAGTTTAAGTAAACATTCCTCTAAAAGTTCTGGCACCTTCATGTAGATGTTTTCTTCTAAAAATCCATTCAAGTAAGCCGTGTTAATGTCCAACTGATGAATCTCTAGGTCTAGCTCAACTGCAAGTGCAGCTAACAATCTAACTGTATCAAGCCTGACGACAGGAGCAAAATTCAATTTCAATTCAATTTCAACTATACCTGGTCGATCCACGTTGGTATCCACATCTTCAGCTTTCAGTTCAAGTGGATCTATCTTCAAGCTATTATCTTCGTTTCTTTCACTCTTCATTCCGTGAAACTTCACATCTCGTGACACTATCATTTTCCGTTGCTGTGGTAGCCATATTCTGTAGCCTTTTCGATCTCTTGGATATCCTACGAAGATTCCTTCTGTACTTCGTGGAGCAAACTTATCTTTCCCCTGTTCTTTGTCCAATACATGTACCTTTGATCCAAACCTCTCTAAATAATTTATCTTAGCAGGTCGGCCAAACCATCTATCAAAGGGTGTGTCTCCTCCAAGACTGCGCGTTGGACATCGATTTCTGACATGGCATGCCGTTACAACAGCATCTGCCCAGAAACCTGGCGAAAGACCAGACGAAATGAGCATACATCTCGCCATTTCCACTAACGTACGATTTTTCCTTTCCGCTATCCTATTCTGTTCTGGAGTTCGAGGACAGGTTAATCTTCGAGATATGCCTTCATTCTTCAAGAACTCATCGAATTCACGGTTACAATATTCGCCACCGCCATCTGACTGAAAATGTTTTTATTTTCTTGCCGGTCAAATTCTCGACGTAATTTTTGTATATTTTAAATACAGTAAATACTTCACTCTTTTTACTAAGTAAATATACTTCACACCATCTTGTATGATCGTCAATGAATGTGACAAAGTACCTCGCGCCACCTATGGCTTTATGTTGCATTGGTCCAACAACGTCTGAATAAATGATCTTTAATTTTTCATCACAAGGGCCTTCAGATTTCGAAAACGGTAACCTACTCATTTTTCCACTCATACAAACATTGCAATCGTACAACTTTACAATATCTGACATTTTGACACTCATACCAGATTTATTTAAAAGTTTAACAAGATCTTTTGCATTTAAATGTCCTAATCGTTCATGCCACAAACATATATCGACTTCTTTCTCTTTATCAGAAATCGCCGACACTATTTCACGGTGTTCCTCTATTACGTAATATAAATTACTCTTTCGATTTGCGACTAGCTTAGTGTTACCATAGCTATCTTTCACACTAGCTACATTACCTTCAAATGTAACACTATAGCCTTGATCCGTAATTTTCGCAACTGAAATTAGGTTACATCGCAAATCCGGAACATAAAGTGTATTGGGCAATTGAACCACAGTTTTAGAACCATTATTACATGTAAACAATCTTACTGTACCTTTGCCTCGTATATTTGTACTTGCATTTGTTGCCAAATTCAACTTTGATGACATGGGTAACATCGTGTCACCAAATTTACTTGCGTCGTTGCATAAATGTGACGTACATCCACTATCAATGATCCAATTTCCACTCTCATTGCTTGCAGCCTTATCATCTGAAAAACAATTAAAAGTTACAAAATCCGAATCATAAATATCACTGGTCGTACCATACGTTGACACTAACTTAGAAGTTTCTTGGCGTTGACCCTTATTCTTCTTCATATTACATTCAGAAGCCTTATGACCGTGCTGATGACATTTGAAACATTTGTATTTAAATTTCAAATCCTCTTCAACTGTACCTCTCTTTGGTTTAAAAGGTTTCTTCCCTTTACAAGAAATGCCTTATCTACATTTTCTTTCTGGTGTCGGGAACTTCCTTCCTCCAAAATCTTTACCTTAAGCGTTTCTGGATCTGGCAACGAATCTCTAGACTCTATAGCACATCTAAAGTTCTCGAAGCTAGACGGTAAACTATACAGCAGCATAATTGAAATCAAATCGTCATTCATTTTTATTCCCATGTCAGCTAATTTGCATCTGACATCAAAAAATTTCATGACATGTTCTCGAATGTCAGCACTTTCCCTCCATTTTGTAAAGCAATAATTCTTTTAACAATGTCGCCTTTTTCGCAGGTCCTTTTGATGCATGTATGCTTTCAAGTTTCAACCATACTTCTCGCGATGTTTTGCATCCTCGCAGGTGCCTCAGTTCATTAGGGCTGATCGATAGGATTAGGTCTGACTTTGCCTTTGCGTCACCTTTATCCCATTGAGTGGCTAAACCTGGTTCTGCTGGGTCTTACAAGGCTGCCATCCACATAGCTCCAGGCATCATTCTTTATAAGAATTGCTTCCACCTGAATTTTCCATGTTTCGTAATTTCTGGAGTCAATTGTTCTATTTTCACGGTTGACATTTTCGCGAAATCCTTGATTTTCTATAGGTGGCCCATAACCCACTGTAGGGGGCAGGCAGCAGCGCTCCAGTGGAACAGAAAAATAGGGTTTTCTTCGTCAACCGTTTATTATTTTAGCACAACATTTCTTCAGGTATGTTAGGACAGGAGCCTTTTTGTGACAGTCAAAACAACAGTCACATTTGAATATTATTGACATAAAAATGTTTCTTAAATCAATAGGCATATTACATGCGACCTATTTCCACATTTTAT